>OY804594.1:46689771-48010674 GCA_963680895.1 Fragum sueziense
GGTCTGATTATGGTCCATGTGCTTTTCTAAACCCATTTTCGTGACTTGTAGCACCTGCATGTATATGAGAGTAGGTGGGCCGGATCAGCTTACTCATAGGCACAGGCTGGCCTTGAATAATGGAGTTTTGAAGTGTCATAGGGGTTCCTTTGCAAACTCTCGGGTCATTTTCCTTAAAGTAAGACCTAGGTAATGCACTTTCGGTATAATCGTTATATTTCGACTTATTCCGTGACGTCCACATGTCCGAGCATTTTCAAAGTGCCGTTAGATGCAATATCGCCTGTTTCCGTAACAACGGAAATAATTGAGCGTGCTCAGATTTCCGGGGAATATTCTAAATAATTTTTGTGAAAATGTTTCTAAATTGTATGAAGAGTAGGCAAAAAACCCCAACAAAAGTCAAAAACTAAAAATTTGATAGCAGTGAAAATTACTTCCCTTGTATTGAAATAGTCTATTCGCACCATACAGATTTCGTTCAATAACTGGTCACATAGTCCATTACCCAGTTCTTACCTAAAAGAAAAAATTAAAGGGTTTTTTTATAAAGTAGTGTCATTGATTTGTACATCTTTCGGTTTCAATATATTTGGAGATCTTTTTGACATTCTGGAAATAGGGTTAAGCAAAGTAGGTGGCATCTATACAAAATAATATATTAAATTCTCGACTCGTGGTGTTATGATACCCATGCTTGTCAGTTTCAATTGGAATCTAGCGTCGAACATTTGTGTGTCACGAAGTGAAGACAATTTCCATTACAAATTGGCGACAAAATTCTTAAATCTGGAACGACTTTTTTCCAACATAGCTATTCATAAAAATAGAATTGACACATATCCTAACTTTTCTAACAAAAAACTCATAACTGCAGCTTAAAAGCTGCAGTTATGAGGTTTTTGTTGAAAAGAAGCGATGTATTACATCGATGGCGATAGTGTTGACTTTATGAACAGACCAGTGATTACCAATATGCTTCGGTTTTGCAGTTATAAGAAGGAAAGTTTATGCGAAACTGACTACAAACGGTATTGTAATTTATGAGAATTCCAGACTAAAGTCGAAACTCACAATACATCGTCATTTAATCGTTCGGCTGCAAAAGGTGCCGATTTTTCCTCTTCTTAACCCTATTCCAAACAAGACCTGGTTTTGACGTCCCTAATAGGAAAGTCTTGGGAAAACATTGAAACAAAAGAAGAAACTTCTGATAACCAGCAGTTTCTCCTTTTGTCTCAATATTTTCTGAGCCATAGTTTACACAAATCCTATCTTTAATAACATCCATTTTGTCATTTTTACAGTTTTTGAAGCGGATCGCCCTAAAATTTTGTCGTTTGGGAAAGGGTTAACTTATCCGTATAAATCGGATCCCTTTGAACGTTTACGACGTCCCCCGAAAAAAATCAAATGTCGTATGAATCTCAAAATGGCCACATTACGGGTATTCTACCTTACAAATAGGTCGAATGTAAGTTTTGAGTATGATCAAATTGTGCCTTTCGAATAGAATGCAGTCTAACCATGTTAGTTCATTTCTGTCCTTGGGAACATTTCTGTGCGTGACACAATGGATTCGTCCCCGTAAAAGAAATCTCTCGGAAATAATCTAGGTTTTGTATTAAAAAAACTATAGGAAACAAGAGGAAGATTGATATTGACACAGTTTGCGTGTCTTGGCACACTTAATAGTTAGAACAGGCATAATATTACGACCAATTTTGTGATATCACAATTTCCTGGTCGACTACCCTTACCAAAACAACAAAAGATTAAGTTATTTTTATTTGAAAGGTATTTCAGACGACAACGTTGACGTGAATGAAAATTGATATCATGGTCATCATACTAAAGAAAATATTGAAGCAAAAAAAGAAAATGCTGATCATCAGCATTTTCTTCTTTTGCTTCAATGTTTTCACAAGCATTCTTTAATGGAGACATGAAAAACAGGTGTTATTTGAGAAAGGATTGAGGACAACTAAGTACACTTTTCAAGCAAGGGGTTCGCATTTTTGGAGTTCTACTAACTATGCAATGGCTGTATTGATGCCATAAACGAAGAATGTTTTAAAACATTGAAAGAAAGGATATGCTTTTCACCAAACGGCCTTCACCAAAATGGTATTTTCCTTCAGTGTGTTCAATGTCATGACATTTTAAACACCCGGTACAATAACATCTTTCATATCACCGTTGAATCTCGACCTGTCCAGAGACTCAACGCGGCAAATCACGTGATACAACAACAATTGCAGAGAATGCATTAAAGTGACATTTCACGATTATTTTTACATAGATTTTACTCTTATTCTATCTGGAAGAGCAACGTTTCTTATGGAAATTCTGAAAAGTTCAAGTCAAAATATTGAACCGTCTAGGAGAAATATATATTTTTGTGCTAAAATTAGACAAATTGTTGTGGACAACAGTTCAGATTCATACAGAATTTGTCATTTCTGTCTCAACTTTAAATGCGTATTTTTGGCTTATAAATAACAACTTCAAAAAACTGATAGCATTTCTACGCATTAGAATAAACAATATTTGCATCAAAACATACTTTTAGAAAATGAAATAAATGTGAAATGTCACTTTAACATTTCTAATACCGGTAATACAATACCTATATGAATTTGGTTTGATGAACAGAAGGTTAAATGATCTCAGGGATTTGTTGTTTGTGTTGTTTGCTGTGGTTGTTTTAAACGGTGCCATATAAAAAGTTATTGACGAGTAAACAAAAATGTGATTATTTGACAATAGCTTTTTTATCAGATTCTTCTTTTAAATATTTACAACATCAAACAAGTCCCTTGCATTTTCCGCCTTCTCTGCTTCAATCAGTTTTCAAATCGGTCAAGTATTATCAGAATCGTTGAAGATATTCTGCAATGGCATCAAATTTTGTGCGAAAAAATAGACTGAGATCACCGTTATGTTTTGACAAACCGTCGGTGTTGTTATAAAATCTCGTAACTACGGCTTGATTCAAGCCGTAGTTACGAGATTTTATAACAACACCTACGAAATACTATTTTGTTTGTCTGAATTTGCGTCACGATTAACTGGATAAAATCGTTCCCTATTAACGATCACATCCCCATTGTTTGTCTTAAATTCTATGTTGGGCGGAGCGATCTGTCGATTGGCGTTTGGTCAATTGTAGTTGTCCCACAGTAACAAATATTGTTTCGACAGGACTCATGCGATAAGTTATTCTAGACTAGATATAGCTTAACATATTTCATATGAACCTGACCTATTCAAAATGCAGTAACGGTATTTTCGGAAGTGGCAATGAACTGGGATGAACGCCATTTACGATTAAAGACAAAATGCAGTCTTTAATATTCTCTTGAAATATTCTGAACAAGAATAGAAACGCCATGAAGAGAATAATTATCACAAAAGAAAAGTTTGTTTATTGTTTGCTAGTAATCGTAATTTGGCATTTTATGTTTCTAGAATAATTGCGTTTGCAAATTGAACTTTCTAAACCCATTATAAGAAGACACAATCTTCTACTCTTCCAGGTTGCAAGTTGTATATAACTCTGTTACTTCCAAACGTCTCGTAAGTACAGCTTTTAATTGTGGCTCAGAAAGGTTGGCACACATTCATAGAAGATATTTTAACGTATATAACCCATCATTAGCATCAAAGAGCCAGAAGCGAAATTTCGAAAGTGCTTGTAATTCCTAAACTGTGTTACATTTTCATTCGAAATACAATCATAAGCATTTTGAACGGTTTAGCATTTTGAATTAAAGTATACTTTTGGAAATATTAGACAAAAATGGTCAAAATTACCTACCTTGCATATGAATATAGAGTAAAAAATATTTGTAAATTATTTTCTTCTTGAAGCATAATCTTGAAATCCGGTCGGTGAATCAACTTATTTGAAGTGTATTTACAAGTGTGTGTAATTTAATGCATGTCGTATGGCTAGAAAGTGGTGTTTTAATGATGGTTCATAAACCTTAAAGAGAGCTATTTTCGGCAGCAATTATCTTAATGTACGGTAGCACCTACCTTTTACCAAAGGTCCTGGATCTGACAACCTACCAAGTTTTGGCGTCTCTAAAAGGCAATGTTTGGGAAAACTTTGAGGCTATATTAAGCTGCAGTTTGTTCTTTTGTCTGAACATTTTCTATTCTATAAATTGAACATAAATGGCTTCTTTATTGACATATATATTTCGTCTGAATCATGTTTATCACTGGAACACTTAGATTCATTGCTGTTTGGGAAGGGGTTAATTGGTCGTTTTGATACATGTGTAATTTGAATGTCATCAGGGAATTCTACTACTACTACTACTACTACTATATTTTATTCAGCTATAAACACAAACAGCGTTTTTAGCAAAACATACAATACAAATAAGTATGACATGTTTACAAAGACCGCGAAAAAAATGGCATCAGTGATTAAAATCTTTAAAATGTATACATTTATGAAATAGATGTTCGAAGCTTGTCTGCATAATAAATAAATTTCGCCAAATTGATAACAGTTTTCTTTTGTTCTACTTGAAGAATGTTTTTGAATTTTTGTAAGGATGACCATTTACAATAGAATGGGCTGAAATATTTCCTTCGTAATGCTGAAAATTTTGGACACACTAATAAAAAATGGTATTCGCTTTCGACAGCATTCATTTGACAATTTAAACAGATACGGTTTTCGCGTGGAATATTGTCATATCGGCCAGATTCTATGTTAAGATCGTGAGAAGACGTTCTAAGTTTGGTAAGGGCAATTTTATATTTACTGTCGTATTGCAATTCGAGGTATTTTTCTAATTGAAAGTTATTTTTGAATAATTTGTAAGAGCTTAATCTGCTAGTATCATTGATGTCTGAAAACCAATCGTCGGTGTAAATGCAAAACATCGTATGTCGATTCTTGCGATTTTCAAAGTACAAACTTGTGTGCCCAGTTAAAGACAATTCTTGCAGGTTTTGAGATTTTTAACTGATCAGTATTAATGACAAATCATTTGTGAACAATTTGCCCAAATTTCAAGTAAAATATATCAGTTTGGGAAAAGTTGTTACACTTTTTTACCTCCCCTTTAAAAAATTCCAAAAACGAGATACGAGGTTTTGCATTTACAACGACGCAATCTTGCTTATAATTATCCAGGATTCGTTGTTTTATAATTCAGAATTCTGGTGGACAACAAATCATTCGAGGCGGACACGCTAGGTTTTTGAGGGACCAGAATAATATGGGACAGACAGACTTTGCATTGTTGTGCTGTGTATTGCATTAGTGTTCGACCTACATTTTGGACCAATGAAATTGCAGTATATTTCGAAATTTCGCCGCTGTATTTCGCATAAACGGTCTCTCGGCTAGTTTATGTGACGTCTATACATAACCACGCCCCTGTCTCCAATGAACAGCTATCGAACACTAAGTCAGACAGAGTCTGTATAGTAGATTCTACGCGATATAAACAATCAATGCGCTGCGCGCATTTGAATGTTTATTTCGCGTAGAATCTACTATACGGCCTCTATCTAATACTTATCTAGGACCCAAAAAGGTATTTTAGCTGTGATTCCAAATGTTCACTACCTATCAAGGTACCTTTTCTCATAAATTTTAATGTTACCATAGGCTAAATGTAAATTGTGGGTCTGTCAATTATATATAGAGATACATTGTATGCTAGCTATGAAGCTTGACCATTCCATACGATATTACTTAAATATATTTGAGCCAGGATCTGGAAAAACGTCCCTTATAGCATTCTAAAAAATTGAGTTTGAAGATCAGTCTGTTGTCAAATACAGTCCAATATGCATCCATGCTGCTCTCTTTAAGCTACTACAGGTCACGAAGAAGCTACTAGAGAACAACGTGGATCCTGATCAGACTGTGCGTATGCACAGGCTGATCTGGATCTATGTTGGACTCAAAAGCCTTAAGGGACGTTTTTCCAGATCCTGGCTCATTTGTTTAATCTCCGACAATCTAGAATGGGGCCCTTTAAAATAAAGGAAAATTTACCTCGTCCTAGAATGTCCCCTCTAACATGTCAACGTGCCAGAAATGGAAATTATTTGATTGTTTTTTTTTTTTTTTTTTTCACTAGTTGAAATTACTAGTTTGACCTAGATTTTGTACAAACTACTATTAAGTCATTTCAAGAAAAAATCCCCAATTCTAATTACAAATTACGTTCCCAAGATACAAATTTGTATTGTGCGATCTAATTTATGGAAGAAATCGTTAAACAACCTTAAAACGTGTGATAGGAACACAATTGCCGTAGTAACGTAAAATGCAATGAAACATACACAACTTAAGAATTATGCCAAGTGTTAGTGTTTTGCGGGTCTCTGTAAATGTTAAAGATCACTGGTGACCTCAAGTTCGAGCCCTATTCGTGGAGGTGTATCCCCGGACAAGACACTCAAATGTCAATGCCTTAGTCTACTTAGCTGTATGAAGTGGCGAGAAGTGAGGTACAATTTACTACATCTTTTCTTCTGCGTGTAAATATACTGAATCAGAAAAGAAACTTTCGTCAAGTTTGAATTTAGATATATACCCTTTACACGCAAGTAAAATTCGAATTTCATGTTGAGTATAAACATATTGGGCTTTTAAACGGGGATTAGCCAACGGATTTTGCAAATATAACATGTTTTTAAAAAGCTACTACATGTATATGTGTGTATATCAAGTGGTACCGTTGAACAATTGCAAAAGTTTCTTTTTTGGGGTCAGAGCCTGCCTCAAAACGTTTGTTCAGGATCACTGTTAATCGCTAAATAAATGGAGCACTGGTTACATGTACATGTAGATTAGTTAAGGTAAGACCTTGGTAATGGGCTATGTGACCAGGTACATGAGGGTACATGAAAAAGAAGATCCTCGAAAAGCCAATGACTATGTTCATTGAAAATGGCGGTTTATTAGTTACATCGATCAAGCAGTTGCGTATTATCATGATTCGTATATTGAGTATAAACAAGACTCGTTTTCGAATTAAAAATATGCACTTACGCAACTGCATTCGCTTTTATCTGGGGGTACCTATTATCATTATACAAAATCGCCATCTTCGCATTGTTTCAAAGACGTGCTGTCACTAAAGATCTCGCTTTCATAATACACGCATGTCACCAAGTACTTTATAAAGTGAATGGCCGCATGAAACAAAGAATTATAACAAATCCATCAAAATAGACATGATCTGCAGAAAATAAATACAAGGATGACCGTTGGTCAATCAACGTCTGCGGTGATAGATGATATTGTCTTATACGTCTTCTATTTGACGGCTTGTCATTGCAACTGAGCTTGAATAGACCTTTACAAAGACGGTAACATTTTACACCATTCAATATTTTGTAGAAAGTGAAATGAAATATACCAAGAACAAACAATGGTGAACATGTGCATGTGTATAGATAGCTCATAAGTTATTGCAAGTTATTAGTTATCAGAACTGTCTATGTTTTAATCCTCCCTTTTGTAATGTTTTCCAAAGCTTTTTCCGGTGAGTATTATAGTTTTAAAGTTGTATCTTTAATATCAATGTATGAAATGTGTGGTTCCGGACCGTTTTAAACGTGCATTTTAAATAACAGAAAACGGCAGATAACGGACGAAAATGTTTGTTATTTGATAAATGTGTATGTTTATTTGTTAACGTCCAGTTTTGCACTCAAATATCGCCGATTTGGCTTTACAATTAATCAATTGATCTTTTCGCCGCAATATTTCTGAGCATCATTCACATTGCTAAAGTCAAATAAGCAATTTCGCTTTTTAGCTAAGTTATGACGTTACGCCGTTTTGTTGACGTCACACCTACACGGCCACCAATCCCTCTCATTCATTGGAAAATGCTATGAGCGAAATCTCAGAAGAGGGACTTCCGGCTATGAAGAAACGGGACCCATTTTG
The DNA here is from genome assembly GCA_963680895.1 of Fragum sueziense. Taxonomy (NCBI): domain Eukaryota; kingdom Metazoa; phylum Mollusca; class Bivalvia; order Cardiida; family Cardiidae; genus Fragum; species Fragum sueziense. The sequence goes on from OY804594.1 coordinate 46,697,711, forward strand.
AGTAAGTAAACACACGTTGTTACTTTAAATCGGTTATTTTGCTAGTTATGGATTGAATCTCAAAAATCGCGGAATGCTATTCGATGGGGTAATGAATGATGTGTTATATTTGCCAAAGCCCTTTGTTCTAGCTTACAGAGTAAACTTGCAATTACTTTCGAAGTGAGTGCACACACTTATGTTTACAAACCAAACGACACATAAACGACACATAAACGACTCCTACGGCGCTATCATATGCATTTTTCGATTGAGACATGTTCAGTTTACTTTTTTATGGTCTCTTTTAGTATTCCGCACGTACGATTTTGAAAACCTTTGTTTATTAATGAGAGAAACAAGTACGCAATGAAGAAGAGCAGTAAGCTATGAAGAAGCGAGAGTAGCTATAAATAAGAGGGAGCAAGCTATTAAGAAGCGCGGACTTCATAATTCTTTCTTGGTACTCACATATACTGAATGGTTATGCGTTTAGGAAGAATTGAAGACAGAAATTCCATTTTTTTTACAAATTTCCATTTGAAAAATCAAATTCTAGACGATAGAACGATATTTATTGTTATGCAGCTTAAACACGTATTTAATGCTGACCGGTGATTTACAGGCGCGTAGGACTGGAAACATTTTTAATGGGGAGAGGGGGGGCTAAAGCCCCTGTTCTGGCTATTGTCGGAATTTTGGAGGAACTGAATTGGATTTCCCCAAAGATTTTCAGTGCAAAATGATGACAATTCAGCATTTTGGGCAGACCTTTTTGGGGGTGGGGGTCTTAGCCCCTCCATGCCCCCACTTGTTACTACGGGCCTGACTTATCATCACGTGGCAATGCATTTCTAGAACATACGTGAGAATTGTTACTAAAAATAGTAACAAATCGACATTATCAAAACGAGGCTCCCAAGACATGCGGAGAAAAGAAGGACGTCGCACGTGAATTCAATCAATATACAGCGATAAAGCGCACATGCATTCAATATGCAGTAATAAAACGAAGTTTTAAGTGGAACAAAAATGATAAAATTGAATGAATTCGTTAATAGCCGGTAAGATGGTTATCTTATTGAATTTACGGTCAACCGTTTCCCGCTTAAAAATTTCGACTTTTGCCTCTAAGAACGACTTCCGGAGGCTGTCGTGTGTGTGTGGGGGGGGGGGGGGGGGTCTTAGAGGAAATAACCTAATTCTGACCAACTTTCAGATTGATCGGACAAAAATATGGCCTCTAGAGTGCATACAAGAAAAAAATAACCGACGGACGCATGACGGACACAACGCAATGACAAAAGCTCGACTGGCCGCTAAAAACATGTAAATAAGACCTGTTTTCATTCAAAATATATGCAATGTATCTTGCGTAGGCTTAAAATTATTAAAATGTTAGGGTTCTTATACGGTTTGCCAAGTTTTACCTAAATAGTTTACAATGACATTGGCGTCCGCATGTGCAGGCCTATGTTATTTACATAATTATATCATCATTCCAAATATACTGACGTCCAAAAGAAACGCCCCAGTCCTAATAAATGTCCGATTATTCAGTAAATCTTATTTGAAATTACACATACTTATTTCCATCTGTAAATTTGATTATCTGTTGTTGAAAAATGATGATTAAGAAATTATCAAACTGTTAAAGTTTAGAAAAAACGGCACATTTAAATAGGGCGGTATCAGAATTTCCATTTGAAAATCAGTAGCGCGTGGTTCAAACTTTATTTGAGACGACAAAAGATACCGTAAAACGTCTTATGTGGTGACCGCAGTTAATGAATACTAAACCCGACGTCGATTTCAACGTCTCAAACCTAAAACGCATATGACGTTACCGTAAGACAGCTTCTTGTATAACGGGCGTTACATGAGGTCTTTATGACTTTGGCCGATTGGCAAATGTTTCCGTAACTCTACTTATCTACAAGCTCTGTTTTCCGAGCAGTGTGTCTATTTCAAACGTTACTTGCAACAACAACAGTTGCCAGAAAAACACTTATTTGGCCACCACACAGGCGTTACGTGAGGTCTAGTTGAGCGTGGCCGGTCAATAAACGTTTGCAGAAATCTAACGCGTCGATCAAGTCATCGAATCGAGAAACACAATATGTTTTACTGTCCTGCGACTTGTTTGTGCATTCGTGGCATTCAAAAATGGCTAAATTACGAGCTCCTTTTTCAGAATTTAGTCTCGGAATCCTTCAATTCGGATGATTCATAAGAAAATCTTTGAATTCGTGGTTGAATATCCACTAACACATGTTACTGTGTAAAATGTGACCAATTTCATCGTGTGATGAACATACACGTAGCGCACGTAGAAAACGTGACCAGTCACCGGATATGGACATGTTAATGAATAGAAACGCATATTTTTTCATTTGCTGTAATTGTCGGTCAAAATGATAATATTCAGTATACATTTCACTAACACTGTAATAGGAATAAGAAAAATATTGACAAATTTCATTGGGGCGTTTCTTTTGGACGTCAGTTTATAACCACATTGTATACTGAAAAGTCTTGAAGTGAGCTAATTTGGAAATTAGATTGATCTTACAATCCCTAATGTGAAATAGTATTAACAATAAATTCGTATCACTTTCCGGGCGAAAATTATAGCGAAAATGCAAAATTAAGTCAAAACCCGACGCTTTGAATATCCGAGCTCTTATTCATAGCGTATTATATCTTCTTCATATCTAGTCCCCTTTATTCATAGCTGGTCTCATAAACCATAATTTTTCGATCAATTTTGACATGTCTTCAAAACACAGCACTGTGATCGCATGACAAAGCAGTTTGAAGCAAACACGGTGAGACCATGCCGAGGAGACATACTCCAAAAGAAGTTTAAATATACTCACCATCGAATAGCATTCCCCGATTTTTGAGAATCAGCCAAAAACTGGCAAAATCACCGATTTAAAGTAACAACGTGTGTTTATATTCACAAAATGGGTCCCGTTTCTTCATAGCCGGAAGTCCCTCTTCTGAGATTTCGCTCATAGCATTTTGCAATGAATGAGAGGGATTGGTGGCCGTGACCTAACAAAGCACTCGCGGAAGATTTATCATAACAAAACAAAAATGGCGGACCCTTTTTCTCTCAACTCGGTTCATCTTTAAAATAACGCACGTATGAATAGATTTGAGGTAATAAGTTATTAGTGGAATTTGGTGTTTTATGCAATAATGACATAAAACTACGTGGGTTTTTTGTCGTTAACGTTAACGACCCCAAAAAAGTAAATTAACCCTATTGTATCCAGCCTTTTCGCAAATAACAACTAGTCCATAGGATAATAAAATTAATTATGCTTCGAAAACATTTTACGAAAAAGAGTTCAGATATTGCAATCTGTATTATTACAGTTTTTATGAACATGTATATCGGTATTCTTGTCTGGGAAAGCAACAATTCGGATTGCCTTACTGATAGCAGGCCAAGTTGTGAAAAGTGAAGACAATTTATGGCACGACGGTCAGCCCTAATCTCAACAAATTGTTTTCGTGTTGCCAGATGATTAAATGGGATGCATTATTGAGATGTATCCAAGAATAAAACTGGGATTGATTGATCGAATAGTCTAGACGGACGTTGATAGAAACTTGGAACTTGTACGAGTTTATCGTAACTGGATGCTATGTTAATTTTATATTAGAAGATTGGTTGCAATAAGGACCCAAAATAAAGATTTTCTTTAAAATTGTGCGCATTGATATTTTGCTCATAGAGTTTCATAACATATGTAACAAGAGCCGTCGTAGACGGATTCACTGGTGGTGAACTCGGCCAAAGCGTTGGACTTCTTTTCGCGATCATAGTATTCCGTCTGTGTTGTTATAAAATATCGTAACTACGGCTTCATCGAAGCCGTAGTTACGATGTTTTATAACAACACAGACGGTTTGTCAATACATGCCGGTAAACCCGGTCTATTTCTAGAACAAATTCATTGTTATTAGAAAAAACTATCCAATCAGATCTTAATTTAAACTCACATTTAAACGCAAAATATCTGTACCTTGTTGTAGCGAAAAACGTCCCTCGCTTTGGCCGAGTTCACCACCAGTGGGATTATGCTCCCCGAATAAGTGTTTGTCGCAAAAAAGCTATCATACATTAAACCCCCTTTTCCAATGATGGATTTTTCTACAGGCATTATTTTTAGAATTTGTGCTAGAACATCTCAATTATCACTTAAGTACAAAATTTCATTAAATCCTGCCCCTTGGGTGCAGAGAAATTAAGAGACAAACTAATGTCTATATTAATGCCCCCTTTTCCGTGACGCAACTTAAAATTGGGAAACAGAGAAATGGATTCCTAGGGATAATCACATGTGAAGTTTCATTGAATTTGGACCAAAGGTTGCTGAGATATGGCTGTGGACGGACGGGCGGACAGCGCGGCGACTACATGCTCCCCCGGAATTTTTTTCGGGGAGCATAAAACTCTGATAAGGCACATTTTTGGAGGTAATGGCTGACAAAGTGTGAGGGCTGTATTCACAAGAAAAGCAAAAATTCACTTTGAGGTTACTTGACTTTTAAGGTATTATCCAGGTTGAAATGAAATCTAGAAATGAAACCTTTTCACAAACCATCATTTTATCATTTAGTAGTCGGATTTTGCTTCGTTTTTCAACATCTTTTTGGGCATATTGTCACATTGTAGTCTAATAAAATGTAGTCCATCCCTAATGAGATTCATGCGAATGCGGAATTTTTCGTCTGAGGTCGTTATCACTCGCTACCTATCCAACCTATTCGGGCGACGACGTAAACATTTGGCGGTGGAAAGTTCCACCGCCAAATGTTACAGACGTTTCCCGAATAATTGCAACCTTTCGAGAATCTCATCAGGGGTTTACTAACTACAGTAACGATCTGCATTGCCGAGAAACTATAGTATCGGTACTTGGCTTTGTCTCGGAAACGCTTATTACTACTTCCTGTGTGTGCTTTCAAAACTTTTCTTCAGTGGAGACTTCAAAATTAGTGTACAATTTAAGTAAGGGTTATGCAGGATGCAGTACAAAACTGATTGACTGGTTGAATAAGTCTAGACAAACGTTGATAGAAACTTGGAACTTGTAAGAATTTTTAGTAACGTGATGACATGTCTCACGAATTTTGGTTCGTATGCACCCGAATTTTTCTATGCGTTCAATTTTTACACTTTTATTACTTCTACTTCTTATCCTTCATTCAATGTACTATAAATACAATTCCTTTTAACCCTTTCCCAAACAAGACCTGGTTTTGACGTCCGTGAAAGAAATAGCTTGGGAAAACATTGAGGCAAAAGAAGAAACTGCTGATAACCAGCAGTTTCTCCTTTTGCCTCAATGTTTTCTGCTCTATGTTCTACACAAATTCCGTCGTCAAAAACATGCATTTTGCTGTCTGCAGCAGCTATCAAATTGGACCACCCTAAAATCTTGTCGTTTGGTAATGGGTTAAAGTGACATTTCACATTTATTTTCATAAATGTTACTTTATTTTTATCTGAAAGAGCATATTTTCTTGTAAAAATTCTGAAGCCAAAATATTGCACCGTTTACGAGAAATATATATTTTTGTGCTAAAATTTAACAAATTGTTGTGGACAACAGTTCTGAATTATATGGAATTTGTCATATCTATCTCAACTTTAAAGGCGTGTTTTTCGCTTATCAGCGACAACTTCTGAAAACTGATTGCGTTTATGCCCATTAGAATAACTAATCTTGGAATAAAGATATACTTTAAAAAAAATGAAATGAGAATGAAATGTCCCTTTAACTGATGCCTGTTCGGAACCAACAAATATCTGTTAATTAACAAAAGTATGAATCACTAAAAGCAATTCCTTATTCAAATGTTATTTTAGTTCCTTACTGGTACAATATATGATAACAAAAAATGAAATTATATAAAGAATTTGGTTTCTTTTTCTGTATATTTAGCTATTGTCATTTATTCAGCTCAAATACATTGTAGAGTGAAATCAGTCTTGTTTTGGAAAAGCGTTTGACATCTCTTTTTTATTAACTGTAGACGATTCTTAATTTTCGTCTCAGTACTTTAAATCCCCCGATACTCATTCATAAAATTTAATCCTTATTCAAACTACATCTGTGAAATACAAGACTGGCTCAATTTCGATTGAATATCACGCATGTATGAGGACAAAAATGATATAAACTTGTTATCAGAAATTAAGTTTTCGGACTCTTGCAATTTGAAAAGCGTTGCAGATGACAATTATTGTTATTTTGGGTTAGAAAATATTGTGTAATAATGAAGAAATTGCTTGTCCCAAGCAATTTCTTCATTATCCACAATGTTTTCCAAAGTTTATATCTTGAGGGAGGTCATAAAACAGCATTGTATGGGAACGGGTAAGTAGAAACTCTTCGAATAATGGGGACGAAAAAACTCATATCGTGAGACAAGGGAGCAATGGGATCTTTTGGGCGACGACGGCCTGTTATATTTGGCGTATTGTTTTAAAAACATTTGGAACTCCATTAGTATAGTGAAATGACACCTGCTCTTAAAACATTTTCAACTCAAAACATATCAGGCTGGTCCAAATTTGAAGGTTCTGTCGCGTGCTGGTGACAAATCATTAACATGTAGCCTATTTTAAAAATGTTGTTAGTTTTGCCGTTTTATCTAGATCTTATCGGGAAAAGACGAAAAATGCAGATTCCCAAAAACTTCTTCCGTTCTCATTGTGCTTTCCAATGCATTCTTTAATCGTTACGTCAATACCAAGGATTGTCTAAAAAGGGATAGACGCTGCCTGTAGACAAATCTGAAGAATCTATAGGTCCCTGATTTATAAAGTATTCATTAACAAATGACTTATTTTCATACAAAGTTTCAGTCGAGCCCAAATGGAATGACTTGTCGAAGACAAAGAATAGGACCCATAAAGAAAGGATAATACTTGTATAGGCTACGGGTCATCAACATGTTCCTCTATTTCTTCAACGTTTTCACACATAATATCACAGACATGTATGTTACACTCGTCGAAAAAAGAATATCTTTGGGGAAAAGGTTATTCTTTTTCTAAGCAAGACTTTTTGACGTCTCTATTAAGAAAGCCTGGGGAACGTTGAGACAAAAGTAGACATTGCTGATCACCAAATACTGCCATAACTATACTGTGCAAGAAAAGTTTAGCACGTGTTTAAACACATTATTGTTCAGTATAATGATAATTACATGAACATTTCTTTGTGCTGTTCAGTTGTCCCGATCGACAACCATTACGCATTCAGTGAATGTGTAGAGTGTACATTCAGTGTATTGGACAAAGTCCAGAGGTGCGTTCTTTAGAGTGAGATTTTTTAAGATTTCTTGATGTTTTTGATACAGTCTTTTTGAGACCGAAGTTTTAAGCGAGGTGTTCCGAACGGTCCATACTTCATACAAATGACGTCATGATGACGTCATTTGTATGAAGTATGGAGCATTCGGAACTCTGCGGTTTATGAATCAAGAAGCATTTGGAACAACTCGGTCAATTCTATCCCACATAGAGTCTACAGAATTTACCGAGGGGTTCCGAAAGAAGTATGGAGCAATGGCGGCTCCCAGTGATCGTCTTAAAAATCTTGCTCAAAAGAGCGCTTTAACTTAAAGTATCGTAAAACATCTCAAGAAATCTCGCTCTAAAGAACTCGACTCAGATTACCAAAAGTCACATGCGGCACGTGTACAGTGATATCGATAATGTCTAGCTTGTCCAAAAACTCATAATTACACAGATCTGTTAGCAGAATCAATTTAACTGTTACAAGTTCTTTGAAATTGATAATGGGAAGGCGAGAAATGATGACGTATGTTCGACGTCAGAGAGCTCTTTGCATGCTCCAAGCAGGCATGTCTGTTAGAGATGTCGCTTTGCATTTCAATTGGCCCGAATTGACAATTACACGCCTATACGGCACTTGGTGTATGCATTTTTTAACCGCCAACGACCGACCTAGAGCCCCATCTTGCAGACCGTGTAAAACGACGTTCAGGGAGGATCGTTTCACAGCGACGTCCTAACAACGTAACGGATTCCTGTCTAATAAGAATTTAGTGCTACTCCTCCAGGACGTCACAGAGTATACCGATAGTGAACAGACTGTCCGGAACAGGCTCCGCACGACTTGCATCAAGGTCCTCCGAATCTGCGCCAATGACGTTAAGCATCGACAGGCAAAGTGTTAGTGGGTATGAACACAACGATATTGATTCAGGAGACATTGGACTGATGTCCGGACGAATCTCATTTTACGTGTCATTAACTGACGGCAGGATTTGTGGTTGGAGAAGATGCGTAAGGCTGGATACCAATAACGTCATCAGCGAGACTGTTACGTCGAGTGAAGCGTCATCAATTTGGCAGGAATGGATGGTAATAGTTAAACAGACCTCATTTCAGTTAATGGCAACCAAAATGTGCAAGGGTACTGCAATGAAATCATTCAACCTGTTAATGGACCGTCTTACAACGACACAGCGTTGTGATTTTTCAGTAAGATAATCACCGCCCACTTACTCCAAGGAACATACAGAATGATCTACGCATGACCTGCTTAATTACCAGCAAAAGAACACATGGAGAACCTTGTTGGACGTCAAGCTAGAGAAAGTAATGACGTCTGTAACGTCAGTGGCCTTGGGCGTCATCTGCAGTATGAATGGACAAAATTCCTTTCTGTGTGGTCAGGAAGCGTATGGGAAAACATTGAATTGCGGTCCTAGCTGCTAATGCTGGACATTAGCATCATTGAAATTTGTTTGACTTTCGACATCTGACCTCTGTGCACTTTAACGTAAAATACCTAATTAACGCTTTAGAATTTTGAAACAAAATTTTCAGGAGGCGCCAGAAAATTGAATTTGCAAACACATTAGTATTTTCTTTTTAAGGGTTTTGGAATAGTTTTTTACTAGCAACCAACCATTTCCGAGTGTGCTAAACTTTTTTTGCGCAGTATATATGTATGAGCCTCATTAAATAAGCAAAAAACGTTCTATTTGTGAAATCACCAGACTTTTGAACACGGAGATTAAAAGGGATAATTCCTGAAATCGAGATTTCGTAAGATAAGAAATAAACATTTTATCACGTGTTATAATTAGAAATAAACATTTTTACATACTTCACAAAGCGACCACTGTGTGAAATATCACGTATTATTACAAATAGATACAAGAAAAATACGAAATCGTGCCCGCCTCTAGATCGATGCAATGAACCCTTTTCAAAAGGCAAATCTGCCCTTGAAGTCTCAGTTTGAAAAGGATTGGAAAAGCATTGAGACAAAAGAAGAAAATGCTGTCTCAAAGTTTTCTGTGTCATTTTATTCACGAATCATATCTTTATCGACAATGAAATTGTCTTTTGCAACAACCTTCAAATTAGAACAGTTAACCACTGAGTTAAATATCACTTTTTCTGAACAGATACGAGAAAAATATACAAAAGTGTGTCAACCTCTCTATGAAATGAATCAAACACTTGTGCAGATGACGCTTAGAACGTTTAGAGTAGGCCTACTAGCCAGAGCTACAGATAAGAGGGCGCATTTATTGATTAATTGTTTATCAAGCCATATGTTGTGGGCACTCATTTGAATCGTCTCGTCGAGACGATTCAAATGAGTACACACAATATAGGGGTTTGCTTTACATAATAATTAGAACGTTTTACCCTCTCTTCTAAATTTATCGGTTGCTCTGGGTAACGAATAATTTCTAGTATACCTTACGATAAATGACCTGGCAGAGCAGCCCATGCTAATCGAATGGAATGCTCTGCCAGGCCAATTCTCGTCCGCTATGGTTTCAAATAAAAAAAATCCAATGCGCATGTATTTTTGTTTAGAGTTAAGTTTAGTTTATTGAGGCTTTACGCCGTTTTCAACTGCTATGGTCATATTTCGGCGGCTAGAGCACCTAACCATGCATTCCTGTTGTTTCTCATGCCAGTCCTACCACAACACCTTAACCGAGCCCCCAGCTGCTCACCCACATAGGTTCACGATATCAAACCTTGATGGTTGACACTTTCACAGGCGGCAATCAGGTGACTTTGTTATGATATGTTTTCCTAACTTTTGTAAACAAAAATACTTGGTAAGTACACACTTTTCTCAAATTTTAAATCAAATACTTAACACTCAATATCGGGATATGTGCCATTCAATACGTAATACTCTTCGGTCTATTCTGATAGCAAGATATTCCCTCAAATCCCTGTCAAAGCTGAGAACATTCGTGCAAAGTATTTTTGAATGTCGTGATATATTTTCTTATAAAATGTTTGTACTTTGCACGAATGTTCTCAGCTTTGACCGGGATTTGAGGGAATATCTTGCTATGAGAATAAACCGGAAAGTACGAGGTATCGAATGGTACATATCTCAATACTGAGAGTTAAGTATTTGATTTAAAATTTGAGAAAATGTGTACTTATCGAGTGTGTTTGTTTATAAGTTAGGAAAGCATATCATAACAAAGTCACGTATTTGCCGCCTGTGACTTTTGTCAGAAAGATTTTCGTTCAAAATCAACACTTCTGTCCATGTACAAATGTATATGTCGACGTCTATTCATCTCATGGCCGAGTGTTAAAGGGACATTTCACAATTATTTTTACATAAATTTTACTTTTATTCTATCTGAAAGAGCATCTTTTCTTATGGAATTTCTGAAAATTTCAAGTCAAGATATTGAACCGTTTACGAGAAATATACATTTTGTGCTAAAATGAGACAAATTGTTGTGGACAACAGTTCAGTTTTATATAGAATTTGTCATTTCTGTCTCAACTTTAAAGGCGTATTTTCGCTTATAAATAACAACTTCAAAAAACTAATATTATTTCTGCACAAGAGAATTAACAATCTTTGCATCAAGACATACTTTTAAAAAAATGAAATAAATGTGAAATGTCACTTTAAAGTAGTCCACCTCAAATGAGATTCACGCACCGTTGGGATTTTTCGTAAACATGCTAAAAGTATCCGATCTACATCATTAAGAGTTTTAAAGAACTCAACCATTTTAATTGCCGAATGTTTACGACGTCGCACAAAAGAATCCGACGTCGCGAGAATCATTTTAGAGATGGCCTACCTTTACACATTACCATACAACATAATTTTGAAAACCGTCAGTGTTGTTAAAAAATCTCGTAACTACGGCTTGAACAAGCCGTAGTTGCGAGACTTTATAATAATACATATGTATGCGGAAATACTATTGTTTGTCCGAAATTACGTCACGGTGGACTAGACAAAATCGTCCCCTATTCAAAGATTTTGCATAACACATTTCAAGTGTGCAAAATTCTAAATTTACTGGTCTGTCTTTGTAGAATACATCGAATGAAATGAAGAAATTGCTTGTTGTAGCACATTACACCCTTTTACTTTTTTTCTTATCCTTTTAATTTCAATCCCCGTTGAATCACCATATGTATCTTCCCATTCAAGTTAATTCATTACCAAATGATAAATTTTTAAACCTGTCCAAAATACCGAGATAGATTCTAGCGTTTTGTGGCAACCGAAATCCCGCTTTTCCTACAATAAAAGGTGTTATACTATACAGTCGACACTCGTTAGGTCGACATCGGATAAGTCGAATTTCCGCTTAAGTCGAAGTGAATGTTTGGTCCCATCCTCTTCAACGAATTTTAAAGGGGCTCATTCTATGTTTTTATGCTTCCGAACTGTTCGGGAACTCATATTTGTGCATGGAAAAACAATTAGCAATGCATAAAAACCTCAATCTCGGCGAAAAAACATATTTCCTTTGCTATAGATCAATCCTTTACAAGCGTGTTTACACATTCTATTTTTACTTCAAAACAAGACAATGTCAAGGTCAACGAGACACACCTCCGTGATAATAACACACCGTACAACCGGCTGTGACGATGACTGTGACCTTATTTGCGAGGAATACGTGAAAAGGTTTATTTTGTACAAGCACTGAACATTTATACGCGTATTTATCAACTATAGAATATCAAAGATCCTTTCGTTTATTTATAAAAGTAAATTCATTTGACCTACCATGCACATGACATCAGATGCCGAATCTGTCTCGCTGACTTTCTACGCAGCCGGTTGTACAGTGTGTTAAATCTTGCTGAGCACAGATGACGTATCTCTGACGTAATTGATTTTTGAAGGTTGGGCATATGTAGCCGTTACAAAACAAAAACAAGGACGACCAGCATGTTATTAATTGACTTGGATTTAATACTTAATAAAGCTCGACGAGTGGTAACAATGGACATAAATGATCTACCCCTTCAGGTTGGTAATTTCATACGTTATTTCTGGTTTGTAATTATTGTGCCATTTGCATTTTCGGCAGCCTAGCTCGCCCCCCTTTAAAGCGTTTAATTATTAAATAAATATGCCATTGAAATTTAGTAGGAAAAGGATAGAAATTGCTCGCCTCGAGCAATTTCTTTCATTTTTCTACTATATTTCAATTAATAAATTGTGACCCGTCGCGCTAAAAGGGACCTTATCGGGTGTGTGAAAAATATCGACCCTAGTCAGTCTGCGCAATCCGCGCAGCCAGACTAGGGCCGACACTTTTCACTTTTATGTAAATTTCTAAATCTGGAATTGTTTCCCTATCTTACAATATGTTCATTTGTCGCATACGGGATCTGGTTGACCTGTACCGAGTCTGATAAGTTTGTCAAAATTTGGATTTTTGGAGTTCGGATAAGGTCCCTTTTAGTGTGACGGGTCACTTATGAATGCTTTTGATGAACAATAGAATGGTCAAATATCATTTAAAACGAAACAAAATACAATCGGATGAGTCGAACTACGGATATGTCGAGGTATTTTGATGGACCCTCTGACTTCGACACAACGAGTGTTTACTGTATGTAATGCATTGAAAATGGAATCCCACATTTACTTAGAAACTTGCTCAAGACTTGATATCGTCAAACGGGAGATAACTTCTGTAATGTTCGAGATGAATATTCGACAGAGTATTTTCCCTTTAACAATGATTTTCTTGGTATTCATGGCTTTGGTCTATTCGGCAGATCCTAGTCAAAGTTGTTTGCTTGATTTAAGATTTTTAAACTTTAAAAGGTTACCATTGCTTTTTAGTAGAAATACAGAAAAATAGATATAGTAATGAAAATAATGACCATTTTAATTCAAAGAATATATGTAGTCCTAGGACTTATGCAGTAAAACAGCTACTTCCAGTAGCTCTGCGTTATCAGTGGATATTACATATGTTTCCAGTCAACTCGGGCTTAGTCCATGGAGTGTATGGTACAGCGGGAAATTTCAAGAGAGTAAAATTTAACATAGTTTTGCCTTACTCAGTAGAAAACATTGGGATAAAAGAAGAAAATGATAAAAGCCAGCATTTTCTTCTTTGTTTATTTTCAGTGCTGTACTTGAATCGTATCTTTATAACGATCCATTTTGTCGCCTGTATGTACAAGAATTGGAAGAATTTGTTCCTTTTTCGTTCGGGCAAGGGTTAACCCTTTCCCAAACAACAAAATTTTAGGTTGATCCACTTCAACAACTGCCACAAAAGACAATTTTAAATGGATATTATAAAAGAAAGGATTTGTGTAAAATATGACACAGAAAATATTTAGACAAAAGGAGAAACTGCTGGTTATCAGCAGTTTCTTCTTTTGTTTCAATGTTTCCATAGCCTTTTCTATTCGGGACGTCAAAACCAGGTCTTGTTTGGGGAAGGGTTAAAAGCACAACATCATCTTTTGGAATATACATGTGAAGACGTGCTCCGGCAATATTTGATGACTTGTTTGAGTAAAAAAAGTTTGGATAGCAAGTCAAGTTCTGAAAACTCGTCAATGGAAAAATATAATTCAGGTACTTGGCCATTTCACCAACAAATTATCAATGTGAGCTTTTTCTCTGTTATCTTTTTGTTGTTGTTGCTGTTTTTTTTTTTTTTTTTTTTTTTTTTTTATTAATTGCTGTTGTTGTTTTGTTTTGTTTTCCTTTCTGTGTTTTTTGTGTGTGTGTGGTTTTTTTTTTTTTTTTCTATTTTCTTCTTGAAGCATAATCTTGAAATCCGGCCTGGTGAATCAACTTATGTGAAGTATATTTACAAGTGTGTGTAATTTGATGCATTTCGTATGGCTAGAAAGTGGTGTTTTCATTCTCAGTTCGTGAACCTTAAAGGGGTCAATGCTAGATTTTTATGGTCCAGAACAAAATGGTGACTGTCAAAGTTTGCATTTATGTTTAGTACATTACATTATCTAGGGCCAAAAAGATCAGGAATTTTTAGCGATGGTACCAAGATTTTCACTATCTGTGAAGGCACAGTTTCCCATGAATGTTACTACAGATATAAAAGGCGGCTTAGCGCTAATTATATGCAGACTTGATCTAGAATGATTAAGTGGAATTAATTTGAAATTTCCTTTGACAGAAATATTCTAGCTATGCATGGTGACAATTCCATAGTATACGATATTTCTTGAATATATTTTTTACCTCCGACAACCTACCATGAGTGCCTTTAAGGTTCCGGAACTGTTATGGCAATGTTTGGTACATACACTTCTAGCGTATAGATCTCTTTGAAAGTTGGATATGTAGTAGACATTGATAAATAGAAATGTTTCACTATCTCACTTTGTAAAATTAGAAAATCCAAGGGGAGATATCTGGCTTTAAAAATACATTGCAGTCAGTGAGAAAATATCTTTTTTTGTCAATATTTAAAAAATATGTACGTTTTCGAATTATTTTAATGCTAGAAGTTGCCAATTATTATATTGCTCCATCAAGTACAATAAAAAGGTTAGTTTACCATACCAATTTTGTGTAAACTGATTTCCTCGTGAGTCAAGGGCAGAAAGATATAGTCCACTAAAATTTATATCATAGGGGGAGATAATGCATTATTTTCATGTCAGATTTTTTTTACTGATTATTTACGATTCACATCATAACATTTCAATTCGAGTTTTGTCATACATATAATTGATACATGATATTAAACACTAGCTTAATCATTTTAAAGTTCCAACCATTACAGTTCCGGAACCTTAAACAATCTTTATTTTAAAGTGACATTTCACATTCATTTCATTTTGTAAAAGTATGTCTTGATGCAAAGATTGTTTATTCTAATGCGTAGAAATACTAGTTTTTTTAAGTTGTTATTTATAAGCTAAAATTCGACTTTAAAGTTGAGACAGAAATGACAAATTCTTTATAAACCTGAATTGTTGTCCACAACAATTTGTTTAATTTTATATAATATATATATATTCTCTTAAATATATATTTCTCGTAAACCGTTCAATATCTTTGCTTGAAATTTTCAGAATTTTCATAAGAAAATATGCTCTTTCAGATAGAATAAAAGTAAAATTTATGTAAAAACTATTCTGAAATGTCACTTTAAAGCCAGTGTGTCCCTCATATGATTACTATCATAACAAAAGATATTAAGTGACTTCCGGATAAAAGTAACCATGTTCAAATATCTATTCACGTGTCAAAGTTTTGAAGAGGGAAGGATGGGGACATTGGGGGTTTATATTGTAGTTTTGTTTTTGTTAGTTTTGTTTGCTATGATTAACTTATTTTAACAAAATCTATTTCAAATTTAATATTTGTTAAAGGTACGGACTGTTAGGCCTACTTTAGACAACACTATCGAATAATTTTACGGCAGATGATTCTCAAATCAAAAGTCAAGAAAAATGCCGATTGGGACAGGGTTAACAGAACATAGAAAAGAACTTTTGATTGAACTTCAGGAATTCGTGTCTGTAATTACTCGATAGAAAGCCTTCATACCACACAAAAATCATTTTAATGGGCAATTGAGGGAAAAGTAAAATAAAATAACTACTCGTCTGTTTAAAGGGACATAACATTCCAATTTCATTTTCTTAAAGTATGCCTTGATGCAAAGAATGGTTATCTAATACGTAGAAATGCAATCAGTTTGTTATCCGTTGTTATTTATAAGCGAAAAAATGCGCCTTTAAAGTTGAAACAGAAATGACAAATTCCATATAAATCTGAATTGCTGTGCACAACAATTTGTTTGATTTTAGCACAAAACTATATATTTCGCGTAAACGGTTCTATATTTTGGCTTAAAATTTTCAGAATTTTCATATGAAAATTAAAAATTTGCTCTTTCAGATAAAAATAACAGTAAAATTTAAGAAAAATAAATGTGAAATGTCACTTTACGGTTAAACATTAATTTATTATAGTATGTTTTTAAATAATTCGAATAACAGCTAGCAGCTAATTGATTCTGCTCCACAAGAAATACACCAGTATAGCCCATGATAAATGACCTGGCAGAGCATCCCTAGCTATTAGCTAGGGCTGCTCTTCCAGGATAATTATCACGAGCTAATTCAGCGTCGAATGGTCGGATCAATAAAAGGTCCAAGACAAAGCACAACTACTAGGGTCGGACTCAGGGTCCCGTTTTACTAACGATCTTACGATCATGTTTTTGCGTAAACTGTGTAACAAGGCATCTGATTGCACGAAAAATCGGATTAGGCCAATCAGGTTTGTTGTTACAAGTAATTACGCAAAAAATAATCGTACGTTCGTTAGTAAAACGGGACCCAGAACGTCAAGGTCGAAACTCCGACGCACTATCCCCAGATCACGGACACTGCACTGCTCCTGTAACAACAACGTCACATCTATGCTAACTGTACTCTCCAAAGCCGAGGTCTATTGATTAACCATCAAATATGATTCATTCTATCATAATAGAATGAAGAGAGAATGTGCTCTGTTCTTAAGAGAGTATGCTAATTGTCGATATCCAGGTCAAAGTGAAGTGAAAATTTTACATATTCCGAAAATAAAATTGATTGAAGTTTAGCTCACAAAAAATGACCTGGCAGAGCATCTCTAGCTAATAGCTGGAATTGCTCTGCCAGGTCATTTATTGTAAGTTATACATCAAATACATGCTTATATTTATCTTTTACGTAAACACGGCGATTGTTACGAAACTGATTTTCGTTAAAAAAAATGCAAAAGAGAAAAATATATTTTTAAAATTATTATTGTGAATAAAATTGGTAAGTTTCTATTCAGAGCTCATCTTCAATTCACCTTCATTGAGATGGAATCTTCGTTCACATAAACAAATTCAATTCAAATCAATTTGAGACAGGATCTGGAAAAACGTCCCTTATAGCATTTGAGAACAACATGGTGCCAGATCAGCCTGCGTATACACGCAGTCTAACCAGGAACCATGTTGTTCTCAAATAGCTTCGTCATGGTCTGTAGCAACCATTTGAGAGTAACGTGGATGCTGGCTAGACTGCCTCTAGGCACAGCCTGATCTTGAAACCTGGCTGTCTCAAATGCTTTAACCCTTTCCCAAACAAGACCTGGTTTTGACGTCCCTAATAGAAAAGGCTTGGGAAAATATTGAAACAAAAGAAGAAACTGCTGATAACCAGCAGTTTCTCCTTTTGTCTCAATATTTTCTGTACCATATTTTATACAAATCCTATCTTTGATAACATCCATTTTGTCATTTGTGGCAGTTTTTCAAGTGGATCACCCTAAAATTTGGTTGTTTGGGAAAGGGTTAAGGGACGTTTTTTCCAGATCCTGGCTCATTATTATTAATTTAATAGTTCGGCACCGAGCAGAAAAAAATTAGGACCGAACTGAAAACCCGAACATTTCGACTTCCGGTTGCGCCATGTTAATATTCGTTGTCAAAAACGACAGTTCACTGACAAAAAATGACACTTGCAAAATACACTTAAAGACACTTCTAACGCAACACTAACATTTTTCTTCATTATTAAATAAATTATGCAGTGTAATTATATGGAACTGTCAACAAATATAATTCCATTACGTTTACATGTTATCTGTAAATTTCATCAAAATCAATTGATCCAAACATAAAAAATATTTAGGTTTTTCACTAAGACTCAAATATGAAAAGTCAGAAAACCTCAGGCACTTGCAGAATACAATAATATCAAATCAGCGTCTCTAAATCATGCTCATATCTCATACCACTGCTTCATAAGATTTGATAACGTGCTTCAACGTGCGAAGCAATACTAGAATTCAGTTGCACCTATTTTGTTTAAGAAATAATTTTTGTACATGTCAGCATTGTAAAAAGTCATCGAATTTGTTACAAAGCATTAGTTTTTCGCCTTTTTGCTCCAAGAAATTTTCAACAACTGGAATAGGAACTTAATAGGGACTAGTTAAGAATTATCACACAAAGATTCATCATCAATTATGCTTTATCAATGAGGAGGGGTTGTCTTCATGTCATTTAGGTCCATGGCGGACACACAGAATGTTAGCAGAATGTCATAAACTTTACTGCTATTACATGAATAACATGAATTTACGTTATCAGCTCGCACAGATTTTTTGCGACTTTTTGTTTTCTAGTCATATAATATGAACTGCAAAAATCATTTCTACGCAATGTTTCTTTATGAAAATTGCAGATATAATGCAACTGTGAATGAATTAAATTTCTATAAATTTTAATGAAAAATGGTTCATTATAATAATATTATTTGAAGTTATTACCAAAAAGGTAAGTTTTGCGTTAGAAGTGTCTTTTTAGTGTACATGTATAGTATTTAGTTTCGACTTTAAATAGACCGTTTTATTTTTAAGACCAAACATTCTTTAATATTGATGCAAATGCGAAAAAACACAAGTTATCAGCATTTATCTTTTCATTATTCTGAATGATTTAATTATCAAGCATTTCTTATTTTGGACTTCAAAACCAATCCTTTCGTTTGACGATTGAATCGTGTTTTTAAAAAAGAAGGTCTGAGTTTCATTCCAAATATTCCGAACTGTACATAATGGCTTAAAATAAATCTAAGTAGGAAGCAATCTATGAGATAGTGTCAGCTTTTAATATCCAACTTTAAGTTAATTTAATTCACTGTCATTTAAAACAAATATTTAAATATTAGTATAAGGGGGTGTCCTAATATTGACTCGAAGCTATCGAATACATCGAAATACGAAAGTGTTCAGTTTAGTTTTCTTCACGGGATGGTCTCGTTTAATAAAATCTCTATTGCCGATTTAAACCATTTCCAAACAAGACCTGATCCTGACATACATAATAGGAAATGTTTGGGAAATTTTGAGACAAAAGAAGAAAATGCTGATAATCAGCATTTTCTCCTTTTATCTCAATATCTTAGTGATATAATTAGTGATGTACACAAAAACGATCCATCTAGTCGACTACATCAGCTTTCAGATTGGGTCACCCAAATAATTCATATCGAATAGGGCCTACACCGAAATACGAAAGCGCTAATTTTACTAGTATTCTTTACGGGATGGTCTCGTTTAAGTTAATCGTCACCTTTGTTCAACCCTTGCAAAATAATAGACTGGTCCTAATTTAAATGGGTTGCAGACAACTACATGGATCCTACGTTTGATTTGATGAGGTGACTATCTTGGAGTGGCATGAGAACGTTCTCTTGGGATTGGGTCGACAATGATTTCTATTGAAAAATAAAAAAAAGGACTCTATTTCTAGTGAACACCAGTACCGCATACCATCATACGTATACTTTCTTCGTACTGTTTTAGTCCTAGACTGGTGTCGGGCCCTATGTTTATGGGTTTCTGTCTCTTGGAAAAATCAAGAGAGGCAAACATTCAGAAATTAAGTACACAAATTAACATTCCTTGGTCTCAAATATACTGGTGATAAGATCAACACAGAGCAACACTTTTCTGTGTCACGGTGTATAATCACGTGACTCAGAATTTCTGATAATCTTCAATATCTTTTTAATACTTGACCAATTTTAATTTGGCCTGAAGCAGAGAAGGGGAAAACTGCCAGGAATACGCTGGGCGTGTTGGATTTTTGAAATATCAACTGATAAAAAAATATTGAAGATAAATCAAAATTTTGGTTTATCTTCAATAACTTTTATATCAGTTGATTTTTTAAAAAATCAACCACGTCCATCTAGTGCGTGATGTCTGTCCACATTCTCTGCTTCAAACCGAATTCAAATCGGTCCAGTGTTTACAAAATTAAGATTTTCTGAAAATATTGTATCACGTGATTATCCATCGTGTAGTACACCATTTCTTAATTCAAATCGTGTTATTCTACGTTTCGAGCATTGACGAGGGTACGTGAAAATATATATCGTTGGTGGGTGGTGGGGAGTCAAAACCTCGTAACTACAGCTTGGATAAGCTGGAGTTACGAGGTTTTGACTTCCCACCGACGATATTATTGGTCTATCGATACGCGTAAGCCTACGTGCCGCAAAGATCTGCTTTTAACGCCGGGTAAGAAAATCGCCTAACCGTTACAAAATATGGAACATGGCTAATTCTGACCGATCTGTGTCGTCTGCTGTCTGTCTGTTTAAGATAATTCTAATAAGTTTCAATTACTACAATTTTGACATTTTGACATTAACAAGCAAATACAATAAGTTCTTATCAAATATCGACTTGGTTGTTTGGACGTTTATTTGTAAGATATTTAAGATCAGAATTTAATGGTCTTTTGAAATACCAATTTTGCGTTTTGATTTAATACCAATTTTGCGTTTTGATTGGCTCATATCTGGTTTAAAGACTAGCCAATATGCATTAAAAGTTTCTACGTAAAATAAGTCCATTCATCTTTGGCCTAAGCTGCTGTTAAATCATCTAAAATTTTGATTTAAATGGTAAACCCCTTACGACCAAATGTGGTCAAGGCAGTGGGATATCGTTGGTGGGAAGTCAAATCCTCGTAACTACAGCTTAATAAGCTGGAGTTACGAGGTTTTGACTTCCCACCGACAATATGTCATCTTCCTGAAGACAATGTGTTACTTCCATGGTTTTGGTTGAAAGTGCTGAAACTGAAGGGGTAGTTCAAAGGTTGTCTGTCTACATAAAGAACGTGTAGGGTCATAGTCTATGACAAATATTACCTGACTTGTCATAATAAATATAATTCATAGTTTCTAAGAAGCATTGAGAATCTTATAAATATATATGACAAGGAGCAATTCACATAGGTTCACATAACTCATGATATGACAATGGTAACGAAATAAAATATCGCACAAAGACATAGATTAAACTGCTTTTAATTAACGAATAAATGGAATTACCCGCCATTCAAGTAGCTAATCGTCGCTTTTCTGCGAAAACCTCGTATCTGCAGCTTAAAACAAGCTGCAGATACGAGGTTTTAGAAGAAAAGCAGCGTAATATTTGTTGCCTGCCGAACACATCACCTAAAGGGCTGGTATTTACCGAGCACTCGTGTTTGATACCCGTATAAACTGAGCAGCCGAACTAGCAGACGGATTATCTGCTAGTGGCGCCGATTCCATATTTGTACAGTAATAGGCATGAAATTGAAACGTTCAGCGAGTTTAAACTCTTCACCTAAAATGTCAACGAAAATGATATCATACCAATTGCAAGAAAATGGCGATTTTAGTATGAAAAAGATAGAAATATATGAACGAAGCGTAAGTGTTGTGCGACAACAGCAGGTGTGCCTTTAATTTTGAAATACCGTTCTTCAATATTTAACCCATTACCAGACGGCAAAATGTTGGACTGTTCCAATTTAAAAGGTATTGCAGACGACAATTTTAAGTTGATAAATTTTGAAAAATCTTTTCATTTTGGGTTAGAAAACATTGTGGAAAGTGAAGAAATTGCTTGTCACAAGCAATTTCTTTATTTTCCACAATGTTTTCCCACGCTTTTTCTTTTGAGGAGTCAAAGGGCGTCACTGTGCAGTAATAAGTTAAAGCGACGTGGTCGTAACGTTTAATGTTTGTATTTGAATTGGGGAAAGGGTCGGAAAATGAATCTCATTTTGTGGTAGGGTATCGTTAAATAATAAACACTTGAACATGTTGATTCTTTGGTGGACTACTTTTTATCACTGTTGACTGCCACCCTGAAAAAATAGTTCGCCTTTCAACGCTTAAGGATGTATTGGTTACGTAAAATAAAGTAACGACGCACCTTTATTGTAGCGAATGTCAATATAATAACATTAGTGTTCGTTTTGGGGCTAACACGTCAGTCACTTGATTTTAATCCCCTCTGGAATATTTTCGGGTTGTTAGAGTTAAGAAACGTGCAAAAGGCTATGCAGAGGAAAATAAGAAATACTTATTATCACAGTTTTTGCCAACAATTTCTATTACACTTTAACATATAAAACATATTTGTATATGTATTTATCTACACTTAAAGACACTTCCAACGCAATACTTAGAGGAGACTGGGGTAATCCGGAACACTTTTCAGTTTAAAAATGTACATAGCTCAATTTTCATGATCCCTTTCAATAATTTAATTTAATTTAAATTATAAAAGATTATTTTATGCACTACATTTCTATCGGCTTTTTACTACAATACGACATGGAATAACCATTCTATGGCCTTTTTAAATTACCCCTGAAATGTTCCGATTTGCCCCGAAATAGTGGTGAGAAATGTGAGTAATGGTAGTGGACACGCTAGTATAGCATGCCATGTGTGCTGATTACCTTTATATGACCTTAGAGCTTGTTAAAACCTGTTTAACGCAACACAAGCAAAGAAAGGGTTCATAGACGACATAGATTTTTTTTTTTTTTTTTTTTTTTTTTGGCTATGTGGACATAATTCCCAACTTAACATAAGTGATATCTTGTAGCAAAATATAAATTTACACCGTCTGCTATCAATTATACAGCAATTTTAAGTGTTCCAACTTGCCCCGTGTTTAATGTTCCATTTTGCCCCACCATAGGGTGACTTTTGACCTTCTTCAACTAGCGCGTTTCGGTTGACGATAAATTAAATATATCTTCAATGAGATACGCTGTGATCTTTGTTCTACATGTAGGAATAGAAAAAATATCCACTAGTTTCATAAGTGAAGTGCGTAGAAGAAAATATGAGTACAAAATTACTTCAGATGCGGAAAAACACATTTTCTGCTGTAGTGACCTTATTTATTTCACGAGATTGTTGAATTTTTGGGTAAACCTAGGTATTGGTGTAACAATTCAAATTCTTTTTTACTTTGTGTGATTACTGTAAGTATATCCAAGAAATTGTCATTGTTCCGACTTACCCGGTGTTTTTCATCATAATTAAATAAATAATGCAGTATTTATAATGAAATTTTCAGCAAATGTAAATCAACTACGTTTACATGTTTTCTGTAAATTTCATCAAAATCGATTGATCCGAACTTAAAAAAAATATCTAGGTTTTTCACTAAGCTCAGTATGAAAAGTCACAAAAACCCAGACAATTGCAGAATTCAATAGCATCAAAGCAGCATCACCAAATCATGCTCATAACTCGAACCACTGCTTCATAAGATTTGATAACATGCTATCACGTGCGAAACAATACTAGAAATCAGTTGCACCTATTTTGTGTAAGAAATAATGTTTTATACGTGTCAGAATTGCACAAAATCATCGAATTTGATAACAGGCATTAGTTTTTCGACAATTTGCTCCAAGAAATGTTCAAAAACTGGAACAGGAACTTAAAATGGACGAGTTAAGAATGATCCTGCAAAGATTCGCCATCAATTATGCTTTATCAATGAGAAGGTGGTCTCTTCGTGTCATTTAAGGCCCATGACAGACTCACAGAATTTCAGCAGAATGTCATAAACTTTACTACTGTTACACGAATAACATGAATTTACGTTATTAGCTCGCACAGCTTTTTTGTGACTTTTTGTTTTCTAGTCATATACATGTATTATGAACTGCAAAATTAATCATTTCTGCTCAATGTTTCTTTGTGAATATTACAGATATTATGCAATTGTGAATGAATTAAACTTGTTGAAGATTTGATGAATAGAGATTAACTAACTGAAGATATGTAATATGAAAATTATTTCACGAGAATGGGGTGTGATGAGGTTGGAAAAAACGAGTCCGCTAGGACGAGTTTTTTAACCGCATCTCACCCCATTCGAGTGAAATAATTTTCATATTACATATCTTCAGTTAGTTAATCTATCTATTACATACCCATTCAACGAATTTAACCCTCAATTTGGGGCAAAAAACGTTTTTATTCCAATCTAGTCCAATGCTTCTGTACAACGCGCATATATACATGTTCTTTGTGAATTCAGAAAAAAAAGACCGCCAGTTTGTTTAAATTTCGAAGTGAGCAAAGAAAGAAGCATATATCTTGACTTTAAATCATAAAAAACGACTCTAATGACAGAACAAAAAGCGAACTGAATAAAATTCAATCTTTCTAGTCTAAATTTTCAAAAATTCCAGTCTAAGGTAAAAAGAAAACAACAACAACAAGGTCAACAACCGGAATGACAGATTCATGAAATAAACAGAATTTTCAGCGGAAAACTATTGATTTAGCGTGTTTTAGTCAAAAGGGATGGTCTTGTAACAATCTTTATCAAATTCTGTGATGTGTCGTTCGGTTGCTTTGAGCAGACGTAGAAATAACGGTCTGTTCGGGTGATTTGAATGTAGGCCTATTACGGAACAAATTTCGTCATGTTTCCCTTCAACACTCCAGCGCTGGATAGATCTTCGCTTCCATGATAAAAAATGTAGAAAAAGGGCGAAAACAAAGAATAAAGGTTACTTCTCTGTAGATGTTTTTCTTTTTTGCAGGTAGATCTAGATCTTATTTGACATACATTTCCGATGTTATGCATGCATGGAATCTGTAAAGGATAATGAATTAATGGGGAGAAAAGAATAAAAAAAAGTAGTTTCGGCAGGAGTGAAATATTTCACAAATCAAAATTTATTTCACTGTGAAAATCCAGGATTTCACTGCTAGGGATGTAATAAAAATGGTTCATTAAATTTCAAGTTATTACCAAAAAGGTAAGTGTTGCGTTAGAAGTGTCTTTAAGTGTATGTATCTTTTCTACATGTGACAAATGAATTAAGATTGCGAAAGCTCGGTTTTTTGCAAGCACGAGTAGGCTACGCATCATGACATTGCACATTCTTTGGTAAATAAACAGTGCAAGTTTGTTTCAAAATAGAAAATTCAAGTAGGAAAACTATTACGTCAACGAAATCATATTATCGAGAAAACATATACAAAACATAAACTAACATTTTAACCTCTTTCCTTTCAATTCTTTGGCAAATGAAAATATCGTATGATACAATAAGATATGAAGCAGCGTTAAAATTCGTTGCTGACAAATACGCAGATGGAACAACTAAACCATTTAATATTCTAAAGGGACCACAAAAAAGTAAAAAACAAACATTTGGGAAAAGTGTTCAAAATAGCATACATGTACATACTGCATTTTGAACTGTGCTTAATGGGGGGAGGGGGGGGGGGCAGTAAATAGTATAAACCAACGCAAGTCACTAATATTTGTCTAAATGCCATTCACCCTCTTTTCCCCTTTGTCATGCGTCTTTGTTACACAAGACAATTGTGATACGTTAAAGTTTTTAGTTATTTCTTCAATTTAGTTTTTAAAAGCGACTAACTTTGTACTCCAATTCAAAGCAGCAACATATCCGAAGGCACAAAATGAATTATAAAGTAAAATAATTAATTTTCGTTGATACAAAGTGAAACAGAATTTTTTATGCGAGACGTTTTTGTAACATAGCTCTATAGGATTTCATTTAAACATGCCAAAGAACATCTCGGCTAAGTGGTGCTCAAAGTAACAGGTCTTCAAGATAAATGTGACAAATTTCAAATTAAAAACAAAAAATATCTCCTTTAGCGCGACAAGGAGTGTTTTGACGGAAAGTGAAGAACACAAATTTGACATTGTAATGACGGGTGCGTGTTACTTTTTTATCCTGTAGGTTTTGTACCTTTGTGTTGCCATCAGAAAACCCGACTTTATCCTGGGTTTGATGGATAAGGTGTGGACTAGGACCACGGTCATTATTTGAGGTTATATTATTTTGTTGACTTCTGTATTCAACACGTGTCATTTATATCATTAACCTGGTCGTTACACTCGTGGTTACTGGTATTTTCTTCCTTATCCATGTCTTTTTTAAAAAATAATCCAACACTAGACGAAGCAACAGATAAGAGGGAGAAAAGACATCTAAATTATCTATTTGAATACCAACCCTAGTATGTTGTGGGTACTCATTTGAATAGTCTCGATACCAATAGATACCCACAAAATAGGGGTTGATTAACAATAAATCGAATATTGAATTCTAAAAAGTCAATACCTACCTCTTATCTGTTTCTCTGACTAAATTTTAATGCCTTTGTACAAGAACAATTTAATAGTTACATGTTTACAAGTCACACGTATATGCTAATAATCAACGGTAACATACGACTATAAAATATAAAATACTTATTAAACGTTTCTTATTTTATTGATGAAATCCAACATTGAAGTCAAAATAAATCAATTCAGTGATTTTTATTCTGTTAATTATACATGTATATGCTTATTTATTCCGTACTTTGTTAACAGTGCTTTAAAGGGCTACATGTCAAAATGTCTAACCCGAACCGACTTTGTTTTATAATTCATATTGAGATGATTCACAAGATCGGGGCACGACAAAGACTCCGAAATAATCGGATTTTCTAAATTGAAACTATGTCTGGATGCCGATTGTAAATTAAATATCATGCCTGTCCATATAGGGTGATTACTAGACGTCCAGTTCAGGTATCATTACAGAAAAACAATCTCAATGACGCCTGAACAGCCGTGTCAGATTACCAATAAAAATGGTTTTCATGTTCCCTGCAAAACTGCATGGATACCGCGACATTTGGGGGAACATGGCAAGTTTATCGTTAAAACATTGGCTAATCATGCTAATAGCCAGTCGTATCGTTCTAGGGACAACCGATAGATAGCTGGGTACGCCCACTTAAAATTGGTACGTGAAAACTACGAAACATTCAGACAGAAATTCACATAACTATAATAGTTATTCTTGTACAAATGTATAATAAGTATAATATGTAGATAAGTAACGATGAAATAAGAAAATGAAAAAAAGCAATAATGGGGGGTTGGCAAAACTCTTTCCAATTAAACTTTTAGTCGATTTATTACTTCCGGCGAAATAATTCCTTGACCGATTTCAAGACAATCATTGGTTTTTGCACACCTTCTTAGAAAAGCCATTGAAACTTCGGGCACAAAATGGAAAAAAAAACAGTAAGTTACATGTTCATAGTTCAGATAGCACGTTCGATAGCACGTTCGATTTAAAACAGATATGTAGAAAATAATAGGAATTGAATTGAAATCCTCTTTATATCTTTCACATTTCTTTCATAAAGAAAATGGCTAGTTAATAATAATGTTCGTGGTGCGGACCCTATTCACTTCACGTCGAAATATACTATTACAGCTAACATACCAGACCATTTCGATTAACCCTTTCCCAAACAAGACCTGGTTTTGACGTCCCTAATAGAAAAGGCTTGAGAAAATATTGAAACAAAAGAAGAAACTGCTGATAACCAGCAGTTTCTCCCTTTGTCTCAATATTTTCCGCGTTGTATTATACATAAATTCTATCTTTTACAACATTCCTTTTGTCATCTGCATCAGCTTTCACATTGGACTGCCATTAAAATGTGTTGTTTGGGAAAAGATTAAAATGATATCGCAGCTATATATTCAGTGACGAGTCTGTATTTATTATTTTAGTTTCTTCATTTTGACATCTTCACCCTATTAACTTCATCTGGATAATATACTGAGTGTTTACATTCAAGTACAAACAGTATAATTCGTCTGAGAGCGAACACGTCAAGATTTGGCCTACGTTTTTGGTCGTCGAAAGCATGGCAATCAAGGCTTTAAAGCTCTGTATTATGTAATGACTAAAAATCGATGCACCAATAAAAATGCTCCTTAAAATTTATTTGTTTTTATTCTAAACATTTCATTCTTTAAACAGACTAGGCCGAAAAAGGAAATTGACTCCTTACATTTATGTTTTAGTCCGTACCCGCAGAGCACTCCCGGTAATATCCAAGTCTTCTCTGATGAAAATTCGCTCGTTGATAATTGGATGTCGCTATTTCCAACAGAGCGCTGTCCCATTCAAAAACAAAAGAAAAGTCCGACACAGCGACATAACTTGTGTCAGAATTTTCTTTCGTTTTTGAATTGGAAAGCGCTCTGATGTAAATAGCGACATCCAAATATCAAAGAGCGAATTTTCATCAGAGAAGACTCGGATTAACTTCCGGAGGCAAACAATGGATTTATGGGAAATTAACATTGTATGTAAAAAAATTGTTACTAAAAATAGTAACAAATTGACATTATCAAAACGAGGCTTCCAAAACATGCAGAGAAAACAATGACGACGCACGGGCATTTATTATACAGCGATAAAGCGCACATGCATTCAATATACACACACAGTAATTATAAAGCGAAGTTTTCAGTGGAACAAAAACTATGAAATTGAATGAATTCTTTAATAGCCGGTAAGATGGTTATTTTATTGGATTTACAATCAATCGTTCCCCGTTTAAAAATTTCGCCTTTTGCCTCTAAGGGCGACTTCCGGAGGCTGTTGTGTGTATGTGTGTGTGGGGGTGGGGGGGTCTTAGAGGAAACTTGTCCATAGAACAGTAATAAAGCAGTAACACCCATTGCAATTTTATCCTGGTTAATAATAACAATTAAGCATCAAGAACACAAACAAACCTGAAAAAAAAAACAAAATCATGTTCCTGCTGACCTATAGTGACATTTTTATTTGAGCCGGGATCTGAAAAAACGTCCCTTAATGCATTTCTCAAAATTGAGTTTGAAGATCAGCCTGTTGTCAAATGCAGTCCAATATGCATCCATGATGCTCTCTTTATGTTATTACATGTCACGAAGAAGCTATAAGAGAACAACATGGGTCCTGATCAGACTGTGCGTATGCACAGGCTGATCTGGATCTATGTTGGGCTCAAAAGCCTTAAGGGGCGTTTTTCCAGATCCTGGCTCATTTATTTTTTATTATACTTTTTTTATTTTTTAAAAAGGGGGTGACGAAGACTTACCTTCACCGCGTCCCGACATGTTTTTTAGCTTCAGTAATTTCCAGGTGAGTTGGTTTGATAGGGCAAAAAATATGATTAGTTCAGGCTACTATACTGACCCAAGCAAAATGAAACCTATGTTTTTGCCGTCGAGGAAAAAAAGTATCAAAGTGCTGAGAGCACTGTAATTGGACGTCTTTGATTGATTGAGCGGGATCGTACATGAACGAAAGATATTTTATTCATTCTTCTGTGTTTAATTCTATAAGATCGGTTTCGGACATACGAAATCGGCTTTAATACCAGAAAACCCTTCTCAGGCTTCAAATTGATTTGATTGCCGTTTCAAGACAACTGATTTATCGCTATGAATAATCACTATTACTTTGATTACCAAATTCAATTAAGGCCATGCGATTAGCACTTTTGTCTTCTTGTTTCGGTTTACTATGACTATTGTCGTCAGTTATACTTTTCATTGATTTTAAAAAGTACGCTACAAAGCAATTTATTCAAAATGTAAGCCAACGCGCTGCATAAATGAAAGCCGCGATAGCTCACTTAGCAGAGCACTCACCTTGTACTTTTTACACAGGAAGGCCCTGGGTTCGAATTCTACTCAGACATTGTTCTTTTTAATCATCTTTTTTTATACGCCGCCGGAGGCGGACGTATATTGGCGTCATCTTCTCCGTCTGTCCGTCCGTCCATCCGTCCGTCCATCCGGACGTCCATCCGTCCGTACGTCCGTCCACTTTTCTTGTCAACGCAACTCCTCCTAAGTTTCTGGCTGGATCTTCTTGAAACTTGGTCAATGTTATCACCTCAATTGGTAGATGTGCATGAAGGAAGGATTTTATGGTTCGTTGATTTTTGCCAGAGTTATGCCCCTTAAAAACTTAGTCTCTGGGGCTTATTGAAATTGCAGCCTTGTCAACGCAACTCCTCCTAAGTTTCTAGCTGGATCTTAATGAAACTTGGTCAATGTTATCACCTTAATTGGTAGATGTGCATGAAGGAAGGATTTTTTGGTTCGTTGATTTTTGCTTGAGTTATGCCCCTTAAAAACTTAGTCTCTGGGGCTTATTGAAATTGCAGCCTTGTCAACACAACTCCTCCTAAGTTTCTGGCTAGATCTTAATGAAACTTGGTCAATGTTATCACCTCAATTGGTAGATGTGCATGAAGGAAGAATTTTATGGTTCATTGATTTTTGCCAGAGTTATGCCCCCTTAAAATTTAGTCTGTGGGGCTTATTGAAATTGCAGCCTTGTCAACGCAAGTCCTCCTACGTTTATGGCTGGATATCAATGACACTTGGTCAATCACCTCAATTGGTAGATTTGCATGAAGGAAGGATTTTATGGTTCATTTATTTTTTCTAGAGTTATGCCCCCTTAAAACTTAGTCTCTGGGGCTGATTGAAATTGCAGCCTTGTCAACACAACTTCTTTTAAGATTCTGACTGGATCCTTATGAAACTTGGTGGATGTTATAACCTTAATTGGTAGATGTGCATGAAGTAAGGATTTTATGGTTCATTGATTTTTGCTTGAGTTATGCCCCCTTCAATCTTAGTCTCTAGGGCTTAATGATATTTCAGTCTCGTGAACGCAATTCCTTCCAGGTTTTTGACTGGATATTTATAAAAACCTTTTTGTGAACACAACTTTTTACAGGTTTTTGTGTGAATATTTATAAATCCTTGTCAATGTCATTTTTTTGTCTCAAGTTTTATAAGTGGCGGCGTATATTGTGACCATGGCACTCTTGTTCGACTTCTATCTCCACCATCGTTGGCGAAAAAACGACCGCAGTGATTTAGAATCGATCTTAACACAAATTCAACGAAATAAAGTAATGAAACGCCGATCATTTACATACAATTCCGCCCAATCAATGAGAGGCGTCTAAATATAGTGCTCCAAGCACTTTGATTTTTATTCCTGTTTAGAGTAAAAAAGAAGAAAAAAAAACACGGTAGCAGTTTTCCCTGGTTGTGGTTACAAAACAAATTCAATACATACTTTTCCTGAAACAAAATACCAGATGAATTAGAGCACCTAACCATGGATTCCT
This sequence comes from Fragum sueziense, assembly GCA_963680895.1. NCBI lineage: Eukaryota > Metazoa > Mollusca > Bivalvia > Cardiida > Cardiidae > Fragum > Fragum sueziense. The sequence goes on from OY804594.1 coordinate 46,728,855, forward strand.
CATACAAGTACTACCGCAGCATCCTTACATCTACAGATGTGCATAAAAAGAAGAAATTGGGAACGTGCCGTCGGGAAAATGGCAGTGGAGTACAATAAGCAATTTAAATGTTCATATCATTATCAACGAAAATTTGAGAATAGCAATGTCCCTATCTGTAAACATATTCATACGATCATCCAGGTACCATCTGTTGCAGACCCATTGCTTCATCTTCTTAGCTCAATACACGTAAACGGGTCACTTGAACCTCGATCATAGACTAGTAATAATCATTGTTGTCATGACCATCGATCAGTATGCAAATAGGTCATGATACTGTCGAATATCAGTGATACAGATGCTGGAGAAAAAAAAACTCGTAAGAGCAACTATTTTTCTGAATAGGTGGATTTCACTAGTGTCTCATCTGAGGCTGTTCAGATGGAACCCCGATTTGTCATCGAGTCGAACCCGAGTTGCGAAATGAACTCACTCCCCGGTAATCAATTTCAAAACCCTGGTTCCAAAGTACGTCTCGTGGAAACCCCATTCCTTTAAATATGTCAAAGACTTAAACAACAATAATCAAAGAAAAGGAACCTATCATACACAATACGTGCATTAAATTGGGTAATCATTCTAAAATGTGTGTTTTCAGTAAACACATCAAGAAAAACAAACGTTTTACAGAAGAAATAATCCGAACTGGTTTTGAACCAACGGCGTTCCAAATTTCAAACTGAAAAAAGGTTGCGAGGTTAATCCTTTCCCGTTTGTGCTATCGCTGCTGCTGATGATATAGGGTGTCTGTTTACATTATAACCATAGTGTATGCATGTATCGCTTTCTAAAGATCTTACCCTTTACACAATAAATATTACGAAAGTAAAAAAACTGCAAGAAAATGATTAAATCGGAAAAAGATCGTAAAGTTGGTTAAGACGTGGCATGAATTGAATCGGCCAATGAATCTTATAGTATTTGTTAGAGAACACATAGAAAGTAGGAAAAGATACGACAGTTTTCCTGTATGGTCGCAAAATCTATTTTGAATTTTGGTCAACTGGCAATTGAGTCTGAGAAAGGGTTTTTTGGTAATGAAAACCCATTTCGCCTGTCCAAAAGTGGTTATAAGAATTGTACGTCCTTTCGGACGTCCAATTAAAAACAACAAAACCAAACAACCAACAAATCGGTACTTCAATATTTAGTAAAAACCAATGTTTGAGCCCTTTCTGTCACAAGAGGACACTCGTATAACCCTAAATCAGAAGCTTCTTCCTAATTAAAGTAGAATACCCGTAATATGACCATTTTGAGATTCATAAGACTTAGGATTTTTTTTCGAACGTCGTCGTTAATGGATCCGCACCTATTAGGGTGCGGACACAAAAAGGAGGGGTTTCCATAAGGCCGTTTTCCTGGGACCTAAATTTTCAAATAATATTTTTAGTACAAATAGATATACTAGAGGAAAGAAGAAACGCAACAACTATTTATTGTTATTTCTTTTAATTCTTTAATGTTATTGAGTCAAAGTTGTTACTGATGATTGCGGGGAACTTTATCTTGATATTGATCTTGTGTTTACGTTAGAACCTGTCTTACATTAGAGAAAACGTCAAAAAAGACGTTTACACGTTTTTCACGTACAAACCTTTAAATACCCAAAATTTACATAAAACTCTTTTGATTTGTGTAGATGCACGTCGACTCGACAAAATGCAATGAATTTCGTTTGGATTTAACCCCTCATATCATTTTGCGACTTATTCAAAGACGTCGTCCGGTAGCAATTGTTATGTTTACAAATGGAACATCTCAAAATGCAATTGCTGCTGACTTTGGTGTACATCGGTTGACAAAATGTTGCTTGAGATAACGTCTTAGAACGAACAGAACAACTGATGGTCGCCCGAAAAGCGGTTGTCAACGTCTAACGTCACGACGTCAGGACCATACCGTTCGCTTATTTTCCTACGGAAACAAATTCTCTTATCGAGAAAAATTGTTTATGCTATTCATGGACAGTACAGCAATCAAATTTCAGCCAGGAATCGTAAACGTCAAATTGGATTGCGTGCAAGAACGCATTTAATGTAGACGCTAAAACACTCTCAGCAATGCGCATATTTAAGACACGTAAAACCTGTGACCTTGATGAAATTTTGACACTAGAAAGTCAAATAATGAAGTTTTACTATGCATTGAAAATATTACTCAAATTATGGTAACTTTGAGAAAGACAAAAACAAAACTTATGATCAAATTTAATTTTTGTTGCGTTTCTTTTTTCCTTTAGTATACATAAAGGGGACGTGTTTTGCCGAAAAGTCTGTATCGAACGGACCCTTGGTTTGGTGTATATTGTATATTGAGAGTGAGTGGGGTAATTCTATTTAGGTGCTACCAAAGGTTCGTATTCATCAATTTTCTATTTAAGTGTAAATAGTTGGCGAAACTTTTTAAAACATCATGTTTTGTATATGAGCCCATGTTAAGAAGACCTGAAATCCATTGGCTTGCTTATGATAAATATTAAGATATGTGGCATTTTATATAATTTTTCCATTTTTGTATATTTTCATCTCCCAACTTTGGGCAAAACATCAACACGCCTTTATAAAGAGACATATTGGAATAATCTTTTAGGTGAGAACTTGTTAATAAATCGTCATTGCAAAGTTATGAGGGATTTTCGATAGCTTGTCGGGAAAATGAGTTACGGGTCCTTGAATGCACGAAAACCCATGACAGATTGTGGAATAAATAACAAAATACATTCTTTCTGGCTTTCTTTCGTATAGAAAGGCAGCAATGTTTACTTAGCTTAAATTATAGCTGACCTCAGCAAATAGTTCTACAAATAAGCTATTGCGGTCAGTTTCGTGTGTTGTCCGTCCGTGTGTCTGTCTGTCCGGCCATAATATCAGTATGACCCTCTAGAATCCACAAACATTATTCGATCTTCACCAAACTTTGTCAAAATGTGTATGGTCATAAATTCTTGTGTACGATTGATTTTGAACAGAATTGCTGCAGAAAGGGCTGAGTTATGTGCCCTTGAATGTCAAAAAATGCTATTTTTGACCATTTTTGCATTCTAAAATTTACAAATATAGCCCAATCAAATGTAAAACCAAGTGAAAAATGTTTGTATTTATAACATCTTGGGTGAGTGTGATTTTCGTTCAGATCGAAACTGAAAAATTTGAGTTATTTGCCCTTGAATTTTGCAAAAATGCATTTTCGGCCTTATTTTCCCCGTAGCATCCATAAATATAGAGCAATTAAATCTGAAAGAGGACAAATTACTTCTGTCTATAATATATCAGACATGTAAGAATTTCAGCCAGATTGAAAATGTATATCCTGAGTAATCCGCCGTTGAATTTAAAAAAATTGCCGTGTTAGCCCTAGATTCGCACAAAACCCCACAAATTTGTCTAATTCAAGGGCAGATAATTTGGGATGAGCATTTCAAATAATGCCAAAAGTTTAACATATAAAAGATCTTATAAAGACATCAACAATTCTTCCAAGTTTTGCTTTGATTTTTTTTAAATATTGGTGGGTGCTAAAGACAAAATGGAGTCAAAAATAGCCATTTTGCAAAATTCAAAGGCAGATAACTCAAAATGTTCAGTTTCGATCTGAACGAAAATCACACTCACCCAAGATATTATGAATACAAACATTTTCACTTGGTTTTGCATTTGATTGGGCTATATTTGTAAATTTTAGAATGCAAAAATGGTCAAAAATAGCATTTTTTGACATTCAAGGGCACATGACTCAGCAATTTCTGCAGCAATTCTGTTAAAAATCAATCGTACACAAGAATTTATGACCATACACATTTTGACAAAGTTTGGTGAAGATCGGATAATGTTTGTGGATTCTAGAGGGTCATACTGATATTATGGCCGGACAGACAGACACACGGACGGACAACACACGAAACTGGCCGCAATAGCTGATTTGTAGTACTATTTGCTGAGGTCAGCTATTATTTAAGCTAGGTAAACATTGCTGCCTTTCTTTACGAAAGAAAGCCAGAAAAATGTATTTCGTTATTTATTTCACGATTTGTCATGGGTTTTCGTGCATTCAAGGGCCCGTAACTCATTTTCCCGACTAGCTATCAAAAATCCCTCATAATTTTGCAATGACGATTTATGAACGAGGTCTAACCTAAAAGACTATTCCAATATGTCGCTTTATAAAAACGTGTTGATGTTTTGCCCAAAGTTGGGAGATGAAAATATACAAAAACTTGAAAAATTATATAAAATGCCACATATCTTAATATTTATCATAAGCAAGCCAATAGATTTCAGGTCTTCTTAACATGGGCTCATATACAAAACATGATGTTTTAAAAAGTTTCGCCAACTATTTACACTTAAATAGAAAATTGGTGAATACGAACCTTGGGTAGCACCTAAATAGAATTATCCCACTCACTCTCAATATACAATATAGGCCTACACCAAACCAATGGTCCGTTCGATTCAGACTATTCGGCAAAACACGTCCCCTTTATGTATCTATTTGTACTAAAAATATCGTTGGAAAATTTAGGTCCAAGGAAAACGGCCTTATGGAAACCCTTCCTTTGGCGGTGGAAAGTTCCACCGCAGAATGTTTTCGACTTCGCCCGAATAATTCCGACGTCGCGCAGATCTCATTAGGGGTGGACTTCCTTAATCCCTGCTATGTAAAAAATACCCCTCGCACATAAATACAGAAATTGATATAAGGAAGACACGAATTTGTTTCAAGAAGGACACAAGGCCGCCTTTGGGGTCAAAATTCTACCGTTTCGTTCGTGTGAATATGGGTTTGATATTTATTGACAATAGGACTCACACAATGTGACAATCCTTTTTATATGAGCATTATACAAAATGATAATGGAATAAGCAAAAGTTGCTATTAGCCTTTCGGTGATTAATCAGAATTAATTATAATCAAATTTCAATTACTTTTACAATTGATAACCAACGCTTAAATTCTATCTATATACACAAAAACGCACAATGGCATGAATTGAGCTTTCAAAAAAGATATATGAAAGGCGTAACAAATTATCAAGTAGAATATCAACGCATTCTAAATCTGATTAGCCATACCACGGTGGAGATTGTGCATCATTGGATTGATATCAACTACGGACAAAATGATCTCGATTCTGATCTAATATTGTGTATTATTTTTCTGTATCAATTTGTAAAGGGTTTGTTGCATGTATTCCGCCTTACTGGGCTCTTTTCTCGGATATATGAATTATTTATGGAATCCTTTTACTTATTTCAAAAATCGATCCCAACCGACAAGAAAACGAAATGATAACTACAGACAAATTAGCAACGTTTCAGGTTAGAAATTGTGCAAAAACTTCCTTATTTATGAGTCAGTTTTCTAGCGGTTTGTTGCATATTACTCGCCTTAATGTGCTATTTCCTCAGATGTATGGCCCATTTGAAAACTGCTCATACTTTCCCAAGAAGTTGTTCCAACCGACCAGATTGTTGTCGTTTTTCTGGTCGGTTGGGATCAGTTTTTGCAAAAAGTACAAGGAGTTTTCAAGTAAGTCATATATTAGAGGAAATGGCTCAATAAGGCGGGTACGACCATGCAACAATCCATTTGAAAATTGACACAGATACAAGAAAGTTATTGCAAAATGTCTTACCTGAAGCGAAGCAAATTTTTCCGTAGAATTACCCATACCATGATGCACAATCTCCACTCTGAAAACAGAATTTTAACTATGGTAATAGCAATGGGCTACTTTAATTGTAAGCACTGGAAACCTTTCCAACACAACAAAATGATCGACCACTTGATATTTAAAAACAGTTAAAGAAAAAATTAATTTATAATCAGGTTATATATTTATTTATTCTTCGTTCTAACTTTGATAGGCCCATTTTGTTAGAAGGTTACGTGCAGAATGAAATCACTGGTAAAAGGTTACAGGACCGTGGGTGGGTCTACGTAGCGCCATGTTTTGTATCGTTTATGTTAAGTGGGTTATTATGTATAATTGGGTTTTTGTGGAGCATGTCATTATATTAATTATCAATTTCATCTTTAGCAAATTGATACACGCCTCAAGAGGACCCCTTCATGTTTACCAATTTTCTTCATTGAAATGATGTTACATTCTTTCGGATATTTCATTTATTGTGACGAACTCTTGTCAAAAAGCATAGATCTACGATTTTTTAAATTATCATAACAGAAACACCTTAATTATAATAATATTATGTGCATGTGTATTTCTACTTGTATTTTTCATTCAAAACACAGCCATAAGTAAAACTAGGTTTGCAGGTTTGCATATATTTATAAACCATCGCAGTTCATCGTGAATATTTCGCCAGAAAATATGGCCGTTCTGTGAAAATGAAATATTTTCAAAAATCAAAAGAAATGTATAAGAAACAACAATAAATAGTAGAGATGATGTTAATTTGAAAACAAACGTTGTAAGCTTCATCTGGCCATGTATCCACGATTCCTGGTTTTGAAGTCTTTAGTAGAACTAGATTTAAAACATTTAAGCAAATGAAGATTATGCTGATAATCATTTGAATGTTTGACCCCGGGGTCTAGTAGTTCGATCCGATCTTCGGGATCGAAGGGTCCTGGGTAGCCGGTTCATGTCTGTTTTGTGTTATGACAATTTTTCTGGGCATCAAGCTTAACCCATGTTTCTCATCTTTACACATGTGTGTTAACCCATTACCAAACGACAAAATTTTAGATTGTCCCAAATTCAAAGATGTTGCAGACAGCTATTTCAAATGAATGAAATTTAAATTTTTGTTGTCATTTTGGGTAGAAAACATTGTGGAAAATGAAGAAATTGCTTGTCACAAGCAATTTCTTCATTTCCCACAATGTTTTCCAAAGCCATTATCTTGTGGGGAGTCAAAAAGAGTCATTGTGTGGTAATGGGTTAAATGGGTACTTGTAAGAGTTGAAAGCCAAAGTGATGTGACCCCAGAAGCGCAGATTGTTAATAACCAACTTTACATTTCATAATTGTGAAATAAAGTCTAAAGTCGACAGAATAAGGATACAGACTTTAAACCTAAATTTAACTCAGACTTTACCAGCGTTTCCTCATTTTCTCTTCATATCCTTTGCTATATCTTTAAACAAGAGTTGTCCGCGGACAACGTAGCTCGCCTATACGGGAGCTTGTCACAAAAACAGCAATTTTTTAAAAGTAAGTCAAACTCCAAGGTCAAGGTCACAAGGTCAAAGGTCATGGTCACAAATGAAAGGTCTTGTCGAGATGTATCTATGTATGAAATATCAAGGCTGTATCTCTAATAGTGCCCAAGATATAGGCCAGGTTAAAGTTTTTCAAAAGTAGGTCAAACTCCAAGGTCAAGGTCACTAGGTCAAAGGTCATGGTCCCAAATGAAAGGTCTTGTCGAGATGAATCTATGTATGAAATATAAAGGCTGTATCTCTAATAGTGCCTGAGAAATAGACCAGGTTAAAGTTTTTCAAGTGAAGACGCGACGGGACGGGACGGGACGGGACGCCGACGCCGACACTAGGGCTGTGACATTAGCTCCCCGGACATAAAGTCCCGGCTCGCTAAAAAGTCTATCTATCAACATCCATTTTCTCGTATGCAACATTTTCTGAATTGGTATGTGTCGCTGTTTCAGATCGGAATAAAGCTACCAAAAACTAAATTATCAAAATTATATTAGATCTGAATATTTTGCAAACCAATTTAATCAAATCCCCATATGAAACCTGCTTTCACAGGTACAAATTTGATAGAGCGGGAAACTCATCAATTTCTTATTTTCTCTCAAAATTCTACCTTGCAATTACAAAGATGTTTTATTCCTACTGTATGCATCAATTATTTTGTCGCCCGTGACTATTTTAAACTCTATGGTAACATTTCAGCGTTGTTTGTGAAAGGGTCAAAAGCATCTGAATACTCTTTAGAAAGCTCAAACAACAATGATAACTCGGTTACTCAAACCTTGTTTGTTTTGTATCATTTTCTGAAAGGCAAGCATATGGTTTTCGAATAGGATAACTTCCTCAAATAGTGGGGCCATTTGAGAAAACGATAATGTGAGTGGGGCTTCCGTTAGAGAATAATGGTAGGATCTAAATGAATCCTTGACATTACCGAGTACGAGAACATTTTGGATTGGTCCGAATTGAGTTATATTGGCGAATACTTAATCTTTGGACATGTTTAATCTAAGATTAAAAAGATGGAAATCAAAGTTTAAAACTAGGAATATATGTAATGATATCTTCAAGAATTTATCTCTTTCATGCGTATTTTAACAAGTAATTGTTATTCATTTGAATTCGAGAGTACATTAAAAGCCGCGATGACGTTACGCTCAATGTTGGCGTACAATTGCGTAACCGACGTTTTTTGTAACGTCGCTACAATAGGTACCAAGAAAGAGCGGAAAGCAACTTTTCTCGATATTTCACTCCGGTTTTTATTCTGTTTCGGTGCGTCACATGCTAAATAACTTAATTTGAAAACACTTACAGAATGCATTGCTAGTATAAAGGTTTGCTTTATTCTATTTTTTTTTTTTTTTTTTACTATTTTCATCAGGATTCCACATTTTCCACCCTGTTCTTTCCTTAAAAGGCTTAATACTAGACGAGCTTATGTTGAAACGAAGACGAAACGAAGTATCTAATAAGTAGAAATGTATAGTGCATAATTTTATTATAGCATGAAAATTGTTGAAAGAAAATGGCTTATTTTTCATTGTTTTCGTTATCTTCGATGTTTTCCATAAATAACATCTGCTACGGATTTTAAAATCAGATATTGTTTGCGAAAGGGTCAAACGGGTGTTGTTCGGCGACTCTGTGCGTTTGTAATAAATGTTATGTTATTTGTTTTATACCGATTTCAAATTCCATCTGGTCATAAAAAAGATACCCTAAGTGATCATTCAATAAAGAGTGATATGTTTTTACTGTTTTGGAACAACATGCGAGGGCTGAACATGTTTCAGTGATATGTTTCAGATTTATTTATTTCAAGTAAATGTTGTTAGTTTCAATGTGATTGGTTGAAAAATTGTGTTGCAATGAATCTTTCAAGATAGAAGGAATCGGGCACCCAGAGCACGCTCTGACGTTAACGTCATTTCTAGCTACGTCCTTCAAGACACTAAACGAGAGCGCACGTTTAGCACATCGTTACTGTTCCTTTGGTTTGGAAAATTATTTTGTTTATTTTTTGGAAAACATTAGGACTGTTTCAAATATTTCTTAGCGTCAATCTATAGATATTGATGTCTTTGCACCAGATCTTGTCATGTAGCAACAGATTTTTTATACGAGGTCGTTGACAAACGTCGCAGATTATTCATGCTTTTTTGCGAGTTCATCCATTGGATTGTCTTTTAAATATTTTTTTTTTCATTCTGTACAAACAAGACATGCAATTTTTACAGACCATGATTTTTAATGTTTTTAGTCTTGCAATAGTTGGTGTATGAACCTAAAATATCAAAAACGAATTGCACCGAACAATTCCCCCCCACTCCGCGAACTGTCGTTTTTTACTCTTTTTCCAAGTCCGTACGTCGTACCATATCCTTAGCTTTATCATTGTTTTACAACATTGAGCCTTGAAAATTTTCCAAGTATCTGATATGATCACCTTCATTCGGAAAATAAAATATCAGAAGTTTTGCTCGAGCATGTTTTGAAAAATAATCGTTTTGCGAAGATTTATAAAGTATGAAATTACGGCGTGCTATAGGTTTGCGTTCCTTAACACTTTTAAGTAGAGAAAAATATCGTTTTTATGAATTGAGAGTTATGATATTTTACCAGAGATTTATTCATATGATAAAATTGCATACGTAAGAAAATAAATGCAATCGAGTGTAAGGTAATAAAGTTGTGATGAAATTCTACGAGCTTATTGTTCAGTCCTCGTACGTGACGTTGACGTAACGTTTTTGGACAGTGTGACATTTTCGCTAGATTTACAAAAGAACGTTTTTCTTCTCGGCAAACAATCAAATTTTGCAAAAAATGCACATTTACTTATTGACATATGTTTGTACTTTTATGTCGTTATTTCTATTTATAATAGAATGAGCTAATACGATTTTAAACAACTCTTCATTTTTACACATTAAACTATTTAGCATGTTTTTCGGTGCGTGTGACATTGTCGCTAGAATTACAAAGCTACATTTTTTACAGATTTTAAAGCGCGAAACTCTACCAAAAATATGTCTTTCAAAACTACAAACAATGTACTTCAAACTCAGCATAGAAGTTTATAAAGTAAAAGACGTGTTTTTCTGTTTTGCCGTAGTATTTTAATAATTCCAAATAAAAATCAGAATCTTACCTTTTTGTCTTTTCTAATTAATCGCACATTATTTCAGTCATTTGTGCCTTTTTTTTCTGTAAAACTTGTTTCGAATTATAGAAGAGATCACTTCACGTCATTGCGTAAACGATTTGGTGAGAAAAACGTAGTTTTTGTCATTTTTGGACACATTTTCACTCAAGATTGTGTTAATTTGGTTACATCTTACCCTGTCGTAAAATGACGTTCGTTAACGTTTCGCATTAGAATAAAGCTATTTTGAATTTTTAAAAATATTTTTCGTTGGTAGCATTCACAAGGAAAAACATTGCCGAATCTGAAGATATAAATTTCACGAAATTTAATTGATCCTATACATTCTGGTGGTAGTTTGAACAAGAACGGTATGGCGTATTTTCGTTTGTACGTCAACATTGAGCGCGACGTCGATGTGCTTCTTTTTCATGTTTCCGTATACATGCACAATGAACATTTGTACAGCAAAAATCTAAAGATGGACAGAGTGCGTGGTAACGGTGTGCCTGATCTAGCTAAATTGTAACCATTCTGAGAACAATATGTGTTGCAGCTGCTTTTATTGGTCTGCTTTAACTAGTCAGTGACCATATGTAGATTCAGTAATGTTTCAACTGACATAAAGGATGAATAAAAAGTATTATCATTTTCTAATTCATTTTGATAGATAGAAACTTTATCATAACAATTTCACCCAAAGTGACAAATAGCTCTGCAAGTTTTCAATTTTATTCAGGGTGTTGTTCATTTAAAAACAAGATATAATGGTCCTTATCAAGTGATTTTTTCTAAGCTTTTTGCCTATTGTTTTATTGTTTTCTTTAATGTTAATGTGATTATCAATGATATATAGACGAAGAGGAAAGTTAGCAAAAGAAATCAACACACGATAAACATTTCAAACAAAAAATACATTGACTATCTTCTTACAAACATTAAGTTGGCATCAGGTTGACAAGATACCAGTTTATTTATCTAAGATTATGAATGCCACATCAAGGCAGTGTGATGGGCTATTGAAGTAGATATAGGTATAATAGTTGGTTGTCTAATGTCAACTTTACATGAATACTATATAAACAATTTGTATTTGTCAAATTCAGATCGCTCTACTATACAGTGTCATTTTTAGACTTAAGCTGTCTGGCGCCTCGTACTACTTAGAATTCAATTAAGACGTGACCTTTCTTTCGGTAGTTTAAATTTCCTTTCAACGACAGTTCGTTTAAATATTGATAATAAACTTGTAATGGACATCATTTCCAAATAGTCTAAAACGATTCATCAATCCCATGTTCCGAAAAGAGATTTTCGTTTGTTTCGGAGGAGTACCTTTTTTTTTATAAAAGAGCATTATTTATGTCGATTTCTATGATATCCATAGATATAAAAAAAAAAGAATGGTTTGTTGATAAAATTATTTTAATAGTTTGAAAATAGAAGGTCCTTTATTCGATGTTAGTATTTGCGATGACATTATAAACAGAAAAGTAATTTTCGGAGTACACAGAGCATTATATTTAATATAAATATTGTACTCAGTATTCGATACGTTTGTTCTGTAGAATAAAATCGCACGGGAACAAATTTAGAGAAAAATGTGATTCAATTAATCTCCTATTTCCATTTTTCTAATTAAAGATGAAATTCATACATGTATACTGACACGCAAAATAAAGTGTGTATGTTGTTCTCAACTGTATTAGAATGACTCATGCTAGGCTGTCATACCTACAATCGTGTAAAGATATTCGAAGAAATATCCTATAGATTGGTCAACGTATATGAGTAAATCATTTCTGTCCGAGAAAAACTAAAATTATATTAATTTTATTCAGTCCCTCTAAATCAAGCCTGCTTCAAACTTGGCCTACCCGCACTTTCTATTTATAGTAACATTTATGGAAACTGTGCCTTGATAAATAGTGAAATGTTGTTCTGATCCCTGGAATATCTAGCATGGGTCCCTTTAGGTAATCTATTTTCAGATCCCGGATCATCTGTATCCCATTATTTCGACATGTTTTACCTGGCTACGCTCAGCGAAATGACCACACAAGTAATCATAAGCAATCACTAAGCCAGCTAATTTGTCCGCAATCCCTCCTCATTCGATAATCGCAGATAAAAACGACTTCAAGTGTGTGTGGTCGAAAGTGTCAAAAGTAGGGTGAACAATCTCGACTTTCCTTAACCCTTTGTCATGACAAGACCTGAATTTGACGTCCATATTTGAAATTGTTCGGTAAAAATTGATACAAAAGAAGAAAAAAAGCAAACCAACCTAACATAAATACATGTTTTCTGTGATATACGTAATAAACGTATGATAAACAAATTATCTATATCCATATCATTACCAGTAGCAGCTTTCGAGTTGCAATATACTATATTTTTACCGTTTTAAAACGGGTTAAAAAATTCAAATTAGTTGCAGGTACGAAGTTTTTTAAGTAAATCTCCGATATATATATTTTTCAAGCAATCCAAAGCAGAAAAATATAGTAGAGCGTATAGTTAAAATTGAAATTCGTTCGGGAAGACTAAAATGAAATTTCAGTTTTGATGTGTTAGTTTTAACAATGAAAGCAGTGAGGAAAACCAATAATATGCAGATAACAATGACCATCAGCATATTCTTCACTCGGCTCTTTGACTTCCTAATCCAGCTGTAAAGAATTACAACCCATTATTAGATACCAAGCACTTCTTTCGTCTTCGTGTGCCGTCCATGTAGAAATACCCTCGTCAAATTCCGGGTTTTATCCTTGTCAACCGAAATCGACGTGGGATACTCTCGTCGATTTCCGTTGACAGGGATGACGTCCGAAGTTGCAGAAAGCGTTTTGTGGATAATGAACGACGAAAACCCCCAAGACACATACAAATGAGCCAGGATCTGGAAAACGTCCCTTAAGGCTTTTGAGCCCAACATAGATCCAGATCAGTCTGTGCATACGCACAGTCTGATCAGGATCCATGTTGTTCTCTAATGGCTTCTTCGTGACCTGTAGCAACTTAAAGAGAGCAACATAGATGCATACTGGACTCCATTTGACAACAGGCTGACCCTGAATCTCAATTTTGAAAAATGCTCTAAGGGACGTTTTTCCAGATCCTGGCTCAAATGTTTGTGAAAGGGTTAAAAAACACAGGTCTAAATTGTTGTTTACAAGATGGGTTTTCTGAAACAGGAGATATTAGCCGGCCACGGGCCCCGGGGTAGGTCTGTTTCTAATTTTAGGATATTTTTTTCTGTTTTTCTTGCAACTAAAAACACTTACCACCCATCGAAGTTGAAGCATTTAATTACTCGTGAATGTATATAGGATATTTCATTTGGGAATGTATGTAAAAAGAAAATGCCTTAGGTTTTGCAAAAAGATTAGAATATACGAAAAGAGTAACATAATTATTGTAAGAAAATGATCTTTTTTCTTTCTTTGTTTTCTTTCTTTGCTTTTGATAATCATACTTTACGCTTTCAACTTTATTATTAAGGTATCCGACCCCTCAAAAGCACCAAAGAGCCAGAGGCGAAATTTGAAAAGTGCAAATAATTCCTAAATTGTGTTACATTTCCATTCCAAATATATACATAAACATTTTGCACGGTTTAGAATTTTGAATTAATGCATACTTAAAAAAAATATTTGACAAAATGTTAAAAATTACCTCCCTTGCATATGAATATAGAGTAAAATAATATTTGCAATTTATTTTCTTCTTGAATCATAATCTTGAAATCCGGCACGGTGAATCAACTTATGTAAAGTGTATCTACAAGTGTGTGTAATTTGATGCCATTTCGTATGGCTAGAAAGTATAGATTTTTTCAGGGTCTGTAAACCTTAATTCAATTACTGTTGATTGTAAATTCTATTGTCGAAATTGTTGAAAGCGAATCAAATTATCTTTTCCAATAAATACTTTTTGATTTTATTCAAATACAGAATCTGTGATTTTTAGATTAAATAAATACATCACAAGATATATCTATCTAAACTTTTGTAATTTCATATCTCTGTAAAATGTAAAGCATTTATAAAAATCATTTAGATTTTTTTTCAAATATATGAGACGTGGCCATATATTTCACAATCATTTATTAATTTCAACCAAAAATGAAAAATATAATCTGTCCAAACGAATTGCAGTTACATTGTAACTACAGTCGACACTCGTTGTGTCGAAGTCGGAGGGGCCGTCAAAATATTCGAAATATCCGGAGTTCGACTCATCCGATTTTGTTCGGTTTCGATATAGTTGATATTTGACCATTTTTGAAAGTAATCAAGTACGATTATAATTGAAATATTGTAGGAAAAGGAAAGAAATTGCTCGTTCCGAGCAATTTCTATCCTTTTCCTAAGTATATTTCAATAGCTATATTGAGTTCAAAATTATTTTGTTTGAAAAAATTATGTCCATTGAAGAGGACAGAACCAAATTTGAACTTCGACTTAAGCGAAAATTCGACTTATCCGATGTCGACATAACGAGTGTCGACTGTATGTAGTTTGCCTATGAAATATTAATATCGCGTTAGGAAAAGCAATGTCAGTAATATATGAAGGTGTTCAGCAATTTCCTCCCTTCTCTTAATGCTTGTTTAGTTCGGCTTGGTTCGTAAAGTAAAATTAAGATGTTGTTATGGAAAACAAAAAATCACTTTGTTCGAAGAATATCACAATATCTACTAACAACTTATTTTAAGTTCATACATAAGTCGAGAGTTCCATAGGAAATTAGGTTGATCTTGTTGCGGTAACTTCGCATAACGATAACTGGTTTTGACAGGTTTGATAAAATATTTTACCATCTTTCTTTTAAAATTTGTTAATCCAAGGGGAAATAACTGTCTTTAGAGTATGTATTGCAGTAAATGAGAAAATATATTTTCTTGACAATATTTTCAAATTAGGCCATTTTTTAAATCATTTAAATGGTAGAAAAATGCAAGTTATTATTTCCCTCCATAACATAAATGAAATATTTCGTTTATGACACAGATTTTGTAAAAACTGATTTTGTTCGATAGTCAATGGCAGATAATCCGCTAAAATTTATATTATAAGGGGAGATAATGCATTATTTTCAAGTCAGATTTTTTTTACTGATAATTGAACATTCACATCATAACATATCAATTTGCGTTTTGCCATACATATAATTGATACATCATATTGAACACTATCAGGCATATTTGTGGTGCAGCTAAATCATTATAAAGTTACAGCTATTACAGTTCCGGAACCTTAGGGAAAAAGAAGAAAGTACTGAATAGAAGAATTGCCTCATTTACTGCAGTATTTTTCAAACAAAAAATCACAATATTACAGCTCGTTTTTATTTTAGTTATTTTTATTTTTTTAACTCTAAACTGAAATCCTCTCGACTCGGAAACTAAGGTTGCTATCCAACATTTTCATGAATCCTAAACCCTTTAAGCTGAAAACATTGGGACTGTGAAATTCGAACGATATCAATTTTAAAAAGAAATACTTCTAAACCATTGACTACCTGAAATCGTTTGGTTTCTGAGAGCATTTTTATTTTAGAAATATGGCAACGATTTCCCATTTTAATGCCTTCAGAAATTAGCTATTTGCCACACACACTGTGTCTCGAGGCGAATTCGTTGTATTGTTTGTTTATGTAGTTTCGATTCTTCCTAGAACGTATCATCTGGTAGAGATTGGATCAAATTATCGCCGGGAAAGAAAAAACGACACACGAATCTTTTAGATCAGATAGAAAACCCTTCATTGCATCTATGAAAGACCTGTTGCCAGAGAAATTTAAAAAAAAAAATGTAATACATGTATGATGAAATCAAAATTTACTGTTCTTAACGACTGATTGGGGAAAGATGTTTTTGTCTTATTTCTGAAGATTTGTAATATTTTTAAGTTTCTTTACTTTTGGAGAAACAAGCAACATAAACGCAGCACCTGAACCTAGTACTGTTATTATCCGGACAAATTGCATCTAAAGGATATTTCACCATGATCACGGTTGGTAACCCACGTTATTTTTGGGAAGCGTTCACATCGAAAAAAATCGTCCGCTTTAATTAAAGTAAGTTTTGTTTCAATTTTCAGTCTATACTCTACGGATTTTGACGAGATAAAGTGCACCGAACACGCATTTGAGAGTCATTCGCGGTTGTACCCCAATGTGCTCCGTAACAAGTGGTTTCTTCAAACATTCAAGAGAAAGTTTTTTAGGTGCACGTGCACGCTTCCCATTTTCGTTTTGCACCGAAAAATACTTTCGTATAAATGTTTGAAGAAACCACTGGATTTCGAGCAGAGTGAGTTAGAACCGGGAATGGCCCCCTCAAAGGAGTGTACGATGCACTTTATCCCGTCAAATTCCGTATAAATATGCAGAGAAATGCGACAAAACATGCTTTGAAGCGGACGATATTTCAGTGTGAACGCTTCCCAAAAGTCACGTGGGTTACCCACCGTGATGATAGATATTTTAGGGATCAGAACAACATGGGGCAGTCAGGGTTTGCGTCGTTGTGTAGTGCATTGCATTATCTTTGGCCAAAAAGTAAGGAATTTTAGCGCTGGTACAAAGTTTTCACAATCTATCAATGTCTAACTTTCCACAAATGATTCTATAAATAGAAATTTCGGGTAGGTAAAGATAAAGTGACAATTCATACATATTTTTGATATATTTTACTATTATTTTCTTTTGAAGGCCATATTTTCTTATAGAAATTGCAAGAACAAATGTTACGCCGTTTACAAGAAAAATATATTATTTCTGTGCTAAAATTAAACAAATTGGTGTCCACAACAGTTCAGATAAAGTTAAAGTTGAGACGAAAATGACAAAATACCATAATTATACATCTGAACTGTTGTAAATATCAATTAATTTGATATTAAGAAAAAATAAATTTCTCGTAAACGGCGCAATACTTTGGCTTGAAATTCTCAGAAAATATGCTCTTTTGGATAAAAATACAGAAGAAATTAATAGGAAAATACGTGTGAAATGGCTCTTTAAAAAAGAAGATAATATAAATACGACTATATAAGCAATATTTTCTATTGAAAAGTAATAACGATATGCTGGGTATGAGAAGGATATATTGAGAATATGACACACAATATTGACGACGTTGATAGATATTAATTTTACACGAAACTTTGGTGCATAGATCAAAAGGGGGGGGTCTCATTTGCGCCCACGCTTAGATTTTCTTGTAACTTTACTCATAGAATGCCCCTGACCTATGAACTACAAAAATATATTCGTTTTACTAAAAGAGTGCATATAGGTCTTTACGCGGCACCTTAAAGTGTTCCCTGTTTTCATTGATACCCGTCTTATAAAAACTCAATGTTGGCTATCTAGTTTTGGTATAAATCCACATGTTTTAATACAAATAGCAAAAGGAGTCATTGTAGAAACTTTTGATACCAATACTGTTGGTCCCAACATGCGCAAAAAATTCTTAGAAATTAATTTAGTCAGAAATTGTCAGAAAAATAGCCGAGAAATTTTCAAAACCTAAAATTCTATCAAATATTTTTGTATGTTCCCGTCTTTGTCAACCTATGAAATTGATAGGAAAGTTGGTCAAATATGTTCCCTGTTTGTATGCAAAATTTGGCGAAAATTTGAAACCGGTAACATTGTCAAATAATGAGAATTGTGAACAACGGCACCTTAAGATGCTCCCGGATTTCAATGGTACCTGTCTAGCAAAAGCACAATTTTGCTTAACTAGTTTTGATATCAGCCCGAAATTGTAAATCAGAATAGCAAGAGGAGTCACTGTAGAATATTTTGGTACCAATATTGTTGATATCAACATGAACAAAAAATTTCTTAGAAATTTATTTAGTCAGACATTGTCAGAAAAATAGCTGAGAAATTTTCAAAACCTAAAATTCTATCAAATATTTTTGTATGTTTCCGTCTTTGTCAACCTATGAAATTGATAGGAAAGTTGGCCATATATGTTCCCTGTTTGTATGCAAAATTTGGTGAAAATTTGAAACCGGTAACATTGTCAAATAATGAGAATTGTGAACAACGGCACCTTAAGATGCTCCCGGATTTCAATGGTACCTGTCTAGCAAAAGCACAATTTTGCTTAACTAGTTTTGATATCAGCCCCAAATTTTAAATCGGAATAGCAAGAGGAGTCACTGTAGAATATTTTGGTACCACTTTTGTTGATATCAACATGAACAAAAAAATTCTTAGAAATTTATTTAGTCAGAAATTGTCAGAAAAGTAGTCGAGAAATTTTCAAAACCTAAAATTCTATCAATTTTTTGTATGTTCCCGTCTTTGTCAACCTATGAAATCGATAAGAAAATTTGCCATATATGTCCCCTGTTTGCATGCAAAATTTGGTGAAAATTTGAAACCGGTTACGTTGTCAAATAATGAGAATTGTGAACAACGACACCTAAAGATGCTCCCGGATTTCAATGGTTCCCGTCTAGCAAAAGCCCAATGTTGCTTACCTTGTTTTGATATCAGTCCTAAATTTTAAATAAGAATAGCAAGAAGAGTTATTGTAGAACATGTAGAACATTTTCAGACCAATACTTTTAATAGCAACATGCCACATAATTTCTCAGAAATCTATTTAATCAGAAATTGACAGAAAAACTACCCTGAAAATTATATGAAACCTAACATTCAATCAAACTTGTTTGTATGTTCCCCTCTTTGTCAATCAATGGAATTAATAAGAAAGTTGGCCATATATAATCCCTGTTTTCATGCAAAATTTGGTGAACATTTGAAACCGGTAACATTGTCAAATTATAAAAATTGTGAACAACGGCATCTTAACATACTCCTGGATTTCAATGGTACCCGTCTAGCAAAAGCCCAATTCTGCCTACCTAGTTTTGATATCAGTCCCAAATTATGAATCAAAATAGCAAGAGGAGTCATTGAAGAAAATTTTGGTACCAACAATGTTGATGCCAACATGCAAAAACAAAATTCTAAGAAATTTATTTGGTCAGGAATTGTAAGAAAAACAGCCGAGAAAATTTCAAAACCTTCAATTCAAATAATTTCACTTGCATGTTTCCGTCTTTGTCAACCTATGAAATTGATAAAAAGGTTAGCCATATATGTCTCCTAGTCATATGCAGAATTTGGTGAAAATTTGAAACCGGTAACATTGTCATCAAATAATGAAAATTGTGAACAGCGGCACCTTAGAATGCTGCCGGATTTTAATGGTACCCATCTAGCAAAAGCTCAGTATTGCCTACATAGTATTGATATCAGTCCCCAATCTTAAATCAGAATAGCAAGAGGAGTCATCGTACAACATGTTGGTATCAATATTGTTGATACAAACATGCGAAATTGGTGCATGTTCTTCTCAAATCTGAGTTTATCAAAAAGTTAAAATGTCAATAAAGCAGTGGCTAGTTCATCATTACAATAGAAATATTAGCAATTTTGCATTCAAAGGCACAATTAATGTACAATAAAAACTGTTTTGTGTTCTTTTTATTATCTTGAGCAGTGTAATAAAGAAAAAAATGTTTATATTTTTAATAACTGTGCGATAATGCTCTTACAAGGGCCCAGCACTGTAACCGGAAGAAGAAGAAAGTAGTCTAAGTGCTGATAAGCCACAAAGGAAAGTTAAAAAGGGTGACATAATATATCAAATATGTAACATTATGCATCTCCTTTATTTTTCATCCCCACATTTTATAATTTACTCTGGTGTTTGGGATTTTTTCTTCCATTATATTATTGGTGGGTGGGGTACGACAATGTGCCCATTATTCTTTAAAATCATGTTTTTGTGTGAAAAAAGTTAAAATTGATGCCATGTGTAAGTTGGTTATGTTAAATAAAGACACAACAAAGCAAAATGAGCTATTTACAAATGTATTTGAAAATAATTAAGTAAAATCTTAGATTTTACATTCGTAGAAATCTGGACCCTTTACACTTAAATTCAAAAACAACACTGTTACCGGTTTTATTTTTTCTTCATATTTTACCATAAGCATGGGCATATATAAGGGCAATTTTTATGTAAATTGTATAGGTTGACAAAAACTGGAACTATGTGAAATTAAGACCTGAATTTGGTCGAAATACTTAAAAAATAAATAATTTGGCGATGAGGTCATACAAAATCTTCTAGAAAATTGTTTTTTGTTGAGTAATATATACTATTCTGGTTTATACACAATGAGAAATTATTAGACATTATTTTTGGGGATAATTTGGCTCGAATACGACAAAGCTGGGTGTATATGGCCTTGTTAAGTTAGGATACCCCCCATTTTTTAGCAAAAATCTTAAAATTCTTAAAAAAATATTTTCCAGAAAAGATTTTTAAAAAACATTTCGGGAATAATGTGGTAATAAAAAATACTAACTTCATACCAAATTTCATGAAATTCCGAGCGTGGGCACAACCCTATGGGAATTTCTGATAGGGTGAGACCCCCCCCCCCCCCTTTGAAAGCTTTCAATAGATTTAAGTATAATTAGTTGTCTAAACAAAGCAAATAAGTACCCTATCGACCTGCTTAGGAAACATAGATTCAGACCACCCATATGAATCTCCCGGAATCTATTCCTCTGTAAGAAACAAGCCCAATTGACACATCAATTTGACGTGTTTACAGTAAGATGTGTTGGTAACATATGTTTTAAATTTACCCTCAATCGAGCCGCATTAATTACAAATGGGCCTCGCACTTTTGTTAGTAAACTTCTGTCAATTTTGAACTTTTATCCGTTATATTAACTCTTCTGATAATGTATACAAAAATAGCTGCCAAATCATCCTTACAGTGACTGGAATTTTTAAAATAGTAAGCCTTTGTCGTAATAAAACGGAACAAAATGATAAGTTAAACGTTAAACGAATATTTTTACGAAAGTAATCCTGGACAGAGTATTTTGAAAGAATCGACTTTGAGCAGAGTCACTTTGATACATGAAAGGAACCCCATTCCGAAATACAACAATTAGGTTATTTCATCTAAGACCCCCCCGCACACAACAGCCTCCGAAAGTCGTCCTTGGAGTCTTTTAAAAAACGCCGCTCAAACGTTTAGTATTTGTTATTTTTAGTAACATACTCTCAATTCCAAAGCGTTTTGGTAACAATACTCTCGAATCCAAAGCGTTTTAATGTTGAGTGCACATGCTCTTTATCGCTGTATATTGAATGCACGTGCGTCGTCATTGTTTTCTTTACATATTTAGGGAGCCTCGTTTTGATAATGTCGATTTGTGACTATTTTTAGTAATAATTTTCATGTATACAATGTTGATTTCCCATAAACCCATCGCCTTTGCCTCCGGAAGTGTGTTCTGTGGGTACAGACTAAAACATAAGTGAAAGGACCTTATTAATTTAATGAATATATCAAAATATCTTAAGTCTTATTCGAAATGGTAGTCCAACCGAAGTGCATTTTTGTAATTTCATATACCTTAAAGTGACATTTTACATTTTTTTACATAAATTTTAATTTTAATCTATCTGAAAGAGCATCTTTTCTTATGGAAATTCTAAAAATTTCAAGTCAAAATATTGAACCGTTTACGAGAAATATATATTTTTGTGCTAAAATTAGACAAATTGTTGTGGACAACAGTTCAGATTTATATAGAATTTGTCATTTCTGTCTCAACTTTAAAAGCGCATTTTTCGCTTATAAATAACAACTTCAAAAAACTGATAGCATTTCTACGCATTAGAATAGACAATCTTTGCATCAAGACGACATACTTTTAAAAATTGAAATAAATGTGAAATGTCACTTTAAGCAACTTCATAATTTCATCAATAAAGAAAAGTCTTAAACAAATTCTTCCATAATAGGCAAAATGAATGTAATACAGGTTCATAAAACAAAATGAATGCGATCCCAATCTGTCGTTGTATTACCCCCCAAATATAAATGTTACAACTTCTGCAAATTTCTCTAGAACTTTGTATTGGTATTTGATAAATATTTCGATGATTTATTGGGTTATAAAAGAATACCAACTTCCGTTACCCTTTAAAAGCCGTCAAATTAAGGAGCTCAGACACCAGAACAACATGG
Source organism: Fragum sueziense (assembly GCA_963680895.1). Taxonomy (NCBI): domain Eukaryota; kingdom Metazoa; phylum Mollusca; class Bivalvia; order Cardiida; family Cardiidae; genus Fragum; species Fragum sueziense. Next base: position 46,751,325 of record OY804594.1, read on the forward strand.
AAACAGTGAAAGTTCGTGTAGTTGTGTGATGCATCTTATCATCCAATGATAAAAACGTCTTTAGCGCTGGTGGCAAATGTTCACCTTTTTTTAAAAAAGAATCAGTTTCTGTACAAAGTTTTTATTTTTTTTTTTTCTAGAAATTAACTGTATGGTAGTCAAAGTTAGATACATACATGCACTTGACCAAGAAGGACTAAATGAACTCGGTTCAAATTTTCCCTTGTCAGAAATGATCATTCATAGGTTGACCAACTTACATGTTTGTATTTTCGACAACATGGAAACCTGTATAAGCATGTTGAAGGAAGCAAATGACATAAAGCAACAAAGGAGAAGTTCCCTGGTCAAAGAATTTTTGTCATTGAGTGATATTTATAATGCTTTTTACCAGCCAGGGGCCTGTTTCATCAAAACATTTAAGACGTATTTTTGACTTACCGATGTCTTACGGCACATTTAGAGGAAGAATAACGTATCGCCAATCAACCAAAAGCTATGTAATGCGACTGTTGTTTTAAGCATTTTTAAGTCGTATCAAAAATACGTCTTAAATCTTTTGATGACACAGGCCCCAGGATCTGGAATTGGGGATCTTTTTTACTTTTAAGACCACCATATTACCACAGTTACCTGACCCTAAGTACAATTTGGTGAGGATCCATGTTGCTTTTTTATGGTTGCTACAGGTCATGAAGAAGATACTGGAGACCAACAAGGGTCATGATCAGACGTGTATTATCATTTAAAATCCTAGTGGGTGTAATTCAATTATAATTCAGCTACAAATATGATTGGTGTTGTTTAACCCTTTCCCAAAACAAGACCTGGTTTTAACGTCCCTAATAGAGAAGGATTGGGAAAACATTGAGACAAATGAAGAAACTACTGATAACCAGCAGTTTCTCCTTTTGTCTCAATATTTTCTGTGCTATATTGTACACAAATCCCTTCCTTTTTAACATCAATTTTGTTGTCTAGGGCAGCTTTGAAATAGGACCACTCTAAAATTTTGTTGTTTGGGAAAGGATTAATATAATATCTCAATTATGTGTATGACAAAACTCCAATTGATATCTTGTGATGTAAATTTAAAATTGTTTATATTTATTTATTTTAATCAGTATAATGTTTCTGACTTGAAGATTATAATAACTTCCATCTTATGATATAAGTTGTAGTGGATTAACTGCCATTGACTCGCAAAATAACTAGGTTTTTTTTTACAAAATGTTGATAGCAAACATGACTGTATACTATTTAAGCGTATGTTGTATGCGAAAAAGTAAATTGACAATTTTCTATAATTCTAATACATGTATTTTGAAAATTACCTTAATAATGAAAACAATGACAAAATAAATAATTTCTCAGAGACAGCAATGCGAAATTTTAAGCAAGATATGCCCCTTTTGTTCACAACATTTAGAATTAAAATGGTGAAAGGTTTTTATTTGTCAATGTCTGTAGACATATATCCAACTTTCTTAGAGTTCTATATGCTAGAAGTGTTTCTACCGATCACAATCATTACAGTTCCAGAACCTTTTCGCAAAAGTTCGCCATTTTGAAAAACTGACAATTCAATACAAGACTAATACTTTCTGTCGAAAGATTAAAAAGTTTGAAATTATGGAGTTCGGTCACAATCAAGGCTGCAATTAAAAAGTTAATGACTTAATCCCGTCTTACACAGAGGGGAAAGAAGTTGATGTCCTTTGTAGAATATGTTTCGGTTAATAAGGAGGCAAATGAGGGAAATTCTAATAATCAACATTTTCCTCTTTCGCTGCAATATTCTCTGCCCTATGTTGTACGCGAATCCTTTCTTTTTCAACATTCCTTTTTTTTTTATCTCAATCAGCTTTCAAAATTAAAGAATCCAAAATTTTCACCTTTGGGAAAGTGTTTAAACTTTCAAGAATACTTATCATTACCGATGACAAGACAAATAGCTCATTCTAAAACTCAGAACCTGGTTAAAGAGGCGGTACTTCAATCCGCCATTGGCCAACACTATTCCTATACTGGATACCAGCGTATGATTTAGTCTGGATGCCTATTCGCCGACCCTGACAGAACAAATATCTAATGTAAACAAACTCAACATTAATGGGCGGGGCCTCCCCACGTGTTTCGTTTTAAATGTTTGATTTGATAAGTCTGATCTAGTCCATCTAATCATTCAAGATTGAAACCTGAGATACTTCATGACGGAATTTTAATAGGCGTTGATAGATTTATCAGAAATATACGATGGACTTTGAGACAAAAATTGTTGATTCGTAATTGTAAGTCGAAATAGATTACTTGAATTAATTTGATGTCATCAATAGTTATTATTATACCAATTTGACTATTTTACTGTGTCATAAGGCTGTGTGTGCATTTAAACATTTTGACGTTTGATTAATTGATAATTTTACATACGAACTGGTTCCGTAAATACTAGTGACAATGAACACAATATCTGCGCTATATCCGGTGACAGAGAAGGGAACCAGGAAGCCTAAATGTGCGCGGTGTCGGAACCACGGGATGGTGTCATGGTTGAAGGGACATAAACGTCACTGCAAGTTTAAAGACTGTACCTGTACGAAGTGTAACCTGATCGCAGAACGTCAACGTATTATGGCTGCCCAGGTAGCGCTTAAACGGCAGCAGGCCACGGAGGATGCGATAGCTCTGGGGATTCGAGCCTGTTCGAGCGATGCTGGTATCCCGATTATGACCCAGGGGCCGCTATGGGGACCGGGAACGGTGACCCCCATCAACGCCACGGACAAACATGCGCAGCTACATAACTATGAGGACAGACACAGCACGGAAATAAATGGTATGTAGGCATAATTAAATTAATATCTGTTTCTTCTAACATTAGCAATCAAGTTCGTATTTAACTTATTATCTGTTTCCAAAACGAAATAATTTTTATCTATTGTTAAACCGAAGTGACCGTGCGCTGTGAATATTTATAAACAAACGTAATCGTCTGCAATATTGATAATAATGAGCGCAAGTTTACTTCGGTTAAACAATATTCTGTTTGACAAAGAATTTTTGCAGGACAAATTGATTTTGAAATGCATTTATACTATTTAAAAAAGTAATGTTCTGTGATTAACATGTACTTGGAGCTTTCAATAAGTATTTTTTAAATTAAACGCCATTTCGTATAGTGACATTTCAGAATTATTTTCACATAACTTTTACTTTTATTCCATCTGAAAGAGCATGTTTTCTTATGAACATTCTGAAAATTTCAAGCCAAAATATTGAACCGTTTACGAGAAATATATTTTTGTGCTAAAATTAAACAAATTGTTGTGGACAACAGTTCAGATTTATATAGAATTTGTCATTTCTGTCTCAACTTTGAAGGCGTATATTTCGCTTATAAATAAAAACTTCAAAAAACTGATAGCATTTCTACGCATTAGAATAAACAATCTTTGCATCAAGACATACTTTTAGAAAATGAAATAAAAATGAAATGTCACTTTAACATCTATAATTCTCCAGTTCTCTTTATTCTTATAATGATAATGCTAGTTAGTATTTTAAACTTCAACAAATTTCAAAACAATTGTATGACATAGCAAAATAAAATATCAGAATAAAAAGACAATTGAAAAACTTAATGAAAATACGAACTATAATTAGAGGATGCAATAAATGGTTGCATCGTGTGCATCTTGTGTGCACGTTCTGCATGCGAAATTGAAAACGCATGTCTATTCTAACAACTACATATTTTATTCAAAAACTGTTTTCGACCTGTTTCTACCCCAGCCTTTTTGACATTTTACTGAAGACTTCGAGTGGCAAAATAAAAACTGCAACTTGATAATAATATAGACACTAAATTTTATGTACGTCAATGTTAATATGCCCAGATTTCGCGTTGCAAGTCTTACAATACTTTTAAAAAGACACAAATCGTGCAAAATTCATTTGTTCATTTGTTCATCACGATACTCTATTTGATGCTGTGAGTCTAATTTTCGGTATTCATCTATTCCAATCTTTTTTAAATTACACAAAAAATATTAATAGGAAAAAAACAATAATACATGTATACCTTAACGTTAAACTTAAATTACCAAATTCCATTCATCTACTTTCAGATAAAGAATCAGAAGAGGATCTCAGTTCTGATGATGAACATACTACACCGCCTCGACCAAGTGAACCTCGACCGGTCGAGGATAGAATATCTCCGAAACTCGACGACAAATACAACCTCCCGTCACCAACTAAAGATGACCAGGACATTCTGACTAAATCACCGACCAGTGTGATCAAGCCTGCCGTATACACTCCAGGACGTCTGAACAATGTTGAGATTTTACAACGCGTGTTTCCTCTACATCGTAAATCAGTGCTAGAACTCGTGCTACAAGGTTGTAATGGCGATCTTGTTAAGGCTATAGAACAATTCTTGTCGGCTCAGGACACAATTGAAGCTCAGAGTAAAACGGACACTAATAAATCCGAAGTGAGCAAGTACCATCCGTACGCCAACACATCGCATTGGGCTTCTCGAGTTAGCTCACAATATAACAATATGATGTCCCCACCTTTTGACAATAAATCCGCATTTAAACCTCTGACTGGTTTACCAACATTTTCTGGACTTCATTCAGCGTTTTTACCCGGGTACTCTTCCCTAACATCGACATCCAGTCTGACCTCGCCGTTATTATGCGGACAATACAGCACTCCCGGCGGGCTAGGCTTTACTCCCGGAATGTATCCGGGACTTGCCGCGTATTCCGGGAGTGTTAACCCTATGTTGAGCTCTCCATTCTCATTGTTTCCTTACAGAAGTCATGTAACTACAGACAGTTCTAAATGTGAAGAAAGGGAAACGGACAGCGAAAAGAAGTAATGTTTTTAAAACGCGTAACGCTGCTTTTCAACAAAAAACCTCGTAACTGCAGCGTAAAACATGCTGCAGTTACGAGGTCTTTGTTGAAAACAATATTCGTGTAAGTGTTAGTTCTATCCCCTGTAACAGAAAGGTTGTTTTGAAAGAGTATTTAACATTCCTCTTGCCCAAAGCAAGCTTACTGATATTTTTAAACATCTATAAAAAATGCTTTCGACAGAAATATTATAAAGTTTCGAACAGCTTGGTACAGTTTGAAATTTGTTGTCCAGCTATTTCAAACATGTAATATCGCTGTATTGCATCGAAAACCTTCAAACAAGATGTAGTTATTAGGTTTTTTATGGAAAGCAACGATATACCTCCAAAAATATGAAATCCCGACAAGGAAAGAAATCACAGATGAACTCAACGAAAAATAATTGGTTTTGATAAGTAAGTGGAATGTTAAAAATAAAAATACAATGGTTTTCAAACAATTTGAACAAACTTTTATGAGTTACGATTATAATTTTTAAATCTTTCCTAAAATGATTTGTGTCTTTGAAATCTTTTCAAGATATTGCATGCTAATGTTTCGTTGTTGTTTTGTAAATAAAAATATTTGATATGTTAATGTATATGTTTTATTAAATATATAAATCGATTCGTATCTCTCATTTTTAAACCATTCGCACATTATGCTGCCTTTTGAAGCCCAAACGAAGACATTAGAAAACATTGTGGAATATGAGGAAATGGCTTGTAACATTTTACGTTTAAAATTTAAATTCTTCTGTGGCATATTTGAATTTGAGACACACTGTATTTTTGCCGAACTCCCCTTTTCCGAAATAAACCCTGGCTTAATGACCCCAAGAGACGTTAGGCAATAAACATTAGAAAGAAAAGAAGAAAATACTGATAATTTGGAGGACTTCAATTTAATAAAGTGACTTTCCACACACAGTTACATTCGACTTCGGAATCAGCTTTCAAATGACACCAGTCTTAGACTTTGCTTTTTATTGAATTGTTAAATCATTTTCTCAACAATTTTTATGTATTGTTTGATTTTGCTAGGTCCGTGTTACTAAGAAATAGTTTTTTTGCAAAACAAGAGAATGGTGGAAATGCTGATCATGAGAAAGAAAAATATGCTTAGGACCATGAATTTCTTCTTTCTTGACAACATTTCGATGGCTCAGCGCGAAACGGTTGTAACTGCCTATAAACATATAGGCAGGTACAACCGTTTCGCGCTAAGCCATCGATTTTCAGTAATCATAAACATGCGAAAATTATAGGCTTTTTTCTGTTACCTATTTTGTATATCACAGTTGGATTGTTTTATGTTTTTGTCGTCCGTGAAAAGGTTTTTGGTACAAATTACTACTAAAATGTTTCATTTTAATCCATTACGAACTGCAAAGTTTTAACATTGCCCAAATACCAAGATGCTGCAAACGATAATTTCAAGTGAGCGAATTTAAGATTTTTTTTTTTATTTTTTGGGACAGAAAACATTGTGAGAAATGAAGGAATTAGTTTGTCACAAACAATTTATTCATTTTCCACAATGTTTTCAAAGACCTTTATTTTGTTGAACCAAAAGAGTCAATTAGAGGGAATGGGTTCCAGTTGTTTCTCCCGACACAATTGTGGAGCGGACCCGAATGAAGTCTATTTGATCAGATAGCGTACCAGAATACACATTTTCAAAACAAAAAAAAAATACTAGACGGAAATAGTGATGCTAATTGCAGCGAAAATGACATTAAAAAGATTAGCTAGAAGAATTTTTTTAGTTCTGGGAGTTTTATTTATTTATTTATTTTTTTTTAATTGCATTTAGATATGAACATAAAGCATAAATTGGAAACATACATTTTATCATATTTCTCAGCTCATAACTTTTAACTGCAATATCAAGCATTTTCAAACAAACAACACCTATTGACGCTCATCTGGAATAAAACGAAAGAAAAATAAGAAAAGTTCCATAATGCCTACTACCACTTCCTTCCGTTTCTTCAATATTTTCTACCCCAGCAAAGAGAAATTTCGTTCTCCGTGTCCACAACACCTTTGAGTATGGACTTTCTTAACCCTTTCCCAAATGACAGAATTTTAAGGTGATCCACTTCAAAAAACTGCCACAAATGACAAAATAGATGTTATTAAAGATAGGATAAGTGTAAAATATGGCGCAGAAAATATTGAGACAAAAGGAGAAACTGCTGGTTATCAGCAGTTTCTTCTTTTGTTTCAATGTTTTCCCAGGCCATTTATATTAAGGACGTCAAAACCAGGTCTTGTTTGGTAAAGGGTTAATTGGAAATTGTCGAGTTTTTTTAACATCTGAATGAATGTTTTTGTCGGTGAGTTTGATACAAATGCAATTGTTCGAACTGTTTGGGTAATTTGGATACAAGTTTCACTGCAACACATTAGGGTTTCCGCCTATTTCTCCACGTAACTAGCTAATTACATTAAGTTACAATTTTATTGAAAGCAAATAAACGTATCAGTTTCAATATTGATTTTCGCAGCCACTTAGAAGTAGAAATTCAACACTAGAACAATATTTTGTAACGGAAGAATAAAATGTAAAACAAACAAGCCGCTTCATTTAGCCTGGCGTACCGTGTGTGGTCACAGAGTCCTTGTTTGATTTAAACATTACAGTGTTTAGTTTTTGTTCTGCTAACACTTTCCCCATCAATTCCAATTTTGTCGTACTTCACTAATTAATCTGCAGAAACCATCGAAAGTAAAGAAGGAAATCTTGGAAATTATCATTTTTTTACTGTTTTTCCGATGTGTTTTCTGCAAATAAATCCAGGTTTCGAGCAATCAATCGCATTAACTTTTGTGTCTAACAATTTTGCTTAAACTATATAGTTCGTCGTTTTGGAAGAGCTTCGCGCTTTCCAAAACATAGTCTTTTTTGACGTTCCATATAATAAGCTTCAAAGAACATTGAGGCAAAATAAGAAAATGCTGATAATTATCAGTCTTCTCCTTTTGTCTCAATATTGTCCTTAATATAGTATAGACAAATCCCATCTTTACCAACACCCATAGCAGCTACAAAGCAGTCTAAATGTTCACCGTTTGGAAAGTGTTAAGACTTGTTTTGAATGGAGTATTTGTTATAAGGCGCCCATAACTGTATCATTACACATAGAAACTGTATTTAACATTTCGCCTTTATTTGTTTAAGTTTTCCTGACCAAATGCTCTGTTCACACATTTACTAATTAGGAAGCCCTTTCCCTTCAACGAGATACCTTACAACAACCTGTTACATTGACAAGTGGGTCAAATCTGACCACGAAATGGGACATGCAATAACGTCCACGGACGGGTATCTTTCCGTTAACCACAACAGGGAATCACGTGACCCAACACCTACAACAATTGCCTTAAACGTTCAATATTTTTTGTACGTAGCCGATTTGGAATAAGGAGAATGGACGTTTTGACTAGGATGTTTTGACCAGGACGTTTTGCCCCGGACGTTTTGGCCAGCCTTATTGAAAAAAAAAACGGACGTTTTGACCAAACTCAATTTATATAGACTTATCATAGACTTTTATGCTTAATATATCATTTTTGGTTGAATTAGTATGTAATCATAATCAATCCATTGGTTTAATCAAAAAATACATTTATTTATCAAATAATCTACAATAACATTATACAAGTTGACTTTGGCCAAAACGTCCGTTTTTCCAATAAGGCTGGCCAAAACGTTCTACATTCCTTGGAAAACAAAGAGAGACTACGATTTGATGGTAGTGGTATAGCTTTGAAACAATAACTTTTTATCAGGTGTTGTTTAAAATACCAACAACATCCAGCAAATTCCTTGTGTTTCTGCCTTCTCTGCTTCAAACCGCTTTAAAATCGTCACGTATTGACAGAATCATCAAAGAAACTCTGCAAAAACTGTTGTTGTTGTTGTTGTTGTTGTTGTTGTTGTTGTTGTTGTTGTTGTTGTTGTTGTTGTTGTTGTTGTTGTTGTTGTTGTTCTTCTTCTTCTTCTTCTTCTTCTTCTTCTTCTTCTTCTTCTTCTTCTTCTTCTTCTTCTTCTTCTTCTTCTTCTTCTTCTTCTTCTTCTTCTTCTTCTTCTTCTTCTTCTTCTTCTTCTTCTTCCAAGACGTGTTGTTGGATTATTGTAGATATGTAAATGCTCTTGGTTAATTCTATGATATAGTATTTTGATTAACCCAATACCAGAAGCAAATAATAATAATTATTATTATTATTATATAACTCGTGCTCCAACTTCAAAGATGATGCATACGATAATTTCCATTATGCTGAATCATAGATCTATATATTTTTTAGTATTTTGGGGTAGAAAATATTGTGGAAAATTTTGCACAGTGTTTTCCAAAGGCTTCATTATATGGGAGACCAAATGCGTCACTGCGTGGTAATAGTTTAAACCTTTCACAAAGTAGAATCGCATAATTTTAAGACGCCAAATGGGTGGAGAGAAAAAGATTATTTGTGTAAAAAACTTATACATGTATCACAGAAAATAGTGAGGCTGGTTGTCTACTGATTCTTCTTTTGCTTCAATGTTTTACCAATTAAAGGGCTAGATAAAACACTATTATATATTTGAAATATTAATTTAAGACACAATTCAATGTCAAAACAGGATCTTGCTTTGGAAAACGTAAAATTGAAACAAAATCCATTCGATTGCACAATTCATTATTCATAATAAAACAATATTTTTTTAGTATCAAAACATTCTTATTGAATAAAAAATATCGACAAATTTCGACGGAAAGTTTTGTCTTTTGTAAATTCCAACAGAGCAAACTTGTTTTGAAGGAATTAGGGATAGTAGGCTACTAAAAAACTTAATTTCATTTATTTTCTCATTCCCTTGCTTCATATAACTGCTTCATGTAACTGTATATACGTGGTTATATATTGTGAGACCCATGTTGATGCAATTTGATTCTAAATTCTATTTGATAAGAAACTTGAGTTCAAGGAACTGTAATGGCTGCACAATACATAATGTGCATTATAGTGTAAAATTTCATCAAAAAACTCAATCTTCACATAATATGGACGGTAAACATAAGTTTTCGTTTTATGTCATGGAGGGAAATAATAATTGATAGCTTTCTTCTACCCCTTTTAAAATATTTCGAAAACATGTCTTATTTTGAAAATATTGACAGATATTTTCTCATTGACTTCAATGCAAACTTTTAAGCCAGTTATCTTCATGCAATTCATCATAAAATTTAAAAATTAAGATGGTAAAATATTTTGATTTATCAATGTCTACAACATAATTATAAAGCTTTTACAGATATCTATATCACGGGTGGTAAACTTCGGAACGACCTCCAAAAAGAGGTAGTGAATTTCTGTTCCCATAGCACATCCGGGAACCCGCGAGGTCGGTCCAATGGCTAAAAACGTGTAAACAAAGGTAGGTGTCGGTGGTTCTTTTGATCGTTTTCGAGGTTTCTAGCAAAAAAATGGATAATTATGGCAATGCTTTGTCGTGTAAAAATGACTTATCAACGCACACGGCCCAAAACTGCGGTCGAAACCGAAGTAATTTCCGCTGGATCGTTTTTAAAAGTTCGAACACGATATTGCTTTTTCACAACAGTTTGTCAACAACTGTCACCTTTTTGTATAATTTGTGGTCTTCCGCGAAGAATACAGCCCCGGTACGTTCGTCCTGGGGAAACGAGTACTCTGCATCACATATCCTGTTAAAAACGGCAACGGGGCGCATTATTTAAGAAAATGATTGAGAAAATTCCAGTAGAGGTCGTTCCAATAAGGTAGAGCTTGTTCCAATTTGAATGAGATCGTTCCCAGTGCTCTCCTGTTTTATAAAATGAAATAATGCCTGTGATATCAGACCAGCCAAACTAAGACAAAAATTAATGATGGCGTTTGAAATATCAGAATCATCGTCATATCAGAGGCGCCGTTTTGTCTTGTGTGGTGACTTTGTTTTACATGAAAGTCTGTTTCTGATGTTTCTTAAACTCTACGCATGGATCTCTTGAAATGCACTTTTAGCTCACCTGAACACGAAGTGCTCGAGGTGCACTATTGTGGTCACCTTTTGTCAGTCGTCCTTCCGTCTGTCTGTCTGTCTGTCCGTCTACATTCTGGCATCCGCAAGCTTTATAAGCCAATCTTAAACAAACGTGATCAAATTCGATGGCAGATAACTCAAGATGCATCATTCTTATCAGGATGAAAGTTTTACCTATGCAAGATCCTATGGCCAACAATATTCAGTCCAAGTTTATTTTCTTAATGCCATAATTATCCATTTTTTTGCTAGAAACCTCGAAAACAATCAAAAGAATCACCGACACCTACCTTTGTTTACACGTTTTTAGCCATTGGACCGACCTCGCGAGTTCCCGGATGTGCTATGGGAACAGAAATTCACTACCTCTTTTTGGAGGTCGTTCCAAAGTTTATCACCCGTGTATATGCTAGAAGTGTTTGTTCCAATCACAGCTCCGGTACCTTAAAGTAGAATTCCCGTCGTCGGAATTATTCGGGCGCGGTCGAAAAAATTCGGCGGTGGAATTTTCCACCGCCGAATGTTTACGCCTGTGCCCGAATATGTTCGGATACGTAACAACGCCTCTCGGGGAAAAAATCCGCTTTTTTAATCTCAAAATGGCCACATTACGGGTATTCTACCTTAAACATAAGTATTGCCAAAACGTTTTATATGAATCCTTTTCTATGTAGAACGATTTATGTTGACTCGTCTATGAAGTGTTGGTCATTACCATATGAAGTGTTAAGCCAAGAACTTAATGTCTCCACTCAAGTCAATAAACTTCTGAACTATATTAATATTTGGTTAAAAAGTTTAATCCTCGGGAGTTTCTCAATGAAAATAATAATTACAATGATGTGGTGCTTGCACAGGTCATGGATGCGCAAAAATAGACAGGCAAAGATATGATGACGATCCCAGCTTTTTCAGCATCAATTCAGCACCGGTATTTAGCAGCTTTCATTTGGTACAGTCCAAATATTTGCAGTTATGTAATGGGCTAAATGGTAATTATACTGAAAGTTAACTATACACGGTGGAGATTGTGCATGATTTCGGTGGGGATTGTGCATGATGGGATGGATAACGAATACGGACAAATTTGCCTCGCTTCAGGTAAGAAATTATGCAATAATTTTCTTATTTCTGCGTCAATTTTCAATCGGTTTGTTGCATGTACCCTGCATTACTGAGCTCTTTCCTCAGATATATGACTTGTTTGTAGAATCCTTGTACTTTGTCCAAAAATTGATCCCAACCAATCAGAAAAACGACAAAAAATCCAGGTCATTTTTCTAGTCGGTTGGGATCGATTTTTGAGAAAAGTACAAGGAGTTTCCCGATGAGTAATACATCTGAGAAAAGGGCTCAGTAAGACGGAGTACATGCAACAAACTGCATGAAAATTGACGTTGAAATAAGAAAGTTATTGCACAAATGCTTACCTGAAGCGTGGTTAATTTGGCCGTAGTCGTTACCATTTCGCCTTCTGGCCGTAGTCGTTACCATTTCGCTTTCTGGTCGGTTGGGACAATATTTTGGAAAAAGTACCACGAGTTATCTAATAACTCATACATCCGATGAAAGAGCTCGGTAAGACGGGGTACATGCAACAAACCTTTTGAAAATTGGCGCACTAATAAGGAAGTTATTGCAAAAAAAAACTTACCAGAATCGAGATTATTTTGTCCGTATTCGTTATCCATCCCATCATGCACAATCCCCACCGTGATGATGGGATGGCTACGAATACGGACAAAATAATCTCGATTCTGGTAGGATATTTTGCAATAACTTCCTTATTTGTGCGTAAATATTCAAAATGTTTGTTGTATGTACCCCCGCCTTACCGAGCTTTTTCATCGGATGTATGACATATTGGATAAGTCATTGTACTTTTTCCGAAATATTGTCCCAACCTACCAGAAAGCGAAATGGTAACGACTACGGCCAAATTAACCACGCTTCGGGTAAGAATTTGTGCAATAACTTTATTATTTCTGCGTCAATTTTCATGCGGGTGTTTGCATGTACTCCGTCTTACTGAGCCCTTTTCTCAGACGTATTACTTATCTGGAAACTCCTCGTACTTTTCTCAAAAACCGATCCAAACCGACTAGAAAAAGGGCCTGAATTTTTTGTCGTTTTTGTGGTCGGTTGAGATCAATTTTTGAACAAAGTACAAATATTCTACAAATAAGTCATATATCTGAGGAAAGAGCTCAGTAATGCAGGGTACATGCAACAAACCGATTGAAAATTGACGCAGAAATAAGAAAATTATTGCAGGAGTTTGAGTTTATTGGGGTTTTACGCCGTTTTCAACTACCAGGGTCATATCGCGGCGGCTGGAGCACCTAACCGTGGGTTCCTGGTATTTCTCACACCAGTACAACCACAATATTCAAACCGAGCCTCCAGCTGCTCTCTCACATAGATGATTCAGACCCATTGGTGAGAGACAAATGACTTTTGTCAAATGTCAGAATGGATACTGGCCGAGCCGGAGTTCGAACTCGAGACCCCTGGATTGACAGAGTCCGAGGTAAGCAGGCCCGTAGGAACATTTGGAGGACTAGGGGGGGCTATGCCTCCCACAGTTGGCCGAATTGTCCCTATTCTATACTGAAAATTGAGGGAAAATCCAATTTAGCCCCCACCCCACCCCCACCCCATATTCAGACACAGGGGCTTGGGCTCACCCAATATGAAATTGCAACACTACGGGCCTGGATAGTCTGAAACAAAATCTGTCTATGACTAACGGGTGACGGCGACTGGATGACTACCCTTTCCAGCTAATTATGATATAGGCCTATTCGAACTCCTCAAGGTATCTAACTTGCCGATAGACCCATTAAGATGACAGTTAAGTAAACTAATCAGTTCGTGACAGCAGGAACGAACTCAATTTATATATCAATCCAGAGATTATAGTATCAAAACATTTGTCATATTCAAGGGGATCTATCAACTTGTGGCAGTCCATTATTTAACCCTTTCACAAACGGTCAAGTTCTTTAGTGTTGTAAATTCAAAGATGTTGCAGACGATAATATCAAGATTGAAATTCTATATTTTATGGTCTTTTTGTGTAGAAAATATTGTGACAAATGAAGAAATTGTTTCTCACAAGCAATTTCTTCATTTCGCACCATGTTTTCTAATGCTTTCATTTAGTGGAGAGTCAAAATGCGTCACTGTGTGGCAATGGATTAACCCTTTACAAAACAAAATCTGCGTCTGACGTCCCTATTGGAAAAGGCGTTGGAAAACATACTAGTAATTAAACGCATGATAGATAATAAAGAAAATCTACAACTATGACATGCGAAGTGCATAAGCCTATAATTTGGTGTCCTTTACGACTGAAACTGAACCTCGTATTTCAAAATGTTTGATCAAAACTCTTGCTGATGAAAATTAAGTCGATAGTCTCGATACAGAACCGAATGCTGATACCAATGATAGTTCGACTCATCCGATTTTGTTCGGCTTCGAGAAATTTGATATTTGACCGTTTTTGAAACTCATCAAGTACGATTATTATTGAAATATAGTAGCAAAGGGAAAGAAATTGCTCGTGTCGAACAATTTCTATCCTTTTCCTACTATATTTCAATGGCTATATTCAGTTAGAAATTATTTTCTTTTGAAAGAATTATGTCAATTGATGAGGACGGGACCAGATTTGAACTTCGACTTAAGCGAAAATTCAACTTATCCGATGTCGACATAACGAGTGTCGACGGTATGTGTATTGTCTAGCTATGATATAGGCCTACATGTACATAAATTCTATATAAATTTACAAAAGGCGTCTGCAAAGGCTTTCAAGTCGGAACAGTCCAATTTTCTGCTATTTGTGAAAGGGTATGACGTGTCACTTTAGACCTGTGAAATGGACAGATCCACTCACAGTATCTAACTGAATAAACACTCAAAACGGACAAAATGACGGGAGAATGGCATGATATTTTGAAACTTGATTATTTGGATATTGGCGCATTTATAACTCACGATAAATGACCTGGCAGAGCATCTCTAGCTAATAGCTAGAGATGCTCTGCCATGTCATTTTTAACGATCTTTATCCCAATAAATGTTACAATAATTATTGAAAGGTGGTGATTAGTTTAAGTTAATATGACGTGTCACTTCGGACATGTGAAATGGACAGCTCAATTCACAGTATCTAACTGAACGGACTAAATGACGAGAAAATGGCGTGATACATGTATTTTGAAACTGTTACTGTTACTACCGCAAAGCATGGGGACCATACTAAACTTTTAAGTTAATTTTGGTTGATCTTCAATAATATTTTATAAATTGATTTTTCAAAACTCTATCAAGCCCAACTTCTTTCTGGCATTTTCCACACCTTCTCTGCTACAAACCGAATTCAAATAGGTCAAATATTAACAAAAGTGATGATTTACTGAAATTCTGAGTCACGTGATTATCCACCGTGATTACCAGTCGACAAACTTACGCGTATATAAATCTGGTTTGATACTAGCCCTATGCAGACTGTCCCCTTTAAACCCCTGACATTTGACGTGAAGGGTCCTTAAACAAAGATAAACTACTCTGAGGTGATTTTGTTGACAGAATTAAAGTGACAAATTAGAACTGTCCACCGAAAAAATAGTCCACTATAACAAACTATTAAAGGATTAACTTAACCCTTCACCAAAGAAGCTGTAACATGTATCAGAAAAGGCCAGTACATAATAAGATAAAAATAAGACTTCGACGTCACAAATACGAAAAGATGTAAAACAAAGTTGGAGATTGCGAGAGTCACGACCGGTTGTACGTTCAGACGTCGCGCACGGTATTGGGGAGCTAAATGTAACGTCAAACTAGAGAGCGTCATTATTCTAATAATTGCGGAACGTTGACGTTTTTACGTAGACGGTTGTGTTGTGTTGTTAATGCTTACTCTCTTTACAAACTAATGTGATTTAAAAAGACAACTCCATGTTTTAATAAAATCTCCACTATTTCTGTCTTTTGCACTTAAATAAAGCTTTAACGCCACTTTGATCCGTTTTATTTTCGTCTTTAAATGCGCAAAATAGATACTTTTAAGGCTACGCCAATTAAAAAAAGTTTACGTTTATAAATTTTTTTCAAACTCTAAAGGGTAAAAAAATAACGTTTTCAACGACCTGAAACAATTTCTGTCCACAAGCGTTTTATATCATTAATGCTTCGTTTATCATAGTTACTAATTTTCTTGTTTACATGTTGAATTACCCAGGTAGGTAATTAAGCAGCAGGGGTGCAGTATTTTTGTTAATAAAATGTTCTGTTCTGTATATATTTAAGGGCACATCCCCTGCCGCTTAATGAAACCCACCCTGCATTAAAAGGGATGATTTAAATGGGTAATTACGGCTTTTTAAAGTAATTACAAACTTTTCCAAAGAACAAGAAGAATTTTACATTCTTCAGTAAAAACAATGTAGGATATATCAATAATCAACATTTTCTACTTTTCATTCAATGTTTTGATTTTGAAAATATGCAAATCCTTTTTCCTTTTGCAATACATATTGCAGAAAATTTTGTAAAAATACATTGAACATTTTTTGATGATTTAACAACTGATCTTGTCATCTCATCAGCATCACCTTTGAAATTTTTGATTGTATTTTTCATTGCATGTATTGTTGCATTTTGACAAGGCTTCAAATATTGTTAGAAAAGTAGAAAATGCCAGGATGCCAGGAGTTGTGATTTTTAGGGGTCAGTATAAAGCTGAAATGTTACATTTGTTACTTTTGTATAATTGCAGGTTCATAAATCAGGTGCATAGATGAATAAAGATGATGCTGACAATGATGATTATCGGTGTTATAACAGACAAATTGACAATTTGTGGACATTGTTTGGTCCATACAGTGATTTGTGTACAATATCCATGTATAAACGTTCAAATTTTAAATCTGACAAAACTCCATCCTGTTTTAGCCAATTCCAACATAATGACGTCTTTTGACAACCTACATGATGAAAGGTTTTGAAAACATTCAGGAAAATGAAGAAATGGTTTTGTGAAAAGCAATTTTATCATTTCCCACGATGTTAGATAAAAAAATATGAAATTTTATTCTCTTAAGATTGTCATCTGCAACATCTTTCAATTTGGGACAGTCTTAAAAAAATCTGTCTGGTAACTAGTTACTAATGAAATAGTGCAGATAACCAAATACAATAGAATATCATGTTGTGACTTGTAAAAAACCAGCGAAAGTGTCATTTGTGTTTATGAAAATTAGAATAGATTTTTAACGTTTTATTTGATTTTTGTTCTGGCTATCAGAAAATATACACATTAACCCAAGTAAGTCCTGATTTTGTCAACCCTGGAAGAAAAAGCTTAAGAAAACATTGAGACAAAAGAAGAAAATGCTGATATCCAGCGTTTTCTCCTTTTGCCTAAATATTTTCTATGCTAAATTTTACCTAAATTCTATCTTTATCATTATCAACATTCATTTGACATTTGCAGGATGTTTCTTATTGGATCACTCTAAATTTTAGAGTTTGGGAAAGGGTTAAATCAGAATAATAACTAGTATGGAGATTTGATAGACACAAGGATGTTATGCCTTCCAACAGCATATCTTCTGTCCTCTTTATTTCAAGTTGTGCACCGGTCCATCAGAAAACCTTCAACCAAAGTAAATACAGTTTACACTCGTTAAGTCAGCATCTGATATGTAAAACTTCTGCTTAAGTCGAAATGAAAATGTGGTCCTTGCATCATCTATGGTCATAGGGTATCAACCAGGTTAGACAAATTTAATTATTTTATAGTGAATAAATCAATTGAAATATAGTAGGAAAAGGAGATTATTTGTTCTTTTAGAGCAATTTTCCATTTCCTGCTATATTTCAATAATGCACGCACTTGCCCAACGAAAATGAATAAATATCATTAATCAAAGACGAAAAGAATTGGTATAAGTCGAATTCATGATATCTCGAGCTAAAATGATGTTCCCTAAGACTTCGACACAACAAATATTACGAAACGCATTGGAAAACGGCTTACTGTCATTTGAAGGCAATGCTGAAAACTGTTGAGATGAAGCGAAACATGCTAGTGATAATGAACTTTCCGAGCGTCTTCAATATATGGGAACTTTTGAAAACCATTGACTTGATGAGAGAAAATGTTGAAAAACTACTATGCCTGTTTGCGGTTTTTAGCTCACCTGAGCAGAAAGTGCTTAAGGTGAGCTATTGTGGTCACTCAATGTCTGTCCGTCCGTCTGTCAACAATTTGGTGTTTACACCATAAGAATTTGCATGGGTTCGAATCATTCCCATTGGATCAGAAAGTTGAGAGTTATGTGCCCTTGAATCTGACAAAATTGCCTTTTATTGCCAAATATTGAACAAACAAGACAAAACTTGGTCATAATGTTAGATATCAAGTATTGTTCGGGAAAGGTTTAAGGTAGTCCACCCCCTAATGAGATTTGCACGACGTCGGAATTATTCGGGTTAGGTCAAAATCAGTCTGCTGAGGAACCTTCCACCGCTAAATGATTACAATCGCGTCCGGATATGTTCAGATACGTAACGACGACACTCGGAAAAACAGATGTTTTATGAATCTCAAAATGGCCACATTACGGGTATTCTACCTTAATTTAAGACAAATAACTCGTAATCTTTCCACCCAAAAAAGACAACAATATGTATACATATATATTCCAATGATTCATTTAAAATTATTGTGTGCAACATCTTTGTATTTGGACCAAACTCAACTTTTAACGTTTGGGAATGGGTTAATGGTGTGGATTTCAAAATTCATACAATTCGTTATTATGTCTGTGTGACAAGTCTGTAAGGTCATTGTTCTTGGTCAAAGACGCATCTCAAGGTCATAATTACAGAACCTCATAGACCTATAGACTCTACACCAAGTTCCAACAGGCATTTGTGCTTCACATGCACGTCTTTTAGTCTAAAACCCTTTGGATTTTGACGAGATAGATCTAGTTTTCTGGGAAACGTTAAGGTTGACGTCGACATCCTTTCGTCCGTTTCTAGGCTTTGCCTACTTTCATATTATCAAGTTTTGTTGCATTTCAGCCATTAATTCACAAAATATCAAACGAATTTTTCATTTTTCTGCGACGTAATTCTAATTGTTACACTGCGATGTTTGGTGAACAAACTGGACTTATTTGCGTAATCGACATCGAAATTTGATTTCCGTTCGACAAAACATTCTACAGCATTTCCACTGTCATATAATATACTTTTCAATGTGATTGACGTTACTTAATCGCAAAGTTGTTAATAAATATCCGTCGCCGTTGAAAATTCATGTTACATGTTACACGCGTTCTTTCGCCGAATTTACGAACAAAAAGTATTTCTAGCAAATTTATACAAACTAACAACCTGAAAATAGTATGCCATTGAAAAAGATCATGGTTTTACGGTTATTTTGACATATAACAAAGTTTTAGGAAGGAAAACGGTTCTTGCAAAATTCAGTTATGAATCGCAGAGGGTAGCGTTTTTTTGAAAAGTTCCCCAATAGCGTGCGCGACGTCTCATAGTGCGAGTATATCCCATGCGTGGATCCAGACATTTTTCCTAAAGGAGATGTGTTTTCCGGGGCTGATAGCATTGGCGCATGAAACATTCCCAAAAATACAACATTGATAAGCTTTTTTTTACAAATTCAAAAAGGCAGTGTAGACCACAACCCTCATCCCTCTGAATCCGCCGCATGTATCTTTTCGGTTTCAACCGCGTCTTGTAGGACATACTGATTGTACCTCGTATTCTCGTCTTGTAAATGTCCACCCTATTGTTTATTTTCGTCGACACCTCCTCCATAATTATCTGCTTTCAGTGTATTGTATGCGATAGAAGAGAAAAGTGTGCGGAACCAGAGGTGCGTTCTTTAGAGCGAGATTTCTTGAGATATCTTGAGATTTCTTAAGATGTTTTAGGATAAAGCGTTCCTCTGAGCAAGACTTTTAAGACGATCACCTCGGTGAATTCTGCAGAACCTATATGGGAGAACATTGACCGATTTGTTCCGAATGCTCGATGATTCATATACCGCGGAGTTCCGAATACTCCGTACTTCATACAAATGACGTCATAATGACGTCATTTGTATGAAGTATGGAACATTCGGAACACCTCGCTTATAATCTCGGTCTCAAAAACGCTGTATCAAAAACATCTTAATTTAAAAAATCTCGCTCTAAAGAACGCGCCTCAGGATTATGATCCCATTACCAGACGGCAAAATTTTAGAATTGCCCAAATTCAAGGGTGACGCAGACGATAATTTCAAGTGAATTGAATTTCACATTTTTTTGTCTTTTTGGGTAGAAAACATTGTGGAAAAATGAAGAAATTGCTTGTCACAAGCAATTTCTTTATTTTCCACAATGTTTTCCAAAGCTTTCTTTTCTTCTAGGGCGTCAAAATGCGTCTATTTATGCGAATGGGCTAAGGTCTAAGGCCCTAGAGGTTGACAATATTTACATTATCTTCTATCAAAGATTACTTTTCATTATGATTTGATTGGTTTATTGGTTACTTGTCAACAGAAATTGTATAGGTTTCTAATGCACTGGTGGTGAACTCGGACAAAGCGAGGAACATTTTTCATGAACACAAGGTACAGATACTTCATTGCACATACGGATTTTTGTAAACAATACACGTGTCATTTTGTTTTACTTCTTTTTCCGTCTTTTTTTAAAGGATGCACTCAAATGGAAGTTACTAAGGTATGTAGATATGATTTATAATACGCACGAAAATATCAGTTTTATCGATCATTATTTTCAAATGGTATAAACGGATTGCAAGTGCACAAAGCGCATATTGAGATCATGTTGGTTGATCTTAATCGCCCGAACGAAATGGTACGATATCACTGTTTATATTTATCTATTTGCATTGCAAGTATACAAAAAAGACATATAAATGTACAAATAAAGGCTGTAAATGGCAGTTTTCAGTGTCATGTCATTGAAAATCATTGTGCGGTTTCTTCGTGACAACGTTACAGCATGTTTACGATGTTATCTTGTCCAGCTACGGTGTTTTATGAGCACATGTTTGATAAATTAATCGATTTCACTGGACTTAACGGCACATTTAAACATTTATTCGGTAATATCGCATCATCATCATCATCATCATCATCATCATCATCATCATCATCATCATCATCATCATCATCATCATCATCATCATCATCATCATCATCATCATCATCATCATCATCATCATCATTTTTATCGTTACCTTGGAGTTTCACCGGTAAGATTTTCGTTATGCCTTCTTAAATTTGGTACAGGTGGAGAATAAGCTATTAAATGAGAACAAGATGGATCTTGATCAGACAGTGCACATGCAAAGTCCGATCTGGATCCATTTTGGTCGCAAAAGCCTAAATGAACGTTTCAAGATCTATACTGTAATATTTGTCATTACCATTATCACCATTTATTTTAAGGAGGATCCACTGCTTCACACATCCCAGGTCCGTACGAACAGGGGGACTCTGGAGCCACCCCCCCTCATAGTTGGCAAAAATGCCGAATTTTCATCATTTCACATTTAAAACGTATGGCAAATCTAATTTATTCCCCCCCCCCCCCCCCGAATATTAGACACTGGACTAGACAGGGCCCATATGGAATTGCTTTCTACGGGCATGCATTCTAAAGTATACTAACGGGAAAAGTTAACAGTGCGCATTTCCTTTTTAATTAACACCTTGATTGCATGCGGTACATGAATAAAATTTTACAAATGCACATTTAATCTTTTACTTTCAATAATTGTCAATTTATCACTATACTTGTTATTACCGTAACAATTCCTGAAAGTGGATAAGGATAAGATTCGCGTTTACAAGACATTTTCGAGTGTGAACACCGTTGGTATTAATACATGCTATACAATTGTCCTTAGAAAACAATAGATGCTGTCTAAACCACTGAAGGTAATGTTGTCAATAACATCGTAGCAAGACTATGGGTATCGCAAGACGTCTGAAACGGATGGTCTAATACGCTAATCAGCCTCTACTGCTGATAGGACTCAACCCAGGAAGCAATCTACCTGTAACGTTTGCCTTTTTCTGTCGATTTCACAGGTAGTAGTCCCGATAATGGTTGTCTTGTCGGAATGACGTCACGTGTAGACGTTGGATGTGTTGGAATCGTCTCAAAATTGTAGCATGGCAAGAAAATCGAAACAGTCTAATTAATGGGGTAATTCGACTGTTTTCGATTTACTTGCCATGCTTCAATATCTTGTATTTATTTCGGTACATTTATGAATAATTCTAAAATTGGCGACCATTTGCATTAGACAGGTGGCTACTTTCTTATGACGGGGAGTATATTTGTGCTAATATGATTAAATCCATTTGTTTCAATATTTTAGATTTCTGGAGGATAAAATGTTAAAAAAGACGTTTCACTACATTTCTCCTGAAACAAAAGTTTACGTTCATGATCTGTTTTCATGACTTTATAACATCGCCGCCAAACAATACGACGTTGTTCCCGCGTTTTGTGTAATTGGCATTGAAGAACGTATAGCTTATTGTCATACAACTTCTACTTTTTCAATTTTCAGTTTAACCTCTTAACAATACAATGTTCAATAGGATATACAAACTAAAATCAAAATTGAAATTAGCATATTTTTGTGTATATTATTATACGCATGTGGCATGTTTCCATGGTGATTTCTTTAATTTAGGACGGTGGAACTTTCCTATTTCTATATATTTAATTCTTATACCTATGTTTATATATTTTTTAAGTTCTGCTTCGAAAGGCCACACTAATACTTAATGTACAATGACTTTGTAAATATGACAGTCCAAAAAACTTTCAGACAGTTTTCAAGAGAATTTTCGTCGCTATGCATTCCGACTTTTGTATTTTCCCCAATATTATTGTTGACAGATTACGTCAAAATCATTGTTTGGGAAAGGATTAAAATGTTTCACTCATCAATAGGAAGAACACATGAATAAGAGATATCGGTTATGGCAATCAATTGTGTGCTAAAATAGACTTGGTTACTGTTCTGTTTTTATAAACCGTTGGTATTGGTATAAAATGTCGTAACTACAGCTTCAAACAAGCTCTAGTTGCGACGTTTTACATTTACATTTACGGAATGCCATCGTAGTCCGAAATTAATCACTGCTTTCTTGATAAAATTGATCCATATTCAAAGACGAAGCAATGAAATACATTATGTATTTCCGAAACAGTTTCCCCCATTTAGAAAGGTTTGGAAAAACATTGAATCAAAAGAAGAATAGATCTATACTGAAAATAATTTGACTCTTTTTTTCTTAATATTTTCCTTTCATATTTTCTTATTTAGTACACACATTTTAACTCTCAACATAATAAATTAATGTATTTTGACACCAAGAGCAGTCAGCTAGAGAACTTGGCGGACGGGTAGAAAAACGGACGGACGGGCAAACGAAGCACTTTCTATATGGTCGTCATTACTGAAAGCCTTCTAATTGGGGGCTGCAATACCAGATAGGCCTATTGTTTTGGAAATGATTATTGTATACCATTTATTCGTCTTTGAAAAAGAATAATTTTTATCTACTATAATATATAGACCTAGTGACGTTTTTTCGGACAAACACTAATGCTTCTTCGGTGTAAATCTAAAACGTCACAAACTCAACTTTATTGAAGCTGTAGTTACGGGATTTTATAACAACACCTACGATTTATCCATATATAACCGAAAACCCATTCTATTGTTAGGACAAAAGTCATTGCAATTCGAACAGCCATTGAAAATGTTCACGGTGTCATGAATAAACCGTACAAGTCCCCTTCAAAAAACGTTAACTACGATTTTCACATCGGAAAAAAACTTCAACTCCAAGAATTGTAATACCAACTTCAGAATCCGTCAGAGAAATGAAATAACAAAAATTACAATAGCCTCTAAGTGTCTCTCCAATTCGACCATATTGTTTTGGGCGGATAAACACGTGCAAATCGTTGTGTACATGCTCAAACTAGTAAAACTGGTTTTTAAACGCGCATTTAAACATGAAGTATCTGTACCTTGTGTTCATGAAAAATGTTCCTCGCTTTGTCCGAGTTCACCACCAGTGTAATGTTGTTTTATGTTAAACAAGATTTACATTTTATTTCCATAAATCAACAACATTACGTTTCTTGCTAATCTTGTCTGACGCTATGGATATGTGACTTTGACAATACAATATCTTATACCATGGTTTTTATCTAACCCTTTTCCAAACGGCAAAAAATCAGGGGTGATCCACTTCAAAAACTGCCACAAATGACAAAATGGATATCATTTAAGATAAGATTGTGTAAAAATGGCACAAAAAATATTGAGACAAAAGGAGAAAATGCTGGTTATTAGCAGCAAAGCCTTTTCTATTAGGGACGTCAAAACCAGGGCCCCGTATTACTAAACATCTTACGATCAAGTTTTTGTGTAAACTGTGTAACAAGACATCTGATTGCACGAGAAATCCGACTGAGCCAATCAGGGCTGTTGTTACAAGTAATCATATGCAAAAATCAAACGTACGATCGTTGGTAATACGGGCCCCAGGTCTTGTTTGAGAAAGGGTTAACGCTTACTCGAGTAACAAAGGATCTAGATTGATTCAAATTCAACAGTATTACAGTCGACAAGATAGATATGACCCTATGTAACTATGGGAAAGGACCTCTATGGATAAGGCGAGAGATCTCCCTAAAAGACTCGGCGCAATGGGTCAATATTCAAAACTTACAAATTGAGAAACAAAATTAAGCTTTATGGTTAGGAAGATAAATAAATGAAATGAATAACGATTTTTTTCCATTTTGAAAGCTCTATAGGTGCAGATAACTCTTGATTTTTGTGCCCATCTAAATAGTTTCATTTTCTTATACTACCAGTATTCATAGACGTAAAATGAAGTTTCTTTTTGTTTTATTTCCAATTTATTTTCTACAGATACACGGATAAACGGTGTTGACATCATATGGCAGCTATGGTTTGTCCGTTTTGCGCATGCGCATCATTGAAACAACTTTAAAAGCACACTTTCCCGCCAAAATTGAGGAATACCTACCTTCCCTGGGCTGTAGAACATCGTTCCCCCCTTGACCCAGCTTCCCCTTGACATATGTTGTGTCACTTGACCATATGCTTCCTTGGTAAAAAGGATTTCCTGGGTCACGGGGTGGAACATACTTTTATACTAAAAATAGTGCTCATATACCAATTGCCATATTTTTGGCGGGAAGATTTCGCCTTTAAACTCGTTTCAATGATGCGCATGCGCATTAAGGACAAAACGAAAACTGATATATGATTTCAACACAAATTGTCCTTACATTTACAGAAAAAATCTTGCTAATAAAATCATAAAAAAACTTAATTCTGGTTAAATGAATACCGGTGGGGTAAGAAAATGTAATTTTGGGGGAAGGTACAGAAACCAAGAGTTATCTGTACATGTCGAATCGTTCTGATTGTACAAAATCAGTTTTCATATGATTTACATATACATCTAACAATACAGCTCAAAGTAATCATCATTTTGCATGTTTTGAAAATTGACTTTTCCATTAGAGCCTTTTAGGGAGATTTCTCGCCTTATCCATAGAGGTCTTGTATGTTGTAGCATGAAAAATATTGAGAGAGAAGGAGAAAATGGTTATCAACATATTCTTTTCTCCAATAATGTTCACCAAGTCTGTTCAAAAAGTGTTAAAACCAGGGCCTATTTCGGAAAATGTTGAAAGATGGACATAACAGTATTTCTCCTTTTCTCTCAATATTATCTATGCTATTTTCAGTATTTTGTACACAATTCACATCTTTATCAACAACAATTTTGTTATCTGCAGTTGCTTTGAAACGCATTAGAATAAACAATCTTTGCACCAAGACATACTTTTAAAAAAGTGAAATGTCACTTTAAGAGACATAAAAACAAGAGCTGTACGTTGTTTTTGAAAGGCTTTACATTTTCCCAAACGACAAAAAATCAGACTTGTTAGTCCACTTTGAAAGCTGCTGCATAATTATGACACGGGCGATTGATGATGGATTTACTGCAAAATATATATTTAGTTTATAATATCTATATCTACTGATTAACAGCAATTTACTAGTATTCATTTCTATCGATATTTTGCAAATGCATTTCTTCTATAGTCATAATCCGATCTTGTGTGGAAAATGGTTCAAAGAAGAAATATATAACAGGGCGGATCAATGCACGAATCAAGACCTTTTCTTCGAGGGGGGACTGCATTGGCGCATGAAAAAAAATCGTTTAAAAATCACATTGATAAGCCTTTTTACACATTTGAGGGGAGCCCGAGCGCAAATCCTGTATTTATGCATGGGACAAAAGCTATAAATGGTTAGTTTGGTTTAGTTACGCTTTGTTTACATTTCGGCCCCGATCTTGTACGAATCATTTACGTCGAGTAAACATCAATTTGTCTTGTTTGATTGTTTTACGTGTTTCCGTCAGACTTCCGAGTCTTTTCGCTTAAAGTTTCAAAGTCTCTCGATACGAACTATCCATTAATTTGTAATGGGAAACATATGGTCAATTTTCAGTTTGATTAAACAAATAGACCAAATTAGGAAACTATCCAAAACCAATCCGAAAATCGTCCAAGAGCGCTACTACTTTTAAT
Source organism: Fragum sueziense (assembly GCA_963680895.1). Classification (NCBI taxonomy): domain Eukaryota; kingdom Metazoa; phylum Mollusca; class Bivalvia; order Cardiida; family Cardiidae; genus Fragum; species Fragum sueziense. Next base: position 46,778,029 of record OY804594.1, read on the forward strand.
CATTTCCCAAACAAGCACCGTTTTTGATGTTATTTATCGCGTGAGCATAGAAAGCATTAAAGCAGGGACCTGTTTCATCAAGACATTTAAGTCTTATTTTTTACTTACCAATGTCTTAACAAGAGCTGTCCGAAGACAGCGCGCTCGACTTTTTAAGTTGCTTAGTATAAAGGGGGCATAACTCCAAATAGAGTGGTCCCAGGGTCATGGGCCCTGATAGTAAGGTAGAGGGTGTGATGGTGAATAAGTATACCAAGTTTGGGTTGAATCCCTTTGATAGCATGGAAGTTATTGATGTTTGAAAAAAACTTCAACCTTGGTTGCAACGCAGACGCCAACGCCAACGCCGACGCCCGGGTGACAGTATAAGCTCTCATTTTCTTCGAAAAGTCGAGCTAAAAATCGCTTGAAACAACAATCGCATAACCCAGGTTTTGATAAAATGGCGATACGCGTTTCTTACCTTAAACTTGTCGTAAGTCGTCGGTAAGTCAAAAATACGTTGCCCCAGTGTTCTCCCCAGTCCAATAAGCTGTATCGGCCCCACTATCGCTTCATATTAATTAATGTAATGCCCCTACAGCTTCAAAACTACCCCACAGCAAAAAACTTCATTAAAATGGTCATCAAAGAGAGACATTTAGAGGTATTTCGTGTCAAAAACTGATAAATGATGTATTCTTATAAATCAAAATGTAATACTTGTATATAAAAACATTATGGGAAAAGAAGAAATTGCTCAAATTTAGCAATTTCTTCTTTTCCCATTACGTTTTTATTCACAATTATTTGCATGAACACAATGTGTTTCAATGTTTAGGCCTACTAATGCAACTACGGCTTCAAAATATTCTGCGGAGAACCCTGAAAGGATATGGCAATCTTCTTCTTTCTGAAGGCTTTCCATGGGAGATACAAAATGTGTACCTTTAACCCTTTCCCAAACAGCAAAATTTTAGACTGGTCCAAATTGAAAGATGTTGCAGACGACAACTTCAAGTGCATGGAATTGTACTTTTTTTTTGGTCTTTTTGGGTAGAAATATTGTGGTAAATGAAGAAATTGCACGTCACAAGCAATTTCCTCATTTTCCACAATGTTTTCAAAAGCCATTATCTTGTGGGTAGTCAAAAAGAGTATCTGTGTGGTAATGGGTCAAATATTTGGTCGGATTCCGTCCATCGTTAGATCAAAAACACCGAGTGTAATTTCGGACGTCACATGTGGCAACGGAAATTGACGATGGTATACTCTCGTCAATGTCTGGGTGTCCCTAGTGAGTTTCCGTTGCCATGGATGTCGCCCAAACTTGCATTAACCCTTTCACAAACGACAAAATTTTAGGGTGATCCACTTCAAAAACTGTCACATATGACAAAATGGATGTTATTAAAGATAGAACTTGTGTAAAATATGTCACATAAAATATTGAGACAAAAGGAAAAACTGCTGGTTATCAGCAGTTTCTTCTTTTGTCTCAATGTTTTAACAATCCTTTTCTATCAGGGACGTCAAAACCAGGTCTTGTTTGAGAAAGGGTTAAGTGTTTGGATTTGGGTTTAAAAGAGCTTTACGTCCAACTCAACTGCTATGGTCATATGGAGACGGGACACTGGTTTAAAGTCTCATCCGAAAGACTGTATGAAGTGTTTGGAATCTTACGATGGGCGAAATACCTTAATAGCAGACGATAAAGTGAATCGCTGCATTTCTTCAAAACCGTCGCCACTGCATCTTTAAACACGCTGTAGATACAGCGTTTTTGACGGAAAGTGACGGTTTACTAACACTAGCATAAATTTGCTTGTTTTAAGTTAGAATGTACGTAATGTGGCCTTTTGAGATTCATTAAACGTCGGATTTTTCGAGCGGCGTCGTTACGTATCCGAACCTATTCGTACGCAGTCGTAAACATTCGACGGTGGAAAGTTCCACCACCGAATGTTTTCGGCTGCGCCCGAATAATTCCTACATTGCGCGAATCTCATTACGGGTATTCTACCTTAAGCTGCAGTTATGGGTTTTATGTTGAAATCAGAAAACAACGATATCATTGTTTTGTGTACAGAATTGGAAACATCAATTAACTGGGAGGGGGATCATTACCAAAAATCAGATATTTTCTTTTCTCTGAATGCCGATACCGCGTCTGGTCGATAGTCCTTGATCACGGCTATTTTGAAATCTGAATGAGAAGTCGATCGTTTCCGTTTAAATCTGATAAAATCTAATTATCAAATTTTCCTAAAAATACTGGACTAACACGAAAAGGGGAACAACTTCGACATGAAAATTGTTTACACCTTCTTCAGCATTGTCCCCCATTGAATCCATCAGACAGGAAAATTCCACGGCCGAATATTTACGAAGTCGCCCGAATATATACGACGTCGCATGAATCTTGTTTGGAGTGGGCTACCTTAACGACGAGTATTTCTACGTGGTACATGTGACCTTTGAAACTAACTATGGACTTTTCACTTTATGTAAGTTCGTTCTTTCTTCTTAAATATCTTGATTCCTTTAATCGTTTCCCAACAGACACAAGGGCCGTCAGAGACGGACAATGCTCCCCGAATAAGCCATTGTCACAATAAATATATGCCATGGAGAGCACTTTATTGTCAAGGGCATCTGATTTGCTACTCAAATATGAAATTTCATCAAATTCTGACCATTAGACTAGGAGAAATTAGAGAAAAACTGTATTTTACCTTAAGTCCCCTTTTCCAATGACGAGGCCTCAAATCCAAAAACCGGGAAAAGTGCATCGGCATTATGTCGTAGGGAGTTCACATGCTAAGTTTCATTTGATTTGGCCCAAGGGTTATGGAGAAATCGCTTCGGACGGACGGATGGACAGACAAAGCGGCGACTATATGCTCTCCCTTCGGGAAGCATAAAAATGCATTGCTTCTCAAATTTGGCAAAATAATTGACGCCAAATTGAAAATGTTACAACATAGAAAATATTATGAGAAAAAGAAAATCTGTCAACAATTTCTTCTTTTCTCTCTGAGTGTTAAAGGGGCCCATGCTATGTTCACGCACCGGAGCGTGGACAGTCAGATTTTTATTAGCTGTGCCGTGCATCGCATTATCTAAGGCCAACAAAAAAGAGAATGCCACGGACAGGGCAAAAAGTATAGTCCCACGATCTATTTATGCAAGGGTGTAAATACTAGTATTAGCTAATGAACCATTTCACATGTATTTACATTTATTAGCAATTTTTACTTTACATCATTAACAATGATAAATCAAGGAATTAATGCACGAATGAGTAAATGAATTATGTGCTTATGGATTTGGATGAAATGTAAAGGTAGTCCACACCTAATGAGATTCACGTGATGTGACATGTAAATTATTCTGGGGACGTCGTAAACATTCGGTGGTGGTATGTTCCACCACCGAATGTTTACGACGTCGCCCGAATAGGTCCGGATACCTTCAATGAGTGTTAATGACATTGTACAAAACTTCTGTCACATCAATTTCATTAGGGATGGACTACCTCAAGAACAGCTATCATGAAACGTTTCATGAAACACTGTGACCCCTATTCCACCTTTTTTTATTCAACCATAGACGAAACTTCCAATTAGAAAGCTGCTTCAGATGACAAAATGACAGCATTTACTTCTTTTGCCTCAATGTTTTCCAAAGCTCTTTCTATAAGAAACACCAGAATCAAGTCTTGTTTGAGAATCACTTAAGAGCAAGGCAACATCAATATTTTCACATTGAAGGGTGACCTTGATCTCGTATCGATTGATGTATTGACCAGAACCCGTTTTAATAACGATGTTATGACCATGTTTTGTGCAGACTGTGTAAGAAGACATCTGATTGCACAAGAAATCTGATTGAGCCATTCTGTTTTTTTGGGTTTTTTGTAATTAGGCATAAAAATACATGTAATCATAAATGTGATAGTAAAACGGGGCCAAGACGTAAATGGACCTTTACACTAAATGTGATTTGTAACTTAACCCTTTACAAAACAAGAACAGTTTAAAATGGTCTAAAAATTTCAGACACTCTCAATGGTAAAGTTGTCGATATCATGGTACATTTCTTTTTGTATTCTTTCAATAGGTAAAGAAAGCTCGACATTTATGTCAGAACTGCAGATAAGAGGGAATAGTGGCTTTTCAAAATGAAATATTTCACTAAATGTTCATCATCTTCGAGACAATTCCAATGAGTACCCACAACATAGGGTTTGGATTAGAAATAACAAATTATGAATGCCTTCATCCCCTCTTATCTGTTGTTTAGCTGGTATATTTTAGTTACACATCTCTTCATTTGCACCAAAATTCATACACAAAGTCTATATGACACATATCGTCCTGCTGTCTCACTGGGTCGAATAATCTTTACTACCTGTAAAACAAAACAAAGATCTGGATGAAAAGATTATAATGAGAACCAACAACACAGAGTTTGCTGATCAACAATAAGAAATTTTTCATTTCCAACATTGTTTTCTACTCCAAAAGTCCAATAAATGCAATATTTCATTCACTTGAAATTGTTGTCTGCAACATCTTTGAATTTGGACAAGCCTAAAAAATTGTCTGGTAATGGGTTAATTGACCAAACGCCGACCGTCAATCAAAAACATTGATTAGCCAATGGACGATCAGAAAAATGTCATGCCCCAATTGGTCTTCGTTGCACGTGTTAATTATCGATTTATCGACTCACAATCAAAACAATCGACATGCCAATGGCAAAGAATTTTGTGCTAACAATAGACTAGGTTTACCGTTATGTTTTGATAAACAGTCGGTGTTTTTATAAAATCTCGTAACTACGGCTTAAATCAAGCCGTAGTTACGAGATTTTATAACAACACCTACGAAATACTATTTTGTTTGTCCGAATTTACGTCACGATTATCTGGATAAAATCGTTCCCTATTAACGATCACATCCACATTATTTGCCTTAAATTCAATGTTGGGCGCAGCGATCTGTCGATTGGCGTTTGGTCAATTTCTGTGATGCATCACATTACTGACCTGTCCTCGTTTAAGACCAAAATATCGTGCGACTGGATCACCCTGTTGGATTCTGGGTAACTGTGATTCTTTCGGCTTACTGTATGTAAGTTATTAGACTACAACCCATCATTATCCATAAAACATTCTTGCAACTTCAGGTGTTATCCATGGTAATGGAAATTAATGAGTGAAACCCTCGTCAATTTCAAGACATCATCTGTGGCAACAGAAATTGATGAGGGATACCCTCATCAATTTCTGTTGCTACGGATGACACAAGAAGATGCACCAAGAGTTTTGTAGCTGACGATGGGTTTTAATCCTTAATTTCTGTGATGCATCGTTATACTGACCTGTCCTCGTTTAAGACCAAAATATCTGGCAACTGGGTCACCCTGTTGGATTCTGGGTAACTGGGATTCTTTCAGTTTACTGTATTTAAGTTAAGGAAAGTAATGTCTTTATCATAGAAAACCTGTTTATTATTTTGTCAAACATGTCAAATAGGCTAAGATACGTAAGGAATATCAACGATGTCTCTAGAAAAATTCTGACAAAGTGTGGATCTCATTTGGAGTGAACTACCTTAATATGAGCATAGTGGCCAATCTAACATGTAATATTGGCCTTTAACCTTTGTGATTCAAAGTTGCTTCGACCATGGTCAAATTCTGTACATTATTCAGGGGTTTTCCTGACCATTTTGGGAAACGGAGTCTGGCCTAATTGGGAAATTTTTAAAGTGCAAAATAGCTCATTTTGGGCTAAGAAAGTAAGCGAAACACTCATTTTTAATAATAAATTAGGCATTTTAAATAGATTGGAAAAAATGGAAGAAAATTTGCTTTGGGAATACAGCCTTTTGCTTTGGGAATGCCTCCGTTTTCAGGAGGCACAGAAAGCATAGGAAAACCCCTGTTATTGTTCTCCAAGTTAAAAAGAAAGCAATGCTGCTTGAATAGGGTTTACCAGAGTGAAATTTTTTTGACTTCCAAAGATGTTGCAGACCTCAATTTCAAATGAATAACATATTACATTTTTTGGTCTTTTTGTGTAGAAAGCATTGTGGAAAGTGAAGAAATTGCTTGTCACAAGCAATTTCTTCATTTTCCCCAATGGCTTTAAAGCTTTTATTGTATGAAGAGTGAAAAAGAGTCTGTCAAAAAGAGTCAATGTGTGGGGACGAGTTAAACCAGTTATCACAAAGGATACTATCTGTCGAGTAATTCCTGTTTCTCTTCTGGCGTCATCACTACATGCTCCGGTACTAACTGAAACATATAGAGAAATAACATTTTTCAGATACACTAGCATCTTTACTTCCATTAAAAACTTGCAGTAGCTTACGCTTCTAGTACAAAGCTAAACTTTCAAAAGACTTTATTCAAAAGCACTTTTGACATTTCTTTTTAATTCAAAATGATTACTCAGAGATTTATCCCATTACCTAACTGCAAAATTTGAGACTTATCCAAATTCATACATGTTGCAGACAACATTATACAAGTGAATAAATTTTACAATTTTTGGAAGAAACGATAGTGAGAAATGAAGAAATTGTTTGTCACACAAATTCTTCATTTTCAAAATTGTTTGACAAAGTTTTTACCTTTATGAGGTATCCAAATTTGTCATTATGTGGAAATGGGTAAGAATAATCTAAAACTTCATACAAATAGAAAACAAAGAGCTTCGCAGAGCGGCCCATATAGGCCAAAAAGGGGCTTGTCAGGAAAATTAGCTATTTTTCAATTCAAGGGCAGATTATTCAAGAATGCCAAGAGCTATCTGAATTTTAATAGTAGCAAGGGCAAATAGACACCATGGAGATTCATTATAGCAAGTTTGATTGTAATGCAGTTGAAACTGTACAAGTTGCAGTCACAAGAAAATGAACATTTTTATTCAAGGGCAGATAACTCAAGAATCAAAAGATATCTGAATTTCGTAAGCCATGTGCACAACAAGACATCACAGAGATTCATTGTGTCAAGTTTGATCAAATTCTGGTTGAAATTGTAAGAGGAGTTACACACACAAGAAAATGGGCTTTTTTAATTCAAGGGCAAATTATTTAAGACAAAAAGTGTTATCTGAATTCCATAATTATTGTGCACAACTACACACCAGGGAGATTCATTGTGGCAAGTTTGATGAAATTCCGATTGAAACTGTAGGAGTTGTGCAAACAAGAAATCGCTAACAGACAGAGGAACAGACAAATGGAGAGACAATCAAGGCAATAACAAAATACGACCCTTCGGGAGTATAATTAGAGTTTAACTGAATAAACAAAATCATTTTTAGATGCGCTTGTGAAACATCAATGCCCTATATTATCCATTCTTAGCTACACAAGTGAAAATCAAACAAACTTAAGTTACCATATGTTCTGTGATATTGATCAATAACTCTGATTCTAAGAACTGTTGGAGTGTGTATTTTGGTGCCATATCTACTAAAGCCTGTAATAGAGGAATGATTAACAAATAAGCTGGGATCAGAAAAGAGCCTTTATGGTATTTAAGACCAACATGGATCCAGATCAGTCTGTGCATAATAATATGCACAGTCTGATCAAGTTCCATGCTGTTCTCTAATATCTGTAGTGCCCATGGTCCACAAGTAGAACCTCTGCCTTGGTACCAAGAGGTTCACAGAGTTTCCATTTACGACATCAAAAAATCTATATACACATGAAAATCAACTTGGATGCAAAATATGAAGACTGGTTCAGTCCATGGGATGCAAAATAGATTGGGTGGCAAAATTATAGATTTTGTACACCATACTCAGATACATCAAATAGCAAAAACAATCCATAATGTTATCTAAATACATTGTACAAATAGATCCACATCATCACAGGGGTTTCAAGTCAAAGGTGGGGATTTTCCATATTGCCAGTAATCCAGTTTGATATTTACAAAACTAGCAGATGGATGATACCCAAACAGAAGGGTGAAATCTCCTTCTCTTAATGAAACCTCTGCATCACATATGATATTGTTTAGTGGGCAAATTATTTAATTATCCATTATGATTTGTAAATTTGGTTACCTGTTTTGCAGAAGGTGTCATGCCACCATGTACCACAATTATGGCTTTTGTTATATTTTCTTCCTGCATTCTCTGACAGTAGGTCTTGACTGTCTTAATGCCTATCTTCATAAAATATTTGTGACATGTTATGCTAAAAGAGACCAATACCCAATGATAGTTTACCTGTTTTGCAGAAGGTGTCATGCCACCCTGTACTACAATTATAGCCTTTGTGATGTTTTCTTCTTGCATTCTCTGACAGTAGGTCTTGATTGTCTTAATGCCGATTTTCATCTCCTCGGGGAAAAACACAAACATCTGATCTGAAATACATGTATTGAAAAGTGTATATTCTTCATTTCCTTGAGTGAATGAATGGTGTTCCAGGATTCAACACACATAAACAGTATTTCAGTCATATCATGGCAACTAGAGCCCCTAACCATGGATTCCTGCCGTCTCTCGCCAGTACTACCACGGCAACCTCTGAGCCTCCAGCTGCTAACCCACTTTGATTTAAGATTAACAAACCATTTTAGTATATCAAATGATTTTCGTCAAATCCTAAGATCAAATCTAGGACTCACATTATAGAGTCTGGCACCCTGCCAATTGTGTCATAGTCGCGGTCCTTCATTTATTAATTAAGCTTTGAATTTGACAGTACAATCATGTATTACTTTATTTTCAGTTCTAATCTCTGCATATTTTCTAACACTTCCAATTGTAATTGACCAAAAGCCAATCGACAAATCGCTCCGCCCAACATAGAATTTAAGACAAACAATGGGGATTTGATCGTTAATAGGGAACGATTTTATCCAGTTAATTGTGACGTAAATTCAGACAAACAAAATAGTATTTCGTAGGTGTTGTTATAAAATCTCGTAACTACCGCTTGATTTAAGCCTTAGTTACGAGTTTTTATAACAACACCGATGGTTTATCAAAACATAACGGTAAACCTACTCTATTGTTAGCACAAAATTCTTTGCCATTGGCATGTCTATTGTTTTGATTGTCAGTCGATAAATCGATACAATAACACGTGCAACGAAGAACAATTGGGGCATGACTTTTTTCTGATCATCCATTGGCTAATCGTTGTTTTTGATTGACAGTCTGCGTTTGGTCAATTAATATCTGGTCAGACATTTAGCCTTTATTCACACTAGAAAGATATAGTATGATTCATTTCAGAGATGGTCTTCTTTCTACGGCTTACTATGCAAAAATTATTAACCTTTTCCCAAACAGTGACACCTTTAAACACATCTAATAGAAAAGGCTTTGGAAAACAATGAGGTATTTGACCTTCCCTCCTTTTGACGAAATATTTCCTTTTTACAAAATTCCAATCTTTTTCAAGAACAATTTTATCATTTACTGCAGTTTTAGGCTGTACCAGTCTAAAATTGTGTCATACAGGAAAAAGTTAATGAAAGTAAAATTAACCCTTTCCCAAACAAGACCTTGTTTTAACGTCCCTATTAGTAAAGGCTTGGGAAAACATTGAGACAAAAGAAGAAACTGCTGATAACCAGCAGTTTCTCCTTTTGTCTCAATATTTTCTGTGCTTCATTGTACACAAATCATATCCTTAACAATATCTATTTTGTCGTTTTCAGCAGCTTTTATGTAGGAAAACCCAAAGTTTGACTGTTTGGGAAAGGGTTAAGAAGAAATCTAGTAGAACGTGTACCTGTGGGATCATCATTATGAGCCACCAGCACAATCAAGTCACTTCTACCTGGCTTTCTTTCACTGAAATAAAAAAAAAGGATTCTTATGAACAAGGATTTAACCCGGGATATCTAGATATATAATGATTTACACGTTAGTAGAATTGCAAAGGGTTGAATGTAACATTGCTGGCCTACCAAAAGAATAAAAGTATATTTACATCAATACTTATCCATACTATTTTTCCTGTTAATTTGATTTTCTATTCTATATTGATTCAATTGGTTTAATTTATTAGATCAATATGAGGTCAAAATTAAAATCATGAACATTTAACTAAAATATAATGCATTGAAGAATTCTAAATGTGCAGCTGCATGAGCAACCTTATCATTTGACCTGCTAGTAAAAAAGAACAATATCTTGGAAAGATTTGATAGAGGGTCATTTCATCCAAGGAATATCTTCATGTTATTTGGTTGAAATCTGCTTCTAGTAGTATCTAGACTACAGTAGAAGGATAATCCGATTTTAATGAAACAAAGGTTTATGGACTAAGTCTAAGTCTCATGAATAAACACATAACATACTCGATGCCAATACAACAATTTGCTGACAATTGGCCAGCAGAGCCAACAGTTTGTAACCATTTGAAATATTCATGGCAATTAAATGTAACATCGGTGGAAGATCAAACCCTCGTAACTCCAGCTTATTCAAACTGCAGTTACCAGGTTATGAGCTCCCACTAACGATAAATATGTCCAAACCAAATCAACATAACAGTAAGAAAAGAGATTTGTCATAAAGAAACAAGATTTAAACAAGAAACATGTGAACTTAAACTTTACCTCTCTGTTAGTCTCCTAAATAAATGCAGAAATGCAGTTACAGATAAGATTATAAAAAAGGGTAATTTTTCAGTCTAATACTTTGTTTTTGGTACAACATTAACCCATGACCAGTCTTCCCAAAATTCACCAGTCTGACAGATATGTCTGACAAATTTTCTGTCAGACTCACATTTTTCAGCTTCAGCTTAGTCTGAAAGTCTGACAGGCCAGTAGGTGTCACTTTGGCCCAAACCCTTAATGGGGGGCACGCTATGCTGTCGAAAATGCAAATGGCACAATAATTACAAACCAGAAATAATGTATGAAATTACCAACCTGAAGGGGTAGATCACTTACGTCCATTGTTAGCACTTATCAAGCTTTATTAAGTATTAAAATCCAAGTCAATTAATAACGTGCAGCCCTTTTTTATTGTCCTTGTTTTTGTTTTGTAACGGCTATATCAGTGGTCGAAATTCGCACTAGTCCGACGGTCAAAAACTGATAAGTTTTGTTTCGGGCTTGTGAAAAATCAGTAATGACAAGCCCTACATGCTTGTAAAATTCTTGACTTTGTATAGGATAATATAATTGAATTGATTGCATGGGCTTGTAAATCTTCATTTGGGCTTGTAAAAATTATTAATTCCCTAGCCCGACCTGCTTGTAATTTTCAGATACGAATTTCGATAACTGCTATATATGCCCAATCTTCAAAAATCAATGACGTCAGAGGTACGTCATCTGTGCTCAGCAAGATTCAACACACCGTACAACCGACTGCGTCGAAAGTTTGCGAAGACAGATTCGGCACCTGATGTCATGTGCATGGTAGGTCCAATGAATTTACTTTTATAAATTAACGAAAGGATCTTTGGTATTCTACAGTTGATAAATATGCGTATAAATGTTCAGTGTTTGTACAAAATAAACATTTCCATGTATCCCTCGCAAATAAGGTCACAGTCATTGACACAGCCGGTTGTACGGTGTGTTAATACCGCGGAGGTGTGTCTCGTTGACCTTGACCTTGTCTCGTTTTGAAGTAAAAATAGAATGTGTAAACACGCTTGTAAAGGATTGATCTATAGCAAAGGAAAGGTGGTTATTCAGAGCTTCAGATTGTTTCAGAGACCTGTGGGTCACAGGGCCCACCACGCAGGATTCTGAGGGGTCATTTTCCTAAACAATGGGCCACAGTTTGGCGTTCATATCCAAACTTGGGACTTATTTGCTGTGAATTCATCACTGTATTGTTGTTATTTGAGTGGATGCATATAAACATTGTTAAAATTAAGAATATTTCACTTCATTTATTTATACTTATTCATTTTTAAATGTGTTAATGATTTGAATTAACTTTTCCCTAACAATAAATTTTTCATACTAGATCTAGTCCAATTTGAAATGTATTGGAGATAATGTAATCAATTGTTGTCCACAATTTTTTTAATATCAGTGCGTGGTAGTACTGGTAGAAAAGTCCCAAAACTCCACTATAGTGACAGCGAGTTGCTAACATAAATCGGATATAAATATCATTCTATTTGCTGGAATCGAAAACTCCTAACTCCAGTGTGAATGAGTGGGGAGACGAAATGGTTTAACAAACAATGGTATAGAAAGAGCGAGTAGCTAAGCGGTGACGATTTGCCACGAATTCAGATTCGTCTGCTTGCCAAATTTTTAAGGTCAAATCATTCCGCCAAAAATTCGAAGATTATTGACTAATTATCTGCTCGATTTAAAAATGCAGCCGTATGTTCTTTACATGTGATTCTACCCGTATCTCCCTCAGCTTTTAGTTTGAAAAAAAATCGTTTTAGACTTGTTTGAGACATCGTCGAAACGATAGTTGACACAGCCAGATGTTTTCATTCGAGTTGTCTGGTTACCGATTTGAAACACAAAGCCGGGTACCGTCACAGACTCAGATACTAAAAGTAGTAACAAATCGAAGGTGAAGGTTAACGAGTTGAAGGTGAAGGTTACGGAAATCGCCCGAGATTGGCTGACTGCTTGTTTACTGTTTGAATTTGGGATATGATTGGTTGATCAAGTAAGGTCATTATAATAATCTAAAAATAGGTTTATCAAGTAGGTCACTTAGCTTGATGTACATGTAGGCCTATTACGGGTGCGTTATGCGAAGGTCAACATTGTTTGAAATATACTATTTCATGATCATACTTTTACTGAAATTCATGCGCCCGGCTGGCGCACCACTACATAATTTCATGCGTCATATTTTGAAAATATGCGGGATTGGCGCGGGCGCATCATCAATATGAAGCTCTGGTTAATCGCTGTGTTTGAGGTTTTTATGCATTGCAAATTGTTTTTCCATGCACAAATATGAGTTCCCGAAAAGTTCGGAAGCATAAAAACCTAGAATGGGCCCCTTTAATGATTAAAAGTTTACAAAGAAATTCTTCTTATTCAACAAAGGATTTCTTTTGAATTACATGTAGTTATAAATTTCTAATTTCTTCTGGAATTTTTGTTTAATTCATAAGGGATCTTTAGTGTGACAGGTTTTTGATTAAAAGATTATCAGACCAGAAGACTGAGACTCTTTCTGATTTTCGGAAAGTCTTCAAGATTGACAGACTTTGCTTGGCCAGGTCTGATTAGACCCTCTTAACCCTTTCCCAAACCGCAAGATTTTAGGGTAATCTGCTGGAAAAACTGCTAAAAGTGACAAAATGGAAGTTATAAAAGATACAATTTATGTAAAATATGTCATGGAAAATATTGAGACAAAAGGAGAAACTGCTGGTTATCAGCAGTTTCTTCTTTTGTAATTGTTTCAATTATTTCCCAAGCTTTTTCTACTAGGGATGTCAAAGCCAGGTCTTGTTTGGAAAAAGGTTAAGCTGGAGATACAAGGTTTTCAAAGCAATACAGCATAATGCTGAACCTTGCTTGTCATTCAAAAAAGTGAAGTGAAAAGGAATTATGAAGTCATTTCAGAATAGCTAAATTAATCGTTTCACTTGGTTGAACTTTTTGGTCACCCATGAACCAAGGTAAAATAAAACATGGATTTTCCACTGCCTTAAAGCCCAAGACTACCGGTATAATAATAGCGTTATGTAGTAAAAATTAGACCTTGGTTTGTCCCCAAACTGAGATTTGAAGTCCTCCAGCGTTTGATCCAATTCATCCTGAGTCACCAAATAACCACGATCATGGCATAACTGAAAATAAAAACAAAGCATTATACATATAACAAGTGCATGTCGTATTGCGATGCAATTCAGGAGTCCCCCACCGGATAACAAAAAGTACTTTCTTATAATATATCTCCTACTTACTAGATCTATAACTGTATACAAAGTTTGAAGTTGCTAGAACTTTAGGTTTTGGACAATATGTCCAGAACAAAAATATAAGAGTAAAAACAACCAAGGGCAATAACTCCAAAAGTGGGCGTGGCAGTAACTTGAAAATAATACCAGTGGTGGATCCAGGGGGGTTCGGGGGGTTCAAACGAACTCCCCTCTGCAGCCCGAATCTTTCATTTTCATGCAGAAATTCAGTCAAAATTGTGTGATACTAGAAAAACGAACCCCCCTTACAGGGGTCTTGCTAAATTGGGAAAAACTGAGACAAGTTTGTATTCATACTGTCACTCAGTTTCAGCTGCAAATTAGACTGTAGTGGTGTAAAATGCATTTGTACATACTCTTGTTTAAGAATCTATTCTAAAACTGTCTTCAAAGTGCTTGTAAATGAAGATGAGGTCTTAACATGGGGCATTCTGGGTCCTCATTGGGAATTTTCACCAGAGAATTGGGAAAAAAGATACTTTTTGCCATTGGAAATGGGGCCCAATAACGGCCCCAAATTTTGGCAAACGAGACCCCTGCCTTATCTGTATATTCGAACCCCCCTCACAGAAATCCTGGATCCGCGGCAGGATACTTCTCCTCAATGATATCTATAAGTGTACCAAGTTTGAAGTTGCTAGCATTAATGGCTTAGGAGATATGGTCCGGAAAAAAATGTAAAGATTATGGTGATTTGCCCAGTTTTCGTGGAGGACCCTAAATTCGTGGTATTCTGAATAATCTTACGGCATTCTAAACAGGCGACGTTGGCACGCTAGAATTTTGTTGACAAACACCCCACCCTATCTTCACTCGCTTCAAATAAAGTTAACAAAGAAAATGTTTATTCAAGGGGCATAACCTATGAATGTCCTTGTGGGGGTCGTTCAATATATTTTTACGCAATGAATCAAATAGGCAGAGGTACTTGTGATGCTCCTATTATTACATCAGCCAGTGTACTTTTTTAACAACAACTTTTAATCATTCGAAAGGAATGCTAGATTGATGAAGTGCTCAGTTTCGGGAGGAAAATTTGGAAACAAAGAATTTGTCACTGATTTATTGTACGACCCACGAATTCTGGAGCCTCAATTCCGATGACGTCAGAGGTCAACAACTTATCCAAAATGGATTCCAAAGTAAACAATAACACGCAACTGACATTTAATGTTGGTAATTTATCAAATTACAAATATTTTCAAATGTTACTTAATAATTATTGTAGCAGCAGTGTTCCCACTGCCTTTTTGAACTGGGGGTTCCCTGTACCCTCTCCACATCCATATTTTCAAATTTTGGGGGTACCAAGACAAAACTGGGGGTACACCATATTTTGTCCCCCCCCCCCCCCATTAAAAAGTTCAAAGTGGCATAACTCTAAAACTAATCACTGGACCAAGATGAAAAGCAACCAGGAAAACAATGATAGCCACGAATTTTGGAACTTTTTCACCTTCTTAGCGGTAGCCTTTGCTGTGACGATCTCACTAGTAGATTTAGATGGTGTGGGAGTTTGATTGTCTGCCGAGGTTGACTGCCGCGGAACTTGTCCCCACAGACTTGTTAGCGTGTTTTGTTTGGTCGCCATTTGCAGAAGAATTATATTTTAATGACGTCACGGGTAGGAATGACGCAATGAGAAGCATTCAGGAACACTCGGCAACAATCGGAATATTTCTCGACCATTTACGACATTACGCGATTCTACACTAATGAAAACGGCAGAAAGAAGTCCGAAAAGCAATCAGATATTTGAGTAAGACTTTATCACCCACTACGGAAATACACGTTATATTTACGACTTGGTGGGGATTTCCAATCGTTTTCCGATAGGTTGCTTTTTTTAAACACCAGAGATTCAGAAAAATGACATGCGCAGATGTATCAAGTACGAGGAGCCTTCTTGACATTTAACATGGAGTCTCTTTATGTACATCAATTTGACTAATTTCATGGGGAATTAGCTTACGTGCCGGTCACGTAGAGC
This sequence comes from Fragum sueziense, assembly GCA_963680895.1. NCBI lineage: Eukaryota > Metazoa > Mollusca > Bivalvia > Cardiida > Cardiidae > Fragum > Fragum sueziense. The sequence continues at coordinate 46,793,923 of OY804594.1, forward strand.
GTCTTTTATTTTTGAAAATTTGTACGTTCTGTCAAAAAAATTTAAGTGTTTCACGTAAAATATTACGTGAATGGAAACGCTGTAGCAGTGACTTGTTTTTGTCTTCCGGCAGTTCCCTTTGAATTATTGATACCACGAAAACTGGGCCAACCATCATAAAACATGATGACAAAAAAAATAAAATGGTCAAATCTTCAATGGGCCGAATTGACCGGTCAAGGATTATTACTATACTGATCAAAGTAATTTAAATTGACATAGATTTTCCTTTAACCTGCATAATAGTTTTTCGTATTCGCCATAATTTGTAAGTTTCTGCTTCGTCATCCATTGACTATGTTGAATATAATCGAATATTTTCTTAAAAATTTCTTTCTTCAACACATGCAACCGGAAGTACCTAGCTCACAGTACGACTTTTCGAATTATCAAAAAAAAATGATAAGTTTGTCCTTCATGCGGTATAGTTTTTTTATAAGTTTGTCTTTCATACTGTAGTTTATCATAAAACTTGAAATTCATTCAACATACAGTTAGTAGCAAAAAAAGTTGAAATCCGAACACAAAAGCTGAAACTTACCTGGGGGGTTTCTCAAAACCTAGAAATATCTTACCCATTATCTAGCTCATTTCTGTTCGAATGTCACTAGCGGTAGCGTAATAAGTTCAAAGCTCCTTCTATGAGCCTAGCAATTTTTTGTTTTGAAAATGTCAGAAAGTTTGTAGGTTTGACCCCTTGACTTTAATATTTTTGTTTATTTTGATATTTCCCCCTGATCTCCATGACCTTTTGTGTAATGTTTACATTGGGGTTAAGATTTATCACAGGATCGAAGATAACAAAGTTCAGCTCAATGGGATCAAGTGCGTCGGCTAACACGATGGTAAGTCCACGACACGCATGTTGTGATTTGTGATCCTTGCTTTATTTATCTTATTTTCTCACTGTTGTTCATGTTTTTGAGCTTTCAAGAAGATCATGGGATTTTGGCTTACAAACATGTGTCAATCATCACATCTCTTTGCAAAATTGCGATTATTGTTATTTTGCAAAAAACAATTTTTGTTGTCACACACAGTCTTTCCGAAAGTTGCAAAATCCACCTGCCAGTAATACCCGAAAGGGGAGTTAGGCAGTATATATAGATAGATAGATAGATAGATAGAATGTTTACTGGACATTCGGTCTTGTAAAAAAAAATATTTACCAGACCGAATTTTTTTTACCAGACCGAAATCTTAAGAACGAATAAAACATTAACCCCTTCTAAACTTATTTGATATCTTTACATATAGGCACAAGAGTAGACCAAGGTATGCAACATCAAATCAGAGCAGGGATAGAAAGTCAATGAATAGAAGATTGATTCTAGACCAAACGGCCCAATTCTGCTATAGAATCAGTTGGCATGACGTCATAGCCTCACTTTCATTTTTTCATCGAGGGTATAACCTCGGTTTTTATCGCATTTTTAATAATTTGGTGTAGTCGTCGAGATATTAATGCTGAAAGTTGGTAATGCTTTAAGGAAAAAGACCGAAGCTTTCACCTCCACCGAATGAGTGCAGGTGCCCACTTTATGACTGACGAGGTTTTTGATTGGCTGAAGGGATTGTGCCGACCGAATCAATTACTAAAGATGACCTGCTTTTGACCTCCCTAATAAACAGCTTTAGAAAACATTGAAGTAAAAAATGAAAATGCTGTTTATCAGCGTTTTCAAATTTTGAGGCAATATTTTCAGAGCTACTATGCACAGGCAGCAATCATGTGACTTTGTTATATGCTTTTACCTTCTTCTTCGATTGTTTTCGACAGTCAGTCTAGTTTCGCTTTCTGAAAAGTTGCAGAGGAAATGTCCCGAAAATATTGCGCGCAAATCATTGGTCGTTTTTAATACCGACCAATGAAAACTAAGGTAATAACAGAAACGTCACCGAAATGCGAAAATTTGCATAGTTGATTTCTATTGGTCTGTATTATGCACTTGCTTCTTTGTCAAGTAAGCGCTTTCTAATACGATTTCCGCAAAGCACCCGCGTAACTATGTAGCGTCTATTCGACCCGGAATGACTTGTGTGGAAAACCATAAAATGTGTGTATCTAAATTTAGAAGTGTATTCTATTAACTTTTATTCTGCATATAGGTTATCGATGTTTTTTAGCTCCACTGGCCTTTCAGGCCAGCGGGCTATTGTCATGGCGGTGTGTCCGTTGTGCTTGCGTGCATCCGTAAACTTTTTCTTTAAAAATCTTCTTCTCAAAAACTACTAGATGGATTTCAACCAAACTTCACAGGAATGATCCTTGGGTGACCCTCTCTCAGATTCCTTCAAAGAATATGGATTGAATCAGAATAACCTGGGTTATCTGCCCTTGAATGTCAAAAATAGCAGGTTTTGACTTTAGTTGTCTTCTAAAATCTACAAATATTGAACAATGAAGACAAAACTTTGACAGAATGATGCTGACTACAATATCTTGCCTTGATAAATTTTCAGCTTGATCTGAATTTTACATCATGAGTTATGGGCCCTTGAAATTGACAGAATTGCCATTTTCGGCTGTATTTTGACATTGTTTTCACTCTAGCAACTACAAATATTGACTAAACAAGACAAAACTTTGACAGAATGATGCTGACTATAAGATCTTGCCTTGGTAAAATATTCAGCTTGATCTGAATTTTATAGCATGAGTTATGTGCCCTTGAAATTGCCAAAAATTGCCATTTTCGGCTCTATTTTCCTGGTTTTGACTTTATTTTTACTCTAAAATCTACAAATATTGACCAATCTAGACAAAACTTGGACAGAATATATATAAGCATTATATGCTGCATGGGTGTAATTTTCAGCTTGATCGGAATCGGAATCTTACATCATGAGTTATGTGCCCTTGAATTTGACAAAATTGCCATTTTGAACTTTGTTTTCAATCTAACAACCACAAATGTCAACCAATCAAGATGATACTTAAAAAGAATCTTGTTTACAACAAGATCTTGCTTATGTATTTTCAACATGATCGCATTGTTACAATCTGAGTTATGTGCCCTTGAAATTGACAAAAATTACAGTTTTCGACACTTTTTCCACCCTTGAAGCCACGAATATTGACCAATATAGACAAAATTTGAACAGAATGATAGTGATCATAAGATCTTGCATGTGTTTAATTTTCGATTTGATTTTAAGTATACATACTGAATTATGTGTCCTTGAATTTGGCAAAACCACAGTTTTCAATTTTATTATCGCTCTAACATCCCTAAAATATTAGTCAATCATTTACTTTCTTTTTGCATTGACCACATGATTGCTGCTTTTGACTTTGTTTTTGCTGTAAGAACCACAAGTATTCAAAAATCTAGTCAAAACTTGGATTTAATATTAAAAGAAATTCAGGCCTGTGGAGCGACTCAAGACCTTCAGGTCTTTCTAGTTATTTTAAGCCATCGTAAGTAAACCATTGCTTTGAAATATCTTATCGGACAGTCGGTCTCGTGAACTGCGAACCCATACAAGACCGAGTCAGTTTTTACCAGACATGTCCGTCGGTCCGACGAGTTTCGGAAAGACTGCACACATGCAACATATAAATGATGTAGACATTTGTAGAATTTCTTCAATTTCAGCCTTTCATGTCTTGAACTTTTATTCAATTTTATTCAACCAAACAAGACAGATTTATCATTCTCCTTTTATCTTAATCTTTTCCACATTTCACTCTGTTGACATCCACTAAACACACACACAAACACAGTGTTGTGCCCAGGCCGGGGCATCGAGGGATTTTGTAAATTGATTCTAAATGTCCCTTAAAATCTAAGGCATCACTAGATTAGGCCTTAGGGCGCGTTCAGAATTCCGCAATCTTTTCTTTGCCGTATTCATGTACGAAGACAACTCTGCTCAATCGGTGTTTATATTTGTTATGATAGTATAATTAACACATGGTATATTATTACACATACATCGCAATGCCATATGCAAAAGCTTGACTGTGACAGAAGTTTAAACTATTCCAATTCAGTAGATTTTAATGTAAAATATTGTAAACCGATTATGCACCTGCAAAAACTTGACGGTGACCAAGATTTATGTAGTGATTCAGTCGATTTAAGATAAAACATTGAGAACCGGTATTAAGGTTGTTAGCGAAATAAATTGACAGATGACTATGTTTGAAACAAAAGATAGCAGGAAACGTGCATGGTGTCCGATCACATATAAATGTATGTGAATCACGCAAAATTGATAAAAATCATGTACAGATTTTCCTCTCAAAATGCCTCAGAACATACGCCAAAAAAATCTGTATCACACAGTGATTTTGTTACAAATTTATGCGGAAGAGTCCTGGGAGCCACTTGTTCCCGAAACAATGAGTCCAATTTTGAAACATAGGAGTTTTTGAAAGACAAAGTCAATTACACATTGAAAATATCAGCATCCTGGGACTCACTGAATATTTTTCATTGAGTCCTGACAAAAAAATGTGAGTCAGGGACTCGGGACTCGCAGGTAACAAAATCCCTGATCACATATTATAAAGATATATGGACGTAGTTCCTGAATTTGAGACTATAAACCACCTTTTTACTTCACTTTTTATAAACAGCTAATCACGTCCTAGCTGTTGTTTTGGATAGAAAAAAGAGTTTTTACATCAAGTAGTTCAATCGAAAACGCCGATTTGCAGTTTCTTCTTTCTTCTTCAGACGTTCCTTTGAACATATTTATTTTTCATCGATTGGGAAGCAAGTTTTTTCAACTTATTTTTAATCCCTCTCGATTCTGCTTCCTGGGAATATACTGACCAGTACTCGCGCTGAATGTGTGGGCCAATGAGAAGCCTCGAACAACCCCCGGTACCGGGGATCGAACTCGGAACCTCTTAGTCGCTAGGCCGACGCTCTACCCCTCGACTACGGACACCACTTTTGTCTCAGTGATTTCCGAAGCCAATTCTATCAGGGATGTCAAAACCAGGTCTTGTTTGGGAAAGTGTTAAAAGATTTTCTCGAAAACTCCTGGATAGACTTCAACCAAATTTCACAGGAATGATCCGTAGGTGACCTTGAAAAAGGCTTCTCTCATATTCCTTCAAAGAACTTTTGATAGATTCAAAAGGGCATGAGTTATCTGCCCTCGAATATCAAAAATAGCTTATTTTGACTAATGCATGTGTATTTTCACGTTTACAACTACAGACAGTGTTTACTTTCAAAGTTAGGGGAAGGGGGGTCAGGGCCCATAGGTGGGGGGAAATTTGCGCGTGAACGCCCAAAAAGGGAAATTCCAATAAATGCTTATACTCTTAAACACAAGTGTTATAAATGCATTTATCATTTTGGGACATTCAAACAACTATTAGAACTGCTAGAGATAGTTAGAATTAAAATGTGATTTTGATTTGTCTTTGCAACAAACAAATCTACTTCCAGGAGGGGAACATTTATCTGAAATAGGGGAAAAAAGTATATTCCCCAGAGAGGGGGAAGGGGCCCAATAACGACTGTTTTTTTAAGAAAAAAAAATCAATGACAGATATTGATCAAAACAAAACTTGATCAAAATGTTGGTTGACATAAGATATTATTGTCTAACTTTGATTTCAAGCATAAACGGAATCTTGCGTCATGAATTATGTTCTCTTGAATTTGATCAAAATTTCATTTTCGACTTTCACTCTACATTGTAGCAACGTTACCACAAATCAAGACAAAACTTGGACAGAATCATGTTGATTTAAAGATCTTGCATATATGTGTAATTTTCAGCCAAATCAACAAGATTTCAGTTTTCGACTCTGTTTTCATTCTGTTTTGGTCAATTTTTTAGTTTTCATTTGACACCAATCCATTATTATTAGACTGATAAAGATTTTCAGTATCTGATAACATAAGTCATTACTTGCTGCCAGAGGCATAATGTATGGCAAGTGATATGTTATAATGTCGTCCATCACTGAAATGTGGCATACAGTAATTATTCTAATAAACGCCCATATTCTAATAAACGCCCATCCCCCAAATCTCGGCTGAAAATCTGCTTGTTTCAAGCAAATTTGTAGCGACAAGGGGCAATTCTAATAAACACCAATCCCCTGATTCCAGATCAATATAATGTAAGTTATAACACACATTTCTAAAAACAATGAAAAGGAATTTGTTTAGTCCTAAATCTGTTCTCTATGAAGGAGTTTCCTTGAAAAATCGGATTTTGCAGTCCCAGGCTATAACAAAACTTTGCCAAATTCGACCTACTGAACTTTGAGTCCATGAATTGATACTTGATTCGAAAATTTTGACAGACGAAATAAGAATATATCTCTATTAAACGCCCACCCCCTACTTTTCTATTGACCATGTTTATAATAAACGCCCAGGCGTTTATCAGAATAATTACAGTATGTATTTAATTTGTTTTATTATTGTTCACCAGTCCATGACAAATTAGAAAAGATATTATAACTTTGATTTTCTTTTAATTTCCAGTAATCTTTAACCCTTTCCCAAACAAGAATTGGTTTTTGTGTACTTAATAGAATATGATTGGGAAAACATTGATGCAAAAGAAGAAAATATTAATGTTGATGTTACTTGTTATCAGCATTTTCTTCTTTTTCTACAAGGTTTTCTAAAGCTTTCTTCAAAAGTATTCACTTTTTGGAATTGGTGAAGGAAAAAAAAAACATCCATATAAAATCTGAATTGATTTTTTCTTATCTATTAATTGGTGTTTTTCAGGCGACTAAAGCTGCAAACATTTACGAGTTTTCTGCTAAAGATATTGATGGCAATGATGTTTCACTTGAAAAATACAGGTAATGATATATTGTCAATTCCCAAACACAAAACATTCAAGGTCATGGTCTTATGTCAAACTAGATATAGAATCAGAAAACAAAGTACCGGTAAATGTCGTCAAAAGAAGCATTAGTGTATGATACACTAGTACAGAAAATATTGGGGCAAGTGGAAAAAATGCTGATTATTAGCATTTTCCTCTTTTGTCTCAATGTTTTCACAAGCTAATACCATTAGGGACATTGAAAGGTAAGTTTGGGAAAGGGTTGATAATTGCAAACCTGATGTATAACTTTATCATTATGCAATATCATAGTTTTTCAACCAACCAAATGGAATGCAAATAAAAAGCACTTCAAATGAATGAGATAGATACAAGCCCACATGATATCTTTACCCAGGCTAATAGTGAAATTAAAATAGAATGAAATGTGGTACATATGGAATACAGGTATTTTAACCTGACTTTTCCTGAGCAGTATAACAGTAATTGAAATGTAGTACAAATTTCATTTGACCTGACACTGACCTTTATTCAAAATGTGTTCATATTTTGCATATAAAGCGTAACATTCTTCAAAAGGCTTGTATCATAGTACTCAGATATAACAGGTTTACAAGAAAACATTCTGAATTGTTATTTTAAAAAAGCCCAGACACATAATAATTTTTTTTATAAATGGTGATAAAAGCTAAAGCTGCCCCATCTTAAATAAAATATGTAATACATGTATCATTCATGTATGTAACCTTATGACCTGGAATATGGAAAAAGTAGCCAGATTGTGCCTCAGACTTTTAACCCTTTCCTACACATTGACGCTTTTGGACCGTCCTACGCCCCACTAAATAAGGCTTTGGAAAACATTGTGGAAAATGAAGAAATTGCTTGTGACAAACAATTTCTTCATTTCCCACAATGTTTTCTACCATTAGAAAGGCCAAAAAATGTTAAATTTTGTTCTATGTAACTTGTCGTCTGCAACACTTATGAATTTGGACTAGGCTAAAATTTTGTTGTTTGGTAATGGGTTAACTTATAGAGTCAGATCAGACTTCACCTCAATACATCACTGATTATAGTTGCTTTAATTAAAAGCTATACTTGATTGATGAAGAAGTGAAAAGAGATAAGTATGTGACTAGACTGGTAACACTTTCCCAAACAAGACCTGGTTTTGACTTTCTAATAGTAAAGGCTTGGGAAAACATTGAGACAAAAGAAGAAACTGCTGATAACCAGCAGTTTCTCCTTTTGCCTCAATATTTTCTGAGCTATTTTGAACTCAATTCCTGTCTCTAGTAATACCTGCTTTGTCGTCTGCAGCAGTTTTCAAATCGGACCATCCTAAAATTTTGTTGTTTTGGAAAGTGTTGAATTGCACAATACTGATCTTGATCCATATTGGTCTCTTATACCATATGGCCCATTTTTATACCCCCGCAAAACGAATGTTTTTGGGGTAAATATAATACTGGAATCCACGTACAAACCTTTTCCAGAGCATGACTCGAAAAGTATTAAAGATAGAATCATGAAACTTCATAGGTGGATAGATTTAATTGTGGAGAGGTGCAATGCAAAATAAACGTTACACTGCCCATCATTTTTTTGGATGTCCTTTGGCGACGAACATGCTTGTCCTGACAAATGTAGTTTTTTTGTCCACCTTAACCCATTACTACACAGTGACTCCTATTGACTCCCCACAAGAAGATGGCTTTGGAAAACATTGTGGAAAATGAATAAATTGCTTGTAACAAGCAATTTCTTCATTTCCCACAATGTTTTCTACCTAAAAAGTGATACAATTTCCAAGTTTCTTCACATTGAAAATGCCGTCTGCAACTTCTTTGAATTTGGATCAGTCCAAAGTTTTGCCGTTTGGTAATGGGTTAAGTCATAGATTTCTAGTTTTTATATTCATATATACAAATGAGACTGTAGACAGAATCTGGAAAAGAGGGAAGTTATTATACCCTTATCATATCTAAAGATAATTGTGTTTCTTGATCAATCTGTTACTAATTAACCCTTTCCCAAATGGCAAAATTTTAAGGTGATCCACTTCAAAAACTGCCACAAATGACAAAATGGAAGTTACTAAAGATAGAATTTGTGTAAAATATGGCATAGAAAATATTGAGACAAAAGGAGAAACTGCTGGTTATCAAAAGCTTCTTCTTTTGTGTCAATGTTTCCCCAAGCCTTTTCTAATAAGGACGTCAATACCAGGTCTTGTTTTGGAAGAGTTAAGTGCAGTCTGACTATGAGCCAACTGTGACTATTTATTAATACATTTTTAAACCTTTCCCAAACAAGACCTTGTTTTTACGTCCCTAATTGAAAATGCTTTGGAAAACATTGAGACAAAAGAAGAAAAAACATTTGCATAAACTTTGATTGTGTCATTTGCATCAGAGTTCATTTTGGAATTGTCCAAAATTTTGCCATTTGGTAGAGGTATAAATAATTGAATATGATACACATTATCATCTAGATTTGATATTGACATAAGACAGTTTTATGGTATATTTTATTATCATTATTGTAAACACAATACTTTAATGATTATGGAATTGATTATCCCAGGTCATCTTGACCATAAATATGAGCTAGAATGTTAGGAAAAGGCCCTGGAGCTTATAATTGTACGAACAAAATGGTTAAAATACTGCTTTTCCAAAGTGACAAAGCTTTCTGGTTGTCAAATTAAAATGCTATTGCAGACAACAAAATGGATAATGATAAAGATTGAATATATGTAAACTATTGGACAGAAAATATTGAGACAAAAGGAGAAAATGGTGGTTAAATAAGGGATGACAAAACCAGGTCCTCTTCGAGAAAGGGTTAAATGAAGAGCAGGCAGCAAGTTATGTCAGAGTATACTATAGAAAGACTTGAGATAAAGGAAGAAATTTCTGACTGTCAGCGTTTTCTTTGCTCTTGTTGCTTTCCAAAGTAATTCTTAAATCTTTCCCAAACAATAAAATTTTATGTTGGTCCAATTTGAAAGCTGCTGTAGAAGACGAAATGGATGTTGCTAAGGACATCAAAACCAGGCACTGGTTTCCCAAAAAAACTTAAGTACATACTGATGAGTACATGCTCAACTTCAATGGAATACCCTCCAATGTTGAAGGGTATTCGGATGAAGTTCACATGGATTTCGTGTGATTTGAGTACCATGCTCACATTTGAGCATGAGAATGTACTTAATTATTTTCGAGAAATCGGGGCCAGGTCTTGTTTGGGAAAGGGTTTAGGCATGTGAGCCTAACATCGATGTAGAACAGTATGAATATAAAACCGTGTGATCACTGATCAGGATCCATGTTGGTTTTAACCCTTTCCCAAACGGCAAAAATTTAGGGTTATCCACTTCGAAAACTGCCACAAATGACAAAATGGATGTTATTAAAGATAGAATTTGTGTAAAATTATATTTAAATATGGCATAGAAAATATTGAGACAAAAGGAGAAACTGCTGGTTATCAGCAGTTTCTTCTTTTGTCTCAATGTTTTCCCAAAACTTTTCTATTAGGGACGTCAAAACCAGGTCTTGTTTGGGAAAGGGTTAAAACATAAAGCCATCTTGACCATATTCAGGATTATATTCAGTTTACATTGGTTACTCATCCTAACATCACTATGAATTTTATTTGTGGCCTCATGAAGAAAGGTCAACCAATTCTTTGTAAAATGAGCATATGATATGGCTTGGATTGAATGTTGTGTTTCCCATTAAAATGGCTATAACATTATATAGATGACAACAATTTATTGTCTAAAAGAAGATTGCTTTGCAAACATACAAAAAAGTAACATCAATTATAAAGTTTAGCATGAAACTATACTTTAAGCGATTATTAAAAACACTAGCTTGCTGCTTTGAAAAATATTCCAATGTTGTGCAAACTCAGTTTAACTCATTTTTTAGCTCCACTGGCCTTTCAGACCAGCGGACTATTCAATCTCCTTCGCAGTTATCTCCCCTGAATATAGATTGGGGAGATCTCTGCCGGCACAGCTTGAGTTACCAAGATTTCAGGTAATTGATTTTTTTATTTTGATTTTTATTTGAAAAAATAAACATGCTTTAAGTGATGTTTTAAGAATATGAGGTGTCAGATATGAATCCAAATAAAAAAATATAATTGGATTTAAAAAAATGATTTTAGAAATATAAATAAATTTCCGCCATTTTTACTATATCACGTGACATTCTCCATGGTCACGTGATTTGTATGCCTGCAGTGATAATGTAAGGCATTGTCGCTGTGTGGAGTTTGCGGACTATTGTCATGGCGATGTGTCGTGCGTCTGTGCGTCCGTAAACTTTTTCTTTAAAAATCTTCTTCTCAGAAACTAAAGGATGGATTTCAACCAAACTTTACAGGAATGATCCTTTGGTGACCCTCTGTCAGATTCCTTCAAATAATTTGGATTGAACCAGAATAACCTGAGTTATATGCCCTTGAATGTCAAAAATAGCTGGTTTTGGCTTTATTTCTTACTCTAAAATCTACAAATATTTACCAATCAAGACAAAACTTGGACAAAATATATATAAGCATAATATCCTGCCTGGGAGTAATTTTCAGCTTGATCCTTATTTTATATCATGAGTTATGTGCCCTTGAATTTGACAAAATTGCCATTTTCGACTTTGTTTTCACTTTAACAACCATAATTGTTAACCAATCAAGATGATATTTGGACAGAATCTTGTTGACAACCAGATCTTGCTTATGTGTAATTTTCAGGAAGATTGCTTTGCTACAATCTGAGTTATGTGCCCTTGAAATTGACAAAATTTCAGTTTTCGACACTTTTTTTCACTTTTGCGGCCACGAAGATAGATCTAGACAAATACTGTAAAAATTTCGACCGAATGATGCTGACCATAAGATCTTCCTCGAGTTTAATTTTCAGCTTGATTATAAACTCACATTCTGAATTATGTGCCCTTGAACTTGGCATAATGACAGTTTTCAACTTTATCATCACTCTAAAAATCCCAAGAATATTGGTCAATCATTTACCTACTTTTTGCTTTGACCACATGATTGCTTCTTTTTACTTTGTTTTTGCTCTAAGAACCAAAAGGTTTGAGAAATCTAGTTTTTCTTTGACCACATTGCCATATTTTACTTTGTTTCTGCTCTAAGAACCACAAGAATTTAAAAATATGTATAAGTTTAAGCATTTAGATAAATTTGTCAATTTTTTTACAGTAAACCACAAGAAATTCAGGCCTGTGGAGCAACTCAAGACCTTCAGGTCTTTCTAGTCATATTTTCTTTATAAAAAAATCATTCTTGCAGAAAAAAGGCAGAGAGCTATAATTGCTTGTGCGTGCAACTCCTATAGTTTACAATATGAGCATGAGGAATGGCATTATACTGGAAGTATATGTTTGGAAAACATTGAGAGAAGGGAAAGATAATTAGAATTTTCTCCTTTTTGGTCAGAATTTTCTACAGTATGAAAATAAAAGGATATTTGTCAATTCATTAAGTGTCTTAACTTTCTGGTATTTTGTGGTATACAATTATGAGGCTTTCTTATTTTACCTTTCAGAGGCCATGTATGTTTAATTGTGAATGTCGCCTCTAAATGAGGCATGACCGTCAAAAACTACACCCAGCTCGCAGAGATGCACGCCAAGTATGCTGATGCTGGGTTCAAGGTGCTACTGTTTCCATGCAACCAGTTTGGAGGACAGGTAATTGCTATACTTCTCTTCAGTCTTCACTAATCAATATCGGTAGATGACTTGAAGATTACAAAAATGTCTTTTAATATTTGACAGATTTGAAAATGGTTTGAGCAGAGAAGGTTGCAATAATTCATATATGATGAATGAGATAAATGTGGTCGATCTTTTAACCCTCTCCCAAACGACAAAATTTTAGGATGATCCCCTTCGAAAACTGCCACAAATGACAAAAATGAAGTTAGCTTAGATAGAATTTGTGTAAAATATGGCACAGAAAATATTGAGACAAAAGGAGAAACTGCTGGTTATCAGCAGTTTCTTCTTTTGTTTCAATATTTTCCCAAGTTTTTTCTATTAGGGACGTCAAAACCAGGTCTTGTTTAGGAAAGGGTTAAACATTAGTTGATTGAAATGTAATTGATGACCAACAGGATAATTGACAAATACAATGTATGAAAAATACTGTTTTGTTTGGGGAAGCGTTAAAGAAATTCTTTAACCAGTGTTAAACAAATTCTACAACTTTTTCCAAAACAAGCCATGATTTTGCAATTCCCAAAAGAAAAAAAACTCTATTTATATGTTTCAAGTTTCTTTATTTTATGAGACAATTGTCCATAGCACACGCATGAAAATACATGTATTTCCATTATCCATATAGACTCATTTGTTTGGGTGAATGATGTTGGCAGAAAAAACAGAATATAAATTATGTAAAAATTAGGTACACAAAGTACCTATCATTCAAAAAGTTTTGGAGAAAAGTGATTATCTGTTTTGTTAAGTCTGAAGTGTCTTTCTAAAATCATGCTGTTTGGTAAAGAGCTATACCCTGTATTTTTTCAGGAGCCCTGGGCAGAACCAAAGATCAAGGAATATGTACATAAATATAGTGATAATTTTGACTTGTTTAGTAAAGTTGAAGTGAACGGTAGCCATGCTCATCCATTGTGGGAATTTTTAAAGAAAAAACAGGGAGGGACCTTAGGGGAGTAAGTATAGATTATAATATTTCAGTCCTTTTGTCTCGATATTTTGTAAATTTTTAGTGGATTAAACTTTGGCAGATCCAGGATTTCTGTGAGGGGGGTTCAAACACACAAATGGAGGGAACAGTTTCTTACTGTTAACACAATTTTCACTGAATTTGTATATGAAAATGAAATAATAAGGCAACAGAGGTGGGTTCTTTTGACTTAAAGGTAAATTAATATTTTATAAAGTAATTTGATTGTGTATCAATAAATTCATTTCATGGGCATTTGTGATTCATAAATACATCTTGTCTCAAATGCTTCTACTTTTGCCTTAATGTCATTGATAGCTAGGGCTAAGATACTTCACATGTGAAACTTTTGTGAAAAGGCGTTTGACCCATTACAACACATTGACTCTTTTTGACTCCTAACAGACAAAGGCTTTGGAAAACATTGTTGAAAAAGAAGAAATTGCACCAAGCAATTTCTTCATTTCCTACCATGTTTTCTACCCAGAAAGACCAAAAAATGTGAAATTACATTCACTTGAAATTGTCGTCTTCAACATCTTTGAATTTTGACCAGTCTAAAATTGTGCTTTCTAGTTAAGGGTTAAGGTTTGTTTATAAAAATTCACATTCATCATTATGGACTGTGTTTTTCACAGAATTTAACACTGATTGTTTTTGTAGCTTTATCAAATGGAACTTCACCAAGTTTCTGGTAGATAAGACTGGTGTTCCTGTAAAAAGATACAGCCCGTGAGATGATCCATTTATCATGACATTCTTGATTGAAGTTATAATATTTATTTTGTACATTTAGGAAAGGATTATCAAGACTCAGTTTTTAACAGTTTAATGTTATTTGTTTTTGTAGCTTTATCAAATGGAACTTCACCAAGTTTCTGGTAGATAAGACTGGTGTTCCTGTAAAAAGATACAGCCCGTGAGATGATCCATTTATCATGACATTCTTGATTGAAGTTATAATATTTATTTTGTACATTTGGGAAAGGATTATCAAGACTCAGTTTTTAACAGTTTAGTGTTATTTGTTTTTGTAGCTTTATCAAATGGAACTTCACCAAGTTTCTGGTAGACAAGACTGGTGTTCCTGTAAAGAGATACAGCCCAAGAGATGATCCAAAGGTATCTATATACTTATAACTTAATCTGCTAATCTTTTAATCTTTCCCGAATGACAAAATTTTAGAGAGGTCCAATTTGAAAGCTGCTGTAGACAACAAAATGGATGTTGACAAATAAGGAATTGATGTATGATATAACACAGAAAATATTGAGGCAAAAGGAGAAAATGCTAGTTATCGGCAACTTCTTCTTTTGCTTCAATGTTTTCCCAAGTCTTTTCAATTATGGACGTCAAAACCAGGTCTTGTTTGGGAAAGGGTTAACAGACTGCGGTGCTTTTTGACACACTATTAGATAAAGGCTTTGGAAAACATTGTGGGAAATGAAGATATTGCTTGTCACAAGCAATTTCTTCATTTTCCACAATTGTTTTTCCAAATATATATGTTGCAGGACGTCAAAAGGAGTAACTGTGTTGGAATGGGTTAACCCTTCCCAAACAAAATCCATTTGGAACTCTTTAAAAGGAGTTTCACGATGCTTGTTTAATTTTGTGCTGTAAGAGACTAACATGATCAACACATGGTCACATGTAAGTTATAAGTTCAATAGATTTGTAAAATTCATGACTTGACTGCTAATAAATGATAACAATTTTTAACAAGCCAATTATTGATGAGAACACAATTTCGTTCAGACGGCTACAAGATTGGAGAAATAATTGAACAAAATAATAGTTTTTCTGTTCATTTAATGTCACCTTTCTATAACAATGGTTTTCTTTTCTTTTATTTACAGTCCTTTGAAAAAGATGTTGCCTCGTATTTGGAAGCCTAGATGTGATACTATTGTTGTGACTTCTCAATGTAGACTAGCCAATAAATGTGTCAAGAGCCTGTGAAACCACCTGCCAATGAGAGATTTCCAAGGATAAGATAGAGTTTTGTTGATGATGTTGGAAAAAAGTTTAACCCTTTTCCAAACAGAAAAGTTTAAGAGTGTTCTAATATGAAGAGAAGTAACTTTATACAGATGTGTTTTGTGTACAAAATAGCACAGAAAATATTGAGGCATAAGGAGAAAAAACTGGTTACCAGCATTTTCTTCTTTTGCCTCAATGTTTTCCCAAGCACATATTCTAAGGGACATTAAATCAAGCCTTATTTGGGAAGGGTTATATTAACAGACAGGGTTCGCAAAGTCTTGAAAAGTGCTTAAATTTGAGCCTGTTTCTTGAAAAGTGCTTAAAAACAAAAAATAGTGCTTAAAAGTGCTTGATTTTGATCCCTCTCTTAAAAAGTCCTGAAAAGGTGCTTGAATTTGTCCAAAACATGCTTAAAAATGATTGAATGACTAAATTTATGGTAAAAAGTAGATGATATAAAACATCTAAACTTGAGAATTATTTTGGTGAAAAAAAGTCGAGGTATGATCTTGAACAAGTCTTCGTCAGAGACTGACACATTTGCAATTCCTCCTCCCCCTCCACCTACTTTGCAAGAATTATGCCCCTTGAAAGTAAAAATTTTGGCAGAGCAGTGTATATTGGGACTGCAGAACTCTTTGTTGAGGACCATCATTAGTGACTTGTGTACGAAGAAACATGCTTGAAAAATGGAATTATGTGCTTAAAAAGTGCTTAAAAGTGCTTGATTTTTTTGCATTGGCTGTCTGTATGAACCCTGACAGAGTTATGTAAGCTAGGTACAAAAGTGGTACAAAGAATTAATCTTTACCCCATAAGCTAAAGGCAAGATTTTTATGCAAATATTTTGTCAATTTACTTATGGTTATGGTTATACATAAATTTTGTACAAAGCCATGGGTTAGGACAGTGTAAGTGGGAGCATGAGAACAACAATAAATTCATCAGTATTTCTCTGCTTTGAATCCAAAACCCTATAACTGCAGCTTTAAAAGTAAGGAGTTTTCAAAGAAAAGTGATAGTTTGTCTCCATCTGTTTAAGAAATTACCTAGAAATTATCTAATAAATGATAATGTATATCTCAATAGAAATGAAAACTACAGAGGAGAGAAGAATTACTAATAGATGAACTTCTGGCAAATTTATGCACATCATAACAATTTGAATTCAGGAAGGCTAGAAAATGTTTCTTGAATCATCAATCTTTTCCTACTTAGTGTATCAAACAGTGTGAAATCTGGTGATTTATGGTCATGTGAACTTTTTGATTAAGGGAGATCATCAAACAGATCCATTTATATGAAGACTGAAGAAGTTATGTCCCTTTACCTAAATTGTGCTTTACCGTGTTTGTGATGTTTTCTTGTTTGTTATATGTAACCTGCCACACTGAAGGGAACTTGTGGGAATTCACTTACATTTTGAGAAATGGATCAGAATGAACAGGTGTCAATCAGATGTTGCATTTGGGAAATGAGTAAGATAGAAAAAAATCAAGATCAAGAAATTTACCTTATAATAACAATTAATGATCCTAGTAGCCTCAACCTGATTAAAGTCCAATGTTAATTTACAGTAACATCTGACAGGCACCAGTTAGGGGTTATCTTCCATGACCCCGGGAAACCCAAAATAATTATTTTTACTTTGACCAATCTAATCTCTGATCATAATATATAGTTTTCCATGACAAGTACATGCAAACACATGGTTCTGTACTGAAATGTGATCTCACTGTCTCCTTGTTTATAGTTTTAATCGCTTTCAGAATCTTGAAAACATTTATTGGATTGTTCAGAAAAATATCATTGAAGATGACTCTTTTCTGTTGCCTGTCAGATGTTCATGTTAGTTAGTTGACTCTGTATTTTAATCAGATTGAGTCAGTCTGCAAAGTATGAGCAGATTGACAAGGGTTGATACTTTTCACACTTTCCAGTAGGCCACTTTTACTATGATGGGTCACATTTATATGTAAAATCATGTCCCTTTATTGAAATTTAGCATTCATTCTGTACCTTAATTTTGATGTTTTCTGTTTTGAGATATTTTGGTTTTTAATTTAATGTCAATTACTGTATTGTGTTTTTTATTGTTTTTATCTTTTATTGGGTCATATTTTATCATTTTCATAAATAACTGTTCCTCTGACTTTTAGCCAACAAATTTTAAGCTATCTTATTAGTCTAAAACTAAAACCACTTACATGCATCTGCATATATAAAGGTCTCCAATTTCCCATTTTCCAAGGAATCTGAGCAAATGTATTCGAAAAATTAGCGAGATGTTAAGATTTGTTTATTTATTGTTCATTTCATTTATAATTTTGTATTTCATGTACTAGGCAGTATTTCATGTAGTCAGTATTTTGTCGATAAATTGTGATGTATTAATGTTACATGTATACCGGTATGCAGAGCGACAGATAAGAAGGGGTTAAGACTTTATTACTTTTTTACTTTTATTCCAAACCCTATGTTGTGGGTACTCATTTGAATTGTCTCAACGAGACGATTCCAGGGTTCGCACAGTCTTGAAAAGTGCTTAAATTTGAGCCTGTTTCTTTAATGGTGCTTAAAAACAAAAAAAAGTGCTTAAAAGTGCTGGATTTTGATCCCTTTCTTAACCCTTTCCCAAACAACAACTGGTTTTGACGTCCCTGATAGAAATAGTTTGGGAAAACATTGAGGCAAAAGAAGAAAATGCTGATAATCAGCATTTTCTCCTTTTGCTTCAATATTTTCTCTGTTGTAATATACACAACTTTCATACACAAAATAACACTTATTTTGTAGTCTGCAACTCCTTTCAAAAGGAAGCAATTCCAAATTTGGCCATTTGGAAAAGGGTTAAGGTATCCAAACTCTCAAAAGCACCAAAGAGCCAGAGCCGAAATTTGAAAATCGCAAATAATTCCTAAACTGTGTTACATTTCCATTCCAAGTACAAACATAAGCATTTTGTACTGTTTAGAATTTTGAATTGATGCATACTTATGAAAATTATTGGGCAAAAATGTTCAAAACTACCTCCTTTGCATATGAATATAGAGTAAAATGATATTTGTTAATCATTTTCTTTTTGAAGCATAATTTTGAAATCCGGCACGGTGAATCAACTTATTGGAAGTTTATTTACAAGTGTGTGTAATTTGATGCATTTCATATGGCTAGAAAGTGGTGATTTTTTCAGGGTCTGTAAACCTTAAAAAGTCCTTAAAAAGTGTTTGAATTTGTCAAAAAAAGTGCTTAAAAATGACTGAATCAATGCCTAAATTCATAGTAAAAAGTAGATGATTTAAACATCTACTCTTGAGAATTATTTTGGTGAAAAAAGTAGAGAAGCCATCTTGAACAAACCTTTTCCGAGACTGACACATTTGCAATTCCCCCCTCCCACTTCTTTGCAAGAATTATGCCCCTTGAAATTAAGACATTTGGCTGGGCAGTGTATATTTGGGCTGCAACACTATTTGTTGAAGACCATCAATAGTGGCTGGTGTAAGAAGAAACATGCTTGAAAATAGAATTCTGTGCTTTAAAAGTGCTTAAAAAGTGCTTGAATTTTGGCATTGGCTGTCTGTATGAACCCTGGATTCCAATGAGTACCTTCAACATAGGGTTTAATGAACAATAATAGAAATAACTCAAAGCGAAAAGATGTCACCCTTCTTATCTGTGGCAATGTCCTTTTTCCAGATCCTGGCTCATATTTATGTGATTTAGTAAAAAGCTTGACCTCTGTTTTAGACTGTGTATTTTTTTGGAGAAATGTGTGTTTGATTTCTATGATAGAATTTCTGTAAACCAGTCTTATTCTGGCGGGAATTCTTGACATCATCATTGGCGTGCTGATAACAATCCACATGCATGTTCGATAAAAATTGTCAAGTTTGAAATTAAGGTCAAAATAAATGTCATTGTATGAAGAGCTGTAGAAAAGAGTAGCGAATGGATAAAGTATGCAATTTAGAATTCATTTACCATTTTGATTATATGTTAAGAATGAATTGGTATATCATTTTGCATTCATATCTTTTGCTGGGTTGTAGTTTTAAGGTTGTAACAAGAAATTTAACCAAGTATTACTACTTAAAGTGGATGCGAAATGCGAGTTGTTTGTGTGTTAACTACTTAGATTACATCTTGAAGATAACAATACAACAATTTCGGTTGTTATCC
The DNA here is from genome assembly GCA_963680895.1 of Fragum sueziense. Classification (NCBI taxonomy): domain Eukaryota; kingdom Metazoa; phylum Mollusca; class Bivalvia; order Cardiida; family Cardiidae; genus Fragum; species Fragum sueziense. Next base: position 46,813,640 of record OY804594.1, read on the forward strand.
GATGCCTAGTTTTGGAGAAATTAAGTCCCAAAGTGGTGATATTTTACCTGTAAAATTTTCCAATAATCGAATTTTAGCTAACAGTCGCTTTACTCCGATAGGTATGTATGACGTCATTAAATGGAGATAAAACGGCTGCCGATATTCACGGTTTTACCTTTTATGACACCGCGTCTAATTATTTTGAGAAAAACAGTAAATTTGACCCACCATTCAGCTCAAGCAACGTTTGAAGATTTGTGCGAAAGAAATAATGGAGGTAATTTTTTGAAATACACACAACTTGTACTAGTGTTTTCGCTCACAAAAAGCGCAAATAGCGATAAAAATCGTGAAGAGGCAAAAGTTTTTTAAAGAAAAGAAAATCAACATTTAGCCTATCGTCACAATAATTGAACATTTCAATTGTATATATAGGATTATCCGAATGTTGCTGATTATGTGACTGCCACACGCCAATAATTACATTTGCAATCAGATTAACACATCGACACGTGTCACATAATGGCCACGATTACGCATGTTGACAAGTTGTGATAATCCAGTTTGATTTACGATAGGGCGTGAAAGATGGTTATGAAAGATCCCGATTGGATATTTGGTGTAATATATGAAAGTAGGCGTGACAATTTGAATTAATTAGATATTGATTCGGCACATATGAAAAGCAATCGATTTGTTTAAAAAAGCATCATTTCATTTCGTTTTCTTTGATATATCATTTGCAGAGATAAGCTATTACGCTAATTTGAATGTCATTTGTCGATGATTGATGGAAATTCCAGTTTTCGTGGGATTTAAATATTAAACAATCGCTGTTTGCGTTTATGAATCCGAATTCCGAAAGAAATGAAAAACATTAAAAAAAAAAAAAAAAAAAAACTCTACTTTCATTCGGCCCTATTGCTTACTCTAAGGAAAAAAACCGACCAGAAAAGTATTTTCTGAGCTAAATTGCACATTACACAGGAAAATCCATTTTGTTGTCTGCTACAGCTTTCGTAGTAGAACCGTCTAAATATCGCCATTTCTTCTTTTCTCGGTATGTTTCTCACCTGTAACATGCATCTATTTCAATTTTATTTTTGTTTACCTAAACTTCGTCATATTCTGTAGATTTCAAATTTTAGAAATCCATTGTTAGGGGAAATATTTGGTGAAATGATCTAAAAATTACTTTTTGGAAAATGATCATCACCTCTCTAAGTCCACAGCAAAATGATAAAATTTTGTGGTTTTTTCCAAATTAAAAAATGTCACGTGCGGCATTTACAAACAACGAAATTTTATATTTTTGGGTCTTTCGGGGTAAAAAAATAGTGGGGATTGAAGAAATTGCAGTTTCGCAACTTTTTCCTACGCCTTTTTGATCACTTGGCCCTTTTCCAAACAAGCCAAAGTTACGAGTTACCCATATTTTGCCATAAATCGCAACTGCTTACAATTTGGACTAGATCTAGTTTTAAAATTTAATTGTTCCCGAAAAGGACCCTTTTGCGAACTGTTGATTTTTCATTTGTTGTAAAGTTTACTCATGTTCTTACACTCTGATGGCAAAAATATGTTAAAACCAAGTTTTGAGATTAAATTGTTCCCGCAAAGGATGAAAGAATTTCAGATGAATAGATTCTTTTCTATATTCATACCTTAGTAAGTTGCATTCTACAAGAAACCAAACGTAAAAACAATTACTACGTAATAAAAAAAGAATGGATCAGTTGCTAAAGCTACAAACCTGATAAAATAATTATTTAAAGGGGGAATGGCACTTAAAATCATGCAAATTTTCTGAGAACTTAGTACAAAATAAATATGTATTATGAAAATATATGTTCCATTATTGTAAATATTATCCCCGGGACAAAAAATCATGGGGTTTTAAATCCGTCAACATCTAAGCCAATACACAAGGTAGAAAGCTAAGATTTGGCATATAAGCAATTTAAAGACCATATTTTAATAATATATATTTATTTCTTTGTACGAAGTTCTCGGAAAATTTGCAAGATGTTAAGTGTTATTCCCTCTTTAACAATATAATTTCATTTCTGTAAACAATTGGTATTTATTGCGAAGGGTCATCTGTAAGTTTGACTTACTCCACTAACTGAGTGCGCTACCCCTTTGAATCACCGATTCTTATAAAAACACAACAAAATTGGCTGTGATTTATCCCTTTATCTCAGGAATGCAAAGATGTACCTAATATTCTTTGATCCCGTCTCGTGGACATTATTGAAACAACAATCTGCGATAGAAAATGAACGAAATACAGAATAAACGCATGGACTTTAAATGGCCACTCCATTCGATGACGTCACTCCGATTCTCCCAATAAAAGCTGGCGTTTGATAAAATAGCACAGGTGAGATAAACGGTTTTTCGTAAATAACTTACTCAATTTTAGTATTTTATTGGCGAAACTTGCAGTTTTGAATTATTTAAACCTCTGGCATTCCAGATAAGACTAAATTAAATGGCATTTCCCTAGTTCTTTAATTATGAAAGTGTTTATAAAAGAATTGAATTGTATAATCATGGTACGGAAACTACAGAGACAGAGCAAATGGCTTTGCTAAGAAAATCTGGGGAGCAGTAGGTCACACCTCTGTGGGCACGATTTTTGGTACATTTTTCACGTTGTTTCAATGTTAAATAACCAAACTACTGCTCCCCAAACATGTTATATGCTAATCGAGAGCAACTCTCGATAACAAGCCCTTCAAAGTTCACAATACCTACGAAATATCAAGCATATCTGATATAAAGATTTTAATTCCAGATTTAATGATAGATTTTAAGCTGGTACTTTTTATGTAACACTCAGTTTGTAATATGTTATGGAAAGTTTTTTTAATAAACATTTTTACGAAATCTTTTGATTTATTTTCTTATCTTAATCATAGTGATTAGAAACTTTGAAATGTTTGTGAAAAGCAATGTTTTAAATAGAAATGCTACATTCCCATAATGATGCTTTTTGACCTACAAGATAAAGGCTTTGGAAAATATCATGGAAAATGAAGATATTGCTTGTGGCAAGCAATGTCTACAATGTTTTCTAGCAAAAATGACCAAAATGGTTCCTAGTTTTCTGTCATTTCGTTCAATGTATGGATCATTTATTAACCCTTTCCCAAATGGCAAAAACTTGGACTGGTCCAATATCAAATTGGAAACAACAAATTGGGTATAAACCAATATGAAGTTCATGTATATCACAACACCGAAAATAATGAGACAAAAGTAGAAAATGCTGATTATCTGCATTTTCTTATTTTGCTTCAATGTTTTCCTAAGCTTTCCCTATTAGGAACGTTAAAACCATGTCTTTTTGTTTGGGAAATGGGTAAATAACTATATTTTATACAAATTGTCAACATTGGATGATCAACTGGTGACTCGGATTCGAATGTGGGATACAAGTCAGGAACACATGATTATGTGCACCCCTGTGCAGTCTAACCCTTTCCCAAACAAGGCCTTGTTTTGACGTCCCTAAGAAAATGATCTTGGAAAAACATTGAGGCAAAAGAAGAAAAAGCTGATAATCATTCTCCTTTTGCCTCAATATTCTCCTATGTATATTGTGCACATATTCCTTCTTCCTCAACATCTTTTTTTCGTCATCAGCAGCAGCCTTAGTGCAGTAGGTAGCGCATCTACCTCTCACTCGAGAGGTCGCAGGTTCGATGCCCAGCCGCGGCAAATATCCTTTCTGACAAAAATGTCGCCCACCAATGGTTTTATACCGTTAACCTATGTGGGCGAGTAGCTGGAAGCTGGGTTACGTTGTTGTGGTAGTACTGGTATGAGAAACAACAGGAATCCATAGTTAAGTGCTCCAGCCGCCGCGATATGACCATAGCAGTTGAAAACGGCTTACAACCTCTATAAACCAAGCTAAAAATGTTGTTGTTTGGGATAGGGTTAACTGAAAAATTGCTATATGCTGTGTCAGAGTAAGATCATATTTAGTCAATTGATCGCTTGTCAAGGACGATACCCACTGGTGATGAACTCGGCCAAAGCGAGGGACGTTATTTGCTACAACAAGGTACATGTATAGATATTTTGCGTTTAAATGTAAGTTTATAGATTTTTTTTCTAATGACAATGAACTTGTTAAAAAAAACAGACCGGGTTTACCGTTTTGTATTGACAAACCGTCGGTGTTGTTATAAAATCTCGTAACTACGGCTTCGATAAAGCCGTAGTTACGATATTTTATAACAACACCGACGGAATACATTGTTAGCGAAAAAACGTACCTCGCTTTGGCCGAGTTCACCACCAGTGGATACCTATATAATCAAATATCTGGAAATATTCTATGTTGACGTCACAAGCATTACTAACCCTTTCTCAAAAACATACCATAGTTTTGACGTCCCTTGTTAAAAAAAGGGTTTGAGAAAACATTGAAACAAACAGAAGGAAAAGCTGATAATCAGATATTCTTCTTTTGTCTCAGTGTTTTTCTGTTGTGCATTGTACGTATTTTCTATCAATACCACACTTGTCTTCTGCGCTAGATCAAGTTTTTAAATTGAAAGTTCTGTCGTTTGGTAATAGTTCATTTATGAAGGAATAGTACAAATGACCTTCCTGGAAATGTTGGTCACTGCAGATTAGTTCGGGGTTCAAAAAATATAACACGAAAACAAATTAATCGGAGGAGTGGTTATTTAATCTGTTTATATCTGTAAGCTGCTGCAATGTGGTGGCAATTTAGAGAGGGACTATATCAATTACCGCACTTTGACGCTTTTTGGCGCCTTACGAGAAGAGTTTTGAAAACATTGAGGAAAATGAAAAATTGCGTGTGACATGCAATTTCTTCATTTCCCATAATGTTTTCTACCAAGAAAGACAAAAAAAAAAAAGAAAAAGATTCATTCGCTTGAAATTGTCGTCTCCAACATCTTTGAATTTAGACAAGTCTAACATTTTACTGTCTGGTAATGGCTTAAATCCTTCTGGGTAATCTCCAGCCACCGAACTATAGACGGGAGATCTGTCACCCCCTCGATTGTTGTAATATGAGGGCCTAGCAAATTGGTATTTCACTACTTCTTCATGCCCCTATGAAAGTCACCCCCTAGAAAACACGGGACCCCATCTGAGAAAATGTCTGGATCCGCGCACGGACTCGTCCAATTTTGCTAAGACTGCAGACATTTGAATGGGTGTTGACAAAATTGGAGTTATTACGTATTCTTCAACAGAAAATAGTTAATAGAAAACGGGAAAACTATGATTATCGACAATTTTCTTCTTTCGTACCACTTCTTTCATGTGAGGGATGTCTTAACCAAAGGGACTAGTCCAAAAGTTTTTAGAATTAATTATTGGTGGATACATACATGATAATGACCATATAAAATACTACAATCTTATAGACAAATGAATGGGCGAAGTACCTGTGGTCTCAACTATGGATTGTTTGGGAAACGGTTTGTTAGAGCCTTATTATTTTATATAAGTAACGGATAGTTAGAATAATATGCAACGTGACCTTGTTGGTAAAATATTGGTCAATGCAGATTTGTCTGCGAATCCCTTAATAGTGCAGATCTACTAAAACCAAGGAGTGGTTAATTAATTAATTGCAGGTAGCATAATATGTTAGTATCTGTCATTTGTTGCACAATGGTAGTGGCAGCTTAAAATGGGAATCATGGAGCGAAAAATTATAGACCTAGCTGTGACAGTCTGTTAAGCCATTCCAAAATGACGAATTCAAAGCCGCTGCAGACGACAAAATATACTCAGTTCCATAAATAAGTGTGCACTTTTTTTCGTTTCATTTCTCTTTCGAATCTTAACTAAAAATAAAACAGTTTATTATCATATTGTAGTAAAGAGATTGACGAATATGATACACTCTTTAAATTTTGGCAAAAAGACAATTTTAGTTTTTTTTTTTTTTTTTCATAGTCTAAATGGACGGGGTATGAAAATATAAGTTGCAAAGGTAAACAAAAACTGGTCACATTAAAATTCAAATTTTGATAAAATTCATTGGGGTTGTTTTTAGCTCACCTGAGCACGAAGTGCTCGAGGTGAGTTATTGTGGTCACTTTTTGTCCGTCGTCCGTCCGTCCGTCCGTCCGTCCGTCCGTCCGTCCGTCCGTCCGTCCGTCCGTCCGTCAACATTTGGGGTGTTTACACTCTAGCATCCACAAAAGTTACTCAATCTTGATCAAACTTGGCCAAAACAAGTACGACCATAAGTTCTCGAACAAGTTCGATTATGGGCCTGATCGGACCAGAAAGTGCGGAGTTATCTGCCCTTGAATGTCAAAAAATGCTGTTTTTAAGTTTGTTTACACTCTAGCATCTACAATTATTGATCAATCAAGACAAAACTTGGACATTATGTTGGAGACCATAAGATCTTGGATGAGGTCAATTTTCAGTCTGATCTGACCAGAAAGATGAGAGTTATGTGCCCTTGAATTGGGCAAAATTGCCACTTTTTTGCTGTATTCAAAAAAGAGTTAATCTAAGGGAAGGAAGTCTGACACTACTTCTCTTCAGTATAAGTAGAGTTATCTAGTTTGATAGAGGATATAAATAGATTCTAAGGGAAGGAACTCTGACACTTCTTTACTTCAGTACAAGTAGAGTTATCTAGTTTGATAGAGGATATAAATAGATTTACACTCTTATTAACCCATTACCAAACAACAAAATTTTAGCCTAGTCCAAAATCATAGGTGTTGCAGGCGACAAGTTCCATTGAACAAAATTTAACATTTTTTGGTCTTTCTTGGTAGAAAACATTGTGGGTAATGAAGAAATTGTTTGTCACAATGTTTTCCAAAGCCTTTATTTTGTGGGGCATCCAAAAGCGCCAATGTGTGGGAAAGGGTCAATCAAGACATTGAACTTGGACACAATGTTGGGAACTTTAACCCTTTCCCGAATGACAAAATTTTAGGGTGATCCACTTCAAAAACTGCCAAAAATGACAAAATGGATGCTATTGAAGATAGAATTTGTGTAAAATATGGCACAGAAAATATTGAGACAAAAGGAGAAACTGCTGGTTATCAGCAGTTTCTTCTTTTGTTTCAATGTTTTCCCAAGCCTTTTCTATTAGGTACGTCAAAACCAGGTCTTGTTTGGGAAAGGGTTAAGATCTCAGATGAGTTTGATTTTCAGTCTGATCTGACAAGAATGTTGAGAGTTATGTGCCCTTGAATTTGACAAAATTGCCATTTTTCGGCTGGTTTCGACCTTGTTTACATTCTAGAATCTACAATTATTGATCAATCTATACAAAACTTGGACACAATGTTGGGAACCATAAGATCTCATATGAGATTGATTTTCAGTCTGATCTGATCAGAAAGTCGAGCGTTTTGTGCCCTTGAAATTGACAAAATTGTTGTTTTCGGCTGTTTTCGACCTTGTTTACACTCTAGAATCTACAATTATTTATCAATCAAGACAAAACTAGGATACAATCTGGGCTACAGATAAGTGGAGGTGAAGACATACTAACATTGTTTTTTCGAATTCAAATCCTATGTTGTGGGTACTCATTTGAATCGTCTCGACGAGACGATACAAATGAGTACATGTACCTACAACATAGGGTTGGATGATCACTGACAGCATTATTGCAGTTTGAAAAGTCACCACCCTCTCTTATCTGGAGCCCTGTACAATGTTTGGCACCATAATTTAGATCTTGGATGAGTTAGATTTTCACAACCTTATTGACCATAAGTTCTTTTTCAGTCTTAAATTAATAAATATTAATTGAATTGAACAAAAGTGTTGCTCATATCATTTAGGTTCAGGTGAGCGATATAGGACCATCATGGTCCTCTTGTTAAATATATTGTATGCCCACAGATGCTGTCGATACACTGGAGTATACATGTGACGGTTGCATGGATCTCAAACAACGCGACAACACTACATTTGGAATGTTAATTCATTCCTGGTTGAGTGAAATAGCAAATTCTGGATATTGCTGATGTTTTGCTGTTATTGGACGTTCCTTTCTAATTGACCCCACACATGTTAATTCATGCCAAAGATGGCCAAGAAAGAACTTCAACATTGCTTCTGTTAAGAAATAAACATTGGATTCAATATTTGAAAGGAATTGAATGAATAATTCCGATTAATCTAAGATAAACAAAATTTTAAATTGACCAGTTTTGTGTACTTTTGCAACTTTTATTTTTGTACTACCTTCGTTTAACCTTAGGAAAACAAACTTAAATCGTCATTGGTCCAAATTTCCAATGTCTGACATTTAGTTGAAACTATAAGCTACAATTTGATAGCAAACTTTTTATTTTTTAGTGAACAATGAGGGAAGAAATCAAATGAAAGAAAGTGCACACTTATTTATGGAACAGAGTATAGATGCTGAAAATTATGGAATTTGTTCACGCAATAGCGCAGAAAATGTTGAAGCAAAAGGAGCTAATGCGGATTATCATCATTTAATTTCTTCTTTTACATCTATGCTTACCAAAGCCTAGTCAATTGGTATCAAGGCAGACAAACCCATGAGTTGTTTGGGAAAGGGTTAAAAGGATAATTTAAGATTACAAAAAGAAATAAATAAAGGTTGGAAAATGCCAGGAATAACCTGGACGTGGTGAATTTTTAAAAGATCAACTGATGAAAAAGTTATTGAAGATCAATCAAAATTGTGGTTTATCTTCGATAACTTTTTTATCAGCTGACTTTCAAGAAATCCACTAGATCCATCTAATGCCCGATGTCTGTCCGCCTTCTCTGCTGCAAATCGAATTCAAATCCATCTAGCATTAACATAATTATTGAAGATTTTCTGATATTGTTGTATCACGTGATTATCCACCGTGTTATTATGATACCAAGATCCGCCCCTGCTCGTCAATGCAGACTCTCCAAAAGTTCAGAAAAGGTGTAAGTCATACGATCTGACAGGGTCAGAAAATTAAATTTGTCAGCCCGAAAAAGAATCTTTCAGACCGAATAGAAGGTCAAAATCAATTACATGTAAATGTTTCTGAAAATTAACAGTATTTACTACTAATAGCAAAGAAATCCATAGTGGAAAGAAGAAATTCTTAAAAACAATCAATTTGTGGTCAGGCTGACAAAGAGCTGAAAAGCATCAGTCCGCCTGAAAAAATGTCAGACATATATATGACACGGTGGATAATCACGTGATGCAATAATTGCTGAATATCTTCAATAACTTTATTAATACTTGGCCAATTTGAATTCGGTTTGAAGTAGAGAATGTGGACATGCGTCACGCATTAGATGGACGTGGTTGATTTTTAAAAATCAGCTGATTAAAAAGTTATTGAAGATAAACCCAATTTTTGGTTTATCTTCAATAACTTTTTTATCAGTTGATTCTTTAAAAATCTACCACATCCATATTATTCCTGACATTTTTCCACATTCTCTGCTTCAAACCGAATTCAAATTGGTCAAGTATTGACAAAGTTATTGAAGATTATCGGTAATTCTAAGTCACGTGATTATACACCGTGTATGACGGACTGACGAAATTACGGAAGTCTGTCAATGCTGAGAATATTCGTGATACTGACTGAATTTTTGAATCTGGTTCGAATAATAAATCTTAACCCTTTTCCCAAACGACAAAATTTTAGGGTGGTCCATTTCAAAAACTGCCACAAATGACAAAATGGATGTTATTAAAGATAGGATTTGTGTAAAATATGGCACAGAAAATATTGAGACAAAAGGAGAAACTGCTGGTTATCAGCAGTTTCTTCTTTTGTTTCAATGTTTTCCCAAGCCTTTTCTATTAGGGACGTCAAAACCAGGTCTTGTTTGGGAAATGTTAAAACCGTTTGCCAGAAGTTTTTGTCGAATATGGTACTTGTGTAACAACCCAAAAGGCTTACCCTGCGTAAAGACTTGTATCTTTGAAATTTGATTACCTTGAAATTGTTGTCGCCTGCGTCACCTTTAAATTTGGACAAGTCTAAATTTGGACAAGTCTAAAATTTTGGTATTGGGTTAATTAACTGACCATAAATGTACATGTATGATGCGCTCTCCTTTCCATCGCCAAATGACGTCGCTTTGTAGACAGTTTGACCTACGTTTGACCAGACATTTCGCGCGTCATTGCAAGAGGGACTGTTTTATACCCTTTCCCATAGCAAGAAGTTGTTTTGACGTCCGCAAAAGAATGGGCTTCGGGAAAGATTTGGGGAAAAGGAGAAAATGCTGATGAAAGTTTGTCTTAATCAATATATAGTTAGCTTTCCAACATCTATTTTGTCGTCTACAACATCTTTCAAAATGGAACTGTGTAAGGTTTTGCTATTTTGGCAGAAAGGATTTCATTTATTTAGTTGTCATATATGTCCACCCCATGTTAACTAGCACTACATCTATTTTATCCCTTTCTTGACTTTTTGAACTCTTGGTGGTTCTTTAAATCGCGTTTGGAGGCTTTTTAGCAAAAACCTGGTAACTGCAGATTGTTCGAAGCTGCACTTACTATGTTTTTTGTTGAAAAGTCACATTTATTCTTGTCACACGACATTTATATAGGCTCTCCACCCACTGTCTCTCGTCTGCTGTCTTTACTCTTTCCCAAACTGCCAAAAGTTGGACTGTTCCAATTTGAAAGCTGATGCAGACGACAAAATTAATGTTACTCGGGATAGAAATTGTGAATTATATAGGATAGAAAGCATTTTCTTCTTTTGTCTCAATATTTTTACAATTTTCTATTACATACGTCAAAACTAGATCTTGTTTTGGAAGACCCTTTACCACACACCAATATTTCTGTCTGGTTCATATCCAAAGCAATTGTTGGATGATAATCTCATTTTTGCTCAAAAGTTGGTAAGATTTGACTTGACATTAGGGATAGACTATGCTTATGCTGGTTTTGATTCCTTTCTTCTTTTCGTCCAATATTTCCAAAGTAGGCCATATTCTTTTCAAGAGATACCAAAATTGAAAATGGTCTGTGAAAGGGTTGATTGCTGACCTTCGATTCACCAGACGATCTCTATTCGTTACAAAACTATCCTCAGTCCAAACGAACCTGATTAAGATCTTTTCAGTGCTTCGAATGTACGTTTCCCATTTGCTTTGCGTATATTTTTTCCTCTTTTTTATTCGCGTTATAATGAAGATTTTGTATTTCAAAGCATTTGCATCGCGAATAAAAGTGTCGCCAGATTTTTTAAAACATTTATCATAAAGTAATGTTTCTTCAATAGACAGAAACATATTAGAAAAAAAATATGAAGTATTAACAAAAGGTCATGTAGAGGTTAGACTCTACTAAGAACATTCCGTCTAGACAATTTGTTCTTGATTGGAAACCTTTATGTACCGTCCCAAGCGTCATATCGTCGCTTTTCATCAAAAGGATCGTAACTGCAGCTTGTTGTAAGATGCAGTTACAATATTTTTGTTGAAAAGCAACGATATATGACAGGGACTTATTTACACTTAATATTTATAATGACCGACACAAATGCAATATTAATGTAGGCATACAGAAGACATTTTGGGTTATCAGCAATTCAGCATTGCTTCATTTCTCTAAGTATTTTCATACCAAACTTTAAAGGGACATTTCATTCCAATTTCAATTTTTTTGAAGGATGTCTTAATGCCAAGATTGGTTATTCTAATGAGTATAAATACTATTAGATTTTTGAAGTTGTTGCCAATATGCGAGAAACGCGCATTTAAAGTTGAGACATAATCGATAAATTTCATATAAATCCAAACTGTTGTCCACAACAATTTGTTCAATTTTAACACAAATAGGCTATATAAATTTCTGGTTAACGGCGCAATATTTTGGCTTGAAATTTTCAGAATTTCCATAAGGAAATATGCTCTTTCAGATAAAAATAAAAGTAAAATTTATGACAAAAAATTCTGAAATGTCACTTTAATAAGGACGTCAAAACCATGTGTTGTTTGTCAAATAATTGATGACACACAACTTCAATCATGCACTATAAGTATTAGGTACATGACTACTCTTCAATACAAAGGACACACTTTGTCATATTCATATTTTTTCACAGTTGTAACAAATGATTGGTGTGGTTCAGTTTAAACATATTTTATTGCCATCAATATGAAAATACATGTGGGATTCTTACAACAAGTGAAAATTAACAGTTGGCAAAAGGATCTGGCCACAAGTTCTAGCAACTACGGCCATTCCCTTTGATGATTGGCTATGGCTACTTTAAGCAATATAGGGTTTGAAAACGTCGAGGAGAAGAAGAAAAATAAAAAAAATATGGAGAAAATTCACAACTAAGATAGAGTGTTTGCCAATGAACGTACATCGTGCAAAAGTAAAGTGGGACAAGAAATGTACTTTTCATTAAATTCCCTTTTCGTGTGATAGATTTAAGCACAACAGACGTTAAGCCTCGCAGATCACGACTGTGTCACAAGGACATAGGTCTATCTAAGGTCACCTTTGTTACAACGCGTTTTGTAATAAACCTGCAAAATGTAATAAGTATTACAAAACGCGTTGCGATGACATGAAACGTAATAAAATTGTGTACAACGCGTTATGTAATAAAGTCGCAATATGTAATAACTTTTTTCACCGACCCAAAGTTCGTTCAAAACTTGATGCCGTTAATTTCTAGGCAAATATTAGAAGATCATAGTGAGAAAACGAAATTTTGATATCGACAAATGCCACATTCTTATCTAATTTCTAACTGTATATTGATTCCAATAAGTTACGCTTTTTCAACATATTGTCTATGCACATGTTCTCAGATCATAGTGAAAATATGAAATTTTGATACCAAAAACTGTCGCCTTTTTTAAATTTCTTACTGCATATTGATTCCAAAAAGTTATTTCTTATCATTACAATGCAAGAAATTGATAATGGAAAAGTTGAAAAAAGTTTATTACAAAACGCGTTGCGGTGTCATGAAATGTAATACAATTATTTACAACGCGTTATTCAATAAAGTTGCTATATGTAATAACCGTTTTCACCGAAGAAAATCTCCTTCCAAACTTGATGCCGTTGATTGAGGCAATGTTGAAGGCAAGAAAAGGGCGATTTCAACATATTTTTCTATGATCATAGTGAAAATATGACAATTTGATATCAAAAACTGGCTCCTTTTTTCAAATTTCTAACTATATTGATTCAAATAAGTTATTTCTTATTATTATAATGCAAGAAATTGTTAATGAAAAAGTTGAAAAAAGCTTATTACAAAACGCGTTGCGATGACATGAAATGTAATACAATTATGTACAACGCGTTATGTAATAAAGTTTCAATATGTAATAACTTTTTTCACCGAAGAAAATTTCCTTCCAAACTTGATGCCGTTGATTGAGTGAGAATGTTGAAGGCAAGAAAAGGGCGATTTCAACATAATTTTCTATGCAAATGTTCTAAGATCATAGTGAAAATATGAAATTTTGATACCAAAAACTGTCACCTTTTTTAAATTTATAACTGTATATTGATTCAAGTAAGTAATTTCTATCATTATAATTCAAGAAATTGATAATGAAAAAGTTGAAAAAAAGTTTCTTGCAAAACACGTTGCGATGAAACGAAATGTAATAAAATTAGATACAACGCGTTATGTAATAAAGTCGCAATATGTAATAACGCGTTGTACATAATTTAATTACATTTCATGTCATCGCAGCGCGTTTTGTAATAAATTTTTTTCAACTTTTTTCATTATCAATTTAATAACTATGAAATAACTATTTGAATCAATAAACAGTAAGAAATTTATAAAAGGAGCCAGTTTTTGATATCAAAATTTCATATTTGCACTATGATTTTATAACATGTGCATAGAAAATAATGTTGAAATCGCCCTATTCCTGCCTTCAACATTCTCATTCAATCAACGGCATCAAGTTTGGAAGGAAATTTTCGTCGGCGAAAAAAGTTATTACATATTGCAACTTTATTACAAAACGCGTTGTACATAATTTTATTACATTTCATGGCATCGCAACGCGTTTTGTAATAAACATTTTTCAAATTTTCCATAATCAATTTCTAGCAATATAATGAAAAAACGTAACTTATTGGAATCAATATACAGTTAGAAATGTGATAAAAAAGTGGCATTTGTCGATATTAAAATTTCGTTTTCTCACTATGATCTAATATTTGCGTAAAAAATGATGTCGAAATCGCCATTTTCATGCCTTCTTCCTTCCCACTCAATTAACGGCATCAAGTTTTGAACGAACTTTGGGTCGGTGAAAAAAGTTATTACATATTGCGACTTTATTACATAACGCGTTGAACAGAATTTTATTACATTTCATGTCATCGCAACACGTTTTGTAATATAGGGTTAATTCACGTTTTTGAGGTCGTTAACATTCTCAGAGGCCCAAAAAATGCGTTATCGCCTGAGACCGGAGCTCGAAGGCGATAACCCATTTTGTGGGCCTCTGAGAATGTAAACGACCGAAAAAACGTGAATTGACGCTATTATTGCATAAAATATGAATAATTTGCAAAGAAATGTAATAAAATAAGACGAATAACTAAAAAACTTTGTGAAAATTTAGCCACATTTACACCGACAGATACCAGAGTTTTCCGGCATTCGACTCGACATATATCGAGTAAGTGCGATATCCACTAGACGGGCCGTTAGATTTTCATCGTGTAGCTATGACGTCAAGTTTCATCGCATTTTTACTGACATAATCTTCATTTGGGTTGGCGAAATCGTAACAATATTCGACTTAGTTTTCTTTTGGAAACATACTCTGGATATTCTAACATTCATTTCAGTGCGAGTAATAAATTAAAAGGTCGGAATTTCCGAGGTAGTTCTCTGGACCGTCTGGTTCGTTTCAGACATTCGTTCATTTCAATAAAAACAAAGTTGTAAAGGAAAAATAGCAGTAACTAAAAGAAGAACAAGAAACACATAGGCTTACCACCCCATTTGACCTAGACCACAACCATTCAATTCTAATTTCTACCCTTCCATGTCCACGAAATCCACTTTTTGTTTAAAATCTGTCAGCTGCCCGTTTGTTTACTTTTTGATTCCAAGAATTAAACCTACGTCACTATAATTATTACGTCATCAGATATGGTTACACTGGGAGACCTAGTTTAAACTGGAAATGGGGTCTTACAAGAATTTACATCGCGGAAAAGGGAAATTTTATGACAACATTTCGCCTTAATTTTCAATTTTCTGAAGCACTCACAACAAATCCCCGATCGAGGATATTTGAGTGCAAAACCGGTCCGATATCCCACGTGAATCTGCCGATTAATGCACGATTTCTCTGGATATCCGCCCGGTTTTTGCTGGTTATACAATGCCAATAACAGACTGAAAACACACATTTTAGGCAATAATACTTATTACATTTTGCAGGTTTATTACAAAACGCGTTGAAACACACCTTATAAAACAAGTCTTTGTAGCATCATTTACAAGGAACCAAATCGCTGCTTTTCAACAAAAACCTCGTAACTGCAGCTTAGAACAAGCTGCAGTTACGAGGTTTTCGTTGAAAGGAGACGAAATTATGTATGTTATAAATGAGCTTTTCAGAACTTTGAAATCGTGTTTGAAGTTTAACCCTTTCCCAAACAAGACCTACTTTTGACGTCCCTATTAGAAAAGGCGTGGGAAAATATTGAAACAAAAGAAGAAACAGCTGATAACCAGCAGTTTCTCCTTTTGTCTCAATATTTTCTGTGCCATATTTCACACAAATCCTATCTTTGATAACATTCTTTTTGTCATTTGTGGCAGTTTTTGAATAGGATCAACCAAAAATTTTGTCGTTTGGGAAAGGGTTAACGCCGGTAACGTTCACAAACGCCGTAAGATAACTGCATTACGCCCCCTGAATGCAGAAAGGTGCTGAGTGCACTTTTTGGCGGAAATCACTTTTAGTCAAATTTTGATTCTTTTGTCATTCCGCACCATATACCGGTATCAAAAAACTAGTTCTGTGGCATTTATAGTTCCTGAGAAATTTTATAAAAACAAAAGGTGCTAAGTGCATTATCATATGGAATGCAAGAAAGTGCTATATGCGTTTTCATCTGCAAGAAGGTTCTAAATGTCACTTTGCACCTTTTTGCAAGATTTTGCTAGAAAGTGCTTTAGTACATATATCACCTTTTTGCAGGAGCAAGTAACACCGTTTGATTAATATTTTTTCTGCAAAAAGGTGCCAATTGCATAAATAGCACCTTCTTACAGAGAAATATTTACTGAAGACATAATGATATTCCTCCGTGTAAAATGGATTAAAGTTAGGGTGCTAACTACTATTCCTTGAATATCTAATGTACTGTCGGACCAATTATGGTAGAAGGCCCATATTGAAAAACACCACTTTCTAGCCATACGAAAAGCATCAAATTAAGGGGGAATGCTCCAGTTTCCTAAATTTTTACCCAATAATAGAATTTATTTATATTTTGTATGTTGAAATTACATGTTATTACCAATTGAAAAATGAAATAAAAATGGATGGTCAGCGATCTTGTTTGAATTTTATAGGCATTTGTATCATATACCCCTACATCGAAAAAAATGCACAATTTCTTGCACCTGTCCAATGTCACTAAAATGCTAATAAAATGCTGTATATTCGTCGTTTAGTCCCGAAAACGTATTTGAAGCAATGTCTTATATAGGGTTAATTCACGTTTTTGAGGTCGTTAACATTCTCAGAGGCCCAAAAAATGCGTTATCGCCTGAGACCGAAGGTCGAGGGCGATAACCCATTTTGTGGGCCTCTGAGAATGTTAACGACCGAAAAAACGTGAATTGACGCTATTAAGCCTATTATTGCATAAAAAATGAATAATTTGCAAAGAAATATAAAAAATAAGACGAATAACTTAAGAACTTTGTGAAAATTTAGCCACATTTACACCGACAGATACCAGAGTTTTCCGGCATTCGACTCGACATATATCGAGTAAGCGGGATATCCACTATACGGGCCGTTAGATTTTCATCGTGTAGCTATGTAGTCAAGTTTCATCGCATTTTTACTGACATAATCTTCATTTGGGTAGGCGAAATCTTAACAATATTCGACTTAGTTTTCTTTTTGAAACATACTCTGGATATTCTAACGTTCATTTCAGTGCGAGTAATAAATTAAAAGGTCGGAATATCCGAGGTAGATCTCTGGACCGTCTGGTTCGTTTCAGACATTCGTTCATTTCAATAAAAACAAAGTTGTAAAGGAAAAATTGCAGTAACTAAAAGAAAGAACAAGAAACACATAGGCTTACCACCACATTTGACCTAGACCACAACCACTCAATTCTAATATCTATCCTTTCATGTCCACGAAATCCACTTTTAGTTTAAAATCTGTCAGCTGCCCTTTTGTTTACTTTTTGATTCCAAGAATTAAGCCTACGTCACTAGCCTATATTACGTCATCAGATATGGTTACACTGGGAGACCTAGTTTGAATGTAAACTGGAAATGGGGTCTTACAAGAATTTACATCGCGGAAAAGGTAAATGACAAAATTTCGGCTTTATTTTCAATTTTCTGAAGCACTCACAACAAATCCCCGATCGAGGATATTTGAGTGCAGAACCGGTCCAATATCGCACGTGAATCTGCCGATTAATGCACGATTTCTCAGGATATACGCCCGTTTTCTGCCCGTTATACAATGCCAATAACAGACTGAAAACACACATTTTAGGCAATAATATTTAATAAGAACAGAAAACCCAAAATATGTGCTACTATAAATGCGTAAATGTATAAAACAGCATGCTCACGTGTACGGTTAGATCAACAAAGCTGGAGTGTTTTATGTCAAAATTTGCATATTTTTGGAAATATTTCTAGTTCTACACAACAGAATATGAAAAAAACTCCCTCATTGTATTAAGCAACATTTCCTGGTAATAATTCAAAAAGAAAATGCATAGGCCGGCGCACTTATTAATGAATTATAGCAATTTTAATCAGCTACACACGAACAAAATGACGCAAAACAGTGGTAGGCCTAACTGCATACACACTTAGGACTGTCTTGCTCTAAATAATCGATTTCCATCTTGAGGAAATCAGTTTCGCATAATAAATATACCTTTACCGTCGAAAATGGTAAATTGTAATGATGTATTATTATTGAAAATATGATAGCGAAACATATTGGTACGAAACATTTAATTTACTACAGTAAAGACAGAGTGATCCGAAAAACTGGAGCATTCCCCCTTAAACACACTTGTAAATATACTTCACATAAGTTTATTCACCGTGCCGGATTTCAAGATTATGTTACACGAACAAAAATGATTTACAAATATCATTTTGCTCTATATTCATTTCAACGAAAAGCCCGTAACTGCAGCTTAAAACAATCTGCAGTTACGAGGTTTTCGTTGAAAAGCGACGATAAATAGTTAAAGCAAACGTTTTGATATACCGTGGACATTTTTAATCAGTAAACATAGCCTACTAATTAAACTTTTCATAAAGACTCCATATTTTATGTACCATATCAAGAAGCCGCCTTTTGGTAGTACAATTATTTTTTTCTTTTACCCTTCGCATTCGTTTCTTTATTAATTTTAAACAGTTATGTATGTTTAACAAGTAACAATCATTAAAAAAAACTTTTGATGACATTGGTGTTGAGTTCTTAATTATCATCTTTTAAGGTATTCAGGGCCTAATTAAAAACACCACTTTCTAGCCATACGAAATGCATCAAATTACACACACTTGTAAATACACTTCAAATAAGTTGATTCACTGTGCCGGATTCCAAGATTATGCTTCAAGAAGAAAATAATTTACAAATACTATTTTACATTATATTCACTTGCAAGGGAGGTAATTTTGAACATTTTTTTCCATAAATATGCATGAATTCAAAGTTCTAAACCGTACAAAATGCTTATGTTTATATTTGAAATGGAAATGTAACACAGTTTAGGAATTATTGACACTTTTCACATTTCGCATCTGGCTCTTTGGAGGGTTTGAGGGTTTGGATACCTTAATAATCATCTTTTAATTTAGATCTGCTTGATTATTGTTGTTTATGAAAAGGGTTAATCAAAATCATATTTAACAAAATACGTGCACAATCTGTGAATTCAAAAATATCAGAATCATTTTAACTGAATTGGGTAAATTGGTAGGCTATTTGTCTCACAGGAGGTCTATTTTGCATTTAACCCATTACCAAACGACAAAATATTAGGGTGGTCCAAATTGAAAGAAGTTGCAGACGACATTTTCAATGCCATGAAATTTTGAAACTTTATAACTTTTGGGGTAGAAAATATTGTGGGAAATGAAGAAATTGCTCGTCACGAGCAATTTCTTCATTTTCCACAATGTTTTCCAAAGTCATTATCGTGTAAGGAGTCAAAAAGAGTCATTGTGTGATAATGGGTTAACCCTTTCCCGAACGACAACGGTTTATACAAAGTGAGAGCTGACGGAGACGACAAAAAGGGATTGGTAAAAGACATGATGTAGGCCTATGTACGCTATAGCATACTCTCTATAAAGAGCAGAGCACATTCTCTCTTCATTCCATTATGATATAATGATGCTCTGTTCCCGCGGGGTCATTTCACGTCTAATCTCGGGGCCTTGGCGGGATTTCGGTATCCAATCGTTGGCTTTACAAAACAAAACAATTTAAAAAGCTGATACAAACTTTCATTGGCTGACGCTTCAAATTATCGGCTTCAGCCAAAAATAGAAGCGACGTAATGTATACGTAATCAAACAAGATAAAACTGAATGATTTTGATTCGATAATTCAAATGTTACCGGCTTCAGCCAAAAATAGAAGCGACGTAATGTATACGTAATGATCATGCAAGATAAAACTGAATGATTTTGATTCGATAATTCAAATGATGTGTTATGATTAGATTATGACGACCAAATAGGCTGTTTGTGTACCAAAAACGACAGAGGTCATATTTGATGGTTAATCAATAGACCTCGGCTTTGGAGAGTAGATACAGCAATGAAAATATTGAGACAAAAGAAGACAATCATCGCTTTTCAATATAAACATCATAACTGCAGCTTGTTTTAATATGCAGTTACGAAGTTTTTGATGAAAAACAGCGTTTGGAGACGACGCAAAGGGATTGGTAAAAGATAAGATGTAGGCCTATGTACGATATAGCAATGAAAGTATTGAGACAAAAGAAGACAATCATCGCTTTTCAATATAAACATCATAACTGCGGCTTGTTTTAATATGCAGTTACGAAGTTTTTGATGAAAAACAGCGTTTGGAGATGACAAAAAAGGGATGGGGAAAAGATATGATGTAGTCCTATGTACGATATAGCAATGAAAGTATTGAGACAAAAGAAGACAATCATCGCTTTTCAATGAAAACTTCATAACTGCAGCTTGTTTTAAGCTGCAGTAACGAAGTTTTTTTTATGAAAAGCAGCATTTTCTTCTTTATCCCAATACTCTGTAGAGAATCAGATGTGGTGATAAAAGGGGCGGAATTGCATGTTACCTCTCCCTTCCTACTATATTTCTGTGTTGGAATTTAGGTTCAAAACAGGCGCAACAATTTACACAAGTTTTGTCATTCCCATTAATGAGGCGGGGACAGCATTTCGTCGTTGTAAATACAAAACCTCGTTCTTGGAAAATTTTAAAGGGGAAGGAAAAAGTGTCATAACTTTTCCCAAACTGAAAGGTTTAACTTGATTTGGGAATATTGTTCAAATATGATGTGTCATTAATAATGACCAGTAAAATATCTCTTAAACTGCAAGAATTTTCTTAACTGGGCTCACAAGGTTTTACTTTGAAAATCGCAAAAATCGACATACGATGTTTCGCATTTACACCGACGATTTGGCTATCCCAGAATCTTCCCAAAACAGGGAATTTATAGACTAGTCTTTGAAAGTTGTTCCATACAACAAAATTGAGGTTAATGAAGACACGGTGGATAATCACGTGATACAATAATTACTGAATATCTCCAATATCTTTGTTAATACGGAACTGATTTGTATTCGATTTAGATGGACGTGGTTGATTTTTGAAAACTCAGCTGATAAAAAAGTTATTGAAGATCAACCAAAATTTTGGTTGATCTTCAATAACTTTTTTTATCAGTTGACTTTTCAAACAATGAATACCCCAGCTTATCCTTGGCATTTTCGCACATTCTTTGCTTCAAACCGAATTCAAATTGGTCAGGTATTAACAAAAATATTGAAGATTTTCTGAAATTCTGAGTCACTTGATTATACACCGTGGAAGATGAGATTACAGTACATGATAGGTTATAAAATATTTTTTTTCGTTGGCTTAGAGGTATACCAAGTACTAGTACTTTTTATTAATCCATTAACAGTGACTCCTTTTGACGTCCTACAAGATAAAGGCTTTGGAAAACATTGTGGGAAAAAACAAAATGCCAGTCAAATGAATTTCTTCATTTTCCACAATATCTGCTATGCAGAAAGACCAAAAAAACATGTAAATGCCCATTTGCTCTGAATTGTCGTCTGCAACATATTTAAGGACGTCAAAAGCAGGGGTCCGTTTTATCAACGACCGTACGTTTATTTTTTGCGTAATTACTTGTAACAACAGATCTGATTGGTCCAATGTGATTTCTCGTGCAATCAGATGTTTTCTTTCACAGTTCAGGCATTGTTTAGGAAAGGGTCAATCTTCGTATCCATGTAACCTCACGTGTGACAATATCTTTCTGTTTCTATGTCGTCATAACTTAAGCACGGTTTAACCTTCAAACAAGATCTGGTTTTGACACCCCTTGTAGAAAGGGCTTTGGATAACATTGGGGAAAATGGAGAAATTACTTGTTACAAACTATTTCCTCATTTCCTAAAATGTTTTCTCCCTTATAAGACCAAAACATGTAAAATTTCATTGACTTGAAATTGTCGTCTGCGACACCTTTCAAATTTGATCAGTCCAAAATTTTGCAATCTGGTAATGGTTCAACCTTCAAACGAGTCCCGTCGAAATGGAACACGGGAACCCGAAACCCATAGACAAATATCGATGTTTTTCAATAAAAACCTCGTAACTGCAGCTTGTTTTAAGCTGCAGTTACGAGGTTTTTGTTGTAAAGCGACGATGTACTTCCACAATGACATGCATTCAGTGTAATATTTATTCATTTAACCCTTTTCCAGGCGAGAAAAATGGGACTCTCCCGATTTGAAAGCTTTTGCAGACCACAAAATGGATGTTGATAAATGTAAGACCCAAGAACAAAATAACACAGAAACTATTTATGAAAAAAGGGAAATACTCATTTACATCATTTTATTTTGACTGAATGTTTTCCAAAGTCTTTCTATCAAAGATATCAAAACTATAATTTGGGAAATGAATAAACATGCGCGAATTCGATAGTTCCACGTGAAAGTGTTTGTTTAAAGGGTGTATATATCACAAGTATTTCCGAAGGACATATTTTTCTAGTACGTTCGGACTTAAACAGCAATAATTACAACCCTGGCTGGGAATCACAATAACAACAACAACAACAACAACAGCAACCAGCTTACAACAATTACAGAAAATCTTCATATAATTTGTTTGTACGTGACCGAGTTGAATTTGGTTTGAAGTAGAGACGTAAAATGTTTTTGTTGTTGTTTTTTATTCTTGTTATGTTTTTTGTTGTTTTTGTTTGTTTTTCTGTTTGTTTGTTTGTTTGTTTTTGTTTTTTGTTTGTTTTTGTTTTTTTGTTGTTGTTTTTATTTATTTATTTATTTATTTATTATTTTTTTTTTTTTTTGGGGGGGGGGGGGGGGGGGGGAGGTACACCAAACAAAGCTGTACTTGATCGTCAATATGTATTATCATATGCTGTTACAAAGATCTAGCCTACTACATATAGAAAATCATCGGCATTTTATGCTTTCTGTGCCTCAAACCTTTTTAAATTCGGTCATGTATAAACGAAATTATTGAAACGTATTGACAATAATGAGTCACAAAGAAATGAACACAGCAGCTGACAGATGAGTTTAGACGAAGACGATTCCAATGACTGCCCAATCCATATGGTGTGGATTTGAAAAAAAGAATAGAAAGCCTTTCCCTTTTTATTTGTTGATCTGGAAAAAAATGCTAAGTATGATTCACATTAAAAACTGTCAATTTAGATCTATCAACAACTGTTTCGTTTGGAAATGGGCTAACCCATTACAAAATTTTAGAGTGGTCCAAATTGAAAAGATGATGCAGACAACAAAATGGATGTTGAAAAAGATGATATATGTGTACAATAAAGCAGAGAAAATATTGAGACAAAAGGAGAAAATGCTGATTATCAGCATTTTCTTCTTTTGCCTCAATGTTTTCCCAAACCTTTTCTTTATAGGACGTCAGAACCAGGGTCCCGTATTACTAACGATCGTACGTTTGATTTTTGCATAATTTCTTGTAACAACAGCCCTGGTTGGCTCAGTCGGATTTCTCGTGCAATCAGATGTCTTTTTACACAGTTTACACAAAAACTTGATCGTAAGATGTTTAGTAATACGGGGCCCTGGTCTTGTTTGGGAAAGGGTTCAATCGGCCACCATTTTCCACCTTTCCGAAGTCGCGGTCTTATTTCAAGGATGGGCGCTACTTTGGGTCTGCTTGGAATTAGCTCTTGCTGCGTAATCTTACCTAATAAACTTTATTTAAACAGCTTTCCAGAAATAAGCTTCTTTGCGTTAAATGCTAAATTGTGAACGAGTGATAAACCCATTACTGCACATTGACGCCTTTGGATTCTTTCAAAAGAAAATGCTTGGGAAAACATCGTGGAAAATGAAGAAATTGCTTGTGACAAGCAATTTCTTAATTTTCCACAATGTTTTCTAACCCAAAAAGGAAAGATTTTTAAAATTTCATCAGTTTAAAATTGTCGTCTGCAACGCCTTTCAATTTGGATCAGTCCAAAATTTTGCCGTCTGGTAAAGGGTTAAGAACTGTTCCATTCTTAAAAATGAACGTCCATTCATAACTTTCATTTTCTGAAAAATGTCTAACTATCTTAAAACTTTCCCGGAAAAGACATGGCTTTGACGATATCAATAATAATGTCGCTTGCAGAAAAGGAAGTAACGAAACCTTATCTCACAATAATTTTCATGCTGCGAATTAAATTGTTGGACACCGAAAAACTTCATTATGTGGGAATGGATTAAAAATGAACTTTCATTCATAACTTTTATCAATTATGTAAATATCTAACCATTTCCCAAACAAGGTCTGGTTTTCACGTTACCAATCAAAATTACACTAGATATAGACGGATAGAGTTTGGAGAAAATAAGAAAATGCAGACTCTTTTACTAGTCTGAAATTTAATCGTTTGTGAAAAGGGGGGTTCTTCTTCTCTTCTATCATCTTGTTCATAGTAAAATTATTACTATATATATCGTCGTTGGGGAGTCAAAACCTCGTAACTCCAGCTTATTCAAGCTGTAGTTACGAGGTTTTGACTCCCCATCAACGATATATACTCAGTTCCAAAAGAAAGTGTGCGCTTTCGCTTATTGCTTTAGCCTTAATTTTCACAAAGTTTATGGCAATTTAGGGTGTAAAAGTGATACCATACTAGAGATTAGACCTTAAAGAAAATTGTCATCAAAAGAGATGTCGATAGAAATGCTCTTACTGCATACATGCAGCCAGATCATAAATGGTGTTGATGATGTTGAGATTTGCACTCTTTGCAGCTTCTTCTGTAGAAAGATATGCATGCTCATATGCTGTGTAGGGTTTGGCCATGCCTTCAAAGCCATTTCCACGCTAAAGTTTGAACTTTCTTGCAGACGTTACGTAAGCGTCAACGTTAGTAATCGCTACGTTAGCAGTCTAGTGAATTGTCGTCGAACGGTGCAACAACGTTCTACAACACATTTGTAGGCCCTTAAGATGCCATACAAATGAACACATGCTATTAGAAGATAAATATCGTACAAATTCAAATTTGTTGAGAGCTTTTGTTTTCACCAGGTTCGGTCTTGTTCACCGACGTTAATTGTAATTCGTTTCCCGCTTATGCACTATGTACAAATGTAATGAAAATGTGATTTTATGCTACGGTATGCCAAAATGATTGCAGTAAAATTGATTTCAGATCAATAACTCATCCAGCACGTGAGGCATATGTGAAACACCAAAAATGCAAAGTCGTAAACAAGCCGAAAATTCGTGCATGCTATGTATCTTTTTTTTATCAATATGTCTTTTGTAAATAGTCTTGAGATGTGCCGTGCAAAATTTCCTGGTCGTAGACGGGATACTTTTCGAGAAATTCAAAATAAAAAAGTGCACACTTTCTTTTGGAACTGAGTATATTTGTGTCTCTATTTGCACATATTTCTGTTTTCAATCGTCCTTGAATATAAAAAAAATAAAAGGTGTGCGATCAATATTGTTTGCAACGATATCCAAGTGGGACTGCTCAAATGGTTTTGTCTACAGAATTTAAAGTACTCAATGGAAATTAATGAAAATGAATAATGAGAGTAAATAGCAACAGATAGACAATGAACATTTCCCTTCCCAATTAACAACACCTGACCCCGGTTTCTCAAAAAAACGTAAACTTGTACGTACGCCCTCAGACTCAAATCTGAGCACCGTGTTCAAATCACACAAAATCTACGTGAACTTCAACCGAATAGTCTTCAACGTTGGAGAGTGTTCCATTGAAGTTGAGCATGTGCTCACGAGTATGTACTTAAGTTTTTTTTTCGAGAAACCGGGGCCTGGTTTAGTATGCGGCAGAGTTAAAAAATTATAGCAATCTAAACATTTGTCATTTGGATTATTTCAATTAAACGAGAAGTATTTACATTGGCTCAGACTGCTCATCATCCAAAGTGTAAACAGGGTCCATTCTTTCCGGAAAACCATCAATCATGGCGCGTCTCAAAATTTATATGTTTTGAATTCAGTGAAATCGTGACTACAACCAATAATACATCACCCAGTTTTATTAACCCATGACCAGACGGCAAACTTTTAGACCGGTCCAATTTCAAAGATGTTGCAGACGATAATTTCAAATGAATGGAATTTTGAATTGTTTGGTCTTTCTGGGTCAGGAACATTGTGGGAAATGAAGAAATTTCTTCAAAAAGTGCTTGTCACAAGCAATTTCTTCATTTTCCGCGATGTTTTTTTTTTTTTTTTTTTCAAATCATTTACATTTTGGAGCGTAAAAAGGCGTCATCCTGCGGGAATTGGTTAAAAATAAATGAGAGAAACCCACTTAATAACATATGTTAATTTTCTATTATTTGCCTCTAATAATAGACGCCCACACCAAATGGCTTATATATCGGATACCCATTCAGCTTCAACACCGGGTGACAACGATTTCAATGGGGGGGGGGGGGGGGGCTCCAGAAGTTAGTTACACATTATGTAAATAATTGATCATATAATCTAATCAAAATCAAGCAATAGTTAAGTGCGTTCACTTTAACTGATGCTGATTTATTTTCGCCGCCATTATGTCACAGAGAACCAATTACCTTATTGACTACAAAATAGTCAGTCCAAAATTTCCAGTCTATATTTTTTATTTTTTTGGACTGACTGATTTGGCGCATCACTTTGTCCTATTTTGACTTAATTTAGCAGTGCGCATAACTCTGAAATCTTTTCGCCAAAAAGTAGCAAGCAGAAAATTTCAAGAAAAACTACATTTACTACAAAATAAAGTTTACTTTTAAGTCTCAATTTTATCAAGTAAAAGAATTGATTGAAATCTGATTATTCGTTTACCTTGGAGCAAGCGTGTGAAGCAAATGTGTAGCGTAACAGTATGCACCATACCATGTGTATGCATTTTATGTGCGCTGACATCTTGAAAGTAGTTAACCCAAAATGCCTTTAGAACGATATACATGATAATCGACTCAGGCGACATCGATTGGTAGATATTGACAATTACCTGGGAGTAAGAACAAACCGAAAATTTCAAATTCAATCAAATCTTTTCCCATCTTTCTCCCTTTTTCTTTTTAAAGGGACATAACATTCCAATCTCATTTTTTAAAATATGTCTTGATGCAAAGATTGGTTATTCTAATACTTATATATGCTATCAGTTTTTTAGAGAGCATGGCTCTCTTATTTTATCATGCTTTAATGTACTTTGGATGTACTTTACAAACCGCACAACAGAAATAGTTCCTCCCAAACAAGACAAAAAGATCTAAATGACAAATAGAATAGTCTCTGTGTCAAATGTGTCATAATATAAAATAGATGGCATGTATGATCTAAGCAAAAAATCAAGTATTAAACAAGTCTTAAATAAAAAAGAGATCTGAGTAGTAATTTGCCATTCACAATTGGGTCATACAGGTCATGCGGTCAAGTCATGTAGCCTAAATTTTGGACAGTGCAAATGGTCCAAAAATAGAATCACATTCCGCAGACAGAAATTCTACTAGTGGGTGTCTATCTGAGTGTATTTATTGTAAAGCTTGTGCTGTTTGGTGATAGTATGTTGTGTCATGGATAAAAGGGGCATTAGAGTAAATTTCCTATTAACTCATCTTCTCACACATTTATGAATGAATTGATTTGAACTTATCCTTTCCCAAACAAAACTTTGTTTTAATGTATCTATAAGAGCAAGCTTTGGAAAATATTGAGGTAAAAGAAGAAAATGGTGATATGTTTGGTGATACAATATTGCATCACAGAAAAAGAGGCTTCACTTTATTGTCAATACATTTTAACACATTCCTCCATTTATGGTTGAATTTGTAAGAAACTATGATGGACAGTTCCTCATTATGCAGCCTTTTGAATGAAGTCATGTTTTGGTGACGTTTTGGTGGGCTTTCTTTCAACCCATTACCACACAGTGACTCTTTTTGACACCCACAGGAAAATAGCCTCAGAAAATAATGTGGAAAATGAAGAAACTGCTTATGACAAGCAAATTCTTCATTTCCCACAATGTTTTCTATATAGAAAGACAGAAACATGTAAAATTTCATTCAGTTAGAATTGTCGTCTGCAACATCTTTGGATTCGGGACAGTCTAAAATTTTGCCGTTGGATTAAAATGTTTTGTTAATACAGCTCCACCTATATTCATGGATTGTTTTGCATGAATTATGTTACCATGCAATATTGTCACAAGATTTCATGTTGTGTCAAACATGCTCTCTAACAGTACTTTCAGTACTTTGATTTAAGTTGTTATTTATAAGCGAAAAATACGCCTTTAAAGTTGAGACAGAAATGGCAAAATTACATATAAATCCGAACTGTTGTGGACAACAATTTGATTAATTTTAGCACAAAAATACATATTCTCGTAAACGGCGCAATAAATTGGCTTTAAATTTTCAGAATTTTCATAAGAAAATATGCTCTTTCAGATAAAAATAAATGTGAAATTTATGATAAAAATCGTGAAATGTCACTTTAAAGAAAACGCCGCTTCTTTATGTTCTACGTTGAAGCCACCCAGTTAAGTTATTAACCCGAAACCGGGTAACTGCAAAAATAAACAACCTTGACATCGTATAGTTATTTATTATTTTTTGTAATGTGGCCCATCACTTATGAGAAGCCAATAAACCCAAATTTGAGACAGCGACAGTGACACATGTCGAATTCGGCAAATGAACATTTCGTAAATAGGTGTAATATCGGTGTTATTGCTAAACCTCGTAACTCCAGCTTTAATTAAGCTGGAGTTACGATGTTTTGCAATAGCACCGACGATAAATGAAAAACAATCTAGCTCCTGAAAACTACCTAAAATTTTCGACCCCAATTAAACGGAAACGAGTCCGCGAGAACTCGCAAGTAATCAAGGATTCATGAGGACGCTAATCCAAATTAAGGACTCGACTACCCGCCTATATTAATAAAAGTAAATTTATTTCCAAAACAAAAGAAACGTTTTTCATTTATTAAAATGCAAAAACAATATTTCTAGAATTAATTAAGTAATAAAACAATGCATTTATGCTCACATCTGTTCAGCCTTCACGACTCTATAAAACGTTAACACAAACATTCAAAAATGGCGTAATATCAGGGCTCAAACTCCACACAGCGACAATGCCTTACATTATCACTGCAGGCATATAAATCACGTGACCATGGTGATATCGTAAAGATGGATCTCTCCAATCCCAATTCAGGGGAGATAACTGCGAAGGAGATTGATCAGGGCTGCGTTCAGTAAGACAAAACGTTAGCCGTTTCATTCGGAATATACGGTCAATTTTGTGTCAAAGAAGTTGCGACTGTTGCTAACGTTAGCTAACGTTAAGTGTCTTATTGAGCGCAGGGGAGATGAAACTTCTGGAGTGTGACCGTCCTTTAACACTGTGTTGTAAGTTGTACGTTAGATTTGTGTGGTTTGTACGGAAGTTTTGAGTGGTCAATCAAAGATGGCGTCGGTGGAAAATCGTTAGAGGTAGGTGTCTTAGTTTTTCGTCGATAATTTCCTTAAATGGCCGTATCTTGTCTTGATACTGATATCATTGTACAGGAGAAATGTATCCCTATTCACGGTGCTATATAGCCAAGTACCAGTGTTGTCATATCGTACTCAGTCGCTGTGCAAAGACAGCCCAACACGGAAAACTTTTTTCGAAGCGAGAAAGTTAGTCTTTTCAGGATGATTACATAGTAAACAGCGAACTAGGGAACAAACTATTGCTCTAACTTGGATGTTTTTAACATGCTCTTTTCTATGGTTACTGTTATTTTACACACAAATGTCTAGAATGACCACAAACGATGTGTTTACTAAATGGCCAAACAACGGTGTAGTCACAGTGAAAATATGCAGACACAACGGTGCAGTTTCTGTGTTATCTGTACGGTGTAGTTATTATTTTCACAACAAATTGTGAACGGTGTAGACTTGGTATGTTGTATAGGGCGAACTAGCTCTAACAGATAGCAGATCATCTGCACATCTGTGTCATCTGCACATCTGTTTTATCTCCCTCAAATACTTTGGTCTTAGAAAACTCAGATCTCTCCCTTGGTGAAAACGCCGCCATCCTCAAAGTAAACGAAAACAAAAGTTAAGGAAATATGTTTTCTCTTTTCTTCATTCACCTAAGCCTTAAACAGTTCAATGTATGTTTGATTTAATTTTCGGAAGACATTTTTGTTATTTGTGATTGAATAAACATCTGACGGAAATGATAATCACAAGGAATACCATCACAAAATATCAAACAAGACATACGATAACCGTCATTTTGAAGCCATGTTAAGCGCAACGGCAAATTTCTTGTTCATGCGTTCATTTGATTTGTAGATTCGAAATTTCGGCTCTGGCTTTGAATTTTTCTTTGTAACTGTTTTAATTGGTTATTACAATCAATTCTTGTAATTAATGAAATGATTTCAACTCATGGAGTATGATAATTATTGATCGAAATGTATCTTGTTTTCAAATTGACCCCTCATTGAAACGTCTGATTTTACCAAAAATAAAGGATTCAATCAACAAAACATAAGTTATAAATAACAAAACATAAATTATAAATTTGTTTCATAACATTTGGGCCTTTTTTTTGTCTTGTTCGACTTAAGTAAATAAGTCTTGAAAATAGAATTCTGGAACTGCAAAATTCATTTTGGAATTTTCATACGTAATGAACTTCTTCTTCGGGACTGACAATTTTCTGACCAAGATTTTTTGGGCCCACTCATAAAATGTAACCATTTGTAATGAAAAAGACAATATTCTATTCGCCAAGACCGTTTGACTATTGGAGTAAAACGCATTGAAGTACTCCCAAGACAGTGTAACTTACACACATCCATAAATAAATGAAATGCAATGTTTTCCATCGAGAGCCGACCTTCATTGACCAAGATAAACAAATACCAAGTTGATCAACGCTTCTCAATGACTTAATCACATCTGGGAACAAACTGTTCATTTCAGCCATTGTTTTCATGTTCTCGTGGGGAAAGAGAAGAGACCCTATCCGTTTCATCTGTTTAGCACGTCCAATGGAAATATCAGGAATTAAGGTCGGAGCTTTTTGAACGACTTTATGGGGTGTTGAACTTCGTCATTTTTATGTTCAGGACTCATGCATGGAATGGTCCTACTCCGAATGCTTCACAACCTTTTCGAAACTCCCTTCGAAATGACAGTAGTAATAAGTGAACAGCATGGAACTGAAAATAAAAGAAAAAAATAAAACAGACGCCGGCAGATTCTTGGTAATTTCTACTTTTTGACCCTTACGGAATTGCTTTGACAAATATCAAGGAAACTAGATTCTTTCTCTATTCTGATTAAAGTATATTTTGATTAAAGTATATTTTGTAGACATATTGTCACCTTCTTTGCTGCAAAGCATTTACAAGTCAGTCACATATTAGCATAAATTTTGTTGAAGAATTTCGGTAGTAATTGTAAAACATGATTTCCAGCCGTGAAAACGTTATCATTAAACATAACAATATTATCATTCCAGAAATGATAAGTTCTGTATTACTTCAAGTCTACACCGTTCACAATTGCATTATGTCTACACCGTTCACAATTTGTTATGAAAATATAACCACACCGTACAGATAACACAGAAACTGCACCGTTGTGTCTGCATATTTTCACTGTGACTACACCGTTGTCTGGCCATTTAATAAACACGGTGTTTGTGGGCATTCTAGTCATTTTTGTGTAAAATAACAGTAACCATAGAAAAGAGCATGTTAAAAACATCCAAGTTAGAGCAATAGTTTGTTCCCTAGTTCGCTGATTACTATGTAATCATCCTTAAAAGGACAACTTTCTCGCTTCGAAAAAAGTTTTCCGTGTTTGGCTGTCTTTGCACAACGACTGAGTACGATATGACAACACTGGTACTTTGATATATAGAACCGTTGATAGGTATACATTTCCCCTGTATAATGATATCAGTATCAAGGCAAGATACGACCGTTAAAGAAATTTATCAATGAAAAACTAAGACACCTACCTCTCATGCTGTATTGTTGTCGCCATCTTTGAATGACTGCACAAACCTAACGTACAACTTACAACACAGTGTTTAAAGGAGCCCATGGTAGGTTGTCGGACATACAAGCAGGTAGAAAAATATATTCTAGAGATATCGTATGGAATGGTCAACCTGCATAGCTAGACCAATTCTGTCCGTTTCTGTCCAAAGAAATTTCGAATTAGGTCCATTTAGTCCGTCAAAATCAAGTATATATATAATTAACATAGCTACCCGCACTTTCTATCTATAAAGTAACATGTATGGGAAACTGGACCTTGATAAGTAGTGAAAGACCTGGTACAATCGCTAAAAGTCATTTCTTTCTGGCACTAGATAATATAATGCAATGCACAATACAACAATGCAAACTCTATCTGTCCGCACGCTGTTCTGATCCCCGGAAAATATTGCATTGGCCCTTAATATTGTGGGTGACGAATTTACATAAAGCGAACTTTGTCATCTACGACTGTCAACTGTAAGCAAGACATCCTTTTTAAGTCTAAAATATGTATCTTTGTAATTATGCCGTAGCATATTATTATTGAACCATCCATGAATGCAAAAGAAGAAAATGCTGGTATCCAAACTTTTCTTCTTTTGCCAAAATATTGTCACACAATTTCCTCTTTATCAAGTATTATCATCAGCAGCAGTTTTTGACGTGGATTAATACCATTTTATTTTGCTATCTGGGAAAGGGTTAAAGAACCGTTTCGGAACTTTCCGAACCAACTGTCGTTTGCATAAAGTCGTGACTGACCTTTCTAAGAAGTCATGGCTGACCTTTTCAAGTTTGCAGAGATTACAGAATTAACCTATCAACCCCAATCACGACCACTTCAAATGAAAATGATGTTATCGTCGCTTTTCAACAAAAACTCGTAGCTGCAGCTTGTTTAGGGAACAAGGTACCAGTCATTATTTGGAAAGGGTTGTACAAAATCAATAAATGAGCCAGGATCTGGAAAAACGTCCATTAAGGCTTTTGAGCCCAACATAGATCCAGATCAGCCTGTGCATACGCACAGTCTGATCAGGATCCATGTTGTTCTCTAGTAGCTTCTTCGTGACCTGTAGTAGCTTAAAGAGAGCAGCATGGGTGCATATTGGACTGCATTTGACAACAGGCTGATCTTCAAACTCAATTTTTGAAAATGCTATAAGGAACATTTTTCCAGATCTTGGCTCAAATCGTTTGATTTTTAGCTTATCAAGTCGCATTTTGTCATGTCTTCACTACCATAGCATGATACCCCACCCATCCTAAATAGGAACAACAACAGGAAGTTCCAAAAAAGAACAAGCATTAACCCTTTACCAAACGACAAAATTTGGGGGTACTCCAATTTGAAAGAAGTTGCAGACGACATTTCAATGTGATGAAATTTTGAAATTTTATAGCTTTTTGTGTAGAAAACATTGTGGGAAATGAAGAAATTGCTTGTCACAAGCAATTTCTTCATTTTCCACAATGTTTTCCAAGGCCATTAAATTGTGGGGAGTCAAAAGGAGTTACTGTGTGGTAATGGGTTAAATATGCATATTCTATATACAGCTTACAGCTGATTTATCTTTGAAAAATAGCATTGTAATAACAAAGTTACTTTAATTTCAGACAAGGATTAGTTAGTAACATGGATTTTTACGAAGCGTTTCGTTTGTACAATAACATTGGTAAAGACATATGAATTGATATAATTCTGTTGTTAAGCAGCTAAACGTAAAGACAAAAGTATTTTAATCTATTTACCAATTATAAATTTCATAATGACCATTATTCATTAATTAAAGGACCGGAAACAGTAATCTTTCTATTTATGAAATTCTTCATTCACGCATATTGTATAGCCTACTGGTATCGCCGAGAGGGCCAAACAGTTTATTTGTGAATCACATAATAATGCTAGAATCCACATTACTATTGTTACTCTCTTATGAACAGAGCACAATATCTCTACATTCCATTTCGATAGAATGAGCTCTGTTCTCGCGGGGTCATTTCACGTCTAATCTCGGGGCCTTGGCGGGATTTCAGTATCCAATCGTTGGCGATACACAACAAAACAATTCAAAAAGCTGATACAAACTTTCATTGGCTGACGCTTCAAATTACCGGCTTCAGCCAAAAATAGAAGCGACGTAATGTATACGTAATCAAACCAGATCAAACTGAATGATTTTGATTCGATAATTCAAATGTTACCGGCTTCAGCCATAAATAGAAGCGACGTAATGTATACGTAATGATCATGCAAGATAAAACTGAATGATTTTGGATTCGATAATTCAAATGGTGTGCTACAATTAGATTATGACGACCAAATAGGCTGTTGGCGTACCGAAAACTGCAGAGGTCATATTTGATGGTTTAATCAATAGACCTCGGCAATGGAGAGTATAAGTCAGATAGAGCCTGTATAGTAGATTCTACGCGATATAAACATTCAATGCGCTGCGCGCATTTGAATGTTTATTTCGCGTAGAATCTACTATACAGCCTCTATCTAACACGTATGCGTACAATACAGCACAAAATATCAAAGCAAAATGGGAAATATTGACCATCAGTAACGTTGATTTTTTGCTGATTCGGAACGGTCGAAAACTTGGTCACTGGGTTAGGATGAAATTATAGCCTAAATAATTTGTAAAATGATATCGTGTCGTATTTTAAAATTTAAATGAACTGAACTATTTGTACTTTTATTATAACACGTGTGTGAAGCGTCACGAGAGACAATTTTTAATATTTGAACCAAAATTCTGAAAATGGTAGGGCATACAACATGGTATATGAGACCAACATGGGTCCAGATCAGCTAGCCTGCGTCCAGTCGTCAATTAGGTTATTTCATCTAAGACACCCCCCTCCCCCCGCACACAACAGTCTCCGAAAGTAGTCCTTGGAGTCTTTTAATGCCACTCAAACGTTTAGTCTTTGTTATTTTTAGTAATATACTCTCAATCCCAAAGCGTTTTGGTAACAATACTCTCGAACCCAAAGCGTTTTAATATTGAATGCACGTGCTCTTTATCGCGTTATATTGAATGCACGTGCGTCGTCATTGTTTTCTCCACATATTTAGAGAGCCTCGTGTTGATAATGTCGATTTGTGACTATTTTTAGTAATAATTTTCATGTATACAATGTTGATTTCCCATCAACCCATCGTCTTTGCCTCCGGAAGTGTGTTCTGTGGGTACAGACTAAAACATAAGTGAAAGGACCTTATACAATTTGTTTGATAAGATAACGCCTAAAAGATCAACAGGCCTACCAATTACATATTGCGGCACCTGTTTTTTGATCGTGTTGATATTGACGTAGATCGGAGACAATAAAGAGGGAAAAAGATCATGCAGCCTGTGCATACGTACAGTCTGACCAGGATCCATACAGTTCTCTTATCTTATAGCTTCCTCGTGACCTGTTCTTGTCCTGTAACAACTGTAAGAGCGCGTACATGTAATAGATCCCGATCAGACTGCATTTAGGCGCAAAATAATCGCATGCTGAGAATGCTTAGGAGACAATTACTAGTAGTTTGAACTTATTTATTTATCATCGATTTGGACGAAAGCTAGAAGCTCATTCAACCGTTTCCCAAACGACAAAACTTAACGGTTGTCAAATTTGAAAGCAGCTGTAGGCGACAAAAAGGGTGCTAATAAAGAAAGAATATGTGTACAATATGGCTCAGAGAATATTGAGACAAAAGGAGAAATTGCTGTTCATCAGCATTTTCTACTTTTGTTTCAATGTTTTCCCCAGCCATTTTATCTGGAATGTCAAAACCAGGTCTTGTTTGGGAAAGGGTTAATTCCCTTTCGATTCTGCTTCCTGGAAACACACAAGTACTCGCACCGATTATGCGAGCCAATGAGTAGTCAAGAACAACCACGGCTATCGGGGATCGAACTCTGAAACTCTTGATCGTGAAGTCGACGCTCTACCTCTCAATCACGGACATAGTTGAGACAAAGAAGAAAATGCTTGTGTCCAGCACTATCACAATAAGAACACGACTAAGCCGGGATGTTACCGCGTCTGACAATTTTTCCTATCGCTGCTTTTTAACGAAATCCTCGTAACTGCATCTTAAAACAAGCTGCAGTACGAGGTTTTGGTTTAAGGTATATGACACATCATTAAAAACACTACTTTCTAGCCATCCGAAATGCATAAAATTACACACACTTGTAAATACACTTCACAAAAGTTGATTCACCGTGCCGGATTTCAAGATTATGCTTCAAGAAGAAAATAATTTGCAAATATTATTTTACTCTATATTCATATGTAAGGGAGGTAATTTTGAACATTTTTGTCAAATATTTCCATAAGTATGCATTAATTCAAAATTCTAAACCGTTCAAAATGTTTATATTTGAGCCAGGATCTAGTAAAACGTCCCTTTTAGCATTTTTAAAAATTGAGTTTGAAGATCAGCCTGTTTACAAATGCAGTGCAATATACATACATGCTGCTCTCTTTAAGTCACAAAAAAGCTTTTAGAGAACAACATGGGTCCTGATCAGACTGTGCATATGCACAGGCTGATCTGGTTCTATGTTGGACTCACAAGCCTTAAGGGATGTTTTTCCAGATCCTGGCTCATTTGTATTTTGAATGGAAATGTAACACAGTTTATAAATTACTGGCACTTACATGTATACGTTAAAATCGACGATATCTTAGACGCAGATTTGTTTGTAACTGGGCTTTCAGATTCTAATCACAAATAGCACAAAAAAGTTAGCACATTTGCATAGACCAAAAATTAAAGAAAATAAATTGTATCATTTCTTTTTAATCTTTGTTATCAAATGAAGAGGACATTTTATACAAGTATGATATCGCTGCTTTTCGACGAAAACCTCGCTTGTTTTAAGCTGCAGTTACGAGGTTTTCGTTGAAAAGCGACGACGTATTTTTGGCGATAAATCACATGGTCCTCATTGACTCCTTTTTTGGACAAGCTGACTATTTTAGTTGTCTGATAATTTATAAGAGTAGTAAATTTTGATAATTTAACTACAGATTTTTAAACGTTAATTACAGCCGCTGTATTTAATTAACACAGATTTTTGTACTTTTAAAGTACGAATTTTTTTCTCTTCTAAAGTCATTTTTGAATTGATCTCGTTTCTTATTTGTTTGCCCGCCAAAAACTTGTTTCGTTATGAATAAAAGCATTTGACACAATATGTCTATGTATGCTGTATGACAATACCATACAAATATTTAATGTGTATATATGAATATGAAACAAACACCCATTTTCCAAAAAAATTGGACATCCTTAAAATACTTTTGGAATGCCTTGGGACAAAGGGAGAACGCGCTAGTAACTAGCACATTCTCCATTTCCTTCAATGTTTTCCAATGATAACAAGTAAAATACCTGTTTTCGATAACTAAATAAGTAGATTACAGAAGAAAATGCTGACCACAAACTTCATTATTATTCATGTATTGAGATTTTTTTTACCTACAACCTAGTTAGTTTAATAATCGCAGCAAGGATGACTGGGACGACTCATGAACTCTGACAGAGATATCCATGTGTCAGTCCGAGACATCCTTCCCAAACAACAATTCCCAGATTTGATTTATGTGAAATATCATATTTTGCCTTACTTCCGCAAATAACTGCAGTCTTTACCTTTTTGATAGAACCAAATTTGATACATAATTTCCTATTACCGTCATTACTATGTGTATGTTTAATTTTGTATTGTAACGATGAACATTTATGTTCAAGTTCAATTAATAAACTTTTGTTCTTGTTCTTGTTCTTGTAAATAAGAAAGTAACTCTCTTATTGTCATACAGCATACATAGACATATTGTGTCAAATGCCTGTGGTTATGGACGCCCCCGAGATCTGAAATGCACAGAGGATACTGTTGGTAAATTGTACATTTATTTCCTCGAATTCGCATGTATTTTGCAACATACTTCGTGGAAATAATTACATCATTTACCAAAAGTATTGTCTTTGTCCATTTCATATCTCCAGAGCGATTCTCCGTAACAACAACAACAACAACAATCCACAGATGTACTGTAACGTCGTTACACTTAAAATTGCTTGCCGAATTTGGCAATTTTGACAGTTTTGTATGAAGATTAGACACATGGGTTCGGGGGTTCAAAAATTTCGTCAGAATTTTGTAAATAGGAAAACGAACTCCCCCCCCCCCCCCCCCCCCATTTTTGTATGATAGAACACCCTTCACAGAAACCCTGGATTCACCGCAGCTGCACAAGATATGTAAAGAAATGTGACCACATCGAGAATCGTTTTATCTAAAACATAGGCCTAAGTCTCTCTTTCTCAAACAGCAAAATTTTACACTGTTCCAATTTGAAAATAGTTGCAGACCACAAAATATTAGATATGTAAAGCAGAAAATTATTATGCTATAAAATGAAAAATATTAACGAGAAAAAAGAAATTGCTGATTTATATTACCAGCAATTTCTTCTTTTCCCTCAATGTTTTCCAAGGCCTTCTCGACTGGTTAGGCATACACAACAATCAGATCTTGTTTGGGAAAGTGTTAAAGAATTCAAAAAGGCAAATTTTAGGGTTTCAATTCAATGTGAGCTGCATTAATTAGATAGAATCAATCTTGGAACTTTGAGGTAGAGAAGGAATATGTTTGGGGACGGGCCCGTTTTACTAACAAACTTACGAACATTTTTAAAACAACAACAAATCTGATTGGCCGAATAATTACTGTTATTATTTCTCTTTCAATCAGATGTGTTGTTACAAGGTTTTTGTAAAAATCTATGTTAGTAAAACGGGTTTTACCAACGAACGTACGATTATTTTTGCATAATTGCTTGTAACAACAAACCTGATTGGCCTAATCCGATTTTTCGTGCAATCAGATGCCTTGTTACACAGTTTACACAAAAATATGATCGTAAGTTCGTT
This sequence comes from Fragum sueziense, assembly GCA_963680895.1. Lineage (NCBI taxonomy): Eukaryota > Metazoa > Mollusca > Bivalvia > Cardiida > Cardiidae > Fragum > Fragum sueziense. The sequence goes on from OY804594.1 coordinate 46,852,643, forward strand.
AGTAAAACGGGGCCCAGGGGTCCGTATTATCAACGATCGTACGTTTATTTTTTGCGTAATCACTTGTAACAACAAACCTGATTGGCCCAATCTGATTTCTCGTGCAATCAGATGTTTTGTTACACTGTTTACACAAAATCGTGGTCGTAAGATCGTTGATAATACGGGGCCCAAAATACTCTCCCTTTCATGCAGTGTTCCATTACACTTTTCCTGTAAGGACGCCAAAATCAGATCTTATTTTGGGAAAAGGTTAACCTAATTGTCCATGGGTTGAATTCCTTTCTACTTTTTGTTAAGATTAATGTCGCTCATTCTAAAATTTCATTCATTCAACATTTTTAAAGCTACAGTTCGTTGACCTCGGTTGACTTGTTATATAAAAATATTTGTCAAGCATGACGTCTATATTTGGGCTATTATGGGGAAGATATATTTGTCTCGTTATACCAAATGGAAACTTCTTGATGTAAAAAAACAGAATGAAAAAAATGTCAACCGTGGTCCGCTCTTGCAGTTAGATCAATCAAAATCTCACACTTGACGGGCAACCATGCGACACAACAACAACAATAACAGTTACTATTAATTAATTCAGAAATCTACAATAACAGGGAACAATTTTATCCAGTTAACCGCGATGTAATTTCAGACAAACAGTATTTCGTTGGTGCTGTTATAAAAATCACATAACTACGGCTTGATACGGCTTCATTGCCATTATGGTTATGATTAAGTTAGGGCGATTTGAATTTGGTTCGGAGAAGAGAGGACAAAAACACTGACATGGATTTTCTGTGGCGGTCGTTAAAAAGCTGATTGAAAAAAGGTTTTGTCAAGCAAACAACATTAATGAATTGATATTTAGCAAAAGAATTTAGACCCTGGGCAGGCTTCGTGAAAGTCGCAAGCTGACTGCGCTCGCAACATTGCTTAATTTTGATATGTCCAATTTTGTTGCGATAAGTTATTTTTTACCTAGTTTTGTAAACAAACTTAGAAAGGACTCATCCAAAACCGTTTTTGCCCAAAATAAGTTTTAATTGCTTTACGCATAACTGAATCAATCGTTTTACCAAAAATAAAAGATAAAAATAACTAAAATATCTATAGATTTGGTCCATTTCATGTTAAAATAGAGCGCAACGGTTTATAAAGTAGAACGCAAACAAATATACTTTTTTACAAAAAAAAGAAAGGTCTATCAAACTTATGACTACCGGTCAGAAAATATATAAAGCTGCCATTCCACGTGTTTGGACCCGAATTACACAAATTACACGTGCAAAGAATACCCTCCCGTCCTCTTTATGATCTAATTTAGACTTTTAAACAACAACATTTTTCTTTTCATAATTCGATGCTAAAGTCTCGATGTTAAATCTGTTTGAAGTGGTAGACCAAAAGGCCTTTTATTTTTTTAGAATAAATGACGTCATGAAGATAAAATGATGTCGTCGCAATCAAGTTTGGTGTTAAAAGTAGGCCTAACGCGCTTTGTTTTTTAAACCTTTCCCAAACGACAAAATTTTAGGGTGATCCACTTCAAAAACTGCCATTAATGACAAAATGGACGTTATTAAAGAGAGGATTTGTGTAAAATATGGCACAAAAAATATTGAGACATAAGAAGAAACTGCTGATCATCAGCAGTTTCTTTTTTTGTCTCAATGTTTCCCAAGTCTTTTCTATTAGGGACGTCAAAACAAGGTCTTGTTTGGGAAAGGGTTAAACAAATGGCGTCAGATGGGTGAAATTTTTGTCAGAAAGGGTATTTGCCGCGGCAATTTTTGTAAAAGAGTCGTCAATGTCCGCCAGGATTTGGGAGATGGTTAAAAAGGGGGGTTGTATATATCGGCCATTATAATACATAATAGGCACAATAAAATTCCGACGAAGCATCGGTCTTCGACAGACTGGCTTTAATTCCATTTCTTGCTATAAATATGATTATTCCTTTTTCCATGACATAACATAGTGTCAGCCTAAACTTTCTGACTTTTTGATATCGGTCAGTTTTATTTGTAATATTTCTCTAATAGATCAATGAAACGAACAATGCACGAACTCAGACCTTCATTTCGTCGGTTTTCACCAAAAATGTCGCATCTGCAGCTTAAAGCAAGCTGCAGATACGATGTTTTCGTTGAAAAGCAGCAATTTATTGTTATTATTATAATATGTATTCTTCCAAGCCCTGATTAATAGAATAAACAACTATTAAAGTTAGTCTAACATTTAAATCTGTTTTAAAGTAGGCATAAACGAAGTAAAAGTACAAATCTGCATATTTTATAAAATACTTGAATTCTGGTACTTCTCGTACTTATTTTAAGCCGATGCTAGATATTTCAGCGATCAGAACAACATCACTGGTGGTGAACTAAAACAATTTTCGCTACAACAAGGTATAGCTAGTTTGCGTTTAAATGTGAGTTTATAGATTTTTTTCCTAATTTGACTATGAACTTGTTCTAAATAAAGACCGTGTTTAGGTTTTGTATTGACAAACTGTCAGTGTTGTTATAAAATCTCGTAACTACGACTTCGATAAAGCCGTGACGTAACGTCAAAAGTTGCGGACCAACGTTGTAACACGCATATCGACCGTTTTCCGACGTTAACGGTGTACGCGAAGGTGTAAAGAAAGTTATAACTTTCCCCAAAACATGAGAAATGACAAATTTTCAATGTTGGCCAAAAGAAAACATTTTCACAATAATACCAATACATGCATACATGAAAATAGCACCGTACAAAATTAATAGTCTCAACTATCAATAAATAAACAACAGAATTATTTCGTAAGTATTGAAAAATCAAGCTCTAATGAATATTGAAAGTGAATATTTTACACCTGTAGGAGAAATGGAGCCGTTTCATACGCTAAATATAACTTGTCAAGTATGAATATTTTTGTTATTAAGATATTTCTATTTGCGCAAATGTAAAAAAAAAATAAAAATAAATAAACAAATAAAAATAAGAAAATGTGAAAATACTTACTAAATAATCGTCTTCAAGTTTACTCGTTAGCAGACAAAAGATAGAATATTCATTTAAATGGGGTCTACAACAAATGCATTATATGTAGGAAAAATTAAACTCCGAGACTAAATGCTGCAACATATTAGATGAAATCAATGAAATGCTTTACTTAAAAAATGTCTTCTATTATCTCAACGTTTTCTTATGCCTTGGTCAATGCTTTTCTTTCTTTTTTCTGTCACGGGTCTCAAATTTAACCTTAAGTTGCGTAGACCACAAATAGCAAGATAGTCAAACAAACAACGATAAAAAAAGTGGATCTAGAGCATCGATACATGATCGTAAAACGCCATGAATAGTTCTTCACAAATCAACATGACGTCAAATCGTCAAAAACGCGTTTTTGTGACATTTTTAAGACGCTACATCACACTCTATATCTTCGCTAGTTGAAGAGATATTGACAAATGCATTTATTTTTTCAAATTTTATCCGAGATGTATGTCGAAAATCAATTCAAAATCAAAATATTTTGATTTTCTTAGAAAAAAAGTTATATATGAAAAAATCACCCTTGCATTTGGGACCGTTTTAGTGAAAATGTGACATTTTTAAGACGCTACAAACACAATAAAATAATGATTTTCTTCAACTCCAATCAAGACAAAAAATAACTACAAAAACTAGAGCTCAGATGTATGTCCCAAAATTTTTTATATAGATTTCTAATCGCTATTGGAAAAATAAATTAGATTTAAAAATTAGACATACCGAAAAAATCAACATGACGTCAAATCGTCAAAAACGCGTTTTTGTGATATTTTTAAGACGCTACATCACACTCTATGACGCGACGTCAGCTACTGGTACTCATAAGCGTAACACGACGTCAGAATGCTTTTAACGTTAACCGCTTTATATCTTCTGTTGATCAGAAGGTTTTTGTCTACTAGAGATTGTTTATAATGAGAATTATATTCGGTTGAGAAGAGGAAGGTTTTGTTGATACGCAAAATCATCATTTATTCATTATGTGAAACTTTTCCCTGATATAACATCGTACCGAAACTCCACAGAAATTCTAATGATTATCATGTTACCGCTATTCCATTTCAATATTCATTTTAAATACCGCTCGAAATGCTGGAATTACACGTAGTTTTCAGTAGTTGTGACTGGGTTTATCAGTAAAAAAACAACCAAAAAAAAACCCACAAAAAACCCCAAGATGTCTGTATTTCATTCGGAACTATCGGTATTATAAAGATCGTGATTTTATGTAGACTAACATGATAGCAAAATTAAGCAATACCAACAATATTTCAGTCTGGTCCAAATTCAAAAATCTTCGGATGACTAAAACGTGTTCTCACTTTTCCTGACTATGCATTTTAAGGTGCCGGTTCATCATATTTAAAAAAAAAGAAAAAAACTTTGTGAGAAAAGGAGATGCTGGTTATCATAGTTGTTTTAACTTATTTAATGTGTTATAGCATTTTAAAGAGCATATTGTTTGTTTTTGTTTGTTTGCTGGTTTTATCACTAATTTTGTCAATTGCACGAATTTTGAAATCAGACAAACATAAACATTTTAAGGCGGGGAAATGTGAATTTATAAAGAAACGACTTGAATAGACGAACATGATGGTGAACGTGCAACGTCATAATATAACGTTACGTCGGAAAATCGGTGCGTTTTCGAAATCGCTTTCGACACAGCGTTTTTGATATTTTGAAAGCATATCTAGCCGACACATCTTAACATTTTAACTAGATGTTTAATAATAAATTTACTCGCATTCTATATAACAATCATAGAAAAAATATGCAGGATTTGATTTAAATTTTCTAGTTAAAACTCGGAAATTTACTAAAATTTACTCCATTTTACGGCTTTTTACGTCATTTTTCTTACACAATGCGACACAGGTATTCTTTAATTGCGAAATGAGTTATGTATCGAATGATGCAAAATTCTATACATTAACTGGAAATTAAATTTACATTTAGGTGATCTGAATCGGAATTTCATCAACAAATTCATTCAAGTCTGAATTCTTAGTTAAACGTAATTTTACATTTTCAAAACGTTGCGATTTTCGCATGCGGACATTTTTGTCATAACTTTTTCGAATACGCTTATTATTTGTTACTTTAACAATATTGCAAGTACTACACATTATATGATAGCATATAGAAATATGCATTTAGGAATGTATTTTCAAAGAAATTCTCCATCGATAAACCACAACAGTCCCAAAAGAAAATTCTCAATGAGAAGTTAAAAATGAAAATGAACGTCGGCGGACATTGTCAAAATTATCCGTTTCATTCAAAACTTTATTTCACCTCGCTTATAAGCATCAATTTTCATTTTACCTTTCGATAGAAAAAATACTTACAAATAAGTTCCGAGAATAAATTTCTAATTGCTGCATTTTTCATGGCGAATTTTTGTCTTTCTCTCGATTTCATAAATTCATTTTTACTTAAGGGGACACATTCCGCACTTTTCTCGAAAACTATATTACTTTACAACAAAAGCTTTCTATCTCAAAAAATCACAACTACTGTAACGGGAAGAGTCATCGCAACTGTCTGTATGAAAATCTGACGTTTGCTGTTATCCGCGTTGAAATAAATCAATGTTTTGTACGAGAATATGTATCGCGTTGTTACGCGGGGACATTGTGAAATGACGTTGTTTTACAAATTCTGATTGCTCGGAAATGCTAGGAACAAAACACTTGCGTTTTATTGTTATATCATATGAATCCTTATTTTATAAGCTTCACTTTGATATATAACACTAAGTTGTATTTTCCAATATAGGAGCTGTTATCGATACTAATTTACCACACACGGTGCATTTTCTGAATGAGTACCAGTAGTTGACGTTACGTCTATATCTTCGCTAGTTGAAGAGATATTGATAAATGCATTTATTTTTTCAAATTTTATCCGAGATGTATGTAGAAAATCAATTCAAATTCAAAATATTTTGATTTTCTTAGAAAAAAAGTTATATATGAAAAAATCACCCTTGCATTTGGGACCGTTTTAGTGAAAATGTGACATTTTTAAGACGCTACAAACACAATGAAATAATGATTTTCTTTAACTCCAATCAAGACAAAAAATTAACTACGAAAACTAGAGCTCAGATGTATGTCCCAAAATTTTTTATATTGATTTCTAATCGCTATTGGAAAAATAAATTAGATTTAAAAATTAGACATACCGAAAAAATGACGTTTTTTTTAACAGCGTGACGCTACTTATCGCTTTCTTTCCATTCCTCCATAATTTGTTTACACCATCCAACTGCCGTAAGATTTACGCTATATCTTCTGTGACATCACTGACATAATTTGCCAAAGTTTGTGCGCTTTAAAAAGTCTTACTTTTTATTCTATTGGGATTCTCGCAAGTTTGTTTGGTAATTTCTGTTACACGTGACGACGTCATTTTCTGCGTCAGAGTTTATTTATTTTGTTTATCAAATTGTCTGTATTCAAACAATGTTGAAATTCGACATATATTAATAAATTACAATTCAATATCTTTTATATGATACCAAATACATGTGTGTTTCTCAAATAAAAATAACAAATATGCGGTTTTAAACAGAAGTGCATAGCCAATTTTGGCTTGGTCCGCAACTTTTGACGTTACGTCCGTAGTTACGATATGCTATAACAACACCGACGGAATACATTGATCGCGAAAAAACGTCTCTCGCTTTGGCCGAGTTCACCACCAGTGGTATTGCTTTATCTAGAGGAATAAAGTAAAAATTTTAGCGCTGGTACCAAGTTTTCACTATCTGTCATAGTCCAGTTTTCTACAAATAAATTATGAACAAAAATAGGTACAGTAAGCACGGTGGGGATTGTGCATGATGGGATGGATAACGACTACCGACAATAGGGAACGATTTTATCAAGTAAACCGTGACGTAATTTCGGACAAATAAATAGTATTTCGTTGATGTTGTTATAAAATCTCGTAACTACGGCTTGAATCAAACCGTTGTTACGAGATGTTATAACAACACCGACGGTTTATCAAAACATAACGGTTTAACTCAGTCTATTTTTTTGCACAAAATTTGATGCCAACTCGCCTCGCTTCAGGTAAGACATTTTGCAATAACTGTGTTATTTCTGTATCAATTTTCAAGCGGTTTGCTGCATGTACCCCGCCTTATTCAGCTCTTTCATCGGATGTATGACATATTAGATAACTCATGATACTTCTTCCGAAATATTGTCCCAACCGACCAGAAAGCGAAATGGTAACGACTACAGCCAAATTAACCACGCTTCAGGTAAGAATTTGTGCAATAATTTTCTTATTTCTGCGTCAATTTTCATGCGGTTTGTTGCATGTACTCCGTCTTACTGAGCCCTTTTCTCAGATGTATTATTTATCTGGAACTTCCCTGTACTTTTCTCAAAAACCGATCCCAACCGACTGGAAAAAGGGCCTGAATTTTTTGTCGTTTTTCTGGTCGGTTGGGATCAATTTTTGGACAAAGTACAAAGGACTGAAGTTTTCAACTAGCAATAACCACTCCTCGGATAAACCTCATTTGCTATGGTAGGCCTACCGCCACTGCGCATGGCTAAACGAACTTTATTCCGGAATTTCGTTTGGCAGAAACGATCTAGTCCAATCCAAACGATATATTTCCCTCGAAATACGTAAAAGTCTGAGTGCGAAGTACGCGTTTTTTAGCATTTTGTGAATCTCTGCAAATGTTGAGAAAGAAGGATGAAAACAACAACAGCAACAACAAAAAAGCACTCGCAAAGGTTTGATGTGGGCTAGCAGCTGGAGGCTCGGATAGGATGTTGTGGTAGTACTGAAATGAGAAACGACAGAAATTATTTGTTAGGTGCACCAGCCGCCGCGATATGCCTTAGCATTTGATAACAGCGTAAAAACCCCAATTAACTCAAAATACAAAAATTGGTGAACGTTGAGGCAAAATAAAGAAAATGGTGATGAATTGCATTTTTTTTTTTTTTTTTTTTTTTTTTTTTTTTTTTTTTTTTTTTTTACTCTTTTGCTCGAACAGTATTTTTTTCTATATTGAACAGAAATTTGTGTCTTTCACGAGTCTTTTTCTGGTTTGGAATGGGTAAAGTCCCTTTCAACATTTGGACAATCTTAAATCATGCCGTTTGGGAAAAGATTGATATATTTTGACTGTTCAAATGTATGTTAATTTTAAATATATTTACTTGTTTTTTTACTGAACATGTATACTCTCTAACGTTAGTAACCATATCATTACATGTATAAGATCTTTTTTTCACTTCATGGCCTTGTCAAGTCATAAAACTTCTGTTCTAAAAGTGGGAAGTGTGCATCTTTTAAAAAGTAGATTGGTTTCCGGAGAAGTCGAATTTGTGTTACTTATTTTATCACATACATGTATTTTTGAAGTTACAACTTATATAATATTATGTAAGTATATCGAAAGAAAAGGGAGGAAAAATATACTAATTGAACTTTTTGATAGCCCAACTGCTCCATTTTGTGGTGTCGCGACACAGTTATTCTTCCCCCGCAGATATTACCCAGATGTCACCGCTTGTTATAGAATAAAGGTCATCCATTGACGTCATTACGTCAATTTAAAAAAAACTCGATACCTTATGCCTTTCACTGCAAATCTATTTGTACACTCGGTGGTGGAAAAAAAATATCATTTTTTCCAACGACTTTAAAAATTTGTCCGTAAAGATCGGATGCCGAGATACGTCGTACGAAAAAATTCGACGTCGCATAAACGACGTCTTACGAGAAAATCCGACGTCGCATAAACAACGTCTTGCGAAAACTTCCGATGTCGCATGAATAAAAATCACAAAAAACTCCTAAATGTAAATGAGTCTGAATGTTTAAAATAGCTTGTTGAATATTTATTTTCTTGTGCGCGTACTTACTGGTGGTGAACTCGGCCAAAGCGTGGGACGTTTTTTCGCGATCATAGTATTCCGTCGATGTTTTTTTTTAAATATCGTAATTACGGCTTCGATAAAGCCGTAGTTACGAGATTTTATAACAACACAGACGGTTTGTCAATACATATCGGTAAATCCAGTCTATTTTTAGAACAAATTCATTATTAATAGAAAAACTATCCAATTATATCTTTAAACTCACATTTAAACGCAAAATATCTGTACCTTGTTGTAGCGAAAAACGTCCCTTGCTTTGGCCGAGTTCACCACCGGTGGTACTACCTCAACTCGCAACTTAGAGAGGTGTAAGTAATTCAAAAGGAAACAAAAGTGGTAGCGTTTCGGATATATTGTGCTCGTAATAAAGAGTCATATAGCGCTTCAGGTCGGTAAAAATAGTGTTTAGAAAGTAACCCAGTTTTGCACATGCGCATCATACACTTGACCAAAATTGGATATACATGTATAGAGGCCTATATTTATTGAAACAGATTATTAATGTATTGTGTTTATTGAAGAAAAAAAACACGTAAACCAATCTGCTGTACATGTCAACGTAACCGACATTTCATTAGAAGACGAAATAGATAAACTATCACTGGGTTTAATTTTCTTTTATAAATAGGCACTGTGACTTTCACCACAACCCCAAAAAACGTTGTTCGGAAGTTTGATGAAGTAAACTTAAATAGAAAAAACTATAAAGCAAGAGAAGAAAGTACTGATAACTAGCAATATTTTCTGTGCATTTTTATTGTTCATATGACCTGTCTTTACCAACGCCCATTTTGTTGTATAGTGCAACAGCTTTCGAATTCGAATAGTCGAAACATTTAACGCTACGGAGGTTCAAAGTACAAAGCATCATCCCCTTTGGAACACCTCGGATAATTCTTAATAGAATCATAGCTCACGGATGTAGGTCGTGGAACTACTTTCAGAACAAGAATAACAACAACAACATAAAACATTGATATGTGACTAATGTCAACGATGAAGCGGCAATAATACTGAAATGCATTGTTTGCCATTCAAGTGCCTTCTCAAAATAAGAATTCTATCGAAGATCGAATAATCGACTCGGAAGTATATGTATGAAGAAATGTTAAAAATGCGATTTCTTTGCCGGAAGTAGTTACGCTTCATAAAGTAGGCCTACTTTTCGAGGTCATCCAAATGAACAACCATGGCAACTTGCGAGACAGAATTGTCCGTGGTGTTCCAAATGGCAATTCCCGCGAGTAGCCATGTTTGTTTATTTGGATCACCTAGATAACTACTTTACGAAGCATAATGACTTCCTGTTAAGGAAAAGCATCACTCGTACCTCCGAAGTTTGACCTAGAGTATCAGAGAGGAGTTCCAAACGAGCATCATGTGTTTCGTGATGCCATATAACTTTCAAAGAATTTATTCTTTTAAGTAGAAAGGGGGGAGAAAAAAAGGAAACCTTCTCAATGGAACCGATATTACCAAGAATGTACATCGCTGCTTTTCAAAAAATAACCTCGTAACTGCAGCTTGTTTTAAGCTGCAGTTACGAGATTTTTGTTGAAAATCAGCGACATGATGCCCAGCTGAGAGTGGACCGCGATCAGCTGTTCTGTATTATTTATAGCAGAATCTCTCAGAGTGAGATCTTGTCAAAGCCGATTTATTCCAAACCCTTTCAAAACCATTACCGCCTTTACCGGGACGGCATTCCCTGACATTTCAACATTGTTTGTTTAAATTTAAACTTCGTTACATAGGTCATCTTGTTTTACTAGACATTCGGCTCTTCAAATTGGGTCGAATTTCGCGTATTCTAAGGGTATACTGATAATAAGACTAGTTGATGAATATCACCCGTTTTGAGGCATTCACTGCTTGAATAAGAGTAACGTTGTCTAGTTTCCAAAATGAGTGTATAAATGATTTATAGAATATGCCCGAGGCCTTTTTATAACATATTACAATGTACATATTTCCATTTGTTAAAAGTACATAGTTCAGCTTTTTTCTGTCGAGAGTAGTAACACATAAATGTGCGTACACTAACTTTTGAAAGTAACAAGAAATTATAGATCTAACTTTCATTCCAATTTAGATGAAACTTTTTATGGCCAACATTTAGAAGGAGATAATGCTGTAAATTATCATTATTTACTTTGTGTTTTCTTTTTATTTTCAAATACAAAGAAAATATGCATGTTTTTACCAAAAAGATTTTGATTTAAACATCGAGCCATAGTTCCATGAAATTACTTAAAGAGACTTCACATTCCCATTTCATTTTTTAGAAGTATGTTTTGGTGCTAAGTTTGGTTTTTCCCATGCTTAAAGGCTATCTTTTTTTTTCTTCGTTTCTTTTTTTAAATTCTTTCTGATAAGCCAACAAAACGTTTTTAAGTGACACTTCACGATCTTTTTCATAAATTTTACATTTTGTTTTTATCTGAAAGAGCATATTTTCTGATGACAATTCTGAAAACTTCAAGCCAAAATTTTGCGCCGTTTATGAGAAATATTTATTTTTGTGCTAAAATTAATCAAATTGTTGTCCACAACAGTTCGGATTTATATATATGTAATTTGCCATTTTTGACTCAACTTTAAAGGCGTATTTTTCGCTTATAGATAACAACTTCAAAAAAAATGTTAGCATTTATACGCATTAGAATAACCAATCTTTGCATTAAGACTATTTCAAATTTTCAGGTTTGCAGTAAACAGGGTGTACAACGTTCGAACTGCATTATGGGTAATTTCGACTCCGCCGTGGAGAATTTTGTTGAAAATTTCCTCGGCTCAGGTAATTGTTTATCAAATAGTTCAGCCAAATCACGACCGATTTTGAAAAACTAACGTGGAGTGCCCCCGCCTTAACGAAAGCAATCATCGGATGTTAATTTCACGTCCCTGCACACAGTAATAAAAAAGTTATTGAAGAACGAAATTTGGAAAACGCGTTTTCTGATGGCACCGCCGTGGAGAAATTTACAATGTTTTTGAAGAAAAGTAGCTAAAATACCATTGTGCGAGTGCGAAAGCATGTTGTGTGTTATCAGAACGAGCCTAACTGCGATCCGCCTGACCATAACCCTCAGAAATCTGATTGAAATCGTAAAATTTAAGCAGTTTGCAAAATTGCTCCGCCGTGGATAGTGCAATAAAAAGCTCCGCCGTGGAGTAAAACATATTAAAAGACATGCAATGTGATTTGCCCCGATAGGAAACGGATCAAACCATTCAATTGCATCTTTGTATATCACCTATTCACTATCTTACTTAGATCATGCCTGTGTACGTAGTAAGACCGTAAAAATTATACATGGTGTCTCAAAAATGCAATCCATTCTTCTAGTGCAACAATTCTATGAATCCTATACCGATTTCCATGTTTTCATGTATGAATATGTTAGTAGGGGAGACCAGGTCTATCTGTTACACGGGGCAAGTTGTTACACCTACAGCTGCACGACAATGACCTCACGCACAGTGTTCTTACTTTGATGATATGGTATATCTTTTATCTTTTATTCTTCTTTAATATAAACCTCTCAAAAGTCAATCTCGGAGATTTAGATAAAAATGCAAATTATAATTGAAAACCTGAAAAAAAAAACGAAAAACGTATGAAAGTAAACTGTCTTTGAAATTTCCATTTTCCATTTGACTCCATTCACCCGGGTAGCTCCTCCTACGTTATAAATGTGTTTTCACAGAAAAAATAAATCTATGTTTCTTTGAAATAAATATTTCTATAAATGCGACACTGTTTACACATGAGATTATCTGAAAGTTCAAAAATGCGAATGGGGCAAGTTGTTACGTATGGGTTGGGCAAGTTGTTACACTGTAATGATACAATAGGCCTATTGTGAATTTGTTTGGTCTCGTAATACAAAGCATATTCTTCTTTTCCTACAATGATTGGGCCTTTTATGCGTCAAACACAGTTAACCAAGTTTTCTCATCTGGACGTAATGAAGGGCCCAAGATATATGAAACGCCTTGTGGAATAGGGTTGTGATGGTAAATGGCAAAGACACCGAACTTAACAGGTAGGACGAACTGCCCATGATGATCAGAACCGAAACGTTTAGCCCTATAATGATTTGCTGAATTTGAAATGGTCATTCTATCTATCTGTGTGGTCATCTTGGATCTTCCGGATGCCATATACCTGAAAATGTTTCGATCAACGTATTCAAAGTTGGTTACAATATTTTCGTCCAGGGTCACATTAGGTCCTGTACCAGGTGTACCTATTTTACAAAAATGAGAGGAAATTTTATATAAAAATCCTTTCACATTATTCTAGTCAGCCATGAAAGCTAACAGCACGAGTTTTTTTTATAAATCTTTTGAGACATGAAATGCAAATCAGAAAAAGGACCGATTTCTTAGATGGGATTTGATTATCATATAAAAGTGAATACAAAAATGTATATTGCTGTTATGCTTCAGAAACAGACAATCCAGCTCCCATGTAACTATTAAGGGTATTGATCGTTAAAACACATGTTAACCATATGACATAATGGAAATATGTATGAAATGTGTATCAATACTGGTAAAGCTATGGTTAGATAAATAATTTGCAGAAGTAATTGCACCCTGTTTTATCCCAATAGGGAAACGTTTTCAAATAAACAATTACATTTTCAAATGTGTAATTGAAAAGAATATAAAGCTGTAACAATCTTTTACTGAATCATTGAAGGCCGTCCACATCATGTAAATTTATTAGAGGCTCTTGGAGCAAAAACATTACATTGATTAAAACTTGGAAGGGCAACTTTGGGTGCTTTGCCGTACGGGTTCTAGACGTCTTTTCTATTTCAAAGCATTTGGCTTGACCTTAATTGCATGTCATAGTATCACTAATGACGGTGCATAGACAATGTGACCAAATAGTAAAGAAAAATGGCAATGTGTACATGTATACCTATTTTGGCTTCCATATATGTAATTTTGTAAATAAAAGTAATATTAATATTTCTTTAATGCTTTTCGGTGGATTATCGGGAAATAACCTGGCATAACAGTCACGTGTAAAATGACGAGTTTTACGAAAATCTGTCATACAATTTTTGCATTTTGTCTAATTTTTGCATTAAAGAAATAGAATAATCTTTTGTTTTTCGAGTAAGATCGATTGATATTTCATTTCGTGAACAACGAAAGCTACATTTTCACTCGTGGCTTCGCCACTCGTGAAAATAAAGCTTTTGTTGTTCATTCAATGAAATATAAATCGATCTTACACTGAAACAAACGATTATCCTCTTCTTCGCCACTCGTGAAAATAAAGCTTTTGTTGTTCATTCAATGAAATATAAATCGATCTTACACTGAAACAAACGATTATCCTCTATTTAATCTATATTTTTCTTCAATGAGTTTTTGGGCATGAATATTGCGTTAGGTTTGTATTGTATGCTACTGTTAATTTTACTGAATAAAAATGTTTAAGGAGCACTGTCAAACGTTTACTGGAAACAAGTTTTGGACCAAAATATCACCTTCAACAACAATATGTATTAAATGACATTGTTACCGGTTTTGAATTTCTATGTAATTTAGCTCAAAGTAAGGGGAAACATGAAGTAAGTTTTAGTGATAATACTCTTTTCGCAAATTCTACTGAAAAATATGCACATTTTAATGATTGACTCAATAAACAATATTCACAATAATTTCCTCAAATACTTTTTTCTGGTATTAATGTAATGCCTTATGTGTCTCAGACCAAATTCAATTGACATATCTTGAAAATACATAAAACTAAGGTTTTGGGACACATGAAAATGGGGACATGTTTCGTGTCATAGTAGGAATAAGTCAAGGTCCTTTTTGGAATCAAGTTTTGATTATCTAAGACACTAATTGCATTTTCATAGCTTGTATATGGCCCATTATCACCAAGCAGAATTAAAGAAAACTCATGCGTTGGCATATTTGAGACAACCCTTTCAAAAATAATTTACTTTCATACGATTTTTTAAGATTTTCAATTATAACTTGCATTCTTATTTAAATCTCCAAGATTGACTTTGGAGAAGTTGATATAAAAGAAAAATAAAAGATAAAAGATACCATATCATCAAAGTAAGAACATTGTGCGTGAGGCCATTGTCGTGCAACTGTAGGTATAACAACTTGCCCCGTGTAACAGATAGATCCGGTCTCCCCTACTAACATATTCATACATGAAAACATGGAAACCTGTATATGATTCATAGAGTTGTTGCGCTAGAAGAATGGATTGCATTTCTGAGACACTGTGTATAATCTTTACGGTCTTACTACGTACACAGGCATGATCTAAGTAAGATAATGAATAGGAGATATACAAAGATGCATTTGTATGGTTTGACCCGTTTCCTATCGGTGGCAAAGCACAATGCATGTCTTTTAACATGTTTTTACTCCACGGCGGAGCTTTTTATTGCACTCTCCACGGCGGAGCAATTTTGCAAACTGCTTAAATTTCACGGTTTCAATCAGATTTCTGAGGGTTGTGGTCAGGCGGATCGCAGTTAGGCTCGTTCTGATAACACACAGCATGCTTTTGCTCTCGGACAATGGTATTTTAGCTACTTTTCTTCAAAAACATTGTAAATTTCTCCACGGCGGTGCCATCAGAAAACGCGTTTTCCAAATTTCGTTCTTCAACAACTTTTTTATTACTGTGTGCAGGGACGTGAAATTAACATTCGATGATTGCTTTCGTTAAGACGGGGGCACTCCACGTTAGTTTTTCAAAATCGGTCGTGATTTGGCTTAAATATTTGATAAACACTTACCTGAGTCGAGGAAATTTTCAACAAAATTCTCCACGGAGGAGCCGAAATTACCCATAATGCAGTTCGAACGTTGTACACCCTGGTAAAAGAATTCCAAAATGCGACAAGTTCACTTGCCGCAGTAAAATAGTACTTCAATTTGTGTGTTATGCGTCGATTTAACATGTATTGCAGGAAAATTTACACTAAAATCTAGCATTGTGGCCGAATAATTTACCATCAAAAGTACTGACTATTGAATTTCCATAGATGAGTAAAACTGATGAAGGGATCAAATTTTCACTTCGACTTAAGCAGAGATTCGACTCATCCGATGTCGAAATAACGAGTGTCAACTGTTAGGAATCTGAATATTTTGTTGCTTTTCAACAAAAACCTCGTATCTACAGCTTTAAACAAGTAGTAGACACGAGGTTTTTAGTTGAAAAGCAGTGATTTAATTATTTTGTGCAGTGCAATAAGCGTCCAATAAATAACTTAACATTGAAAATAAACTTTACTCATATTCACACGCTAAATGACTAATATATAAGGCTTTGTTATTCTATTATTTCGAAAGGTTAGTTCAATATTGAAATTAGGAATCATTGTTTGAAAATAGAGGGGATTTCCCTAAATATTGTGGTCACATGGGTTTGAAACAAAATGATTATTTCGAAAGAATTTGTGATTTGCACCAAACTAGCCGTGGCGAACCTTTCAAACTTACACCTAAAGTTCTAATTAATTTTTTTACCTGTTTCAAAAAAATACGCGATTGTGACATCTTTATAATATAATGTATTGGAAAACATTATGATGGGAAAAGAAATGATTAAAATAAGCATTTTCCGTCCTATATATAATCAAGTTTTCTCTTCTTCTCCTCGTCCTATTACATCTTGAATTAGAATCTAATCAGATTCTGGATGCAATGGTTGCGACCTTCTTCAATTTGGGTCAGTCAAGAATTTAGATTTTACTGATGGGACCACAGCTGGTAACCCACGTGACTTTAGGGAAGCGTTCACACCGAAAAATCGTCTTTTTTCAAGGATGTTTTGTTTAATTTCCAAGTTTATACTCTACCGCTTTTGACCAGATAAAGTGCATCGTACGCGCCTTTGAGACTCAATCTGCACCAAAATCCCGTGGTTTCTTCAAACATTCAACATTAATCCTTTCGATTGAATGTTTGAAGAAACCATGGAATTCGGTGCAGAGTGAGTTAGACTCGGGAGTGATCCTCTCAAATTCGCGCACGGTGCACTTTATCTCGTCAAAATCCGTAGAGAAGGCCTATAAGCTGGAAATAAAACAAATAATCCTTGATGCGGACTATTTTTCGGTGTGAACGCGGAACCCAAAAGTCACGTGGGTTATCCACCGTGGATGGGATTAGTTGCAAGCTACTTTTTCGTAGAAATGTATGTCCACTGTTCAGAATTGAGGTACGCGTGCATTTGCATGATTTTAACGTACACAACTATGACCCCAATTTTCTTAAACCCGTAATATTATCAATAGCAATGAATGCTGTGCTAAAAATAGACTTGGTTTAAAGTTATGTATTGATAAACCGTCAGTGGTTTTATCAAATCTCGTAGCTTATTGTTGAATCAAGCCGTAGTTACAAGATTTTATAACAACATCTACGAACATGCTGTTGATGTCAGAAACTACGATGCGGTTTACTTGATAAAATCGTTCTCTATTTTAGAAAACGTTTTCCTAAGTAAAACCAGCTATTACCACCCCTTTCAACCCTTTCCCAAACCAGACCTGGGCCCGTTTTACTAACGAACTTACGATCAAATTTTTGTGTAAACTGTGTAACAAGGTTTCTGATCGCACGAAAAATCGGATTAGGCCAATCAGGTTTGTTGTTACAAGGTATTACCCAAAAAATAATTGTACGTTCGTTAGTAAAACGGGGCCCTGGTCTTTTTGAGATAAAACAAAGAAAATTCCGAAAACTAGCATTTCCTGCTCAATATTTTCTTCGCTTTATTTAAAGTGACATTTCACATTAATTTCATTTTTTAAAAGTATGTCTTGATGCAAAGATTGTTTATTCTAATTCGTAGAAATGATATCCGTTTTTTGAAGTTGTTATTTATAAGCGAAAAATACGCCTTCAAAGTTGAGACAGAAATGACAAATTCTATATAAATCTGAAATGTTGTCCACAACAATTTGTTTAATTTTAGCACAAAAATATATATTTCTTGTAAACGGTTCAATATTTTGGCTTGAAATTTTCAGAATTTTCATAAGAAAATATGCTCTTTCTGATAGAATAAAAGTAAAATTTATGTAAAAATAATTCTGAAATGTCACTTTAACAATAATCAAATCTTCATCAATATTCATTATGTTGTCTGCAGAAGCTTTCAAAATTAACCATCTCAACCCTTTCCCAAACGACAAAAAAATGGAGCAGTCCAAATTCAAAGCTGCTTCAGACGACACAATGGTTGTGGATAAACACAGGATTTGTGTATATTCTAGCACAGAAAATATTGAAACAAAAGGAGAAACTGCTGGTTCTCAGCAGTTTCTTCTTTTGTTACAATGTTTTCCCATGCCTTTTCTATTAGGGACGTCAAAACCAGGTCTTGTTTGGGAAAGGGTTAAATTGTGTCGTTTGGGAAAGAATAAAGGTAGAGAAAAGAAGAAAATAGGGTGAGAGAATAGAAGAAAGTACTGACAATTAGCCATTTCTTCTTTTCTGTTGGTATTTTCATTTGCGTCACTATATAATTGTTTTACATTTAATTGCTATTGTTTGCAATTGCTTTACAATTGGACAAGTTTATAATTTTGACATTTTGATAAAGGGTTATTGGTAAACTATATTTTCATTAGAGTTATGACGTAGGTAGTTCCTATTATACGACCCCACTTGGTTTATAGATAATATTTCCACGCTTTTTGTGAATGGGTGACATGCCACCTAACAAGGAGGCTTTTATGGGATGTTGTAGATTTAATCATTGTTTTGCTGCATGCATAGGTTCAGCCTCAAAAATAAACTTTTGGTGATAGAAAACACAGAGAGAAAATGAGAAAAAAGCTGGTAACCAGAATAACTTCTCACTGTCTTTGTGACATTAGATACAAGGCATTTTCTAGGGTAACATAAGATTTTACTAAATGGGTGCTAACTCTATTAAATTATGTCAACTTTCGATTTCGCTTGTGTGATGGCGAGTAGGGCAAATTTGGTTCGCTCGTCAATAACTTTTTCATCAGATGTTGTTTAAAAAGTCCACCACATCCAGTATTTTTTTTTCCACTTTCTCTGCTTCGAGTTTTATTTCTATTAAATCGGCCATGCATTAACAGAATTACAGAAAATTGTCGAAATTATTGTATCACATAATTACCCGCCATTGATAATATTATACTATATGTGTATGCATCGAAACGTGAATTTTGATATTATTTTATTCCGTTTGTGAAATCGACGGAATTAGTCTGCGAAAATCGACGGAATTAGTTTGCGAAAGCGACGGAATTAGTCTGCGAAAGCGACGGAATTAGTCTGCAAAAGCGACGAAATTAGTCTACGAAAGCGACGGGGTTAGTCTGCGAAATCGACGGAATTAGTCTGTGAAAGCGACGGAATTAGTCTGTGAAAGCGATGGAATTAGTCTGCGAAAGCGACGGAATTGGTCTACGAAAGCGACGAAATAAGTCTTATAAAGCGACGGAATTAGTCTGCAAAAGCGACGGAACTTGTCTGGGATCGTCATGCGAAGGATAACTCTTGAATGAAAAATGCTTGAAGGACGCGTTCAACATTGCATGAACACGATCAGTGTAAATATATTCGAATCATTAACTTAATAGGGCACGGAAATCTACCAAAAGCCACGCCTGTTTAAATAAAACGGTCGTTCAGCAATATCATGATTACTCTTGTGTGTGTGCATTTTTTCTTTCAAAAGACCTAAAGATTACAACCCATATTAGATACCAAACACATCGTGCATTTTTCGTGTATCCGTGACAACGGAAATTAAAGAGAGATGGGCACATCTTTGTCAATTTCTGTTGCAACGGATTACGACCGAGGATGCACGAAGCGTTTTGTAGTAAATGATTGGTTGTAATTCTTAAATCGAGTACGTATGTTACAAGTTTCGTCCATGTCGTTAAGACGCGACTTTTTTATAATACGGGCCCCATTTTCAACGCGTTAAGGTAGTCCACCCTTAATTAGGTTCACGCGACGTCGTAGGCGCGTTCTTTAGAGCGAGATTTTTTTTTAAGATTTCTTAAGGTGTTTTGAATAAAGCGTTTTTAAGACCGAGACTTTGACCGAGCTGTTCCGAATGCTCCATAATTATACAAATGACGTCATCATGACGTCATTTGTATAAAGTATGTACCATTCGGAACACCATTGTTTATGAATTATGGAGTGCTCGGAACAACTCGGTCAAATCTCTTTTATATTGTTTGTACAGAGTTGACCGAGGGGTTCCACACGAAGTATGGGATAATGGCGCCTCCCATTGAACGTCTCCAAAATCTTGCTCTAAAGAACGCGTTATCCTAAAATATCTTATGAAATCTCAAGATAACTCAGGAAATCTCGCTCTAAAGAACGCACCTCGGATTTTTTCTTGCGATGTAGTTAACCTTCGGTACGTATCCGAATCTATTGGGGCGACGTCATAACCATTCGGTTATGGAACGTTCCATCGCCGAATGTTTACGACATCGCTCGTTTAATTTGAGGTCTTGTGAAACTTATTAGGTGTGGACTACCTTAGTACAAACACAACATCCGACCCGCGTCAACAGCTTATAGTGGGGGAGCTTATCCCAAAATACTTCACTTAGTGATACAAGCACCAAATTTGGCGCAAATGTTCCTCACAGTGTACTTTTTTTCAAAACAAATGGTATCCACGATGAAAAACCAATATGGCGGCCATTTTTACCAAGATGGCCGCCATCTTTTGAAGTAAAAAAATCAGAAAAATACTTCATTTCGAGATACAAGCACCAAATTTGGCACAAATGTTCCCCAGAATGTACTCTTTTCAAAGGATATGGTATCCACCATGAAAAATCAACATGGCTGCCAATTTCTAAGATGGCCGCCATCCATATATGTAAAGAAAATCAAGAAAATCCTTCTTTTTGAAGATACAAGCACAAAATTAAGCACATATGTTCATTAAAGTACACTATTTTCAAAACATATGGTATCCACGTTAAAAATCCAACATGGCTGCCATTTTCCAGAATGGCCGCCATCTTCACCGAAGAAAAAAATCTGAAAATATCCTTATCTTTGAGATACAATCACCAAATTTGACACAGATGTTTCTTAGAGCGAACTGTTTTCAAAAAGCAAGATATCCATAGGTGAAATAAACCTTGTGGCCATTTACCAAGAAGGCCGCCATTTCTATACTTAAAATATTGGAATATATTTCTTTTTGTGATATAAGCACCAAATTTGGCACTCATGTTTCTCAGAGTATACTATTTTCAGACATAATGGTTTCCACCAAGATAAAACAACCTCATGGCTGCCATTTTCCCAGATGACTGCCATCTCTGTAGATCACATATGGGTCAAAATAATTTCCTAGGTTACAAGCACCATTTTTTTTTTCAAGTTTTTGTGGATCAGTTATTCCTTGTGAAATAGGATTTCTTACATAGCCATATTTTTGTCATAACATGATAAAGACTATGACAATTTATAGCAAAATTGTTCTTGTGCTCAATAACAAAATAATTTCCAAACTTGACGGACTAACTAGAATTCATTGTTAACCAAACAATTTTGTCAGTATTGCTGTTCTTGTGAAATTGTCTTGGTCAAAATTTTCACCATGGTGTGTTAAAGAACTACTTGGCTACCACTTTAAAAAACATTCCTTTAATTTGTAATTGACGATTTGATACAAATAAAGCCACAATTATGTATCAACAACTTTTAATATATTAAGCTGCAACTTAGTGTCATTGTGATCATTTTGTAGATCTTTCAAATATTTGAACCTTTAAGAATTGTATACAGTTATCTCACAAATTTTGCAAAAGCTTTGTTAGTGTTTCATGGCAGATACTATACTGTACGGTATTTTGAAGAAAATATAATCTAAGAAACATTTGTGCGAAATGGGGGATTGCATGACAAAATCAAAGACCACTATTTTGACTTTAGTAAAGGTGGACTTATTTGAAATCACTAAGGTGTTTTGACTTTTCAGGACGATGCCATGCATTTTGAAGAATGTATGTTCTGCAAATTATATGTGACTATATATCAAAGTATACAGTAAGGAATATTTTTTGTTCATGCACATTTTTATTAAGTGAAAGATTTGTCAAATATATCTAAAAAGGCCCCAAACTGTTTTTACATACAATGTTATGCGTTATCAATTCCCTATTTAACTGACAACAGGGTTTGTTGTTTATTTTGTATTTTAAAAATATGGAAAACTTTATTATTTTATCATCATTTGATGTTTATTCTCTCAGAATTGTATTTAAGGCCTCTCAGTCCATTATATATTTTGTACAGAATAACGATATACGTAGAATACGTAGAACGAATAAGTTACTTCCTTTATATTGCAGAAACAATCTATATTTTGTATTTCATAGTTTGTAGTTTATGATTTGTCATTGGCCATGAAGAACCCATGTCTTTAATATTATACTAAGACAACTATTTTGGTGGGAAGCAATTTTTTACGATGACAAAGCTTGTTAAGAGATTACTTCTTGATGTTTCAATGACAATTTATGAAGGATTGAACACTATAAATTTGGTTATATTGAATTATAGTTTAGTACTAGTATAGATGATAATCGATGGCCACCATATAGGCCTATTGAAATGTCAGCTGTTTTGTCTTCACCTACAAGGATAGTATTCCATGACTAGGACTGTGCTATTAACATGCAGAAACTTTGCTGTGCATTGCAAAAAACAAAATAATAACACATTTAGTTACAATCCTCTAAAAACACAAACATAACCAACAGCAAAAACATAACTGACATAACCAAAACTAAACGTTACAACTGCTTTGCAAATGTTATCAAAGTCAGGTTATACATGATTTTTTGAAGAAACATGTTGTAATGAATGTCGAAATGAATGTTGAAGTAAGGCGAATTGAAAACTAGATTATCTACATGTATAAACATACTAAAGCCATTTTGAAAAAAAATGGAAGCACATTCCGATACCTCAAGTATGATAAAATATTTTACAAACATCTACTCCACAAAAAAACGTTTGTGTAAAAAATCTGTTTTTTACATCGAAAATGTTTTTTACTCATATTGAGATCTATATATAGATGGCAGCCACCTTTGAAAATGACAGCCATGTTGTTGTGTTTTCAAAGTGGATACCATTATTTTTAAAAATGGTACACTCCTAGGAATATGTGTGCCACATTTAGTGCTTATATTGCAAAAAGAAGCATTTTCCAATATGTTGAGTTACAGAAATGGCGGCCATCTTGGGAAATGGCAACAAGGTTGACTTCGCTATGGAAATCTTGCTTTTTGAAAACATTTAACTGTAAGAAACATCTGTGTCAAATTTGGTGATAGTATCTCAAAGATAAGGATTTTTTCAGATTTTTTTCTACTATGAAGATGGCGGCCATTCTGGAAAACGGCAGCCATGTTGGTTTTTTAAGATGGATACCATATGTTTTGAAAAAAGTATACTTTTATGAACATGTGAGCTTACTTTTTTGCTTGTATCTTCAAAAAGAAGGATTTTCTTGATTTTCTTTAAATATAGGGATGGCGGCCATCTCAGAATTTGGCAGCCATGTTGGTTTGTCATGGTGTATACCATATGTTTTGAAAAGAGTATATTCTGGGGAACATTTGTGCCAAATTTGGTGCTTGCATCTCGAAAGGAAGTATTTTTTCTGATTTTTTTTACCTGTAGAGATGGCGGCCATCTTGGAAAAATGGCCGCCATATTGGTTTTTCATCGTGGATACCATTTGTTTTGAAAATAGTACACTCTGAGCAACATCTGTGCCAAATTTGGTGCTTGTATCACAAACTGAAGTATTCTGCCACTTTTTGGACTTAAGCTCCCCCACTATTAATATCCTATTGAAAAGATGCATTGAAAAACAAATTATTTCAACCAAGTGGGGGGAGAAAATATTGATTGAAAAGTAGAAAATGCTGTCTATTCGTCAGTTTTGTCCCCCTTTTTAAAAAAAAAAAGAAGAAGAAGAAATTCCAATACAAATCAATCACAAGGAAATGTCGTTCGCTCGGCATCGACACAATTCGTCACTTGTCATAACGGATTACAGCCCATCATTAGCTACAAATCACTTCGTACATCTTCGGGCGTTATCCGTAGCAAATGAAATGAACGAAGTCCATTTCCTTGTCACGGATGACGCACGAAAAATTGACAAGGGTATCTGTCGTTTACTTCTGTTGTAACGGAAGACGCAGGAAGATGCACGAATTCTTTGGTATCTCGAGGGGTTAGTGCAACACTATTGTAAGTGCCTATATTTATATAGGCACTTACAATAGTGTTGCACTGACCCTTCGATCTTACAATTGGATTATCGCCAAAACGCAATGTCACGTGATTCCTCACTACGAACATGCTGAATTATGACCTACGTAAAATTTTTAGCTGATTTTTTTTTTCGTATGTCGTAATTTAGCCTGATCACCGGGTAATCACGCGACATTATTTGCGATATTTTTTTTTTCAATACTTCTGCTGATACATTCATGACCGAGTTGATAACAGTTTGAAGCAGATAACAGCTATAAGCCAGGGATTTTCTAAATCTGATGGATCTAATAATCAGTACTTAAAGTGACATTTCACAATTATTTTTACATTAATTTTACTTTTATTCTATCTGAAAGATCATGTATTCTTATGAAAAGTCTGAAAATTTCAAGTCAAAATATTGAACCGTTTACGAGAAATATATATTTTTGTGCTAAAATTAAACAAACCGTTGTGGACAACAGTTCAGATTTATAAAGAATTTGTCATTTCTGCCCCAACTTTAAAGGCGCATTTTTCGCTTATAAATAACAACTTCAAAAAAAAAAAAAACTGATAGCATTTCTACGCATTAGAATAAGCAATCTTTGCATCAAGACATACTTTTAAAAAATGAAATAAATGTGAAATGCCACTTTAATGAAAAAACGAATTTTACGACCTACCACAGTTGGTCGTTAATAACTTTTTATAAGATGCTGTTTAAAAGATACTTTGCATGCAGCCATTTCCTGGCGTTTTCCCGCATTCTTTGCTTCAGTCATATATTAATCCTCTAATCATATTTTTATTTAAGTAATATCGAAAATGATTATGTGTCACGTGATTCTCTGCCGTGATTAAGTTCCCTTTAAGCATGAGGGCTGAGCCTCGATAGCCCAGTCAGTAACGCAAATGTCCAGAGGTTGCGGGTTCGAACCCCGGCTGAACCTCGGCTCGGCAAGTATCCTTTCTTACAATTGACAAAAATCATTTGTCTGTAACCACTGGGTGGATCATCTAGGTGAGCGAGCAGCTGGAGGCTCCAATTGTATATCGTGGTAGTACTGGTAAGAGAAATATCAGGAATCCGTTGTTAGTTGCGCCAGCCGCCACAATATTAATGTAGCAGTTGAAAGAGGCGCTGAACCCCATTTTATCAGTTTTAGCGTAATAAATTTACATACGAGGGCTGTTAATAAAGTATCCGGAATTGTTTCATAACTTTTTAATTCATGTACTGGTTATAGAGATATTTTCAACACTTGTAATTTGGAGAATTATGCTTTTGATCTTCCAACAAAAACTAGGTTGTTTGCATTAAGGCGCGTTCGACAATCGTTATGGCAACGTAGGGTCACTTTGACAGGGCCACTTAGTTCTTGAACGTATACGGCGCCAGGAAAGTAATTAAGTATGTCTTTCACATCTAATATTTATACATATGTTTTATATATTTGCCACTGCATGATACTCGCTTCTCCAATCTATGATACCATTTGTCAAGGAATGATCTGAACTGTACTTGGGGAATTTTATGGATAGTTTCTCTGACACGATTGGCCGGTCTTGAACGTTTTCGCCGACGTCGTTTTGGGACGTCCAGATCTTTTGAGGTCACCAGTCTCATGTATAGAATTGTTTTAAAATGTGTTATACCACTCATAAATGCTTGATTCTATCAAAGAATCATTGGCGTAAGAGTTCATTATCATAGAAATTATCTCTATTTTTGATTTACCCATCAACATGCAAAACATTTTTGATCAAGCATCATAATATTTGCCTTTTCAACAAGGCAATGTATTCACCTACGATTGTATATACGGAATTGATGCCGTATGTCAGTCAATGATGCTACATTTGCCAAGAAAAGGGTACGTTCAAAGATAATAAGCTTTTTTGGACAACTTTTGATGTGGGAATACAAAATATGATAACTTGCGATTGATAACTAACATTTTACCAATTATCAAAAGTAGCCCCGCTCAACATGACCCTACGTTACCATAGCGACTGTCGAATGCGCCTTGATACAAACAGCCTGTTTGTTGTTGTTGTTGTTGTTGTTGTTGTTGTTGTTGTTGTTGTTTTCGCAGAATCAAATGCGATATCTTCAAAGTATTTGTGTTGAGCAATTCAACTCAATTGGTGTATAACTTACAAAGTTATGATTCTATTCCGGGTACTTTATCAACAGCCCTCGTAGGTCAAAGTAGCGCATAGATCTGCCTCTCATTCGAGAGGTCCCGGGTTCGATACCCGGCCGCGGCAAATACTCTTTCTGACAAAAATGTCACCCATAAATGGTTTGATATCGTGAACCTATGTGGGGAAGTAGCTGGAGACTCGGTTAGGGTGTTGTGGTAGTACTGGTATGAGAAACGACAGGAATCTATGGTTAGGTGCTCCAGCCGCCGCGATCTGACTATGGTAGTTAAAAAAGGCGTAAAATCCCAATAAATCATCATTTGCCTGTAACCACTGGGTGGATCATCTAAGTGAGCGAGCAGCTGGAGGCTCGAATTGTATATCGTAAAAGTACAGGAAAGAAAAATACCAGGAATCCACGGTTAGTTGCGCCAGCCGTCACGATATGAATGTAGCAGTTGAAGGAGGCGTTGAACCCCATTTAATCAGCGATGATTTTACATGGGTCATAATTTAGCATTATAATGTTTACATAGCCTGAAAAGGGGACTCATCTTCGATTGATTCGATTTCTACCCTTTCACATAAGTTGCAGAACCTTGTATTATTGTAGATAAAATTGTTGAATACAGATTTAAAAAGAAAAAAAAAACGGCGTATCTTTCAGAGATAAAAATTTGAACCAAATTAATAGAAAAGATTGGGAAAATGCTGATTATCAACATTATCTTCTTTTTGTCAATGATTTTTAGTTTCTTTTCCACACAGAACCATGGAATGTTTTGAGAAAGCGAGTAAAATTCCATGTCATGATTTCGGCCTTGAGAATTTGTTTTAATGCACTTATAAATCCAAGGATAAACCAATTGATCACGTAAGTTTTGGGTGGGGTAGGTGTTCGAATTTACTAAACTGCTCGACTTCCAAATGAAACGTTCTTGACACGATAATAACTCAGACTATTGAATCATAAAATGCAATTCTATCAATTACTTCATTACCCACTTACGGGTTACAACCCATCATGAAATACATTAATTTTCACACTTCGTGCGTCTTTAGGTGTCATTCGTAGTAACGGAAATTGACGAGGGTATCCCTAATTCCACTGGATGCTTTTGAGCGGCATGTTTTTGTTTTGTTTTTGGGTTTTTTTTAACCCTTTCCCAAACAAGACCTTGTTTTGACGTCCCTAAACGAAAAGACTTTGGAAAACATTGATGCAAAAGGAGAAAATGCTGATAATCAGCATTTTCTCCTTTTGCCTCAATATTTTCTATGCTAAAAGTTACACCAATTCCTTCTATATTTGCTTGCACCCCTATTGTCGTCTTTAACAGCTTCAGAATTTGAGTAGTCTAATTTTTCGCCGTTTGGGAAAGGGTTAAATAGCCGTCTTCCTTTTCAGGACTACATTGTACAGTTGATGTCTTTGGGTGCAGGAATACACGTGACCACCATTTCCGGTGTCTCCATTTTATCGTAAAAACATGGTGCAGTTATTCAAGGTACACCGAATCACTGGCAGTTCCGGTCACTCACTGAAATGTGTCTAACCCATTACCACACAGTAACTCCTTTTGACTCCTCCCAAGAAAAAGGCATTGGAAAGCATTGTGGAAAATGAAGAAATTGCTTGTGACAAGCAATTTCTTCATTTTCGACAATACTTTCTAGATCTACACAAAAATACCCAAAAAAATGTTAATTTGCATTCATTTGAATTGTCGTCTGCATCATCTTTGAATTTGGACTAGTCTAAAAATTTTGTCGCTTGATAATGGGTTAAAGGGACATTTCATTCCAATTTCAATTTTTTAAAGTATGTCTTGATGCCAAGATTGGTTATTCTAATGAGTATAAATACTATTAGTTTTTTTAAGTTGTTGCAAATAAGCGAGAAACACTCATTTAAAGTTGAGACATAATCGATAAATTGCATATAAATCCGAACTGTTGTCCACAACAATTTGTTTAATTTTAACACAAAAATATAAATTTCTTGTAAACGGCGCAATATTTTGGCTTGGAATTTTCAGAATATTCATGAGGAAATATGCTCTTTCAGATAAAAATAAAAGTAAAATTTATGACAAAAAAATTCTGAAATGTCACTTTAAAGAGTATTATGTATGTATATTTGACTGAAAATTTTGAAGAATCCACTGCATCTTGGTTGGTCCATTTCCACAGATGGTTCTACACCAGCTAAGGCGCAGTTTGGCCCAATTACTTAGGCCTACTTAGTCGCCCGTAGGCGACCAACTAGGCCTACACGTCCACGCCATATTGTTCTGTCATTCATAACTGAGGCCAGTTCTGACGAGTCTCTAGCTGCCGTGTCCCTCTTCAGAGCATCTAAGAATGTTGCCCTCGGTCTTCCGCCTCCTTTATGTCCATGACTTGGTTCCCAGAGCACTAATGGGTTCGTGCTGAGCTCTGGGTGGCGGCAACAATGACCTGCTAGTTGCAGTCTCATTGAGGCTATCTTATCGCTTACTCTTGGTAATTTGCCGTAGAGCCCAATGACAGTTTTGAACTGTGTGACGATGTGTGGAAAAGCGGAATTTTTCAATGGAATTATATAAGAGTCAATATGAGTGATCTACAAACCCATTGTTGTTGTTGTTATTGTTTCACACGATTCCCCGTCGTAATAGTCTGTAAAAGCTACCCAAATATTCTTGGATCATTATGAAATAGATAACTGTAGAAAAGAAAATGCTTTGAGTGCGCGTTCAAAAATTAGTACGTTCATAATAAGTTCGATCTGTGCAAACATTCTTTAATCTTTCCTAAGGACAACGGCACGCCTGTTCAGTAATGATATGACCGTGTTTTTCTGTAGTACCGCTTCACCTGGTTAATCAAGAAAACACGTGGTCATGGCATTCGGTGCACCAATACATACGCAACATCCAATGCGAGCCACGAGATGATCATCCCACAAAAATTGGAAAAAAAAGTCGTACATCTTCGGGCGTCATCCGTCACGACGGAAATTGACAAGGGATACGAAATTGACGAGGGTATCCCTCGTCAATTTTCGCTACCACGGGTGGCGCCTTGAAATTTCAAGGGTATCCCTCGTCAATTTCCGTTGTCATGGATGACACGCGAATATGCAGGAGGATGGGTTGTTATCCTTAGTTCAAACAAGAATGTTTAAAAAGAAGAAATACTGGCCAATGGCAATTTTCGCTCATAATGCTATAAATTTTCTTTCACCAAGAATTTGCAAGCCGTTCAGATGTAAAGATAATGACATTCCACTCAGCAAGATAGAATGGCTATTCTGGATATGCGCGACGCAGTCTGACAGGGGTCGACACCATGCATAATTCCGGAATCACATCCAATTGTTAACTACAGAACACTATGTGCATCTTCAGGTGTCATCCGTAGCAAAGGGAATTGACGAGGGGACACATCCTTAATTTCCGACTACGATATATCTCGTTAATTTCCGTTGTCACGGATGACGCCCGAAGATGCACGGAGTGTTTTGTATCTAATGATGGGTTGATATTCATAAGATACCCTTTAGCATGATAATGTTTACAAAAATCATAACCTGTCATGATTTAATGGCATGAAATTAGTACTCATCTTCGATCGATTCGATTTTGCACCCTTTCCAATGCATGGAAAATAATATAATCATTAATTATTCCACATTGCGAAGACGCATAGATCACATGTTCACGGTAGATAATCACGTGATACAATATTTTCAGAAAATCTTCAATTATTTTGTAAATATGCGACCGATTGGAATTCGGTTTGAAGCAGAGAATGTGGAGAGACGTCACGCATTAGATGGGTGTAGTTGGTTTTTGAAAAATCAACTGATAAAAAAGTTATTTTTGGTTTATCTTCAATAACTTTTTATCAGTTGATTTTTTTAAAAATCCAATACGTCCAGCTTATTCCTAGCATTTTCCCACCTTATCTGCTTTAAACCGAATTCAATTGGTCAAGTATTAAAAAGATATTGAAGATTATCGGAAATTCTGGGTCACGTGATTATACACCGTGATGTTTGTGTGATTAATTCTGGAAAACGTGTATTTAAAATTATTTAAAAGGAACATATTTGGATAAAATGAAAATAGAGCTGCATATCAGCATATTGTTCTTTTCTATATGTTTTGGAATGCACGTTTCTATTTAACAGCAAGAACACGTGGGTCATTCTTAATATTGTAAAATGCAATTCAATAATATCAGCCTTGATATGCTTTAATACATGCAAATAAGAGACCATATTCTTTATTTGGAATTATCTCAACTACGGCTTCGATAAGACGTAGTTACGAGATTTTATAACAACACCGACGGTTTGTCAATACATATCGGTGAACCCGGTCTATTTTTAGACCAAATTCATTGCAAATAGAGTAAAAAAAAATTGAATCACATTTAAACGCAAAATATCTATACCTTGTTGTAGCGAAAAACGTCCCTCGCTTTGGCCGAGTTCACCACCAGTGGTCACCATTGCCTTCATTTCATCCCAATATTTTCTAAAGCAACTCTTATATGATGAATTTCATATTTCGCCATTGTTTGACAAAGGGCCATACGTGAAACTCAAACTGTTCCGATAAAGTGTTCATCGAGTGTAAAATGAAACAGAGATAAACCGATTGTAATATTGTGTTTTTTTTTCTTCTTTTCCAATAATGTTTTTATAAAGAGCATCAAAAAGTCAAATTATCGCTGCTTTTCATCAAAAACCTCGTAACTGCAGCTTTAAACAAGCTGCAATTACGAGGTTTTCGATGAGTAGCGACGTTATGTGATAAAGGTTGATGCGTTTCAAATCGCCATGACATCGCCTCCTCCGATTGTGGTGTAAGTGCGCATGCGCGGATGTGAACAGCTGGGTATAAGAATGGCGAAATCGGAGAACAGTGCTAGTGCATTCCGCTCAAACAAAACTTTGGGAAGGGCAGGGCCGTCCATAAAAACATTCAGGGAAAAAAACTTTAGGACTTTGGAACTTTTATTGAAACAACGAAAGGTAATTTTAACTTTTATTATATACTAATTTTGTATTGATATTTTTATGTTTTCTTATTTAAATTCCCAATTAGTGCAAATTTGAATGATATTTTAACATTAATGGTATTATTTCTTTTACTATTTTTTGCATATTAATAACTTTTAAACCTTTCTCATACAAGCCATGGTTTTTAGTGTCTACTCGAGAAAGTATTGGAAACCAATTAAAGAAAATAATAAAATGACGACAACATGCATTTTCTCCTTCTCGCTCCATTATTTGCACGCAATCAATATAATTTTGGTGCGGCATCACCATTTAAATTGAAACAACCAAGCAATGGCTTTGACGAACGAGAAAAGAGACTTTTGAAAATATCAAGAGGAAATGACTGAGTATAATAGATTCAAAGTATGTAAAATTTATTCTGTTAACATTTTTAATATTTTTGTTAGGAAAAATAGGAAGGGCTTTCGTCCGGGTTGTTTCTTTGTTGAAAGGGCTTTTTGTTCGTCCACCTAAGACACATCCCACGCACACACATGTGCAATTAGTTACGCTCGTTATGTCGACACCGGCTAAGTCGAGTTTCTGCATTTATAAGTCGAATTGAAAATGAGGTCCCGTCTTCAAAAGTGGATATGAAACATGATAAACAAAATGTTTTTTAAGATATAGGCATTAAAATATAGTGGAAAATGGATAGAGATTATTCGTTTCAGTTATGAACGTACATACACACGGTGGATAATCACGTAATACAATATTCTCAGGAAATCTTCAATAATTTTGTTAATATGCGACCGATTTGAATTCGGTTTGAAGAAGAGAATGTGGACAGACGTCATGCATTAGATGGACATGGTTAATTTTTGAAAAATTAACTGATAAAAAAGTTATTGAAGATAACCCAAAATTTTGGTTTATCTTCAATAACTTTTCTATCATTTGATTTTTTTAAAAATCCAACACGTCCAGCTTATTCCTGGCATTTTCCCAACTTCTCTGCTTCAAGCCGAATTCAAATTGGTCAAGTATTGAAAAAGATATTGAAGATTATCGGAAATTCTGAGTCACGTGATTACACACCGTGATAAAAACCCACTTTTGTTTGAAAAAGATTTAAACGATCGCTTCCCATTTATCTAAAAAGGGGGATCACTGCGTTGCAAATATAATACTTTACCATAACAACAGTTACTGCCTTTGAAAAAGACAGTTTGTGACATTTCCCATACAATGATACTTTTTGATATCACCTTTAGGCCTAGTAGGTGCTACTAGAACATGGTCCGGAAAACATCGAGACAAAATAGGAAAATGCTGATAATCAATATTATCAATATTTTCTTTATCGTACATATGTACACCCTATTATACACAAAATTTATCCTATTTCGTTTGTATATTATATACTTTGTCATCTGCAGTAGCTTTCACATTGAAACAGTCCATTTTTTAATCAGAAAAGGACAATCTCCACTAAAGCAAAAAAAACTGATCAGATTTTGCAGACGTCACCCAAAATGTCAGATTTGGACAACGAACATAGAGTAACATATGCACTGGTGGTGAACTCGGCCAAAGCGTTGGACGTTTTTTCGCGACCATAGTATTCCGTCGTTGTTGTTATAAAATATCGAAACTACGGCTTCGATAAAGCCGTAGTTACGAGATTTTATAACAACACAGACGGTTTGTCATTACATATCGGTAAACCCGGTCTAATTTTTGAACAAATTCATTGTTACTAGAAAAACTATCCAATCAGATCTTTGAACTCACATTTAAACGCAAAATATCTGTACCTTGTTGTAGCGAAAAACGAGTTCGCCACCAGTGATATGGATACAATTTAGATCCAGAAAATCACCTTAGAGTGAAAAGTTTCGATCCTAGACAGTCTGTGCAGCCCGCACAGACTGACTAGGATCGGTACGTTTCACGCCTCCCAGAAGTTCCATTTTAGCATATCGGGTCATGTCTTGTTTAGAAAGGGTAAACATTCCAATTGTCATAGAATATAGGTGATTCACGTGACCGTTACAAACGGAATGAATGGCAAAGAATTTTGTGCTAACAATAGACTAGGTTTACCGTTATGTTTTGATAAACCGTCGGTGTTGTTATAAAATCTCGTAACTACGGCTTAAATCAAGCCGTAGTTACGAGATTTTATAACAACAACTATGAAATACTATTTCGTTTGTCCGAATTTACGTCACGATTAACTGGATAAAATCGTTCCCTATTAAAGAGCCACCACTAGCAACGCGTACTACAAAACATTACATAGACTACAACAAAATAGTTGTCAAGAATGAAGTTTAACCAACATTCCCAAATATCGTCCTTTTAGTAGGGAAATATTCATAAAGAAATGGTCACAAACAAAAGGCGAAAACGAACATTCCATTGCAACAGAATGGCAATGATTCACATGACCGCATCAAAATGAATGAATTGAAGAGCCATCTCTCTAGCAACGCCCACTTCAAAACATTACATAGACTACAACAAAATAGTTGTCGAGAAGGAAGTCTAACCGAGATTCTGAAATAGCGTTCTTTAGTTAGGAAATATTCATAAGGGAAGGATCACAAACGATTCCGCGCCCAATTAAGGTAGTCTATTCTTAATGCGGTTCTCGTCACGTCGGAATAATTCGAGCGACCTCTTGAACATTTGATGGCGGTACGTTCCACAATGATAGCTTACGACCATTTGGATCACCAAGGACAATTCTATCGAATCATACCTTGGATGCAAGTCGTAGAACTACTTTCAGACTATGAATAGAATAGAATAGAACAACAATTCAAAACGTTCGTCTGTGACTAATGTCAACAATGAAGCGATAATGATACTGAAATGCATTGCTCGCAGTTCCAACTGTCCTCTCTTTTTAATATGATTACAACCTGCAGTTCCCGCAAGTTGCCATGGTTGTTCATTTCGATGACACCGAAAGCTAATTTATGAAGCGTAGCTACTTCCGGCTAAGAAATTTGATTTTTTTTTTAACATTTCTTCATACACACACTTCCGAGTCGATGATTCGATCTTTGATCGACATTATCCGAGGATATCCGAACGAGCTTACGACGTCACCCGAATAGGCTGCGATACGTAACGAATGTAACACAGTAAAAAGCAAATCCGACGTCGCGTTAATCTCACAAGGGGCGAGTTTTGCAAGTTTGATTGTTTGTAGTTAGTTCGAAAAGTAGTCTTTTATATCCTCAGACAATCAGAACTCTGAGGAACTGGGGTGGATATGTTTCTCGAAAAACCCGAAACCGTGTCCATTTAAGGTAGAATACCCGTAATATGCCCATTTTGAGATTCATAAAACATCGGATTTTTCGTGTGGTGTAGTTCATATTCGTAACATATCCGAACGTATTCGGGCGACGTCGTAAATATTCGGCGGTGGAAAGTTCCACCGCCGAATGTTTACGACGACGCCCGAATTACTCTGACGTTGCGCGAATCTCATTGGGGGTTGACTACCTTAAACAATTTGATTAGTTTGCTAAACATCCCATTATGACATAGAAAAATTAGACATCCTTTTTAACCCACTCTTGATTTATCATGGATACGTGACTCGTCACGCCAAAAGGGACCTTCTGGTGTGTGCTTAAAAGTATCGACCCGAGTCATTCCGCGAAGACCATGCAACCTGAATTGAATCGAAACTTTTCACTTTAATGTAATTTTCTGGGTCTAGATTTCCCCCTATCTTACTACATAATATATTTTCCAAATTGTGATTTAACCCATTACCAATTAGCAAAATTTTAGACTGGTCCAAATTCAAAGAAGTTACAGGCGACATTTTAATGTGATGATATTTGAAGTTATAAAAAATTTTTGTAGAAAACATCGTGGAAAATGAAGAAATTGCTGGACACAAGCAATTTCTTCATTTTCCTCAATGTTTTCCAAAACACATATCTTGGATGGAGTCAAAAAGAGTCCTTGTGTGGGAATGGGTTAAGGTATACGCCTGGTTAGTCTGATCTGATTTCGCAATTTTGTTCAATGGACTTCTAAAAGGGGACTTTTTTGCGTGACGGGTCACAAATACATTTTATTTACATATAATAAAGGAAAGAGAAAATCATGCAAATGGCTAGGTACAACAAAAAAAAAACTCCGCTGAAATATTTTAAAATGAACGCGGATCTGGAAAGGTCCGTTATATAGCATTCGAGACAGCCATGTTTCATAAATGCATGTTGACCCGGTTTCATGCTGCTGTATTGCGGTAACGACATGTTACAAATAAGGTATTGGAGATCAACATGGTTCATGATCAGACTGTGTTTATTCACAGGCTGATCTTGAAACATGTCGGGCTCAAAGGCCTTAAAGGGCCTTTTTCCAGATTTCGGCTAAAATATATTATTTAATAGGTGCAATATTTCAAATGTAAATAATGTATCCATGAATGTGTTCGAAACGCAAAATGATCACAGATCTTAACATTAACTCAACTCTGGACAAACGTTGGATGGAAGTCAATCCTTTCCTAAAGGGCCACATTTAAACGCTTCCCATTTTAAGTTAGTCTGCCCCTAATGAGATTCGCGCGACGTCGGAATTATTCGAGCGACGTCGAAAAACTTTCGGGGTGGAACTCTCTACCACCGAATGTTTATGACCGCGCCGAATAGCTCAAGAATAGCTCAAGAACAACAAGGTATACCAAATATTATTATTGGTTATAATTTAATTTCTAATGCAGTTTGATAAGGTATTTGATAATACGCACTATATCTCTTAAGGGGGAATGCTCCAGTTTCCTAAATTTTTTCCCAATAATAGAATTTAATTATATTTTGTATGTTGAAATTACATGTTAATACCAATTGAAAAATACAATAAAAATATATGGTCAGCGATCTTGTTTGAATTTTATAGGCATTCCTATCACATACCCCGACATCGAAAAAATGCACAATTTCTTGCGCCTGTCCAAGGTCACTAAAATGCTAATAAAATGCTGTATATTCATTGTTTAGTCCCGAAAACGGATTTAAAGTAACGTTTTACATTTAATAAGAACAGAAACCCCAAAATATGTGCTATTATAAACGTGTAAATATATAAAACAGCAGACTCACGTGTTCGGTTAGATCAACGAAGCTTGAGTGTTTTATGTCAAAATTTGCATATTTTTGGAAATATTTCAAGTTCTACATAATAGAATTTGATAAAACTCCCTCATTGTCTTAAGCAACATGTCCTGGTAATAATTCAAAAAGAAAATCTATAGGTCAGCGCACTTATTAGTGAATTACAGCAATTTTTATCAGCTACGCATGAATAAAATGACGCAAAACAGCGGTAACTGCATACACACTTACGACTTTCTTGCTCTAAATAATAGATTTCCACCATGAGGAAATCAGTTTCGCATAATAAATGCACTTTTACCGTCGAGAATGGTAAGTTGCAATGATGTTTTATATCATTGAAAATATGGTAGCGAAACATCTTGGTACGAAACATTAAATTTACTACAGTAATGACCGAGTGTTCCGAAAAACTGGAGCATTCCCCCTTAATTGGAGTTATATCCCTACCATAGACAAATAAGTTTTAGCATTTTCGTGTACTTGTATGCGTTTAATTAATTGTTTGTTTTGTTATATTTTGCATTTAACCCATAGAGGGTTAAATGTGCAATAAAATATACTGAGAGGCGAAATTAAGTATACACCCTAGTTCTTTCACGTTTTCGGAGAAACCGATTAATAGATTGTGTGTGATTTTTAAACGCCGCCGAATGTATTCGTCTATTGATGTAACCTTCTCAGCCTATCCGTCCATCTATCTTTTCTTTCGGTGCGACGTTTTTCATAGCATACAGCGTCATCGAAAAAGGGGGCCTAATTGATAAATTAATGCAAGCATATACGTTGACACATCCTCTATATTTATGAACGGATTTTGATAGAAATTTCACAGAAAAAGTCTAGTCACCTAAGTTTATGCTTACATTGTTAGTGCTTTTCCATATTACGGTGCGTCATGGCAAAATGGGACTTGATGCAAACGGGTTATCTGACATAACCCCTTCTAAATTCATAGACGGATTTTGATAAAATCTGCGTAGAATGTTCCTAGTCACCTGACTAAGTGAATATAGAGTCGCATTTCTTTCAGTTTTATGCTGCGTCATAGCAAAATGGGTCTTAATGCAAAAAAGCGGCATATTGGTCGATTTCTACCAGCCACCGAGAATTGGGTTAGAACTTTAGAGAAAATTTAACATTGTGATTTGTTTAGATAAAGATTAAAGACACCAAATACGGATTAACGGCAATATTTAATGCTTCGCTAATTTGCACGTGCAAAGTTTGCTAAATCGGCATGTAGCAGGAGTATGGGAAGTCAAAGCAATTTCAGGTGAACTTTATCAATACTGTATTATTGGTTTCGGGGTAGAAATAGAAAAATACAAAATTTTGAGTCGATATGATGCAAATTAAGAGAGATATTCAAAGACAAAAAGTGTATACTTTCTTTTGCCTCTCAGTATATATTCTATTCTATTCGTAACGACGACGCTAGAGAAAACCCGATGTTTTGAGAATTTCAAAATGACCACATTACGGGTAGTCTACCTAGCTCTAGACAACACACATTTGCCTTTTCGACTTTTGTTTAAAGTGACATTTCACAATTATTTTTACATAAATTTCACTTTTATTCTATCTGAAAGATCATGTTTTCATATGAAAATTCTGAAAATTTCAAGCCCAAAATATTGAACCGTTTACGAGGAATATATATTTTTGTACTGCAATTAAACAGTTTGTTGAGGACAACAGTTCAGATTTATATAGAATTTGTCATTTTTGTCTCAACTTTGATGGCGTATTTTTCGCTTATAAATAACAACTTCAAAAAAAACTGATAGCATTTCTACGCATTAAAATAGACAATCTTCGCATCAAGACATACTTTTTAAAAATGAAATAAATGTGAAATGTCACTTTAACATTCTGTAGACTTTATACTAATGTTATTGACGTGCATCTGTTTATCGCAAAATAACGTTAGTCGAGCGCTGGCGTAAACGTTGAAGTGTGTCAGTCCCCTAATTGACGAAAATAAAAAAAAATGCAAAAATAAACAACATTTATTACGATACCCCAGCAGGGATGAGCATGGCTGTATGTAAATAGCATCACATATGACATGTCTTATAATAGATCAAAAAGTTTATTAATTAATAATGTATTATACGTCACTGCAATGTAAAATTGGTACCATCGAGTAGCACGACTGACACGTACATGAGATGGAATTAGCATTATCAGCATGGCGTCGCTTTTCACCAAAAATCTCGGAACTGCAGCTTGTTCAAGCTGCAGTTACGAGTTTTTGTTGAAAAGCGTCGATGGCTTACTTTGAAACAAAGAGAAAACAAATGCCAAAACATTTTAAGTAAAATACTTGCGTCACGATACCTCACCAGGGATGGCTTTTGGATGTGATTCACGGGGAGGATTCACGTGACACATCAATTTAAAAAAATACTCAATAATTCTATTAGACATGACCAATTTGAATTCGGTTTGACGCAGAGAAGGTGGACAAATGAATTTGAATTTTTCTGTGCGTGGTTTTGGCTTTGAAAACCATTTGGTGATCCGTCACACTAAATAAAGTAGGAAAGGGGTTGTAAGACTTTAATGAAACGGATTCCAGATCAGCTCGACATAAGTCAGTATTTTTCAGAATTCAAATGAAAAAAATGGTTTAAAATTTTGTTACTTCGAGAGAAAATGTTAAATGTGATACACCAAAAGAAGCATTGTGAAACGGTATCAAAATAGACACCCACCCACACTTAGATATCTTATTTCGAGACATAATGTTCAAACTGATCATGTGACACAATCACGTAGGCCTACAATGCCATGTTTTAATCACGTTCAAACATATAATGGAAATAATGCGAGGCACTGCCTTACCCGGCTTAATCATCAATTTCTGACTCGTGTAACGTTAAGGTAGTCTACCGCTAATGAGATTCGCGCGACGTTGGAATTATTCGGGCGACGTCGAAAACATTCGGCGGTGGAACTTTCGAACACCGCCGAATGTTTACGACCGCGACCGAATATAATCGGATACGTAACGACGACGCTTGATAAAATCCGATGTTTTATTAATCTCAAAATTGCCACATTACGGCTATCTACCTTAAGGCTGCCAATGACAAGTCGCATATAGACGAGCTATGCATTGATACATGTACCGAGGCCGCACAACCATTCAAGCAGTGTGCTGTAATCGTGAAAGAGCACTAAAATGTCACATGTCCCCAAATTACAATTATCATAGAAACTTGAATGATCATGTGTTTCGCACATGTCTTCTTTATATTTACTTGTGATTAATTCAAAACTTCTATCCGCATCGAGGCACTTCAGATCTCTACCCTCGTGAGTTCATATAGGTCTATTTCGAGTTCATCTGATGTTAAGGTTTACGGACCCTAAAAAAATCACCACTTTCTAGCCATACGAAATGCATCAATAAATTACACACACTTGTAAATACACTTCAAACAAGTTGATTCACCGTGCCAGATTTCAAGATTATGCTTCAAGAAGAAAATGATTTACAAAAAATATTTTACTCCATATTCATATGCAAGGGAGGTAATTTTGAACATTTTTGTCAAATATTTCCATAAGTATGCATTAATTCAAAATTCTAAACCGTACAAAATGCTTATGTTTGTATTTAGAATGGAAATGTAACACACATTAGGAATTATTGGCACTTTTCAAATTCTGCCTCTGGCTCTTTGGTGCTTTCGAGGGTTTGGATACCTTAAACTCGGGTTTTCAAGAGAAACTACTTAATCTGCCGTATACTTTTTTGGGCGGTTTTAAACCATGCATGTATTTGTGATCAACTCTTCAGAAATTTAAACATAAATGGGACATTGAGGTATTTCAGACAATCTTTTAACTATTATACTGAACCAAAAAGTATGAGCCAATTGTTCTATTCAATGTGTAGCACTTAGATGCATATGTCGTAAGCAAATTTGGAACTTAGCAGTTTTAAGATTGCTAAATGTTTCGGAATGTACTCTCCCATCTCCAAAATCAAATATCTTTTTTGAGAAAGGAGCTTGATCAACACAATCAAAATCGCACCAGGCTACTTTATTTTATCAACTTTTCGGTACTGAAAAGTGAAAGTTCTGTACATGTACCTAACAGAAAATCAAAACATTCCGACTTCCGGTTGCGCAGAAAATGACCCAAATGGTTCCATGAGTGTTGTTGCGCAGACTTGTAGGCCCTACTTTCGCTAAAAAATAAACCTGTACCCTTGGACTTATTGCTTCGACAGTGTAGTTGTGTCTATCTAATTTACAAAGGTTTTTTTTTTTTTTTTTTTTTTTTTTTTTTTTTTTTTTTTTTGGGGGGGGGGGGGGGGGGGG
The DNA here is from genome assembly GCA_963680895.1 of Fragum sueziense. NCBI lineage: Eukaryota > Metazoa > Mollusca > Bivalvia > Cardiida > Cardiidae > Fragum > Fragum sueziense. The sequence goes on from OY804594.1 coordinate 46,893,561, forward strand.
TACTAGTATGTTAGAAGTTTATTAAACAAAATTCGAAATTTTACCGTTTGATTTATACAACATTAAATCAGTGGAGAAAATTTGAAAGAATAGTTCTGTTCAACCTACAAAACTCATGGCAAAGCAACTTTATGTAATCTTGTATTTGCTTAAACATTCTTAGAATTATTAAGATTGCTTAAGCAGTCTTAGATATGCTTAACTTCCAAGTCTGCTAACAACATACACATACATAGATGTACTAGCTTTTAAACCCATAATCCGAGTCTTCTCTGATGAAAATTCGCTCTTTGATGAGCGAATTTCATCTGAGAAAACTCGAATTATTAAAACACATATATTGTTTGAAAAAAGGTCAGCTTATCCCCTATTAAAGCCAGTATGCTTATTAAGCATAAAAAGCAAGTTTCATGTATAAGATGACGGATCTACATTCAAAAAGTTTGCGACAGTTTCTCTTTTGGTTCAGTATAGAACATTCTGCACACATAGTGTAATCAGGACCCAAGCTACCATCTGACATATGACCAGAGCATTGTACATAGATTATACTGAGTGTGATTATCTTGTTCACCGATCTGAAACATTATTCTTTATTTCAGAACAAAAACAGAAGACTTTAAGATGGCGGCCACAAAATCCCGACTAGTTTTACAAACTTCAGCCTCCCAAATGTTAAAAAGGGTCGTATCAACATCGACGACAAATACACAAAACATAGCAGCAGCTTCAATAGCGCTGGAACGAGCAAAAACTGTAAGTTGGGTTTTTATTAAGGTATTCCACTCGTCATTTTTAATTAAAGTATTTCATACATCATTAGAAACCAAACTCTTCTTGCAACTTCGCCGTCATTCGTGGCAACGAATATTGACAAGGTTATCGGGATTTTTTTTTTTTTTTTTTTTTTTTTTTTTTTTTTTTTTTTTTTTGAGGGGGGGGGGGGGGGGGGGTGAACATCCGGATAAACTCGTCAATATCCGTTTTCATGGATGACGGTGAATTTGCAGACGAAATAACAAAAGACTTTACGATTGGGAAAGGCTAAATACTATTTAAAGAAAAAGCATTGATTAATAAGAATTTAATTTCTTGTCCCTCATACTTCTCATGTTATATATAGCAAACACGTGATCTTGCGGTTACATTTAATTTTACACTTGCATTGCCTCTGAGTATTGAAAAGCTAAGAAAGTCGATTGGAAAAAGGTGTTTTTTTTAACTAGATACAACTTGACTTATTAAATTTCATTTCAGTGCCCAATAAGGAATGCACTACAAACGGTAGACGGAATACTGAGACGAGAAGATCTACAAGACATGCAACAAACACCCGCACAGACGCACGCACGGACACACGCTGAAATACACGCACAGACACACGCACAAACACACACGGAAATAAAGAGTTTTGACGAAATCCCCGGCCCTAAAGGACTGCCCATTGTCGGAACGTTATTTGATTACTTTAAGAAAGACGGACTTCGATTTAGTAAAATGTATGAGGTAAGTCCGACATGGTATTTTATCGCCCATGAGAATGTTAATTTCGAACTCTTTTTTTTTTTTCTTTTTCCACAGTATCGCATAGATAATTTCTGTTAATGTTATTGCCTAACGTTGAGCAAAAAAGTAAAGTTCTTTGCAAGAGTTTCTTGTCTCTCTACTTTAAACAACGTGTATTGATCAGTGTAATTATTTGAACTAAAGAAGGGTATAGAACTATGGAGAACTTAAGAATTACCAAGTACATTTGACAATTGATCCAAATGCGACACATTTTTCGTACGACGTTGTTAAAATTCGTAACGTATCTGAATCTATTCGGGCCATGTCATAAACATTCGGCGATGGAACCTTCCAATGTTTACGACGGCGTTCGAATTATTTCGACGTCGCCTGAATATAATTAGGGGCCCGGTGCACTGCCTTAACACTGTATCATTATTTCCAAGCTTACCAGAAACGCGGTAACGAGATCGGACCTATATACAAGGAAAAGATCGCCACGATCCACTCTGTACAGTGATCAGCGATCCCGTGGAATACAGCAAAGTGATCCGGTCCGAGAGCAAATATCCATATGCGTAGGGAGATCGAACCAATGCAGATTTCACAATTTGCTTTTGGAAATGTTACGTATTATCAGTAGCAATATATGATTAAGACAGTCCACCTCTAATGAGATTCAAATGACGTCAAAATTATGAACCTGAACCTATTCGGGCGACGTCGTAAACATTCGGCGGTGGAACGTTCCACCGCCGAATGTTTAAGACGTCGCCCGAATAATTCAGATGTCGTGTGAATCTCTTTAGCGGTGGACTATTTTCATAACATTGTATCATTATTTCCAGGCTTACCAGAAACGCGGTATCGAGTTCGGACCTATATACAAGGAAAAGATCGCCACGATCCACTCTGTTGTGATCAGCGATCCCGTGGAATACAGCAAAGTGATCCGTTCAGAGAGCAAGTACCCAATACGTAGGGAGATGGAACCAATGCGGATTTCACAATTTGCTTTTGGAAATGTTACGTATTATCAGTAGCAATATATATATTATTAAGACAGTCCTTCTCTAATGAGATTCAAATGACGTCGAAATTATGAACCTGAACCTATTCGGGTGACTTCGTAAACATTCGGCGGTGGAACGTTCCACCGCCGAATGTTTAAGACGTCGCCCAAATAATTCAGATGCCGTGTGAATCTCATTAGCAATGGACTATTTTCATAACATTGTATCATTATTTCCAGGCTTATCAGAAACGCGGTATCGAGTTCGGACCTATATACAAGGAAAAGATCGCCACGATCCACTCTGTTGTGATCAGCGATCCCGTGGAATACAGCAAAGTGATCCGCTCCGAGAGCAAATACCCAATTCGTAGGGAAATGGAACCCATGGCTTACTATAGAAGACAGACAGGCATTGATCTTGGACTCGTTAATGAGTAAGTTGTTGGTGTTGTTGTTGTTTTTGTTGTTGTTGTTGTTGTTTTTTTTGTTGTTGTTGTTGTTGTTGTTGTTGTTGTTGTTGTTGTTGTCCTTGGATGTGGATGTGGATGTCAATGAAGCAAAGTGATCCGCTCCGAGAGTAAATACCCAATCCGTAGAGAGATGGAACCCATGGCTTACTACAGAAGACAAATCTGCATTGATCTCGGACCTGCAAACGAGCATGTTGTTGTTGTTGTTGTTGTTGTTGTTGTTGTTGTTGTTGTTGTTGTTGTTGTTGTTGTTGTTGTTGTTGTTGTTGTTGTTGTTGTTGTTGTCCTTGAGTATGGATGTCAATGAAACAAAGTGATCCGCTCCGAGAGCAAATACCCAATACGTAGGGAAATGGAACCTATGGCTTACTATAGAAGACAGACAGGCATCGATCTCGGGCTTGTAAACGAGTAAGTTGTTGTTGTTGTTGTTTGGTATGTAGCCTATGTCAATGAAACAAAGTGATCTGTTCAGAGAGTAAATACCCAATACGTAGAGAGATGGAGCCCATGGCTTTATAGAAGACAAACCGGCATTGATCTTGGACTTGTTAACGAGTAAGTAGTTGTTGTTGTTGTTGTTGTTGTTGTTGTTGCTGTTGTTGTTGTTGTTGTTGTTGTTGTTGTCCTTGGGTATGGATGTCAATGAAACAAAGTGATCCGCTCCGAGAGCAAATACCCAATACGTAGAGAGATAGAACCCATGGCTTACTGTAGAAGACAGAGAGGCATGGATCTTGGACTTGTAAACGAGTATATTTGGGTTGTAACCAATTACCAGACGACACAATTTTAGACTGGTCCAAATTCAAGGATTTGCGGACGACAATTTCAACTGAACAAAATTCTATAATGCTATTTTATAAAATTCTGAATAAGATCGTATTGTAATGGTTTTTGGGGGGTTCCGGGGCATCTAGGGTCTGTTTTTTACATTTGAGCCAGGATCTGGAAAAACGTCCCTTATAGCATTTGAGAACAACATGGTTCCAGATCAGCCTGCGTATACACGCAGTCTGACCAGGAACCATGCTGTTCTCCAATAGCTTCCTCTTGGTCTGTAGCAACCATTTAAGAGTAACTTGGATGCTGGTTAGACTGCATCTAGACACAGCCTAATCTTGAAACCTAGCTGTCTCAAATGCTATAAGGGACGTTTTTTCAGATCCCGGCTCATTTCTTTCTTGGAAAGTCACACTTGAAAAATAAATATGTTGTCAAAGTCCGGGCTTCCTGTCCTCCGTCTAGATACGCGTCGGGTTTCGTTGTCGATTATTGTTTTAGAAAATTATGTCTTGGCCTATTTATCTAAAAGTTCATTTGAATTGAATGGCATTTTGGGTGTTCCTGCCCAAATATAGAAAAGGGATTGTTTTGATTCCCTTTGTTTTGTGAATGAGTTTATTTTGATTTTTGGTCTCACTAATCGGATCATGGCCAGTTTCAAACAGCTGAACGGTCGGTATATTGTCTTTGTCTTTATATATCCCCTACTGTGTCAGTTTAGTTTGAATGCTAAGAACGAGCTCTATTTAGCCATGACCCACTTTTCTCTTCAATTAAAATGTTTTATAATGTGCCTAATACGGATAAGAAAATTAGGGAAAAAATTTGATGTTATTGTCTGGTCTTTGCATCTGATCTGCATTTGCAGTACAGCCTGTCAAAAAATGAAAAAATAAGAATTTCGCGCAATTCTCTCAAATTAACAAAAGATAAATAAATGAAATAAATCCTAAGTTTTCCAGTGGCCAAAAGACATTAAAGGAAGTCTTCGGTGGGCAGCGTATCACTCTGGCAGCATTTTTTTCTATAAGTAACTAAGAACAGCTTCTATTTTTTTTTATTCTTGAACTACAGCGGTTGTTTTCCTTGACGAAAATAGCTATAGTTGGAAAAAAAACAAGATAGGTATAAAAAGTATGCCCTTTACCCTGTGATTAGCATTTTTAGTCTTTTCATGGTTTTGAAAAAAGGGCATGTTATGGAAGAAGACATATGATGTAGACATATCTCAATTCAAATAAGAATGTCATTGAAGTCTTTAGAATAACTGAAATATTTCATTTTTCAGTCAAGGTGAAAACTGGCATAAACTCCGAACAGTGACGGCTCCCAAAATGTTAAAGATGAAATGTGCACTTGATTTCTGCACGCCAATGAACGATGTGGCTAACGACTTTGTTGAACATCTGAACGATTGTAAATTGGATAACCAAGAGATACACGGACTAGAAAAGGAACTGTTCAAATGGGCTTTTGAATGTAAGTAGGCCCTAATTTAAAAAATGCATATCTGGGAATGTGAACTGCAAAAAAACATTGTTTGAATGTTATATTGATATAATATCATGTTATAATAGCACAATTTCACCAAAGAATGAAATAAAAAGTTTCTTTTCTTGTTTATGATCACTATTGTCCATTATTCAGTAAAACATGATGTGTTGCATAATTTGTCATCTCGTAAAATACAATGTATAGTGGGAACCCAAACTGAAAATTCATTTTACACACGTCTACTCTGCTAACATCTGATAGTGTTGCGTGAACTGGCTAAGACTGTGGTATACCAACAATTTCCTAAACTCTGGACATTAAAGTGCATGAGGAAAAAATGCGTCACAAAGTGGCACGTGGGGTCAGATTGTGCCTAGGTGAAGGATGAGGGGTTATTATAATTTTGGGTAAAAGTTTTCTTCTGGACTGAAAGTAAAAATGTAAACTACAAAATGAATTTAAAATTCTAGATTTCTAGATCTAATTGAATTGATTTTATGTTTTATGCAGCTATCGGAACATTTCTATTCGAAGAGCGGATAGGATGCTTCGCCAACCCAATGCCAGAAAAAGCTCAAGATTTCATCGAACATTTACAAGAATACTTCAAGTACCTACAACCGCTCATGTTCAACGTGCCTACCTACAAACTATACAAAACGAAATTGTGGAAAAAGTTCGAATACCACGCTGATAAGGTATTCGAACTTGGGAAATATTTCATAGAAAAGGTATGTAGACTAAGTAATAGATAACATGATGGATAAACACTTGACTCAGAATTTCAGAAAATCTTCAATATTTTTGACATGATCAATTTTAATTTGGTCTTAAGCAGAGAATGTAAGAAAAAGCCAAGAATTAGTTGGACGTGAAGATTTTGAAAAAAAAAAACAAACAAAAAAACAGCTGACAAAAAAGTTATAGAAGATCAGCCAAAGATTTTGGTTGATATTCATTAACCTTTTTATCAGCTAATTTTTCAAAATCAATCACATCCATCTAATGCGAGACGTCTGCCCACCTGCTCTGCTTCAAACTGAATTTAAATCGGTCCCGTATTAACAAAATTATTGAAGATTTTCTGAAATTGTTGTATCCTGTGATTATCCACTGTTGATAAGAGGCGCAGGGGCAAATACAATATCTATGAATTACGGGTTGCTTGTAACATTTGTATTATTGTCTGCTAGATTGATATAATAATAAAACATTATAATTATAAAACCAAATACAGTCGACACTCGTTGTGTCGAAGTCCGAGGGGCCGTCAAAATACCTCGACATATCCGGAGTTCGACTCATCCGATTTTGTTCGGCTTCGATAAAGTTGATATTTGACCATTTGTGAAACTAATCTTTTAAAGACGTTTTCGGGAGTTTGTTAGTGCGCAAGTTCGTGCGCATTGAAATTCTTCACTCTTGACAGCCTCGGTGGCGCAGTGGATAGCGCACTCGGCTTGAAAGCCGGAGGTTCCGGGTTCAAAACCCACTGGGGGTGTGTCTTTTGGCAAGACATTTAAAACGATTTTTTCAAGTAAATTGTGACGTAATTTCGGACAAACAAATGAATTTCGTGGGTTTTATTATAAAATCTCGTATTTACGGCTTGATATAAGCCGTAAATACGAGATTTCATATCAACACCGACTGTTTATCAAAACATAACTGTAAACCCAGTCTATTTTAGTGCAAAATTCCAACAAAATTAATATGGTTACCCCTATATTTATTTTTACAGTTATTTTCAGCATACTTTAATGTACAAAATATGTGAATTTAAAACAAATTAAATTCGTAAAACTTTTTTTATTTCGATTTTTGTGCATTACTTGAACGAAATTTGTGAAAAAATGTGCCTTTGACGGAAAAAGTAGTAATTTGTAAAACCACATTCCTTTGGTATTTTTACTTTTCTACTCATTTCATGAATTCCACATCTTGTTTGTAATACAAACTGAATTGTATGACCAAAGAAATATGTTAGATATTTGATAAAGGTATGAAAAATCATATATTTGTTAAGATAGTGTGTATTTTTTACAAAATCAAAAAATCATGCAATAAAGGTTTACAGGTGTGTTGTAAGAATGCAAATACAAGGGAAACTAATATGGTGACCCCACTTTTTCTTTGCATATTTGAACTAGGCATACTCTAAGGAAAAAATATGTAAAAATGAGAAAAATTAAATTCGGCAAAAAGAATCTAGCAAATGTCTTTAAGATCATTATTGAAATATAGTAGGAAAAGGAAAGAAATTGCTCGCTTCGAGCAATTTCTATCCTTTTCCTACTATATTTCAATGGCTATATTCTGTTCGAAATTATTTTGTTTGAAAAAAAATTATGGCCATTGATGAGGACGGGACCAGATTTGAACTTCGACTTAAGCGAAAATTCTACTTATCTGGTGTCGACATAACGAGTGTCGACTGTACTTATAAAATGACATATCTGAATGCGATCTCTTTTGGGATCGTGGTCACGAAGTGTTACTGACATTGCATACATTGACGCAGAATGATATTTCGACAACCCAATTGAATAACACTGGAATATAAAGTTAAAACACAAGAGCAACAGATAAGAGGGCAAAATACAGTATATCTCGATGAGACGATTCTAATGAGTACCCACAACATTGTATGAGCATTGAGTGAAAAATTCATTTTGAAAAGTCATCGCCACCTGATTTCTGTAGCTTCGATAAAGGCTTAATAAACTTAATGTGACCCATTACACTAAAATGGACCTTATAGGAAGTGTGAAAAATATCGACCCTAGCCTGTCTGCGCAGTCCGCGCAGCCAGACTAGGGCCGACACTTTTCACTTGTAAGTAATTTTCTAAATCTGGAATGTTTTTCCTATCTTGCTATATGCTCATTTTTTGCATACAGTATCTGGTTGACCTTTGCTGAGTCTGACAAGATTGTCAAAATGTGGAATTTTTGACCTCTGATATGGTGACAGGTCCCTTTTAGCGTGACAGGTCACAAATACTTATACAATGACAGCTCTGAATATGAGCACTTTTGGGATCGTGGACACGAAGCGTTACTGGCTTTTCATTCATTGACGTAGATGATGTTTCAAAAATCAGACATGACAAATATGAAACATAAAGACCCTGGAAACTGATTACTGTTACAATGACAGACGAAAACACGATCACTTTTGTGGTTTGTAGTCACGAAATGTAGGTGGCATGTCATCCAATGTCTCAGTAGATAGTATTCTTTGTCCGAACAAGACACACCTTTGACGTAGTTTTATAGAACATGAGCTGTGATATCGAATAGGTGGCATCTTGACATTTCAAACCTTAACCAATAGCATTGGTATTTTTATAAATGCGATTCCTGCATATTAGGTCTTATGTAGAAGTTATTAAACACAGCGTGGATCCTGATCAGACTGCTTATATACGTAGGCTAATCGGGATCCGAGTCTTTTAAATGTTATGTAGGCCATTATGGGCGTTTTTACGACATTCCAGCTTATTCTTATTATCCTCTTCCAGAAAGTAGCAGAAATAGAGGCCAAGTCTAGTGACGCCAGCGTAACTGCTGAAGATAATGAAAAAGTAGCGTTTTTAACGTACATGCTGTCACAAAAATCCCTCACAACCGACGAAGCTCTTTCAACCGCTGTAGATCTACTCCAGGCTGCTACAGAAACGGTAGGCATTTCATACACGTTGCTTTTAAATTCTAAAAAAGTCCAAAGATAGCAGCGAAACGCATGCATACAACGACAAAGTGGCGTTTTTAACGTACATGTTGTCAAAAAAACTACGGGCTGCTACAGAAACGGTACGCATTTGCTACACGCTTTCATTATGTATGTTTGTAGTTCTGCATGACATACGGAACATACGGAATCCCTTTTACGAAAATATATTGAACAAAAGTGAAAACGCTACACTGCAAGAATTCTAATTTCTGGAAAAGTATCGAACTAACAGCATGACATATATTTTGACGTTATATACCAGGCTTTTAGAAATCGTTTTGTTGAAATTTCATTGCCTTGTCTTCTTTAATGTCAGAGTTACAGCCCTTAATGCGTTTAGAGTTAATTTCATCTAATGCCGCATATGCGCATGGGCAGAAAACATGTCATTATTTTTTTTCGGAATTGGTCATATCCGGGTTGCATAAAAACACTTAAAATCTCACTTTTCTATTGTAGCAAGCTCTAAAATCAAGGTCCAACTTTTCGATTTTGCGAATTACCTCCCTTTGACATAAACAAATAGGGAATTTAAAATGTTTGGTATTCACAAATTTATCACGTTTTTCCATTGATTTTTTTCAACATCATGCAGGCCTTACAGGGGATATTTGAATTCTTTCTTCGACTAGGATTGTTCCCAGATGTCCATGCAATAGCGATTTTAATTTCCTATGGAGATTACATTGTAAAAAATTTCCAAGCTTTGGAACATAATGAAAATTCTGCTTTTCAAACATCATTTTCTAAACGCTGAAACAATGTTATGCAAGCTTCGTTACATTTCCTGACTGATAATTTGTCAGACTACCATTCCGTGCAGTCCGGCATGGTTTACATTCTTCTGCTAGGATCTCTGAAGGTTTAGATTGTGTAAAATTACCGTTCAAATTGTACACCTGAAAAACGGACCTCTGTCTCATTAAAAGCGTCCGTTTTTCATCCCCGTAATTAAGATCCACAAAACGTTTTGTGTTTGGCACAGCCAAGTTATTGAACAATGCGATACACTTTCATTTGATTTTTTTACTTGTTTTATTTAGAAGAAATATAACAAGCAAAGTAGGTGTAGCGTTTTCACTTTTGTTCAGTATACATACCAATTCTCATAAATGAGCTAAGGTCCGTGCCCAGTTTCGTAAACGGGTCTTGGCTTTTACGAAACCCGGCACAAAACGAAAATAGGCACAACATGTATACCAACAAATATTCAGATCGTAGACATGGTATTTTTTAATGTACGTGCGATGGGTTTTATTGCGTAATATCCGTCTGTCCATTTGTTCGTCCGTCTGTTAAATGGCCAATAAATTAGTGCCCCTACAACCCCTCCTATTAAAGGTTACATGTATATAATTCTGTTCAATTTCTCTTTAATGTATAGTTATATTCTTTAAATTGTGTGACCTTGAACTAATGTATTCTCTCAAACCCCGCACTAAACCCCAATCAATTATAAATTTCATTTTTACAGACGTCAAACGCCATGTTATGGACATTATACTGCCTAGCAGAAAACCCTCGTGTTCAAGAGAAGATGTTAGAAGAAACAAAAGCCGTTCTGGGAGAGGACGGACAAATCAACGAACACAATATTTCTAAACTCACATACGTAAAGGCTGTGTTAAAGGAATCATTTAGGTAGGTGATGAGGCAAAGTTACCAGTCAATTCACAACGGCTTAAACAAGACCTGAATCTTTAATATCCAAAATGAAAATGCTAGCCTATCGCTTTACCATGCTTACACTGTCAGAGCGAGGGTCAAACTATTCAGTACTTATTTATTTTCACTTATAAAACAATTTTAATCAGAAGACTTTGAAACTGGTTGTATAAAGTCACTTAGCAAATCTAACCGGCCAGTCAAACTCACGGCTCGTAACCAGGGGCCTGTTTCATCAAAACATTTAAAATGTGTTTTTAACTTACCACTGTCTTAAAAATCGCTTAAAACAACACTCGCATAATTCATGTCTCGATAAATTGGCGATACGCGTTTCTTGTCCTAAATTTGTCGTAAGACGCCGGTAAGTCAAAAATACGTCTTAAATATTTTGATGAAACTGGCCACAGGGCGCCTTATTATCAACGATCGTACGATTATTTTTTGCGTAATGACTTGTAGCAAAAAACTTGATTAGCCCAATCTGATATCTCGCGCAATCCTAGGCTTCGTTACACTGTTTACACAAAAACGTGGTCGTAAGACCTTTGCTGATATGGGCCCCTGAGTATTTTGTATTTTCACCCGATATAATATCTATGATCTATGCTATTAAAAGTATGATCATGTTGATAATTGTAGTTCAAGAATTGCTTCTTTCCGACGAATCTCTATCATAAAATATACTGACACGAAAACGAAAGAGTGCGTGTGGTTGCATGGAAATATTATACACATATTTAAGCTTAATATTATCAATATATGGAATGAAATTCGCGAAAATGTACATGTATTGACTGAAAAAAAATGTTTAATGGAATTCGGCAATTACCAGAAGTTTGCAAATTGTAAGGATCGGTAATGGTCTAATTTCAGTCAAATTTAAACCATCCTACTGTCGATATTTTTTTGTAAATTTTGATACCACATAGATCTATGATATCTTTTTGCTTAAATAAAAATACAATATTTCCTTGTAACAACTTGTACAACAATGTACACTTTCTTTTGCGTGTCAGTATACTTTTTACAAATCGAGGGGTCAATGCAACACTATTGTAAGTGCCTATATTTATATAGGCACTTACAATAGTGTTGCACTGACCCATCGATTGATGGCTATATTCATCCATTTTTCCCAGAATGTATCTCATCAACGATCCCTATCGTAATAGGCCTAAATTCTCTTATAACTCTCAATTGTTATCTATCTGTTTCAGAATGTATCCTATCACATGGGCCACCAGCAGAATTACACAAGAAGAGATTGAAGTAGCGGGGTATAAAATACCTTCTGGAGTAAGTATAATTTGCAACATATTAAGGTAGTCCATCCCTAATGAGTTCACATGACGTCGGAATTATTCGGGCGTGATCGAAAAAAATCGGCGGTGGAATTTTCCACCGCAAAAAACCCCGATGTTTTATGAATCTCAAAGTGGCGACATTACGGGTATTCTACCTTATATTTTCTAGTAGTTTCTTTAGTGGTCTAAGTTGAAAGGATGAATAAACAGAATCCAAGTATTGATAGCATTGAAGGTCCGGAAATTTAGGATTCGAAGTACTGTAAATGGGCAATTTTTCTTAAATTTAAACTGGAGAAAAGGTCAATCACTTTGTCAAGTATTCTCAATGTTATAATCAGATGGTATCATTAAAATTAACCTTTACACTCTAGTCCTCAAATCTATGTAAAAGACATGTGATACATACTTAGAAATTAAATCGAGATAGACGAAAGATAAATGGTGAAACAACGCATTTGTGGTTCAAGGAAATTTCTTCGTTTGCCTAACTATTTTCCTAAGTCTTTCATTTATAAATGATAATATTCTTTTTTCTAAACAAGTCAAATTCTTAACGTAGTTTTATAGACTTCATGAACTATATTTTTCGCATATTCTTTTTGCAGACACACATACAGGCTAATCTATACGGCATGTACAGAGACGAGAAGATCTTTCCTAACAACAACACATTCCAACCTGAACGATGGTTACGAGAAAATCAGATGGACACACACGCCAAAAGTTTGTCTAATTTGGTATGGGGACATGGTGCTAGAATGTGCATAGGTACGGAGTTTAGTTGTTAGAAGTGCTCTTGTTTTCATTCAAAAGTTAGTCAGTTTTCATATTGATTGTCCACGCTTGGTTCTAGACATTAATTTTTACAACAATGTACTCTTGAAGTATGATGGATCAACCAACCAATGGTTATATTCACATACATGCTAACGTTACAATGGTCTATATGTTATGAGCAATCTCAGAACTTAAGCAGTTTTAAAATTGCTTATACTGAACTCTGAGCAGTTTTAAAACTGTCAGCAGTTTTAAAACTGCTCAGTCCCAAGGTTGCTTATGACATATCTACGACACGTGTACAATAGCTTAAATTTTTCAGTCAGAATTAAAACTGATTATTATAAAGATTTTTTCAAACATGTTACTTTCAAAGAAATTGAAAATTGATAAAATTAAATCTATGTTAGAATAATGGATATGGACATTGTCATATCGTGATAATCGACTGATAAAAGAGTCTGAAAGCTTAACATCAGATTTTTATCAGATCGGCGTATTCTTCTATTGCAGGACGGCGATTTGCTGAACAAGAAATTTACATTTTATTAACAAAGGTATATATTTCAATTTTGTTTTTTTACACTTTTAACCCTTTCCCAAACAAGACCTGGTTTTGACGCCCCTGATAGAATAGGCTTGGGAAAACATTGAGACAAAAGAAGAAACTGCTGATAACCAGCAGTTTCTCCTTTTGTCTCAATATTTTCTATGCCATATTTTACACAAATCCTATCTTTAATAGCATCCATTTTGTCTTTTGTAGCAGTTTATGAAGTTGGTCACCCCAAATTTGCCGTTTGGGAAAGGGTTAAAGTCATGAAGAACACGAGTAAAGTTTAGTTTGGACCAAATTGCAGACACAAACTTTAAGATGGATTTGATTCAAACTACATAGTTGAACTTATTACCACACAGGTCTGTGTCCATTCATTCTTTTATTCGCATAGTTTGTACTCTAAAGGTGATATTTGTTCTGTAAAAAGTTGTCTTGGGTATTGCAGCTACAGATAAGAGGGTACTGTATTTTCAAAACACAGCTTTTATAATTGTGAACCGTCACGCTAAAGGACCTTATCCGAACTCCAAAAATCCAAATTTTGACAAACTTGTAAGACCCAGCAAAGGGCAACCAGGTCCCAATTGCGAAAAATGAACATATAGTGAGATAGGGGAAGCTCTCCGGATTTAGAAAATTAAATAAAAGTGAACAGTGTCGGCCCTAGTCTGGCTGCGCGGACAGCGCAGACTGACTAGGGTCGATATTTTTCACACTTCCGATAAGGTCCCTTTTAGCGTGACGGGTCACTTATATCATTATTTATCAAACCCTTTTATTCCGGGTACTTACTTGAATCCTCTCATCGATTCAAATAAGTACCCACAGCATAGGCTTTGGATCTGAAATAAAAACAAGAGGACCATGATGGTCCTATATCGCTCACCTGAACCTAAATGATATGAGCAACACTTTTGTTCAATTCAATTAATATTTATTAATTTAAGACTGAAAAAGAACTTATGGTCAATAAGGTTGTGAAAATCTAACTCATCCAAGATCTAAATTATGGTGCCAAACATTGTAGAGGGGGTGGTGACTTTTCAAACTGCAATAATGCTGTCAGTGATCATCAAACCCTATGTTGTAGGTACTCATTTGTATCGTCTCGTCGAGACGATTCAAATGAGTTTGAGTTTATTGGGGTTTTACGCCGTTTTCAACTACCAGAGTCATATCGCGGCAGCTGGAGCACCTACCCATGGATTCCTGTTGTTTCTCAAACCAGTACTACCACAACACCCTTACCGAGCCTCCAGCTGCTCGCCCACTTAGGTTAACGATTTCAAACCCATTGGTGGATGACAATTTTGTCAGAAAGGGTATTAGCCGCGGCCGGGTATCGAACCCGGGACCTCTCGAATGAGGGTCAGACGCGCTACCAACTGCGCTAAGGCCGCGGCCGATTCAAATGAGTACCCACAACATAGATTTTGAATTCGAAAAAACAATGTTAGTATGTCTTCACCTCCACTTATCTGTAGCCCTGATTGTATCCAAGTTTTGTCTTGATTGATAAATAATTGTAGATTCTAGAGTATAAACAAGGTCAAAAACATCCGAAAACAACAATTTTGTCAAATTCAAGGGAACAAAACGCTCGACTTTCTGATCAGATCAGACTGAAAATCAAATTCATATGAGATCTTATGGTTCCCAACATTGTGTCCAAGTTTTGTATAGATTGATCAATAATTGTAGATTCTAGAATGTAAACAAGGTCAAAACCAGCCGAAAATGGCAATTTTGTCAAATTCAAGGGCACATAACTCTCAACATTCTCATCAGATCAGACTGAAAATCAAACTCATCCAAGATCTTATAGTCCCCAACATTGTGTTCAAGTTTTGTCTTGATTGATAAATAATTGTAGATTCTAGAGTATAAACAAGGTCGAAAACAGCCAAAATCAGCAATTTTATCAAATTCAAGGGCACATTACTCTTGACTTTCTAATCAGATCAAACTGAAAATCGAAGTTACCTGAGATCTTAAAGTCTCCAACATTGTGTCCAAAATTTGTCTTGATTGGTGAATAATTATAGATTCTAGTGTGTAAACAAAGTCGAAAACAGTAAAAAACAGCAATTTTGTCAAATTCAAGGGCACATAACTCTTGACTTTCTGATTAGATCAGACTGAAAATCAAACTAATCCCAGATCTTATGGTCCAAAACATTGTGTCCAAGTTTTGTCTTGATTGAATAATAATTGTAGATTCTAGAGTGTAAAAAAGGTTGAAAACACCCGAAAATGGCAATTTTGTCAAATCCAAGGGCACGTAACTCTTGACTTTCAGATCAGATCAGACTGAAAATCAAACTCATCTGAGATCTTATAGTCCCCAACATTGTGTCCAAGTTTTTTTCTTGATTGACCCTTTCCCACACATTGGCGCTTTTGGATGCCCCACAAAATAAAGGCTTTGGAAAACATTGTGACAAGCAATTTCTTCATTACCCACAATGTTTTCTACCAAGAAAGACCAAAAAATGTTAAATTTTGTTCAATGGAACTTGTCGTCTGCAACACCTATGATTTTGGACTAGGCTAAAATTTTGTTGTTTTGTAATGGGTTAATAAGAGTGTAAATCTATTTATATCCTCTATCAAACTAGATAACTCTACTTATACTGAAGAAAGTAGTGTCAGAGTTCCTTCCCTTAGATTAACTCTTTTTTGAATACAGCAGAAAAGTGGCAATTTTGCCCAATTCAAGGGCACATAACTCTCATCTTTCTGGTCAGATCAGACTGAAAATTGACCTCATCCAAGATCTTATGGTCTCCAACATTATGTCCAAGTTTTGTCTTGATTGATCAATAATTGTAGATGCTAGAGTGTAAACAAACTTAAAAACAGCATTTTTTGACATTCAAGGGCAGATAACTCCACACTTTCTGGTCCGATCAGGCCCATAATCGAACTTGTCCGAGAACTTATGATCGTACTTGTTTTGGCCAAGTTTGATCAAGATTGAGTAACTTTTGTGGATGCTAGAGTGTAAACACCCCAAATGTTGACGGACGGACGGACGGACGGACGGACGGACGGACGGACGACGGACAAAAAGTGACCACAATAACTCACCTCGAGCACTTCGTGCTCAGGTGAGCTAAAAATGAGAATGCCTATACCCCTTCTTAGCTGTTGCTCAGGCGTAACTCTTTTACTGATATCTCTACTTACATCGTATCATTGTTCTATTTTTACAGATTATCCAGAATTTCCGACTAGAATATCACCACGAGCCGATTGAGGCCACTTTGAACACTGTGATGACCCCAGACCGACCCGTAAAGTTGACATTTGTCTCACGGAAACATTGATGGAAAACGACCATAGGCTATTAATTATCGACTTTCGAGTTGCGAAGTGTCCAGGAAAAAGATCTGTGATTTCATTAATCAAGATATTTGTAGACAACAGTGTCATTTCGTCACTTTTCAACGAAAACCTCGTAACTGCAGCTTGTTTTAAGCTTCAGTTACGAGATTTTTGTTGAATAACGGAGATTTACTGTTGTTTTACAAAACAAAGCTGTTGGTTTCATATGATAAAAAGGCATAGCATCAGCTTGTATCAAGCTGTACATGCTAGTTTCATGATATAGTTATGAGGTCTTTAATGAAACTCATCGTCGCCTTTCAACAATAACCTCGTAACTGCAGCTTTAAACAAGCAGTTACGAGGTTTTTGTTGAAAATCAGCGTAATGCTATGTTGGTTGTTGCATAATTCTATGGCGCGCGAATAGGGTCTAAAGTCAATATAGCGCTAGGCCGATAATTAAAATAGGGGTAGACCGGTAAAATAGCGGTCTACCCTTATATTTTTACCGGTCTACCGGTAAAAATATCGGTCTACCCTTAAAATAAGGGTAGACCCCTATTTCAAATAACGGTCGAGCGATAAATTACCGGTAGACCGATAGTTATTTTTTACCCTTCTGCTCGAAATCTCATTAGCCAATCAAATGGCTCGTTACATCCTCAACCCACCGGGAATATCAACGACCGTATAATACAAGCTCTGTGATTGGCTATCGAAAAAAATAGGGGTCTACCGATAAAAATAGCGGTCTACCGGTAATTTTATCGCTAGACCGTTATTTTGAATAGCGGTTTACCCTTATTTTATGGGTATACCGATATTTTTATCGGTAGACCGGTAAAAATATAAGGGTAGACCGGTATTTTTAAGGGTCTACCCCTATTTTAATTATCGGTCTAGCGCTATATTGACTTTAGACCCTATTCGCGCGCCATATAATTCCCCCGTTTTAGCTAGAATACCTCTGTCATTTTGAGCCAAAAAATCCCAAAGCAATATAGGATCACTTTAGTTGGATATTTTTACTTCATGTTTTTATTTTAAATGCTCATTTTATTTTTTCTGTTAGCAATTCCACGTTACTATGATACCTTTACAGTTAAAATGCATTCTCAGCCACTTTTGTTGGTAATTTTCTTCAATAAAAATGTATACATGATTTTTCTGTGCACTGAATTGAAGCCTTTTTTAAGCTGCAGTCTTAATATGCTTTCGAAGAAAAGCGCCAATATGCACCTATTGTAAAGTACTCAGCCAGATTTTTTGTGAAGATTTCTTCCCTAAAGCATATTTTCAATGAACTTGGGAGTTCAATTGACTTGAAAATATAATCAGGAAAAGAAAAACTTAATTTTCATGATGTCTTAAATTTTTCCAGGGAAATTAACAAGTTTTTTTTGTCTTTTCTAAAGAATGTAATGTCTTTATGGTCTTTCTTATGGTTTAACCCATTTCCAGAAGGCAAAACTTTGGATCTTTCCAATTTGAAATGTGGTGTAGATGATAAATTCACGATGATGAAATCTAAAAATCTTTGCATTCAGGATTAGAAAATATTGTGGAGGATGAAGAAATTGTTTGTCATAAAAAAATCTTAATTTTAGACAATGTTATCTCTAGTATTTTTTTTTGAGAAGCATCTAAAAGCGTCACTAAGTGGTAACAGGTTAAGTCACTGAAAACATTGAATGAAAAGAAGAACATGCTGATGATCATTTCAACTAATCATTTCAACCATAGAGAATGAAAATTTCATAATTTATTTTACCCTTTGAATGAATGTTATATCTAAATATAAAACAATAGGATCTATAATCAAATGTGCATTTTATTTATTATAATTATACATTCTGTTATATTTTTGTTAACACTGACTGTTTGAATGAATACAGCTTCATACAAACTTAATAAACACTGATGAATTCTTATAGAGTATGTTTGTGAATCTTTGTATAGATAGCACATAAATCATGGAAAATTGGGTCAGTCCAATGATTGATTAACTGATTAATTGGGGTAAAATGCCTCTTTTAACTGCTATGATCATATCAATGTGGCTGGAGCACCTAACCATTCCTGTCTTTTCTCATACCAGTACTACCACAACATCTTTACTGAGCCTCCAGCTGCTTGCCCACATAGGTAAACGATTATCAAACCATTAGTGACATTTGTCAAATGGGTATTTACAATGTACCAGGAATTCAACCTGAGACCTTTTCAGTGAGAGCTGGATCACTATGACTTACTAAATGGGTCAAAAGTCTATATAGAGCGTGCACGCATAAAATATACGCGTCGACGCATATCTTTTCAACTGTTTCGCGTAAATTTTATGCGTAGAAGCGTAAACATACGCGTTGATGCATAAAATTTACGCGAGCAGTTGTAAATATATGCGTCGACGCGTGAATTTTACACGAGCAGTAGTAAAAAATGTGAAACCGAGGCTGGCCAATGGGAGAGGCGGTTAGAAATCTTTCCCTTTATACAACAAAATTGATGGATGAAACGAAGGATCTGATTGGTTAATAGATAAAATACGTGCCAACGCATATATTTACACAAGCAGTTGAAAATTTACGCGTCGACAAATATATTTTCAACTGCTCGCGTAAATTTTATGCGTCAACGCGTATGTTTACGCGTCTATGCATAAAATTTACGCAAACAGTTGAAAAGATATGCGTCAACGCGTATATTTTATGCATGCACGCTCTAAATAGACTATTGACCCATTTGGTACGCCATAGATCACTACCTACTGCACTATGGCCGTGGCTCAAGGCCTCTTGGGCAAGTGCATGGTATTTAAATTATTTAACCTATTACCATTAAGCAAAATTTTAGACATGTCCAAATTCAAATACATCTATGCTGCAGATGACAATTTCAAGTGAATTAAATTTTGATTTATTTGTCTTCCTGTTTAGTAAACATTGAAGGGAATGAAGGAATTGCTTGTCACAAACATTTTTTTTTTCATTTTCTACAATGTTTTTCAAATGCTTTATCTCGTAGGGTGTCAAAAAGTGTCAATATGTGGGAATTGGTTGAAGAGAGCATATTCATTCAGATGTAATCATATGGCCCCTCTCACATTGATGAGTCAAAAGTCAAAAGTACATTTTCGTCTAATTGTTTGTGGAAGCACTATAGGTCCGAATAGATGTTTACCATCCTTCCAACATTCATGGCTATTTTACAAAGAGACCCCTTTTGAAAGTTGTTTTTGTTTAAATAGGTGTTTATTTAAATTGTTTCCAACAATGGGATAAGAAAACAGACTCCTGACAAAGGTATATTGCAGCTTTATTATACAACATTTAATGTCATACACCATATAAAGTAAATTTAGATCTATATAATGATATTACAGTATCTAAACACAGATAAAATAGCAGGTTCAACAATGAAGCAATTACAATTTCAAAACAAAATGACAACTTCTTTTTCTTCTTCAGAAGTTACTAAAATACGAGGGTTGTCCGGAAAAATTTGGGACTGTCTTAATAAAAAACGAACGACAGGACTGGTGTGATATATTTAAAACTTTACCTACAGATAATTGCATATATATCAGAGTGGTCCTGAAAATTTTAATAAGATACTACGATGTGAACCGTTACAACATAAATTTTAAAACATACAAGTAACAACTTACAGAGCACTTCATTGCATTATGACGTAACGTCATTTTCACATTTTTCAAAATACCGGTACTCCCCACAGGAACGCACACACTTACGGTGACGTTCAACCCATTGGGTAAAAACATGTCCATATCACCCTTTTTTATACCCTGCAACAGCTGGTCGTACTGCCATGTGTAAGTCTCATAAGTTTTCATACCGATTACCTCGTATCAATACAATTCTGAAATAAAGCTTTTTTATGTTTGTGAGGTGATGGCCTCCCGCTCCGTTTTAAATCATTCACATCTTCATTACCGTCACCAAAACGTTTATGCCAACGGAATACTAATGCCCTCGAACAGTTAGGACGCGTTTGATCCATTTTTTAGAAACTTTTATGTATCCGTAGGAGTCATTCCCACATTTTCACAGTGCTTAATAACCGTGCGTTGCTCTGTGGGTGACATCAACGTCAGAGTTTTTTCCGATATCTTAAAAGGTTGAGTGTACTTCCGTTACTTGTTTTCCGATGTATGACGTCAAAATTTTCTGCAAATATGTAGCATACGTTTATCTGACGTCATACGTTTTGACCATACGTTTTGGCCTAAAATGTATCTTATGTAAGATATCAACATTTTTTGATTTCCGGTGATTTCAAAGGGCTCAGTGACGAGACGAGGTAGTTGTCTTGGCAACCATTTTCTTGCCATGTAGGGAGTAATCAAACTTAATTTTCTGCAAGAAAGCTCCGAAAATAATTTTCCTTGTAATCATGCTCTTTTTAAAAATTTATTTAAAATACCTTTTGAGATATAGACACAGTCTCAAAGCTTTGCGGACAACCCTCGTACTTTGAACATAGATCTACTTATTCTACATCAATTGAGAAGAAGTTTTTACAACTTATACTTATCACTCTCGATTCAGCTTCCTGGAAACTACACCAGTGCTTGAGCGAAATTTGTATGGGCAGTTGAAAAGTTTGAGAACTATTCTGCTATTGAGGATTGAACTAGGAACCTCTTGGTCACAAAGCCGATGCTTTACCTCTTAAACCAAGGACGCTTGTCCATTTTATTAGAGGGGAACAAGCGACCTACAAAAATTCTCTCTTGAACATCAGCAGGCAAATTTATCAAACTAGAAAACAAAATTTATGTGGTGGTCTTTAAATGCAATCACAAATATTCATTTATAATACTTAATAAAGATAAAAGGGAAAATATATGGAACCAAAAGCATTTGCTTAACTATTCATTTCCTATTTGAACATTCAAATTTAACTAATAGATACAGAATGGAAAAGAAATTACTCTGCCAGCAGAAATGTAAAATAACTCCCATGCAAAACTATTACTGTTATAAAATGACATGCATGTTTTTCATGATATATTGCAATGTTTTTAACCCGTTTCCAAACAGTCCTTGGTTTTGTTGATGTTCAAGATAAAGAACACTTAAAAACCATAGAGTCAAAGGCATTTTCTTCTCTGTAAGTTTTCTTAACCCTTTACCAAACAACAAAATTTTAGGGTGATCCACTTCAAAAACTGCGACAAGTGACGAAATGGGTGTTATTAAAGATATGATTTGTGTAAAATATGGCACAGAAAATATTGAGACAAAAGGAGAAACTGCTGGTTATCAGCAGTTTCTTCTTTTGTTTAAATGTTTTCTCAATCCATAAAAAAATTATCTATTATATATATAGGGACGTCAAAACCAGGTCTTGTTTGGGAAAGGGCTGACTATCCCAAATATATCATGCCATTCTATCATTAATTTTCTAATCTGCAACGCAACTTAGAGTTTGGAACAAAAATCTTGTCCTTCAGCTAGGAAAGGGTTGACACCAAACAAGACCTGCTTTAGACACATCCATTAAAATTGCTTTAGAAAAGTATTCAAAATATTGAGGCAGAAGAAGAAAATGCTAATGACCAGCATTTTCTCCTATTGTCTCAATAGTTTCTGAGCTATACAATATACAAATGTTATCTTTATAACTTCACATTTTGAAGTCTGAAGCAGCTTTGAAATTGGATCACCATAAAATTTTGCTGGGAAAGGGGTAACCCTTTCCCACACAAGACCTGGTTTTGACGCCCCTAATAGGAAAGGCTTGGGAAAACATTGAAACAAAAGAAGAAACTGCTGAAAACCAGCAGTTTCTCCTTTTGTCTCAATATTTTCTTTGCCATATTTTACACAAATTCTATCTTTGATACCTTCCATTTTGTCATTTGTGGAAGTTTTTGAATTTGACCACCCTAAAATTTTGCCGTTTGGGAAAGGGTTAAACAATTCCAGGTCCAGGACATGTGGATTATAATGATGCTGGTAATATTTCAATGGTGATGATGAGCCATCATCAGCCATGACAATATTTTGTACAATACAAGAGGCCGTATTCACTAACAATTCCAAAATATGTGTGGCCCGTCACACTAAAAGAGACCTTATAAGAAGTAAAAAAATCCTCATTTTGACAACATTGTCAGGCTCAGCACATGTCAACCAGATTGCATATGTGAAAAATCAACATATAGTAATATAGAAACAAGAGCCGTCACAGACGGATTATGCTCCCCGAATAAGTGTTTGTCACAAGAAAAAAACATATCATACATTAAGCCCCCTTTTCCCAAGACAGATTTTTTATACACACATTATTTATAGAATATAGTCTAGAACAGCTCATTTGTCACAAAAGTACAAAATTTTATTAACTTCTGCCCATTAGATGAAGAGAAATTAGAGAAAAACTAATTTTTACATTAAGGCCCCTTTTTCCATGATGCAGCCACAAATTAAGAAACCGAGGAAAAAGGTCTCTAGGGATTGACCCCAGGAGTTCACATGTGAAGTTTCATTGAATTTGGTCCAAGGGTTGCTGAGATCTGGCTGTGGACGGACGGACGGACAGACGGAAGGACAGCATGGTGACTATATGCTCCCCCGTATTTTTTTCAGGGAGCATAAAAACATTCTAGATTCAAAAAAGAACATAAAAGTGAAAAATATCGGCCCTAATCTGGCTGCGTGGACTGCGCAGACTGACTAGGGTCGATATTTTTCACACTTCCTATAAGGTCCCTTTTAGCCATCTGATTAGACGAGACAATCGTCTCGGCCAATCTGATGGGTTGTTATGAAATTGTACAGTCACAATGGGAATTAGATTCGTGAATACCACCCCTGGTTGTGAATCATAGATACAAATTTTTTGGCAAGTATGCTAAGACAGACAAATGGACAAAAAAGATATAATTATCATTCAATAAAATAGGGAATACAAAATACAAATATGGCAATTCTTTTTAAACATGCACCAACAAGCCCTCACAATACTACATATTAGTACATAATGTCAAAAAAAAAAAAAAAAATAGAACTTTGTCACTCTCCCATGAAACCATCACCAATCGACAAAATTGTGCACAGTATCAAATTTGAAAGGTATTGCAGACGAAGTTGAAAAGATAAAATGTTTGGCATTTTGAGTTAGAAAACATTGTGAATAATGAAGAAATTGCTTGTCACAAGCGATTCCTTCATTTCCCAAAAAGATTTCCACAGCCTTTATTTTGTGGGGCGTCAATAAGGGTCATTGTGTGGGAATGGATGGAATTTTGATGGCTACACAATATATAGAAAGTATGACACAGTTTAACTTACAGCTGAAAGAATCTAAATGAGCCAGGATCTGGAAAAACGTCCTTTAAGGCTTATGAGCCCAACATAGATCCAGATCAGCCTGTGCATACGCACAGTCTGATCAGGATCCACATTGTTCTCTTATAGCTTCTTCGTGACCTTTTATAACTTAAAGAGCGCAGCATAGATGCATATTTGACTGTATTTGACAACAGGCTGATCTTGAAACTCAATTTTTAAAAATGCCATAAGGGACGTTTTTCCAGATCCTGGCTCAAATGTATGTACAAATAAAACAATAATGCACTACATTAAGCACCAAGCAGTATAAAGTCATACAACCTTTGATAATAACATACAAAATACAATAGACAAAGAATAAAGAGCCTTCAAAACATACAAAATATAGCTATAATACAAAAAGAAAAAAAATCTTCAATTTTTTCAGCTGCAGTGTTGCACCAATAATACCGGTAAGTATAATTTTGATGGGATTTCGCATTTATAAATCTGACAAGAATGTTGACAGATTCTGGCGGGTATCACTTTTTATCCAACATTTCCTTCTCTTCTCTTAATATTTTCTGCACTATTAAAGATATTCCTTGATGATTTTCATATATTTAGTCACATACATAATAGGCTATACTAAAACATTTATCTATGTCTCTGATCCAAACTATTCTTTTTTCATCTGAGAGAGACAGTAGTCTTCCCCAACATTAGCAAATAACCACAGCTTCCTTGGGAAATGTCTGAAAGTAACAAGGGCCGTCAGAGACGGACAATGCTCCACGAATAAGGCATTGTCACAATAAATGTATGCCATGCAGAGCACTTTATTATCAAGGGCATCTGATTTGCTACTCAAATATGAAATTTCATCAAATTATGACCATTAGACTAGGAGAAATTAGAGAAAAACTGTATTTAACCATAAGTCCCCTTTTCCCATGACAAGGCCTCAAATCCAAAAACGGGGAAAAGCACATCAGCATTATGTCATAGGGAGTTCACATGGTAAGTTTCATTTGATTTGGCCCAAGGGTTATGGAGATATTGCTTCGGACGGACGGATGGACAGAATGATGGACGGACAGGACGGACGGACAGACAAAGCGGCTACTATATGCTCTCCCTTCGGGGAGCATAATAAAAACATCACATACATAAGATTGAGGAGGTAAATTGCCACTTTACATTTTATACCTTTAAAAGTCCTGTTTTTCATGAATTCAAAATGTTCGAAACATTAAATGACTTAGATATATCTGATCCATTTGGTGAGAAACTAAATCATTTTTTGTCAAATGTCAGAAAAGAAATTTGCCATTCTGGCAAGGTTCTTACTCACAACCCCTGAATTGATAGACTCAGACATTGCCCACTGAACTAATATGACTCAGCAAATCTGATGATAAGCCATAGTGTATTCAAATGTGCAATACATCAGCTTTAAATCAGCTTAGCAGAAAAAGATTAACAAGGTGTCACTCTGTCATAAGATATGCCCTTCACACCATTCCATGTCCAAGAACAGAGGGAAGTAACTCAAATAGTAATCAAGGTAGAAATACATTTTTGCATTCCACACTCCATTATCTCTGAAAAATAAAACTACCTAATTTGCTGTGCATCACACCTAAGTTATGCTGCGGACAAAGAAGTGGATGCCACTTGCCCGTCAGCCTGGTGATTCTGGTGATCCTTTAATTCATTCTGTCTTCAATGGGGGTATCAAAATGGCTTAATACCTTTTTATCTTGGGCGTTTAAATATATGGACAAGAGGGCCAGAATGGCCCTATATCGCTCACCTGAAAGAAGTTTACGACACGCCCACTTTTTTGATGAATCAAATATTTGCAAACAAATTTTGAAAAGGGTCACTCAAGGAACATTGTTGCCAAATTTGTTTCAAATTGACCCAATGCTTGATTTTTAAATAATTTTCTTATGATTTCTCTAAGTCTAATAAGCCACGCCCTGCCACGCCCACTTTTTTGTCCAATACAGAATTTGCCAACATATTTTGAAAAGGGTTACTAAAGGAACATTTCTGTAAAGTTTACTTCAAATTGGGCCAATGGTTGATTTTTAAAGAATTTTCTTAGGATTTCTGTAAGTCTGATAAGCCACGCCCACTTTTTCAGACGAATAAAAAATTTGAGAACAAATTTTGAAAAGAGTCACCCAAGGAACATTTCTGCCAAGTGTGGTTCAAATTGGGCCAATGGTTGATTTTTACAGAATTTTCTTGGAATTTTTCGAAGTCTGATAAGTCATGCTCTGCCACACCAACTTTTTCAGACGAAACAAAAATTTGCAATTCTTTTTTAAAGAGTCACCAAAGGAACATTTCTGCCAAGTTTGGTTCAAATTGGGCCAATGATTGATTTTTAAAGAATTTTCATATGATTTCTCCAAGTCCGATAAGTGATGACCTGCCACGCCCAGAATTTTGGACAAATAAAAAATCCGTGAAAAAATCTTAAGAAGGGTCACCCAAGGAATATTCCTGCCAAATTTGGTTCTAATTGGCCCAAGGGTTAAGGAGAAGAAGATTTTTGAAGATTTTTTTTACAATTTCTCTTGGTTAGATAAGGCCCGCCCTGCCACTCCCACATTTTTTTACGAAACTATAAATTTATGAACAAATGTTGAAAAGGGTTACTCAAGGAACAATTCTGCCAAGTTTGGTTTAAATTGGCCCATTGGTTAATTTTTAAAGAATTTTCTAAGGATTTCTCTAAGGCCAAAAAGCCCCTTCCTCCCTGCCACGCCCTCATTTTTTGACAAATGTAAAAATTTGTGAATCAATTTTAAAAAGAGAGACTCAAAGAACATTCCTGCAAAGTCTGCTTCAAATTGGCCCAATGGTTAATTTTTAAAGAATTTTCTTAGGATTTTTCTAAGTCCGATAAGCCCCGCCCTGCCATGCCCACATTTTTTGATGAATCAAAAATCCGCGAACAAGTTTTGAGAAGGGTCACTCAAGAAACATTCCTGCCAGGTTTGTTCAAAATTGGCCTGTTGGTTGTGGAGAAGAAGATGTTTGAAGAAATTGTGGATGGACAGACAGACAGACGGACGACAGACGGTGAATGACCACAATAGCTCACCGAGCACTTCGTGCTCAGGTGAGCTAATAAAACAAACCACATACCTGACAGTAAATTCTGGTTGTTCAATCTCAACCGCTTCCCCGTCAATGTCCAACAAATGCTCCACAATCCCATTTTCCGTAGATTTGTCACTAGGTTTTGTCAACGTCACTTTGTACTCGGAGGACTTCAAGTAGTCAACAAAATCTAGGGCTCTCTGTGGAAAATGAAATAACTATCTCGTTACTAGACAGCAAAATTTTAGACTTGCTCAAATTCAAAGATGTTGCTGACGACATATTTCTTTATGTCTATTTGTTAAATCTAAGAAGCAATGATGCACATCAAAATATCAAAGCCCTAAGTCAGACAATTTGGAAGGATATTGTATCATTTTTGTGATCAGAGAGACAGACTATGAATAGTGAGCAATTTTGTTATCATACAATGCTTATGCAAATTATTATATAGACTCCTTGGTTGATTGATTTGATGGGAATTTTATGTCCTCATGTAACTCAACAGTTACTGCTAAAGTCAAATAATAAATGGATTGGAAAAGTACAAGTTCTTACAAAAACATCTTTTGTGGCCATTCTTTTGAAGAAAGTGAACATCTGCATGCGTGTACAGGGACGCGTTGCTAAAACCGTGACAGAATTGAACAGGTTGTCAACATTTAACACGCTGTCACTAAAAACGTTAATGTGAAAAAATATCGCTCCTGTATAATCCTTTTCTACAATGTGCCATTCTTGTCTGCAATGAAAACTTTGAAAGTGAATATTATGGAATTGCTAGGTGATGTAGTACAGTTACAGATAAGAAGGAGAGATGGCTTTTCACTATGCAATATTTCACTTATTGTTCATCAAACCCTATGCTAAGGGTACTCATTGGAATTGTCGAGACGATTCCAATGAGTACCCACAACATTGGGTTTGAATTTAAAATAAGAAATTTAGAATGTATTCACCCCGTCTAATATGTTGCTCTAATACAGAGCTATGTCTTACATAGATATCTTTTGTGATCATCCTTTTAAAGAACGTCATCATCTGCATGCGGGAACATGGACGCATTGCAAGTATTGTGACAGTATCAAACAGATCGTCAACAGTTAATGCGGTACCACCAAAAATGTTGATGTTGAACGATATCACACCAACATAATCTTTTTCTACAGAGTACCATTCTTCTCTGAAAATGAAAAATATAAGATGTAACCCATCATGCTGAAAGTGACATTCTTGGAAGTCCATAAAACTAAATTTCAAGAGACAAATCAGAAATGTCACATTTAGAAAATGTATTGTAAGATAGGAAAATTAACCTTAATAATTATGTAGATCCAAAATTCTCTTACAGTTAAAAGTTTGAATCCTAGTTAGTCTGCGCAGTCCACTCAGACTGACTAGAATCAATACTTTTAAGACTCACCAGAAGCTCTCTTTTATTATGTTGTGTCAAAAAAGTATTACCTAAATTTAACGCTTGATTAGAAAGAAAATATTGAGGAAATAGAAACAAATACTGGTAATGATTCCAAATTATTTCTCATTACACAAAAGGAATTTGACGAGCGCTTTCTGCTTTTGTCTGAAAGTTTCAGACCAAACATACTAATCTTCTGTTTTTCGTAAAACTTTTTCTTTTCTAAAAGAATTTTGAAATTGAACAAGATCAAATTTAATCTTTCCTGAAGGAGTAAATTCATGAAGATACAAATCATTGCTTTTCAAGGAGGAACTTGTATCTACAGCTTTGAAAAAGCTGTAGATACAAGGTTTTTGTTGAAAAGCAGCATAATAATACCCATTTATTTTCTCACTTGTGATCAACCCTTTCACTGGTGGTGAACTCGACCAAAGCGTTGGACGTTTTTTTGCGATCATAGTATTCTGTCGGTGTTGTTATAAAATATCGTAACTACGGCTTCGATTGCATATTGCTACACCCGGTCTATTTTTAGAACAAATTCATTGTTATTAGAAAAACTAACCAATCAGATCTTTAAACTCACATTTAAACGCAAAATATCTGTACCTTGTAGTAGCGAAAAATGTCCCTCGCTTTGGCCGAGTTCACCACCAGTGCCTTTTTCAATTGTGTTAGCACCATCTTTGTTGGCACCTACATGCTGTTCGTCCGTGCCTTTCTGCACAATTCTTGGTTTTGATATCTGATAGGATGAGCTTTGCTTGATTGATTTGGGTTTAACATCGTTTTCAACTGCTATGGTCGTAATAGCTATGGCTGGAGCACCTAACAATGGATTCCTGTTGTTTCTCTTACCAGTAATACCACAACATCCTTACCAAGCCTCCAGCTGCTTGCTCCCATCTATAGGTTAATGATTATATCAAACAAATGGTAGGTGACGATTTCTTTAAACAAGAGCTGTCCGAAGACAGCGCGCTCGACTTTCTAAGTGCTGGACTTTCTAAGTTGCTAAGTATAAAGGGGGCATAACTCCAAATATAGTAGAGCCAGGGTCATGGGCCCTGATAGTAAGGTAGAGGGTGTGATGGTGAATAAGTATTCCAAGTTTGGGTTGAATCCCTTTGATAGTATGGAAGTTATTGATGTTTGAAAAAACTTTAACCTTTGTTGCAACGCCAACGCCGACGCCAACGCCGACGCCAACGCCAACGCCAACGCCGACGCCCGGGTGACAGTATAAGCTCTCATTTTCTTCGAAAAGTCGAGCTAAAAAAATGTTTGTCGCAGCTGCCGGGGAACAAACACAGGACCTAAAGAGTAAGTATCTAATGTGCTACCAACTGCACTATGGCCACTGCCTAGAATCAGCTTTGAAAAACATTATTGCAAAAGAAGAAAATGTTTATGACCAGTGTATTCTTCTTTGTCTTAATGTTTTAGATGTCATAATTATCATACCAATCTTAAGTTTTTCTTACTAGATCTTCTTATTTTGTTGTCTGAAGCTTTCTCGAAATCGGACATGACCAAAATTCTGTTGCTTGGGAAGGACTCAACCAATTCCAACACAATGACTTCCCACAAGATAATGTCTATGGAAAACATCATGGAAAATGAAGAAATTGCTCGTGACAAGCAATTTCTTCAATTCCCACAAAGTTTTCTACAGAAAAGACCATGAAACATAAAATTTCACTTGAAATTGTCATCTGCAACATCTTTGAATTTGAATCAGTCCAAAATTTTGCCATCTGGTAATGGGTTAATGAAAGGAGCTATGAATCATCACAGTGTATAATCACGTGACTCCAAATTTCCGATAATCATCAATATCTTTTTTAATAATTGACCAATTTGAATTTGGTTTGAAGCAGAGAAGGTTGGAAAATGCCAGAAATAAGCTGGATGTGTTGGATTTTTGAAAAATCAACTGATAAAAAAGTTATTGAAGATAAACCAAAATTTTGGTTTATCTTCAATAACTTTTTATCAGTTGATTTTTCAAAAATCAACCACGTCCATCTAATGCGTGACATCTGTCCACATTCTCTGCTTCAAACCGAATTCAAATTGGTCCAGTAATTACAAAATTATTGAAGATTTTCTGAAAATATTGTATCATGTGATTATTCACCGTGATCATACCCATCAATTATTTCAGTAGTGATTTCTCCCTCTTTCTTAACTTTATTATCAGCAACAGCGACATCTTTATTGGCCCCTTCTGCCCCTTTATCTGTCTCTGCAGTCCCTTTATCCGAATCCACAGCCCCTTTATCTGACTCTAGAGATTGTTTTTCAACTTCGCCAGTGGATTTGCTAGGAGCATTGGTTGGTTTATCAGGGCTCTCTTGCATCTTTTTGTACTGCACTTTATAGCCAATTGGTCGACAGGTTTTTACCACAAGCTCTTTTATCATTATTACTGAAATTGAGACAGCGTTGAATGAATGTCCAGATAGTTTTACTGTTAACCCTTTCCCAAATAAGACCTGCTTTTGACGTACCTAATCGAAAAGGCTTGGGAAAACATTGAGGCAAAAGAAAAAACTGCTGATAACCAGCAGTTTCTCCTTTTGTCTCAATGTTTTCGGTGTTATTTTGTACACAAATCCCTTCCTTTCTAACATCAATTTTGTCATCTGCAGCAGTTTTTGAATAGGACCACCCTAAAATTTTGTCGTTTGGGAAAGGGTTAACATACCTTATTACAAGGTCTGTAATCACTTCCAAAACAGAAGAGTCATGCCTTATTTACGGAAGGGGTTAATTCACATAGATCCTTACAAAAACAAGATCTACTTTAATCCTTTACCAAACAAGACCTGGTTTTGAAGTCCCTATAAGCTAAGGATTGAGGCAAAAAAAGAAAATCAGCATTTGCATTTGCTCCTTTTGCCTCAATTCTTTCAGTGCTATGTTGTACTTAATTCAAAGTCTATCAACATCTGTTTTTGCTTTTTATCAAAGGGTTAAAAACATAAGACATGTATTGCCAAAACGTCTGAATCAAACAGAATTTTCCTTTGATGTACATTGTATATTGAAAGTGGGTTCTAATTCAACAATTTTCTAGCTAAATGTAAATAATTGGTGGAATGTTTTGTGGCATTATGCCTTGTATATGAGCCCATATTGACATGAAATGAGATCCATTGGCTTACTTATACCAAATTGAAATATCTGACTTTCTTTTTTATATTTTCAGAAAGCAAAAATAAATTTCTATTAACCCTTTCCCAAACGGCAAATTTGTATGGGGATCCACTTCAAAAACTGCTACAAATGACAAAATGGATGTTATTAAAGATAGGATTTGTGTAAAATATGGCTTAGAAAATATTGAGACAAAAGGAGAAACTGCTGGTTATCAGCAGTTTCTTCTTTTGTTTCAATGTTTTCCCAAGCCTTTCCTAATAGGGACGTCAAAACCAGGTCTTGTTCGGGAAAGGGTTAAGAAACATAGTCTAATATTATTTTGATAAGTACTTGTTAGTAAGTGGTTACTGCAAAATTATAAGGATTTTTTAATATCTTGACAAGTCGTGAAAATGAGTTATGGGCCCTTGAATCACAGCTGTCACAATATAATTTTCCATCAAATCATCAATCAATCAATCGTCATTTTTCAACAAAAAGCTTGTAACTGCAGCTTAACCCATTACCAAACAACAAAATGTTTGGGTGATCCTCTTCAAAAACTGCCACAAATCACAAAATAGAGGTTATACAAGATAGGACTTGTGTAAAATATGACATGGAAAATTTTGAGACAAAAGGAGAAACTGCTGGTTATCAGCAGTTTCTTCTTTTGTTTCAATGTTTTCCCAAGCCTTTTCTAGTAGGGACGTCAAAACTAGGTCTTGTTTGGGAAAGTGTTAAGAAAGCTGCAGTTACAAAATTTTTGTTGAAAAGCATAGCAATACTCACTTGGATATCTGAAAATACCCAACTGTCTATTCCGTTCTGTTTTATTCATAAGCTGGCCCCATATGCCATGGCCGACAACCAAGATAGAAAATACAACAAACTTTCCCTGACAATATACCGCTCTCACATTCAGATTGTTCCTTTTACCTGCAACAAAATAATTTGCATCCCTTCACCAGTGAAATACTTACATGGGTATCTAAAGACGCCAAGTTGTCTGTTTTGTTCCGTCTTGTGGATCAGCTGCCCCCATAAACCGTGACCAACCAGCAACACAGAGAATATGACAAACTTCCCTGCACAGTGAATGGTATCAACGTTTCCATTGTTCCTTTTGCCTGTAAAAATAGAATTGTTTTTTCCAACAAACATACATCATTATCAGAGGTTTATTCACCCTACAAAATCCCTAGTGTTGATGAGAAGAGTCATCACAGGCATGTTATGTTCCCCAAAAAGATTTTTATTCAAAGTAGACAGCCCTGAAGGGCTTGAGTCGCTCCACAGGTCTGTACTTTTAGAATTTGATCCAAATTTTGTGGAGATTGTTCAGTACTTGTAGTTCTTAGAGCAAAAAGAAAATAAAAGTAAGTGTTTGCCATTTGAAAAAGAGTCAAATCCCATTCACCTGAAACTATCATTTGCAAGGTTTTTGAGTTTAGACCAGCCTTAAATTTTGCCATCTGGGAATGGGTAAACTGGTTATGTCAAATTTTCTTAAAATTCACAGAAATATCTTCAAACAGCACAATAATTGCCTTCACTGGTTAACATCCTTTGGGGACACACTCTGTACTTCCATGTTCGCCCTTGACTATCCTCTAAGAGATAAATGCTTAAAACCAGTAACCCTTCCATCTATTTCATACTTTACTCACTAGCTTACTAATTTTATCCCATACAAATGAGCACAATATTCGGGATGTGAAATTCTGGTCAAGCTGAAAATTACACTTAGGTAAGATCTTATGATCACCAATATTCTGTCCAATTTTTGTATTGATTGCTACATATTTGCAACTGAGCGAGTGAAGATAGACTGAAAACAGAGTTGAAAACTTAAGTTTTGTCAAATTCAATAGTACAACTCAAGAAATGGTATTCTGATCGGACTGAAAATTACACACATGCAAGATCATTTGGTAAACATAATTCTGTCCAAATTTTGTACTGAATCATTAATATTTATTGTTGTTATTGTAAAAAAAAGTAAAAAATGAAGATTTTTAAAGAAAATGTTTAAGGACGAAAACACATACGCTCGACGTACACACCGCCATGACACCGCCTAAAGGCCAGTGGATCTAAAAAAGAATTCAACATAGACTAACAAAGTGGCATCTATATGTTGGCACTTTGCATAAAACTGCAACTGAATTTCATACCATTATAACTTAAAGGGACATTTCATTCCAATTTCAATTTTTTAAAGTATGTTTTGATGCCAAGATTGGTTATTCTAATGAGTATAAATACTATTAGTTTTTTGAAGTTGTTGCCAATAAGCGAGAAACACGCATTTAAAGTTGAGACATAATCGATAAATTGCATATAAATCCGAACTGTTGTCCACAACAATTTGTTCAATTTTAACACAAAAATATAAATTTCTGGTAAACGGCTCAATATTTTGGCTTGAAATTTTCAGAATTTTCATAAGGAAATATGTTCTTTCAGATAAAAATAAAAGTAAAATTTATGACAAAAAATTTTGAAATGTCACTTTAATAAGTTCTAAAGGCAGTATCATTTTCACTAGTGAGAAATTATCTGAAGATATTACTGAGTATGTCCACCAGAGTTGTTATTGTGGCTGACTGGAGCCAAGAATTAACTTACTTACCAATAATAATGGCGAGTGCTGCAGTCTCAACATCTATACAACCAAAATTACAGTCAGCAACTCCATTCCCTGTACCTGTAGAATAGAATGATTCATTGGGGTTTAACAAAGTTTTCAACTGCTATGGTCATATTGCAGCTGGAGCATTTAACCGTGGATTTCTGGTATTTCTCTATTAAGTACCACCACAATATCCAAACCAAGACTGCAGCTACTCTCTCACATAGATGATTTACACCCATTGGTGAGAGACAAATGACTTTTGTCAAATTTCAGAATGGATACTGTTTCAGCTGTGTAGGATAGAAAAAGGTACTAGTACTTTAGATGACATTTCAGATTACAAAAGAGCTGTCATTTTATTGTGATGAGAGGATTTGCATCTGCGTCTTTATACTAACATGTTTTTATAAGTTTAAATTCTGTTTATAAATACCACTTTATCACCATACCCCTGAACAAAAAGTCTTTCTTACCTAGGAGTTCATTCTATTTATAGCTTCGAAAATAAACATCAATTTATTGTGCATCCACTGTACAATATAGGACAGAAAGATTGATTGATCAATTGATTGATTGATAGAGGTTTAATGCCTCTTTCAACTGTTTCTCGTCATATTGTTATGACTGGAGCACTTAACCATCAATTCATGTTATTTCTTATACCATTACTACCACAACATCCTTACCAAGCCTCCAGCTGCTCACCCAATTAGGTTAACAATTATCAATCCTATAAGGCGCGTTCCCATTGCCGACCAAATCAACTCGATCTTGAAAGCGATTGAGTACTGATCGAGCTATGTCGGCAAGAGTGGTTGGGACGATCAAGTGTGGTCGGCAAAAATAATTGGGAATTAACCAATTATAAATAAAGAAGAAGTTGTGTAAATACATTTGATCAATTTCAATCGGGTTTGATCGGGGAATTTAGGCAATCGAGTTGATCCAGATGATTTGGTCGGCAATGGGAATGCGGCTTTAGTGGAAAACAATTTTGTCAGAAAGAATGTTTGCCGCAGCTGGGTATTGAACTGCGGATATCATGTTGAGTTTGAGTTTATTGGGGTTTTACGCCGTTTACAACTACCAGGGTCATATCGCGGCGGCTGGAGCACCTGCCCATGGATTCTTGTTGTTTCTCAAACCAGTAATACCACAACACCCTTACCGAGCCTCCAGCTGCTCGCCCACTTAGGGTAACGATTTCAAACCCATTGGTGGGTGACAATTTTGTCAGAAAGAGTATTGGCCGCGGCCGGGTATCGAACCCGGGACCTCTCGAATGAGGGTCAGATGCGCTACCAACTGCGCTAAGGCCGCGGCCCGGACATCATGTTGAACTCTAGACATCATGAGTGAGAGTCTGATGCGCTACCTTCTGCGCTATGGTCGCGACAGATGTCCTTTTAACTATTTACCAAACAACAAAATTTTAGGGTGTTCCAGATCAAAAGCTGATGTAGACAACAATATTGATGCCAAAAAGGAAGGAATTTGTGAAGAATATAACACAGAAAACATTGAGACAAAAGGAGAAACTGCTGGTTGTCAGCAGTTTCTTCTTTTGCCTCAATTTTTTCCTAAGCCTATACTGTTAGGGACGTAAAAACCAGGTCTTGCTTGGGAAAGGGTTAAACATAAGTGGCTAGAGATTAATCAATAATTCCTGTAATTAAAATCTTACCGCACGGTATAATACCAATAGGTATGTCAAGCACAGGAAAGTCCATTTTAGGGTCATTCAGATCTATGTTAGCCTTCTTTGCCATCTTGTTGAGTAAACCATTACACACTTCATGATACATTCCATCTCCTCCTACCATAACAACACTGTAATAAAACAAGATAATTTCTATTTTCTCCCTTTCCAACATTGTTACAAATGCTTTGGTATACTATGTAATATATATTATGGATCCAGATTTACATTCGCCTTTTTCGCCATCTTTTTTAAATAGTGGGCCACAACATAAAGTTAGATGAACATTTTAATGAAATATTGCATTTTGAAAAGCAATTACCCCTTCTTATCTGGAGTTCTGCTAAGAATAACATTGTGTTAATAATTTATTTTATAGGTAGATATATCTCACCTATCAATAGTATCCAGATCATATGCCTCTATAATTTCCGGACTGTGGCGGGGCCTTTCTGACACTGAAATATTATAAACAAGAACATGAAAAAACTTTGCCAATAGTTTAGACAAGAGCTCCAAAGAGCGGCGCATATACGCCCGAGAGGGGCTTGTCATTAAAAGTGGCCATTTTTTCAATTCAAGGACAGATAATTCAAACATGAAATGTTATCAAAATTTTGTTTGCACAACCAGACATCATAAAGATTCATGTTGGCTAGTTTGATTAAATTCTGGTTTAGACTGTAGGAGTTGCGCACACAACAAAATGGGAATATTTGAGAAAATGGGATTTTTCCTTAAATTCAAGGGCAGATTATTCAAGAACAACTGGACACCATGGAGATTCATTGTGGCAAGTTTGGTGAAATTCTGATCAAAACTGTAGGAGTTGTTCACACAGGAAAATGGGCATTTTTTAAATTCAAGGGCAGATAATTCAAGAACGAAGAGTTATCTGAATTCCGTAAGCAGTGTGCACAAGAAGACACCATGGAGATTCATTGTGGCAAGTTTGATCAAATTCCAATCAAAGCTGTAGGAGGAGTTGAGCACACAAGAAATTGCTAACGGACGGACGGACAGACAGACAGATGGATGGACAGACAGACGGACAACCGGGCCATAACATAATATGACCCTTCGGGCGTATAAAAATTTGCCTCTTCGTTTTTTCAAAAGGCATTCTAAACAGAGAAACATGAAATCCTGGAAATTAAGTCAATAGGAAAATTAACATTAAACTAACCTAGAGTGAAAAGGAAGACAGCAGTGGTTAATCACTTCTATATCTTCACAAAAGACAGATAATTTAACAACAAATGAATCCATTATAACAAGAGGGCCGTTGGCCCTAGGTCGCTCACCTGAAATTATTGAGAATTAGTCAAATTTCTCCTTTTCTGGTGCCATGGCAACCAGAGTTTTTAGTCAATTTCAATTCTTTTAGCAATTCTTTAAGAGGACCTCCTAAGGAATATTTTTGCCAAGTTTAGTTGAAATTGGCCTGGTAGTTTAGGAGGAGATGTCGTTCAAAGACAGTATTGAGAATCAGTCAAATTTCTCCTTTTCTGTTCCCATGGCAACCAGAGTTTTTAAATGGATTTCAATTCTTTTAGCAATTCTACAAGAGGGTCATCTATGGAACATTCCTGCCAAGTTTGGTTGAAATTGGCCTGGTGGTTAAGGAGGAGATGTCGTTCAAAGATAGTATTGAGATTCATTCTTATGTCTCCTTTTTTGTGGTTGCCATGGCAACCAGAGTTTTTTATGGATTTCAATTCTTTTAGCAATTCTGAAAGGGGGTCACCTAATGAACATTCCTGCAAAGTTTTGTTGAAATTGGCCCAGAAGTTTAGGAGGAGATGTCGTTCAAAGATAGTATTGAGATTCAGTCAAATTTCTCCTTTTCTGTTGTCATGGCAACAAGATTTTTTTTTTATGGATTTCAATTCTTTTAGCAATTCTGAAAGGGGGTCACCTAAGGAACATTCCTGTCAAGTTTGGTTGAAATTGGCCCAGTAGTGTAGGAGGAGATGTCATTCAAAGATAGTATTGAGATTCAGTCAAATTTCTCCTTTTCTGTTGCCATGGCAACCAGAGTTTTTTATGGATTTCAATTCTTTTAGCAATTTTGAAAGGGGGTCACCTAAGGAACATTCCTGCCAAGTTTGGTTGAAATTGGCCCAGTAGTTTAGGAGGAGATGTCGTTCAAAGATAATATTGAGATTCAGTCAAATTTCTCCTTTTCTGTTGCCATGGCAACCAGAGTTTTTCATGGACTTCAATTCTTTTAGCAATTCTGAAAGGGGGTCTCCTAAGGAACATTCCTGCCAAGTTTGGTTGAAATTTGCCAAGTACTTTAGGAGGAGATGTCATTTAAAGAAATTGTTGACGGACGACGCACGACGGACGACGGACAGATGCCGGACAAAAGGTGATCACAATAGCTCACTTGAGCACCTTGTGCTCAGGTGAGCTAAAAAGTAAGGAGCACAGCAACATTTTACTTTTTATTTCTCCGAAGCATACTACAGTCAAATCTGTCTATGTCGAACTTCGTGGGACCTACGAGAAAACTTCGATGTATAGAACGTTCGACGAAGAGATATTTTGGAGACAAGCGGTCATCATCGCTTGTGTGGGCACGTCTTGTCGGCAGGACTTGCTGGCTTCCCAGAATAATGCTCCCTGAGTAAGTATTTGTCACAAAAAAAGTTACTTGACATAATATAAAATCAGGTTGATGCTGGTTATATTTGACCAAGGGAAATAACTCTACAAAAAAGATAAGCAGAGTTATTATTCTTGCAAATATCTTGGCACAGATAAACTGTGCAATAGTTGTGGAAAAACAAGTAAATATATGTATAGAAACTTTTTCCTTTTTTCCAAACTATTTGGGTTCTACCTTTAACATCAGTGTGCATATTAGCCTCAGCAAACAGTGGTGCCACGTTGTTCTGGTATTCCTTCACTCCCCGACTTCTTCCGCTGACAGGGTTGACCAGTACAAGGGTTTTCTTGGGCCGCTGTGTAACTGAAAATAGTGACAAAAGTTATAATTATGATGACAAGC
Organism: Fragum sueziense; assembly: GCA_963680895.1. Lineage (NCBI taxonomy): Eukaryota > Metazoa > Mollusca > Bivalvia > Cardiida > Cardiidae > Fragum > Fragum sueziense. The sequence goes on from OY804594.1 coordinate 46,932,545, forward strand.
TAAAATTAAGTCTTCCCCCAAATCAGCCTTGGTTTTGACATCCCTACAGAATGTTTAATCAGAAACACTTGAGTGAAAAGAAGAAAATGCTGATAATCAACATTTTCTACTGTTCCCTCAAGCATTTCTTTGCTTTTCTATACATACTACATTATGAAATACTTAAAGTTTACAAGCTACTCAACTAACTGTGTAGTCAATGTTGTAAACTTTCTTGTTTCAGTAACATTTTTGCTATCCATAATGCCTGTGATTTGGAATACGCTAGAGATAAATTCGTTCAAAGCATTAGCATCAACAATATGTCAGATATGGAACCTTACAGGTCATGATTCACTAACTGATGCCTAGGTAATTTAACCCTTTCCCAAACAAGACCTGGTTTTGATGACCCTCATAGAACAGGCCTGGGAAAACATTGAGGCAAAAGGAGAAAATGCTGATAATCAGCATTTTCTCCTTTTGCCTCAATATTTTCTTGGCTTAATTCATTTAGATCCATTTTGTCTTCTATTGCAGCTTTTGAATTGGACAACCCTAAAATTTTGTCATTTGGGAAAGGGTTAACTGCGTGACTGAAGAGTCTCCCATATTCTTCTACAATTCCCCCAAAATATGGGAAATATCTACAAATTAGCTTCAATCTAAAATCTGTAATAGCAATATAACAAAGTACAAATGAGCCAAAAATATGGAAAAAGGGCCATTAATATATCATTTGAGAACAACATGGATCAAGATCAGCCTGTGGATACACACAGTCTGATCAAAATCTGTACATGTATTATCCTCTGATAGCATCTTTGTGATAATGAAATGTAGCAACTGTAACAGAGCAATGTGTTTCTTGATCAGACTGCACAAAGACATATAATGCCAATCTGGAAACATGATAGGCTCAAATGCTTAACCCTTTCCCAAATGACAAAATTTTACAGGGTTCCAATTTGAATGCCACAACAGACGACAAAATGAGTGTCTATAAAGATATGATTTGTGTACAAAATAGCATAGAAAATATTGAGGCAAAAGGAGAAAATGCTGATTATCGGCATTTTCTCCTTTTGCCTCAATGTTTTTCCCAAGCCTTTTCAAGAGGAGACGTCTAAGTCTTGTTTGGGAAAGGGTTAAAGGATCCCGGCTCAAATAACTTACATGTATCCAGTTGTTGTTGGATCTTGTCTGTCCATCTTTTACACTCTGCCTGATCACCATCAAATGTGACCAACGCTTTTCTCAAAATGTTTTTGGCCTTCCTCTGGGCATAGCATACAATCCAGCAATCTACACTCCCTGTCTTTGATTTTGTTGTGGAAATTTTGACTGATACAATGTCTTCTACGAGGACCTTTGTTTCAGCTGGTTTATATAAAAGTACACTACTTTAAAACCCTTACCCAAACAGCAAAATTTGGGATGGTAAAATTCGAAATAAAAAAATGAAAAACTGCATTGATAAAAAAGATATTTCATGTACATTATAGCAGAGAAAATATTGAGCCAAAAGGTGAAAATGCTGAATGACTCAATGTTTAATGAAGCCTTTCAAATACAAGACATCAATTCAAGAGGTCTTGTTTGAGAAATGGTTTTAAAATGTTGGGGCTTAGTAATAAATCAGTATTATACCTATTATTATCAAAAATGCACTTACGCTAATTAATCCTTTCCTTAGTGGGTCATTTCTGTATTATTCTTTAACCCTTTCCCAAACGACAAAATTTTAGGGTGATCCACTTCATAAACTGCCACAAATGACACAATGGATGTTATTAAAGATAGGATTTGTGTAAAATATGGCACAGAAAATATTGAGACAACAGGAGAAACTGCTGGTTATCAGCAGTTTCTTCTTTTGTTTCAATGTTTTCCAAAGCCCTATCTATTAGAGACGTCAAAAGCAGGGCTTCTTTGGGAAAGGGTTAAAGGGTCACATTTTTATCCAATTACTATGGGGCAAAATTATGGACTGTTCCAATTTGAAAGGTGTTGCAGGCGACAATTTAAAGTTGAAAGTATTTAAAATACCAAAATACTTGTTAGGTAAAAAGAAACTGTGGATCATGAAGAAATTATGTACGGTAACAAGCATGTTTACCAAACTTGTTATCTTGTTGGCATCAAAAGGTGTCATTTTATTGGAATGGGATAAAAATATTACCTCCTTTTCCATCAGTCTTTTTCCATGACAGATCTGTACTGGTGAGACATACAGTATATGGGACATTTTTCACATTAAAACTTCCCCGCAGGTCGTCTCTGGTAATCTCCTCTGGTTTTTCAGCCATGGCGCTTATTTAGGAACACATGATTATCCTGGTTAAAAGAAAATAATAACAGTTTCATCTAGGGCTGAAACAATTTATTTGATCCTTTTTTGAATTTCGCAATTAACGAAGGGTACATACCCATGTACATATAGATAATTCTGAAATTCTCTGCTTTCTAAATTTCAAGCTCAATCACATTTTAAAAGAAATAAAGTTCTAGCCTACATTGTAGCAGCCTATAGATATAGGAGGATCCTCCATTTGATACATGTATTACTATACATTACATGTAAACAACAGGGAATAATTTCATCTGGTTAATCGTGACATAATCTCTGAGAGTAAATAGTATTTCATTTGTGTTGTAGTAAAATCTCGAAACTAAGTAAAGCTTGATGCAAGTCATAGATACGTGATTTCATAACAACACTGACTTTTATAATCAATACAGAACAGCATTTTTATAGAATATTTTTAACACAAATTTCATTGCTATTCAACTCTAAAAATATCAACACATTTCCCTATATTGACACTTTTTGACGCTGCACAGGATTTAACTAATCCGAGTCTTCTCTGATGTAAATACGCTCTTTGATATTTTGATTTTTCGTTATATCAATAGAATAATCTTCTTTTTTTTCTTTCAAATTCTTATATTTAGATCGTTACGTCATAATCTGGGAAAACCCGCATTCCATGTGCGAGATTTCGCGTTGATCACGTGGTTTTAAATGGTAGGTCATGGTTAACAAATGCTGCTCAAGTGAGGGTCAGGGGTGTGGAAATATGAAATTTTTCCACTTGTCCTCAGACAAGATGAACTCAAATTTCTACTTGTCCGAAGGCAAAGTTTACTTGTCCAGAAAAAAACAACATCTAGACAGGAAAATGATATTTAAACTTTATTTTAACTCTATTTTCAGTTAACATATATAACTGAATGAACCCAATTCAAACACATGTTTACCTTTTAAAATTAAAACGTGATTTGATTGAAATGGATTTTTTCAGACGGATCTTGAGCTAAAATAAGATTAAAATTTCATTTTTATCACATTTTGATACCCTTGATATGCACTTGCCCACTGACGAGCTCACTTGAAAAAAGCCCTTGCCCGTCCACCACAAAACCCAGGTCGGGCAAGTCGGGCATGTAAATTCCACACCCCTAAGGGTTGTTGCAAAACATTGCCTATAAACCTTTAAGAAATACTTTTTGGCCGTAAATTTTTCAACAGGCATGACAATTATAAATAGTTCATTGATCGATATCACCAGGCGTTTTAAGGATAGCATTTAAGATCGGACGGTGAACGAAGCGACACAACTTATGGAGAACTTCCTGTAATTTTCAAAGTTCAACTAGCTCTGATGAAAATAGCAAAAAATCAAAATATTCAAAGAGCGACGTATTTACATCAGAGAAGACTCGGATTAAAGTGACATTTCACGTTTATTTCATTTTTTACAAGTATGTCTTGATGCAAAGATTGTGTATTCTAATGTGTAGAAATGCTATCAGTTTTTTGAAGTTGTTATTTATAAGCGAAAAATGCACCTTTAAAGTTGAGACAAATATGACAAATTCTATATTTAAATCTGAACTGTTGTCCACAACAATTCGTCTAATTTTAGCACAAAAATATATATTTCTCGTAAACAGTTCAATATTTTGACTTGAAATTTTCAGAATTTCCATAAGAAAAGATGCTCTTTCAGATAGAATAATAGCAAAATTTGAGTGATGTCACTTGAAGGATTTAACATTTGTGGAAAATTTTGCTTGTGACAAGCAATTTCTTCACTTTCCGCAATGTTTCCTACCGAGAATGACCAAAAAATACCATTTCCAAAAAAATAAATTTGGACAGTTCAAAAGATATGATTTGTGAAAACAGAAAACACTGACATGACTGAGGCAAAAGCCAAAACGGAGAGTCATTTTGCAAGATTATTTTTTTTCTGTTTTTGTCCCAATGTTTTTCCCAAGCTTTACCTGGTTAATCATTTGGCTGCACGCTTCCTTTTAGCATAAAAATGTTAATTAAATACTTACTGTAGACTGTCAACATTAGAAAATGGTAAAATCTGGAACTACTTCTAAAGCGTTCCCTTTTCTGACCTCAAATTTCGGAGTAATTATCATGTTAAAGTGTTTTACACGGTCATCGACTTGTCAAAGATTTAAGAATTTTTGTAAATTGTATGATGGAAACCGTTTGACCTGTTTGGAATGCAAAGGTAAGATTTTTTGCAAAAGTTTTCTAGTTTGCACCAGAAATTTGTGTAAATCATGTAGCACAATGACCTTTTTCAATATTGTTTGTAACTATATGATATTCGGATTGTACAAGTATTCGGATAATTGTACTGTATTTTTAGGTGTCTCGCCCTCAGAAACATTGTTAATCATTATCTGCATCTGTTAGGAACTCCCAGGCAATCAATACAGACTATGAATGGGAGGGAACACCTATCCACTACTTGATCTGCCGCGGCCATAGCGCAGTTGGTAGCTCATCTGCCTCTCACTTGAGAAATCCCCAGTTTGATCCCCAGCCGCAGCAGATATCCTTTATGACAAAATGTCGCCCACCAATGGTTTGATATTATTAACCTATGTGGTCAAGCAGCTGGATGCTCGGCTAGGGTGTTGTGGTAGTACTGGTATGAGAAACTTGTAACAGGAATCCAGGGATAGGTGCTCCAGCCATCGGTTTAATCCCATTTGGTCTACTCCCAATTCGTCTACTCCCAATTCGTCTACTATTTTGGACATAATTCCCATTTCGTCTACTTTTCTATACTTTATATATATCAATATGATATTATATGATTTTTATTATAATTTATGCATTTTTTATTTCATTTTTGAATATATTCACTTAATTTCTTTTCCTGAAACAAAAATAATGTTCTTTATTGTTGATTTGACATGAAAGTAGACGAGTTGTGACAGTAGACGAAATGGGACTCTAGGCACTAAAGAAACAGTAGATGAAATGGGAGTAGACCAATTGGGATGTTACCCAGCCATCATGTTATGATCATAGCAGAACTTTGAAAACAGCGTAAAAGCCCAATAAACCAAACCACTACCATTATCTATATACCAAGGGATTGTAGTATTTAACTATTCATTGTAATGAGATACAGTGTTTACTTGCATTCATTATCAAGAGGTTATAAATTTGATCCGTGTATTTTTCTCCTTCTTTGCATGGGTCTGTAAAACGGACCTGTTCCCAATGCAAAAAGGGTATTTTTTTCCCAAAATAAGGAAAGAAGATTCCCAATACAAAAGCTTAAACATGTTTTCCAGGGTTAGACACTAACTTTCCCAACCAAGCAGTCTGCCCTGCAGCCAGACTCCCATCAAGAGAACTTGGGGAGTCCAGTCAAAAGTAAAGGAGTCCGAAAAGAAGCAAATATTTTATCTTGCATGCATCTTGCCTTTTATCTGTGACGATGTCTTTTTCATGTCTGCATGGAATACTAAAGAATAAATGCAGTACAATAGATCCTGTTATTTTGAGCTTACAGCTTTTTATCATTTTGCTTATAATTCTTTGACAGGATTTTTAGGGAGTCTGTCGGACTCCCTAGGTTGAAAATCAGGGAGTCCCACCAATTTTTAGGGAGTCTCGGACTCACGGACTCCCCTTAGTGTCGAACCCTGTTTTCCAATTATTTTTGAGAAAAGATGCATTTTTCCCAATATGGCTGGTTTCGGATTTGTTCCCAAAACTTCTTTTAGAGAAAAAACGCTGTTGATTCATGGTGTACGCTATAAACCAGAATTAGTTCCGTCATACAAAAAGAATATTTATGGGGAAAGTTTTTGTGCTCTCTTTTGTTATTAATTTTTATTGAAGACATTAAGTATTGCCGTTTTGGGTTCCCAAGACGACTTTTTATTGACCCACACAAAACGGTTTGTAGAGAGTTCCAGGTGACATTTTTGCCATTTTGGAAAGGGTTAATTCTTTGTTTTACTTAAAGGGGGACGAGCTAGGCTGTCGGAAATGCAAATGGCACAATAATTACAAACCAGAAATAACGTATGAAATTACCAACCTGAAGGGGTAGATCATTTATGTCCATTGTTACCACTCGTCGAGCTTTATTAAGTATTAAAATCCAAGTCAATTAATAACGTGCTGGTCGTCCTTGTTTTTGTTTTGTAACGGCTGCATATGCCCAACCTTCAAAAATCAATTACGTCATAGATACTTTATCTGTGCTCAGCGAGATTTAACACACCATACAACCGGCTGCGTAGAAAGTCAGCGAAGACAGATTCGGCATCTGATGTCATGTGCATGGTAGGTCAAATGAATTTACTTTTATAAAAAAACGAAAGGATCTTTGGTATTCTATAGTTGATAAATACGCATATAAATGTTCAGTGCTTGCACAAAATAAACCTTTTCACATATTCCTCGCAAATAAGGTCACAGTCATCGACACAGCCGGTTGTACGATGTGTTAATAACGCAGAGGTGTGTCTCGTTGACCTTGACCTTGTCTTGTTTTGAAGTAAAAATAGAATGTGTAAACACGCTTGTAAAGGATTGATCTATAGCAAAGGAAAGATGGTTTTTTCGCCGAGATTGAGGTTTTTATGCATTGCTAATTGTTTTTCCATGCACAAATATGAGTTCCCGAACAGTTTGGAAGCATAAAAACATAGAATGAGCCCCTTTAAAGTCTCTATTATATTTTGAATGAGTATCAGAGTTTACAATTTTGTTACCTACTATCAAAAACTAGGTCAACTGTTCAGATTTTAGAAGATCACTGAGAAGGCACATTTTAACCCATTACCAAACTCCAAAACTTTAGACTGGTCCAAATTCAAGGATGCTGCAGACAACATTATCAAGTGAATTAACCTTAAAATCTTTTGGTCTTTTTGGGTAGAAAATATTGAGGGAAATGAAGATATTGCTTTTCACAAGCAATTTCTTCATTTTCCACAATGTTTTCCAAAGCCTTTATCTTGTGGAGCATCAAAAGGCGTAGGAATAGGTTGTGTATTTGTGACCGACTGACCAGGTCTTTACAATAGGGTAAAGAATTGTATTAAAATCCACAAGGTCGTTGAACCATGAGGAACAAAAGAAATTAACATACAGTGTCTTTTTACGAGGTATAGTCAAAAAGTTCCCGGACTGCCTTCGAATTGTATTTTTTCTGACGTATTTGATTCAAGTATTTATTCAGTAAGTAATTTCGAAATGTAAACTACCACTTTGATAAGTTCTTGTGTTTTAAATTGTTAAAAATCAATTTTTCAAAGACGTTAGAGCATAGTGTTCAAGAGTACGGATCACTTTGAAATAACGCTTACTCCAAATATTCTTACTATTATTCAAAGGACCATATCTCAAAAATCACAGGCGCTTTTACATGCAGCCACGATATGACATCACATCAACATATTGTCTGAATATTTTCAAAATTTTAACGTCGTGGCATAAAAAGTCTGCGTTCCATACATATTTTTCCTAGCAAAGGATGAAAGACAACAGTTTTCTGAAATCAAGGCGACGTCACCACAGCGTACGGAACAAATCTGCGCTATTAACGTCTATGTGAAGGCCGGAATGACGCCTATGGAAATTAAGAAGTTCTTTAATCCAAGAAACGGCTTCAGTGCATATTCTAGAATAACTTTGTTTAATTTACATAAGAAATTTTGGAATTACAGCGCAAAAATAAGCGATGATCTTAGCAATGAGCGGCCTTAAACGTGCTCATTTAGACATGAAGATCGGCATACTCACGGACCGCTGGAAATCATTCGACGATGTTGCTAATATTGTTGGAATTTGTCGTGGTGCAATTCATAAAATAATTTCGATAAAATAAAATACGTCTAAACTGTACACAGGATGGGAGGCGCTGCTTTAGACGGACAATGAGCAAAAGGCCTGCGTCGCGTACACAATGTCTTTTCTTTGAACGTTTCCTAAGAAGCGTGTAAACTCTGATATTTATAAGAATAATGTACCTTACCAACCTTATGCATCCATCGTACCGATATGAATATAGGACCCACATAATTATGTTCTAAGCTATGAAAGACTCTCCCACACGCAATACAGTCCGGACTCAGTAAAATGTTATTTCAGCATTTCTCTCATTTATTGAAATGTCCCCGATGTTGCAGGTTTGGGTCAAATGAAGAGCTTTGGCCTGCGATCAGGTCAGCTTTTGAATATCATGACAACAAATTCATTCGTTTGCTTTATATGTGTATCGCGATGGGAAGTACCCAGATCATTCTTTTAAATAATTTGAAAAGTTGTGAACTAATCTGAACTCATTGATATTTGCTCTGTAAAATACAACGTTATGTAGACGTCGCTTTGCGACGTCAAAGTGATCCGTACATCGTTTATGTATGTTTTTACAATTGTAAAATATTATGTTATTTGTATTGTATCAATATAAATGATATATGGACTTATCGGACATGATTTCCTCTTTTTAGGTATATAAGTTTTAGAAAAATCCGAATGCATATAATTTACGTACGAAGGCAGTCCGGGAACTTTCTGACTGTACCTCGTACAATATGACAGTCCTATTATGTAGAAATGGGCCCATTATGTATCATAAATGTACTGTAAACCAGGATAAGTTCGCGTCAAGAAATGTTCGCGATTTCATGCACTCAGGCTTGTTCGTGGCGTTTAAAGTTCGCGGATCAATGCTGTCCGCGAATCGCGCGAAACAAAACACGCTATGGGGGAATAATAAAATTGATATATTGAATAATATGGGGAATCGGATAATTACATATTGAATAATGACTGTTTATATGATATTTTAGTCGCCATTGACAGTTTGATCGAAGTACGTTTCAATCGACCCATTGTTTTATTTCAAACTTCATAGTTATTTCGCACTTCCTAGTGTAATGGATTACAGTTTGTAACACAATGCATAGAATTTGAGCGTTACATTAACTTCACACCTATTTACCTTTAGCGTCGAGAAGCGATAATGATTCAAACCTCGTAGCTGTGGCCAATTTCAAACTACAGTTACGCGGTTTTAAACGTCAATCGACGTTTGCTATCATACTTGGCATTCGAATGCCAAACGACCCCTTTTCTCAATTTCAAGCAGGTATATCTAGTTGAATAAGTTGGTTTATCTTTCAATGTCACAATATGTCACAATATCTATGTATTTTTGGATAAAAACGAAAGTAGTCTGAAACGAAGAAAACTTTTCACTTACATCTTGTTATGAAAAACTATTTCCCTTGTTTACAAATACGTTTAGTGTAAATAAAACATCTCCCCATAGATTTTCCCGAAACAAAAACTATCAAAGCGATTAAAGTTCGCGTTTTCATTGAAAGTATCCTATTCGCGGCGTTTTAAGTTCGCGGATCACACCCACCCGCGAAAGACGCTAACTTAAAAAGCGCGAAATAATTTCCTGGTTTACAGTATCATATGGGTTGTATGAAAGGCACCAACCCTAGTAAGTCTTTGCAGAATGCACAGGCTGACTGGGCTCAACACATTTCACTCTATGAATGATCACTGTATGGTAGGTACGCAGTTGCCTCCCTTTACCGTACACAGACATGCATTCCAAGATGGCGGCAGGAAACAGCACAGCATGGTAGGTGGTCGATTCACAAGACTATATCGTTTGTGTATCTGCATGTAGGACGCTGAAGTGACGTTGTCCAAGTCACATACATGTTTGTCTTTCATTCGTTACATGTTGTCACCTCGACCAGTTCCTACATTTCATAAACTTTGGTGTCGAATCCAAAGGCCACAACGACGAGCCATTTCAGGCGAGACTCGGCTCAATTTCGTTTGATTTCAAGCGTTTTCACTTGATGATTTGCTAATTATTTGGCAGGTTTGCAGAGTTTGAAGCACTGAATTTCGATATTTATCAACATGTTTGTTGAAATTGAGGTTTTTATGGCCACTTTTTGATGTTGAAAGTTTCGCTACTGTACATAGACATGCAAGGCATGAAAACAACACTGTACATAGAGATGTATGGTAAAAAGTGTACATAGAGATGCTCAAAATTCAAACCAAACACTGTACACAGAGATCATTAACAATATGTACATAGTCTCAACCTCATTATCAAAAGAAAGAAACTTTCTTAATATAGGCAATTCAAAAGCATTTGTTTTTAAATGATACAGGATATCTAAAAAATGGGCTATTCTTCATGAAAGTTGCCTTGTCGTGTGATTACTTTTCATTCATTCAGCATATTTATGGTATAACAATGACCTCTAAACTTTAGTTAATTTGCTCACAAAAGATAGACTTCACATTAACCCATGCGATCATTAATTGGCGTATTAGTTTTCTTATTAGCTCACCTGAGCACGAAGTGCTCAAGGTGAGCTATTGTGATCGCTTTTTGTCCGTCGTCCGTCCGTCTGTATGTCCGTCCGTCCGTCCGTCTGTCAACAATTTGGTGTTTACACTCTAGCATCTACAAATATGAGCCAATCTTGACCAAACTTGGTCAACACATTTATGACCATGAGTTTTCGGATGAGTTTGATTTTGGGTCAGATCGGACCAGAAAGTCCGGAGTTATCTGCCCTTGAATGTAAAAAATAGCTACTTTTGACATTGTTTACACTCTAGCATCTACAAATATTAACCAATCAATACACAAATTGGACACAATGTTCATGACTATGAGACCTTAGATGAGTTTGATTTTTGGTCTGATTGGACTAGTAAGTCGTGAGTTATCTGCCCTTGAATTTGACAAAATTGCCGTTTTTTTACTGTTTTCGACTTTGTTTACACTCTAGCATCTACAATTATTGATCAATCGAGACAAAACTTAGACATAATATTAGTTATCATAAGATTTTGGATGAGTTTCATTTTGGGTCAGATCGGATTAGGGAGTTTGCAGTTATCTGCCCTTGAATGTAAAAAATAGTTACTTTTGATATTGTTTACACTCTAGCATCTACAAATATTGACAAATCAATTCAAAACTTGGACACATTGTTGTAGACCATAAGATCTCGGATGAGTTCGCTTTTTGGTCTGATCGGACCAGAAAGTCGTGAGTTGTCTGCCCTTGAATTTGACAAAATTGCCGTTTTTGACTGTTTTCGACTTTGTTTACACTCTAGCATCTACAATAATTGACCAATCAAGACAAAACTTGGACACAATGTTGGGGACTATAAGATCTCAGATAAGTTTGATTTTTAGATTAATCGCTTTTAAAAAGTCTCGAGTTATATGCCCGTGAATCTGACAAAATTGTCGTTTTCCACTGTTTTCGACTTTGTTTGCTCTCTAGCATCTACAATTATTTACCAATCAAGACAAAATTTCTTCACAATGTTGGGGACCATCAGATGTCCAATGAGTTTGATTTTCAGATTGATCAGAAGAAAAATTCATGAGTTACCGGTATATGCCCTTGAATTTGACAAAATTGCTGTTTTCTACTGTTTTCGACTTTGTTTTCACTGTAGCATCTACAATTATTGACCAATGAAGACAAACCTTGTACATGATGTTAGTGTCCATAAGATCTTAGAAGACTCTGAATGTCAGTCATGAGTTGCTTTCCCTTGAATTTGACAAAATTGTTGTTTTCGACTTTGTTTACACTCTAGCATTTACAATTAATGACCAATCAAGACGAAACTTGTACATAATGTTGGTGACCATAAGATCTTGGATGATTTTGAATTCAGCGCAATTAGATAAGCAGTTGCTGAGTTATCTGCCTTTGATTTTGACAAAATTCTTGCATTTGACTTTGTTTTTATTTTTCACAATCAGATATATTGACTTGTGAAAACTAAACGTGGACACAGTTTCGGTGACCATAAGTTTCTTTTCAGTCTTAAAGTCACAAATATTAATTGATTCAAACATAACTGTGGCTCATGTCATCTTGGTTCAGGTGAGCGATATAGGACCATCATGGTCCTCTTGTTATCTTAACTTATAACTAGTAAGGAGCTATTTATACTTACCAAGTCATTAAATATGAACGTTCACCTTTGCAGATTCATACTTAATGTATATGTCTGCTTGTAAATTAACATTGGCAATGATAGTAAAACGACAATAGATGCATTTTGAAGCCAATTGTCTTTGGAAATTTACGTGAAGAAATGTTCCGTTTCACATTATGTTTTGATGAAAGATAAGATTGTGATAGAAAATGGACTACATGCCTCCCTGGCAATAAAATTGATAATCATACAAAATCAAATTACTCGGGATCTGTTATTCTGGCGCTTAGGACGAATGTCATAAGCGCTAGAATCACAGATCCTATGTCAAATGTGATTTACAATGGACAAAGGAAAGGAAACAGACAATGGTTCAAGTGCACAGCACTCTCAGACTAAGAACTACAAAAACTATGAGCACTGGTAGTTTTGGCTAGCTGTCCTGTGTTAGTTTGCTTAGCGCAAGTGGTAGAGCTTATATGCTCTGAGTTAGGATCCCACAGGAACCATAGCCTGATAGGTATTTTTATTTCTTGCAGATTTTAAAACAAGTTTCGTTTTGCAAAACACATAACCAGTGAACACAATTTTAGAATAAATGTTCATGGACAATTGTCTGGTCTGCAAGTTTGAATAAACCCCATTAATCAGCAGAATACGAGATCTCTTATTTCGGATTTCATGTTCTTATGACCAAGTGAACGTAAAAACCACCGTGACGAGCTACATAGAATTATCAGATATTTATACGAAATGTATATAGGATCTGAATTCACTCTATCCCGACTATACGTGGAGGCTGCACGCATAGTCAGGGCATGGCGATTACAGAACATGGGCGCGTTTCACAAACGGTCGTAAATTAACGATCGACGTAAAGTATTTCAAATTATCGCTGAGATAAACGTTAACGGAATGCTTATTTTGGTTTGAAGACATTTCTGAGTCCTTGGGGGAGCCAGGAGCCAAAGACTCTGAAGAGCCAAAGACTTTGAGATATCTTCAAACCAAAGGTTGGAATCTTTCTATCAATAGTTTACTTTACGACCGTTTGTGAAACGCGCCCCAGAACATTGACATACACACACATGCATCTTTCAAACATACACATGTCACCAACATTACAATGAGAATTTTTTCTCATATATCTCCAAAACATACACTTATATTGATTGGGTGGTCAGTGTTTAGTAACAAACCTCAATAGTTCACCACCTTGACCAATCGTGTTCATGAAACAATTCTTCAGAGAGGTAAAACATTAACTTCGTATGACTTGTCGGTGCCAATGTTTATTCACTCGTCATAACCGTCTCTCAAGACGATTTTAACGAGTACTCAAACATTTACTTTAATTAACAAATCAGAATGCACTAACATGCTAACAGAAACAGTTTTGATTTTCAAGGATCTTCATCCATAGGGAATAAAAAATGATAAAAATAACAAAAAAATAAAATAACAAAAATAAATAACATGATTTGTTGTGTTTAACCATACTGACACGCAAAATAAACTGTGCAGTTGGTTATATGAAATTTTGTTTACTTATTTAAGCAAACTATTGACATACTTGGTATCAAAGTTAACAAAATTGTATTGACTGCACGATAGTTTACTTCTGACTGAAATATGATTATCAATAGATGTTACGTGTTAAGTAACGAAGGGGTAAAATGTAATAGTTGCAGACTAATATATTTTTGTAAATGCTTGTTTCCTCTTGGAGACTTGTCAAGTTAAGTTACGTAAGGTTCATGCAGTCTAGAACACTTGTGTTGATTCGTAAACGAGGAGGGCACAACAGATACTATATTACTAAGTAATTATTCCGTAACTTGACAAGTCTCCAAGAAGAAATAAGAATTTACAAAACAGCATTAGTCTGCAACTTTTACATTTGACCCCTCCGTTATTTTACACGTTAAACAAAATCTATTGATAATCAAATCTCAATCAAAAGTAAACTTTCGCGTAGTCAATACATTTTTGTATTTTTTGATACCAAATATGCCAATAGTTTGCTTACATTTATATGTTTATAAACATGTTTATAACCAAATGCACAGTTTGTTTTGCTTGTCAGTATATACGAATACGATTTCTAACGCGTGCGGGTACGGGTACGTGCAAGCTGTCAAATAGATAGAACTTATTTCAGACGGAATTTTCTCCTTACGACATGGCATAATACTATGATATTCAAGATGTAACTCTAATCATATTCGGCATGATATTCTAGTTAATGTAAGATCTGGATCTTCTCTGTTCCATAGGACATTACAGGTAAAAATGGATAAATGGTTAAGTTCTAGGATGGTATGTCACTTGATTCAACTATGGACTCGTATTAAATATGTGAATATGTTGATCTTACTATACAGGAATCAACTTTTTATGCTCCCCGAAGGGAGGGGATATAGCGGCCGCTTTGTGTGTCCGTCCGTCCGTCCGCCTGACCATCTTTCAGTCCGTCCGGAACTATTTCTCCATAACCCTTGGACCGAATTAAATGAAACCTACCATGTGAACTTTTTATGATATTGTGTGGATGCACTTTTCCTGTTTTTTTTGGCTTTGAGGCCTGGTCACTGGAAAGGGGACTTAGGGGAAAATACATTTTTAGCTCACCTGAGCACGAAGTGCTCAAGGTGAGCTATTGTGGTCACTCAATGTCCGTCGTCCGTCCGTCCGTCCGTCTGTCTGTCCGTCTGTCCGTCCGTCTGTCAACAATTTGGTGTTTACACTCTAGCATCCACAAAAGTTGGCCAATCTTGATCAAACTTGGTCAAAGCAAGTATGGTTATAAGTTTACGGATGAGTTCGATTATGGGCCTGATCGGACCAGAAAGTGCGGAGTTATCTGCCCTTGAATATCAAAAAATGCTGTTTTTGACTTCGTTTACACTCTAGCATCTACAATTATTTATCAATCTAGACAAAACTTGGATATAATGTTGGAGACCATAAGATCTCGGATGAGTTCGATTTTCAGTCTGATCTGATCAGAAAGACGAGAGTTATGTGCCCTTGAATTTGACAAAATTGCCGTTTTCGACTGTTTTTGACCTTGTTTACACTCTAGAATCTACAATTATTGATCAATCAAGACAAAACTTGGAAGCAATGTTGGGGACCATAAGATCTTGGATGAGTTTGATTTTCAGTCTGATTTGATCAGAAAGATCAGAGTTATGTGCCCTTGAATTTGACAAAATTGCCATTTTCGGCTGTTTTCGACCTTGTTTACATTCTAGAATCTACAATTATCAATTAATCAAGACAAAAGGCGGACACCATGTTGGGGGACCATAAGATCTTGGATGAGTTCGATTTTCAGTCTGATCTGATCAGAAAGACCAGAGTTATGTGCCCTTGAATTTGACAAAATTGCTATTTTCGGCTGTTTTCGATGTTGTTTACACTCTAGAATTTACAATTATTAATTAATCAAGACAAAACACGGACACAATGTTGGGGGACCATAAGATCTTGGATGAGTTTGATTTTCAGTCTGATCTGATTAGAAAGACGAGAGTTATGTGCCCTTGAATTTGATAAAATTACCATTTTTGGCTGTTGTCGACCTTGTTTACACTCTAGAATCTACAATTATTTATCAATGAAGATAAATCTTGGACACAATGTTGGAGAATGTAAGATCTCATATGAGGTTGATTTTCAGTCTGATCTGACCAGAAAGACGAGAGTTATGTGCCCTTGAATTTGATAAAATTGCCATTTTTGGCTGTTGTTGACCTTGTTTACACTCTAGAATCTACAATAATTTACAAAAAATGTTGGGCACCATAAGAGCTCGGATGAGTTTGATTTTCACAACGTTATTGACCATAAGTTCATATTCAGTCTTAAAGTCATAAATATCAATTGAATTGAACATAAGTGTTGCTCATATCATTTTGGTTCAGGTGAGCGATATAGGACCATCATGGTCCTCTTGTTTTTAATTTCTCCTACTCTAATGGTCAGTATTTAATAAAATATCATATTTGAGTAGCAAACCAGATGCCCTTGAGGATAAACTATTAGATATTAGTGTATGTCATGGAAAAAGGGGCTTAATGTTTGTTAGCTTTACGTTAGCTCCGACTTAGAGAAATCGAAAGAAAATTCTTTAAAAAATCAACCATTGTGCCAATTTGAACCAAACTTGGAGGGAATATGCATTTGGAATTCTTTTTAATGCCTGTTTGTGACAAGCATTCAGCGGGGAGCATAATCCGTCTCTGACGGCTCTTGTTTAACAAAATAAAAGTTTTTCTTACTCATAAATGCTTGAAAGCAGCAGAAAGTAATGACGTCATATGATGACGTTTACACAATTTCTACCCGTAAATGTACCTGTACCCGTATGCGTTTGAAATCGTAACCTGTCGAATGACACACTTTTCAATCACACCTCTCCCTATGGTATTTGAGAGACGAGCGCCATTTGTAAGCTGCCCACATTTACTGCACACATATTTTAAAACTTGTCTGTGCATAGAGTCGTGATGGTTTTTACGTTCACTTGGCTATGTGAAGCATTGGTCACAATCTTCATATTTGTATGGCCGACGGACCTGGACATCAGGTTGCTCGCATTTCTGTACATGATTTTTGAAGGACCTTATATTTATGTAAGTCTTTCTGCATCAGTCGCAAACTAATTTGTCTGCAGCATGGCATGACCTTAAATGGTTTTTCCAAATCTTGCCTTTTTATACGCCGCCGGAGGCGGACGTATAGTGGCGTCATCTTCTCCGTCTGTCCGTCCGTCCATCCGTCCGTCCGTCCATCCGTCCGTACGTCCGTCCACTTTTCTTGTCAACGCAACTCCTCCTAAGTTTCTGGCTGGATCTTCTTGAAACTTGGTCAATGTTATCACCTCAATTGGTAGATGTGCATGAAGGAAGGATTTTATGGTTCGTCGATTTTTGCCGGAGTTATGCCCCTTAAAAACTTAGTCTCTGGGGCTTATTGAAATTGCAGCCTTGTCAACGCAACTCCTCCTAAGTTTCTGGCTGGATCTTAATGAAACTTGGTCAATGTTATCACCTCAATTGGTAGATGTGCATGAAGGAAGGATTTTATGGTTTGTCGATTTTTGCCGGAGTTATGCCCCTTAAAAACTTAGTCTCTGGGGCTTATTGAAATTGCAGCCTTGTCAACGCAACTCCTCCTAAGTTTCTGGCTGGATCTTAATGAAACTTGGTCAATGTTATCACCTCAATTGGTAGATGTGCATGAAGGAAGGATTTTATGGTTGGTCGATTTTTGCCGGAGTTATGCCCCTTAAAAACTTAGTTTTTGGGGCTTATTGAAATTGCAGCCTTGTCAACGCAACTCCTCCTAAGTTTCTGGCTGGATCTTAATGAAACTTGGTCAATGTTATCACCTCAATTGGTAGATGTGCATGAAGGAAGGATTTTATGGTTTGTTGATTTTTGCCGGAGTTATGCCCCTTAAAAACTTAGTCTCTGGGGCTTATTGAAATTGCAGGCTTGTCAACACAACTCCTCCTAAGTTTCTGGCTGGATCTTAATGAAACTTGGTCAATGTTATCACCTCAATTGGTAGATGTGCATGAAGGAAGGATTTTATGGTTCATTGATTTTTGCCAGAGTTATGCCCCCTTCAATCTTAGTCTCTGGGGCTTATTGAAATTGCAGCCTTGTCAACGCAACTCCTCCTAAGTTTCTGGCTGGATCTTAATGTCACTTAGTCAATGTTATCACCTCAATTGGTAGATGTGCATGTAGGAAGGATTTTATGGTTCATTGATTTTTTCCAGAGTTATGCCCCCTTAAAACTTAGTCTCTGGGACTGAAACTTGGTGGATGTTATTACCTTAATTGGTAGATGTGCATGAAGTTTTTGCCTGAATTATGCCCCCTTGAATCTTAGTCTCTGGGGCTTAATGATATTTTAGCCTCGTGAACGCAATTCCTTCCAGGTTTTTCACTGGATATTTATAAAAACCTTTTTGTGAACACAATTTTTTTTACAGGTTTTTCAGTGAATATTCATAAATCCTTGTCAATGTCATTTTTTTGTCTCAAGTTTTATAAGTGGCGGCGTATATTGTGATGATGGCACTCTTGTTATATACTTCTTGTCGCACAGACATGTGGCTGTTCATTATTATGTATCTGAAACATGTCTTTTCAGAGTGATCTGACTCATGAATGTCTTTCCACATGTATGACACAGCCGTTCGTCAAGTTCATGGAAAGAAGCCTCCATCGCCTCGATTACCTCAGTACTGAAATGCAATAAATACAAGGGGTGTAACCTATTGGTCAAAAAGCGGTAGTCCTTTTTGTCGTTTATCTGTGTATTTCAAGCACAACAGAATTTATTTTAATAATCATTGTTGTACCTTAGCAATTCATATTATCCACATATATAGTTTTATTAGATTGAGACTATGTAGTTAAATGATCTTTGTGTACAGTGTTTGGTTTAAATTCTGAGCATCTCTATGTACACTTTTTACCGTACATCTCTATGTACAGTGTTGTTTTCATGCCTTGCATGTCTATGTACAGTAGCGAAGATTTTAACATCAAAATTTGGCCAGAAAAAACTTAATTTCAACAAACAAGTTGATAAATATCGAAATTTAGTGCTTCAAACTTTGCAAATCTGACAAATAATTTGCAAACCAAAAAGTGAAAACGCTTGAAATGAAACGAAATCGAGCCGGGTCTCGCTTGAAAATGGCTCGTCGTTGTGGCCATTGGATTCGACACCAAAGTTTATGAAATGCAGGCACTGATCGAGCAGACGACATGTAGCGGATGAAAGACAAACATGTATGTGACTTGGACAACGTCACTTCAACGTCCCATATGCAGATACACAAAGGATATAGTCTAGTAAATCGACCACCTACCGTGCTGTGCTGTTTCCTGTCGCCATCTTGGAATGCATGTCTGTGTACGGTAAAGGGAGGCAACTGCGTACCTACCATACAGTGATGATTAATGTCTGAATTTAATTACTTTATGTTCATTTTCCAATTTGGACTTATCGAGAAATTGGTTCCGTTGTTCAAATGACAAATGTTAAGGTTGGCCTAATTTGAAAGCTGTGGTTGCAGTAGATAACAAAATAGAAGTTGATATAGAATTAGAGTGCAATATTGCGAAGAAAATTTTGAGGCAAATGGTTAAAATGCTGGTTACCATCATTTCCCTTTTTGTCTCGATGTTTGTCCAAGCCTTTTCTAACAGGGACATCAAAATAAGGTTGATCTTGTTTGGGAAAAGATTTAATTAAAAACCCATTACATTACAGCACAGTGATGTCCAAATAATTTGATGCTTGGGATAACATTGTGGGAAATGAAGAAATTGCTTGTGAAGCAATTTCTTTATTTACCACATTGTATTCTACCCAGAAATACAAAAAAGTGTAAAATTTTGTTCACTTGAAATTGTCTTCTGCAAGTTGCCAACATCTGTGAAATTAGGTCAGTATAAAATTTTGCCATCTTTTAATAGGTTAACCCTTTCCCAAACAACAAAAATCTAGGGTGCTCCAATATGAAAGCTGCTACAGACGACAAAATAAAGATTGAAAAACATTGGATTTGTGTAAGATATAGCATGGAAAATATTGAGACAAAAGGAGAAACTGCTGGTTATCAGCAGTTTCTTCTTTTGCCTCAATGTTTTCATAAGCCTTTTCTACCAGGGACGTCAAAACCAGGTCTTGTTTGGGAAAGGGTTAAACAAAGGCCCTGTCACCAAACGACCTTGGTTGTCGACTGGGAAACTGTTTAATTAATCAACTTTCTAACAGCTAAATTAAGTAAATCTTGAAGAAAAAATTTACATCAAATTCCATTGAATAGTCTCTACCAAACAAGACCTTTTTTTTTTTTTTTTTGATGTCCCCCAATTAAAAGGCTTGGGAAAATATTGAAACAAAAGAAGAAAATACTGATTACAAGCTTTTTCTCCTTTTTCCTCAATTACTTTCTGCAGTATAGTTACCGTAGTTATTCTAATAAACGCCCATATTCTAATGAACGCCCATCCCCCAAATCTCAGCTGAAAATCTGCATATTTCAAGGACAATTTAAGTGGGAAAGAGTGATTCTAATAAACGCCCATCCCCCGATTCCCAATTAAAATCATGTAAGTCATAAACAAAGATTACTTCCAAAAGCAATGAAAGAGAGGATTTCCTGTCCCCTAATCTGTTTACAATGAAGGAATGTCATCCAAAAATGGCATTTTACCGTCCATGTAACAAAACCTGGTTAACTTTTACTTGATTAACTTTGAGTCCATGAATTGACATTTGATTGGCATGTTTTGACTAACAAAATTAGAATTCCTCTAATAAATGCCCACCCTTTGTATCAAGCACTTTTCAAATAAACGGCTGGGCGTTTATTAGAATAATTACAGTACATTGTGTATTAACCCATTTCTATGCTGTGACACTTTTTATGCTTATCAGCTGTTGTTTAGAATATTTACTTTAACCCTTACCCAAACAAGACCTAGTTTTGATATCCCTAATAGAAACGGCTTGGGAAAACATTAAGGAAAAATAAGAAACTGCTGGTAACCAGCAGTTTCTCCTTTTGTCTCAATATTTTCTGTGCTATATTATACACAAATCTTATCTGAAACAACATATATCTTGTCGTTTCCAGCAGCTTTCAAATAGGAAAAGTCCAAATTTTGGCTGTTTGGGAAGGGGTTAAATATCCATCTAATCCCTGATGTAATTCTGCCTTCTCTGCATCAAATCAATTTCAAATCTGTCACATATCAGTTATTGAGATGATTTTTTTGCAATTACTGTGTCACATGATTCATCACCAAGTAAGTACATGATTGTGTGTGTCAAAGTAAAAACAAGGACCTATTCTATTTGGGAAAGAGTTTTTATGCCCCCGATAGGGAGGCATCGTAAATTTGACTTGTCCGTCCGTCTGTCCGTCTGTCCGTCTGTCTGTCCGTCATTCCGTCCAAAAACTTTAACATTGGCCATAACTTCCTTATTACTTAACATATTCGCTTCATACTTTACCACAACATTCCTTGGTACATTACCTTTCTGTAGGTACATACTTTGGTGACCTTGACCCCTGGATGACCTTGACCTTATGACGATCAAAGCGGTGTCGGGGGCATTATCATCTTACAGTGACAGCTCTTGTTTGTCTCAATGTTTTTCCAAGCCTTTTCTATCAGGGACATCAAAATCAGGTTGATCTTGTTTGGTAAAAGATTTAATTAAAAACCCATTACATTACAGCACAGTGATGCCCACCAAGATAATATAATGCTTGGGATAACATTGTGGGAAATGCAGAAATTGCTGGTGAAGCAATTTCTGTATTTCCCATATAGTATTCTACCCAGAAAGACCAAAAAAGGTATTATTTTGTTCATTTGAATTAAATCGTCGTCTGCAAGTTGCCAACATCTTTGAAAGTAGGTCAGTATAAAATTTTGCCATCTTTTAATAGGTTAAACAAAGGCCCTGTCACCAAACGACCTTGGTTGTCGACTGGGAAACTGTTTAATTAATCAACTTTCTAACAGCTAAATAAAATATATCACAAAGAAAAAATTTACATGAAATTCCAATGAAAACTCTTCTCCAAACAAGACCTTATTTTGATGTCCCCCCCCATGAAAAGGCTTGGGAAAACATTGAAACAGAAGAAGAAAATACTGATTACCAGCTTTTTTTCTCCCTTTTCCACAATATTTAATGTTCTATTGTTACATTGTGTATTAACCCATTTTTACGCTGTGACTTTTTAGCTCACCTGAGCACAAAGTGCTCGAGGTGAGGTATTGTGATCGGTCTGTTGTCTGGCGTCTGTCTGTCTATCTGTCCATCTGTCCATCTGTCCATCCGTCAACTTTTTACTAAAAAATCTTCTCCTCCTAAAGTACATGGCAGAATTCAATAATATTTCACACATATGATCTATGGGTCATGCTTTTTCAAACTACTTCAAAGAATTGGAATCGGGGCCATAATGGGGTCAAAAAGTAGGTCACTAGGTCAAATCTTCTTTCTACTCTAGGGGCCATATTTTTTGCTCAATCATTGTGAAAATTGATCAGAATATTTGTCTTAATGATCATTAGGTCATGATGAAAACTAGGTCAAGCCAGGTCAAAAACTAGGTCACTAGGTCAAATATTGTAAAATCCATCTTTTTTCATTGGAAGTGCCAATTTTGGTCCAAACTTTGTAGAAATTGTCATGAATGTTTATCTTGATGATATCAAGGTCAAGTTAAGAAGTGGGTCATGCTAGGTCATTAACTAGGTCAAGAGGTCAAATCTTACAAAATTCTTTCTTTTGCTCGGGAAGTGCCGATTTTGGTCCAAACTTTGTCAAAATTGTCCTCAATGTTTATCTTGATGGTATCTATGAAATGATAAAAAGTGGGTCATGGGAGGTCAAAAATTAGGTCACGGGGTCAAATCTTTTAAAATCCTTTAGTTTGTTCTGGACATGAAAGTTTTGGCCCAAACTTTCCAAAAATTATCCTGAATGTTTATGTTGATGATATTTAGGTCATGTCAAGAAGTGGATCATGCCAGGTCATAAACTAGGTCATGAGGCCAAATCTTGTGAAATCCTTCCTTTTGCTCTGGAAGTGCCAATTTTGGTCCAAACTTTGTCAAAATTGTCCTAAATCTTTATCTTGATGATATCTTGGTCATGATCAAAGGTGGGTCATGCAAGGTCAAAAACTAGATCACAAGGTCAAATATTACAGAATCCTTCCTTTTGCTCTAGAGATGCCAATTTAGTTCCAAAACTTTGTCAAAACTATCCTAAATACTTATCTTGATATCTAGCTTATGTACAAAGTATGGGCCATGTAAGGTCAAAAACTAGGTCATTGGGTCAAATCTTGGTTTTGCTTTCAGAATGGAAATATATACTTAAACATTGTGAAAATTGTTCAGAATGTTTATCTTGACGAAATCTGAGTCATTTTGAAAGTGGGTCATGTGAGGTCAGAAACTAGGTCAATAGGTCAAATCTTGTTTTTTCTGTAAGAACCGAAATATTCACTCAATCATTGTGAAAGTTCAGAATGTTTATCTTGATGATACCTTGGTGATTTGAATAGCAGGTCATTCGAGGTTAAAAACTAGGTCACTAGGTCAAATTTTGTTTTTGCCCTAAGAACCAAAATATTTACTTTATCATTGCGAAAATTGATCAGAATGTTTATCTTGATAATATCTTGGTGGTGTGAAAAGTGGGTCAAGCGAGGTCTAAAACTAGATCACTAGGTCAAATCTTGTTTTTGCTCTAGGAACCAAAATATTTACTTTATCGCTGTGAAAATTGTTCAGATTAATTATCTTGATGATATCTGGGTCATTTTTACAGTAGGTCATGTGAGGTCAGAAACTAGGTCAATAGGTCAAATCTCGTTTTTCCTGTAAGAACCAAAATATTTCCTCAATCATTGTGAAAGTTCAGAATGTTTATCTTGATTATATCTTGGTGATATGAATAGCAGGTCATTCGAGGCTCAAAACTAGGTCACTAGGTCAAATTTTGTTTTTGCCCTGAGAACCAAAATATTTACTTTATCATTGCGAAAATTGTTCAGAATGTTTATCTTGATGATATCTTGGTGATGTGAAAAGTGGGTCATGCAAGGTCTAAAACTAGGTTACTAGGTCAAATCTTGTTTTTGCTCTAGGAACCAAAATATTTACTTTATCGTTGAGAAAATTGTTCAGAATATTTATCTTGATGATATCTGGGTCATTTTAAAAGTGGGTCATGTGAGGTCAGAAACTAGGTCAATAGGTCAAATCTTGTTTCTGCATATAGAACCATAATGATATCTGAATGATGGTGAAAATTGTTCAGAATGTTTATTTTGACCATATTGGGCATGTATAAAGTAGGTCATGGGTGGTCAAAACTCGGTCAAATTTTGTTTTTGCTCTAAAAAATCAAAATATTTTTTCATCATTGTGAAAATAGTTCAGAATTGCTTATCTTGATGATAAATGGGTCATGTAGAAAGTGGCTAATGTTAGGTCAAAAACTAGGTCAAAAGGTCAATCCTTATTTTTGCTATAAGAACCTAATTATTTACTCATCATTGTGAAAATTGTTCAGAATGTTTATCTTGATGGTATCTAGGTCATGTAAAAAGTGTGAGTTTGAAGTTTGCAAGATGTTTGTCTCAAAGTCCTCTCAGGTGAGCGATGCAGGGCCATCTTGGCCCTCTTGTTTGACGCTCATTTTATCAGCTGTCTTTTAGAAGATCTACTTTATCCATCTAATCTGTCTTCTGTGCTTCAAACCGTTTCAAAGTCAGTGACATATTAACAAAGTTATCGAAATATGTTTATACGCCCAAAGGGTCGTACTATGTTATGGCCCTACATGTCCATCTGTCCCTCTGTCCGTCCGTCCGTCTGTCCGTTAGCAATTTCTTGTGTGCGCAACTCCTCCTACAGTTTTGATCGGAATTCAATCAAACATGCCACAATGAATCTCCATGGTGCCTAGTTGTGCACACCACTTACAGAATTCAATTAACTCTTTTCGTTCTTGAATTATCTGCCCTTGAATTAAAAAAATGCCCATTTTCTTGTGTGCGCAAGTCCTACAGTTTTGATCAGAATTTGATCAAACTTGCCACAATGAATCTCCATGGTGTCTAGTTGTACAAACAGCTAACGGAATTTAGATAACTGTTAACTTTTCGTTCTTGAATTATCTGCCCTTGAATTTAAGAAAAAATGCCCATTTTCTCAAAAATGTCCATTTTCTCCTGTGCGCAACTCCTACAGTTTCAACCAGGATTTAATCAAACTAGCCACAATGAATCTGTATGGTGTCTGGTTTTGCAAATTTGAATTATCTGCCATTGAATCGAAAAAATGGCCAATTTTACGGACAAGCTCCTCGGGCGTATATGCGCCGCTCTGCGAAGCTCTTGTTTTGCAATTACTGTGTCACATGATTCACCACCAAGTACATGTGTGTATCAAAGTAAAAACAAGGTCCTATATTCTATTTCGGAAAGAGTCAATATTTTTCCAAATTTTCCGCTCAAAATAGGGATATAAAAATTCTAGAAGTAGGAAAGGGTTAAGAAAAAAAGCCCTGTCTCCAAATGACCTTGGTTGTTGAGAGAGACATTAAACTTCAGGTATAAGTCAACATTTTAGCATAAAGAAATAAATTGTGGTTTCAAAATTTCCATGAACTCCATCTATTAACCCTTTCCCAAATGCCCAAAATGTACAGTAATCTAATGTGAAAGCTGCTGCAGACGAAAAAATTGATGTTGATAAACATAGGATTTGAGTACAATAATTTATTAAGCACAGAAAACATTGAACGAAAAGATGAAAATGCTGACAATCAGCATTTTCATCTTTTCTTTCTATGTTTTCTGATCCTCTCTCCTCCAGGGACGTCAAAAGCTGGTCCTGTTTGGGAAAGAGCTAATTTATTATTTCTTTTCACAAGACCCAGTTTTGATGAATGTCCCTATCAGAAAAAAAATTTTGATAATGGCAATGAATTTTGTGCTAAAAATAGACTTGGTTTACTGATATGTTTTGATTAACCATCAGTGTTAATTGTTTAATGTTTTAAGATACCGTAACTATGGCTTAATTCAGATTTTTAGCTCCATTTGGAAATGGATTAAGGTAGAATTAGTGTAAAACATTGCACAACAAGTATTGAGAAAAATGGAGAAAACACCCATTTTGTTGTCTGCAGAATCTTTTGAATTTTTAGCACCCACACATTTTGTCATTTGAAAATGTAGAAATTACGAATTAGTGCAAAGCATTTCACAAAAAGCATCGAGAAAAAAGGAGAAAACACCAGTCATTATCATTTTTTTTTTGGAGAAAGGGTTAATAAAAGATTATCCATTCTTATCTAGGAAAGCTCTTATGTTTTGAATTGTACAATGTACAAGTTCACACCCATTATTTCTGCTTTAATGTTTGTAAAGTGTTTTTATCATGTGCTATCCCTCTTGACCATTGTATTTCTTAGTCAGATACGGTAATCTCCTAGTAAATGTCTCCCAATGCAGAGTAGAAACAAAAATGGAGAACTTTAATATTGTTTTGAAAGGAATTCATTTTAAAAAAATCCATGGCTTTTTCCTATTCTTTACTTTTCATATTTGTGAATAATTTGTCTGGGGAACTCTTCCTGTCCCAGACAAGCCATGGTTCAACCTTCTCCTTGTTCTTTTCAATGATTATTTTGAAAAAAATTCTATTAATATAAAGAGAGGAAGAATTAATCATTATGATAATAAATAAAAAGACTTGCCATAGAAGGACTAAATGAATTTTATTTCAAAATTCCTTGGACAGAAAAATGATCTGGCTATGCAGATTGACCATTCCATATGGGTTTTCTTAAATACATTTTTTACCTGTTTGTATGTCCGACAACTTAGCATGGGTCCGCTTGATATTAGGAGAAATATGGTATCTTGTATACAGAAAAATATCTACAATGGTCTGTAATCTGTCTCAAATTTGGAATTATCTTT
Organism: Fragum sueziense; assembly: GCA_963680895.1. Classification (NCBI taxonomy): domain Eukaryota; kingdom Metazoa; phylum Mollusca; class Bivalvia; order Cardiida; family Cardiidae; genus Fragum; species Fragum sueziense. Next base: position 46,959,384 of record OY804594.1, read on the forward strand.
CAAGTGCTAAAGGTAACATATTATAATGTTTGTCAACTTCAACTAGAGATAATCTTATTTTCTTTGGTAGATTTTGTCGTAGATTTTTTTTTAGTTTTAAATTGACTGCATAAAACAATTTGCAGAACTGGGATTGTTACCTACTAATTAACCCTTTCCCAGGGTTTTGACGTCCCTAATAGAAAAGGTTTGGGAAAGCATTGAAACAAAAGAAGAAACTGCTGAAGATCAGCAGTTTCTCCTTTTGTCTCAATATTTTCTATGCCATATCTTACACAGATAATATCTTCAATAACTTCTATTTTGTCATTGACCATTCCATATGGGTTTTCTTGAATACATTTTTTACCTGTTTGTATGTCTGACAACCTATAACAGTGTTCTGGCGAGGCCGCGATTCCGCGACATTCTCGCATGAAAAAAGTAAATGTCGCGTAAAATTTTGTCAAGATGCGATTTCTGTCGCATGAAAATAACGAGATCAAATTTGTTTTTACGGCCGCTGACAAATGTTACGGTACTCGAAATCGAAAGTAAAAGGAGAAATCCAAACTAGATCATTCATCTCATTATTTCCTACCCAGAATTCAATTCGCAGGCCCCGAATGAGCATTAGACTCAAAACGCTGTAATTTCATATCAATTTACTGTTGCACGCGACTGAAGTTCCGAGGCCTTTTTGTTTATATGTCGGGTTCGGTTTGTAATTTCAGGCGCAGAGTGCTAGTTAATCGACCAACATTACAGGTTTAATTGAATAATTTCATTTAACCGAGACTGATTTTTAGATTGATAATAAAAAATACACATACATGTTAAGAATTTAACATAATTAATTGTTTATAATTATCAAAGCGATAAAATTATTGAATGACTGAACATCAATAATTACTTAAAAACGAATACACCAGCATTTGCAGAATCTAAAAAAGTCATCATCAGATTCTTTTCCACCAAATAAAATGAAGAAAACTAAGAATATCCTGAATTATTTTAGTAAATCTTTAGAGGCACAGTGAAATTCGATCCTTGAAAATTCAAACCAGATAAATAAATCCATGCCAGGGCTGTCGTCGGCAGAAAATCCCTCCGACGAAAGACAGGATCTATCGTCTGCTTTGTCATAGCTTCGTAAATTTATCATGCCTGTATGACCACCAAAATTAAATCGGGACAACTTATTTTCCTTGGACAAGCTCTGTTAGCTGAGTGTCTCAAGAAAACATCGCCGAAGTGGGCCATTACAATGTATATGCAGATATCTTGGGTTATTTTGGTGCACACGAGTTTAATTAAAGTTGTTAATTTGGATTTAAAATGTGTCCCCTAGTTTGTCCAAAATGTCCCCAACTTTTGAGTAGCCATGAGACATTTGTCCCATACTTTTTTCTACCTCGCCAGAACACTGTATAAGCATGGGTCCGCTTGATATTAGGAGAAATATGGTATCTTGTATACAGAAAAATATATACATGGTCTGTAATCTTTCTCAAATTTGGAATTATCTCTCTGAAGTGCTAAAGGTAACATATAATGTTTATCAATTTCAACTAGAGATATTATACATTCAAAGTTAAACGAGAATCGATACGGTTGTTTTGGTTTATTTTTAGGTAGAACTACTACCTTTACCTACGTAAAATTAAAGCAAGACAACCGTATCGATTCTCGTTTAATTGTGAACCTATTATAATCTTATTTTCTTTGGTAGATTTTGTTGTATTTTTTTTTAGTTTTAACCCATTACCAAACGATAAAATTTTAGCGTGATCTAAATTGAAAGATCCTGCAGACGACAATTTCAAGTGAATGAAATTTCACATTTTTCGGTCTTTTTAGCTCACCTGAGCACGAAGTGCTCGAGGTGAGTTATTGTGGTCACTTTTTGTCCGGCGTCCGTCCGTTTGCAACATTTGGGGTATTTACACTCTAGCATCCACAAAAGTTACTCAATCTTGATCAAACTTGGCCAAAACAAGTACGATCATAAGTTCTCAGACAAGTTCGATTATGGGCCGGATCGGACCAGAAAGTGCGGAGTTATCTGCCCTTGAATGTCAAAAAATGCTGTTTTTAAGTTTGTTTACACTCTAGCATCTACAATTATTGATCAATCAAGACAAAACTTGGACATAATGTTGGAGACCATAAGATCTTGGATGAGGTCAATTTTCAGTTTGATCTGACCAGAAAGATGAGAGTTATGTGCCCTTGAATTGGGCAAAATTGCCACTTTTTTGCTGTATTCAAAAAAAGAGTTAATCTAAGGGAAGGAACTCTGACACTACTTTACTTCAGTATAAGTAGAGTTATCTAGTTTGATAGAGGATATAAATAGATTTACACTCTTATTAACCCATTACCAAACAACAAAATTTTAGCCTAGTCCAAAATCATAGGTGTTGCAGACGACAAGTTCCATTGAACAAAATTTAACATTTTTTGGTCTTTCTTGGTAGAAAACATTGTGGGTAATGAGGAAATTGTTTGTCACAATGTTTTCCAAAGCCTTTATTTTGTGGGGCATCCAAAAGCGCCAATGTGTGGGAAAGGGTCAATTAAGACAAAACTTGGACACAATGTTGGGGACTTTAAGATCTCAGCAGATGAGTTTGATTTTCAGTCTGATCTGATCTTAAAGTCCAGAGTTACGTGCCCTTGAATTTGACAAAATAGCCATTTTCGGCTGATTTCAACCTTTTTTACGCTCTAGAATCTACAATCATTATTCAATCAAGACAAAACTTGGACACAATGTTTTGGACCATAAGATCTGGGATTAGCTTGATTTTCAGTCTGATCTAATCAGAAAGTCAGGAGTTATGTGCCCTTGAATTTGACAAAATTGCTGTTTTTTACTGTTTTCGACTTTGTTTACACACTAGAATCTACAATTATTGACCAATCAAGACAAATCTTTGACACAATGTTGGAGACTATAAGATCTCAGGTAACTTCGATTTTCAGTTTGATCTGATGAGAAAGTCAAGAGTAACGTGCCCTTGAATTTGATAAAATTGCTATTTTTGGCTGTTTTTCGACCTTGTTTATACTCTGGAATCTACAATTATTTATCAATCAAGACAAAACTTGAACACAATGTTGGGGACTATAAGATCTTGGATGAGTTTGATTTTCAGTCTGATCTGACGAGAATGTTGAGAGTTATGTGCCCTTGAATTTGACAAAATTGCCATTTTTCGGCTGGTTTTGACCTTGTTTACATTCTAGAATCTACAATTATTGATCAATCTATACAAAACTTGGACACAATGTTGGGAACCATAAGATCTCATATGAGATTGATTTTCAGTCTGATCTGATCAGAAAGTCAAGCGTTTTGTGCCCTTGAAATTGGCAAAATTGTTGTTTTCGGCTGTTTTCGACCTTGTTTATACTCTAGAATCTACAATTATTTATCAATCAAGACAAAACTTGGATACAATCAGGGCTACAGATAAGTGGAGGTGAAGACATACTAACATTGTTTTTTCGAATTCAAATCCTATGTTGTGGGTACTCATTTGAATCGTCTCGACGAGACGATACAAATGAGTACCTACAACATAGGGTTTGATGATCACTGACAGCATTATTGCAGTTTGAAAAGTCACCACCCCCTCTTATCTGGAGCCTTGTACAATGTTTGGCACCATAATTTAGATCTTGGATGAGTTAGATTTTCACAACCTTATTGACCATAAGTTCTTTTTCAGTCTTAAAGTAATAAATATTAATTGAATTGAACAAAAGTGTTGCTCATATCATTTAGGTTCAGGTGAGCGATATAGGACCATCATGGTCCTCTTGTTACATAGAAAACATTGTGGGAAATGAAGAAATTGCTTGTCACAAGCAATTTCTTCATTCTCCACGATGTTTTCCAAAGCCATTATCTCTTGGGGAGTCAAAAAGAGTCACTGTGTGGTAATGGGTTAAATTGACTACATAAAATAATTTGCAGAACAGGGATTGTTACCTACTAATTAAGGTTTACAGGACCCTGAAAAAATCACCCCTTTCTAGCCATACGAAATGCATCAAACTACACACACTTATACATACACTTCACATATGTTGATTCACCGTGCCGGATTTCAAGATTATGCTTCAAGAGGGAAATAATTCACAAATATTATTTTATTCTATATTCATATGCAAGGGAGGTAATTTTGAACATTTTTGTCAAATATTTCCATAAGTATGCATTAATTCAAAATTCTAAACCATACAAAATGCTTATGTTTGTATTTGGGCTGGAAATGTAACACAATTTAGGAATTATTTGCACTTTATAAATTTCGCCTCTGTCTCTTTGGTGCTTTTGAGGGGTCGGATACCTTAAACAGATGTCTAGAGTTCATTTTACAGCAAAATAGTACAGCCAGTATACATTTTTCAGATTTTTTATTCCAGGAAAAAATACTTTAAAAAAAAGCATTAAGGGGGAATGCTCCAGTTTCCTAAATTTTTTCCCAATAATAGAATTTATTTATGTTTTGTATGTTGAAATTACATGTTATTACCAATTGAAAAATAAAATAAAAATGGGTGGTCAGCGATCTTGTTTGAATTTTATTGGCATTCATATCTACCCTACATCGAAAAAATGCACAATTTCTTGCACATGTCCAAGGCCACTAAATGCTAATAAAAAGCTGTATATTCATCGTTTAGTCCCGAAAACGGATTTAAAGTAACGTCTTACATTTAATACGAACAGAAAACCCAAAATATGTGCTATTATAAATGCGTAGATGTATAAAACAGCATGCTCACGTGTTCGGTTAGATCAACAAAACTTGAGTGTTTTATGTCAAAATTCACATATTTTTGGAAATATTTCAAGTTCTACATAATAGAATTTGATAAAACTCCCTCATAGTATTAAGCAACATGTTCTGGTAATAATTCAAAAAGAAAATGTATAGGTCAGCGCACTTATTAGTGAAATACGACAATTTTTATCAGCTACACATGAATAAAATGACGCAAAACAGTGGTAACTGCATACACACTTACGACTGTCTTGCTCTAAATAATCGATTTCCATCTTGAGAAAATCAGTTTCACATAATAAATACACTTTTACGGTCGAAAATGGTAAATTGTAATGATGTGTTATATTATTGAAAATCTGGTAGCGAAACATATTGGTACGAAACATTTAATTTACTACAGTAATGTCCGAGTGTTCTGAAAAACTGGAGCATTCCCCCTTAACAAGGTATTTTGCGCTGACTGTGCAACTCTTTCCCAAACAATTCTTTGATTTGGTTTAATCCCATTTGGTCTACTCCCAATTTGTCTACTATTTTGCACACCATTCCCATTTTGTCTACTTTTCTATACTTTGTAATTATATATATGAATATGATATAACATTATTTTTATTATAATTTTTGCATTTTTTATTTCATTTGTGAATATATTGACTTAATTTGTATGCTTAAACAAAAATGATGTCGTTAATTGATGATTTCACATAAAAGTAGAAGAGTTGGGACAGTAGACGAAATGGGACTCAAGAAAATAAATAAACAGTAGACAAAATGGGAGTAGACCAATTTGGATGTTACCTTTGATTTGAGTTTCTTGAAACTGAAAGAAATCTTTAAAAATTATTAAGTGAAAGGAAAAGAATTCTGTATAAGCCCATTCTCAGCAGCACAGAAAATATTTAGACAAAAGAAGAAAAGTTTAGTTCAACTTCAAGCTTTTTAGCTAAGAGGTTCCGAGTGTGATTCCCGGTAGCGGAGGTTTATATAATTGCTCTTGGCTTCTCATTGGCCTACATATCGTCGGTGCTATGACAAAATGGCGTAATAGAAATTTTGCCCGAAAACCATTTTTTTCAGGAGAGCCAAAAACGTTTTTGCCGTTTTAAAAAATGTTAAAAAATATGCCGGCAAAATTGCGTAACTCAATATTACTCTCGTGTAAATTTGTCTACATATAACGCATTTTTGTCAGCTAAATCGAGTTACGCAATTTTGTCACATGATAATTGAAAGGGTTCTAATAGGTGTAGAAAAACGCCGTTTTGACAGGATATGCGCTCCTACATACTTAGTAGAAAGCATTTATAAAAAAAAATTAACAAAATTGCGTAACTAATTTGTTACGCCATTTTGTCATAGCACCGACGATATTTGGCGCGAGTACTGGTGGATTTCTAGGAAGCTTGATCGAGAGGGATTAAAATAAATTGACTTGCTTTCCAATCGATGTAAAATAAATGCGTTCAAAGGAACGTCTGAAGAAAAACTGTTTTATTTCCCAAGGACCAAAAACACTTTCCCAAAGAAGACATATTTAGATGTTCCTTAAGGAGAATGTTTGTGAAAAAATGAGATAAAAGAAGAAAATGCTTTTAATCCACATTTTCCCTTCTTGTCTCAATATTTTCTGTGGTGTGTAATACATTCATGCAAATCCTTCATTAATCATTATTATTTTTTGTGTGCAGAATCTTTTACATTAGAATTGTCTAAAATGCTACATTGTCTGGTTAAGAGGAGACAAAAACAGGTCTTGTTTAAAGGGACATAACATTCCAATTTCATTTTTATCTCCACTGACCTTCAGGCCAGCAGGCTATTGTCATGGCGCTGTGTCAGTCGTGTGTGTGTCCGTCCGTCCATCCGCCCATCCGGTCGTCAACTTTTTTAGCTCACCTGAGCAACATGCTCAAGGTGAGCTTTTGTGATCACCCTGTGTCCGGCGTGCGTCGTGCGTCGTGCGTTGTGCGTCGGAAGTCGTCAACAATTTCTTTAAACATCTTCTCCTCCTTAACCACTGGGCCAATCCTAACCAAACTTGGCAGGCATGTTCCCTGGGTGACCCTTTTCAAAATTGTTTTCAGATTTTTGATTCGTCAAAAAATGTGGGCGTGGCAGGGCGGGGCTTATCAGACTTAGAGAAATTGTTAAATAATTCTTCAAAAATCTTCTTCTCCTTAACCATTGAGTCAATTTCTACCAAAGTTGGCAGAAATGTTCCTTGGGTGACCCTTTTCAAAACTTGTTTTCAAATTTTTGATTTGTCAAAAAATGTGGGCGTGGCAGGGCGGGGCTTATCAGACTTAGAGAAATTGTTAAGTAATTCTTCAAAAATCTTCTTCTCCTTAACCATTGAGTCAATTTCTACCAAAGTTGGCAGAAATGTTCCTTGGGTGACCCTTTTCAAAACTTGTTTTCAAATTTTTGATTCGTCAAAAAATGTGGGCGTGGCAGGGCGGGGCTTATCAGACTTAGAGAAATTGTTAAATAATTCTTCAAAAATCTTCTTTTCCTTAACCACTGAGTCAATTTCTACCAAAGTTGGCAGAAATGTTCCTTGGGTGACCCTTTTCAAAACTTGTTTTCAAATTTTTGATTCGTCAAAAAATGTGGGTGTGGCAGGGCGGGGCTTATCAGACTTAGAGAAATTGTTAAATAATTCTTCAAAAATCTTCTTCTCCTTAACCATTGAGTCGAGTTTTACCAAAATTGGCAGAGATGTTCCTTTGGTGACCCTTTTCAAAACTTGTTTTCAAATTTTTGATTCGTCAAAAAATGTGGGCGTGGCAGGGCGGGGCTTATCAGACTTAGAGAAATTATTAAATAATTCTTCAAAAATCTTCTTCTCCTTAACCATCATGTCAATTTTTACCAAAGTTGGCAGAAATGTTCCTTGGGTGACCCTTTTCAAAACTTGTTTTCAAATTTTTGATTCGTCAAAAAATGTGGGCGTGACAGAGCGGGGCTTATCAGAATTTGAGAAATTGTTAAATAGTTCTTTAAAAATCAAATGTTTATCCAATTTTTACCAATATTGGCTGGAATGTTTCTTGAGTGACTGTCTTCACTGTGTGTCGAGAAATTTTTGATTCGTCAAAAAATGAGGGCATGGCAAGGCGGGGCTTATCAGACTTAGAGAAATTGTTACATAATTCTTCAAAAATCTTCTTTTCCTTAACCAATGAGTCAATTTTTACCAAACTTGGCAGAAATGTTCCTTTGGTGACCCTTTGCAAAACTTGTTTTCAAATTTTTGATTCGTCAAAAAATGTGGGCAGGCAGGGCGGGGCTTATCAGACTTAGAGAAGTCATGAAAAAAATCTTTAAAAATCAACCATTGGTCAAATTTGAAGTAAACTTGGCAGATCTGTTTCTTGAGTGACTGTTTTCAATGTGTGTTCATGAATTTTTTTATTTGTCAAAAAATGTAGGCATGGCAGGGCGGGGCTTATCAGACTTGGAGAAATCATTAAACAATTCTTTGAAAATTTTCTTCTCCTTAACCGTTGGACCAAATTATACCAAATTATTCAGGAATGTTCCTTAAGTACCCCTTTTTATTTTTATTACAAATTTCTGATTCGTAAAAAATGTGGACATGGCAGGGTGGGACTTATTCGACTAGGAGAAATGATAAGAAAAATCAACTGTTGGGCCAATTTGTACCAGGGATGTTGCTTGAGTGACTCTTTGTAACAATAATATTGTTTGTGAATTTTTGATTTGTTAAAAAAAATGAGTGTGGCAGGGTAGGGCTTATCAGACTTAAAAAAGTCGTACAGAAATTCTTCAAAAATCAATTATGGGGCCAATTTAAACCAAGTATAGCAAAATGCTCATTGAGTTACTCTTTTCAAACACTTTGTTGTAAATTTTTGACAGGTTAATAAATGTTGATGAGGAAAGGAGGGGCTTAAAATATTAAGCATATTAATGCTTGTAATGTATCATTCTGATGTTTCAAAATTTAATTGTAAAAGTAAAATCTTGGTTATAAAAATCAAACTGGAACAGCACATGATATTCAATATTTAAGAGGTCACTACATGCAATATGATTGAATACTAATGTGACTTCATTGCATTCATTGGAAATTATGAAACTTTATTAACAATAATTTGATACGACTTATATATTTATTCACAACAAAATTTATATCATACACAATCAAATACAGGAAGAACTCAGGTGAGCGATATCAGTGCCTTTCAGGCACTCTTGTCTTAAAAAATCTTCTCCTCAGAAACTACTGAATGGATTTCAATCAAACATCACAGGAATGATCCTTAGGTGGTCCTCTATCAGATTCCTTCAATTAATCCTGGTTGAACCAGAAAGTCTTGAGTTATCTGCCCTTGAATAAAAAAAATGGCTATTTTGACTTTGTTTTCACTCCTAGCACTTAGGAATATTGACCAATCAAGACAAAACTTGGTCAAAATGTTGGTGACAATAAGATCTTGACTGAGTGCAATTTTCAGTTTGATCTGAAATTTATATCATGAGTTATGTGCCCTTGAAATTGAAAAAGTTGTCATTTTTGGCTTAATTTTTACTTTGTTTCACTCTAGCAATTACAAACATTTACCAATCAAAACAAAAACTTGAACAGACTTTAACAGAATTTTGGTGACAATAAAATTTTGCCTCGGTGTAATTTTCAGCTTGATCTGAATTTTATATCATGAGTTATGTGCCCTTGAAATTGACAAAATTGTCATTTTCGGCTTTATTTTGACTTTGTTTTCACTCTAGCAACTACAAATATTGACCTATAAAGACAGGACATTGACACAATATTGGTAGACATAAGATCTTGCCAGAGTGTAATTTTCAGCTTAATCTGAATTTTACATCATGCGTTATGTCCTCTTGAAATTGACAAAATTACCATTTTTGACCTTATTTTTACTCAAACAGCCATAAATATTTCCCAATCAATATGAAACTTTTACATAATTTTACCGGCCAAAAGACCTTGCATGGATGTAATTTTCAGCATCATCTGAATCTGATTTATGTGCCCTAGAATTTGACAAAACTGCTGTTTTCGACTTTGTTTTTACTCTCTTTATATCTAGAAATATTGAACAAACAGGTCAAAACTTGAACAAGATTGAGGCAAAGTTAATTAAGATCTTGCATTAGTGTGATTCTTAGCTTGATAGGAATATAAATCCTCACCTATATGCCTTTCAATTTGAAAAAAATGCTAATTGTGACTTTGTTTTCACTATCTAATCAACACTTGGATTAAATACTAAAGAATCTCAGGCCTGTGGAGCGATTCAAGACCTTCAGGTGTTCTAGTTTAAAAGTGTGTCTTGATGCAAAGTATGATTATTCTAATGCATAGAAATGTTATCAGTTTTTTTTAAGTTGTTATTTATAAGCGAAAAATATGCCATTAAAGTTGAGACAAAAATGACAAATACCATATAAATCTGAACTGTTGTCCACAACAATTTGTTTAATTTTAGCACAAAAGTATATATCTCGAAAACGTTTCAATATTGTGGCTTGAAATTTTCAGAATTTTCATAAGAAGATTTGCTCTTTCAGAAAAAAATAAAAGTGAAACTTATGAAATTAAATGTCACTTTGGTTTAATTCCTTTTTGTCTATTCCCAATTCATCTACTATTTTGGACATAAGTCCTATAAGGCATTTCGTCTACTCTTCTCTACTTTGTATATCAATATGATATCATATGCTTTTTATCCAAATATTTGCATTTTATTTCATTTGTGAATATATTGACTTAATCTCTTTTCTTAAAACAAAAATAATGTTGTTTATTGATGAAAGTAGACGAGTTGGGACAGTAGATGAATTGAGACTCAATGTACTTAAAAGACAGTAGACGAAATGGGAGTAAACCAATTGGGATGTTACCGTCACTTTAATGGTAAAGAGTTTTTTGACTTGTCAGATGTTATACTTTTTATTGTTTTAAGACTTGTCCAAATTCAAACATGTTGCAGACGACAATTTCAAGTGATTGAAATTCTACAATTTTGGGACTTTTGGAGATGAAAATAATGTGGGAAATGAAGAAATTGCTTGTCACAAGCAATTTCTTCATTTTCCACAATGTTTGTCTAAGGCCTATATTTTGTGGGAGTCAAAAGGCGTCACTGTGTGGTAATGGGTTAAAATTTGATATGGTTTTCAACTTGCTTCATGGTTGTCATCTTTCATGGAGCAACAGAGAAGAGGATAGGATAGGATAGTTTATTTCACTTGTACATGGCAAAAGTACATTGTGATACAAAAGGTTTAATCCCATTTCGTCTACTCCCAATTCGTCTACTCCCAATTTGTCTACTATTTTTGACATAAGTCCCATTTTGTCTACTCTTCTATACTTTGTATATCAATATGATATTTTATGATTTTTATCAAAATGTTTGCATTTTTATTTCATTTGTGAATATATTGACTTAATCTATTTTCTTAAATCAAAAATAATGTTGTTTATTGATGATTTGACATGAAAGTAGACGAGTAGGAGTAGACCAATTGGGATGTTACCATACAAAACAACAAATACAAAGACAATATACATTATCAAACAGTGACATGAACATGATGGAACGTAAATAGAAATATATGGAAATATGTTACCAGTAATTAACAAGTTAAGCGGAAGATGATGAAGTAGTGTAATATTAACTCTTCATACGAAGAGGGGTTAACACCATTAATGCAGTGGTCTCCCCAGCCCAATAAGCTGTATTGGCCCCACTACAGCTTCATGTAAATCTATGATTGTAAATCAACGGTATGCCCCTAAAACTTCAAAGGTACCCCACAGCTAAATTTATTCAGAATGGTCACCAAATAATGGAATTTGAGTTATTTCATGTCAAAAACTGATGAATTAAGGTATTTTAATTGTAATGAGATTTGCATTTAGCACTTTGTTGATGTTAGGAGATTGTTTTCACACCTTTAGTTAACCCTTTCCCAAACAGCAAAATTTTAGGGTGATCCACTTCCAAAAATGCCACAAATGACAAAATGGATGTTATTAAAGATAGGATTTGTGTAAAATATGGCACAGAAAATATTGAGACAAAAGGAGAAACTGCTGGTTATCAGCAGTTTCTTCTTTTGTTTCAATGTTTTCCCAAGCCTAATCTCTTAGGGACGTCAAAACCAGGTCTTGTTTGGGAAAGGGTTAAATATGTTGATCTTGTTTGGACAACAAATGTCACAACATTCCAATCCATTTTTCTTTGAATTAGTTCCCACATGTCAATAAATTGTTTTTGATCTTAACTGTCTCATGTAGGTGTTAAGCAATTAATCAAGCTAATTGTTTGAAGTCTTTAATTGTGACCATTACCTTTTTGACATGAAAGTTGATTCTTGATCTGTCTGTCAAGCTACTTAATTTTGTCACCTTGAAACAGTTGCCCAGAAAAAGCCACAGACTTGTTCAACAGAGTCACCTTGATTTTGACTGTTGGATAAAGTGTGTAAAACCGAGCAAACAATTGTTTTCCAGTATTTCCTTGCCTTCCTGTCGGACCATAGCTCGCAACCTGAATCACATCATAATATTAGCATAAGGAGAAAAGGTGAAAATTTTTAAATGCTGCATTTTCTCGTTTTCTTCCGATATTTTCTAAAAATAAAAAAACTGGTGAAAATTAGCATTTCTTCCTTTTCTCTTAATAGATCTCTAAGCTGTATATACAAATTCCCAAGATAATGTAAGACTTAAGGCGTGTGCGATATAACATCTTCCTCTTCCAGAAGAACACATCATAGAAGAGACTAAGTCACGTGATAGAAGACAAGCAGAAGACAGATTGAGGCCAAAAATAAATCGAACATGTCTTGAAAACGGAAGTGGCTTTTCTATCGAAAAGCTCTTCAAAAAGGAGGAAATTAGAATGAATAGCTCCAATTCGGTAGACTGGATACCCTTCCTGATACTACTACGTTGTACTGATAAAGGCACATCTTTTTCAAAAGCACAAGTTTTGTTCTCGTTTTGATCCCAAAATTAATACAAACTAGCTGTAAACAAGCGAATTTCAGTAATTGAGAAAATCTGTACTTTGTAACTAAAGACGCTCTCATGTTGCCGACCACATGACCTCTTCCGTCTTCTGCTCAAAAATGGAAGAGCTAGAAGAGCTTCCAGAAATAGAAGAGGCCCGTCGATTTAGTCGGAAGTGCTTGTCACGTGACGCTTCTGATTTCAGAAGAGGTAAAACGAACAGAATTTATGGCCTTCCTCTTCCGGAAGACCAATTTTGGCCTAAATCGCACGCAGCTTTATTTTGTTGTCTGCAACTTTGTTTAATTCACACTAGATCTAGTTGAAAATCTTGTCCTATCACCTTGGGAGAATTTTAACCCATTCCCAAACAAGACCTGGTTTTGACGTCCCTAATAGATATAGTTTGGGAAAACATTGAGACAAAAGAAGAAACTGCTGATAACCAGCAGTTTCTCCTTTTGTCTCAATATTTCTGTGCCATATCTTACACAGTATACAGAAAAAACCTATCTTTAATAACATCCATTTTGTCATTTGCGGCAGTTTTTGAAGTGGATCACCCTAAAATTTTGTTGTTTGGGAAAGGGCTTACACTAGATCTAGTTGAAAATCTTGTCCTATCACATTGGGAGAGTTTTAACCCATTACGTCTCTGCAGTGACCCCTTTTGATGCCAAACAAGATAAAGGCTTTGGAAAACTTCGTGGAAAATGAAGAAATTGCTTGTCACAAGCAATTTCTTCATTTTCCACAAAGTTTTCTAATTCAAAAGTTGTAAAGTTTTGAAATTTTATCTGCAACATCTTTGAATTTGGACCAGGCTAAAATTGTCCCGTTTGGTAATGGGTTAAAACCTTTTCCTAAGAAAGACCTTGTATACATATGAATTTCCTTAAAAGAAATGCATTCGGATAACATTGAGGCAAAAGAAGAAAATGCTGCATTTTCTTTTTTCCCTCAATGATAAATCCGGTGAAATAATCTATCGTGCACAAATCCTATCATCCTTGATTTACATCAATCTTGTAGTTTGCAGCATCATTCAATTTGGAAGTTAAGGTTCACGAACTGAGAATGAAATGCAGAGCGAGAGGCGAAATTTGAAAAGTGCCAGTAATTCCTAAACTGTGTTACATTTCCATTCTAAATACAAACATAAGCATTTTGAACAGTTTAGAATTTTGAACTAATGCATACTAATGGAAATATTTGACAAAAATGTTTAAAACTACCTCCCTTGCATATGAATATAGAGTAAAACAATATTTGTAATTTATTTTCTTCTTGAAACTTAATCTTGAAATCCGACACGGTGAATCAATTTATGTGAAGTGTATTTACAAGTGTCAGTAATTTGATGCATTTCATGTGTCTAGAAAGTGGTGTTTTTAATGATGGGTCATATACCTTAAGTGAACAGTCAAAATTTTGCCATTTGGGTTAGGGTTACGGCTGCAGGATCCATCGTTTGACGTTTAAATTTAAAAAGCTTGTGAATATATAAAGGCAAAAGAAGAAAGTGCTGATTACCGTCAACATGAGTCAGTCTCAAATTTCATTTTGTTGTTTAGAACAAATTATGTAACTGTAGCTTAAAAAAAGCTGCAGTTACAAGGTTTTTGTTGAAAAGCTACGATATTACAGTTTTCAAATGACAAGGCACTGGCCTTTATGCAAGACATGCTCATAGTTTGCCTACATAAATGAAAGAGACTTCAATCATAGTACAGGGATGTAAAGGGAAAGCAAAAATGATATGATTAAATTGTTTTTAGGAAAAAGCCCAGAATGTAATTTAGATGTTAAGGACAGATCCTCCAGTTGTTACTGCGCAACTTACTGCGCATATCCTAAATAACGAAATAAAGCTGATTCAGTAATTGGCCTTTTTAGCAAATGTATTTTTTACATTTAGTTAATGTTTGGTTGATAAATGACAAGACCCTTTTCGGTTATTTCAATTTTCTCTGTTTGGTCAATAAAAGTGTAATAGTACTCGGATGGTACATTTCGCTTTCTTTTACGCGTTTAACAAGTGGCGTTAGCGATAGGAAACGGAGCAACAAAAGCAAAGTGGTGTCTTTATGAGCTAGTCCGCTACAGATGGACACAACAGATGACACTTTTTATTATCTAAAGCTGGTAAAAAGGAAGAAAATGGATAAAAATAGTGAAAAAAATTCGGACAGAGCTACAAAAAGTAAACCAAATTTTACTTATAACTAAGAAAAACGCTTGGTTTGATATATTTTTCTTTTTTTGTTTTTGTAGGTATGACCAAGCACTATGCCTATACCAAAAAAGAAAAAAATCTTACCGCTGGAATATTTTTTATCATCAGAAAGGTTGCGAAAAAGGAGCAATTTCAGCCACTTTTGACAGAATGTTTTACTAAAAATTTCAAAATCATCACTAAATCTTCCCAAATTGATACTCATTTAGACAGAATAAAATATGTTGAACACAATAAAGACTTATTTATGTAATCCTAGTCACTTCGAACACATTTTTGTGGGTATTTAAGTGACACCTCATTTTTGCAATTTTAGACAAGAGTAGTCTCCCTTGAACTCCAATAACTTTTTAATTCGCTTGGTGACCTATAGTTTTTAAGTCATTTTTTTACTTCTCATATATATAAATATCAGTACAGAAAAAATAAGAAAAATCTTACCGTAGGAAATAAATGGAGGATCTGTCCTTAAAAGATAAGGCTGCGCCATGTCAAATGAAATCAGATATTCTGTCATTTACTATATAATAACTAGTGTAGTAATTTATTACTCGAGACGAAAACTTTGGATGGATGACTAAACCTTTCCCCAAATAAAAAAATTTTTTGACTGTTTTGATTTGAAAGCAACAGCAGATGACAAAATAGATGTGGATGAAGACAATGATTTGTTTTACAATATAGCTTAGACAATATTGAGGCAAAAGGAGAAAATCTTGTTTACAATATAGCTTAGACAATATTGAGGCAAAAGGAGAAAATGCTGATCATCAGCATTTTCTTCTTTTGCCGCAATGTTTATCTTAGCCCTTTGTATTAGGTGTGTCAAAATGCATCATTTTTAGCTCCACTGGCAGGCAGGCTATTGTCATGGTGGTGTGTCAGTCATGCGTCCACGCGTCCGTAAACTTTTTCTTTAAAAATCTTCTTCTCAAAAACTACTGGATGGATGTCAACCAAACATCACAGGAACGATACTTTGGGGACCCTCTCTCAGATTCCTTCAAAGAATTGGGATTAAACTAGAATAACCTGAGTTATCTGCCCTTGAATGTCAAAAATAGTTGGTTTTGACTTTGTTTTTACTTTAAAATCTACAAATATTGACCAATCAAAACAAAACTTGGACAGAATATATATAATAAGCATTATATCCTGCCTGTGTGTAATTTTCAGCTTGATCGGAATCTTACATCATGAGTTATGTGCCCTTGAATTTGACAAAATTGCCATTTTCGACTTTTTTTCACTCTAATAACCACAAAATTAATGTTAACTAATCAAGATGATATCTGGACAGAATCTTGTTGACAACAAGATCTTGCTTATGTGTAATTTTCAGCATGATCACACTGTTACAATCTGAGTTATGTGCCCTTGAAATTGACAAAATTTCAGTTTTAGACATTTTTAGCTCCACTGGCCGAAGGCCAGAGGGGCTTATGTCATGGCCCTGTGTCCGTCGTGCGTCCGTGCGTGCGTCCGTGCGTCCGTGCGTGCGTGCGTAAACAATTTTCAAACATCTTCTTCTCCAAAACTACTGGACCAATTTCAACCAAACTTCACAGAAATCTTCCTTCCATAAATCTCTACCAAATTCCTACAAGAGAATAAAATACGTGCAGAACTTGAATTTTAATTAATTTAATTGATTTAAATTTTCGAAAAATCTTTAAAAATTCTTCTTCTCCAAAACTACTGGACCAATTTCAACCAAACTTCACAGAAATCTTCCTTGCATGAATTTCTACCAAATTCATTCAAAAGATTAAAATCGGCGCAGAACTTGAATTTTAATTAATTTAATTGATTTAAATTTTTGAAAAATCTTTAAAAATTCTTCTTCTCCAAAACTACTGGACCAATTTCAACCAAACTTCACAGAAATCTTTCTTGCATGAATCTCTACAAAATTTCTTCAAAAGAATAAAATCTGCGCAGAACTTAAATTTTAATTAATTTAATTGATTTAAATTTTCGAAAAGTCTTTAAAAAATCTTCTTCTCCAAAACTACTGGACCAATTTCAACCAAACTTCACAGAAATCTTCCTTGTATGAATCTCTTCTTAATTCTTTCAAAAAGATAAATTCTGTGCATAACTTAAATTTTAATTAATTTAATTGAATTCAATTTTCCAAAAATCTTTAAAAATTCTTCTTCAAAACTACTGGCCCAATTTCAACCAAACTTCACAGAAATCTTCCTTGCATGAATCTCTACCAAATTCCTTCAAAATATTAAAATCTGTGCAGAACTTGAATTTTAATTGATTTAATTGATTTAAATTTTTGAAAAATCTTTAAAAATTCTTCTTCTCCAAAACTACTGGCTCAATTTCAACTAAACTTTACAGAAATGTTCCTTGCATGAATCTCTTCTTAATTCCTTCAAAAAAAATAAATCCTGTGTAAAACTTAAATTTTGATTAATTAAATTAGATCAATTTTTTGAAAAATCTTCTTTTCCAAAACTACTGGACCAATTTTAACCAAACTTCACATGAATCTTCCTTGCATGAATCTCCTCTAAATTCATTAAAAAAAAAATCATTTCCATGTAGAGCTTAAATTTTAATAAATTTAATTGAATTGAATTTTCGAATAATTGTTAAATAGGAATCTTCCTTGCATGAATCTCTCCCAAATTCCTTCACGATCAGATGAAAAGCTTGGCCGCTGTGGGCTAGGCTTATTTTTCGCTATATGAAACAGTGTAATTTAAGAAAATTTTTAAAAACATTTCTGCTCCTTAATTACTTGGATTTCATTCTGGTGTAGCATGAATCTTCTTTGGATAGACCTCTTTTGTATTCCTTGAAGAAGTTTGTAGTCTAAATGTCTAAAAGCCAGTGGAGCGATACAGGGCCATCTTGGCCCTCTTGTTAGCTCCACTGGCCTTTCAGGCCAGCGGGCTATTGTCATGGCGATGTGTCCGTCGTGCGTCAGTGCGTTCGTGCGTGCGTGCGTCCGTAAACTTTTTCTTTAAAAATCTTCTCCTCAGAAACTACTGGATGTATTTCAACCAAACTTCACAGGAATGATCCTTGGGTGACCCTCTCTCAGATTCCTTCAAAGAATTTTGATCGAACCAGAATAACCTGAGTTATCTGCCCTTGAATGTCAAAAATAGCTGGTTTTGACTTTATTTTTACTCTAAAATCTACAAATATCAACCAATTAAGACAAAACTTTGACAGAATATATATAAGCATAATATCCTGCCTGGGTGTAATTTTCAGCTTGATCGGAATTATATAGCATGAGTTATGTGCCCTTGAATTTGACAAAATTGCCGTTTTCAACTCTATTTTGACTTTGATTTCACTCTAGCAACTACAAATATTGACAAATCTAGACAAAACTTTTACAAAATGTTGGTGACTATAAGATCTTGCCTTAGTCTAATTTTCAGCTTGATCTTAATATTACATCATGAGTTATGTGCCCTTGAAATTGACAAAATTACAATTTTCGGCTCTATTTTTACTTTGTTTTCACTCTAGCAACTACAAATACTGATTAATCAAGACAAAACTTGTACAGAATATTGGTGACCATAAGATCTTGCCTTGGTATAATTTTCAGCTTGATCTGAAATTTATATAATGAGTTATGTGCCCTTGAAATTGACAAAATTGCCATTTTCGGCTCTATTTTGACTTTGATTTCACTCTAGCATCTACAAATATGGACTAATCAAGACAAAACTAGAACAGAATGTTGGTGACGATAAGATATTGCCTTTGTGTAATTTTCAGATTTATCCATAAGAAATTCAGGCCTGTGGAGCGACTCAAGACCTTCAGGTCTTTCTAGTTTTCACTCTTGCAGCCATGAATATTGACTAAATGTAATATAGACAAAATTTGAAAAGAATGATGGTGACTTTAAGATCTTACACAAGTTTAATTTTTGGCTTGATTATAAACGCACATACTGAATTATCGTCGGTGGGGAGTCAAAACCTCGTAACTCCAGCTTATTATACCCCCCACAACAAAGTTATGGGGGGGTATACTGGATTCAGGTTGTCCGTCCGTCTGTCCGTCTGTCCGTCCGTCCGTCCGTCCGTCCGTGGACATAATTTTGTGTCCTCTTCTCCTCCCACAGTTTTTGACCGATTTTGCTGAAATTTTAGCAGGTTGTTTCCTATCATATGAAGTTGTGCACCTGAAATTTTCATCTTGATCCAGGCAGTAGTTTCAGAGTTATGCCACTTTGAACTTTAGCACTTTTTCAGTGACAATGCGCTAGTGGGGGGTATTTGTCCGCTTTGCGACAGTTCTAGTTCAAGCTGTATTTACGAGGTTTTGACTCCCCACCAGCAAAATGTGTCCTTGAATTTGGCAAAATCACAGTTTACAATTTTATTTTTGCTCTAACATCCCCAAAATATTAGTTAATCATTTACTTTCTTTTTGCTTTGACCACATGATTGCTACTTTTTACTTTGTTTTTGCTGTAAGAACCACAAGTGTGGAAAAATCTAGTCAAAACTTGGATTAAATATTAACCCTTTCCCAAACAACAAAATTTAACCCATTACCAAACAACAAAATTTTAGACTGCTTTAAATTCAAAGATGTTGCAGACGACAATTTCAAGTTGATTAAATTTAAAAAAAAATCTGTTTTGGGTTACAAAACATTGTGGTAAATGAAGAAATTGCTTGTCACAAGCAATTTCTTCATTTTCCACGATGTTTTCCAAAGCCATTATCTTGGAAGGAGTCAAAAAGAGTCACTGTGTGGGAATGGGTTAAGGGTGATCCACTTCAAGGACTGCCACAAATAACAAAATGGATGTTATCAATGATAGAATTTGTGTAAAATATGGCACACAAAATATTGAGACAAAAGGAGAAACAGCTGGTTATCGGCAGTTTCTTCTTTTGTTTAAATGTTTCCCAAGCCTTTTCCAATAGGGACGTCAGAACCAGGGCCGCGTTTTACTAACATTATATGTTTGCAAAAACCTTGTAACAACACATCTGATTGAACGAGAAATAATAACGCAGTAATTATTTGGCCAATCAGATTTGTTGTTGTTTTAAAAATGTTCGTAAGTTTGTTAGTAAAACGGGCCCCAGGTCTTGTTTGGGAAAGGGTTAAAAGAAATTCAGGCCTGTGGAGCGACTCAAGACCTTCAGGTCTTTCTAGTTTGGGAAACTTAAGGGTTGAGATTGTGAGAAAAAAATATCCGGGAAAGGGTTAAATTTATGCTACCTTACTGTCATATTAAAAAAATAATTGGTTTACTTTTTTCGTAGGTATGCAGTGCAAGGTACAATCATTTACTACATCAAGTAGTATAGTGACATCGTATACCTTGGATGGATAATTTAACGCAAGAAGAGATCGTGAAAAAAATTGTGAAAAAAAAATATCCAGGAAAGGGTTAGGTTTACTTACGCTACTTTTACTCTCATATTACTCTCAAATTGGTTTACTTTTTTCGTAGGTATGCAGTGCAATGTACCTTTCCTTACTACATAAGTAGTATAGTAAAGTGAAGTTGTAAACACTGGATGGATGACTTAATGCGACAAGAGACAGTGAAAAAAAATGTCTGACAAATGTTTGGATGATGGTCCGGCAAAGAATGCTCCAGCGACAGAAAAACATGGCAAAGCTGATGAAGAGGCATTAAAAGAAGAGGAAAATGTGAAAAAAGAAGCAAAAGTTGTGGTAGAATATCCGACGTGCCTGCAGAAAGTTAGTAGGAAAATAATTGGATGCTTAGAAGGCGTTTTTTATAGGTAAGACATTTCGATATTTATTTTATACAGTCGACACTCGTTGTGTCGAAGTCAGAGGGGCCGTCAAAATACATCGACATATCCGGAGTTCGACTCATCCGATTTATGTTCAGTTTCGACTTCAATGACATTTGATCATTTTTGTTGCTCATCAATAGAGTTCATTATTGAAATATAGAAGGAAAAGGAAAGAAATTGCTCGAGACGAGCAATTTCTATCCTTTTCCTACTAAATTTCAATGGCCATATTTATTACGATTTTTTTGTTTAAACTTTTGTTATGTCCAATGGTGAGGACGGGGCTAGACTTTTACTTCGACATAAGCGAAAATTCTACTTATCCGATGTCGATATAACGAGTGTCGACTGTAGTAATTTACCAGACGGCAAAATTATGGACTGTTCCAATTTGAAAAGTTGATAAAATCCTTTCCATTTTGTGTTAGAAATCATTCATTGTTACAAACAATATCTTCATTTCCACAATGCTTTCCCAAGCATTTTATATCGGGATGTCAAAAAGCGTCTCTGTGTGGGAATGAGTTATTAACATGCATGTTATTGTAATTAATCCATTACTTTAGGGCAAAATTTTAGACTTGTCCAAATTCAAAGATGTTGCAGACGACAATTTCAATTGAATGAAATTGTATATTTTTTAGTCCCCATATCAAAGAGATCATGGGTATATTGTTGTACTTGTGTCTGTCTGTCTGTCCACCCATCTGTCTGTCTGTCTGAAAACATTTTTGGGGGTATAAGTGTTTCACAAACACTTGTTGTTCAATGGTCTTTCTTTGTAGAAAATATTGTGGAAAATGAAAAAAATGCTTGTTACACGCAATTTCTTCATTTTTATGCTCCCCGAAGGGAGAGCATATAGTCGCCGCTTTGTCTGTCTGTCCGTCCGTCCTGTCCGTCTGTCATTCCGTCCGTCCGTCCGAAGCGATTTCTCCATAACCCTTGGGCCAAATCAAATGAAACTTACCATGTGAACTCCCTATGACAAAATGCCAATGTACTTTTCCCGGTTTTTGGATTTGAGGCCTCGTCATGGGAAAAGGGGACTTAAGGTTAAATACATTTTTTTTCTAATTTCTCCTAGTCTAATGGTCAGAATTTGATGAAATTTCATATTTGAGTAGCAAATCAGATGCCCTTGACAATAAACTATTTAAAATTTGCGTATACAAAATATGTCATGCAAAAAGGGGGCTTAACATTTGTTAGCTTTATATTAGCTCTGCATGGCATATATTTATTGTGACAATGCCTTATTCGGGGAGCATTGTCCGTCTCTGACGGCTCTTGTCTACAATGTTTTCCAAAGTTTTCATATCCATGCATAAGAAAGAAAATAGAATACAATACAACAGAGTTTTAGAGTGGTCCCAGATATTGCCTCTTTTTGTCTTCCCCTAAGAAGGGTTGGGAAAACATTGGTGCAAAAGAAGAAAATGCTGGTAAGCAACATTTTCTCCTTTTGCATCAATATTTTTTGCTATACTGACACTAATTCAGTCTTGATATTATCTACATCCATTTTGTCGTCTGCAGCAGCTAAATTTCAAATTTGATCTCCCACAAATTCTACCATCGGGTAATGGGTTAAGTGAGAGACTGTCTAGGGAGGGATCTTAATGGGTTCAATCAAAAGCCTTACTTGGCCAACTAATATTGTTACTTACATCTGACAAAAGTCATTATGACCCCCAAATATTCAACCTGGGGGGTATATAGGAGTCAGCTTGTCTGTTTGTTGGTTGGTTTGTCTGTCTCTAGCTTTATTGTACACTTTATTTCTCATAAGGTACTGGACCAAATTTATTCAAACTTAAAATATTCACTCATTACAAATTGGAGATGTGCAAATTATATTTTAATATCAGTCCATTGATTTTCCACTGAGTTATGGCCCTTTCGTGAATTTTCTTGTCCACTCAATTTCTTTGTTACTGATGGATGGATTGCATTCAAACTTCACAGGCTATCAACTATGTGTATGTACATGTATGTCAAATTGTGTTAAAATCAATAGATTTTTGACCAAGTTGTGGCCTTTTTATGCCCAATATTGAAAGATCAGGGGCATATTGTTTTACTGGTATCTGTTTGTCCGTCTGTCTGTCCCCCAAATCAATATCCATGCTCTAATTCTGGAACCTTTTGACCTAGGACCATGACATTTTACACTGTTGTTGCTCTTCACCCAAGCAGTTGCCCTAAAGTTTTGAATTCTGGTAGGTCAAAGGTCAAGGTAATTTTTTAACCCTTTCCCAAACAAGACCTTGTTTTGAAGTCCCTAATAGAAAAGGCTTGGGAAAACATTGAGACAAAAGAAGAAACTGCTGATGACCAGCAATTTCTCCTTTTGTCTCAATATTTTCTATGCCATATTTTACACAAATCCTATCTTTAATAACATCCATTTTGTCAATTGTGGCAGTTTTAAAGTGGATCACCCTAAAATTTTGGTGTTTGGGAAAGGGTTACAGTGGCGTATCCAGAGGGGGTTCGGGGGGTTCAAACGAACCCCCTCTGAAGCCTAATTCTTTCATTTTCATGCAGAATTTCAGTCAAAATTGTTTATTGATAGGAAAACGAACCCCCCCCTAATTGTGAATTCGAACCCCCCTTTCAGAAATCCTGGATCCGCCGCTGGGTTAACTTATTGAAAAACTTATACCTATAGCTTTGGTAATTGTCAAGGAGCTAGGGTGTGTGGGGGATTTGTCCGCTTTGGTCTTGATTATGAATGATATACAATGAACATTTTAGAAGGAAACTTTCCAAACTTCAAAATTGAAACCAATTAAATTTCAAAATAGATTCATATGAACATAAAAAACACATTAAAAGTGTCACTAAAATCTTTAAAATTTTATTCAGCAGAGTAGAAAAGATTAGTTAACCCTTTTCAAACAAGAAATTTTTGTCTGGTTTAAGTACAAAGGAGTTGAAGAGGACAAAGTAAAGCCTCTCTTACAACCCGTCGTGCATCTTTTTAAATCATACGTTTTTAAACGCTGCAAAATCGCACGATTTATAAAGACGCACGACGGGTTGTAAGAGCGCCTCATAAGAATTGGACTGGTCAATTCTTTCTCTGCGTCCACAAAAATCGTACGTTGCATGTGCGTGCATGGCACGACTAAATGTACGTTTTAGACGCAGATCGCACGCAGACCGCACGCCGGAGCACATACGACTGGTTGTAAGAGAGGCTTAACTTAAAGGTAGAAATTTGAACACTAAAGTGCGCAGCCTATATTGAGGGAAAAGGAGAAAATACTGATCATCAGCATTTCCTTCTTTTCCCTCAATGCTCGCTGTTCATCAGCTTTATCTTCTTTTATTTATCCCAATTGTTTTGGATAGCAGCTGAAATTGGCGTAAAACCCCAATAAAATCAAACTCAATTCTTTCGGAAGTCTCCTATTGGAAATTGTCAGGTTTTGTTTGGGAAATGGTTAAACCCCCTTCTTATCAACCTACAGTTTGAAAACAAATAGGAAAAGGTTTGGTAAACATTGATGCAAAAAAAAAACCCCGCTGAATATACTGATGTCAAGCATTGTCTCCTTTTTCTTCAATATGTTCCATGCTTCAGCCTTTATTTAAAGACAGGGCTTACTGTAGCTTCACGCCCTTACACCACCATTGCCATCTGTCTATTTGTATTTGGCATTTGTGGTATAGGACTCAATGTGATAGGGTTTATCATTTCACAAAAGGCAAACATTGAAGGAGGAAGAAAGTCAGAAAACATTGAAGGAAAAGAAGAAAATGCTAATAATCAGCATTTTCTCCTTTTCCTTCAATATTGTTTGTGCTATTATGCACATTAATGAATTCCCATATCTATCGACATTCCATTTTTCTTCTGCAGCAATTTTGAGTTTAGCTGCTAGACCACCGCAAAATGTTGTTGTATTTTAGGAAAGGTTGAATGTCGTTACATCTTGTTTTCTTTGTTTACAGACTAGGCTTGACGGTAGCTTCACACCCTTACACCACCATCGCCGTGTGTCTGTTCGTATGTGGCATTTGTGGTATAGGATGCTGCAGATGACAAAATGGATGTTACTAAAGTCAAAGAAAAAAAAGCAAATACCGTAATAGAGTACAGAAAACATTGAGGCAAAAGAAGAAAATGCTGAAAATCAGCATTTTCAACTTTTGCTAAAAAATAATTTTCTTAGCTATATCTCACACAAATTCTACATTTATCAACGTCGGATTTGTGGCCTGTAGCGGCTTCAAATTGGACAACCCAAAAATTTGGTGGTTTGGAAAAGGTTAATGTGAAAGTTGTAACATTTCCTCTTTTTTTTCAGACTTGGCTTGACAGTAGCCTCCCACCCCTACACCACCATTGCCGTCTGTCTGTTTGTATGTGACATTTGTGGTATAGGACTCTATGTGAAAGGGTTTATCATTTCCCAAATGGCAAACATTGAAGGAGGAAGAAAGTCAGAAAACATGGAGGGAAAAGAAGAAAATGCTGATAATCAGCATTTTCTCCTTTTCCTTCAATAATTCTTGTGCTATTATGCACATTAATGAATTTCCAATATATCAACATTCCATTTCTCTTCTGCAGCAATTTTATGTTTGGACCACCGCAAAATATTGATGTATTCTAGGAAAGTTTGAATGTGGTTACATCTTGTTTTCTTTGTTTACAGACTTGGCTTAACAGTAGCCTCCCACCCTTACACCACCATCGCTGTCTGCCTGTTCGTATGCGGCATTTGTGGTATAGGTCTCAACAAGTTCAAACAAACTAAAGATGACGCCAAACTCTGGGTACCCAAGTCTGCTCGCGTGTTGCCGGAGAAGAAATGGGTGAATGAAAACTTTCCGGAAGAAACGAGATTTGTTTCGTACATTGTGACAGCCCCGAATGTACTGGCGCCATCGGTTTTACATGAGGTATGTTTTTCTGGATCTGTGCCTCTAAAACTCATTACCACACAGTGACTCTTTGACTCCTTACAAGTTAATGGCTTTGGAAAACATTGTGAAAAATGAAGAAATTGCTTGTGACAAGCAATTTCTTCATTTTCCACAACGTTTTCTACCCAAAATGACCAACCTTTTTTTAAATTTCATTCACTTGAAATTGTCGTCTGCAATATCGTTGAATTTGGAGCAGTCTTAAATTTTATTGTTTTGTAATGGGTTAACCCATTACCAGACAACAAAAATTTTGAATTGGTCAAAATGTTGCAAAAGACAATTAATCTGTTCCCAAACAGCACAATTCTAGGTGGTTTAATTTGAAAGCTGCGGCAGACCACAAAAATGAGGCCAGTGCTTGTGAATTATAAGGGTCTATAATTTATAATTTATCCTTTCGAAAATGGCAACATTGTAGGATGGTCCAATCTGAAAGCTGCAGACAACAAAATTGATTTAAGGAATGAATGAAATTTTATTTTTTTCATGCAGGTATGAAAAATAAATCTAATTACACTGTATGAATCCGCGAAGCGGTTCATACAAAAGTTGTGATTAGATTTTATTTATCATACCTGCATGAAAAAAATAAAAATGCATTCATTCCTTATAATTTAATAATACATTTTATTACTGTAAATAGTAATATTTGTGACTAGAAAAAAACGAGATATCGTCCGGACTATGTTCAAAGAAGCGGACAGATGTACGTCTACGATATCTGGCCGCTGCCAAGGTATTCAGATCTTACGCACATGCCTTTCTGTGACGAAAACTTAATGACGTCATAAAAAGTGTGCGTAACCACAACGTTGTTGACAGCGAATTCAGTCGTAGTAAAGTTATTTTCCATCATCTCAAGTGCGTTTTAAGCAATAAGTCTTTGAAATTGAGTTTGTTTCAACTAGAAAATATATTTAATAATAAGATTCCATGATAAAACTTGCAGTTTACTACTAAAAACAAACGTAATATGCTGATTTGTATAGGGCACATCCATTTATCCATATTGTTGACTCCGAAAAAAGTTCCGGCAATGTCTATTTTTTTTCATGGAGTTACGAAAAAATATTTTTAGCCAATCAAAACGCTCGGATTTTAATGAAATCAACTAATATTAAATTATATTGACATAATTGATATTGACAAAGATTATATCAGAATTTGTGTACAATACATGTATATACAGAAAATATTGAGGCAAAAGTAGAAAATGCTGATTATCAACATTTTTTTTGCTTTTATTTTTCATGAAGTCTTTTCTAATAGAAGCATCAGAAAGTGTCAATGTTTGAGAAATGGTTAAAGAATGATTTTGTTCACATGTAGCTATACTGTATTTTACAGATGTATGATATGTACAAGAAAGCACAAGAGTTTGGTGGACTGGGGCGAGACCTGGGTAGTCTCTGTGTCAAGTAAGTCTTTGTTTATCTTAACCCTTTCTCAAACGGCAAAATTTTGGACTGTTTGAAATTCAAAGATGTTGTAGACGACATTTTTAAATCAATGATATCTAAAATGTAGATCTATTGGTCCTTTTGGATAGAAAATATTGTGGGAAATGAAGAAATTGCTTGTCACAAGCAATTTCTTCATTTTTAGCTCCACTGGCCGAAGGCCAGCGGGCTATTGTCATGGCGTTGTGTCCGTCGTGCGTCCGTGCGTCCGTTAACTTTTTCTTTAAACATCTTCTCCTCTTATATCAGTGGGCCAATTTTGACCAAACTTGGCAGGAATGTTCCTTGAGTGACCCTTTGCAAAACTTGTTCGCGAATTTTTGATTCGTCAAAAAATGTGGGCGTGGCAGGGCGGGGCTTATCAGACTTAGAGAAATCATAAGAAAATTCTTTAAAAATCAACCATTGGGCCAATTTGAACCAAACCTGGCAGGAATGTGCCTTGGGTCATTCTTTTCAAAATTTGTTCACAAATTTTTACATTTGTCAAAAAATGTGGCCGTGGCAGGGAGAAAGGGGCTTATCAGACTTAAAGAAATCATAAGAAAATTCTTTAAAAATCAACCATCGGGCCAATTTGAACCAAACCTGGCAGGAATGTTCTTTGAGTCTCTCTTTTCAAAATTTGTTCACAAAGTTTTACATTTGTCAAAAAATGTGGCTGTGGCAGGGAGAAAGGGGCTTATCAGACTTAAAGAAATCATAAGAAAATTCTTTAAAAATCAACCATAGGGCCAATTTGAACCAGACTTTGCAAGAATGTTCTTTGAGTCTCTCTTCAAAATTTATTCACAAATTTCAAGATTTGGCTGCCGCTGTGTAAGGCTTACAAGAAATCATGGGATAATTCTTCCACTTTAGCCGGTGGAGCGACTCTTGTCCAGAATGTTTTCCAAAGCCATTGTGTAATAGAGCATTTATTAGGTGTCACTATGTTGTAATGGGTTAAAGGGGCCCATTCTAGATATTTCAGGGATCAGAACAACATGGGAACAGTCTGGCAGTGTGTGCAACCCTGTGTTGGGCATTACCAGCATGTGTAATATCTGTTTCTACTCATGCTATTGCTCTGAAATTTTTCACATTACACGCTTTTGTGACCATTATCTCAACCTGTAGACAATGATCCATCACTGATATGTCATTTAGTGGAATTTTAACTCTTTTTGGACTTAAAAATACTTGGTTAAATTTTTACTTGCAAATGTTATATATCTGTCATGGCTTTGTTTCTGCTAGAGTTATTGCTTTCAAACTTGACACATGTGTCTTTTACTATAATAATAAGCCTCTATGCAAAGATTCATTTATCTGACATTTAATCAAGGGAATTTGACCCTTTTCAGACTTTAAAATGAAATGGGTTTTTTTCTGTCTCTAGCACTTGATATAGTCATGCTTTGCTGTCCTATGACAGTCCTAGTTAGAGTTCATGTGACCTAAGAATTTGCTATTTCTTAACCCATTACCACACATTGACTCTTTTTGACTATCCAAAAGAAATTGGCTTGGGAAAACTTTGTGGAAAATAAAGAAATTGCTTGTGAAAAGCAATTTCTTTATTTCCCACAATGTTTTCTATACAAAAAGACTGAAAAATGCAAAGTTTTGTTCACTTTAAATTGTCGTCTGCAACATCTTTCTAATTCAAAGAGTCTAAAATTTGCCGTTTGGTAATGGTTAAAGGATTAGAAAAATGAGGGATTGTTCAGCAAAAGGACTGAGAGGTCATTGAAACTCAAGGATTGTATTATTATGAGTAAGAGGGCTTGAAAATTGTATTTTGTAATAAAATGTACTTTATAGACTCAATGTCATATATAGCTGAGTCAACTATCAAACAAGGAGGACCATAATGTCCTATTTTAGTTATTCAGCCCTTTCATAAACAGTGAAACCTTTTGGTGTGTCTTATAAAACAGGCATTGGAGAATATTGAGGCAAAAGAAGAAATGCTGATCGACAGAATGGTTAAAAGTCTACCTATTGTTAAAATCTTGATAAGTCATCAAAGTGAGTGTGTCAAATTGATTGAGTTTTGCACCTCTTTCAACTACTTTGATCATATTGCAGCAGCACCTAACCATGGATTTCTGTCGTTTCTCATAGCAGTACTAGCAAAACATCCTTACAGAGCTTCTAGGTCTCATCCATATAGGTTAATGATTATCAAACCATTGGTGGGTGATAATTTTGTCAGAAAGGATATTTTCAGTGACTGTGGATTGAACCCAGGAGTGAGTGACAGGTGCGCTACCAACTGTGCTGTGTCAAAACAAGGAATTGTTGAGATAAAAGTTTATTAATCCTATCCCATATGACCAATTATGGCTGGTCCAAAAATGTTGGAAGTTCTAGCAGATCTCCTTTTGCCTCAATATTTTCTATTTTTTTTATCAAATCATATCTGTATATATATGCATCATTAATTTTGTCCTCAGCAGCAGTTTTTAAACAAGAGCTGTCTAAAATTTTGCCATTTAGGAAAGAGCTAAATGTAATAGACACAGAAGTTGCTAATTTTGGCTACAAGAGCATGGAGAAGAAACAAAGAAATGGTGGTATCTTTTTGCTTGACAGGCTAAATAAGGAGATTTGTTGACAGTTGCCAGCATATTTTAAAGTTAAAGTATAAAATAAATGAAAAAGTGTATTGTAAGTGCATTATAATTTCACAAGCATTATTTTTGCAATACCTATCAAAGTCTAAATGGTTTTATGCAAATGCATTAAATTTACAGAGCCATTTAAATTTTTTGATATCAAAATACATTTGAGTTGGATCTTGAAAAGAACCCTTTAGGCATAATTTTAGACAACCATGTGAAGTATCCAGATTAGATTTTGCCTCAGTGAAGTCTAATCATGATCCATCCTTCTATCCAAGCATTGCTACAGGTCATGAAGAAGCTGTAAGAGAACAACATTGATCTTGATCAGACTGTGTTGGTCTCAATTGCCATGAGGGATCTTTTTCCAGATCCTTGACTCATTAACCCATTACGAAACGACAAACTTTTAGGGTGGTCCAAATTGAAAGATGCTGCAGACGACAATTTCAAGTGAATGGAAATTTTAATTCTTATGTCTTTTTGGATGAAAAACATTGTGGGAAATGAAGAAATTGCTTGTCACAAGCAATTTCTTCATTTTCCACGATGTTTTCCATGGCCTTCATTTTGTAGGGAGTCAAAAAGAGTCATTGTGTGGTAATGGGTTAACAAATCTCTTTTAGGAAGAAAGTGATGGAGGTTTGCCCCAAATAACAAAAACTTGTGATGCCCGTCAAATTGATAGAAAAACCTTGAGAAAACATTGGGACAAAAGAAGTAAATTCTGATAAGCAGCATTTTCTCCTTTGGCCTGAATATGTTATGTGCTGTGTTGTATGTAAGTCCTTTCCTTATTAACACCAATTTTGTACTCTGCAACAGCTTTCATATTTGACTGTACTTTTTTTGAGTGTGTGCAACAACAATATTAAAGAGTCGTAATCAAAAAATATTTCCTAAAAAGATATAAATTGGCAACTAAATTCCTTATACAGTCAAAACTGTGTTAGCGGCCACCTGTGTATAGCAGCCAAACTGTCGTATGCAGCCAGTCCAGGTCCTCCCATGCAATTTTACTCTTTAAAGTAACTGTGAATAGCAATATACTGTCTAATGTGGTTAGTGGCCACCTTTAATTGACCCAATTGCTCTTTACCTTTATCCCCTTAAGCAGCCATGCACAACTAATTGGTGACAGGCATTGTGTGAAATATTGA
Source organism: Fragum sueziense (assembly GCA_963680895.1). Taxonomy (NCBI): domain Eukaryota; kingdom Metazoa; phylum Mollusca; class Bivalvia; order Cardiida; family Cardiidae; genus Fragum; species Fragum sueziense. The sequence continues at coordinate 46,990,365 of OY804594.1, forward strand.
TAATACATCTTGCAATTTGCCTAATCATGTGCATAAACCATGAAAAGGTGTGATAAACAGTTAAATGTCATATAAAAGTTACCCTTTTTCTTTATAACACTTGCCTTTTCTTCATATTAATAGGGACAGTCATACAAGTAGACATTTACATCCAGCCTTCAGAATGTTTTTTCTATGTTAAGCAGCCAACTGTCGTATGCAGCCAATTTTGGTGTGTCCCTTGGCTGGCTGCATACGACAGTTTCGTCTGTACTTCAGGATTGGAGACCACTGCCTCGTACACAGTATTCTAGAGTTATGGAACTGTAACCCTTTCCAGAAATACTGAATTTTAGATGACTCCAATTCGAAAGCCGATGCAGACAACACATTAACTGATGTCAAAAGCAGAAAATTTGTATGTTATTGCATAGAAAATATTGAGGGTAAAGAAGAAATTGCTGATGATCAGCAATTTCTTCTTTTCTCTCAATTATTTTCCAAAACTATTACTTTTAGATACATCAAAGCAAGTCTTGTTCTGAAAAGGGTTAATTTAAGTTTTAAAAAGAGTCTATGGTTTATACACATAGTGTATGAAGGAAGGAAGATAATGCTTGGAGACAACGTTTTCTTCTTTTCCCTGTGTATTTTCTTGGGTATTTTCCATTAGTTTCATAAAAAAAAACACTGATTGTTTGGGGTAGGGTTAAAATTGTCACTTGTTCTGTGTATTTTAGGATTGGAGACCACTGCCTCGTACACAGTATTCTAGAGTTGTGGAACTTTAATGAGACCATTATAAAGAGACTGTCATTTATAGTAAAAAACGCTTTAATTTGTAAATAAATGTCCCTTGTATTTTAGGATTGGCCACCACTGCCTTGTACACAGTATTCTAGAGTTGTGGAACTTTAATGAGACCATTATAAAGAGACTGTCCTTCAAAGATGTTCTAACTGTTGTGCAATCCAATGTCACTTATAGGTAAGCAATTCACATTTTGGCCACTTTCACTCACAATTTAGTTATTAGATCTATTATTATCAAGTTAATTATTATTTTAATTATTTAAAAAAAAAGTGTTCAATGAGATATTTTCCAAATGGTTATTAAACTGACATAATTGCAATTTTTCATCCATCAGTAGATACCTAACATTTGTGCAACTTAAGCATTGTGATAACAGAAATTGCCATGGACATGGTTCACTCTGGCTTTGAGAATTGTGTGTTACGGACACTGGCAACATATATAAAGACACATCTTCTAAGGTAGTATACCCCTAATGAGATTCGTGCAATGTCGGAATTATTCAGGCAATGTCGAAAACATTTGGCGTGGAACTTTCCACCGCCGAATGTTTACGACTGGGCCTGAATAGATTTGGATACATAGCAAAGTCGCTTGAAAAAATCCAATGTGTTATGTGTCTCAAAATGGCGACATTACAGATATTCTACATTAAGGCAAGTTATGATATCTGGGTAGATCTAAATCTTATTTTGTTTGCAGTCCTATGTATGGTACAGAGTTCAACATAGAGTATATCCTAGGAGGTATAAGATATGATGAAAAAGGCAGAATACATGGTGCAGAATCTGTCACTATGTTGTGGGTAACAGAGAAAAGGGCTGAGGTAAAATATCATTGACATAGAGTAACGTCGGGTATTATCGACACTTTAACGTTTGAAAGCGATCAGTATCAAAAGTATTACCTTCCAGTGACATGTTGTTGGAAAATCCCATGTATTGACATCTGATTGGACAATTTATACGCACCTACGGTGTTGTAAAAATAACACAAGCGTAAAATTTTCATTTCCCTACATACAAGTCTGATCGGTAGTTACCGACATTCTTCGGCAGTTATCGACAACACTTATTAATGGTTTGGTTAAAACTCAGAGAAAATATTCTTACCTGTGTATTATTATCACCTGAGTGTTAAGTAGCATTATCCTGACATTATGAGGTATTTATCTATTTTTCGGACCAGTAATAATTTCAATTTCACACAGGAAATGTGCAGAACCAGGAATCCATTTCCGTCGAGATCGGCAGTTATCGACACCACTTATTAATAGTAATGTTGAAACTCGGAGAAAATATTTTTAACTGTATTTTCTCTCCTCACAATATTTCAATATTGTCGGCAAACTTTTCGGGACAATTACTTTGATTTCTTTGGAGAAAAGTGCAAAGGACTCTCTTTTATTTGATTTATTTTTTAATCTGTCGATAATTGCCGATCACAAGAATAGATGTCGGTATATATCGACAACCCTATGAAATGCATTATGTTGAACAATACACGCTCGATTTGGTTACTAGAACATTATTCTTCAAGTAAAACATCTATCTGAGTTTAAAACCACACAAAACCACACTGCAGTATGCGCGCTACATGTAAGTGAAAAACACACCCTCCTTACGGCACAGTTTATTGGAGTTAAATTCGTGAGATGTAAGATTTTACTTACCGATTGTTTGTTTGTGATCTTACTTCAATCGATAGAACTTGAAAAAATAAACAAATTATGTCATATATTACGTCACAGGAATACATTTTGCTCATCTTTCTACGAAATAAAGGTTATATCAAAGAACTGACGATAACTGCAGACTGTCGATAATGCCCGACGTTGCTCTACTGATTTTTATTGCCAAAATATTTTTCATAAATAGAAATTTAAAAGTATACTATTTGTTTCACCATGCCTTATAAGCGCTTGGACAAAAGTCCACAGTATACCTCTAACAGTGTTAAAATTAGGACCATGAAATCTCAAGGTATAGATAGATACGACTGAAGGAAAGTGCAGTGGCCAACAACCATTACTTAGGAATCCATCCCTTAATGAGATTCATGCGACTTTGGAAACATTTCACTGCTGCTGAATATTTTAATGTTGACAATGATGCACAAAGAAATCCGACATGTGAATCTCATAAGGGATCTACTACCTTAACCCGTTACCAAACGGCAAATTTTTAGACTAGTCCAAAATCAAAGATGATGCAGACGACAATTTGAAGTGAATGAAATTTTGAATTTTTTGGTATTTTTATGTAGAAAACATTGTGGTAAATGAAGAAATTGCTTGTCACAAGCAATTTCTTCATTTTCCATGATGTTTTCCAAAGCCATTATTTTGTGGGGAGTCAAAAAGAGTCACTGTGTGGTAATGGGTTAACTTTAGGCCAATTTATTGTAGTTACGATCGTATTGCCTTTTGTTGGTTTCCAGACAGACAAGGCTGCCATGGCATGGGAGAAGTACATGATAGACTCTGCGAATACTCCCAGACCCTACCTCTACAGAACTTTTGTTTATGCTACAAGATCGTGAGTATCCATGTTTCACTCCATTGGTTGCCAGGCCAGCATATTTTTATTATTAACCCTTTCCCAAACGGCCAAAATTGGGACTTTTCCTATTTCAAAGCTGCTGGAAACGTAAAAATAGATGTTGTTAAAGATAAGATTTGTGTATGATATAGCACAGAAAATTTTGAGGCAAAAGGAGAAACTGCTGGTTATCAGCAGTTTCTTCTTTTGCCTCAATGTTTTCCCAAGCTATTTCTATTAGGGACGTCAAAAACCGGTCTTGTTTGGGAAAGGGTTAATAAAACCCAGAGAGAGTTGAAATTTGTAAAGCCTGCGATTGTTTAGTTACTTGTATAAAAAGTTTTGACTTAGATATGTGGCACACTGTAATACTCAGATAAAAGAAATAACATACATCACTGTATGTAAACTACAGAGACATAGCCAATGGTAATGCCATAGAAATCCTCAGGGCACTTCCGACCATGTGTGGCTCTGTCTATGCGATCACAATATTGGGACAAAAGTAGGTAAGTGTTCAACTGTGTTGTTCAATTATTTTCTTTTTCGTGCTTAAAAGCGAAAAAAGGGGAATTTCATGCTCTTGTTTGACCAATTATCTCTTTATTCTAATTCTGTGGGCTTCAAAGTCAGAAAGGTTTTCACAGGATTATTGTGGTCATGGGTCAACCCCATGCGATTTTTCTTGTTTACATCATTGTCTTTATATATACGTTCCAAAGGTAAATAGCAAATTGTCACATTAAAAACATGTCATAAACTAATCAAAGGCTACTCTCATGTTGCTCTGAATATTTATTTTATTAACCCTTTCCCAAACAAGACCTGGTTTTGATGTCCCTGATAGAATAGGCTTATGAAAACATTGAGACAAAAGAAGAAACTGCTGATAACCAGCAGTTTCTCCTTTTGTCTCAGTATTTTCTGTGCCATATTCTACACAAATGGTATCTTTGATAACATCTATTTTGTCATTAGCGGCAGTTTTTGAAGTGGATCACCCTAAAATTTTGTCGTTTGGGAAAGGGTTAAAACAAAACAAAAACACCCTTGCTGACCCATATAATTCCAGATTTGATGATGAAGGTTATGGTGCAGTGAATGCTGATGTTTCTTTATTGACAGCTGGATTTATCATTGTATTTGTATTTATTATTGTGGTACTGGGACGATTCAACCTAGTCGAACATAAGGTAAGAGAGAAAGTGTGTGGAAGAAAAGTTTTAGGTTACATGTATAAGATATTGCCATAAAAAATAATATATCTCCAGCTATTTCTAGTCTACATAAGTAGATACAATCAGATTGTTACTATCTACAAGAGAAAACATGGTGAAGGTGATTTACCAGTCAGTTTTAAAAGATACACGAATATGCCATGCTCCCTTAACTTAATCCTAAAACTTGATACATTGTATTATCCTAAGATTTATGTATTTAGATATATATATATACTAACTTTTGAGTGAGCCAGGACTTTATGTCCAAGTAGCAAATCTCACAGCCCTATTGTTGTCGTTGCGTCCCATCTTTACTTGAAATCTTTAGCCTGGTCTAAATCTCAGGCACTATTAGAGATACAACTTTGATATTTCACACATGGATACTTCTCGCCAAGACCTTATTTTTGGGACCATGACCTTTGACCTAGTGACCTTCACCTTGGAGTTTGACCTAGTTTAAAAAACCTTTAACCTGGCCTATATCTCATGCACGCTTATTGATAGAGTCTTGATATTTCACACAGAGATACCTCCTTCCATGACCTTACATTCTGGTTTATGACCTTTGATCATGTGACCTTGACCCTGGAGTTTGATCTACTTTTAAAAAGTTGTTAAGCTATTTTTGTGCCAACCTCCCTTATAGGCGAGCTATGTTGTCCATGGACAACTCTTATTGTATGTATTTTCTATTTGTACAGTTGTATGTATCCTTGGCTGGAATCCTGTGTATCGGTCTAGCTATTCTCTTCTCCTATGGAATAGCTCTGTCTTTTGGATTTATATACGGTCCTATACACTCTCTTATGCCATTTCTACTTCTTGGTGAGTCAATGATATTGTCGCTTTTCAACAAAAACCTAGTAACTGCAGCTTTAAACAAGCTGCAGTTACAAGGTTTTTGTTGAAAAGCAGCTATATGCTAACCATTTCCTTGACAATAATTTTCAAAATTGGTCCAAATTGAACATACTTTCAGAGACTATTAATAAATATAAAATTTTGATTTGAAAGTGTGATCATCTGTATATTCTCCCTCTGTCCATGTTTTCAAAAGTTTCTTTCATAGGATTGTTAAAACATTGTTTTGTGATAAAAGAAAAAAAAAGAATAATCCTTTACTTAATAGATCTAATCCATGTAAGGAATTAAGTTTTACAATTCTCTAAATTGAAAGACAGTCTTGGAAATGGTTAGTTATTCGGTGTTGTATATTCGCTATCTGTATAACTTTTAGATGTATGCATGAATATATTTTGTTTATCATCTCCATTTCTTCTTTGTAAAGCTTTGTAAGGTTTCTTTTTCTCTTCTTCTGTTTCAAATTTCATATAATGCCTTCAAGAGATTTTGAAAAAATGCAAATAATTATGATAAGACTTCACATGAAAAGATAATTCTACTGCATTTCTAAAAAATAAAGGGCAATGTTAAAAGACGAAGCTGAAACTTTTTTGATCTGGAATCAAGATTACATTTTATTATAAATCAACAAATGTTCTCTATAGAAAAATCAGACTCACAAAAAATCTATGTTTCATATACAGTAAATAACAGAGCTACAGATAAGTGGTGGTGAAGACATTCTAACTTTCTTATTTTAACTCAAAGCCCTATGTTGTGGGTACTCATTTGAATTGTCTCGACGAGACGCTGCAAATGAGTACCCACAATATAGGGTTTCATGAACAATAATAGAATTATCGAAGTTTAACCCTTTCCCAAACAAGACCTGGTTTTGACGTCCCTATTAGGAAAGGCTTTGGAAAACATTGAAACAAAAGAAGAAACTGCTGACAACCAGCAGTTTCTCCTTTTGTCTCAATGTTTTCTGTGTTATATTCTCCACAAAATCCTTCCTTTTTGACATCAATATTGTTGTGCTATATCAGCTTTTGATCTGGAACACCCTAAAATTTTGTTGTTTGGGAAAGGGTTAAAAAGTCATCACTCCCTCTTATCTGGAGCTCTGAATAAAACCTAAACGATCCCTGAAAATATTGGTTTTGTTTGAAAATGTTGTAACTAGAACTTGAATAAGCAGTAGTTTCGGCATTTTCAAACATTGTGATAAAATATTACTTTAAATGATGACATTAGGCCTATATGAGATTTCTCACCATTTTTAAAAATCCTTCATTATTGTTTAAGAAATTTTGAATTATGATTTAAATTCTCAAGATTGCTGAAATATCAATTAAACATACATTTGATATGATAAAAATCATTTTTGGCATATACTGGGCTTGTATTTGTTTCTTTCATGTATAATTTGTCAAAATTTTTAAAACATCTCACTCTATCTTTTAATTTGGATAAAAAGTTCATTCAAACTGTACAAAGGAGCCACAGTCATGGCTCAGTTGGGAGCGCATCAGACTCTCACTCATGAGGTCCTGAGTTTGATCTCTGGTAGTGGCAAATTTCCTTTCAGATAGTATTGTCTCCCTACAATGATTTAACATGGTTAACATATCGATGACTCAGCGTGAAACGTTTGTAACTGCCTATAAACATATTTTATCATGCTATTGTGTCAACATTGACCTGATATCAGCTGTCCGATAACATTTAGTTATATCAGTCACTTATTTTTAGAACTAATTTGCATACTCTCGCGAGATCTCATTGGAACTACTTTTCAAACCTCGCCAATTCAAAATTGTAAAAATTATTGGGCCTTCATGAATTCATAACTCGTTGCATATAATTTGACTTGTAAAAATTGACTGGTGTGACACCAATGATCTAAAATTAGACCAAGACATAAACAGTTGTGACATCGTCACATGTGACGTCATACTATGTATTTGTGTAGAGCAGATCTGTGTTTTTAGTATGTTGACGTTTCAGTGGTGACATTTTCAAGTTTGTTTTTGTGAATTTACAAGTAAATACCAACTACATAAGCATTTGAGAATAGAAGATTTATTTAGTGATATAAAAGGCTTTTACAAACAATGTTTTGTGTAGATTATATTGTGTTGAGAAAAGTGAAACTGACATAGTCACATAGGCTACATGTCCCATAGGAAAGAATGACAAAGCATAATAAATGTGTGTGTGAAGATTCTTGACTCAAGCCGAAAGTTCTGTCATTGAATAACCAATATAAAGGTACGTTCTGAACATTGCTTTATGTTTTATTTGTTCTTCAGTTGTTTTATCATTTTCTGCATATGCATATTTTGGAATTGAAAGCTTGTCGTACACAAATTACAAGATAATTACACGCACATGACGATAGCCTAATATTTTACTACTGATCCGCCATCAATGCCGATCCAAATTTGTTTCGAAGCGACGATAAATGTACGGACATTGGAGTTCAGTTGTGTACACAAAAATTTCTATAAAATGCAAATGAAGTCAACTGCAATATTCACAATTCTTTGGATTCAAACATTGCCGTGTAAATGACTAGTGAAATTAGATCTATATTCATCGGAAGCCGACATTTTGATTTCATACTGCTGTGTGATTTTTTTCGTTGCGCAATAATTTATACGTTAAAAATCTTAGAATAACCCCAAATTACGTGTTAAATAAGCTATTTTTATTTATTTATTATGATTTTCGATGATAGCATGATAAATATAATAACATGTAAGTGCCTGGTGATATCAAAGTTATCTGGCTCGGCTGGTAGAAATTATCATGACTCGGCAGAGCCTCGTCATGATAAATTCTCCCAACCTCGCCAGATAACTTTGATATCACAAGACACTAACATGTTATTATATATGTACAATCGTTTCCCTCTGAGCCATCAATATGTGAGTGAGCAGCTGGAGGCTGAAGGATGTTGTGATAGTACTGGTATAAGAAACGACAGGAATTCATGGTTAGCTAGGTGCTCCAGCCACTGCAATATGACTGTAGCAGTTGAAAATGGTGTTAAACCCCAATCAACCAACCAATCTGTATCTTTAACCCATTACCACACATTGACTCTTTTTGACTCCCCAAAAGATAATGACTTTGGAAAACGTTGTAGAAAATGAAGAAATTTCTTGTGACAAGCAATTCTTCATTTACCACAAAGTTTTCTACCAATAAGACGAAATATTTTTAATTTTCCTTAACTTGAAAGTGTCATCTGCAACATCTTTGAATTTGGAACAGTTCAAAATTTGTCATTTGGTAATGGGTTAAACAACACATTTACAGGTATAGGAGTAGATGACATGTTTGTGATCATAGAATCGTGGCGTAACTTGAAGCCGGCAGAAAAACAGCTCCCCCTAGAGGAGAAGATCGCGTTATCTTTAAGACACGCTGGCGTGTCAATCACAGTGACATCTATCACAGATATTGTAGCTTTTGGGATTGGGGGAAGTACGGTAAGTTATGTTTATCAATTTACTTGTTACAAATATTATAAATGACCCACCTTGACTGTCAATTAAAATGTAGATTTTCGAATCAGATAATTTGTTTACAATCTCCAACTCTAAAATCTTCATTTGTCTCTGTGAGACAAATGAAGATTTATGACCTGAAGATTGTCAAGTAAATCTGTTGGATGTGAAATAGACCAAGGTCAGACTTAATTGGGGGGTAAACTTTGAAGCCCACAGAAAAACAGCTCCCCCTAGAGGAGAAGATCGCGTTATCTTTAAGACACGCTGGCGTGTCAATAATGGTGACATCTATCACAGATATTGTAGCTTTTGGGATTGGGGGAAGTACGGTAAGTTATTGTTATGTATTTATTTTCATAAAAGACCCACCTTGGCTGTCAATTGAAATGTTGGTTGTCCAATCAGATGATTTATTCACAATCTCCAACTCTGAAATCTTTATTTGTCTCACAGAGACAAATAAAGATTTCAGTTTTGAAGATTGTAATTCAAATTTGTTGAATGTAAAATGGACATAAGTCTGGAATGTCAGACTGAATTATTGCTTAACCGGAAGCCTGCAGAAAAGCAGCTCCCTCTTGAAAAGAAGATTGTGTTATCTTTATGACACACTGGCGTGTCAATAATGGTGACATCTATCACAGATATTGTAGCTTTTGGGATTGGGGGAAGCACAGTTAGTGATGTTTATGTATTTACTTGTTATAAATATTATAAATGACCTGCCTTGACTATCAATTAAAATGTAGATTTTAGAATCAGATAACTTGTTTACAATCTTCAATTCTAAAATCTTCATTTGTCTCTGTGAGAAAAATGAAGATTTATGACTTGAAGATTGTCAAGCAAATCTGTTGGATGTGAAATAGACAAAGGTCAGACTGAATTAGGGGGGTAAACTTTGAAGCCCACAGAAAAACAGCTCCCCCTGGAGGAGAAGATCGCATCATCTTTACGACACGCTGGCGTGTCTATCACAGATATTGTAGCTTTTGGGATTGGGGGAAGTACAGTAAGTGAAAAAAACCCTGACAAATACAGTACAGCTCATGCGTTATTTGCCTAAAACACTCGCCCACCACGGACAAAAAAATTCAGGTGGAAAATCGCGGTAATTTGCCATCGCGTCCACCGCTTTTCCACTTTAAATTACCGCATATCACTGCAAATCATGGCAATGGGTGGAAAATTGAGGTGATTGCGGCAATTTGACACATTTGTGTGAAAATGCAAGGTAAAACCAATATTACCTCTCCGCTCAAATCACCGCAATTCGCGGTGATTCGTGGCAGTCGAGTGGAATATATTGCTGTGGAAAATCGCACTGATTCTCTTGGATTTGGGTGGAAAAATGCGCTTGCTGCCGCCATCACATTTTTACACCCGAATCCACCCTTAATCCAAGCGTGTCGATGCGTGGAAATAGCCAAAAAATATGCAAGCTGTACTGTAGATTGTCATGATTTATTCCCTTTCCCAAAAAGCAAGATTTTAGACCATCCAAGAGCATTTCCTCCACAACCGCTTGGCCAAATTTTATGACACTTATGAATTCCTTATAATCATATGCCTGTCTGTCTTTTTTCATTGATTACCATGTCTTGTCATGAAAAAAGGGGACTTCTTGTTTATTTTCGAACTTATTTTTTTCAAGAGTATGCAAGATAGAATCATGAAGCTTCATATTAACCATAACTCTGTTGATCATATGTTTGGAGTTATTACCCTTTTTGCACTTATTGGGGGAGCATAACCTGTCTCAGACTGTTCTTGTTTCATCATCGGGAAAAGTGTTAATCATTACATGCTCTCTCTTTCAGGTTATTCCAGCCTTGAAGGCATTTTGTGTGTATGCAGCTTTAGGGATACTTGGACTTTATCTTCTTGTTTCTACGTTCTTTGTTGCCGTGGTTACACTGGACAACCGTAGAATAGAACAGAACAGAGACGGTGTTCTGTGTTGTGTTATTTATAGAAACTATCAGCCAAACTCGTGTAGTCAAAAGAACATTGTAGCAACAATAATAGATAAAATTTATGCACCAGTATTAATGAAAGTTGGATGCAAGGTAAGAACATTGTATTACCACTTAATTGACCAAACGCCGACTGTCAATCAAAAACATCGATTAGCCAATGGACGATCAGAAAAATGTCATGCCCCAATTGTTCTTCTTTGCACGTGTTCTTGTATCGATTTATCGATTGGCAATCAAAACAATCGACATGCCAATGGCAAAGAATTTTGTGCTAACAATAGAGTAGGTTCACCGTTTTGTTTTGATAAACCGTCGGTGTTGTTGTAAAATCTCGTAACTACGGCTTGAATCAAGCTGTAGTTACGAGATTTTATAACAACACCTACGATATACTATTTTGTTTGTCCGAATTTACGTCACGATTAACTGGATAAAACCGCACCCTATTAACGATCACATCCCCATTGTTTGTCTTAAATTCTATGTTGGGCGGAGTGATCTGTCGATTGGCGTTTTGTCAATTGCTAGTTGGGGTGGTATTCACCGGCATTCGTATTCACCAACCAGTCTTATTCCAAGTTTACCTTCTATGTTACACAACAACTCATGTGATTGGCTGAGACATATGTCTTGCCCAATTAAATGGCTTGTAATGTGATATAGCTTTAGACTGTTGATTTAGAAATGTTGGTAAATATTGGCCCAGAAAGCTTTGTAATTCAGATTACAGAATGTTTCTTTTTTGCAAGGTGTGTAGACGAGGTTGTGCAATATGATCTTATTCTTTACCTTTTGTTATTTTTTTCTAAACCAGAATCAAAATTAATTGCCTTTTTGACTTACAATTAAAGTTTTTTTTCTCAACAATGGATTAAAAGTTGGTTAATTTTCAAAACTGGATGAACAGCTGATGGTACATATTGGTTGTTTTGGTTGTATTGGTACAAGTAATCTAGATAAATTAACGTTTGGTTAGGTGCAACATCAACCACATTATGTCAGAAAATTTATTGATGAAAAGAGGAAATAACAACAGAAAATATTTATCTGGTACTGTTAAATTTGATTTACATTAACATCTTTTCCAAAAATTATAAAAATATCGGGAAAAATTAGATACTTCAGACTCCCAATTTTGATCTTTATAAATGAGTAATCTTATGAACAATAACAAAAGGTAACGATTAATTTTCGTACCCACAGGTAATTGTGATATTAATAACCCTGGTGGTTGCTGGTGTAAATATGTGGAGCTTTAGTATGCTGCGCCAGGATTTTGACTTGTATGCATATCTGCCATCAGATTCCTATGCAACTGATAACATAGAGGCTCAAAGAGGACTGGTGTTGCAGATGAAAATTTCAAATCGATGAAATTTTGAAAACCTTTTCATTTTGAGTGGAAAACTTTGTGGAAAATGAAGAAATTGCTTGTCACAAGCAATTTCTCCTTTTTCCACAATGTTTTCCTATGCCTTTTCTTGTGAGGGAGTCTTCAATTTCCACAATGTTTTCCCAAGCCTTTTCTTGTGAGGGAGTCAAAAGGTGTCATTGTGTAGTAATGGGATAATAGGGAAATCAAGCTCGCATTTTTTGCTCATTGCAAAAGAGAATGATACAATCTGATGAACAATCAAATGAAAAAAACAATGACAAAATTTCATATTTTGCCCACAGGTTACTGTGATATTAATAACCCTGGTGGTTGCTGGTATAAATATGTGGAGCTTTAGTATGCTGTGCCAGGATTTTGACTTGTATGCATATCTGCCGTCAGATTCCTATGCAACTGATAACAAAGCCAAACCAGAACTAGTTTTGATGACTGTACAAAATGTACAAATTGTTTTGGAAAACATTGAGACAAAAGAAGAAAATGCTGATAACCAGCATTTTCTCCTTTTTGTTTCAATTTTTTCTTGTGCTAATCATATTCAAATTTTACCGTTATCAACTTTCATTTTGTTGTCTCTATCTGCTTTCACATTGAAACAGTCTAACTTTTGCCGTTTGGGAAAGAAGCCCTCAATTTTGTTACATGTAAATGATTTCATGTCATGAAAAATGGAAAAAAAAGAAAATAATGACAAATATTTTTTACCCACAGGTAATTGTGATATTAATAACCCTGGTGGTTGCGGGTGTAAATATGTGGAGCTTTAGTATGCTGCGCCAGGATTTTGACTTGTATGCATATCTGCCATCAGATTCCTATGCAACAGATTACATAGAGGCTCAAAAACGATTATATACAAACAGAGGCTATGATGCAACAATTTACTGTGGTAGGTAGTACTATTCTTACAATGCTTTTCAACAAAAACCTTGTAACTCCAGCTTAAAACAAGCTGCAGTTACAAGGTTTTCATTGAAAAAAGGACGCTTAGCAGCAACAGATAGGATTAAATTTTGACTTGTTATGTCCATGTACTGAAAACTCAGAGATAATTATGTAGTTTTTGTTCCCTACTGTTTGTCAGAAATCTGTAACTTTGCGTATGCAATTTTCTGTCACTGTTAAAGTCAAAGTCATTTGTCTGCATGTGAAACAAGTTAGGTATTTTTTTTACACAGCTCTTCTTCATAAGACATTTTATGTGAATTTGCATGTACCAGTATATTGCGGGTATATTTATTTACTTTCTTCCATTTTATTTGTCTTTCAAATCACAGGATTATATTGTGTCCTGTGTTCCTCTTGTCCAACTATTGATTTCCTACTGACAGACATACAGATTTTCTATTGGCACATGCTTTATTGTTTTTTATCTCAGAAAATATGACATTGCTTCCCAAAGTTTGATCCCATATCATACTACCGTAATTAGTAATTACGTTCATTACAGATAATATGGATTATTATGAGAACAGGGATCAGCTTCAGTTAATGGCTACTGAAGTAAACAAGAATCCTTATATAGAATCAGGCTCGCCTAAATACTGGTTCCTGGCATTTGAGAATTATTTAAAAACAACAAATAGCACAACTGTGATATATCAACTGGGACCAAGTAAGTAGACTTTCTGTGGTTTAATCCCATTTCGTCTACTCCCATTTTGTCTACTCCCAATTCGTCTACTATTTTGGACATTATTTCCCATTTCGTCTACTTTTCTATACTTTGTATAACAATATGATATTATGTGAAATATTTGCAGTTTTATTTCATTTGTGAATATATTGACTTGATTTCTCTTTAAAAAACCAAAATAATGTTGTTTATTGATAATTTGACATGAAAGTAGACGAGTTGGGACAGTAGATGAATTGGGACTTGAGGCACTAAAGAAACAGTAGACGAAATGGGAGTAGACCAATTGGGATGTTACCCTTTCTGTAAAGTAGAGCTCTAGTTTAACCCATTACTGCACAGTGACACCTTTTGACTGCTTTAACCCATTACCAGACGACAAAATTTTAGGGTAGTCCAATTTGAAAGAAGTTGCAGACAACACTTCAATGTAATGAAATTTCGAATTTTTCTAGCTTTTTGGGTAGAAAACATTGTGGGAAATGAAGAAATTGCTTGTGACAAACAATTTCTTCATTAGCTCCACTGGCCTTCAGGCCAGCGGGCTATTGTCATGGCGCTGTGTCCGTCGTGCGTGCGTATGTGTGTCCGTCCGTCCGTCCAGTCGTCGACTTTTTCTTTAAAAATCTTCTCCTCAAAAACTACTGGATGGATTTCAATCAAACTTCACAGGAATGATCCTTAGGTGGTCCTCTATCAGATTCCTTCAATTAATTCTGATTGAACTAGAAAGTCAGGAGTTATCTGCCCTTTAATTAAAAAATGGCTTTTTTGACTTAGTTTTCACTCTAGCCACTACAAATATTGATCAATCAAGACAAAACTTGGTCAGAATGTTGGTGCTGATAAGATCTTGCGTGAGTGCAATTTTCAGCTTGATCTGAATATTACCTCTTGAGTGATGTGCCCTTGAAATTGAAAAAATTACCATTTTTGACCTTATTTTTACTCAAACAACCATAAATATCCACCAATCAACACAAAACTTTCACATTATCTTACTGGCCATAAGATTTTGCATGGGTGTAATTTTCAGCTTCATAGGAATTTTTAAATTATGATTTATCTGCCCTTGAATTTGACCAAATTGCTGTTTTCGACTTTGATTTTACACTCTTTACATCCACAAATATTGAACAATCAGGTCAAAACTTAAACAAGATGTAGGTGAAGTTAAGATCTTGCTTTAGTGTGATTCTTAGCTAGATAGGAATATAAAATCCTTAGTTATATGCCTTTCAATTTGACAAAATTGCTAATTGTGACTTTGTTTTCACTCTAACAGCCAAACCCATTCTAATAAAGACAAAGCTTGGTAACCAATAGATCTTATATGAATTTTTTTTTTCAGTTTTCTAGTTACTTTGTAATTGCTTTAAGAGCAACAAGTATTGACAAATCTAGTCAAAACTTGGACTTGATATTACAAGAAATTCAGGTTCAATTAGCTATTTGCATTACTTTTGGAATAGGGTTTTTCCCCGAATCTATTTTTAGCTCAAAATCTATTTTTAGAAATATGAAATATTTTGGAGTAATTAATGGTCTGTTAATTTAGATCTGTTTGGAAGAAGGAAAATTTTTTAAAATTACTAGACTAAGTGTCATCCTAAGCTAGAATGTTCTCCCATTTCTTTTTACCATTTCTTAAATGGCAAACATATAGTTTTACTTTCTTTGCTTCAAGAACCACACATTTTGAACAATCTAGATGTGTAACTTTGTTTTTGCTCTATGAAACACAAACATTGAACAATCTAATCAAAACTTAGATTAAATATTTCATGAAATTCAGGCCTGTGGAGCGACTCAAGACCTTCAGGTCTTCTAGTTTTCCATGATGTTTTCCAAAGCCTTTTCCTATAATGGCGTCAAAAAGCATCTATGTGTGGTAATGGGTTAAAACAAAAGGCTTGGGAAAACATTGTTGAAAATGAGGAAATTGCTTGTCACAAGCAATTTCTTCATTTTCCACAATGTTTTCTAATGTTTTCTAACCCAAAATGGAAAGATTTTTTAAAAATTTTATCAACTTGAAATTGTTGTCTGTGACACCTTTCAATTTAGAACGGTCCAAAATTTTGCCATCTGGTAATGGGTTAAAGGGAGTTATGACTTTCTAGATCAATTATCTCATATATCCAAATGCTTTAGTTACAGCTTTTTCAAGCATATCTGATGAAATTGTGCAGATGTTAATGTTAAACGAGTCAATTATGAATCTTAAAGTCAGAAAGCCCTGAAATATAATCTAGAATAGAAAATTTGTGTATCTTACATGTTCCACCTTCTGCTTTGTTTTGCCATCTATGGTTGGATAAAAACTTCTGTCTTACGATAATTTTGATAACATATACCGGTAGGCACCCTATATTTTGAATAGATTTCTATTTATCCCTTTTGCTGACAGCAAGTAAATTATACTGCTCCAATTTGAAAGCTACTTCAGAAGACAAAATGATTTTTATGCTCCCCGAAGGGAGAGCATATAGTCGCCGCTTCGTCTGTCCGTCCGTCCGTCATTCCGTCCGTCCGTCCGTCCGTCCGTCCGTCCGTCCGTCCGAAGCGATTTCTCCATAACCCTTGGGCCAAATCAAATGAAACTTACCATGTGAACTCCCTATGACAAAATGCCGATGTACTTTTCCCCGTTTTTAGCTCCACTGGCCTTTCAGGCCAGCGGGCTATTGTCATGGCGGTGTGTCCGTCGTGCATCCGTCCGTGCGTCCGTAAATTTTTTCTTTAAAAATCTTCCTCTTCCTCTTAAAAAATGATCCTTGGGTGACCCTCTCTCAGATTCCTTCAAAGAATATGGATTGAATCAGTATAACCTGAGTTATCTGCCCTTGAATGTCAAAAATAGCAGGTTTTGACTAGTTTTCTTCTAAAATCTACAAATATTGAACAATCAAGACAAAACTTTGAGAGAATCATGCTGACTACAAGATCTTGTCTTGGTAAAATTTTCAGCTTGATCTGAATTTTACATCATGAGTTATGTGCCCTTGAAATTGACAAAATTGCCATTTTCAGCTGTATTTTGACTTTGTTTTCACTCTAGCAACTACAAATATTGACTAAACAAGAAAAAACTTTGACAGAATAATACTAATTATAAGATCTTGCCTTGGTAAAATTTTTAGCTTGATCTGAATTTTATAGCGTGAGTTATGTGCCCTTGAAATTGCCAAAAATTGCCATTTTTGGCTCTATTTTGCTGGTTTTGACTTTATTTTTACTCTAAAATCTACAAATATAAACCAATCAAGACAAAACTTGGACAGAATATATATAGGCATTATATGCTACCTGGGTGTAATTTTCAGCTTGATCGGAATCTTACATCATGAGTTATGTGCCCTTGAATTTGACAAAATTGCCATTTTTGACTTTGTTTTCACTCTAACAACCACAAATGTTAACCAATCAAGATGATACTTGGAAAGAATCTTGTTGACAACAAGGTCTTGCTTATGTGTAATTTTCAACATGATCACACAGTTACAATCTGAGTTATGTGCACTTGAAATTGACGAAATTTCTTTTTCGACACTTTCCACTCTTGAAGCGACAAATATTGACTAATATAGACAAAATTTGAACA
This sequence comes from Fragum sueziense, assembly GCA_963680895.1. Lineage (NCBI taxonomy): Eukaryota > Metazoa > Mollusca > Bivalvia > Cardiida > Cardiidae > Fragum > Fragum sueziense. The sequence goes on from OY804594.1 coordinate 47,007,899, forward strand.
GAATGATAGTGACCATAACATCTTGCATGTGTTTAATTTTATATTTGATTTTAAATATACATACTGAATTATTTGTCCTTGAATTTGGCAAAATTACAGTTTTCAATTTTATTATCGCTCTAACATCCCTAAAATATTAGTCAATCATTTACTTTCTTTTTGCATTGACCACATGATTGCTGCTTTTGACTTTGTTTTTGCTGTAAGAACCATAAGTATTCAAAAATCTAGTTTTATTTGAGGCCTCGTCATGGGAAAAGGGGACTTAAGGTTAAATACAGTTTTTCTCTAATTTCTCCTAGTCTAATGGTCAGAATTTGATGAAATTTCATATTTGAGTAGCAAATCAGATGCCCTTGACAATAAACTATTTAAAATTTGCGTATACAAAATATGTCATGGAAAAAGGGGGCTTAATATTTGTTAGCTTTATATTAGCTCTGCATGGCATATATTTATTGTGACAATGCCTTTTTCGGGGAGCATTGTCCGTCTCTGACGGCTCTTGTTTTGTTATGCTTTGTGTACAATATTACACAGAAAATATTTAGAAAAGAGGAGAAACTGCTGCATTTTCTTTTTTCCTCAAAGGTTTACGAAGCCCTTTTCTGTTTTATACATCAAAACTAGGTCTTGTTTGAAAATGATTTAAAGTAATTTACAGTACCAATTTTTTCGACAGGTCGTCAAATACATTCTAGTCAAGTTTATTATCAAATGCTGCTATATTTTCTAAGACAAAGAGAGGGGATGTTTTATGGAAAATATATCAAGTTTACAGATACAATGCCTTACAGGATCAAGGTAGGCTGATTAGTCATTTTGCTATTGTTTACCTAGGTCTACAAAATTATGATTGCCATGACATTGGCATAGTTTTCTACAATTTTCAGAAAAAGTACATTACCATATAAGGAATGTAAAAGAGATTGTAAAACAAAATGCCAATTAAAGAAACTTTTCCATAAGATTAGCTCAAGTTTTTGTCACAATAATTGCGACATGTATCTTGCACTTGTGTCTTGACAAATATGAAAAATTTCTTTGCAATTGAACACAAATAAAAAAGCTTGAGAATATTTAAACATCACATAGTATTGTTGATAACATTAAAAAAAGTCATAATCACAGCTTGAATAAGCAATGTTATCTTATAGGAGTATATATTGGGAGTATATTGTGCTAAAAATATATCAGTTTACACCTATTGATAACATCTCAAACATAGCTGATGATATAAAAATATGTATGCAGTGGGTAAGCCTTTTTATGAACCCTATATGTATTTACTAGGATGTTATTGTTATTCCAGGCATCCTACATTCCATTTTATCATGTAAGACAACCCAACTCTGCTGGGGATATTAAAGCTATGGAGAGCATAAGGGACCTTCTAGATCATGTGTCATTCAAGAGAGGCCATTGTTTCTCATACGGGTTTAAATACATCAACAATGAGACTAATATGGTAAGTCCTCTATGTGAAGTTGTTAAAGCTATGGAGAGTATAAGGGACCTTCTAGATCATGTGTCATTCAAGAGAGGTCATTGTTTCTCATACGGGTTTAAATATATCAACAATGAGACTAATATGGTAAGTCCTCTATGTGAAGTTGTTAAAGCTATGGAGAGTATAAGGGACCTTCTAGATCATGTGTCATTCAAGAGAGGTCATTGTTTCTCATATGGGTTTAAATATATCAACAATGAGACCAATATGGTAAGTCCTCTATGTGAAGTTGTTAAAGCTATGGAGAGTATAAGGGACCTTCTAGATCATGTGTCATTCAAGAGAGGTCATTGTTTCTCATATGGGTTTAAATATATCAACAATGAGACTAATATGGTAAGTCCTCTATGTGAAGTTGTTAAAGCTATGGAGAGTATAAGAGACCTTCTAGATCATGTGTCATTCAAGAGAGGACATTGTTTCTCATACGGGTTTAAATATATCAACAATGAGACTAATATGATAAGTCCTCTATGTGAAGTTGTTAAAGCTATGGAGAGTATAAGAGACCTTCTAGATCATGTGTCATTCAAGAGAGGCCATTGTTTCTCATACGGGTTTTAATACATCAACAATGAGACCAATATGGTAGGTCCTCTATGTGAAGTTGTTAAAGCTATGGAGAGTATAAGGGACCTCTTAGATCATGTGGCATTCAAGAGAGGTCATTGTTTCTCATACGGGTTTAAATACATCAACAATGAGACCAATATGGTAAGTCCTCTATGTGAAGTTGTTAAAGCTATGGAGAGCATAAGGGACCTTCTAGATCATGTGTCATTCAAGAGAGGCCATTGTTTCTCATACGGGTTTAAATACATCAACAATGAGACTAATATGGTAAGTCCTCTATGTGAAGTTGTTAAAGCTATGGAGAGTATAAGGGACCTCTTAGATCATGTGTCATTCAAGAGAGGCCATTGTTTCTCATACGGGTTTAAATATATCAACAATGAGACTAATATGGTAAGTCCTCTATGTGAAGTTGTTAAAGCTATGGAGAGTATAAGAGACCTTCTAGATCATGTGTCATTCAAGAGAGGCCATTGTTTCTCATATGGGTTTAAATATATCAACAATGAGACTAATATGGTAAGTCCTCTATGTGAAGTTGTTAAAGCTATGGAGAGTATAAGGGACCTTTTAGATCATGTGTCATTCAAGAGAGGCCATTGTTTCTCATACGGGTTTAAATATATCAACAATGAGACTAATATGGTAAGTCCTCTATGTGAAGTTGTTAAAGCTATGGAGAGTATAAGAGACCTTTTAGATCATGTGTCATTCAAGAGAGGCCATTGTTTCTCATACGGGTTTAAATATATCAACAATGAGACCAATATGGTAAATCCTCTACCTCTATGTGAAGTTGTTAAAGCTATGGAGAGTATACGGGACCTCTTAGATCATGTGTCATTCAAGAGAGGCCATTGTTTCTCATACGGGTTTAACCCTTTCATTTGCAAGCGCGCTTTAAAGCGCGGTCCAGGAACGCTTATACTGTTTAGGGGGGAATGGGCTTTTAAAAGCAATTTTTACACTATTAAAGTTATTATGACACCGGAAATATTGCGCAATATTGTTATGTTCTCGTAAAATGTGAAGAAAAACGCAGTTTTTGGGTTTGTTTGAGCTGTAACGATGGTCAGGAGGGGTCAGTATTCTGCAGAAGAGGTCCGGCGAATCACCATGTCAGTGCCGGACGAGGATGATAGTGATTACCCTGATTTTTTGGGGGTAAAAAGGTGATTTGAACATTAGAAATGTTTCGGAGACTTCGAATGGTGACTCCGATAGTGATTCCGATAACCCTTAACCGAATCCAGTCCCAAATCGTAGGGGTGGGGGTGGTCGGGGGTCGTGGCAGGGGGCCTGACAGGGCTCATGGGGCTAGAGGTCAAAATTTTGATGAGATGCAAATTTTCTATCAGTTACTCGTCATATTGTTAAAGGAAATTGAATAACCTTTCCAATGATATATAGGTTTATGGGTATTCTGCTAGTAAAATCTATTTATTATGCATGTGTATACACAAAGTGCTTGGAAATAGGAAAAAAGTCATTTCTGGGAAATAATTCTGCAAACGAAAGGGTTAAATACATCAACAATGAGACCAATATGGTAAATCCTCTACCTCTATGTGAAGTTGTGAAAGCTATGGAGAGTATAAGGGACCTTCTAGATCATGTCTCATTCAAGAGAGGCCATTGTTTCTCATACGGGTTTAAATATATCAACAATGAGACTAATATGGTAAGTCCTCTATGTGAAGTTGTTAAAGCTATGGAGAGTATAAGGGACCTTCTAGATCATGTGTCATTCAAGAGAGGCCATTGTTTCTCATACGGGTTTAAATACATCAACAATGAAACCAATATGGTAAGTCCTTTATGTTAAGTTGTTAAAGCTATGGAGAGTATAAGGGACATTCTAGATCATGTGTCATTCAAGAGAGGCCATTGTTTCTCATACGGGTTTAAATATATCAACAATGAGACTAATATGGTAAGTCCTCTATGTGAAGTTGTTAAAGCTATGGAGAGTATAAGGGACCTTCTAGATCATGTGTCATTCAAGAGAGGCCATTGTTTCTCATACGGGTTTAAATATATCAACAATGAGACTAATATGGTAAGTCCTCTATGTGAAGTTGTTAAAGCTATGGAGAGTATAAGGGACCTTCTAGATCATGTGTCATTCAAGAGAGGCCATTGTTTCTCATACGGGTTTAAATATATCAACAATGAGACTAATATGGTAAGTCCTCTATGTGAAGTTGTTAAAGCTATGGAGAGTATAAGGGACCTTCTAGATCATGTATCATTCAAGAGAGGCCATTGTTTCTCATACATGTTTAAATATATCAACAATGAGACTAATATGGTAAGTCCTTTATGTGAAGTTGTTAAAGCTATGGAGAGCATAAGGGACCTTCTAGATCATGTGTCATTCAAGAGAGGCCATTGTTTCTCATACGGGTTTAAATATATCAACAATGAGACTAATATGGTAAGTCCTCTATGTGAAGTTGTTAAAGCTATGGAGAGTATAAGGGACCTTCTAGATCATGTGTCATTCAAGAGAGGTCATTGTTTTTCATACGGTTTAAATATATCAACAATGAGACTAATATGGTAAGTCCTCTATGTGAAGTTGTTAAAGCTATGGAGAGTATAAGAGACCTTCTAGATCATGTGTCATTCAAGAGAGGCCATTGTTTCTCATACGGGTTTAAATATATCAACAATGAGACCAATATGGTAAGTCCTCTATGTGAAGTTGTTAAAGCTATGGAGAGCATAAGGGACCTGTTAGATAATGTCTCATTCAAGAGAGGCCATTGTTTCTCATACGGGTTTAAATACATCAACAATGAGACAAATATGGTAAGATATCATTTTTCTTCTGACATTTTACTGCCATTATGAAATAATTTGTCTGAATATGATTCTTTGGATAAATTTCTTATTATGACAAAAGCCTATGATTGAAACTAAAGCACTCTGTTGGTAAGACACCACCTGAGTAAAGACTGATTACCATTGAATCGTCTGAATGTAGCGCCTGGCATTAAAATGTTGGTTTGGGAGATACTGTTGTATGTGCACTCAAAGAAACGAGATGTCTTCATGAAACATGAATGCTCTTGAAATGGCTATTTTTAGCTCCACTGGCCGAAGGTCCGTCCGTCCATGCATCTGTGCATGCGTAAACTTTTTCTTTAAACATTTTCTTCTCCAAAACTACTGGACCAATTTCAACCAAACTTCACAGGAACCTTCCTTGTATGAACGTCTTCCAAATTCCTTCAAAAAAATAAAATCAGTGCAGAACTTGAATTTTAATTAAATAGATTAAATTAAATTTTCAAAAACTCTTTAAAAGTCTTCTCTTAAATTATTGGACCAATTTCAACCAAACTTCACAGGAATCTTTCTTGCATGAACCTCTTCCCAATTCCTTCAAAAAAATAAATTCCGTGCAGAACTTGAATTTTAATTAAATTAATTTAATTAAATTAAATTTTCGAAAAAATCTTTAAAAATCTTCTTCTCGAAAACTATTGGACCAATTTCAAGCAAACTACACAGGAATCTTCCTTACATGAAACTCTTCTAAATTCATTCAAAAAAATAAAATCAGTGCTGAACTTGAATTTTAATTGAATAAATTAATTTAAATTTTCGAAACATCTGTAAAAATCCCTTTTCTCCAAAACTACTGGACCAATTTCAACCAAACTACACAGGAATTTTCCTACATGAACGTCTTCTAAATTCCTTCAAAAATTAAATTTAGTGCAGAACTTAAGTTTTAATTAAATAAATTAAATTAAATTTTCGAAAACTCTTTAAAGGTCTTCCTCTCCAAAAGTATTGGACCAATTTCAACCAAACTTCACAGGAATCTTCCTTGCATGAATCTCTTCCCAATTCCTTCAAAAAAATAAATTCCATGCAGGACTTGAATTATAATTAAATAAATTAAATTAAATTTTCCAAAAATCTTTTTCTCCAAAATTATTGGACCAATTTCAACCAAACTTCACAGGAATCTTCCTTGCATAAACCTCTTCCAAATTTCTTCAAAAAAAAAATAAAAAAAAAAAATCCGTACAAAACTGAAATTTTGAATAAATTAATTGAATTAAATTTTCAAAAAAATCTTTAAAAATCTTCTCCTCCAAAACTACTGAACCAATTATAAACATACTTCACAGGAATCTTCCTTGCATAAATCTCTTTCAAATTTTTTGAAAGAAATAAATTTCGTGCGGAACTGAAATTTTAATTAAATTAATTGAATTAAAGTTTCGAAAAACCTTAAAAAATGTTCTTCTCCAAAACGCCAGATTGAATTTCATTTTAATTGAGCCTAAATGTTCAATGTACAGTTCTTCATTAGATTCTGTGAGTTTTTAGCTCACCTGAGCACGAAGTGCTCGAGGTGAGTTATTGTGGTCACTTTTTGTCCGGCGTCCGTCCGTCCGTCCATCAACATTTGGGGTGTTTACACTCTAGCATCCACAAAAGTTAGGCAATCTTGATCAAACTTAAACAAAGTAAGTATGACCATAAGTTCTCGGACAAGTTTGATTATGGGCCTGATCGGACCAGAATGTGCTGAGTTATCTGCCCTTGAATGTCAAAAAATGCTGTTTTTAAGTTTGTTTACACTCTAGCATCTACATTTATTGATCAATCAAGACAAAACTTGAACATAATGTTGGAGACCATAAGATCTCGGATGAGTTTGATTTTCAGTCTGATCTGACCAGAAAGACGAGAGTTATGTGCCCTTGAATTGGACAAAATTGCCATTTTTGGCCGTTTTCGACCTTGTTTACACTCTAGCATCTACAATTATTGATCAATCAAGACAAAACTTGAACATAATGTTGGAGACCATAAGAATTGGATGAGTTTGATTTTCAGTCTGATCTGACCAGAGAGACGAGAGTTATGTGCCCTTGAATTGGACAAAATTGCCATTTTTGGCCGTTTTCGACCTTGTTTCCACTCTAGAATCTACAATCATTAACAAATCAAGACAAAACTTGGACACAATGTGACAAAACTTGGACACAATGTTAGAGACTATAAGATCTTAGATGAGTTCGATTTTCAGTCTGATCTGATCAGAAAGTCCAGAGTTATATGCCCTTGAATTTGACAAAATTGCCGTTTTCGGCTGTTTTCTACATTGTTTACACTCTAGAATCTACAATTATTGACCAATGAAGACAAAACTTGGACACAATGTTAGAGACCATAAGATCTTAGATGAGTTCGATTTTCAGTCTGATCTTTTCAGAAAGTCCAGAGTTATGTGCCCTTGAATTTGACAAAATTGCTGTTTTCGGCTGTTTTCAACATTGTTTACACTCTAGAATCTACAATTATTGACCAATGAAGACAAATCTTGGACACAATGTTGGGTAGCATAAGATCTCGGATGAGTTTGATTTTCAGTCTTATTTGATTAGAAAGACAGGAGTTATGTGCCCTTGAATTTGACAAAATTGCCGTATTCGGCCATTTTCGACCTTGTTTACACTCTAGAATCTACAATTATTGACCAATGAGGACAAATCTTGGACACAATGTTGAGTAGCATAAGATTTCAGATGAGTGTGATTTTCAGTCTGATCTAATCAGAAAGTCTAGAGTTACATGCCCTTGAATTTGACAAAATTGCCATTTTCGGCTGTTTTCGACCTTGTTTACACTCTAGAATCTACATTTATTAATCAATCAAGACAAAACTTGGACACAATGTTGGGGACCATAAGAACTTGATTGAGTTTGATTTTCAGTCTGATTTGACCAGAAAGATGAGAGTTAGGTGCCCTTGAATTTGATAAATTACCATTTTCGGCTGTTTATGACCTTGTTTACACTCTAGAATCTATGATTATTAATCATTCAGGACAAATCTTTGGCACAATGTTTGAGAATATAAGATCTCAGATGAGGTTGATTTTCAGTCTGATCTGACCATAAAGACGAGAGTTATGTGCCCTTGAATTTGATAGAATTGCCATTTTTGGCTGTTTGTGACCTTGCTTACACTCTAGAATCTACAATTTTTAAAAAAAAAAACAATGTTGGGCACCATAAGATCTTGGATTAATTTGATTTTCACAACGTTATTGACCATAAGTTCATATTCAGTCTTAAAGTCATAAATATTGATTGAATTGAGCAAAAGTGTTGCTCATATCATTTTGGTTCAGGTGAGCGATATAGGACCATCATGGTCCTCTTGTTTTATATCGGATGAAAAACTAGACCTCTATTGTATTCCTTGAAGAATTTCGTTGTCTTAGAGTGTAAAGTCTAAAAGCCAGTGGAGCGTTACAGGCCATCATGGTCCTCTTGTTCTTAAATGTTAAGTTTTCGTGTTAATGGTTGATAAGGGTTATCAAATGACCCTGAGGAAGGTCAAATTGTATGAAACAGATAGATATCATTGAACTGAAGTTACATACCAAATTTCAGCTTTGTATGTCAAATACTTTTGGAGAAATGGCAAAATATTAAGTTTTCAGACAGACAGACAAACAGATGGATGGACATGAGTAAAACAATATGCCTCTGATCTCTCGATACGAGGGCATAAAAATAATTGGATCATCCTTTCAATAGGGTTAAAGATTATTATCAACAAAACCATTATTAGCTTGATTTAAGGATATTCAATTTCAAAACAATTTCACTCTTGAGAAATTGATCAGAAATAATATTAATTGCTGTTGTTGCTGTCATACAGTTTATATTTATTTCTTTGGCAGGTTTTGGTAGAGGAGTTATATCGTAATTTAGCCCTCGCTGCCTTGTGTGTATTTGTTGTGACTCTTATATTAATAGCCAACTTATGGACCAGTATTATTGTCTTTACATGTGTGGTATTTACTGGCAAATAAGTCATTTGAGAACAACATGGATCTTGATAAGACTGCACATATGTGCAGTCTGATTATGATCCATGTTGATCTCAAAAACCATAGGGATCTTTTCTTCAATACCCCCTTATCTCATATATTTCCTTTTTTGTATTTCCACAGGTTTTGGTAGAGGAGTTATATCGTAATTTAGCCCTTTCAGCCTTGTGTGTATTTTTGGTGACTCTTGTATTAATAGCCAACCTATGGACCAGTATTATAGTCTTTACATGAGTAGTATTTACTGGTTAACATGTTATTTGAGAACTATATGGATCTTGATTAGACTGTGCATATGCACAGTCTGATCATGATCCATGTTGTTCTCTAAAACCATGAAGGTCTTTTCTTCAATATCTGTATCTCATACATGTTTTTATTTTCTACTATTTTTATACAGGTTTTGGTAGAAGAATTGTACCGTAATTTAGCCCTCGCTGCCTTGAGTGTAATTGTAGTGACTCTTGTATTAATAGCCAACCTATGGACCAGTACTATAGTCTTTACATGTGTAGTATTTACTGGTTAACATGTTATTTGAGAACAACATGGATCTTGATAAGACTGCACATATGTGCAGTCTGATTATGATCCATGTTGATCTCAAAAACCATAGGGATCTTTTCTTCAATACCCCCTTATCTCATTTATTTCCTTTTTAGCTCACCTGAGCACGAAGTGCTCAAGGTGAGCTATTGTGGTCGCTCACCGTCCGTCGTCCGTCCGTCTGTCCGTCCGTCCGTTCACAATTTCTTCAAACATCTTCTCCTCCTGAACCGTTGGGCCAATTTTGACCAAACTTGGCTGGAATGTTCCTTGGATGCCCTCTTTCAAAACTTGTTCGTTAATTTTTGATTTTCAAAAAAATGTGGGCGTGGCAGGGCGGGGCTTAAAAATCTTAAGAAAATTATTTAAAAATCAACCATTGGGTCAGTTTGAACCAAACTTGGCAGGAATGTTCCTTGAGTGACTCGCTTCAAAATTTGTTTTCAAATTTTAAGATTAGGCAAAAAATGTGGGTGTGGCAGGGTGGGGCTTATCAGACTTACTAAGGAAGATAACCAGTCAGTGAAGCCACAAGACTTTTAGTGTTGAAGTTACCTCCCTTGGTCCATTTTGATAAACTTGGATTTATCTTATCAATGATCTAGACTTTCCCCAGCTTAGGTAAACAAATGAGGATTTAATCTAGCTGTTATCAGTGTTCTGTTATCTTTTCTTTGGATTTATAATCAGACTTGCTTCTATTTTGCAACTTATATTCTCTTTAGCTCTTTACTAAATTATTATGAAATTAATCATTTTGCAATGAAGAAAGAGCCCTATGTTGTTGATTCTTGGGGTTTATATAGGGGTTAAGATTTCTATCTCTAACATTTGATCTTTGACTTGGAAAACCTTTTCATCTCAAAACATTTAGCTATGTATTGTGCAAGATACAGTAACAGTATTTTTTCATAGGGATCCATGTTGTTGATTCTTGGGATTTATATGGGGTGAATCCTGTTGAAAATTGGAACCTTCTCATTTATATCATGGGAAAAGGTGCCTGAAAGACAAAAACCCTTGTTAGCATTGTACAGGCTACAATATTGGCCAAATGTTCATAAAACTTGGTCAGAATGTTTGTCTAGTCATAGAGATGGACCCTACAGAAAATGGAAATATTCCATTGGATACCACGGGAAAAGGGGCCATAATGACAAAATCTGTGTTGGCAATTTATAGGCCATAATGTTGGCTTAACCCTTTCCCAAACGACAAAATTTGTGAAACTTGATCAAAATATTTGTCTATTCACAAGGATGAAGCTTATCAACAATCGGAATTTTCCATTTCGATATCATGGGAAAAGGGGCCTTTATGACAAAATCCTTTTTAACACTCTAGAAGCAACAGTTTTGGTTAAATCTTCATGAAACTAAAAAGAATGTTTGTTTTAGTTACAAGGATAAACCCTATATAAAATTGGAATGTTCCAGTCAATATCATGAGTAAAGGGGTCTTAATGAGAAAATCCTTGTTAGCACTCAACAATTTTGGTCTAATCGTCAAGAAACTTGTGTTTGTCTAGTCACAATGATGAACTCTGAGGAAAATAGGAATGTTCCATGGGATGCCATGGGAAAAGGGGCCTTAATGACAAAATCCTTGTTAGCGCTATAGAGACAATAATTTTGGCTCAATATTCATGAAATTTAGTCAGATTATTTGTCTAGTCACAAGGATGAAACCTATTGACAATGGGAATGTTCTGTTGGATATCGTGGGAAAAGTGGCCTTAAAGACAAAATCCTTGTTAGCAATGTAGATGATACAATTTTTGTCCAATCTTCATGAAACATGTTCAGAAGGTATGTCTAGTCACAAGGATGAAGACTATTGAGAATTAGAATGTTCTTTTGGATATCATGAGACAAGGTGCAATCATTTCTCACCTTGTGAATCTCAGTTCAGGTGAGCGATTAAGGACCATCATGGTCCTCTTGTTTTGTATTTTCACAGGTTTTGGTAGAGGAGTTTTATCGTAATTTAGCCCTCCCTGCCTTGTGTGTATTTGTAGTGACTCTTTTATTAATAGCCAACTTGTGAACCAGCATTATTGTCTTTACATGTGTGGTATTTACTGGCAAATAAGTCATTTGAGAACTATATGGATCTTGATTAGACTGTGCATATGCACAGTCTGATCATGATCCATGTTGTTCTCGAAAACCATGAAGGTCTTTTCTTCAATATCTGTATCTCATACATGTTTTTATTTTCTCCTATTTTTATACAGGTTTTGGTAGAGGAGTTATACAGTAATTTAGCCCTCGCTGCCTTGTGGGTAATTGTAGTGAATCTTGTATTAATAGCCAACCTACGGACCAGTATTATAGTCTTTACATGAGTAGTATTTACTGGTTAACAAGTTATTTGAGAACAACATGGATCTTGATAAGACTGCACATATGTGCAGTCTGATTATGATCCATGTTGATCTCAAAAACCATAGGGATCTTTTCTTCAATACCCCCTTATCTCATATATTTCCTTTTTTGTATTTCCACAGGTTTTGGTAGAGGAGTTATATCGTAATTTAGCCCTTGCTGCCTTGTGTGTATTTGTAGTGACTCTTGTATTAATAGTCAACTTATGGACCAGTATTATTGTCTTTACATGTGTGGTATTTACTGGTTAACATGTTATTTGAGAACTATATGGATCTTGATTAGACTGTGCAAATGCACAGTCTGATCATGATCCATGTTGTTCTCAAAAACCATGAAAGTCTTTTCTTCAATATCTGTATCTCATACATGTTTTTATTTTCTCCTATTTTTATACAGGTATTGGTAGAGGAGCTATACCGTAATTTAGCCCTCGCTGCCTTGTGTGTATTTGTAGTGACTCTTGTATTAATAGCCAACTTGTGGACCAGTATTATTGTATTTACATGCGTAGTATTTACTGTGGTAAGTACAAGTTTGATTGAAAAACTACACTTTCTATTCAGTCACACTCCCATTAACCCTTTTCCAAACGGCAAAATCTTAAGGCGGTCCAAATTGAAAGCTACTGCAGACAACAAAGTAAATGATCACAAAAGGCCAAAATGTTTATGTTATAGCCAAGAAATATTGAGGCAAAAGGAGAAACTGCTGGTTATCAGCAGTTTCTTCTTTTGTCTCGATGTTTTCCAAAACCGTTTCTATTAGGGAGGTCAAAACCAGTTCTTGTTTGGGAAAGGGTTAAGGCAAGCTACATTGTCTGTGGACTACTCTTGTTAACTTATTGATTTAACATGTTGAGCCTTTACTGAAAACTATCATAAGTGTATATATTTTCCTTTAAGTTGGAGGCAGTCAGTCTGGTAAAAAGGTTAACCCTTTCTCCAACAAGACCGGGTTGTGACACCCTTGATAGAAAAGGCTTGAGAAAACATCTAGGCAAAAAAGAAAAATCCTTACAAACTTACAGTTAACCATCTGCAGCACTTTCAAAGTGGAACACCTTGAATTCTGTTGTTAGATAAAAAATTACCTTGTTGATATAGGGCATTGAGTTGTCACAAACATGTCTTGTTAGCGAGCCGGGACTTTGTGTCCAGGGAGCTAATGTCACAGCCCTAGTGTCAGCGTGGGCCTCAGTGTCGCGTTGCGCCTTCGAAATCTTTAACCTGGTCTATATCTCAGGCACTATTAGAGAAACAGCTTTGATATTTCACACATAGATACTGCCAAGCAAAACCTTTCATTAAGGATCATGACCTTTCACATAATGACCTTGACCTTGGAGTTTGACCTACTTTTAAAAAAAACTTTAACCTGGCCTACATCTCATGCACTATTATATATTTCACATTAGATATTTTATGCCTTGACCTTGAGACTATGACTTTTGACCTAGTGTCCTTGACCTTTGACTGTGAGCTACGTTGTCTGGGAAAAACTCTTGTTTTGAACAATTTTTGATAGAAAATAGCTGTTTATAAAGTTTATACTGCTGTTTTGTAGGTAGATGTTGTTGGTACTCTCCAGTTTTGGGGTACAAGTGTGGACACGGCCAGCAGTATTTTGATCATCTTGTGTGTGGGTTTAGCTGTCGATTATTCCGCCCATGTGGGTCATACTTTTATGACTATACCCGGGAAAAAAGAAGGTAACATTTACATTTTGACAAGCTTTTGCAATCATAAGGACTTAGGATTTTGGGGAAAAATAAAAAGAAAAGTGCTGCATATCCATCGTTCTTTTGATTGGCCATATTTTTTGTTTGTGAAGTATGGAATATTTTATGTGTAGGAATACATGTATGTGATATTAATCATTATTTCTTTTTATACGCCCGAAGGGTCGTATTATGTAATGGCCCCGCTCGTCCGTCTGTCTGTCTGTCCGTCCGTCCATCCGTTAGCAACTCCTACTACAGTTTTGATCAGAATTCAATCAAACTTGCCACAATGAATCTCCATGGTGTCTAGTTGTGCACACCGCTTTCGGAATTCAATTAACTCTTTTCGTTTTTGAATTATCTGCCCTTGAATTAAAAAAATGCCCATTTTCTTGTGTGCGCAACTCCTACAGTTTTGATCAGAATTTGATCAAACTTGCCACAATGAATCTCCATGGTGTCTAGCTGTGCACACTGCTCATGGAATTTAGATAACTGTTTTCGTTCTTGAATTATCTGCCCTTGAATTTTAAAAAAAATGCCCATTTTCTCCTGTGCGCAACTCCTACAGTTTCAACAAGAATTTAATCAAACTAGCCACAATGAATCTCTATGGTGTCTTGTTGTGCAAACAAAATTTTGATAACTTTTCATGTTTGAATTATCTGCCCTTGAATTGAAAAAATGGCCAATTTTACTGACAAGCCCCTCTCGGGCGTATATGCGCCGCTTTGCGAAGCTCTTGTTCGAAAAATCTTCTGAAAAGATGGCGAAATCACCAATATCTTGTATGGAATTTGAACCATAATTTTTATCGAAAGAAACAGAATGACAACAATGCTTAACAATTGATATATGATAACCTGAGGTCAATGCAATGAAACTAGTATGAACTCTTCTGTTGCAGTTTTTGTTTGCAATCGCAGCTTATTTACTCTTGCAACATTCTGTTTTCAGAGAGAGCCAAAAAGACCTTGTTTACAATAGGCCCAGCAGTGTTAAATGGTGGATTCAGTACATTTCTAGCCTTTGTTTTACTAGCAGATAGCAGGAGTCTAGGATTTGTCATGTTTTTCAGGGTATGTAGTGTTGTCCTCAGGCCAGTAAGTTGTATCTGCCCCACTACAGTATCATGTAAATCAGTGTTATGCCCCTACAGCTTCAAAAGAGTAGTATACACATAAAGGTGTGAAGGAGCATTTACACATTGCTGAGAACTTATTCAATGTGACGGGAAATTTAAAAGAAATGTCTGCTTCCTTAAATTCTGGCTAGTGAGGAACATTTTTTAGACATGCATAACTTGTTCTTATTCAATGTTCAGTAGGAATAAATCTTGTGCTAAACATAGACTGGTTACATTCTTTTTACATGACAAATCATAGGTGTTGTTATAAAGTCTAGTGATTTTTAATCAAGCTGTAGTTGCCAGGTTTTAGAATTAAAGCGGCAAAATTCTATTGTTTGTGCCCAAAATTGTCTCACATTTACTGGTTAAAAGCATTCCCTTTTGACTCAATTATGATTAGTAGCTTACATCTAAGGATGTATGTTTTGTTGGTAGCTAGTACCTTATGAAATGACAAAAACAGATCTACATGGTTAGGTGTACCAGTGATGATAATATCTAAAAAAAAAATTTGATTCTGGTTTTCAACCTTTTCCAAAACAAAACTTGATTTTTAATGTCCCTGGTAGAAATACTTGAAGAAAACATCGAGAGAAAAGATGAAATTGTCTATAATCAGAACTTTCTCCTTTTCTGATATTTTCTTTACTATAACATACACACATTTAATATCATTTATTTTATTATTTTGCAGTCCCTTTGAAATTCAAATAGCCTAAAAATTGCTGTATTGGAAATGATAAAAATCAAATATACAATTCATTTATTGCAGGTTTTCATGACAGTAGTATTATTTGGACTGTTCCATGGATTAGTCTACTTGCCAGTTGTCCTGAGTTTGATTGGGCCTCCCCCATACGATTCTGCAATAACTAACAAATCCATCTCGCCAGAAGCCACCCCACAAGATAATGACTTTGAAAAACATTGTGGTAAATGAAGAAATTGCTTGTGACAAGCAATTTCTTCATTTCCCACAATGATTTCTACCAAGATAGACCAAACAACGTAAAATTTCCTACACTTGAAATTGTCGTCTGCAACATCTTTGAAATTGGAACAGTCCAATTTTTTGTCATTTGGAATAGGGTAAGAAAGTATTAAAAATGTATTTCAGGTGTTTATGACTGTTGTATTATTTGGACTGTTCCATGGATTAGTCTACTTGCCAGTGGTCCTGAGTTTGATTGGGCCTCCCCCATACGATTCTGCAATAACTAACGAGTCTTCCTCGCCAGAAGCCTTGGAAATGCTACCTCAGAATAAGGAACCTCAGACTAATGGGGATATAAATGTAAGTCAAGGATCTAAGTTTTAAATTTAGATCAGGACTAGAGGGAATGGTGGCTTTTTAACCCATTCCCACGCAATGAACAGGGTTTCCACGACTTTCAAATCTGGGGGTAAAAACCATACTTTTACAGCAAGCTTGTATCCCCTCTATTAGAGACAAAGAATGCTCCTTGCAAAAACTGGGGGTACAAGATTCATTTTGGGGGTAAAAACCCATTTGGAGGTTTTTGGACACCCTGATCATTGAAGCTTTTAAACCTAATATAAAGGGTTTAAAAACCATTGTGAAAAATGAAGAAATTGCTTGTGACAAGCAATTTCTTCCTTTCCCACAATGTTTTCTACCACGGCAGACGTAAAAATATATATTAAAAAAAGTATTCATTTGTAGTTGTTGTCTGAAACATCTTAAAACTTGGACCATTCTAAAATCTTGCAGTGTGGTAATGGGTTGACTTTTTTACAGATTACACAAATTTGATTAGTTAAAAAATGCATATAAATATTTACAAGTTTGCAGCAGGTTCAATAAATCATTGTAAAGAAAAGAAAGCAATTCTAACATGTGCTTGTTCTAAAATATGAAATTCTAACATTTGCTTATTCTAACATGTAATAAGTCTTTCAAAAGCCTAACCCTTTCCAAAACAAGACCTAGTTTTGACATCCTTATAGAAAGGGCTTTGGAAAACATTGAGACAGAAGCAGAAAATGCTGATTATCAGCATTTTCTTCTTTTGTCTCAAAATTTTCCTGGCTCTGTAATACACGAATCCAATCTTTTTCAACATTAAACCTGTCGTCCGTAGCAACTTTGAAAGCGGAGCACATTAATATTTTGTTGTGTGGGAAAGGGTTAAGTGCAGGAGGCTAGGAAATGTGCTTTATTTAATCCTTCAATTCTTTATTGATTGTCTATTTCTAAATTACACATCGAGACATTTGATTGGACAAGTCATAATAGTATGCATAGGCCATTCAGATGGATTCTTATACAATTTTTAATCATACATTGAATTAGATTGGTATTTGTGTGGGTAATTGATTCAGTATTTCAGCCTTTTGCTTTATATATTTTCAAGGAATATTTTATAAACACATTTTACATGTAACATCATTTTTGTAAATTCAATCAGATGTGTAAATTGATATTATTTCAACTACAGATTTCACAAATCCGATGCAATTGTTCATCCTATAGGTAATCTATTTATTGTATGAGACATAAGTCATGGTTCTTTTCCCCAACCTAAGTTATAAATGTTGTTATGGGATGTGGTTTAGTTCCTTTTTGACATAGTATTAAATGTTGTAGTCTATTATTAACATATTGTAAGTTGCATGAAAAGTTTCAGCTAAACTGTTAGATTAGTGATCAGTGTAAAACTGCCATAATTGCTCGTTAATTCATTATGCCCTTTAATTAACCCTTTCCAAAACAGCAAAATTCTAAGATAATCCAATTCAAAAGCTGCTGCAGACGACAAAAGGGATGTTGTTAAAAATAGAATTTGTGTATAAGATGGTACAGAAAATATTGAGACAAAAGGAGAAACTGCAGGTTATCAGCAGTTTCTTCTTTTGTCTCGATGTTTTCCGAAGCCACATCCATTAGGGACGTCAAAACCAGGTCTTGTTTGGGAAAGGGTTAAGGCCTTACAACAGTTTCGTACCAACAAAATAAATGAATTGACGTCCCAGTATTTACAGGCAATAAGTGACTGTACATTGTGTACATAAAACGTAACCAATCTTTGAAATTGAAATCTTTATTTTGTTTCAAAAAGACAAGTAAATATTTCAGCATCATTAAATGTTCAATGCAAGTATTAGAACTGTGGAATAGATAAATTATTTGATTGGTTAACCCATTCCTGCTCCTTTTGATGCCCCATGAAAAATGCTTGGTAAAACATAATGGATTATGAAGAAATTGCTTGTGATAAGCAATTTCTTCATTATCCATAATGTTTTGGAACCCGAAACTATAAAGATTCTTAAAAATTTCATCAACTGTATCACGGCCGCTTATCTAATAAATCACAACATTTTGTTGTGTATGAAAAAAAAGTTTAGAGGATATCCGGTTGGCAGTTAGAGGAGCCGACAAATAGGTGGGTGAAAGGTGAGTCTCGTCTTTTAATCGAAATGTTCTTGTTTCTAGCTCGAAAATCAAAAATCGGAGAATGTCATACAACCCTTTATTCATTTTCACATATTTGTGAGCCCCATCCAAACCCCGATTCCCAGAGATTGAACGGAAATTCATTTTCTCCCGTTGCAAGGGTAGCCCCAATATTGACATTTCGTCAATCCTGATGAGCGTTTGTCCACTTTCTGAGGATGAATGGCCCAAAACCTGTGTGTATTATAAAATAGTTGTATGTACATTACATCGCGCAAACAATATTTTAATAACTTACTGTCGATCTTTGAAGAAAATCAGTTCTTCCGGTCAGTTTGTGCGTTAGAGGATAGGTTGTGAGTAAGAGGATAGGTTGTGATTTAGAAGACAGAATGCATTCATCGCATTTAATACCATTTGTCATTGTTTATATGCGAATTAAGCCAAACCGAAATACTCTCATTACTAGACTAGTCTTGTCCAAAGATTAAACCCTTATTTCACTTAAGAATCACTTTGTCATTTTTATTTGACAGAGTACGAGTTTATTGTGATATGATATAGAAAAACCCTTTTTACACACCAGTTATATATATATACATATTACATTATCTCATCTGAATGAATGTAAGGTTCCTATGCATAATAGATTTATAACAATGTTTGATAAAAACATTCACTATCCTTTGTGTTTCTTTCTGTCTGTCTGTACTCTGCGTCTTCATGTGAACTTTTATACAATTCAAAGTAAATACTGTGCAATATTCCAGCCATTTTTGTATGCTCTAAAGTAGCCTCTTTAAAATATAATGCGTAAGAAGTGGAAAAACGGAGACAATAAAGACATGTCAAAAATACAGATCTGAAAATCTTGTTTATCCATAGATCTTCTTGTTTATTGATTCAATATGTTAAATATTAAGTCACCAATCACATAGGCCTACGAATTGATACATTAATAAATTTTGCAAGTTGTAACATACATTAAAGATGAACTTTGTGAAATCCGTACTTTATCACTTTTGTCAACTTCAACGATGGTTTGTCTAGGTACAAACCACGTCATCGTTAAAAAATATCCACGCATGCCTCACTTCCAAAATATTGTAAAGTTCCTGCAGCTTATTGAATAAGCGATAAAAATAGCCTAAAGTTTCTCCACTCCATACATCCCGTATCAGATTAGTCTGATTTCATTTGTGGCGAGGAATTGGGTCAACACATCCTGAAAATCAACAAAAGCATATTATTAACCTTGGACGTAAGAAATTCACCGCTAGCATGCAGCTTCATATCAAGCAGAAACTAACGACGGTAAATAACCCTTTTAGAAATTATTCCAATGTTGTAATATATCGTTTTTGAGATCATTCCATGAGAAAATCAATGACACAAAGATTATCACTTTACTTCTCTTAATTAAAAAGATTTATGACCATTTGAAGTTCATACAAATATAGACAAAATCTGTCGAATCTACAATTTTGCGTGTAGGATTCTTAACATCATTCAATACTCCAAAATAAAGGGCCACTAAAATACTTGGATGACAGATCTAAGTTTGTCTACTAGTCTGGAACACTTTTCAGTACTTACTTTATATATCTAGGGACACGACTTGTATCCAGTTCAAACAGTGAGTTTTCAAAACAGTGAGTTTGTCACCTAATCTGGACACACCAGGAACATGAGGAAAGGTGTTGAAATCTGATACCTGCATTGGAACAACAAATCCATTGTAAATATTTTAACCATTGCAAATACAACTTACAAAGTTTGATTACAGGCATATCTTCACACCACCAACGTTTTAAAAGTCTTTCCGAAACAGCTACAATTTAGGTTGGTCCAATTTGAAAAATGCTGCAGACGACAAATGGATACTAATACCAAGATGATTTACATACCTGTCAACTTTTGGAAATTTCAAAGAGTGAGATTGCGCGCGACGACCTTTAAATGAGGAGTTTTCGCGGGTATTTTTCGCGCGGAGTGATTTAACCTCAACTTTTAGGAGTGAGATTTTTTTGCAGTGTTTCTTCAACTTGAGTCTTTAAACAATGACAATAGCTTGTTCTGTAGGTCTTATATTTATCATTTTATTTCTTTACAAAAGCAGAATAGTTAAATAGCAAAGTTCATAAAGGATAATCATTGTAGGAAACAAGACATCCTTTGTTCCAAACAATTCTCACCAACCAATTTGTTCAAACTTTATCTCTAACTTTCTGTTTTTTATTTTGTTTATTTTTTTTTTTTTTTTTTAATTCTTCTGTAGCCTGTCCACAGTTTGTCTGTTCAGCCAAGTTCCTTCCCTTTTTTAAAAAAATTCTTTTAGTCTGGTAAATGATGCAAAATAATGCCTGTGCGACCATATCGCGGTTGTTTTGCGTATAAGAAAACCATTAGAAGTGCAATATAGACAAATATAAGGTAAACAGCAAAACATAATGGGGCGAAACAACCTACGAGTGCGAAATACCGATTTTCTGGAATGTACAGAATCTTATCGAAGCGGTGGCCCACGATCGATCTGATATTCTCAGTGAAGGCTGTTATACTAGTTGATCATCATCCATTAAATCTTGTTAAATGGTAGAATTGCGAAGATAAACTCGATAATCAAAGTTTGTTTACAACTGAATGGGCAAGCACTTGTTGTCATCGACTGATTATCGGAAAACTGCCCCCTCGATAACATATCGCGCATTTTGATTGGTTGACTTGTCGATATTAGACACGCCTTACACTTACCTCATTTGTAATAAGTCGATCCCCGAGACCGTCGAGTTAACGCATCGGCGCGTTTTCATTGTCAATCAAGGAAGGTGACAATAAACAAGATAATCGCTAATTGAGCGAGTAAGGGTGCAATTTCACAATGATAAACAATAATGGCAGACGGAAATTGCAAGCGTGTGATTGCTGGAAAATCGTGTTTTTTAGTGATTTTAGACCATTCGTGCGTGTGATGAACTTCGCACTTGAAATCGTGTTAGTCACGATTTTTTCGTGAAAGTTGACAGGTATGGATTTATATAAAGAGAAGTAGTACAGAGAATACTGAGACAACGGGAGAAATTGCTGATTAACAGTAATCTCTTCTTTTGTGTCAATACTTTACAATCCCTTTCTGATAAGTACGTTATACCATGCCTTGTATGAGAAAGGGTTAAAGAATCCCATTTACACATCATGTAAAAGCAACGGAACAAGAGAATTCGATTTTCTTCATAAAGATTTCTCCAAAAATCCTGTCCCATACAAGATATATTTTATAACTCCCTTGTAAAATAGTTTCGGAAAACATCGAGAGAAAGAAGAAATTGTTGATTATCAGCCCTTCCCTCAATATTTACGCCCTCAAACATATACTTCTCACATCTGTAACTCTTTATAAATAAAGCAGTCCAAAATTGTGTCATTTTGAAAACACTTTTGAAAACACTTCACCCATTACCAAAATGGCTAAATATTTGACTTTTCCAAAGCAAAAGATGTAGGCCTAGCAGACTAGAATATCAGGTGTATGAAATTTTTAAAAGAGAACGCGCAAACGCCCTCTTAACTTAAATTTTCATTTTAAATTATCACATGCAGATTGGCAGACAAGCAGACAATGTTAAAGGTCTGTGTCCCTGATGTATCAAATTACTGGGCGTAAAAATACGTAATGCCATTTCACTCACCATTGAAAATAGACATATCACATAGAGTATTTCGATTTGGCTTAATTCGCATATAAACAATGACAAATGGTATTAAATGCGATGAATGCATTCTGTCTTCTAAATCACAACCTATCCTCTTACTCACAACCTATCCTCTAACGCACAAACTGACCGGAAGAACTGATTTTCTTCAAAGATCGACAGTAAGTTATTAAAATATTGTTTGCACCATGTAATTTACATACAACTATTTTATAATACACACAGGTTTTGGGCCATTCATCCTCAGAAAGTGGACAAACGCTCATCAGGATTGACGAAATGTCAATATTGGGGCTACCCTTGCAACGGGAGAAAATGAATTTCCGTTCAATCTCTGGGAATTGGGGTTTGGATGGGGCTCACAAATATGTGAAAATGAATAAAGGGTTGTATGACATTCTCCGATTTTTGATTTTCGAGCTAGAAACAAGAACATTTCGATTAAAAGACGAGACTCACCTTTCACCCACCTATTTGTTGGCTCCTCTAACTGCCAACCGGATATCCTTTAAACTTTTTTTCGTACACAACAAAATGTTGTGATTTAGTAGATAAGCGGACGTGTGTATTACAATTGTTTTCTTGAACATCTTTGAATTCCAAAGTTTTGCCATCTGGTAATGCATGGGTTAATTGATTTTCTGATTGACAGTGGTACTCTAAGTATCTTATCTGTTAGAAAAAGATGGCAAATCCAGGTAAATTGGGAAAATGCCTCTCAATTATTTGCACAGCATTCACTGCATGAAGTTATGATATATTTAGTAATTATAATTGGGTAATAAGTGGTTAACCCATTCCAACACAATGGCACTTTTTGGTGCCCTTCAAGAAAAAATGCTTTGGAAAGCTTTGTGGAAAATGAAGAAATTGCTTGTCACAGGCAATTTATTCATTTAAAACTTCACTTAAAGTTTTCTACGCAAAAAAGCCAATAACATTTAAATTTCATTCGCTTGAAATTCACGGTGGGGATTGTGCATGATGGGATGGATAACGAATACGGACAAAATAATCTTGATTTTGGCAAGATTTTTTGCAATAACTTCATTATTAGAATTTTGTGCATCAATTTTCAAAAGGTTTGTTGCATGTACCCTGCCTTACCGAGCTTTTTCATCGGATGTATGATATATTAGATAACTCGTGGTACTTTTTCCAAAAGATTGTCCCAACTGACCAGAAAGCGAAATGGTAACGACTGCGGCCAAATTAACCACGCTTCAGGTAAGCATTTGTGCAATAACTTTCTTATTTTAGCGTCAATTTTCATGCAGTTTATTGCATGTACTCCGTCTTACTGAGCCCTTTTCTCAGATGTATTACTTATCGGGAAACTCCTTGTACTTTTCTAAAAAATTGATCCCAACCGACTAGAAAAATGACCTAGATTTTTGGTTGTTTTTCTGGTTGGTTGGGATCAATTTTTGGACAAAGTACAAAGATTCTACAAACAAGTCATATATCTGAGGAAAGAGCTCAGTAATGCGGGGTACATGCAACAAACCGCTTGAAAATTGACACAGAAACAAGAAAATTATTGCACAATTTCTTACCTGAAGCGAGGCAAATTTGTCCGTATTCGTTATCCATCCCATCATGCACAATCCCCACCGTGAAATTGTTATCTGTAACATTTGAATTTGGACAGTTATAAAATTTTGCCATCTGGTAATGGGTTAACCCTTTCCCAAACAAGACCTGGTTTTGACGTCGCTATTGGAAAATGCTTGGGAAAACAATAAAACAAAAGAAGAAACTGCTGATAACCAGCAGTTTCTCCTTTTGTCTCAATATTTTCTATGCCATATTTTACACAAATTCTTTTTTTAATAACATCCATTTCGTCATAACATACATTTTGTCATTTGTGGCAGTTTTTGAAGTGGATCACCCTAAAATTTTGCCGTTTGGGAAAGGGTTAAGTGATAAAATTTTGGATGTGTGGTGGTTCTTTTTCACGAAGCATGTTACTTGTTCACAATTTTCTATATTGTAAGGATAGTACATTTTAGAAAAGCACTGCACAAAATGTATACATAAATAGTTGCTTACAGTAATACTGGTGAAATTTAACATGATCAAATTGTTTTGTAAAATTTCAGCGCAAATTTTGTTCTAACAGAATGCAATTATTTGTATTGATCAATGTAAACCTTTGACTCTTTTCATTGAAGTTAAAGGTAAATTATTTGTAATGTTATCAAAATTTAAACTGGTCCAAATTCAAAGGGATTTGAATCAACAAAATATGATCCTACTTAACTGAAAAATGCAACTGAGAAAATACTGGTGGAAAAGATGACAATGCTGTTCGAGAGAAAAAATTGTGATTCTTTGTATTTCCTTTGTTTTCTCTAAACAGTTCATTGCAAATATGTTATAAGCAATATGAAATTATGTTTTGTTATGGTTAAGCTATTTCTGTTCACACTTCCATGAATGCTGTCAAAGGATACACTCAATCTTGAATTTAGATGAATGTATAGCATGACTAGTTTAGTTTCTATATTTGATATTTCAGGGTAATTGAATGTGGTATGTAGCCTCGAAAATACAGTGCAAACTTAAGCAATTTAGCAATTCTATTAATCAAATCTTTTAAGAATTTATGGTATCAAAAAATCACATTTTAATGTTGCAAGAAACAAGCATAGAATGTAGCAAGAAAAAAAAGACGAAATTCTGTGGCACTGTATTTTGAAAATTGCTGTATACTTGTGTGGTTATATGATATCCACCTGGAGCCATTTTTCCATCGCTATTCCCCCTAATGTCACTTTAATTTGCTTTTAATGTGTGTTCCTATGCTTGTCTAAATAGGGACATATCTTCAGAGGAGGAAGTTGGAGGGGGCATAGGATAGGGTGGGGCTTGGGGACAAGTAGATTTCATCAAAACACTTGACCATGGACAAGCTAAAAAGCTAACCATAGAACTCAACATTTTTTATATCGTCGTTGTAAATGCAAAACCTCGTATATCGATTCTAGCGATTTTCAAAGTCAAATCTTGTGTGTCCAGTTAAGACAATTCTCGCACGTTTTGAGATATTTTTACTAATCACTATAAATGGCACATTATTTGTGAATAATATGTCCAAATTTCAAGTAAAACCTTTAAGTTTGGGAAAAGTTATTACACTTTTTTCCTTCCCCTTTAAAATTTTCCAAAAAGAGATACAAGGTTTTGCATGAACAACGACCATATCTTTCGATAATTCTGTTGATATATGACGAACAAAAAAGCTTTTTATGACCAATCAAAATTTTTGTTAGTCATTGATAACTTTTTTACCAGGTATTGTTTAACCCTTTCCCAAACAAGACCTGGTTTTGACGTCCCTAATAGAAAAGGCTTGGGAAAACATTGAAACAAAAGAAGAAACTGCTGATAACCAGCAGTTTCTCCTTTTGCCTCAATATTTTCTGCGCCATATTTTACACAAATCTTATCTTTAATAAATTCCATTTTTTTTTTTTTTTTTGTGGCAGTTTTTGAAGTGGATCGCCCTAAAATTTTGTTGTTTGAGAAAGGGTTAAAAGATCTACTACATCCAGCTAATTCCTTATTTCATACTTCTCTGCTTAAAACCAAATTCAAATTAGTCATGTATTAACAGAAGTATTGACAAAAATATTGAAATGAAATGAATGTTGTGTTATGTGATTCCCCGCAATGCTACCTGTGTCCACATTTAATTGCATTACTACCTTGCACACAAAATTTCCTTACCATTAGATGCCCTATATAATTCCATGTAAACCTTTTCCCATAATATAATGTGACACATTTGTCACACCAAAGTTTTATATCTTTTTAAAATATTGAAGAAAGGGAAGAAACTAATGATTGTTATATCACTTTATCACTTTTATGCAATACTTGCCATCTTTTCAAAGAGAATTTACAGTCTGACAGTCTTATTTCGCTCCCCGAAAAAATTTCGGGGAGCATATAGTCGCCATGCTGTCCATCCGTCCGTCCGTCTGTGCATCTGTCCACAGCCTTATCTCAGCAACCCTTGGACCAAATTCAATGAGACTTCACATGTGAACTCCCTGGGATAATTCCTAGAATTCTTTTCCTCTGTTTCTCAATTTGAGGCTGCGTCATGGAAAAAATACCTTAATGTAAAAATTAGATTTTCTCTAATTTCTCTTCATCCAATGTGCAGAATTTAATGAAATTTTGTGCTTATGTGATAAATGAAATGTTCTAGACCATATTTTATTAGTAAAGTGTGTACAAAAAATCCGTCGTGGGAAAAGGGGGCTTAATGTATGATAGTTTTTATTTTGTAAAAAACACTTATTCGGGGAGCATAATCCGTCTGTGACGGCTCTTGTTAAATTTGTCATCTACAAAATTTGAAGATGTTTGAAATCAGAAAGGTTTGCTGTTCATTCATTTTTATGATGGTCACTTATAGATTAGCCATGATCTGGAAAAAGTGTCCTTATTGCATTCAAGAACAACAAGGATCCAGATCAGCTTGTGCATATGCAAAGTCTGATCAGGATCCATGTTGATTTCTGATCACTTCTTCATGACCTATAGAAAGCAACTGTAAGATAGCAGCATGGACCCTGATTCGACTGCACTTAGCCACATATTGATCTTGAAATCTGGCAGTCTCAAATGCTGTAAAGGACTCTTTTTTTCCAGATCCTGGCTCAAATATAATGATCATATAATTTTCATGAAGATATTTAACTTTACATGACATTATTAATTTCAATGAAGAGTCATGTTCATTTGATTGAAGAAAAAATCATTTACGTATTTAAACCATTCCCCCAAAAAGACCTGATTTTGACATCGCCGCTCAAATGTGCTTTTCAAAGTATTGAGGTGTAAACGAAAATGCTGACATGCAGCAATTTATCCTTTTCTCTCAATACTTTCTTTGCTAATGTACTAGTTCTGTAGATGATCTAACATAAAATGTAATTTGGATTTTTTATGTTGCAATCTTACTTCTTTTTCAGAACAAACATCAGACACTGCTGTATGAATTCTCATTTGCCAAGTTTAAAAGTGCCCCTGAGACAATCCTGTGACAGTGAGTATCGGAAACAGTATTCTTTCAGTGATCAAGACAGTTGCCATGACAACCCCAGTGCCAGTCTCCTTGGCAACATAGAGATTAGTGGCCATCTTGAACAGTCACATGACACAGGTCAAGGTGAAGGACCGTCCACAAGTTACCATGGAGATTCAGGTTTAGGACCACAGGGGAGATGCAGTTGTATACAATGTGATAAGCAATGTTCTATATGTATGTTATATAGAGCTCAAGCAGAAATACAGAGAATACTCACTGACCTTAGACTTGACCTTGATTTTGACCCTGGGGAACAAAATGGTACGAAATACTGTGTTTGTCATCAACATATTCAGACATCATGTACATGATAATGTGTTTACTAAAGTGCATGAATTTTAGGTGTAGGTGCCTATTTACTGTAAATGCATTAACCCTTTCCCAAACCGCAAAAATTTGGGGTGGTCTAATTGGAAAGCAGCTCTAGTCAACGAGATATGTATTGTAAAAGATAAGATTTGTTTACAAAATATAGCACAGAAAATATTGAGGCAAAAGGAGAAACTGCTGGTTATCAGCAGTTTCTTCTTTTGTCTCAATATTTTCCCAAGTGATTTCTACTAGGGAAGTCAAAACTAGGTATTGTTTGGGAAAGTGTTAACTTTGGATAATGCATGTTCAATATTCGGGCACTAATCACCCATTCTCATTTTTTCGGCCGAAAACCACCAGCAAAATTCCAAAATTCTGACTTTACAGAATTGCAATATTTTTATTACGATATGATAGTATAACATCTATACGGTAAAAGATGAATAATGGCCACTCTTTTAAAGGTGTCTGTCTTTACCTGCATCTATGATTTGAAGAACCCCTAAAACTACCATTTTATTTTACGTGACATGACTGTATCATATCAAATCTGGTAAAAAAAATATTTAAGTAAGTTACAAAGGACGTAATGTTTTGGTAATTCAATAGGCGATATATAGCTGTATATTAGAAATTCAAGTAACTTGCATAAACTCGAGACATGTAAGAACAAGAAGCACTGCAAGTATGGGATTTATTAGAACTAATGTCCAGAAAACCAGCCAATATTTAAAACGCTTGCTTCTAATTCCTCTCATAACTCATGATGGCAACAAATTAGTTTATAAGACTAATTATTTCATTAAACAATATATGTTCTAACAAACCCAAAACAAATTAGCATGTATTTGGTAAAAATGAAATAATACGTCGACCTAACTAAATTTGATCCTTTGTCACATAATATTCAGTGAAAGTAATTGCTTTAGAAACAAGTCCTATTTTTTAATTGAGCAGTATTATTTGAAAGTGTAATAAGTTAAAAATTAAAAGAAAAACATTTGTTTGAATTTTAATACATACTATAACTATGAAATGGAAATTACCCCTTCATTGTGGGTTATTGATATTTACATAGAAGTTAAGAAGGAAATCCAATTCAATCTTCTCCTAAAACATAAAGCCATTTGGATTTCAGGGTGCGATATCGCCTCTTTCTACAATAATATTTCAAATTATCACTATGCAATGAAAACTTACATAATGGTGCGGGTTCTCGGTTTTTAAATAAAATTAAAGGGCTAGATACAAAGATAAATATATTTTGTCTGTTACCAACGTTACTATTACAATATTCACTGTCTATCACTATTTGAATTCTTACGATATAGATCCTTCAGGAATCTTCTATCTTTTTTTGGGTTAATGTATTTGAATTTTTCATGTAGCGTCGAACACTGGCTCTCTCACAGGTCACTGCTAATAGAAATGGGGTTTTGTGACGAGCACATATTAGGAGGAGTATAATACTGCCCGTCTCTGGTGCTTCTTGGGTCTCATTTCTTTCTATAAAGCTGTCCAAATTCTCCTTTTCTATAGATGTGTCAAGGAATTCATGGAAAGAGTACTGGAATTTGTTTCAATGTCTGAAAAGTTGAGAAGCGGATGCGTAATTTTAACTTGACGAAACAGTGAATATTACGTGACGACGTTGACTACAGCTAAAGGCCTGTTTAAAGGGATCATGATTCAGAACAAGCAAGTGTATGAGACATATACTATTTTTGAGTCCTAATGCAAACTTTAAATATCACACCTGTCAGGAGTTTATGATATTGAACCAGCAGTGTACATGGCTCTAAATCCAGCAAAACCTTCCTTCGTATTCGGATTACTGTCGTAGAATTTCAAAATGAATGGAAAAAACCTTAAACCTGGCGCCATAGTACATGTACAGGTCATGAAAAATAATTAGGTTGTTGTCAGACAAAGTTATGGTCACTTTTGGTTTTCAGTGTCACGTTATATTCAGTCACGTAAAATTAAAACTTACTTTTAAATCAGGATAACTTGGCGTGGTTTCAAAATATATTGTCGTACTGTGTGTAAATAGTTGGTATATACTAAAGGCTTTGATATACTTAAAAAGATTTAGACATGGTCTTAACCATAAATGAAAGATCGCTGTCACGTACATATTCAAGCAAAAAAGTCTGACACCTGGTGGAGCTATTTCAAATGGCAACCATGAAGTAAATATTTCCATTATTTGGATACATATGTTCTGGGGCAATAGCTATATGGATAATTGATTTAAAACAGCGGTAAGTGGTATGATAGCACTTCTGTTGTTAATGTAGCGCGCCTACAAAAACCCTAGTCACGTAGAATTCGCCAGGGTTGTGACAGAGCAAGAAAAGACATTTTTTTCAAAGCAGCAGATTTATTATATGAATCGAGGTAATTTTATCACATTCTTATACACCATGTGTCGAATGAAACATATTCTGCGTATATCGCTTGCTGGATAGAGATTTACCAACCCTTTGAAATTCGGAAAATTGGGTTGTGACACTGATTTTTACGGGGGGTCGTGTTATGTAATCGCTGGTTAAGATCAAACAGAAGTTTAGATCGCCGTTGTTTGATATGAATTTCTCAGATATATGGTTTACCAAAAATATGCCATACAAAACAAGTATATTGTACGCCAACAATATCCCTTTCCAGTGGTTAGAATGCTTGTGACACGTTTTCGGCCCAAAAAATGAGAATGGGTGTAATATCTATGGTCTTGTATATGAACATTTTTCGGGGGCTTAGTGCAAAACTTTTTGTACGAACATATGTAGGTATAAGAACTTAGAAAAGTGTTGCACTGAGCTCTTCATCTATTTATATAATGTTTATGAAAAATTCTTATAGGAGAAAGTATAAAATCTAAGATTTATTGCTTGAAATTTGCTCAAAGAGATAAAAAAAAAGTGCCATTTTAACCCATTACCACACAATGACTCTTTTTGACTCCCTTCAAGGAAATGGCTTTGGAAAACCATGTGGAAAATGAAGAAATTGCTTGTGACAAGCTATTTCTTTGTTTCCCACAATGTTTTCTACCCAGTATGATCAAAAAATATCAAATTTCATTCACTTGAAATTGTCGTCTGCAGCATCTTTGAATTTGGACAAGTCTAAAATTTTGCCATCTGGTATTGGGTTAATGATTTATCCAGGGACTCACTCACTCCCGGGTTTCATATTTAATCCATTACAAAACAATAAAACTTGGACTGGTCCAAATTCAAAGATGTTGCAGACGACAATTTCAAGTGAATGAAATTTTAAATTATTGGGTCTTTTTACGTAAAAAACATTGTGGGAAATGAAGAAATTGCTTGTCACAAGCAATTTGTTCATTTTCCACAATGTTTTCCAACATTATCTTGTGTGTAGTCAAAAGGAGTCACTGTGTGGTAATGGGCTAACATGCAGGGGTAGAAGCATGTTCCACGTCTGTGGGCTCCCTTCCATATAACTGGCTGGCTGCGTGCATGGCTATCTTCACACCTGCTCTCCATCTATCTTTCTCTCGAGGATCAATGTTGGTTAGGCTCCAATTTTGTCGGTCCCTCTCTGTCAGCTGTCTCCATGACATCTTGGGCCTTCCCGGTCTGTGTGCACCTGGGACCTGCACGTCCAGAGCTGTTTTAATTACCCCATTTGACCTCTCAACATGTCCATACCATCAAAGTCTCCTTTCTCTTATGATGAGTTCCAGGTCTTCGAGGCCGAGCTGTTCACGTAGCTAACTGGATCTTGTGTTTGGTATATCCTGGGGGCGTATGTTACAAATTTGTCTGATCATTGAACAGTCATTATGTTGCATGCGTTGTACGTTTGGTTTGGACAGGGGCCATGTTTCACTTGCATAGAGCATCACACTTCTGACACAGGTTGAGTATACCTTGCCTCGAGTTTGGTAGGGCAGGGAGTAAAGGGGAAATGATTACACTTGAAAGTCAAATTACTGCCATGATCATTATTTCGCAATTAGATCCTGTGATACTGAAAAGGTTTTCAAATAGAGACACTAAGGATTTGGAAAATATTAAGAGACAAGACGAAATTGTCAATATTCAATATTTTTAGCTCACCTGAGCACGAAGTGCTCAAGGTGAGCAATTGTGGTCACTCAATGTCCGTCGTCCGTCCGTCCGTCTGTCCGTCTGTCTGTCAACAATTTGGTGTTAACACTCTAGCATCCACAAAAGTTGGCCAATCTTAATCAAACTTAGTCAAAGCAAGTATGGTCATAAGTTCTCGGATGAGTTCGATTATGGGCCTGATCGGACTTGGAAGTCTGGAGTTATTTGCCCTTGAACATAAAAAATAGCTAGTTTTGACCTTGTTAACACTCTAGCATCTACAATTATTGATCAATCAAGACAAAACTTGAACATAATGTTGGAGACCATAAGATCTTGGATGAGTTCAATTTTCAGTCTGATCTGACCAGAAAGACGAGAGTTATGTGCCCTTGAATTTGACAAAATTGCCATATTTGGCAGTTTTCGACCTTGTTTACACTCTAGAATCTACAATTAATAATCAATCAAGACAAAATTTGGACACAATGTTGGGGATCATAAGATCTTGAATGTGTTCGATTTTCAGTCTGATCTGATGAGAAATTTAAGAGTTATGTGCCCTTGAACTTGACAAAATTGCTGTTTTTGACTGTTTTTGACCTTGTTAACACTCTAGAATCTACAGTTATTAATCAATCAAGACAAAACTTAGACACAATGTTTGGGATTATAAGATCTTGGAGGAGTTTGATTTTCAGTCTGATCTAATCAGAAAGTCGAGAGTTATGTGCCCTTGAACTTGACAAAGTTGCCGTTTTTGACTGTTTTCGACCTTGTTTACACTCTAGAATCTACAATTATTGACTAATCAAGACAAATTTTGGACACAATGTTGGAGACCATAATATCTTGTTTTAGTTTGATTTTCAGTCTGATCTTACCAGAAAGACGAGAGTTATGTGCCCTTGAATTTGATAAAATTGCCATTTTCGGCTGTTTTTTTACCTTGTTTGCACTCTAGAATCTACAATTATTAATCAATCAAGACAAAACTTTGACCCAATAATGGGGATCATAAGATCTCGGATGACTTTGATTTTCAGTCTGATCTGATCACAAAGTGGAGAGTTATGTGCCCTTGAACTTGATAGAATTGCCATTTTCGGCTGTTTTCGACCTGTTTTACACTCTAGACTCTACAATTAGTAATTAATAAAGACAAAACTTGGACACAATGTTTTGGATTATAAGATCTCAGATGAGTTTGAGTTTCAGTCTGATCTGATCAGGAAGTCGAGAGTTATGTGCCCTTGAATTTGAAAAAAAAACCTGTTTTTTCGGCTGCTTTGGACATTGTTTATACTCTAGAATCTACAATTATTTATCAATCAAGTCAAAACTTGGACACAGTTGGGCACCATAAGATCTTGTTCAAGTTGGATTTTCACAACGCTATTGACCGTAAGTTCGTTATCAGTCTTAAAGTCATAAATATTAATTGAATTGAACAAAAGTGTTGCTCATATCATTTTGGTTCAGGTGAGCGATATAGGACCATCATGGTCCTCTTGTTTTATCAACCCTTTCCCAAACAAGACCTGGTTTTGACGTCGCTAGTAGAAAAGCCTTGGGAAAACATTGAGACAAAAGAAGAAACTGCTGATAACCAGCAGTTTCTCCTTTTGTCTCAATATTTTCTATGCCATAATTTACACAAATCCTTACTTTAATAACTACCATTTTGTCATTTGTGGCAATTTTTGAAGTGGATCATCCTAAAATTTTGTCGTTTGGGAAAGGGTTAATGCTGCACAATGCCTTTTGCTGCTGCATAATGTCTTTTGATGCCCCACAAGATAAAGGCTACGGAAAACATGTTGAAAATGAAGAAGTCTGTGACATGCAATTTCTTCATTTCCCACAATGTTTTCTACCCAGGACAAAAAGATGTAAAATGTTTTAAATCACTTGACTTGAAATTTTTGACTGTAACATGATTGACTTTGGGTACATTTTTCATTTTAAAATGTAAGATTTGAGTGATTTAGTTTAGTAAGAGATTATGCTTTTATATTTTGCATGTTTTTTTCCTGTGAGCAGACCAGCTTAACTGTGATGTCAAAGTCAAGGTCATCGCTAAAGGTCAAATATCAAGGTCACTATTTGAAACAGTTGGTGTTACAAGGACATTTTGTATTTCACAAATGTCATGATAAATTATTGTTTAGTCTTTAGCAAATTTTATTTTCGAATGAAAATTTTTGCTAGTAAACTTTTAAAAGGATTTATAACTTATTTATATTATGTATTACTTTAAATGATAATATAATTATACCCCCCACAACAAAGTTATGGAGGGGTATACTGGAATCAGGTTGTCTGTCTGTCCGTCCGTCCGTGGACATAATTTTGTGTCCTCTTCTCCTCCCACAGTTTTGACCAATTTTGCTGAAATTTTATCAGGTTGTTTCCTATCATATGAAGTTGTGCACCTGCAATTTTCATCTTGATCAAGTCTTTAGTTTTAGAGTTATGCCACTTTGAATTTTTTAAAGGGGGGGGGGGGGGGGGGGGAGTAGTGAAAATTGTAAGATTTCATTTCCGTGCTCTAACTCGAGAACCATTTGACCTAGGATCATAAAACTTTACACAGTTGTTGCCCATGACCGAAGGAGGTGCCCTATCGTTTTTGGGTCACCAAGGTCAAAGGTCAAGGTCACAAATGGGCTTTGTTTAAAATCGGTTTACGTGCTCTAAGTCAAGAACCTTTTGAACTATAGCACTTTTTCAGTGACAAGGTCCTAGTGGGGGGTATTCGTCCGCTTTGCGACAGTTCTAGTTTGTAATGTCTCAGGTGTTTTCTGTCTAATGCTCAATCCTTTCCCGAAAAACACATGGATCCTTGACCCTTTCCCAAACGATAAAATTTAAGACTTGTCCAACTTCAAAGATTATCAGCTTATGACATCAATTTCTTTCGTTTACAACATTGTTTTCATCCCAGTTAGACCAAAAATGTTAGATTTCATTCATTTGAAATTGTTGTCTGCAAGATCGGCCATCTTTCAATTTGGACCAGTCCAACATTTTGCCATCTGGTAATGGATAAAGTCACAATCTTAATTTCATATTGTCGCTTTTCTGCTAAAAACCTTGTATCTGCAGCTAGTTTTAAGCTGCAGATACGAGGTTTTTGAAGAAAAGCAGCGATATTCAGAACAAACATCAGATATTTCTGTATGAATTCTCATTTGCCAAGTGTCGTCAGCATTGTCTCCTTTTCTTTCATTATTTTCTGTGCGATAATTTTCATGTTTATCCACATCCCTCTGTGACCCATCCAGGATTTTTGTGAAGTGGGTTTGAACATACAAAAACGGAACTTTGTTTTACTGATATTACACAATTTTGATTGAACATCTGCATAAGATAATTTAAAAATGCAACAGAGGGGTGTTCGTTTGAACTCCAGTACCCCTCATGATCTGCCACTGTCCTTTTTGTTGTCTACAGCATCTTTGACCACTCTTTGTTGTTTGGGAAAAGGTTATGCCCTCAATACAAATGTGTGGTTGTTAAATTCTTCCTCTTGTTAAATATATAAATTTTAGAATGCTTTATAAAAGCTTATCAGAATTTCTGATCATGTTTTTAGCTTACCTGAGCACGAAGTGCTCGGTGAGCTATTGTGGTCACTCACCGTCCGTCTGTCCGTCTGTCTGTCCACAATTTCTTCAAACATCTTCTCCAAAACCAACAGGCCAATTTTGACCAAACTTGACAGAAATGATCCTTGAGTGACCCTTCTCAAATCTTGTTCGCGGATTTTTGATTCATAAAAAAATGTTGGCGTGGCAGGGCGGGGCTTGTCGGACTTAGAGAAATCCTAAGAAAATTCTTTAAAAATCAACCATTGGGCCAATTTGAACCAAACTTGGCAGAATTGTTCCTTGAGTGACCCTTCTTAAAACTTGTTCCCAGATCTATGATTCGTAAAAAAACGTGGCCGTGTCAGGGAGAAAGGGGCTTATCAGACTTAGAGAAATCATAAGAAAATTCTTTAAAAATCAACCATTGGGCCATTTTGAACCAGACTTTGAAGGGATGTGCCTTTAGCCATTCTTTTTAAAATTTGTTCACAAATATTTTCATTTGTAAAAAATTGTGGCCGTGGCAGGAAGAAAGGGGCTTATCAGACTTGGAGAAATCATAAGAAAATTCTTTAAAAATTAACCATTGGGCCAATTTGAAGCAGACTTTGCAGGAATGTTCTTTGAGTCTCTCTTTTTAAAATTGATTCACAAATTTTTACATTTGTCAAAAAATGAGGGCGTGGCAGGGAGGAAGGGGCTTTTCGGCCTTAGAGAAATCCTTAGAAAATTCTTTAAAAATTAAGCAATGGGCCAATTTAAACCAAACTTGGCAGAATTGTTCCTTGAGTGACACTTTTCAACATTTGTCCATAAATTTATAGTTTTGTCAAAAAATGTGGGCGTGGCAGGGCCGCCTTATCTAACCAAGAGAAATTGTTAAAAAATTCTTCAAAAATCTTCTTCTCCTTAACCATAGGGCCAATTAGAACCAAATTTGGCAGGAATGTTCCTTGGGTGACCCTTCTTAAGATTTGTTCACGAATTTTTTATTCGTCTAAAATTGTGGGCATGGCAGGTCAGCACTTATCGGACTTGGAGAAATCATAAGAAAATTCTTTAAAAATCAATCATTGGCCCAATTTGAACCAAACTTGGCAGAAATGTTCCTTTGGTGACTCTTTAAAAAAGAAATGCGAATTTTTGTTTTGTCTGAAAAAGTTGGTGTTGCAGGGCATGACTTATCAGACTTCGAAAAATTCTAAGAAAATTCTTTAAAAATCAACCATTGGCCCAATTTAAACCACACTTGGCAGAAATGTTCCTTGGGTTACTCTTTTCAAAATTTGTTCTCAAATTTTTTATTCGTCAGAAAAAGTGGGCGTGGCTTATCAGACTTACAGAAATCCTAAGAAAATTCTTTAAAAATCAACCATTGGCCCAATTTGAAGCAAACTTTACAGAAATGTTCCTTTAGTGACCCTTTCCAAAACATGTTGGCAAATTTTGTATTGGACAAAAAAGTGGGCGTGACAGGGCGTGGCTTATCAGACTTAGAGAAATCATAAGAAAATTCTTTAAAAATCAAGCATTGGGTCAACTTGAAACAAATTTGGCAACAATGTTCCTTGAGTGACCCTTTTCAAAAAATTTTTGCCAATATTTAATTCGTCAAAAAAGTGGGTGTGTCTTAAACTTCTTTCAGGTGAGCGATACAGGGCCATTCTGGCCCTCTTGTTGTCATTATTTAGTTATTTATGGATCTATATGTACAATGAAATGATTTTTTTTTAACAAAATCAACTTGTGTTATAAATCATATCAGGTTCATTTTGTTTACAAATATTTATCACAATTTACAATATTTTGTTCATGGTCAAGTTATATATGTTAGCGGCAATAAGTAAAATCAGGCATTAAGCTTAACCCATTACCAAACGGCAAATTTTTAGACTAGTCCAAATTCAAAGATGTTGCTGACGACAATTCCAACTTGAGAAAATTTAATTTTTGGTGTCTTTTTTGTAGAAAACATCGTGGGAAATGAAGAAATTGCTTGTCACAAGCAATTTCTTTATTTTCCACAATGTTTTCCAAGGCCATAATCTTATGGGGAGTCAAAAAGAGTCATTGTGTGGTAATGGGTTAAAACCTAGGCAATAAGCTATTGCTTAGGCAGTAAGACTATTTCAAAGCCCTATTTGTAAAATGAAGTTAAAACAGGGCGCCCAGTAACCTATAAATACCTATAAATACCTATATTATCCTATATTTTTGGACCTTACCTATAAAAACCTATAAATTCACTAATTTTGCCCCAAATACCTATAAATACCTATATTTTGTGCCTTGGCTACGCAAGTTTTACGAAATTTTAAATGTTTATGATTTAAAAGTAACTGTTATAGGAATATATACAGTAGATTCAGCCAATTTCAATCTGAAGTGTCAGGGAAGGACAAGTCAAACAGTATAATGATAATCATTGTTGAAGAAGCATGTCTGTATGTATGTCATCTGTTACTGGTATTGACAATTTCATTTAGTGGATAAGTTTCCTTTATGAACGATAAAGTTCAAAATTTATAATCTTATGTTAGCATTATTTATGGACAAGTGAATTATAATTGATTTATATAGATGCACAGAATAATATCATACCTTTAAACATGACAGTTTGGCTTCTGACATACAAAGCTAAGTGTGACTTCCTGTCCTTAAGTTATCACATATTCTGTACCAGTCTTCTATTTAAGCTGGGAAGAATTATTAAAGAATAGAGAATGGTACCTTTTATGGCACTCACTGTTAATTACTTAAGGCCAAATTTAGGTGAAATATTTTAATTTTCATCTTGCTGTCACAGAGACTGATTGAAATTTGAACATGAAGTTGCTTGTCTTTTTAGCTCACCTGAGCACGAAGTGCTCAAGGTGAGCTATTGTGGTCGCTTTTTGCCCGTCGGCGTCTGTCCGTCTGTCCATCTGTCCGTCTGTCCGTCTGTCCGTCCGTCTGTCCACAATTTGTTGTTACCACTCTAGCACCCACAAATATTGACCAATCTTAATCAAACTTGGCCAAAACATGTATGACCATAAGTTCTCGGATGAGTTTGATTTTGAGTCAGATCGGACCAGGAAGTCCAGAGTTATGTGCCCTTGAACGTCAAAAATGACTAGTTTTGACTTTGTTACCACTCTAGCATCTACAAATATTGACCAATCTTAACCAAACTTTGTCAAAACATGTATGACGATAAGTTCTTGGATGAGTTCGATTTTGGGTCAGATCGGATCAGGAAGTCCGGAGTTATGCGCCCTTGAATATCAAAAATCGCTAGTTTTTAGCTCACCTGAGCACAAAGTGCTCAAGGTGAGGTATTGTGATCGGTCGTTGTCCGTCGTCCGTCCGTCCGGCCGGCCGTCCGTCCACAATTTCTTTAAAGATCTTCTCCTCCTAAACCAGTGGACCAATCTTCTTGAAACTTGGCAGGAATGATCCTTGGGTAAAGGGCTTCCAAAGTTGTTAAAAGAATTTGATTCCATCAAAGACTGACTGCCGCGGCACGAGAAAAGCGGAAAATAGCCAAATCTTTTAGAAATCTTCTTCTGCCTAACCAGTAGGCCAATATTCTTGAAACTTCACATGAATGATCCTTGAGTGAAGGGCTTTCAAAGTTGTTAAAAGAATTTGATTCCATCAAAGACTTTGGCTGCCGCGGCACGAGAAAAGCGGAAAATAGCCAAATTTTTTAAAATTATTCCTCTGCCTAACCAGTTGGCCAATATTCTTGAAACTTCACATAAATGATCCTTGAGTGAACGGCTTTCAAAGTTGTTAAAAGAATTTGATTCCATCAAAGACTTAGGCTGCCGCGGCATGAGAAAAGGGGAAAATAGCCAAATCTTTTAAAAATCTTCTTCTGCCTAATTAGTAAGCCAATATTCTTGAAACTTCCCATGAATGATCCTTGGGTGAAGGGCTTTCAAAGTTTTTGAGAGACTTTGATTCCATCAAAGCCTTTGACTGCCGCGGCATAAGAAAAGGGGAAAATAGCCAAATCTTTTTAAAATCTTCTTCTGCCTAACTAGTAGGCCAGTATTCTTGAAACTTAACATGAATGATCCTTGGGTGAAGGGCTTTCAAAGTTGTTAAAAGAATTTGATTCCATCAAAGGCTTTAGCTGCGATGGCATGAGAAAAGGGGAAAATGGCCAATTCTTGTAAAAATCTTCTGGCTTACTACATGTAGTTGGCCAATATTCTTAAAACTACAGCTCTTGTTTCCACTTTATTTTCACTCTAAAAAAAACACAAATATTGACCAATCAAGACACAACTTGGTCACAATTTAGGTGACCATGAGATCTTATATGTTTTCATTTTTCATATTGATCAGACTAGAAAAAACAGAGTTTTGTGCCCTTGATGGTGACAAAATTACCGATTTCGTTGTTAATTTCACTCAAACAGTAATTAATAAATATTGACCAATCAAAAAACAACTTGGACATAAGGTTGATGAGAATATCTTTATCAGAACAGAGTTATATGCCCTGGATTATGACAAAATAGATGTTTTTTATCGACTTGGTTTTCACTTTAACAGCCACAAATATTGATTATTAAAGATTAAGAATGCTGTTTTCAGCTGGATCATAATCTCGCATCTTAAATTTCGTGTTCTTGTCTTAGAGATACCTAGGTCATGTAAAAGGTGGGTCTTGTTCTGCATGGAGCAAGTTTCAAACTTCTATCAGGTGAGCGATCCAGGGCCATCTTGGCCCTCTTGTTATGTTTGTTAGAGAAACAATCAAGATGTTTAATCACATTTATTTTTGGCTCCCATTAGCAAAAAGTGCCAAGGGTGATAAATTTGGATTGGTCACCGTTGTCATCAATCTGCCCATCTCTCTGTCAACAATTACACAAATCTCCCAATTCATATGGCCTTGCCCTAGAGTCTTGAAATTTTGTATTTACCATCATCCAAGGGCCCATTTCCAAAATATTTTAAATTATTCTGGAATCATGAAAATTGGCCCTACATGTATACATGTTCTGGGGTACCATATTTCATATATGGACAAAGAAGGACAGTCTTCTGCTTCTGAATAATTTGGTCTGTGGCTATGAAACTGGTATGAAAATTTGTCTTATGGCCCTCTACCAAAATACTTTTTATTATACCCCTGCAAACGAAGTTTGGAGGGGGTATACTGGAATCAACCTGTCGGTCCAGTGGTTGGATGGTTGAATGGTTGGTTGGATGGTTGGTTGGTTGGTCTGTCTCCAAAACTTTGTCCGGACAACTCCTCCTACACTTGTTGACCGATTTAGTTCATACTTGGCACAAGTGTTCATTGTGACCTGAAGATGTGCAAGACACAAATTTAACGAAAATCGGACCGATACTTTTTGAGTTATGGCCCCTGATTTGACCAAAAAATGATTGTCCGGATAACTCCTCCTACACTTGTGGACCGATTTAGTTCATACTTGGCACAAGTGTTCATTGTGACCTGTAGATGTGCAAGACGCAAATTTCCTAGAAATCGGAACGATACTTTTTGAGTTATGGCCCCTGATTTGACCCAAAAATGCTTGTCCGGCCAACTCCTCCTACAGTTACTGTCCGATTTGCTTCATACTTAGCACAGGTGAGCATTAGGACCTGTAGATGTGCAAGACGCAAATTTCAAGAAAATCGCACTGATAATTTCTGAGTTATGGCCCCTGATTTGACCAAAAAATGCTTGTCCGGATAACTCCTCCTACACTTGTGGACCGATTTAGTTCATACTTGGCACAAGTGTTCATTGTGACCTGTAGATTGGCAAGACGCAAATTTCACGGAAATCAGACTGATACTTTTTGAGTTATGGCCCCTGATTTGACCCAAAAATGCTTGTCCGGCCAACTCCTCCTACAGTTACTGTCCGATTTGCTTCATACTTGGCACATGTCTGCATAAGGACCTGTAGATGTGCAAGACACACATTTCACGAAAATCTGACCATTACCAAATTTCAATAAAATCGGATTGACAATTTCTGAGTATGGCTCCTAAATCAACAAAAACGCTTGTCCGAACAAAGGTGGTGGCGGGGGTATTTTTATCACCTTCAGTGATAGATTTCTAGTTACAAATGTGGTACAATGAAAACTGACCCTATGTTGTGGGGTATCAGACAGAGGTGTAAATCTTGTACAATCTCATTCGCCATAACCTTTTTGCCTAGGGCTTTAAAACTTGATGTGTAGAATTGTCTCATGGCCCTCTACTAATAAGATTAAAATCATAGTGGTACAATGAAAATTGGCCATTTGTGTTAGGGTATCAGACTTGATATAGGGATAAAGGAGTAATTCTTTCTTCTAATCCTGAATCTTGAGACCAGTGGGGCTTTGAATTTGCTGTGTGGAATCATCTCATGGCCCTCTACCAATATTCTTCAAATTATTTTGGTACATTGAAATTTGGCCCAATGTTTTGGGATATAGATTTCATAAGAGACATAGAAGTAAATTTTGCACAATCTTCTACTCCTTTACTGTTTGGCTTTCTTTGAAATATGGTGTGTAGAAATGTGTGATGGTCCCACTTCCAAAGCATTTCAAATTTTTTGGTTCTATAAAATTTGCCTTATGCTGTATGATATCAGCTATTGGTGACTTAAATTTGGTGTGTATCTAATGCCCTCCATCAAAATATTTCAAAGTTTTGTGGTAGTATGAAATTTGACCCAATGTTGTGGGATATCAGATTTAATAATTGAGACAAAGAACTAATTAGGAAATTTGGGGCAAACTTCCCCTGACAAATTATTTTATCAGAGACCCTATGTTAGCATTTTGCATGTATCATGGCAGCATGAATCTCTACCAAAATTCTTCAAATTGCCTTCCTGCAATGAAAATTGGCTGGAAGTATTAAGTCTGGGATGAAACTGAAGATGTCATATTAAAGCCTCAATGTTGTCTAAGGAGAGCGATATATGACCTTCTTGGCTTAGGTTTCCTGATATGTATATGGTATTCTCTGAAACACCTTAGTGCTACTGAATATCCAGGACAGAAAGTAATAGCTAATGGCTGCATTGTCTGTTTCCCCTTTTATCCTAAAAAGAGAGAGAGAGAGAGAGATGGAAGTTGTTGGTGGAATGTTTAAAGTTTGAAATAGTCTTTTCTTCGTAGTAAAGGCAACCTATATTATCCTATATTTCTGGCCAATAGATACCTATATTTTTGGGACATACCTATATTTTTGACACCGAAAGTCACTGGGCACCCTGTTAAAAGTATAGGTGTGTTTAATTGGAAAATCATTATTTACTTATTATTAGCTTTCTGTCAAGCATAAAGTGCAATGTATTGTGATTTTTGGAAAGAAGAAAAAAAAATCTTGTCATATTAAAAAATGTATACATGATGAAGATGTGTTTCTTAATTTTGTTGTAATTTCCTTGAACCTAATTATACCCCCGCAAAACAAATGTTTTATTATACCCCCGCAAAACGAATGTTTTTGGGGGTATACTGGAATCAGCCTGTCTGTCTGTATGTATGTATGTCTGTCTGTCTGTCCGTGGACAAAATATTTCTCCAGAGCATATCTTCTAAACCATATATGCTACCAACTTCAAACTTGGTACACTCATAGATCTCATTGAGGGGAAGTGTCATGTACAAGAATTGTTACTCTGCCACGCCCACTTTTTGGGTTATTGCCCTTTGTTGTTTGTACCCTTGCATTTTTGTCCAGGACATATCTTCTAAACCATAACTGCTAGCAACTCCAAACTTGGTACACTGATACATCTCATTGTGGGGAAATGTCATGTACAAGATTTGTTACTCTGCCATGCTCACTTTTTGAGTTATTGCCCTTTGTTGTTTGTACCCTTACATTTTTGTCGGGACCGTATCTTCTAAACCATTACTGCTAGCAACTTCAAACTTGGTACACTTATAGATCTCATTTTGGTTAAGTGACATGTACAATAACCGTTACTCAGCCATGCCCATTTTTTGAGTAATTGCCCTTTGTTGTTTGTACCCTTACATTTTTGTCCAGACCATATCTTCTAAATCATTACTGCTAGCAACTTTTAACTTGGTACACTTATAGATCTCATTTTGGGGACGTGACATGTACAATAACCGTTACTCATCCATGCCCACTTTTTGAATTATTGCCCTTTGTTGTTTGTACCCTTGCATTTTTGTCCGGAATATATCTTCTAAACCATAAGTGCTAACAACTTCAAACTTTGTACACTTAGATCTCATATTGGGGAAATATCATTTTCAAGAACCGTTACTCTGCTATGCCCCGTTTTTGAGTTATTGCCCATTGTTGTTTTCACCCTTTTATTCTTGTCCAGAACATGTCTTCTAAACCATAAGTGCTAGCAACTTCAAACTTGGTACACCTATACATCTCAGTGTGGGAAAGTCTCATGTTCAATAACCATTTCTCTGTCATCTCCACTTTTTGAGTTATTGCCCTTTGTTGTTTGTACCTTTATATTTTTGTCCCGACCATATCTTCTAAACCATGATTGCTAGCAACTTTAAACCTAAGTTACACTTATTGCCTTTTTTTGTAGTGAAAGCTTGTGTGGGGGTATCAAGTGACATCCTGTGACAGTTCTAGTTCTTTCCAAAACGACAAGATTGGACCTGTCTTTGGACCTGTCTTAACCCTTTCCCAAACAAGACCTGGTTCTGGCGTCCCTAGGTTCAAGAGCGTTAGTAACACAGGGCACATGTCTTGTTTGGGAAAGCCTCAAAAGCTATGGGACTGACCAGCATTTAGGTTTAACATCCTGGTATTTCTTGCACATCTGCCTACATGACATCCAGACTAAGTCTATGCTACATCCTTAACCCTTTCCCAAATGATAAAGTTTAAGGGTTTTCCTATTTGAAAGCTGCTGCAGAAGACAAAATTGATGTTGATAAGATAATGATTTATCTATGATATAACATAGAAAATATTGAGGCAAAATGAGAAAATGCTGATTATCAGCATTTTCTTCTTTTGCCTCAATGTTTCCTCAAGCCTTCTCTATTAGGGACGTCAAAACCAGGTGTTGTTTGGGAAAGTGTTAACAGATGCCAAATATTCAGACAGGTCTGAATCCAACAGTGAGGCAGATGTCAATTTAAAGTGTCTGAATTTTTACAGGTTTTCTTTTCTTTTTATGTGGGAAACATTGTGGGATGAAGAAATTGCTGGTCACAAGTTATTTCTGTATTTCCTATGATGTTTTCTAAAGCCTTTATCTGTACAGCATCAATTAAGAGGCATCACTGTGTGATAGGTCTACTGGGTTAACCCTTTCCCAAACAACAAAATTTTAGGGTGATCCACTTCAAGAACTGTAAAAAAATGACAAAATGGATGTTATTAAAGATAGGATTTGTGTAAAATATGGTACAGAAAATATTGAGACAAAAGGAGAAACTGCTGGTTATCAGCAGTTTCTTCTTTTGCCACAATGTTTTCCCAATTAGCCTATTCCACCAGGGACGTCAAAACCAGGTCTTGTTTGGGAAATGGTTAAGAGGCATCACTGTGTGATAGGTCTACTGGGTTAAATTACACACATAGTCGCGTAGGTGGAAGCCATGAAGCACAGGCTTTATTCAATATTA
This sequence comes from Fragum sueziense, assembly GCA_963680895.1. NCBI lineage: Eukaryota > Metazoa > Mollusca > Bivalvia > Cardiida > Cardiidae > Fragum > Fragum sueziense. Next base: position 47,052,469 of record OY804594.1, read on the forward strand.
GATCTAATCTTTTCTCTAAATTGCTAGTAGAACAAAAAGTTTGGGAAAACATTGAGGCAGAAGAAGAAAATGCTGATGAATCCAGCATTTTCTACTTTTGCCTCAATATGTTCTGTACTGAATTGAACAAAATTAGATCTGCCGTAGGCTATTTATTCTAATAAACACCTGTATTGATGTTGTGTGCGGAATAGACCTAGGTTGATTTTAAGCTGAGATTTGGGCGCTGGCCGTGTTTCAGAATAATTCTAAAACACGGCCAGCGCCCAAATCTCAGCTTAAAATCAACCTAGTTCTATTCCTCACACAACATGAGATAGAGAGGTAGATCTAGAGAGACACACACATAATGCCGTATCAACAGCCATTTTTGTTGCAGTGAATGCCATGTCCGCCGCACCTGTGTCTACCAGTGGCGGATCCAGGGGGGGTTCAGGGGGGTTCGTTCGAACCCGCCTCTGTAGCCTGATTATTTCATTTTCATGCAGAATTTCAGTCAAAATTGTGCAACACTCGAAAAACGAACCCCCCTATTTGCATATAATCAGAACCCCCCTCATAGAAATCCTGGATCCGCCACTGTCTACAGTGACTCTAGTACACCCGTGACATGGTCCAATCTGAAATCTGTTGCAGACGACAAGATGAAAGTTGCCTAACATCGGATTTGTGTACAATAGGCCTAGGTCTATAATACAGTATAGTCTATAGATTCTAGCACAGAACGTTTAATTGAGACATAAGGAGAAATGCTGATTATTCGGCGCGCTCTTCTTTTGTTTCAATGTTTTCCTGAGCCTTTTCTATAAAGGTCTTCAAAAGAAGGTTAAGTTTTAGGAGAGGGTTAACAATCATCTGATGGGAATTGGAAAGGAGGGTCAAAATGGATAGGTCTAGATTTCACAGACCGGAGGATGCCAGTCTAAATTTAAATTTGGCGCCAATCTTTCAACCAAAATGTTCGAATTCTGAAATCTAGCATTCTAGGGTGAAATTTTGAAACGCTATTTCCTTGTTTTGTGATTATCTTTATTACACTATATTTTAAGTAATGTTATAAAATTTTGAGATTTGAAATAGTATTTTATTTCTAATAGAGTGATTTTTTTTTTCAAATTCGAAAATGCGTCTTGTGTAGTTACTAATGACGCCTTTCATGTTCTTCACACCTGTTTGAATTAACAGAAAATAATTCAGGTAAATGAGGTTTATGCTCGTTTTATTGTTTGGATTTAAGTTCAGAAGTCATAAAAGATGACAACAAGTCACAGAATTTTAGTTGTCATCATTTGATTGATCCAATAATCAGTGACAATTTGATGTGCGGAGGGTCAATATTTCATGCTGCAAAGGGATAAAATCTAACATTCCATGTTGCTAATTGTAGTGATAATCTTTAAGACGTTCCTTTGAACATATTTATTTTACATCGATTGGGAAGCAAGTTTTTCAACTTATTTTAATCCCTCTCGATTCAGCTTCCTGGAAATACACTGACCAGTACTCGCGCCGAATGTGTGGGCCAATGAGAAGCCTTGAACAACCCCCGCCAGCGACGGATCCAGGATTTTTGTGAGGGGGTTCGTTTTTACAAAAAGGGGGGTTCGTTTTTTAAATATTACACAATTTTGACTGAATTTCTGCATGAAAATGAAATAATCCGGCTACAGAAGGGGGTTCGTTGAACCCCCGAACCCCCTCTGGATCCGCCACTGCCCGCTACCGGGGATCGGACTCGGAACCTCTTAGTCGCTAGGCCGACGCTCTACCTCTCGACTACGGACACCAAAGCAATACCCATCATCAAGTTTGTGGCTACGATATCGCAGCTAGGGTGTGTGGGAAGCAGAATAAATGTTATTGAAATAAATGAAAAAGTGTTTGAGTAGTAGAAACATGGCGGTTTAGGGATTATGAGATCATGCTGGTCAGTCACAGGGTTCAAATTTACTTGTTTCCGGTTAAAAAAGGAAAACTTCTTCGATTTGTCATTTGCAATTTACGGGGTGATGCAGAAACGCTTTAATGATATGTTATTTATTAACCCTTTCCCAAACAAAAAAAAATTTAGTGTTTTGAATTTGAAAGCTGTTGCAAATGACAAAATGGAGGTTTATAAAGGTAAAATTTGCGAAAAATATAACACAGAAAATATGGAGGCAAAAGGAGAAAATGCTGATTATTAGCATTTTCTTCTTTTATCTCAATGTTTTCCCAAGTATTTTCTATTTGGGACGTCAAAACCAGGTCTTGTTTGGGAAAGGGTTAACCAATCAAAATTGAGTGAACAATTTGCTTTGTACTGAAAATAGCGATATTAAAGGAAAATTAATTTTGTAAAATCAATCAGATTATCTGGTTTGGTTGCTATCTTTTAGGTCTACGAAGACTTTTTCAGTTCATTACATCTAAATTGATTGAAAAATAGCTAAGTTATTGAAGTTTAAAGTTTGCAGATTACCTCCCCTATTCTGTCACTTGATTTCATGTTTCAAGTTAAAGTACACAAATGCGCTAATAGATACTCAAATGTGCTCATATCCACACTAAAGCAGGCTATTGGAACTCGTAATTCCACTTCTCAAAACAGGATGGAAGTTGAAAATGAAAGGTGGCTTAAACATTTTGTCATGAAAGTGAACAAGGGTGGTTGCCTCCCTTGATTCCATCCTTTGATATCGCTACTGAAAAGTAATCAGTTGAAATTGTTGTCTGGCATCTGCCACATCTTTAAATTTGGGGCAGTCTTAAAGTTTGCCGTCTGGTATTGGGTTTATTTGTACCATTTTCATTGCGCACAAGGTAAAAGAAATCATTAGTTTAACCCATTACCAAACAGCAATAATTTAGACTGGCCCAAATTCAAAGATGTTGCAGACGACAATTTCAAATTGATGAAATTTTTAAAAATTTTCATTTTGGGTCAGAAAACATTATGAAAAATGTAGACACAAGCAATTTCTTCATTTTCCACAATGTTTTCCCAAGCCTTTTCTTGTAAGGGAGTCCAAAGGCATCACTATGCTAGAGTTATCCCTAGACTTTTACTACAAGGGGTCATTATGTCCCCCGGTCTTAAAATTAAGGGGTCATTCCTATTGTACCATTGTTTCTTCTTGTCCCAGCTGATAATTTCCAGGGGGTCATTTAGTTAAGATAAAACTGCGCCAAAACGCACACTTTTGTGTGCTAGGGAAAACCCTGATTTTAATTTGAAAGTCAGCAGGACCAGGGTTAATTGTTTGATTGACCTAGGACTATCATAGGCCCATTACTGCTGCAAAACCAATCTCTTTTCCCAATCCCAATTTGCCAAACAAGACACTCTTTAATACTCCTTCAGATAAAAGCTTTGAAAACAGTGTGGATAAAGAAGGGATTGCATGTGAAAAGCAATTTCTTCATTTCTCACAATTGTTTACTACCCGGAAAGACCAAAAATGGTAAAATTTTATTCAGTTGAAATTGTTATCTGCCACATTTTTAAAACCGGGGCAGTCTAAAAGTTTGCCGTCTGTTATTGGGTTAAAGTGACATTTCAGAATTTTTTTGTCATAAATTTACTTTTATTTTTATCTGAAAAAGCATATTTCCTTATGAAAATTCTGAAAATACCAAGCCAAAATATTGCGCCGTTTATGAGAAATTTATATTTTTGTGTTAAAATTGAACAAATTGTTGTGGACAACAGTTCGGATTTATATGCAATTTATCGATTATGTCTCAACTTTAGATGCGTGTTTCTCGCTTATTGTCAACAACTTCAAAAAACTAATAGTATTTATACTCGTTAGAATAACCTATCTTTGCATCAAGACATACTTTGAAAAATTGAAATTGGAATGAAATGTCCCTTTAATTTGTATCATTTTCATTGTGCACATGATAAAAGAAATTAATTAGTTAAGAACAGATAAACATCAACCTACAACATTTTCTTTTTCACAAGATATATTTGTATATGGGTATAGGTGTGAAGTTGAATTATGAGGGTCAATTTTCTAGATCAAGCTTGTGTAAATATTGACTTTAGAATAAACCTGTCAAAGAATTGAAATTATCAAAAAGTTTAGATACTGTAGGTCAATTACCATATAGGTGGTCTTTCTTTCACCCTACAAAGAATAACCAATAAACCATGAAAAGAAGCGAAAATGTGAAAGTTTGTTACATTAACTTATTCCCACATAATGATGCTTTTAGATCCTTCTGCTTCAAGATAAAGGCTTTGGAAAACATTGTGGTAAAGGAAGGAATTGCTTGTTACAAACAATTTCATCATTTTCCACAATATTTTCCAAAGCCTTTATTTTGTGGGGCGTCAAAACACATGTCTTTATATTGGAATTGGTTGAATATTTAATGGGCATGAAAATAATGTTGTGATACTCTTTTCCAATGATTTTTAGCTCCACTGGCTGAAGGCTGCTTATGTCATGGCCCTGTGTCCATCTTGCGTCCGTCCGTCCGTCCATGCGTGCATAAACTTTTTCTTTAACCCATTACCAAACGATGAACTTTTAGGGTGGTCCAAATTGAAAGATTCTGCAGACGACAATTTCAAGTGAATGAAATTTTCAATCTTATAAATGTCTTTTTGGATGGAAAATATTGTGGGAAATGAATAAATTGCTTGTGACAAGCAATTTCTTCATTTTCCACAATGTTTTCTAAGGCCATTATTTTGTGGGGAGTCAAAAGAGTCATTGTGTGGTAATGGGTGAAACATCTCGAAAACCACTGGACCAATTTCAACCAAACTTCATAGCAATCTTGCATGACTCTTTCAAATTCTTTCAAAATAATACATTCGGTGCCAAACTTAAATTTAAATTAAATTAATTAAATTAAATTTTAGAAGAATCTTTAAAATCTTCTTCTCCATAACTAGTGGAAAAATTTCAACCAAACTTTATAGGAATCTTCCTTGCATGAATCTCTTTTAAATTCCTTCAAAAAATAAATTCTGTGTAGAATTTAAATTATAATTACAAGTTAATTTAAATTTTCGAAAAATCTTTTAAAAATCTTCTCCAAAAGTACTGGACCAATTTCGACCAAACTTCACAATAATCTTCCTTTGATGACTCTCTTTTAAATTTATCGATTATGTCTCAACTTTAGATGCGTGTTTCTCGCTTATTGTCAACAACTTCAAAAAACTAATAGTATTTATACTCGTTAGAATAACCTATCTTTGCATCAAGACATACTTTGAAAAATTGAAATTGGAATGAAATGTCCCTTTAATTTGTATCATTTTCATTGTGCACATGATAAAAGAAATTAATTAGTTAAGAACAGATAAACATCAACCTACAACATTTTCTTTTTCACAAGATATATTTGTATATGGGTATAGGTGTGAAGTTGAATTATGAGGGTCAATTTTCTAGATCAAGCTTGTGTAAATATTGACTTTAGAATAAACCTGTCAAAGAATTGAAATTATCAAAAAGTTTAGATACTGTAGGTCAATTACCATATAGGTGGTCTTTCTTTCACCCTACAAAGAATAACCAATAAACCATGAAAAGAAGCGAAAATGTGAGATGCATTTTAATGGACAATCACATATTTTAAGAAAATATTGTTAGACTGATTATGTAGGAGCAAATTTGTAGTGAATTCAAATGTGCACTGACAGTTATTGTAATTAATTAAATAGTTATGTGCAGAGAAGAGTAATAATTATTGACAAAACAAGGAATACTGTACTGTTGATACCCAGGAAATCACATGAACAAGCAGAGCCTCAGATAACTTTCAATGGGAGAAGGTCTTAGTTTTTTAGCTCGACTTTTCGAAGAAAATGAGAGCTTATACTGTCACGGGGGCGTCGGCGTTGGCGTTGCAACAAAGGTTAAAGTTTTTTTCAAAATTCAATAACTTCCATACTATCAAAGGGATTCAACCCAAACTTGGAATACTTATTCACCATCACACCCTCTACCTTACTACCAGGGCCCATGACTCTGGCTCCACTATATTTGGAGTTATGCCCCCTTTATACTAAGCAACTTAGAAAGTCGAGTGCAGTGTCTTCGGACAGCTCTTGTTTTAAAAACCTGTATGTTGTGGGACCGAAGAGAATCCAGAGATGATTCAAATGAATACCTACAAAACATGGGGTTTGGATTTGAACATTTAGATTGCATTTACCCTGTCTTAGGTGTTGTTCTGAACAAGTGAACACTGTCATGACCGAAAGAGATAGTCATGATCATCTTGGAAAGAAAATCTTAGCATGGTATCTGTAGCCCTGTTATATCCCATTATATTGATTGGTGACTATTACCACCTGTAAATAGCCTGCACCATGTGTCTCTCTATTATTGATTAATACATTACCTTGATGAATAGACTTCCACATTCTTGCTGCAGCCAACCAGTTATAACCGTCTTTAACATGGTAGATGGATATTATTTTTTTGTGCATTACAGTAACTTGTGGTATGTACCAGGCTTTTAAAAGTTTTAATATTATTTGCTAATTAACTTAATTTATTGAATTTGTTAAAGTTTGTTACATTAACTTATTCCCACATAATGATGCTTTTAGATCCTTCTGCTTCAAGATAAAGGCTTTGGAAAACATTGTGGTAAAGGAAGGAATTGCTTGTTACAAACAATTTCATCATTTTCCACAATATTTTCCAAAGCCTTTATTTTGTGGGGCGTCAAAACACATGTCTTTATATTGGAATTGGTTGAATATTTAATGGGCATGAAAATAATGTTGTGATACTCTTTTCCAATGATTTTTAGCTCCACTGGCTGAAGGCTGCTTATGTCATGGCCCTGTGTCCATCTTGCGTCCGTCCGTCCGTCCATGCGTGCATAAACTTTTTCTTTAACCCATTACCAAACGATGAACTTTTAGGGTGGTCCAAATTGAAAGATTCTGCAGACGACAATTTCAAGTGAATGAAATTTTCAATCTTATAAATGTCTTTTTGGATGGAAAATATTGTGGGAAATGAATAAATTGCTTGTGACAAGCAATTTCTTCATTTTCCACAATGTTTTCTAAGGCCATTATTTTGTGGGGAGTCAAAAGAGTCATTGTGTGGTAATGGGTGAAACATCTCGAAAACCACTGGACCAATTTCAACCAAACTTCATAGCAATCTTGCATGACTCTTTCAAATTCTTTCAAAATAATACATTCGGTGCCAAACTTAAATTTAAATTAAATTAATTAAATTAAATTTTAGAAGAATCTTTAAAATCTTCTTCTCCATAACTAGTGGAAAAATTTCAACCAAACTTTATAGGAATCTTCCTTGCATGAATCTCTTTTAAATTCCTTCAAAAAATAAATTCTGTGTAGAATTTAAATTATAATTACAAGTTAATTTAAATTTTCGAAAAATCTTTTAAAAATCTTCTCCAAAAGTACTGGACCAATTTCGACCAAACTTCACAATAATCTTCCTTTGATGACTCTCTTTTAAATTCCTTCAAGAAAATAAATTCTGTGTAGAACTGAAACTTTAATTTAATTTTGATTTAGATCATATGAAAAAATGACCGATGTGGGCTAGGCTTATTTTTCGCTATATGAAACATAGTGTAATTTTAAGAAAATTTTAAAAACATTTCTCCTCCATAACCACATATTGGATTTCATTGTGGTGTAGCATGGATATTCTTTGGAAAAACCTCGCTTGTCTTCTCTGAAGAATTTCTAAGACTAAAAGTCTAAAAGCCAGTGGAGCGATACAGGGCCATGATGGCCCTCTTGTATCTATGTTTCTGACAATGATTGAGACAATGATGGAGCACTAGCATTACTGGCATGATCATTCATTATCTTATAGACATGTCATGTAATTTGACCACTATAATGGTTTGATTGATTTGGGGCCGCGGCCATGGCGCAGTTGGTAGCGCATCTGCCTCTCATTCTAGAGGTCATGAGTTTGATACCTGGCAGCGGCAAATACCCTTACTAACAAAAAAGTCACCCATCAATGGTTTGATATCGTGAACCTATGTGGGGGAGCAGCTGGAGGCTCGGTAAGGGTGTTGTGGTAGTACCGGTATGAGAAACCACAGGAATCCATAGTTATGTGCTCCAGTCGCCGCGATATGACCAAAGAAGTTGAAAAAGGCGTAAAACCCTAATGAACCAAACATTGATTGTTTTGGGTTTAACGCCTCTCTCATCAGACTGCTATTGTCATATCATGTTGACTGGAGCACATAACCATGGATTCTTGTGGTTTTTCATACCATTACTACCTCAACATCCTTTCCGAGCCTCCAGCTGTTATCAAATCATTGGTGGGAGACAATTTTGTCAGAAGGGATGTTTACCGCAGAAGGGGATCGAACCCCTGACCTCATGAGTAAGGGTCAGACGCGTTGCCAGCTGCGCTATGGCTGCAGTTCACCTCTATTATGGACCTTGAGTAATAAAACCCAAGTAGGATAAGATAAGACATGATGTCACCCCATGAATTATTGAAGATTATTGATTTTTGTTGATTGGGCCAATTATCCTCAAAGGCTTTGGGAGACTGTTCGATATTCGGAATATATTAACCCTTTCCCAAACAAGACCTGGTTTTGACGTCCCTAATAGAAAAGCCTTGGGAAAACATTGAAACAAAAGAAGAAACTGCTGATAACCAGCAGTTTCTTCTTTTGTCTCAATATTTTCTGTGCCATATTTTACACAAATCCTATCTTTAATAACATCCATTTTGACATTAACGGCAGTTTCTGAAGTGGATCGAAGTGGATCACTGTAAAATTTTGTTGTTTGGGAAAGGGTTAATCTGATAGCTTTTTGAAAAACAATTTTTCATTTCCCGCCATGTTTTCTACCCATAAATGGGCCGCGGCCTTAGCGCAGTTGGTAGCGCATCTGACCCTCATTCGAGAGGTCCCGGGTTCGATACCCGGCCGCGGCTAATACCCTTTCTGACCAAATTGTCACTCACCAATGGGTTTGAAATCGTTAACCTAAGTGGGCGAGCAGCTGGAGGCTCGGTAAGGGTGTTGTGGTAGTACTGGTTTGAGAAACAACAGGAATCCATGGGTAGGTGCTCCAGCCGCCGCGATATGACCCTGGTAGTTGAAAACGGCGTAAAACCCCAATAAACTCAAACTCATTCTACCCATAAATATCTAAAAATTGAAGTCACATTCACTCAAAATTGTCATCTGCACCATCTTTAAATTTGGAACAGTCAAAAATTTTGCTTCAGGTATAGGTTCGGATAATTGACCTGGCAGATAGAGCTGGGACGGGTAGAAATTTTGTACCCGGGTACCCGTGGTCGTTTTACTCGCGGGTACTCGAGTACCCGATGATGGTTCAAAAACACCAATAGAAAGATCTTTTTTTCATCCTGGCACTTGTTTCGTAAACATGGCTTTAAACAACCAGCCCTCCTCGAAATCTTCTTCAAAGAGCGAAGTTTGGTAATTCTTTAGTCTTCTACAAGACAAAGAGAAGACTAAGTGCAATAGGCCTATTTAAAATATGTGGATGGTTTTTTTTTGTACTTTTCTGCAACAAAAAGACTGGTCAAACTTTCGCAGACACATATCTTACTGAAAAAAAAAACAACGACGGTGAAATGTTAATATCTTGTAGCTACAGCTTGAATAAGCTGGAATTAAGAGATTCCGGTCCCCTAATGTTTTAAATTACATGTACGTATAGGCCTACTTCAAGTTCAAGCTATTTCAGTCTGGCCATTCTATCATTTCCAGGGCGTAGCCCGGAATTTTCTGATGTTAAAGTCAAGTGCGTTTTTAAGAGTCCTTTTCACCCATTTTGACGCAAAAAACCCTGAAAAAACTCTTGGAAACATTGTGGAAGACGAAGAAATTGCTTGTGACAAGCACATTATTCATTTCCCACAATTTTTACTACACGGAGAGACCAAAAATATAAAATTACATTCACTTGAAACTGTCGTCTGCAACATCTTTAAATTTGAAAGAGTCTTTTTTTGTCAAATTGTAATGGATTTTGGGGGTGCCGGGGTCTGTTTTTCACAATTTTGATAAGAAAGACCAGTGGGCGAACTTGAAAAAATGATTATGCAGAAGCTCTGGTGTCCAAGCATCTGCGCCCCCCCCCCCCCCCCCCCCCCCCCCCCCGAGCACACACTTAAGTATCCCACATAGACAAGGGTGTAGCCATTTCAAAACTGTTTGGATGGTCTTCTTCCGGCTTATAACCTATGAGAATGTTGACCTACGGGCAAAAAGGCATAAATAGACCTATTATGAACTTGTTAAAAATACTCTACCTTTCATTACATAATGTATTAAACCGGGTACCAGGTAATGATTTTGTACCCGGGTACTGGTCTTACCCGACCCGATACCCGGGTACTCGAGTACTCGTCCCAGCTCTACTGGCAGAGGTCATTTATTGGAACCTATAATGGTTTCAATAATATATTGAGCTCAGTGAGTAAATAATTAGCATATTGAGAGAAGCTGTCATTGTTGTGTAATAGAGCATTACCAGGCTATAATCTGATACCTTTGGGAAAAACAATGTGGCTAAGTTAATTATGGTAGGTAATATACTTAACACTGATGGTATTGTACTAGTGCATTACCGTTAATGATGTTTGAGATATTGGAATTAGATCTATCAGGCAATATTGTTGGCTAACTAGGGATAGATAATGCACTGCCAATTGCAGCTGTAATACTGTAAAATTGTGCCACACTAGTGACATTTATGTTATGGAAGATAGTGCACCTAACCATATATATTTAGTTAATAGTAGCAGGTAATATTAACTCTGTTGGTATTGTACTAGTGTATTACCATTAATGATATTAAAGATAGATAGGACAATATTGGCTAAGAAGAGATAGATAATGCACTGCCAGCTACTGCAACTATGATTACGGTTATATCAGATAGATCAAGCAATATTAGCTAACTGGAGATGGATAATGCATGGCCAATACGGAAGGAGTGGGTGAGCAGCTGGGGGCTCGGAAAGGGTGTTGTGGTAGTATTGGTTTGAGATATAACAGGAATCCATGGTAAGGTGCTCCAGCCGCTGCGATGTGACCCTGGCAGTTGAAAACGGCGTAAAACCCCAATAAACTCAAACCCAATAGGGAAAGATTTTATTCAGTTAACCATAACATAATTTCGGACAAACACTAAGTTACATAGGTTTTGTTGTACAAACTCGTAACTATGGCTTGATTCAAGCCTTACTGCATTAAAGGAACCTTCACTGAAATTTGAACTCATTTTATATGACATGTCAATATATTTCCCAATAGGTTACCCGATTGTTTTCGTGATAGTTGTGAAGTGGAGCTATCGGATGGCCAATTTAAAGATTATAGGAGATTTCAACATTATCCCTAGCAGGTCAGGTGAATAGGGCTTACATTGCGCCTGCCTCGCATTGAATGGATAAAAAGATACTTATATAAACAGTGTGTTTTTCAAGATTTAATAATCATTCTGAAAATTGAATTCTTATATTAATAATGAGTATGCTGTCCTTCTGACTAAATTGTTAGAGACAGAAAAGCGTGGATTTGAAAAGAATTACTAGGCCTAAGGAGAACTGATACTAGTAACACAAAATTATTCAAATTTATTTCAATGCATTTGAATTAGTTTGCATTTAATGTGGTTTAGATAAAAGTAACATTATGAAATTTGAATGACTTAGAAGTGGATGCTAAAAATTGATAGATTAATATACAAAATATTAATAGCGTACAAAGAATCAATGAATATGTAAGAAATTATGCCCCTTCATTGAACCTTTTCTGAAGTTTCTAAAATCTTGGATATTCTTCTAAACTGTAATTCTACTCTTGAAAGATAAAAGTTACACTGTAACTTGCATAATTAGCCTATATTCTACAATATGATCTTGAATATTAAGTAAGGAAAGTGATACGGTGTTTGATAAAGGTGAAGACTAAATTTACCATGTGCTAAATTTGGATGAGCGAGGTCTATCTTGTGTCAAATTTAAGTGCAGAGTGATAACAAAATACTGTGTTGGAACTTAAGTTTGGCAAGTTGTGACAGTGACTTTAACCCATTCCCACACAATGAGTCTTTTTGCCTCCCCGCAAGGTAATGTCTTTGGAAAACATCATGGAAAATGGAGAAATTGCTTGTGACAAGCAATTTCTTCATTTCCCACAAGTTTTCTACCCCAAAAATATAAAAGTGCATCCAGTTAAAATTGTCGTTTGGTAATGGGTTAAGTTACATGTGCCTCAGTGCTACAGAAAAGGGCTAAATGGCAAAATATCATTCCTTGTCAACCCTTTCCCAAACAAGACCTGGTTTTGACGTCCCTTATAGAACAGGCTTGGGAAAACATTGAAACAAAAGAAGAAACTGCTGATAACCAGCAGTTTCTCCTTTTGTCTCAATATTTTCTGTGCCATATTTTACACACATTATATCTTTATTGTCATCGATTTTGTCGTCAGAAGCAGTTTTTAAATTCGATCACCCTTAAAATTTGTCGTTTGGGAAAGGGTTAATGTACATCAAACTTTATTTATTTGGTGATTCAAATCATTTAATACATGTACCAACAATATAGGTTTTGATGTGAAAAAAGAAATTAAGAATGTCATTACCCCCTGTTATCTGTTATTCTACTATAGTACATTAATTAGCAGGGATATGGAAAATGCCTTGTGTTTTTAAGGACTAACATGGATCCTGAGCAGGTTGCATATGCATGCAGTCTGATCAGGATCCTAGTTATTCTCTTAAAACTGGAGATAGGTCAGAAAATTGCCTGTCAAATGACCTGCATAAATTATATATATGTGACCCGTCGCGCTAAAAGGGACCTTATCGTGTGTGAAAAATATCGACCCTAGTCGGTCTGCGCAGTCCGCGCAGCCAGACTAGGGCCGACACTTTTCACTTGCATGCATTTTTTTGTCTGCAATGTTTTCCCCATCTTACTTTAAGTTCATTTTTCGAATACAGTATCTGGTTTACCTATGCTGGGTCTGACAAGTTTGTCAAAGTTTGGATTTTTGGTATTCGGATAAGGTCCCTTTTAGCGTGACGGGTCACATATACTGACGTCAAATAGAAACGCTCCAACGAAATCTGTCGTTGTTTTCCTTATGCCTATTACAATTTTGTTGAAATGTACACTGTATATCAGTAACATGTGTTAGTGGATAGGCAACCACGAGTTCAAAGATTTTCTTATGAAACATCCGAATTGAAGGATTCCAAGACTAAATTCTAAAAAAAGGAGCTCGTAATACAGCCATTTTTGAATATGACATATGCATAAAACAAGTCGCGAGACAATTTAACATATTGTGTTTCTCGATTCGGTGTCTTGATCGACGTGTTAGAATTCTGCGAACGTTTATTGATCGGCCACGCTCAACTAGACCTCACATAATGCCTGTAAAGCAAGATAATTCTCCACTTAAACATCATGTACATTTCAGGTTTGTGACGTTTTGATCGTTGTTCTGTCGAATAGTTGGTAAATGTGGTGGCCAAATAAGTGTTTTTCTGGCAACTGTTGTTGTTGCAAGTAACGTTTGAAATAGACACACTGCTTGGAAAATAGAGCTCGTAGATTAGCCGTTTTCGAAATGGGAAAATCAAGAACAAGCCGCCTGACGTTTGGACGTCTTGCACTGCACGATTAGGCATCTTGGTCAACGAGTAGGAGTTACAGAAACATTTGCCAATCAGCCAAAGTCAAATAGACCTCATGTAACGCCTGTTATACAAGAAGCTGTCAAGCTGTGTTTCAGGCTTGAGACGTTGAAATCGACGTCAGGTTTAGTGTTCACTAACTGTGGTCACCAAATAAGACGTTTTACGGTATCTTTTGTCGCCGCAAGTAAAGTTTGAACCACGCACTACTGCTTTTCAAATGGAAATTCTGATACCGCTCTGTTTAAATGTGCCTTTTTTAGCTCGACTTTTCGAAGAAATTGAGAGCTTATACTGTCACCCGGGCGTTGGCGTTGGCGTTGCAACCAAGGTTAAAGTTTTTTCAAACATTAATAACTTCCATACTATCAAAGGGATTCAACCCAAACTTGGAATACTTATTTACCATCCCACCCTCTACCTTACTACCAGGGCCCATAACCCTGGCTACACTTTATTTGGAGTTATGCCCCCTTTATACTAAGCAACTTAGAAAGTCGAGCGCGCTGTCTTCGGACAGCTCTTGTTTGTAAACTGTAACAATTTGATAATTTCTTTATCATCATTTTTCAACAACAGATAATCAAATTTACAGATGGAAATCAATATTTGTAATTTCAAATCAGATTTACTGAATAATCGGACATTTATTAGTGCTGAGGCGTTTCTATTTGACGTCAGTATATATCAAATACTGCCCCTTGCTGAATAATTATCAAACGATATTTGTTGTATGGATTAACTTGTTCAATGTAAATTAGATTTAACCCCCAACTCAACTGATGAATTTTAAAAGGTTCAGTTAACTGAGGTTAGTCACTCATGAGGTCACAGGTTTGATCCCCAGCTGCTGCAAACATCCTTTCTGACATTTTGTCTGCCACCAATGGCTGGATGTCGTAAACTATTCGTGGTTAGGTGCTCCAGCCATGGCTGCCGCTACATGACCATAGTAGTTGAAAGTGGTGTTAAACACCACTTAACCCTTTCCCAAACAGCCAAAATTTATGGTGATCCACTTCAAAAACTGCCACAAATGACAAAATGCAGTTTACTAAAGATAGAATTTGTGTAAAATATGGCACAGAAAATATTGAGACAAAAGGAGAAACTGCTGATTATCAGCAGTTTCTTCTTTTGTTTCAATGTTTTCCCAAGCCTAAGGACGTCAAAACCTGGTCTTGTTTGGGAAAGGGTTAAATCCCATTCAATCATCAATGGGTTGTCAAAATTTATAACTATGTCAAAAAAGGTTAATGTAAGAACAAGCCAATGAAGTGTAATTTGATAAGTAGTTAATATTTTATAAGCTTATGGGGGGATTAATTTTGAATAGTGAGTGAAGTTTGATGAAACAATATTGATACATGTTATTTAGCAGATTTTAGGCTTATAACATTATATTATTTCTTTCTAAAAGTTCCTTTATCAGGTGTTTTAAATACCCTTTTGAGTTGTCAATAAATTTGATAATGAATTAACTTTAACGCTTTCCCAATCCCAAACAAGATCTGGTTTTGACGTTCCTATTAGAAAAGGCTTGGGAAAACATTGAGGCAAAAGTTTCTGTGCTATATTGTTCACAAATTCTATCTTCATCAACATCAATTTTGTCGTCTGCAGTACTTAGCTTTCTTTATCGGAACAGTCCAAATTTCACTGTTTTGGAAAAAGTGATATCAATATTATGTTTTCGCCTGCAACTCCATTTGAATAAGAACACAAGGGCGGATCTAGGGGTGGGGTCGGGGTCATGACCCCCCCTGGAATTGGCAGAAAATTGAATTTTGACTATATAACTTAACATATTTCACACATTTTAAGCCATTAATTCGGCTTTGACCCCCCTGGAAAAAGATCCTGGATCTGGCCTTGGAACAGCCCTAAAATGTTATCATTTGAAAAAAATTCCAGCTAACCCATCCCCACACAGTGACCTTTTTGATACCCTGTTAGATAAAAGGTTTTGGAAAACATTGTGGAAAATGAAGAAATTGCTTGTGACAAGCAATTTCTTCATTTTCCACAATGCTTTCTTCTATAAAAGATGTAAAAATTTGAAATTACATGAAATACAAAATGTCGTCTGTAACACCTTTGAATTTGGACAAGTCCCAAATTTTGCTGTCCGGTAATGGGTTTACCCTTTCCCAAACAAGACCTGGTTTTGAAGTCCCTGATAGGAAAGGCTTGGGAAAACATTGAAACAAAAGAAGAAACTGCTGATAACCAGCAGTTTCTCCTTTTGTCTCAATATTTTCTATGTTAACTTTTACACAAATCCTACCTTTATCAACATCCATTTTGATGTCTGCAGTGGCTTTCTAAGTGAAAGCGTCGGAATTTTCGTCGTTTGGGAGAGGGTTAATAACATCACACCTGACTTTGAATTATCTTCCATTTCAGATGTATTCAGTCTTAGATGAACAGAAGATCTGACTCTGATATATAAATGGTGAGAAGGTTCTGGGTGAAAGATTGTGAACAGAATGTTGATGAACAGATTATGTTGATGGACAAGGTTTACAAGTCTTAATTCCAGCAAATGATCAGGTATAGACTGTACTATACCGTATAGTACACCGATTTTAACCTGGTACAACTTATTTTTGTCTGCATAATCTGTTAGTGGAGTGTCAAGAAAGCATTTGCCTAAATGCGGTCATTACATATACAGATGGCTGAGCTTGGATAGCTCAGAGGTTACTGTCAGTTACTGTCGGTCCAGGGGTTGTGAGTTCAAACTCAGGCTTGGCCAATTTCCTTTCTGACATTTTATATTCATTTGTCTCACCAGTGAATGTGAATCAGTTAACCCATTACCACACAGTGACTCTTTTTGACTCCCTACAAGATGATGGCTTTGGAAAACATTGTGGAAAATGAAGAAATTGCTTGTGACAAGCAATTTTTTCATTTCTCAAAATATTTTCTGAACAAAAAGACCAAAAAGTTTAAATTTCATTCAATTTAGATAGGCGTCTGCCACATCTTTGAAATTGGATACATCTAAAATTTTGTCATTTTATAATGGGTTAAGTGAGATAGCAACTGGAGGCTCTGATTGGATATTGTGGTAGTTCTGGTGCGAGAAATAACAGGAATACACTGTGAGGTGCTCAAGCCGCCACGATATGACCATATCAGTTGAAACTTTAACTTGAAAGACAAAATTAAACTCCATTCTTTCGATTCTTTCATATGAATGCCCTGGGTTAACCCTTTCCCAAACAAGACCTGGTTTTGACGTCCCTAATAGAAAAGGCTTGGGAAAATATTGAAACAAAAGAAGAAACTACTGATAACCAGCAGTTTCTCCTTTTGTCTAAATATTTTCTGTGCCATAGTTTAGACAAATTTTATCTTTAATAACATCTATTTTGTGATTTGTGGCAGTTTTTGAAGTGGATCACCCTAAAATTTTGTCGTTTGGGAAAGCGTTAATGTTGGTGCTTTACATGACTGTTAATTTCCACAAACAGATGCAAAGTGCAGAGAAAAGTTGTAATGATTCAGAAATTTGCTCATTTTCTGTCAAATATTATTGCATGTATTATTATACGCCCGAAGGCTCGTATTATGTTATGGACCTGCTCGTCTGTCTGTCTGTCTGTCGGTCCGTCCGTTAGCAATTTCTTGTGTGCGCAACTCGTCCTACAGTTTTGATCGGAATTTGATCAAACTTTCCACAATGAATCTTTATGGTGTCGAGTTGTGCACCTTGCTTACGGAATTCAGATAACTCTTTTTGTTCTTGAATTATCTGCCCTTGAATTAAAAAAATGCCCATTTTCTTGTGTGCGCAACTCCTCCTACAGTTATGATCAGAATTTGATCAAACTTGCCACAATGAATCTTCATGGTGTCGAGTTGTGCACCTTGCTTACGGAATTCAGATAACTCTTTTTGTTCTTGAATTATCTGCCCTTGAATTAAAAAAATGCCCATTTTCTTGTGTGCGCAACTCCTCCTACAGTTATGATCAGAATTTGATCAAACTTTCCACAATGAATCTTTATGGTGTCGAGTTGTGCACCTTGCTTACGGAATTCAGATAACTCTTTTTGTTCCTGAATTATCTGCCCTTGAATTAAAAAAATGCCCATTTTCTTGTGTGCGCAACTCCTCCTACAGTTATGATCAGAATTTGATCAAACTTGCCACAATGAATCTTCATGGTGTCTAGTTGTGCACACCGCTTACGGAATTTAGATAACTGTTTTCATTCTTGAATTATCTGCCCTTAAATTTAAGAAAAAATGCCCATTTTCTCAAAAATGCCCATTTTCTCCTGTGCGCTACTTCTACAGTTTCAACCAGAATTTAATCAAACTAGCCACAATGAATCTCTATGGTGTCTTGTTGTGCAAACAAAATTTTGATAACTTTTCATGTTTGAATTATTTGCCCTTGAATCGAAAAAATGGCCAATTTTTACTGACAAGCCCCTCTCGGGCGTATATGCGCCGCTCTGCGAAACTCTTGTGTTTCAATGTTGACAGATCTTAAACCCTTTCCCAAATGGCATAATGTTAGGGTGATCCAATTTGAAGGTTGCTGCAGACAACAAAATGGTTGTTGATAAAGATAGAGTTTGTGTACATTATAGCAAAGAAAACACTGAGACAAAAGGAGAAAATGCTGATTATCAGCATTTTCTTCTTTTACCTCAATGTTTTCCCAAGACACATATTGTATATCAGAGATGTCAAAAGCAGATCTTGATTGGGAAAGGGTTGATACTTTGAACAATACACCTTATATTTACAGTATGGCAGACTGGAGTGTTAGCCTAATGAATGCTGGAGACTATCTATCCAGCCTCTCTATCAGTAATCATGATGAAGCCACATTCTGTACAAACTACAACATAGATGATTGTGTCAAACATCTCAATTCTGTAAGTTATCAATATTAGGAGTATTTGACTGGACCGTTTGTTGATGAATTATTTTTCGTAAATTAACTATTCATTCAACTGACAAAAACATGTCATAAAATTAAGTAACTTCTTAACGAAAAAAAGTCTGCGTTAACTATGTCACGTGACAAAACAAGCATGTCAAAATGCTAATATTGTAGCTTAAAATTATTTCAATATGTACCTATTGCAATTTTATGGACAAACTTGAATAAATAGCCTATTGATAGAAAGGATATTAAAAGATAAAATCAATAAAGATGGTGCTTCATTTACGGATGTACACGAAGAGGTTTCATCGGGTATTTTCGTTACCGAATAGTAATGAGAAAGGCCGACGATGCACAGATTTCAAAATGGCGGCATTTACGTTAACTAATTCCGTCTTTTGTATTCGACTGGATGAAAATTGTTGACTAATAGTGATGGTCTGCGCAGGTGGGCGGAGCTAAGCATTACTTAACGAAAATGTTGCAGTCGAATACACCTATTGTTTTCTGCCTTTACTTAAGGGGGCCCATGCTAGGTATTTCAGGGATCAGAACAACACAGGGACAGTCAGAGTTTGCATTTATTGCATCAATGTGTGGTGAACTGAATTATCTAGAATCAAGAAGAAACAAATATAGCGCTAGTACAAAGTTATTCTCCATTGTGTCATGGACTGATTAGTCTCCAAAATTTCCATAGCCCTAGTCTGAAGTGTTTTATTATGTTATGGCCCTAGTTTTCTTGCTGACTGTCCATCAGTTCTGTCCATTGTTGGTTGTTCCGGCCACCGCAATATGACCATAGCCGTTGAAAATGGTGTAAAACCCAAATAAACCAAACCAAACTAAACCATCAATTCTGTCCATCTAAGCAATTTCTTGTGTGTGGAACTCCTACAGTTTCAAACAGAATTTAATCAAACTTGCCACAAGGGATTTCCATGGTGCCTAGTTGTGCATACGGCTTACAAAATTGGGAAAATTCTTTTTGTTCTTGAATTATCTGCCCTTGAATTGGAAAAAATGTCCATTTTCTTGTGTGCAATTCCTAGAGTTTCTACCGGAATTTGATCAAACTTACCACAATGAATGTCTTTGGTGGCTAGTTGTGCAAACCACTTACCAAATTCAGATAACTCTTTAATCTTGTATTATCTGCCAATTTTACTGACAAGCAGTATATATGTTCTGTGAAGCCCTTGTTGTTGAATATCATACTATAATTTGAGCAACGTTTGTCTGTTTGTCCGTTTGTTCCCCTACTCCTCCCAGGTCCTTGGGCCGATCTTCACCAAACTTGGAGGGAAGGTGGAGGGCGGCCCCGGATATTAGCTTGAGGGGTTCATTTTTTGAAAGGTCTAGGTCATCGAGGTCAAAGGTCAAATTTATGTTTTTACGGGTTACGGGTATCGTTTTTACGGGTTACGGGACGGGATTGCTTACGGGTTACGGGACGGGATTAGGTGGAGGGCAGCCCCGGATAGGTCAAGGTCATCGAGGTCAAAGGTCAACCCCGGATAGGTCAAGGTCATCGAGGTCAAAGGTCAAATTTCGAGACGGGTAAAATTGCTAGTTTATGTAATGCAGATTTTACTTTCTGTTTACAGGAGTTGGTTGGTCTAGGATTATCTCCTCTCTATAGAGACGGAGCTGGCCTGACCACATCGGCCCTCAACAACCTGAATGATGTACTGAGGATGTATCAGAAAACAGGGAGGGTAAAGGAGGAACTAGAAAATAGGTAACCACTGCATATTCTTTTATTTAACCTTTTCCCAAACAAGACCTGCTTTTGATGTCTCTAGTACATAAGGATTGGGAAAACATTGAAATAAAAGAAGAAACTGCTGATAACCAGCACTTTCTCCTTTTGTCTGAATATTTTCTATGCCATATCATACACAAATTCTATCTTTGCTAACTTCCATTTTGCCTTGTGGCAGTTTTTGAAGTTAACCCATTACCAGACGTCAACATTTCAGACTGGTCCATATTCAAAGATGTTGCAGATGACAATTTCATGTGCATGAAACGTTACAACATCAAGGTCACTGGACATGTTACGAGATGGGGGATGGGGACATTTTGCCGCTTGTACTTTTGTTTCCCGAAATGTTCAAATTGGTTACTCATTATCCCCTTTTGAAGTCATTTTATAGAGATCCAATGATAATCAGTATTCAGAGCTACAGATAAGAGGCAGGAATACAATATTTCACTTATTGTTCATTACACCCTATGTTGTGGGTACTCATGGGACGTAAAACTCCATTCAAATCAAGTCAGATGAGTACCTATTACATAGGGTTTGACTAATTAGCCCTTTCCCAAACAAGACCTAGTTTTGACGTCTCTAATAGATATAAAGATTGGGAAAACACTGAGGCAAAATAAGAAAATGATAATCAGCATTTTCTCCTTTTGTCTCAATATTTTCTGTTCCATATTGTACATAACGCTATCTTTTTAAACTTCCATTTCATAGTCTGCAGAAGCTTTTGAATTTGACCCCCGTAAATTTTTGCCATTTCAGAAAGGGTTAAATTAAAAAAAAACTTTTATTATTTCAGGCTACACAGAATAAACAGCGATTTGACCC
Organism: Fragum sueziense; assembly: GCA_963680895.1. Lineage (NCBI taxonomy): Eukaryota > Metazoa > Mollusca > Bivalvia > Cardiida > Cardiidae > Fragum > Fragum sueziense. The sequence continues at coordinate 47,073,654 of OY804594.1, forward strand.
AGAACTACTCGATTACAAAACATTTAAAATCTGATAATGAGAGGCTTGGAAGGGAAGTTGCCAAAGAACGAGAGAAACACAGACAGACGGACAGCAAACTGAGATCAATAAGTGCCAAATTGAAAAAGGAAAAGGAAGAGGTAAATAATCTTTTATGAAACTAATACAAGTACGAGTTTTGTAAAAGCTTAATGTAAAATGACAAAAGAAAAAAATAAAAAAAATTGAAATTCTAAGTGATAGATGCATTTTCAATTTGATTAATCTGTAGGAATATCATCTTTGCTGGCCAAGGTTGAACCCACCTACGTTTGTATTCACCCTTTGTGGATTTAGTCCGATTTTTCTTGAAATAGCGAAACACCACCTAGCAGTTGTCCTGCTGGTTGTTATGAAGTAGCAACCAATCAAACGTTGCCATTTGACGTTATTTTGTCAATTATTGATGACGTCATTAATGTGCGTTCTCTTTCGCGTTCTACACCATACAAACTAGGTAAAAATAGCTGCTTTTCTGGTCAAATTGTCGCAAGTATAATAGTTTGTCAAAAAAAAAAAAATAAAAATAGAAATATGTTGTCTATTGCAATGAAATTATTAGGAAATATCGCTCATCTTCCCCTTTTGAGTTGCAAATGCAATGCCTTTTTCCGCCTGTTGTCATGAATTGTTTACAAATAACAAATGGATTTATCCAGTCATCTGATTGATTCCAGTGAGGTCTCGCTGAACCAATGAAAACGCTTTCCAGGACACCAAGAAAATCGGACTAAATATGCCGACGGTGAATACAGAAACGGCGTTACGTCGTAGATTTCACCCTTGGCTTGTGAAGATGTAGGAATATTGACTTTGAGCTTGTTTTTTATGTTTCAGAATCTCTTCTTTGAAGGGTGGGGGGTGAGGGGTATGATGGACTGGTCACAGCAACACATTGATGTATGTAGATACATGTATAATAAAAATGTATAGATTTGTGTAAAATGATGTATACTGCAAAGTAAATGGTAGCAGTCGTCTTAAAGCCATAACTCAGGTTTTTCCACAACAAAGCTTCTGGATGGGCAAAACAAATTTAGGTTGTTACCACTCCTGCTTATCTAGAAATTTGTGAAGCCAAAAAATGTGGTCCCATCATGAAAAATGAACAGCTATTGGGATATATTTAGTGATAAAACATTGCTTGTATTCTTTATTGCAGCTGAAAAAGTTACAATCTATTGTGAAAACCCGAGATACTCATTATTTACATGAAATGAAGAAAAAAGAGAGAGAGATTAACAAACTAATGGACAGACTGAATCATTTGTTGATGGATAAAACTCCTGATAGAAAAATAGGTATGAACCCTATTGCTGAAGTTGACTGTTCCTTACTATTCTCAGAATAAAATTTCCCGACCCGAAAAATGTCTGCTTTTGATAGCACCAAATCATCCAAGCTAGGGAAAATGCTATTTAAAGAAAAGAATAAAGAAAAGAACAATTATCCCTGCAGGGTTTTCCATGACGCACAAATCATGCATCATTGTCGCAATTTCAAAACAAATGACCCCTTAGAAATTTACTTGAGGGACATTAATGATTCAAGCTTTAAAATCCAGATTTTCATATGATACTTGAGTCCTAGGGCATTTTACCCACAAAATAGTAGAAATGACCCCTAACTTTGAAGGCAAGGGGATCACAATGACCCCCAAATTCTCATGATCAGGGAAAACCCTGGCCCTGTAATTATTTTATCTTTTTATGATCATTTGAATACATTGAATTCATATCTTAAAAAAGTTTTAATTTACTCCCTGACAGCTGTGTTCCTGCATGGTGGAATATGTCCATAAATTAGTGCAATAGTGTTGAAGATATAATGACTGATTAAAGTTGATTTGTTTTATTTTTAACTACCGTATAGCACTTTATTTCTGCAGGGTCCAAATTCTGCGGTTTTTCCAGAAATCAGGCGGGTTAAATTTCTGCGGAACATATTTCTGCGGTCTCTCATTTTGCAAAATCAAAGATTTTATTTCTGCGCTATCAAATCAGTTTTAGTCAGTATCAGACATAGTTTGAAAGACGATGCTTACCAAATATTCTAATTATTCCGTTTGGATAAGAGGATAATCCCACTCATTTACCAGTATCTATAAAGGAGTTATGGGAAACAATGCCGTATACAGATAGGTGTGAAAAGAAAGACGTGTCAAACTGTTACCAATCAGTCAAACTTGTTAAATCTTTGTTTATTGATTAACTAAAATGTCTTATCTACACCTAAGTTAAAACCGTAGTTACACCATTTTTGAATAGGAAAGCACTCCATTATTGTGATATTGTTCTTTCCATCGGGTGGTAACAGTTTAACTTGTCCATGTACTGACTAAAATTACAGACAACAACCTCTACATTCAGGATTAATATTCTGCGGATTTTATTTCTGCGGTGCGGTCCACAACCACAGAAATAGCAGAAATAAAGTCCCCGCAGAAATAAAGTGCTATACGGTACTTTAAATGGAGATAATTTCATCATGAATTACTATAGTTCTGCACTGACTCTTAAGGTACTTCTTCAATGTTTTGTATTGCAGGAATGGAGATGGTCGGTTTGTTACATAGAGGAGATAACAAGAGAAGTAAATGGAAAAACACATCTAGTAGTAACAAGTGAGTGTCAGTGGTTAATCCATTACCAAACAGCAAAATTTTAGACTGGTTAAAATTCAAAGGTGTTGCAGACAAAAATAACAAATGCATCAAATTTTTATGCCCCTGTATCGAAAGATCGGGGGCATATTAATTTACTTGTGTCTGTCTGTCTGTCCAAAAACATAACAATCTTAACATTTGCCTTTTCTCCAAAAGTATTCAACATACAAAGCTCAAATTTGGTATGCAACTTTCTGTCACAAAAAGTTAACATTTTAGAAAAATGGCCATATCGGGGGCATTTGTGTTTCACAAACACATCTTGTTTTATTTTTGTGTTTTTGTTGTGTGTAGAAAACATTGTGGTAAATGAAGAAATTAATTGTCACAAGCAATTTCTACATTTTCCACAATGTTTTCCCAAGCTTATATCTTGTAGTGTGTCAAAAGGTGTCATTGTGTGAATGGGTTATCCCTCTTCCAGACAAAATTTTCTTCGGTTGAAATTAGGACTTGCAAACATGATCATTTTATTCGAAACAGCACAATATGTTGAACACTAAGCCATTTAACATAAGTCATTTTCATAGGACCTTTCATTTTATTCCAAGCCTGGATAGCTTGGTCTGCACATTTAGAGACTATTCATCCAGGGGTTGCAGATTTTAAACCCAATATCCTTTTTGACATATACAAAAGTAATTCTGTCTCTTACCAATGGATATATGAATCATCAAAGTGAGAGAAAAGTTGGAGGCTTGGAATGGATGTAGTGGTAATACTGATGTGAGAAATGCCAGGAATCTATGTTCCTCTAGCCGTCCCAATTTGACCAAATCGGTTGAAAGAGAACTTGAACCCCATTAAATCATTTGTTATTATGAATGTTAATTTCAAATATCTAGGCCATTTAGAAACAAAAAAAAAAACGAATTGATGGTAAACATGTCTGATTAGATTACTGTTTTATACAGTACATAGGCAGTGGTCCTGTTTAGACCTTTTCAATTGATTGAAAATATAGACTTTTATTATGCCCTCTTTCAAATATAAGGGGGGATATTATTTTACACATGTCTGTCTGTCTGTCTGTCTGAAAACTTAACATTGGTCATTTTGGGGGCATTAGTGTTTCAACAAGCACATGTTGTTTTGTTAAAAGTAATTTCTCTTTGTAGACAAGAGGAGATGTACCAGTTGTTGATACATAATTATGAGGAGAAGCAGCAAGAGTTACGAGTAGAAAACAGTAATTTACGTGACTGTCTCATGGATATGCAAAGAGAGATGACTGGCTTACTCGATATGTCTAGTGATGTGATTAATGAAAACATATCTAAGGTAAGCCACAACTATGAGGAGAAGCAACAAGAGTTACGAGTAGAAAACAGTAATTTACATGACTGTCTCATGGATATGCAAAGAGAACTGACTGGCTTACTCGATATGTCTAGTGATGTGATTAATGAAAACATATCTAAGGTAAGCCACAACTATGAGGAGAAGCAACAAGAGTTACGTGTAGAAAACAGTAATTTACGTGACTGTCTCATGGATATGCAGAGAGAACTGTCTGGCTTACTGGATATGTCTAGTGATGTTATTAATGAAAACATATCTAAGGTAAGCCACAACTTTGAGGAGAAGCAACAAGAGTTATGTGTAGAAAACAGTAATTTACGTGACTGTCTCATGGATATGCAGAGAGAACTGTCGGGCTTACTCGATATTTCTAGTGATGTTATTAATGAAAACATATCTAAGGTAAGCCACAACTTTGAGGAGAAGCAACAAGAGTTACGTGTAGAAAACAGTAATTTACGAGACTGTCTCATGGATATGCAGAGAGAGCTGACTGGCTTACTTGATATATCTAGCGATGTTATTAATGAAAACATATCTAAGGTAAGCCACAACTATGAGGAGAAGCAACAAGAGTTACGAGTAGAGAACAGTAATATACGTGACTGTCTCATGGATATGCAAAGAGAGCTGACTGGCTTACTTGATATATCTAGTGATGTTATTAATGAAAACATATCTAAGGTAAGCCACAACTATGAGGAGAAGCAACAAGAGTTACGAGTAGAAAACAGTAATTTACGTGACTGTCTCATGGATATGCAGAGAGAACTGACTGGCTTACTTGATATAATCTAGTGATGTTATTAATGAAAACATATCTAAGGTACCGTAAATCATTTTTCCTTTCATGGCAAAATTTCTTGAATAACTCAGCCAAATTTAAGAAGCCATTATATCATTCCCTCCCTAAAGAAAATGTAGAAAAACATCTAGAGAAAAGAAGAAAATGCTGATATTCAGCATTTTCTTCTTTTCTCTTGAGGTTTTTGTACATTTTCTTGATGTTGACTGTGATGTAGTATCCAATTTGTCTGAATTTGTTCTTTTGTTTGTTGTCTACAATATATGGGTGATTTAAAAAAAAAAAGAGGATAAAGTGTGACATTGGGTGTCAATAATTAAAATTATTATTTGCTGATGTTTTCTCTAGAAATGTTTTGCTAATATGTCAAAGTTTCAGAAAATATACATGGGAAGGTGAAGGACAAAGACAATTTCCTTTTTAATTTCGAATTTGTTCAAATCCATTGACTCATTTTTTAAGGATATCTGATTTTTTCTAGACATCTTAAGGCTTGGAAAAGTTATATAATTGAAAGATTATTTGTCTTTTAAGTTTAAAGCATAGGTAAAGCTACAATCTGATACCAAAATTTGCTACTTCTGCGAGATGTATCAAATTTTATGACAATTTTAAGTAGAATTTTGCTCTGTTTTTTTCATTTATCACTAGTAAAAGTTTCTGTAAAAGATGCAATATGCTAGGAAAATAGCTGTAGTTCTATCTAATGTGACAATGAACACATAGCTATAGATAAGCCAAAAGCCGTTTTTCTACAAGTAGCCACAAGTAGTTTACATGGCATCAAAGAAACTGGAAAGTCCGTTTCACTGGGGACAAAAATATGAACAAAATTGTCTTAAGCCTTCTTCTTTTTAGAAGCTGATATAATGTATATGAATTTTGTATGTATCATTGACAAGGCCTTGCAGATTAATAAATTTTGGTATTTTTCAAAGGTCTGAAACAACCAACTGGCACATATTTCTAAGCTACACCTACATTATAAAAGTTAAGATACCGAAATAAATGGTAGAAGAACTCAAATTGATTCTTGTTTAGTTTGAATGTAAAGAACATTGCCCAAAGACACAATAAAAGATGTATACAAACTGAAATATGCAAAGATTCTGAAAAAAGTCACAAGATACAAATGTAGCTGAAACCGTTTCACTGGGGACATAAAATTGTAAGGCTCAGGATGAATAAGACTAATTTGTTATTGTTCATAGTTCATTTTTTCAATAATTTCAGACATGGCAGTTGCTTTTTAGATTTAATATCAATATATAAGTACAATTTTGCTGTCAGAAATTTAGAAAATGATGTCTTTGATATTTTACCTACACCATAGGGATATCAAGAAAAAATTCTTGTGAAATATCAGAAAATAACCTATTTTTACTAACAAGTAATCAGAAGTAACCAGGCAACATCCTAAACTTAAGATCTTTTAACAGTTAGACTGATATAGTGTCATGCAGCAAAATTGTGTTTCACTGGGGACATTTGTTTTCAGATGATAGATAACAAATGCACATCCGCCTCTCTTTTATTCTATTGCTGGTGATCTTTTTGGCACAAACTCTCTTGGAAAATATAAAAGAATGAATATTTGAAAAAGATGGGGAACAATTATAAGCACCCAAACACAAAATGTTTCACTGGGGACAATTTGGGGTACCCACAGATATAGCTCTCAGATCAAAGTGTAAAGACATGCAACAATAGTTTTATGCTTATTTTAATCTTATAATATCAAAATCATCAAATTAACTTAATTAACAGGTGGCAATTCTACAGAAATCAAATAAGACCAAAATACATTGAGAATCAAGTAAATTTTGACAAAATTTTCGTCAGCATGTTGTATGTTATAAACCCAGAATGTATAGTCTAAATAAGGTAATATGCATCTGAAACCTTTAAGAAGATAAAGATTATAAGTCAAAGTTTCATTTAAATACTAGGTTTCCATCACCAAATACCTACACTTTATGTAATAACAGTCCTAATAACGATGTTATCAGAAAATGTCACACAAAAATCGTTTCACTAGGGACAATTTTAGCATCATTTTTTGTCATAAAATTTTTATTTATCAAGATATGTTCATGAAATTTTGTAGGTATCTTAACACTAAGGCAACACTTATTTAAGGACAAAAAGCTCACCAAAAGCTTTTAAAGTATTTTCTGTAGCTCACTTTGAAAAAAAAATCCTCTTTTTTTTTAAATCACCCATATATAACTATTTTTGTCTAAAAATTGATCAATTTACCAGACTGTCTCATGGATATGCTGAGAGAACTCACAGGATTACTTGATTTGTCTTGTGATGTTATTAATGAAAACATATCTAAGGTAGTTAAGGTAGTTATATCCCCGCAAAACAAATGTTTTATTATACCCTCGCAAAGGAATTTTAAGGGGTATACTGGAATCAGTCTGTCTTTCAGTCTATCTTTCTATCTGTCCGTCTGTCCATGTACAAAATACTTTTGCAGAGCATATTTTTGAAAGTATAGTAGCTATGATCATGAAACTTCATGGGTAGATAGATCTCACTTGGGAGCAGTGCATTGTATAAAGAGCCTTAACCTTACTGATTTTGTGAGTTATTGCCCTTTGTTTTTTACAAAAGACGGTTTGTCCAGACAAATGTACTGGTGGGCGTATTTTATTATCTTTAGTGATAAATTTCTAGTCAATTCTTTTGTTTACATAGGATAAAATTTAAATTTGAATTGACATATCACTGATTTAAAAAAAAATACCTTGTAACTGCAGCTTAAAACATGCTGCAGTTATAAAGTTTTTGTTGAAAAGAGACAAAATGCACACATTTGAACATCCAACATTTTGTGATCGCAACTCCTACATTTATTAGCAGGTTTAGATAATTTTTTTAAGGAATATTTTTGTCACTCTACCCAGGGCTTATTATCAGGGTTTTGCCTTGTTACAATGCTTCACAGGGGGAAAAAAGAGACTTACTGCAAAATAGGTTACACATGTTGTGACTATGGCATTCTTATTATTGGATCATTTCCTTGACTCTTCATTATTTGTCCTTTAAATTTTATATTAAATGACCTTTCTCATTGACATGTCCATTTCTATGTTTATGCGTTGCTCTGTGCACTGAGGAGCTTGTTCAATATTACCTGATAATGTAAATTAACAAAATTTCTGTTTAACTCATTTCTGAACAATAAGAAATTGAACTGTTCAAATTTGAGAGAAGTTGCAGATGACATCTTAAATTTTGCAGTCTCTTGGTAGAAAATGTGGGAAATGAAGAAATTGCTTGTTACAAACAATTTCTTCATTTTACACATTGTTTTACAAAGACTTTATCTTGTAAGGCGTCAAAAGTTGTCACTGTCAGTCTGTGTGTGGTAATCAGTGGTGGATCCAGGATTTATGTGAGGGGGTTCGAATATACAATTGGTGGGGGGATAGTTTACATATCATTACACAATTTTGACTGAATTTCTGCATGAGTTTGAAATAATCAGGCCTCAGAGGGGGGTTCCTTTTTACCCCCCTCTGGATCCGCCACTGGTAATTGGTTAAAGTGACATTTCACGATATTTTTCCGAAATTTTAGTTTTATTTTTATCTGAAAGAGCGTATTTTCTTACAAAAATTCTGAAAATATCAAGCTAAAACATAGCACCGCTTACGAGAAATATATATTTTTGTGCTAAAATTAATCAAATTGTTGTCCACAACAGTTCGGATTTATATGTAATTTTCCATTTCTGTCTCGACTTTAAGGCATATTTTTTTTGCTTATAAATAACAACTTAAAAAAAAACTGATAGCATTTATACGCATTAGAATAACAAATCTTTGCATCAAGACATACTTTAAAAAATGAAATTGGAATGTTATGCCCCTTTAATCTATTTCAGAATGGTGGTCTGTCAGCCAGCAGCAGTGAGACAGATCTTTCTACTTCCTCCTGCCTCTCTAATGATATTACAGACGGTATGTCAACTTGGTATCTAGGTTCTGTTATTTCGAAACTTTACCAGACATAGCCTAATTGTGACCCGTCACGCTAAAAGTGACCTTATCCGAACTCCAAAAATCTAAATTTTGACAAACTTGTCAGACTCATCACAGGTCAACCAGATCCAGTGTGCAAAAAAAGAACATATGGTGAGATAGAGAAAACACTCTGGATTTAGAAAATTATATAAAAGTGAAAAGTGTCGCCCTAGACCGACTAGGGTTGATATTTTTCACACCTCCTATAAGCTCCCATTTAGCTTGACGAGTCACATATATAAAACAGGTTTGAAAAGGAGTAGTGAAAAGTAAAAAAACAACCAAATATTCTATGGGTTAACAGGTTGGGTGCATAAGTTTTGTGTAACTCCCTGTTTAGAACTGAATTTTTATGCCCCCGTATCGAGAGACCGGGGGCATATTGTTTTACTCGTGTCTGTCTGTCTGTCTGTCCGTCCGTCTGTCTGTCCGTCCGTCTGTCTGTCTGTCCGAAAACTTAACCTTTGCCTTTTCTCCAAAAGTATTTGACATACAAAGTTCAAATTTGGTATGCAACTTCCTTTCAATGATATCTATCTGTTCCATGCAGTTTGACCTTCCTCAAGGTCATCTGTTAACCCTTATCAACCCTTTACTCTACAAAAACTTAACCTTTTACTCCGAAAACTTAACCTTTGCTTTTTCTCCAAAAGTATTAGACATTCAAAGCTCAAATTTGGTATACAACTTCCTTTCAATGATATCTATCTGTTCCATGCAATTTGACCTTCCTCAATGTCATCCCTTAACCCTTAATAACCCTTTACTCCACGAAAATTTAACATTTTAGAAAAATGACCATTTCGGGGGCATTTGTGTTTCACAAACACATCTTGTTTTTTTTGCTTAAATGGTTTACTGTCGACACTTGTTATGTCAACATCGGATAAGTCAAATTTTTGCCTAAGTCGAAGTTCAAATCTGGTCCCGTCCTCATCAATGGACATAATTTTTTCAAACAAAATAATTTTGAGCTCAATATAGCTATTGAAATATAGTAGGAAAAGGATAGAAATTGCTCATTTAAATTGCTCGAAACGAGCAATTTCTTTCCTTTTCCTACAATATTTCAATAATAATCGTACTTGATCACTCAAAAACGGTCAAATATCAACTTTATAGAAGCCGAACAAAATCGGATGAGTCAAATTCCGGATATGTCGAGGTATTTTGATGGCCCCTCCGACTTCGACATAACGAGTGTTGACTGTACTTTTAAAGATGTTATCCAACCAGACCCTCCATGTTGTTCGTTGGGAAACATACCTTGGGAGTTTTTATTGCGATTTAGTGTTTAATACAGCTGCCATTCAATGGAAATCATGTATGGTTTTAAATTGATAGCACCTTTTTTTTATTTTTTTAGCTCACCTGAGCACAAAGTGCTCGAGGTGAGCTATTGTGGTCACTCACGGTCCGTCGTCCGTCCGTCCGTCAACAATTTCTTCAAACATCTTCTTCTCCAAAACCAACAGGCCAATTTTGACCAAACTTGGCAGGAATGTTCCTTGAGTGACCCTTCTCAAAACTTGTTCGCGGATTTTTTGATTCGTCAAAAAATGTGGGCGTGGCAGGGCGGGGCTTATCAGACTTAGAGAAATCCTAAGAAAATTCTTTAAAAATCAACCATTGGGCCAATTTGAACCAAACTTGGCAGAATTGTTCCTTGAGTGACCCTTCTCAAAACTTGTTCGCCGATTTTTGATTCGTCAAAAAAGGTGGCCGTGGCAAGGAGAAAGGGGCTTATCAGACTTAGAGAAATCCTAAGAAAATTCTTTAAAAATCAACCATTGGGCCAATTTGAACCAAACTTGGCAGAATTGTTCCTTGAGTGACCCTTCTCAAAACTTGTTCGCCAATTTTTGATTCGTCAAAAAGCGTGGCCGTGGCAGGGAGAAAGGGGCTTATCAGACTTAGAGAAATCATAAGAAAATTCTTTAAAAATCAACCATTGGGCCAATTTGAACCAGACTTTGTAGGGATGTGCCTTAAGCCATTCTTTTTAAAATTTGTTCACAAATATTTTCATTTGTAAAAAATTGTGGCCGTGGCAGGGAGAAAGGGGCTTATCAGACTTAGAGAAATCATAAGAAAATTCTTTAAAAATTAACCATTGAGCCAATTTGAAGCAGACTTTGCAGGAATGTTCTTTGAGTCTCTCTTTTCAAAATTGATTCACAAATTTTTACATTTGTCAAAAAATGAGGGTGTGGCAGGGAGGAAGGGGCTTTTCGGCCTTAGAGAAATCCTAAGAAAATTCTTTAAAAATCAACCAATTGGCCAATTTGAACCAAACTTTGCAGAATTGTTCCTTCAGTGACCCTTTTCAACATTTGTTCATAAATTTAAAGTTTCGTCAAAAAATGTGGGTGTGGCAGGGCAGGGCTTATCTAACCAAGAGAAATTGTTAAAAAATTCTTCAAAAATCTTCTTCTCCTTAACCATTGGGCCAATTAGAACCAAATTTGGCAGGAATGTTCCTTAGGTGACCCTTCTTAAGATTTGTTCGCGGATTTTTTATTCGTCCAAAATTGTGGGCGTGGCAGGTCAGCACTTATCGGACTTGGAGAAATCATAAGAAAATTCTTTAAAAATCAATCATTGGCCCAATTTGAACCAAACTTGGCAGAAATGTTCCTTTGGTGACTCTTTCAAAAAAATGTGAATTTTTGTATTTTCTGAAAAAGTGGGCGTGGCAGGGCCTGACTTATCGGACTTAGAAAAATTCTAAGAAAATTCTTTAAAAATCAACCATTGGCCCAATTTGAACCACACTTGGGTGACTCTTTTCAAAATTTGTTATTCGTCAGAAAAAGTGGGCGTAGCTTATCGGACTTACAGTGTTGGCAAATTTTGTGTTGGACAAAAAAAGTGGCCGTGGCAGGGCGTGGCTTATCGGACTTAGAGAAATCATAAGAAAATTCTTTTAAAATCAAGATTGGGTCAATTTGAAACAAATTTGGCAACAATGTTCCTTGAGTGACCCTTTGCAAAATTTGTTTGCAAATTTTTGATTCATCAAAAAAGTGGGTGTGTCTTTGAACTTCTTTCAGGTGAGCGATATAGGGCCATTCTGGCCCTCTTGTTTAAACAATTAATGTATGAAATTACATAGATTTTGAAAAATCTATGGGAATAAATGATTCTGGTGATATGTGCATTGTGAAGAGGTTGAAATCTGTTGAAACTCACTTTCAAATTTTGGTGAATTAACAAAGTGCTCAAGGTGAGCTATTGTGATCACTTTTTGTCCGTCGTCAGTCTGTCCGTCCGTCTGTCTGTCTGTCTGTCAGGCTGTCCACAATTTTGTGTTTACGCTCTAGCATCGACAAATATCAATAAATCTTGATCAAACTTTGTCAAAACAAGTATGGTCATAAGTTCTTGGATGAGTTCGATTATGGGCCAGATCGGACCAGAATGTGCTGAGTAAAACTTGGAGACAATGTTGGAGACCATAAGATCTCGGATGAGTTCGGTTTTCAGTATGATTTGATCAGAAAGATGAGAGTTATGTGCCCTTAAATTCGACAAAATTACTATTTTCGGCTGTTTTTGACCTTGTTTACACTCTAGAATCTACAATTATCAATCAGTCAAGACAAAACTTGGACATAATGTTGGGAATTATAAGATTTTAGATAAGTTCGATTTTCAGTCTGATCTGATCAGAAAGTCCAGAGTTATGTGCCCTTGAATTTGACAAAATTGTCATTTTCGACTGTTTTCGACCTTGTTTACACCCTAGAATCTACAATTATATATCAATCAAGACAAAACTTGGACACAATATTGGGGACCATAACATCTCAGATGAGTTTGATTTTCTAATTGATCTGATGAGAAAGTCAAGAGTTACGTGCCCTTGAATTTGACAAAATTGCCATTTTGGCTGTTTTCGACCTTGTTTACACTCTAGAATCTACAATTATCAATCAATGAAGACAAAACTTGGACACAATGTTGGGGACCATAAGATCTGGGATGAGCTTGATTTTCAGTTTGATCTGATCAGAAAGTCTAGAGTTATGTGCCCCTGAATTTGACAAAATTGCCATTTTCGGCTGTTTTCAACCTTGTTTACACTCTAGAATCTACAATTATCAATCAATCAAGACAAAGCTTGGACACAATGTTAGGGACCATAAGATCTCGGTTCACTTTGATTTCCAGTCTGATCTGATCAGAAAATCGAGAGATACGTGCCCTTGAATTTGACAAAATTGCTGTTTTTGGCTGTTTTCAACCTTGATTACACTCTAGAATCTGCAATTATTGACCAATCAAGACAAATCTTGGACACAATGTTGGGGACCATAAGATTTTGGATGAGTTGGATTTTCAATTGGATCTGATCTGAAAGTCGAGAGTTATATGCCCTTGAATTTGATAAAATGCTGTTTTCAACGGTTTTCTACCTTGTTTATACTCTAGAATCTACAATTATTTATCATTCAAGACAAAACTTGGACACAATGTTGGGCACCATTACATCTCTGATGAGTTTGATTTTCACAATGTTATTGATCATAAGTTCGTTTTCAGTCTTAAAGTCATAAATATCAATTGAATTGAACAAAAATGTTGCTCATATCATTTTGGTACAGGTGAGCAATATAGGACCATCATGGTCCTCTTGTTAATTTCGTTTCTTTTCAGATTATTTCCAGATGCCTTATGATATTTTACGAGAAAATCTGCAGAGGAATTTTCAAGACACCTGTAAGAAGATTAAAGACAGCATCAAAAAGTGTTCAAACTCATCACATTCCAGTAAGTGATACCCAAACTACCCTACACAGCATCCTGATTTCTAACCCATTACCCAACGACAATATTTTGGGCTGTTCCAAATTCAAAGATATTGCAAACGATAATTTCAAGTGAATGGAATCTAAAATCTGTTTTACCTTTTTGGGTAGAAAACATTGTGGGAAATGAAGAAATTGCTTGTCACAAGCAATTTCTTCATTTTCCACTATGTTTTCTAAATCCTTTTTAGCTCGACTTTTCGAAGAAAATGAGAGCTTATACTGTCATCCGGGCGTCGGCGTCTGCGTTGCAACCAAGGTTTTTTCAAACATCAATAACTTCCATACTATCAAAGGGATTCAACCCAAACTTGGAATACTTATTCACCATCACACCCTCTACCTTACTATAAGGGCCCATGACCCTTGGACCACTTTATTTGGAGTTATGCCCCCTTTATACTAAGCAACTTAGAAAGTCGAGCGTGCTGTCTTCGGACAGCTCTTGTTCTTTTGGAGAGTCAAAAAGAGTTAATGTGCAGTAATGGATTAAGCTAAAGGGAAAAAACTGTAAAATAATTTGCTTTCTGTTGGAGGATCTATTGATATTATCTCTTAAGTTTTGTAATTGAATCAAACATTGCAGTACTAGCATTCTGCAACAAAATCTTTATTGCAAGCCAAATTCATTCGAAGCAAGCTTAGGTATTGTCATTTGCCAAAGCAGACACTGGCCGTTAAATTTTGAAACTGGTAATCAGCTGTTAATCGAAATATCAGTTGACCAATCAAAAGACTCATCCAGTCTTTCAATTTTAATCACATATATCTGTATTGTGGCCTTAAAGTGACATTTCAGGATTTTTTGTCATAAATTTTACATGTACTTTTATTTTTATCTGAAAGGGCATATTTCCTTATGAAAATTCTGAAAATTTCAAGCTAAAATATTGCGCCGTTTACAAGAAATTAATATTTTTGTGTTAAAATTGAACAAATTGTTGTGGACAACAGTTCGGATTTATATGCAATTTATCGATTATGTCTCAACTTTAAATGCGTATTTCTCGCTCATTTGCAACAACTTAAAAAAAACTAATAATATTTATACTCATTAGAAAAACCAATCTTGGCATCAAGACATACTTTGAAAAATTGAAATTGGAATGAAATGTCCCTTTAAGTCTAATACAGATTTCAGTGTTGAAAATTTTTGGAGAAGTGTCAGGGTTTAATGGTTATAAATCAACAGTGAGAACATCTCATTTATCCTACATAGTTACTTTACCATAACATGTATATTCTCTACTTTAGAATATCCTTCACTTTGATGTCTGCAATCCAAATTTGACTACCTAAAAATTTGCTGTATGGAAAACGGTGAAGTAATGTTGTCTCCTTTATTTTATGCCCGAAGGGTTGTATTATGTTATGGCCCCGGTTGTCTGTCTGTATGTCTGTCCGTCCGTCTGTCTGTCCATCCGTTAGCAATTTCTTGTGTGCGCAACTCCTCCTACAGTTTTGATTGGAATTTGATCAAACTTGCCACAATGAATCTCCATGGTGTCTAGTTGTGCACACCGCTTAAGGAATTCAGATCACTCTTTTCGTTCTTGAATTATCTGCCCTTGAATTAAAAAATGCCCATTTTACTGACAAGCCCCTCTCGGGCATATATGTGCCGCTCTGCGAAGCTCTTGTTTTCCGCAGGTAAAAAGAGCTCAGGTAGATCCATCAGTCCATCGAAATCTCCATCCAAACATTACAAGGTTTTGTAATTACACCAACGAAATAGTGAAAGTGGACATACATGTTTTATAAACATCTCTTATTTGGTTTTATTCAGGTAAAAAGAGCTCAGGTAGATCTATTAGCCCATCCAAATCTCCGTCCAAACATTATAATGACAACAAAGATTCTGAGAAGAAGGCAGAGGTGGTGGATAAACTTGCTCAACAGATAGAAAAATATAAAGAAATAGTGGGTGTTGTTGCAAAACCTCGTAACTCCAGCTTGATTAAAGCTGGAGTTACAAGGTTTTGGAATTACACCAACGAAATAGTGAAAGTGGACAAACATGTAAATGTTTTTTTTTAAATATCTCTTGTTTTATCTTTATACAGGTAAAAAGAGCTCAGGTAGATCTATTAGCCCATCCAAATCTCCGTCCAAACATTACAATGACAACAAAGATACTGAGAGAAAGGCAGAGGAGGTTGATAAACTTGCTCAACAGATAGAAAAATATAAAGAAAAAGAAGTAGTTGGTGTTATTGCAAAACCTCTTAACTCCAGCTGGATTAAAGCTGGAGTTATGGGATTTTGCAATTACATCAACAAATAATTGAAACGGGAAATACATGTTTTACAAGCATCTCTTGTTTAATTTTATGCAGGTAAAAAGTCCTCAGGTAGATCTATTAGCCCATCCAAATCTCCGTCCAAACATTATAATGACAACAAAGATTCTGAGAGAAAGGCAGAGGAGGTTGATAAACTTGCTCAACAGATAGAAAAATATAAAGAAATAGTGAAACAACAGGAAGAACTTATACAGGTATGGACTAGACTTGTCAGGATATAAATCTTTCAGAAATAACCATTTACCAAAATTAATGTAAAAAATTAAGCTTGGTCCACCATGAAAGTTTGCTGCAGATAAGGATGTTAATGAAGATTTCAAAAAATGAAATAGAATAAACGCAATAGAGCACAAATATTGAAGCAAAAAGGAGAAATTGCAGGTCATCAGCATTTTTTTTCTTTTGGCTCAATATTTTCCTAAGCATGATCTAATAGGGACACCGAAATCAGGGCTTGTTTGAATAATGTTTAAGCTCAAATGAAACAAATGAAAAATCAATTGATAACTGGAACGATAAATTGATATTATTCCAAGAACTATGTTTGGATGGGAATATATTTAGGAGGAATCTTATCAGGTGATTGTTTGCATGTGCTCTTTTTCTCATTATTGCATAAAATTTGTGTTTTTGGGCCGTTATCAACATTGAATAACGAGAAGAAACCGGGCGGATATCCAGAGAAATCGTGCATTAATCGGCAGATTCACGTGTGATATCAGACCGGTTTTGCACTCAAATATCCTCCATTTGACCCTTCAAAATAAACAATTGTCTCTTTTCCAGCAAAATTCTCAACGTCTTATGTTAAATAAGCGAAGTTTGCCTTTTTGCGCCAAATTATGACGTAACGTTGTTTTACCGACGTCATGCATAACAAAAAATTCTTGGAAGATTTATCAGAACAAAACAACAATGGCGGACATTTTCTTATCTCACCTCGGTTCATTTTTCGCACATATCAATGGGTTTGGGGTAAGTAATCATTGGAATTTATGCTTTTTATGCAATAATAGCGCCAATTCACATATTTTTCGGTCGTTAACATTCGCAGAGGCCCGCAAAATACGAAAACGACCCTCCTGCTTCGCAGTCGGGCGTTAACGTATTTCTTGGGCCTCTGCGAATGTTATTGACCTCAAAAACGTGAATTAACCCTATAATAACTAGTGGACAAATAATATGATTCAAACTTCATAAGTAGACTTATCATGAATCATATAAGTGCACTTACAATTTTGTTATGATTCATTTATTCAGGCCTTTTGGTGATTTTTTTCTGGATTTTTTTTATATTCAGATATGAAGTTATGTGTTATTTTCAGAAATCATTACATACTCAGTCCAAGTCTATGGAGAATTCATTTCTTCAAGAATCACAAATATTGCAAGAAAAGGAAAGTTTGTCAGAACAGAGGAGAAAGTTTTATCAAGAGAAGGCGAATTTTGAGGATGAGAGGAGAAAGTTTACAGAATTAGCTTTACAATTACAGCAAGAGGTATGTAACTTAGCTTGAGGATTAACCCTTTCCCAAACGACAAAATTTTAGCGTGATCCACTTCAAAAACTGCCACAAATGGATGTTATTAAAGATAGGATATGTGTAAAATATGACATAAAAAATATTGAGACAAAAGGAGAAACTGCTGGTTATCAGCAGTTTCTTCTTTTGTTTCAATATTTTCCAAAGTCTTTTCTATTAGGGACGTCAAAACTAGGTCTTGTTTGGGAAAGGGGTTAAAGCTTTCCCAGACAGCAAAACTTTACACTTGTCCAAGTTGATAAGAATGTAAAATTATGGAAATAAAAGTGAAAAAAAGAATTTGGAAAGGTAGAACAGATAAAGGGAAAAAGCATGGCAATTAAAACCAGTATTTTATTATTGCCATTACTATTAGTCCGGTAGCCAAACAGCATTTTTTAAGTGAACTCGGATTTGCGGTATATAGAAAATGTTTCGACTGATTATGGTAGCCAACACCTTCAGAAACCAGAATCAGGTTGATGCCACCTTGTCACCCTTGGGCAACTCTCAGAATTCAAGATGGCGTCCAAGATGGCGGAATGCCATAGTACATGATGATAGTTCTGTCCAAACCTATGCATTCATGATAAAAACTAGCTTGTGATATGTTCAGAAATGCTCAGAGAGAATGTCCAAAGAAAATAATGAGTGATATTCGCAATATTTCATTGTAAATCTTCAAAAGTCTGGTAAATCTTTAAAATCGTACCCCACCCACCCCATTTTACATAGAAAAATCAAGTTTTTTCGCAACACTGTTAACATTTGCCGTATTCCATATGATTAAATACTCTGATTATATTGATAAATGAAAAACGAGTATTTGGAATGACAAACCTGGAAAAATGGTGTCTCTAACAATTCAAAATGGCGCCCAAGATGGCGGGAAATTTAAGTGTTTTTTTAATCAAGTAACATTTTTAAACAAAAAATCCAAAATGTTTTGACATGTCTTTAATTAAAATGCTAATAACCTGATTTGGTGTATTCATGAACAGTGATAAAAGCGTCTAGTAAATATAAGTTGTATTAATTTGTTGTATTTCTACCAGAATCTAGGACTGTCGCAAGATCTTACCCCACCCACTGCATTTAGAATGGAGAAAATCTAGAAATATAATTGACTATGTCTTTATGTTTACAATGAAACTTCTTAAAAGGAAAGTGAAATATAAACTATTAGATCCCATTAATTGATTGATTGATTGATTGATTGATTGATTGGGGTTGAAGGCTTCTTTAAACATACATGGTCTTATCGCTGAAGGTTAACACCTAATCGTGAATTTCTGTCGTTTCTCATACCAGTACTATCACAACACCCTGACACATGTTCCAATTGTTTAACGATTATCAAACAGTTAGTGGGAGACAAGTTTCTCAGAAAGGATATCTGTCGCGACCGGGAATTGAACTCGGGATGTCATGGATGAGAATCCTATATTAATTCAAAATGACGCACAAGGCTTTTTGTGAATTATTCTTTATCATTATAAATCCTTTTTTTCGAATCTTAATTGAAAATTGAATACAATTTATAGTACACATTATACAGAAAAAGGAATTGGGTCCTTTTTGCAGAGCAGAGTTTTTTTTCTCTATAAACCTTCTGCAAGTCTAGGCCTATTCCAAAGTTCTAACACGTATCATCTTACCTAACTTCTACATTTGGCATTCGAAAAAAGTTAGAATTTTGTCCTTCATACAGCGTTTTCTTCCTTGTTTTCAGATTTGACAATGATTATGTTCACCATCTTTGTAGTTTGGAGCTCTTCAGTGGTTGTTTGGTATTCAACCCTTTGAAATTGAAAAATGATTCAATGCGAATAAATTCCAGATGGATTGGGGATAGGGGCGATTTCCCGGGGTCGGGAGAAGTACCCAAATGCTAATCTTCCAACGAATTATATTAATTCCATTGAATAACATGGGCTTAAGTTAATGTGGATCATGAAAGTGTACATGATCTCCTCCCTCAATGTTTCATTATACCGAGAATGTGGTCCTCAACTACAAACTGGTACCATTACTTATCTCTGACTCGTCAGCATGTGGCATCAAACATTAACAAACGTCATATCTTCTTGCATCACCTACAAATTTCTGTCCCCTAAGCTGTTCAGTATAAAAGATGTTTGCATATTGGCTGTTGTCATTTCATGCCTACTTGTGAAAAAGTTTCGAAATGTCTTAGTACATGTCATCATGTGCTGTTAAGGCTTACTGGAATGTGGTTTCGAATGTTTCTTTGGGGAAGACAAACCCCTGACTTTTAAATCTTTAGCTTTTATATCAATATCATTCTATTTCCCAAATCAGCAGGATGTTAGGTATCACAATAATAGACAGACGTCACAACTAGTATGAAACACAACCATGTGTTGTCTTGGAAAGGATTTAGAAAGAGCGAGAAATGAATATGAAATTGCAATGAAAACTTATCCGATTTTGTAAAAGGCAATATTTGATAGATCTTAGGCTTAGTTGCTGAATGATTATTATACCCCCACAACAAAGTTAGGGGGGGGGGGGGGGGGTATACTGGATTCAGGTTGTCCGTCCGTTCGACCGTCCGTCCGTCCGTCTGTCGACATAATTTTGTGTCATCTTCTCCTCCCACAGTTTTTGACCGATTTTGCTGAAATTTTAGCAGGTTGTCTCCTATCATATGAAGTTGTGCACTGACAATGCGCTAGTGGTGGGTATTTGTCCGCTTTGCGACAGTTCTAGTTCTGTAAGTTACGGTTAAAGTACAGGGGCTTAGCTGCCTATCTGCGAGTATGCAGCTTAGTCCACATCATTTTGACCAAAAACATTTTTAGGCCAAAAGTGTGGTTTGTAATTTAGCCGAAATTGCTCAACGAAAGTAAAGCTATTCATATCCATTTCCACAAATCCCACCAAATTCATTATTTTCCAATTTCTTCAGGGGGGATACCCCCTGACTCTCTATATTTTTGTGTCCATATCTTTTTATGCTAGCTTCGCCCCTGAATTAAGATAAGAATGTTTTTCGAATAATGCAAATTTGAGTGTATGGGGCAAAATAAAGAATTAATGATCTTGTTTTTACTCTCTTTGCCAATAGTGATATCTAGTAAGCTTATAAAAGCACATTAGGTTAACATACACTCAAATGTTTCTAACACAGTATTTTGAAATAGGTATTAAAGCAAATGACATCCCTTGTTATTTTGTATGAAATCATCTTTTCCCGCCATCTTGGGTGCCATTTTGAATAAAAACATAGTCAATTAAAGTGTAAGCCCTATATTTCTAGATTTTCTCCATTCTAAATTCAGTGGGTGGGGTAAGATCTTGCGACAGTCCTAGATTCTAGTAGAAATAACACTAATTAATACAACTGATATAATAGACGCTTTTATCATTTTACATGGATGCATCAAAACAGGTTATAAACATTTAAAAGACATTTCAAAACATTTTGGATGTTTTGTTTAAAAATGTTACTTGATATAAAAACACTTAAATTTCCCGCCATCTTGGGCGCCATTTTGAATTGTCAGAGACACCATTTTGCCAGGTTTGTCATTCCAAATACTCGTTTTTTATTCATCAATATAATCAGAGTATTTAATCATATGGAATACGGCAAATGTTTACAGTGTTGCGAAAAAACTTGATTTTTCTATGTAAAATGGGGTGGGTGGGGTAAAATTTTAAAAATTTACCAGATTTTTGAAGATTTATAATGAAATATCGCAATTATTACTCATTATTTTCTTTGGACATTCTCTCTGAGCATTTCTGAACATATCACAACCTATTTTATATCAGTGCATAGGTTTGAACGTGACTATTCCCTTGTACCATGGCATTCCGCCATCTTGGACGCCATCTTGAATTCTGAGAGTTGCCCAAGGGTGACAAGGTGGCATCAACCTGATTCTGGTTTCTGAAGGTGTTGGCTACCATAATCAGTCAAAACATTTTCTATATACCGCAAATCCAGGTTCACCCCTTTGGCTACCGGACTATATTGAAACTTTAATGGTAAGGCTTTCTTTAATCTTTTTTTCGAACTTAAAAATCAGAGATCAGTAGCACTATTTCGGTATCAGTTTCAATTTTGTTTTGAAAAATTAACAGGCTGGATTAAATTTGTTGTTTCCTTTTTTACAGAGAAAGCTGATAGAGAATCAAAGGAATGAGTTCTTCAAGGCCCATTTTCTACAGATTTCTCCCAGTAAATCTAAACCACCAACACCAAATAAATCTTGTTCAGGTGGGATATTCATACAAATGTAACAATTTTAGGCTCAATAGATCTTATGTTGATATTTTTTCATTAACAGATATCTTAATTTATGATTGAATAATCATTTATCATTTTTTTTTGAAAATGCTTTTTGGCATCTAAGATTTTCAATTTAATAACAGATTTTTCGTCAGTAAACTTTGTAAGATATTGGTGCAGTGATTTTGTTACTTTATGCAGAAGAGTCCTGGGACCCACTTGTTCCCAAAACAATGAGTCCAATATTGAAACATAGGAGTGTTTGAAAGATAATGTCAATTATACATTGAAAATGTTGGCATCCTTGGACTCACTGAATATTTTTCAATGAGTCCTAAGAAAAAAATGTGAGTCAGGGACTCGGGACTCGGAGGTAACAAAATCCCTGTTGGTGTTTTTAGCTCACCTGAGCACGAAGTGCTCGAGGGGAGCTATTGTGGTCACTCATCGTCCGTCTGTCTGTCTGTCTGTCTGTCCGTCCGTCAACAATTTCTTCAAACATCTTCTCCAAAACTAACTGGCCAATTTTGACCAAACTTGGCAGGAATGTTCCTTGAGTGACCCTTCTCAAAATATGTTCGCAGATATTTGATTCGTCAAAAAATGTGGGCGTGGCAGGGCGGGGCTTATCGCACTTAGAGAAATCCTAAGAAAATTCTTTAAAAATCAACCATTGTTCCAATTTGAACCAAACTTGGCAGAATTGTTCCTTAGGTGACCCTTCTCAAAAGTTGTTCTCAGATTTTTGATTCGTCAAAAAACGTGGCCGTGGCAGGGAGAAAGGGGCTTATCAGACTTAAAAAAATCATAAGAAAATTCTTTAAAAATCAACCATTGGGCCAATTTGAACCAGACTTTGCAGGGATGTGCCTTAAGCCATTCTTTTTAAAATTTGTTCACAAATATTTTCATCTGTAAAAAATTGTGGCCGTGGCTGGGAGAAAGGGGCTTATCAGACTTACAGAAATCATAAGAAAATTCTTTAAAAATTAACCATTTGGCCTATTTGAAGCAGACTTTGCAGGAATGTTCTTTGAGTCTCTCTTTTCAAATTTGATTCACAAATTTTTACATTTGTCAAAAAATGAGGGCGTGGCAGGGAGGAAGGGGCTTATCAGCCTTAGAGAAATCTTAAGAAAATTCTTTAAAAATCAACCAATGGGCCAATTTGAACCAAACTTGGCAGAATTGTTCCTTGAGTGACCCTCTTGAACATTTGTTCATAAATTTATAGTTTCGTCAAAAATGGGTGTGACAGGGCGGGGCTTATCTAACCAAGAGAAATTGTTAAAAAATTCTTCAAAAATCTTATTCTCCTTAACCATAGGGCCAATTAAAACCAAATTTGGCAGGAATGTTCCTTCTTAAGATTTGTTCGCGGATTTTTTATTCATCCAAAACTGTGGGCGTGGCAGGTCAGTATTACCGGACTTGGAGAAATCATAAGAAAATTCTTTAAAAATCAGCCATTGGGCCAATTTGAACCACACTTGGCAGGAATGTGCCTTGAGTCACTCTTCTCAAAATTTATTCACATTTTTACATTTGTCAAAAAATGAGGGTGTGGCAGGGAGGAAGGGGCTTATCAGCCTTAGAGAAATCCTAAGAAAATTCTTTAAAAATCAACCAATGGGCCAATTTGAACCAAACTTGGCAGAATTGTTCCTTGAGTGACCCTCTTCAACATATTTCATAAATGTATAGTTTCGTCAAAAAATGTGGGTGTGGCAGGGCGGGGCTTATCTAACCAAGAGAAATTGTTAAAAAGTTCTTCAAAAATCTTCTTCTCCTTAACCATAAGGCCAATTAAAACCAAATTTGGCAGGAATGCTCCTTGGGTGACCGTTCTTAAGATTGTTCGCGGATTTTTTATTCATCCAAAATTGTGGGCGTGGCAGGTCAGCATTTACCGGACTTGGAGAAATCATAAGAAAATTCTTTAAAAATCAACCATTGGCTCAATTTGAACCACACTTGGCAGAAATGTTCCTTGGGTGACTCTTTTCAATTTTTTTTCTCAAATTTTTTATTCGTCAGAAAAAATTGGGTGTTGCTTATCGGACTTACAGAAATCCTAAAAGAAATCTTTAAAAATCAACCATTGGCCCAATTTGAAGCAAACTTTACAGAAATGTTCCTTGAGTGACCCTTTTCAAAATATGTTGGCACATTTTGTATTGGTCAAAAAAAGTGGGCATGACAGGGCATGGCTTATCAGACTTTGAGAAATCATAAGAAAATTCTTTAAAAATCAAGTATAGGGTCAATTTGAAACAAATTTGGCAAAGATGTTCCTTGAGTGACCCTTTTCAAAATTTGTTTGCAAATTTTTGATTCGTCAAAAAAAGTAGGCGTGTCTTGTACTTATTTCAGGTGAGCGATATAGGGCCATTCTGGCCCTCTTGTAGTATGTAACTTTTCTAATACATGTACCATAAGTTATTGTACACAAAGTTTGTTTCCTTTATTCAAGTTTATTGTAACATTTATAGATTGCTGCCCATACAAACTCATTACAGCAATTATATTTAAGAGTTTAATCCTTTCCCAAAGGAGACCTGATTTTGACGTCCCTGAGAGAAAGGGCTTTGGAAAATATTGAGGAAAAAGAAGAAAATGCTGATATTTGCCTCAACATTTTCTTTGCTAGAGTAAGTTCACCGTTTATCGACACCTTAAGCTTTCACATTTATTATTATGACTCGTAGGTATCATTCATTTGATTTCTTGCAAGATTCGTGTAACTGCACTTTTTATTGGTCATTTCTTCATATTGTATATGTATTTTGCACTTTTCAGCCAATTAAATTCGTGATTACAATGTAGGCGGTGAAACAGTAAAATTTTCCACATTACCCTTTTATCGACACCCTCTCTCCCTATTATCGACACCCTGTTTATTTCTTTAGAAAATACGGACTTTACTTGTTTTATGTAACCATTTCCAAGGCACGACCCATCTTTGACATTGCTGCTTACATTTGCTGTGGAAAATATTGAGAGAAAAGAGGGAATTGTTCATAATCGTTAATTTCTCCTTTCCTTCTCCCTTAATAATTTTAATGTTATGATATTAACGTCTTTCAATTGTGACACCAATTGAAAATATTTTCTCGTCTGCAACTCCATTCAAAAAGTGTACTCTAAAACTGCGATGTCTTGGGTGGGATTTATTTGATTTATAAATGCAAAGTATGGAGAAAACTTCGCTTGTTAACACATTTGTGAATAAGACCCCAGTAGCATGAGGCAATTTATGAAATCGCCGTAGAAAAAGGATAAACCATTCAACATCATAGGAATATCCAGTTTTAAAAACGATTTGTTTGTGAAACCATGCAATCATACAAAATGCGACTATCCACCATGATGGGCACAAAAAAATGAAAGTGTTGGCTCTGAAAATGTGATAGGCCTACCTTGTCACTTAATCATTCCAATTAATGATTTAATTTATCCACAACCACAACCCTATTCAATTAAACTTTATCTGCACACCATAAACATTAAACAAGTGTGCCTCTAAAAAGCGTGTATTTTGTGAAGAATGTGTAAAGCATTGAGTAACAGGTGTTGGCGGCTTTGTTTGATGTTCACAAAGTTTCCCAAACAGTCTGTGGTGTGACGAATATATGACGTCATTTTGTTCCGACAAAGGAATGTGAAATCAGCGTCCGGACTTGCCTGTCAATCAGTCATATTAATCATGGATGGGTGGAGACTGACAAACTGTTTAAGCCAATAAATTCAGTTGTTGTATGGCATAGATAACTCTGTATGTAAGACCATCGTAAATAAAGGGATACTTTTCCCCGAGTGTTCTGGTGACTAAGCAATGTATTTCTACTCTTTCAAACTAAGTAACAGGGGTCAACCGTCAAATTATTCTCATCTGCATTAAGTTTTAGGCTATTGCATAAGTTTAAACTAGTGTGATCTTTCTGATGGATTAAAGGATGTTTCTAACAAAGTAAGACTTGTTATTTTTATTCATGTATGTTAATCCTTCAGTTGGGAATTTGAGCGAATATGAAATACGATTTTCAGATGACAATTGTAAATATGTGCTAGTCATATTTTTCATTGAAATGGTAAGTTAATTAAAGGCATCAACATCACTTCTACTTTTCAACATTAGGGTACGGCAAGGTGCGATGTCTTAGCCACAAACTTGATGATTGGTAATGGTTGGTATTCGGAACCCAGATAATGACTTAAAAGGTTTTGGTTGCATTATTACAACTAGGGTAGCGGCCAGATCTTAGCCTATATCTGGTGACGAAAGACCTCCCAATTGAAATAATTACTAATACAATTAGCTACCATTTACAACATGTACAAATTATCAGATGTTCATGTAGTCTAAGTAAACTACAGCCTCAGAATTTCCTTTTTAGAAGCACTTTTTCGGTGGGTGTCGATATTAGGGAAACCATGACTAATCTTTCCTAATTATCGACACCCATAGTTTTTTACAGAAATTGAAAGGCTATACACATTTAACAGTTTAAAATGTAAAGGATAACATATTTCAAGCTAAATAAATGGTATACGCAGTGAAAATATGCCAGATAAAAGTTAGGAATTTTCAGGAAAAAAATTCAACCAGCCTTATCTCGGATGTTAAGACTGACCCAAATTTATGATGATCCTGAAAAACATGGACAAGAATGTGACCTACAAACTCCAAAATTGCATCTTTTAGTGATGACATCACAAATATTGATATTTTCATATCAGGAGCGAGGCTGGAATAGTATTTATGATAAAATCGTGGGGGTGTCGATAGATGGACAGTGTCGACATTAGGTGAACTTACTCTATATCATACACATATTCTGTGTTTATCAATATCCATTTTGTTGTCTGCAGATACTTTCAAGTTGAATTACTCTAAAAAAATTCATTTGGGAAAGAGTTGGAAATATATTTTTGTGAATGATAATGCCAGTTATTATACCCCCCAAATTCAATTTGGGGGGTATATAGGAGTCAGCTTGTCCGTTGGTCTGTCTGTTGGTCCATCTGTTGGTTTTTTGTCCGCTCTATTTCTCCTAAACCACAGGTCCAATTTTATTCAAACTTCACATGTGAGCTCAATACCAAGTGGAGATGTGCATATCATATTTTAGTTACGGTTCAATGATTTTTCTCAGAGTTATGGCCCTTGAGTGAAATTTCTTGTCCGCTCAATATCTCGGTAACTAATGGATGGATTTCATAAAAACTTTACAGGTATGCTTAATAGCTCTTAACCCTTTCGTTTGCAAGCGCGCTTTAAAGCGCGGTCAGGAACGCCTATACTGTTTAGGGGGGGCATGGGCTTTTAAAAGCAATTTTTACACTGTTAAAGTTATTATGACACCGGCTACATGCTGAAATATTGCACAATAATGTTTTCTTCTTGTAAAATGTGAAGGAAAGCGCAGTTTTGGGGGTTTTATGAGCTGTAACGATGGCCAGGAGGGTTCAATATTCTGCAGAAGAGGTCCGGCGAATCATCATGTCAGTGCCGGACGATGATGATAGCGATTACACTGATTTTTTGGGTGTAAAAAGGTGATTTGAACATTAGAAATGTTTCTGAGACTTCGAATAGTGACCCTGATAGTGATTCCGATAACCCTCAACCGAATCCAGTCCCAAATCGTAGGGGTGGGGGTGGTCGGGGGTCATGGCAGGGGGCCTAACAGGGGTCATGGGGCTAGAGGTCGAGATTTTGATGAGATGCAAATTTTCTATCAGTTACTCATCATATTGTTAAAGAAAATTGAATAACCTTTCCAATGATATATAGGTTTATGGGTTTTCTGCTAGTAAAATCGATCTATTATGCATATGTATACATTAAGTGCTTGGAAATAGGGAAAAAGTCATTTCTGGGAAATAATTCTGCAAACGAAAGGGTTAAATATGTGCATGTCAAATTTTGGTTATGGTTCAGTGATTTTTCTTTGAGTTATGGCCCTTTGTTGAAAATTGGCATTTTGCGCAACATTACCATGTGTTGATTGGTTTGTTGATTTTTTTGTCCACTCTATTTCTCCTTAACCCTTTCCCAAACAAGACCTGGTTTTGACGTCCCCAATTAAAAAGGCTTGGGAAAACATAGAAACAAAAGAAGAAACTGCTGATAACCAGCAGTTTCTTCTTTTGTCTCAATATTTTCTATGCCATATTTTAAACAAATTCTATCTTTAATAACTTCCATTTTGTCACAGTTTTTGAAGTGGATCAGCCTAAAATTTTGTCGTTCAGGAAAGGGTTAATTACAGGATGGATTTTGTTCAAACTTCACATGTTAGCCTATTACAAAGTGGAGATATGCATATTGGTCACGGTTCAATGATTTTTCATAAAGTTATGGCCCTTGAGTGAATTTTCTTGTCTGCTCAATTTCTCAGTAACTTATGGATGGATTTCATAAAAACTTTACAGGTATGCTTACTAGCTCTCAAATATGTACATATCAAATTTTGGTTATGGTTCAGTGATTTTTGTTTGAGTTATGGTCCTTTGTTGAAAATTTACTATTTTTGCAACATTATCATGTGTTAATCAGTTTGTTGATTTTTTGTCCGCTCTATTTCTCAAAAAATAGTGGTCCAATTATATTCAAACTTCACATGTGAACTTATTACAAAGTGGAAATTTGCATGTAATATTTTGGTTACGGTCCAATGATTTTTCACAGAGCTATGACCCTTGAATGAATTTTCTTGTCTGCTCAATTTCTCGGTAACTAATGGATGAATTTCATAAAAACTTTACAGGCATGCTAACTGGTATACAAATATATGCATATCAAATTCTGGTTATGGTTCATTGATTTTTGACTGAATTATGGTCCTTTGTTGAAAATAAGCAATGTTGGCAACACTGCCATGTGTTGGTAAGTCTGTTTTTTGTTTGCTCTTTTTCTCACTTTTTCTCACTTGGTCATTTCACAGTTCATAGGAAATATACATCTCAAAATGTACAAACACAGCGCTTTTGGGGGGTATGATCACTTTCAGTGATATTCTAGTTAATACTAATTTTGTATTATACACATATGCACTCTTCATAATGAAAACTTTAATATTTGAATATAGACATTTAATTGCTGTGTTATTTTACAGCAGAGAAGACGAGACTTCTGCCATCCACACCAATGTTTTCTTCGGCTCCCAGCAAGACTAAAAACTCATCCCCTGCTAATCTGCAGACTCTTTCCCAAATTGAAAAAAAATTACGGCGGTCCAATTGTAAAGATGTTGCAGACGACAATTTCATGAACCAAATTTTACATATTTTGGTCTCTTTAGGTTGAAAACATCATGAAAAATGAAGAAATTGCTTGTGACAAGCAATTTCTTCATTTTCCACAATCTTTTCAAAAGCCTTTATCTTCTAGGGCATTATATGGCGTCAATGTGTGGAAATGGTTTAAATATATTTTTTGGAGGATTGATGGTGTCCGTAAATAATACTAATTTTCACTTCAAAAAAACATAATAATTATCTACTGTATACTATGAAAAGTTTTATTAGCGATAATTAAAAACAGACATTTTATCACAGCAGAGAAGACGAGACTTCTGCCATCCACACCAATGTTTTCTCCGGCTCCCAGCAAGTCTAAAAACTCCTCCCCGGCTGATCTCTTAAAGATGATACAGGCAGGGAAACAGCAACTCTCCTCGTAAGTAAAAACATGTTTTAAATGTGAAAAGTAAGGATTTGAAAATTTGGTTTCATTCTTCAGATTTGTTTGTGATTTTATGTAATGAAAGGAATATTTTTTTTAAAACAGTATTGATGGCGAGAGTACTCTAAGAGTTTAAGTAAGCATTTGACAATGGATATAAATAATCTAAGAGAGAGAGGAGCTGGAGCTCGGATTAGATGTTGTGATACTGTTTGTGAGAGAAATTCCAGAAATCCATGGTTAGGTGCTCCAGCCACTGCAATATGACTGACAGTTCAAAGAGGTGTTAAACCCCAATCAATTAATTTTCACTTAGGTTTATACTTATGCCCCCGTATCGAGAGATTGCCATATTGTTTTACTCGTGTCTGTCTGTCCATCCGTCTGTCTGTCTGAAAACTTAACATTTGCCTTTTCTCCAAAAGTATTTAACATACAAAGCTCAAATTTGGTATGCAACTTCCTTTCGATGATATCTATCTGTTCCATGCACTTTGACCTTCCTCAATGTCATCACTTAACCCTTATCAACCCTTTACTCTTAACATTTTACAAAAATGGCCATTTCCGGGGCATTTGTGTTTCACAAACACGTCTTGTTATTTCTTGCTGCCTTTATACACAATGTAGATAGATCTTTCTGAAATTGCGACCCTGGTTGATCACTCTTATCAATTACAGATCTAACCTGACAAATAATTACATCCTATCATATACAATTACAGGTCAGATCGTTCTAGCTCCAAGAGAAGTTTGAACAAGTCTAACAGCCATGACTCGCTGGTTAGCATGTGTATGTCAGCTCATTCCGCACATTCTGCGCCAAGTGATCTCACCCATTCGACACATTCCACAACTAGTAAACTGTTAACATTTGAGGAACTTGGTCAATTTGACAGTGATATACCATCATTAAGGCATAAAGCTCGATCTAGCACGGATAGCACTGGGAGTCAGTCAAGTCTTGATGGTAGATAGTATGGAAAGCATTGATGGAAAAGGAGAAAAAACTGGTTTTCAGCATTTCTTTGATTGTTTTCTAATTAGAAAGCTGTCCTAATTTATGCTTGTGCTAACATTTTGAGTTAACAACATACAAAATGAGGAGGTCGGACAACAGAATAGTGATAAATACAATACTGCTAGATTTAGTATGTTTTTTGCATGAAAGACTCGCCCACCGCATTGATAATAGATTGCGAGTGGGAAATGGCGTGATGGCCCCCCGCGACCCCGGGGATATTGCAGGAAAAACACCGTGATTCGCAGTGAGCACCATCACGGTAGAAAATCACGTGATGCAATATCCCATTACCAGACAACAAAATTTTGGACTGTTCCAATTTCAAAGGTGTTGCAGACGACAATTCCAAGTTGGTGAAATCTTAAAAATATTTCCATTTTGGGTTAGAAAACATTGTGGGAAATGATGAAATTGCTTGTCACAAGCAATTTCGTCATTTCCCACAATGTTTTCCAAAGCATTTTCTTTTGAAGGAGTCAAAAGGCGTCACTGTGCAGTAATGGGATATATACCAAATATCTTCAATAACTTTGTTGATACGGGACCGATTTGAATTAGGTTTGAAGCAGAGAATGTGGACAGATGTCACACAGATGGACATGGTTGATTTTTGCAAAATCAACAGATGAAAAAGTTATTGAAGATAAACCAAAATTTGGTTTATCTTCAATAACTTTTTTATCAGTTGATTTTTTAAAAATCTACCACAACCATGTTATTCCTAACATTTTTCCACCTTCTCTGCTTCAAACCGAATTCAAATTGGGTCAAGTATTGACAAAGTTATTGAAGGTTTTTCGGAAATTCTAAGTCACGTGATTTTCCACCGTGACCATGAATCCTGTTGGTACAGTAAGGGTAATGAAGACTAAAAATAGATTTGCAGTGATTCCACAAGTTTACATGTAAAAAACAAGCATCACAGCATGTCTTGTGAAGACAATTCAAATGAGTTCCCATAACATATGGTTTGGATAAGTAATAAAAAAAGTTTCCCTCTACCGTCTATTATGTGTTGCTCTGTTGATTGTATTTAGTGGTTATCCCTTCTCCAAACAAGACCTGGTTTTGACGTCCCTAATAGAAAAGGCTTGGGAAAATATTGAAACAAAAGAAGAAACTGCTGATGACCAGCAGTTTCTCCTTTTGTCTCAATATTTTCTATGCCATATTTTACACAAATCCTATCTTTAATTACATCCATTTTGTCCTTTGAGGTAGTTTTTGAAGTGGATCACCCTAACATTTTGTTGTTTTGGGAAAGGGTTATATAGAACCAACCATCCTTTTCTGCTGATGTTTAAATCATATCAGACAATGGAAATTTAGTGCAGACCAACTGTATGCAGTTGCAGGAGGTTTATACCATGAACACATTCCAGCCATATTGTTTAGTTACAATGTGCCTTTGTTACTATGCATATCATATTTTTACTTATAATTCGTCCAGTTTCCTATATTCTAAACAAGTGTCTTTAGCACAAAAAAAGACTGTTGACTTGTGCTTTGTCAAGCCTGATGTTCTTGTTACACCTGGTCTTGTATACTTTCTATCATTTATTCATACACATTTTTAGCTATTTATTTTGGTTCTTGTCTAAGAGCATGCAATATTAACCATGGTCAATGTGATTGTGGGATATTCGAATATTTGAAAAAAAAGAGAACATTTTGAATATCAGATGCTTGAAAATACATACAAATGCTGATGATCAACATTTTCTCCTTTTTATGCCCCCGATAGGGAGGCATCATAAATTTGACTTGTCCGTCCGTCCGTCCGTCTGTCCGTCCGTCCGTCCGTCCGTCATTCCGTCCAAAAACTTTAACATTGGCCATAACTTCCTTATTACTTAACATATTCGCTTCATACTTTACCACAACACTCCTTGGTACATTACCTTTCTGTAGGCACATACTTTGGTGACCTTGACCCCTGGATGACCTTGACCTTATGACGATCAAAGCGGTGTCGGGGGCATTGTCATCTTACAGTGACAGCTCTTGTTGTCAATATTTTCCTTTCCATGTACACAAATTCTGTATTTACATGTATTTTACATGTATTTACATCCATTTTGTTTACTTTGACGGCTTATAGTTTTCAGAAGTCTTATGATTTTGCCATTTTCAGAAAGGTCTAACCCGTTACCAGATAATTAAATTTTAGACTAGTCCAATTTCGAAATTGTTGCAGACAATAATTTGAGATGAATGGAATTTTACATTTTTTCAGTCTCTTTATGTAGAAAATATTGTTGGAAATGAAGAAATTGCTTGTGACAAGCAATTTCTTCATTTCCACAACATTTTCCAAAGCCTCAAACTTGTGGGCATCAGAAAGCATCACGATATTGTGATGGGTTAACCCATTACAACACAATGACTCCTTTTGACTCCTTACAGGATAATGACTTTGGAAAACATTGTGGGAAATGAAGACATTGCTTGTGACAAGCAATTTCTTCATTTCCCACAATGTTTTCCATCCAAAAATTCCATTCACTTGAAATTGTCATCTGCAGTTTCTTTCGATTTGGACTGCCCTGAAATTTTGTTGTTTGGTAATGGGTTAAGAAATAATTGCTGATTTCTGTCTATATGGCTGCTTTTCAACAAGAACCTCATAAACTGCAGCATGTTTTAAGCTGCAGTTTCCAGAGACGCGTTCTTTAGAGCGAGATTTTTTAAGATTTCTGAAGATGTTTTTGATACAGCGTCTTTGAGACAGAGATTATAAGCGAGGTGTTCCGAATGTTATCATGACGTCATTTGTATGAAGTATGTAGCATTCGGAACTCGGCGGTTTATGAATCATGGAACAACTCTGTCAATTCTCTCCCATATAGATTCTACAGAATTTACCTAGGGGTTCCGAATGAAGTATAGAGCAATAGTGGCTCGCAGTGATCGTCTTAAAAATCTTGCTCAAAAGAGCGCTTTATCCTAAAACATCTTAAGAAATCTCAAGATATCTCAAGAAATCTTGTTCTAATGAACGCAGCTCAGGTTTTTGATGATTTATTATGCAATTATCATTACTTTTACCTAGAGTGCTGGGTCAATTTGACCCTAAGTGAATTCTGCTACTTATCAATGATCTCATTGTGTATTTTCTAGGAAATATTGTGTATATTTGATACAATACGTTTTACTTTTCTATGCATAGATTATATTGATGTGTTATGTGTTCTGAACTGATTGATTGATATATTGGTTTGTGTTCTGATTTATTTGATTAACCCATTACCAAATGGCGAATTTTTAGACTAGTCCAAATTCAAAGATGATGCGGACAAGTGAATGAAATTTCGAATTTTTTTGTCTCTTTGGGTAGAAAACATTGTGGGAAATGAAGAAATTGCTTGTCACAAGCAATTTCTTCATTTTCAATGATGTTTTCCAAAGCCATTATCTTGTGGGGAGTCAAAAGGAGTCACTGTGTGGTAATGGGTTAATAGATTTGGCGTTGTTCATTAACCGTCTTTGTATGCCCCAATGATATTTCTCCGGTCGTCTGGCATCTGGTGATCAGAATTTGATAAAACTTGTCACAATGAGATTTCATTGTGTCTAGTTGTGCATGCTGCTGTTGAAATTTAGGTAATTCTATTCTTTCTTGAAGTATATGCCTTTGAATTGAAGAAATCCCCTATTTCACTGGCAATGCTATCTTGAGCGTACAGTCGACACTCGTTGTGTCGAAGTCGGAAGGGCCGTCAAAATATCTTGACATATCCGGAGTTCGACTCATCCGATTTTGTTTGGCTTCGATAAAGTTGATAATTGACCGTTTGTGAAACTAATCATTTAGGAATTTTATTGAAATATAGTAGGAAAAGGAAAGAAATTGCTCGTTTCGAGCAATTTCTATCCTTTTCCTACTATATTCCAATGGCTTTATTCAGTTCGAAATTATTTTGTTTGAAAAAATAGTTATGTTCATTGATGAGGACGGGTTCAGATTTGAACTTCGACTTAAACGAAAATTCGACTTATCTGATGTCGACATAACGAGTGTCGACTGTATATCTGACACTTTTCAAAGCTATTGTTCAGAGAATAAATGGATGACGGTTTTCAGTGAATGAAACTACCTGGGTAGAAAACATTGTGGGAAATGAAGAATTGCTTTCTTCATTTTCCATGATGCTTTGCAAAGCCCTTTTATGAGGTATCCAAAATTGTCTTTGTGTGGGAGTTGTCTAACTAATTGATTGTTAGATTGATTGCTTGATTGATTTGTTTGTTTGTTTTGAAATGCAGGTTGAAAATGTTTATTATGTTATGTAATGCGATGTTTTGTGATTTGTGCTAAGTATGTGATGATGATGTTTAAAAGAATTTATCTGAAATATATGCTAAATTGTGTCATTTGGCATATCAAAATAGGGCTTACTAAATAAACTTCTATTACATGTACTATGTTGCTCATTACCTCAAAACAAAATTTAAGACGCATAAAAATTGAAAGAAGTTGGAAATGAAAATTTGAAATTGATGATTATTTAAATTTTCTGGTCTTTGGATAGAAAATCTGTGAAAAGAGATAAATTTGCTTGTTGCAAGCATCTTAGTAAATTTTCAGTTAGATTAATTTAT
Organism: Fragum sueziense; assembly: GCA_963680895.1. Taxonomy (NCBI): domain Eukaryota; kingdom Metazoa; phylum Mollusca; class Bivalvia; order Cardiida; family Cardiidae; genus Fragum; species Fragum sueziense. The sequence goes on from OY804594.1 coordinate 47,108,716, forward strand.
CTGTGTTAATTTGTGCCACGTCTGAAAAATGTAGTTTCTTTACATTCCATTAATGCCTTAGACTGTTCAGTTATTTATTTTATTTTCTAGTACATGTATTGAGCTGGGAAAGATTTTTGAAAAAAAAAATATTTCCAAACCAATCTGCCATGTTTTTGTAGAACACTTGAACTGGGATCAGGGGTGGTATTCAACAACAAGTCTAATTCCATGTTTACCTTTCAATATACACAACAATCCATCCAATTGGCAGGGTCTTGTCCAATCTGATGGCTTGTAATGCAATTTTGATTTGGACAATCAATTTACAAATGTTGGTGAAATATGACCCCAAAGACTAGATGCTTTCCACGTTTTATACCAAATGAACTCAAAGTTCAAATTCAGGTCAGCCAATATTACTGCTGACACATGCATTATTTGTTAACTCCTTCCCACAAATTGACTCCCAATAAGATGAACCCTTTTGGAAAACTTTGTAGATAATGAAGAAATTGCTTGTGACAAACAATTTCTTCATTTCACACGTTTTCTATCCAAAAAGTCCAAATAAAAGGAAAAATTTAATTCGCTTGAAATTGTCGTCTGCAACACCTTTAAATTTGGATCAGTCTGAAATATTGCCGTCTGGTAATGGGTTAATGGAGGAATATAACCTTAACCCTTTCCCAAACAAGACCTGGTTTTGACGTCCCTAATAGAAAAGGCTTTGGAAAACATTGAAACAAAAGAAGAAACTGCTGACTACCAGCAGTTTCTCCTTTTGTCTCAATATTTGCCATCTGCATCAGCTTTCTAATTGGACAACCCTAGATTTTTGTTGTTTTGGAAAGGGTTAAGGTTGTGATTGTAAATTATTCATTGCAAAATATTGGTCACATGTGATATTACTGTTTTTTCTCCTATGTTTTGTGTTCAATTTAATTTGTCTCATGTTGAAACTGGTACTAACGATTTTGCTATAAAAGATGTGTTGAACTAATGAAATAAATGAAAAGTATTTGGATAACTGACTTTTTGTCAATCGTCAATAATGTTACGGACCATGACGCCTGTCTGTCTGTTAGCAGGTCCTTGTCTGTTCTTGGCACCCATTCCTTAAATGTTTTAAGGTAATCCACCCCAAATGAGATTCATGCGACGTCGGAATTATTGGGACGGCGTCCTAAACATTCAGCGCTGGAATATTCCTCCGTTGAATGTTTACAACGTCGCTCGAATAGGTTCAGATACGTATGTAATAAATCTAAATGATGTCACCCGAAAAATTCTGACGTTAGGTGGAAGGTCTATATTTGAAAAAAAAATATGGTTGAGACATTTCCACTAAAATGTCCTCCAGTCAACACTGTCTTACATACAAATGTAATTACTTTGCGGACCCAACTGTGGTTGCATACAGCCGAGTTTCATAAAAAGGTCTATAGATCTTGAATTCTTTGATTTTTGGGATTGAAATATCAAAATCTTTGTATCGTATTGCTCCGGAGAGACTTACATGTAATTAGTAGAAATATAGGGGACTAAAGAACTCCAACTAAGAAAAAATAACAAAATTAAGAACTCTTGTGTAACTTTTATTTCTAGGTCTTCAGTAGAAACATTTGAACTAAAGAGATAAAGACGTAGTTATAAGGCGAGGACATTTTGGTTAAAAAAGGATAAAATGTTGAAACAATCTAACAAAATCTATTTAAGCCTATATATTGACATTGGTTTACCTCGCTTCTAAGTTTTCAGTCTTACATTCTTGGAGAAGAATGGATGTTATTCAAACGCCTTTAATAATTTTAGATGACTGTTTAGAGCGTCCATTATTCATATTTCATTTAGGGTGTTGTGGTTGTTGCGTCGCCGCCGTTGTTTCCCATTCCAGCGTCGTGACCTTCCGTCATATGATGCTCTAAATAATTCTGGATGAAGTTCGCCTTCACCAATTTCTCCATCCATTCTTTAAACATCTCCCATTTCTCTTCATCTTCTTCGTCTTCCTCGTGAATGTTGTTCATTTTGTCAACTTTACGCCTCATCTGGATATATCCCCAGTTACTCTTGCAGGCAAACGAGGCAACACTGAAAAGAAAAAAAAAAAAAAAACATTTGAGCCGGGATCTGGAGAACGTCCCTTATCCCTTTCCCAAACAACAAAATTTTGGACTGTTCCAAATTGAAAGGTGTTGCAGACGACAATTTCAAGTTGATGAAATCTTAAAAATCTTTCCATTTTGGGTTAGAACAAGCAATTTCTTCATTTTCCAAAATGTTTTCCCAAGCCTTTTCTCTGATGGAGTTCAAAGGCCTCACTGTGCAGTAATAGGTCAAAGCATTTGAGACAGCCATTTCTCAAGATCAGACTGTGCCTATATGCAGTCTAGCCAGCATCCATTTTACTCTCCAGTGGTTGCTATAGACTATAAGGAAGCTATTAGAGAGCAACATGGTTCCTGGTCAGACTGCGTGTATACGCAGGCTGATCGGGAACCATGTTGTTCTCAAAGGCTATAAGGGATGGGTTTTTTTTCAGATTCTGGCTCAATTGTTTTGTTCTCGCTCGTGATTCTAATAAAACATTTCCAAAACAATAAGAAGAATGATAAATTGCTATAGATCTACATTTGTATTTTGTATATTTTTGTATGTGTGTGTATTTTGAAATGGAGGATTCGAGATTTTTTGTTCTCGTTCATCACTGGTGGTGAACTCGGCCAAAGCGAGGGACGTTTTTCTCTACAAGCTACAGATATTTTGCTTTTAAATGTGAGTTTAAAGATCTGATTGGATAGTTTTTCTAATAACAATGAATCTGTTCTAAGAATAGACCGGGTTTACCGATATGTATCGACAAACCGTCTGTGTTGTTATAAAATCTCATAACTACGGCTTCGATAAAGATATTCGGCTTAGAGATATTTTATAACAACACTGATGGAATACTATGATCGCGAAAAAACGTCCCACGCTTTGGTCGAGTTCACCACCAGTGTTCATGCTTTTAATAAAAACTCTTCCAGAACAATAAAAAGAAGGATAAATTGCTATACATTTATATTTTGTATTTTGAAAGCGATTACAGGCAACACAGTGTGTTCGCACAAAGAACCCACAATTTATCTTATTTTTCTCTGAAACTTCGTTACTGCGCCTTTTGAAATGCTACAGTAACAAGATTTTGAAGAAAATAGATCAATGTAAATGTGACCCGTCACGCTAAAAGGGACCTTATCCGAACTCCAAAAATCCAAAATTTGACAAAATTGTTGGACTCAGCACAGGTCAACCAGATACTGTATTCGAAAAATAAACATATAGTAAGATAGGCAAAACATCCCGGATTTAGAAAATTACATAAAAGTGAAAAGTGTCGGCCCTAGTCTGGCTGCGCGGACTGCGCAGACTGACTAGGGTCGATGTTTTTCACACATCCGATAAGGTCCCTTTTAGCGCGACTGGTCACACATGATATTGTGTTCCTATTAACCCTTTCCCAAACAAGACCTGGTTTTGACGCCCTCATAGAAAAGACTTAGGAAAACATTGAGACAAAAGAAGAAACTGCTGATAACCAGCAGTTTCTCCCTTTGTCTCAATATTTTCTATGCCATATTTTACACAGATCCCATCTTTAATAACATACATTTTGTCATTTGTGGCATTTTTTTAGGAGGATCACTTGAAAAATTTTGTCGTTTGGGAAGGGGTCAATTATCCACTAAGAGATGAAATACTGTATTCCAACATTCCTGTAAACTGTTTCTGATTATCAAAAAATCACGAGGAAAGTTAAAGCAGAAAGGAAGAAATGTTGCTCACTTACTCGAAGAATTTCTTGTCGAAGGTTGTTTCATTCATGGCCTGAAGCATCTCAATTTGGTCCATCTCGGAATCCATCTCGAAAAACTCCTTCATTTTCGAGGCAATGCCTTTGAGGCCCTGGAATAATGAACAATAGACATTTACTTTAAGATGTTTTCCAAAATGCTTGGAAAACTTAAAGGCATTAATTTTCAGAATTTGGTGTACAATGTATTTTTTACAAACTGAATTGATATAGGGTGGAACTGAGAATCGGATTCCCACACTCATTTTGAATCCCTACAAGACTATGGCTTTGGTTGGAAAATGAAGAAATAGCTTTTTGACTCCCCACAAGATTATGGCTTTAGTTGGAAAATGAAGAAATTGCTATTTTACTCCCCACAAGATTATGGCTTTGGTTGGAAAATGAAGAAATTGCTTTTTTACTCCCCACAAGATTATGGCTTTGGTTTGGAAAATGAAGAAATTGCTATTTTACTCCCCACAAGATAATTGCTTTGGTTGGAAAATGAAGAAATTGCTTTTTGACTCCCCACAAGATTATGGCTTTAGTTGGAAAATGAAGAAATTGCTTTTTGACTCCCCAAAAGATTATGGCTTTAGTTGGAAAATGAAGAAATTGCTTTTTTACTCCCCACAAGATAATTGCTTTGGTTGGAAAATGAAGAAATTGCTTTTTTACTCCCCACAAGATAATTGCTTTGGTTGGAAAATGAAGAAATTGCTTTTTGACTTCCCACAAGATTATGGCTTTGGTTTGGAAAATTAAGAAATTGCTTTTTTACTCCCCACAAGATTATGGCTTTGGTTTGGAAAATTAAGAAATTGCTTTTTTACTCCCCACAAGATTATGGCTTTGGTTGGAAAATGAAGAAATTATTTTTTGACTCCAAACAAGATTATGACTTGGTTTGAAAAATGAAGAAATTGCTTATTGACTCCCACATGATTATGGCTTTGGTTGGAAAATGAAGAAATCCTTTTTTGACTCCCCAAAAGATTATGTCTTTGGAAAATAATCAAAATATTGTTGAAAATGAAGAAATTGCTTGTGACAAGCAATTTCTTTATTTCCAACAATGTATTCTACCCCAACAGACAAGATAAATTAATTTTCATTCACTTGAAATTGTCTGCAACACCCTTCAAAATGGAACAGTCCAAAATTTTGCCATCTGGTGCTGGGTTAACTATTTCTGAGTTTTTCTCAAACAATCTCTGGATGGAATATTTCATTTCGAAAAACCATCAACCCCTCTTATCTATATCTCCAAAGAACAAAAACAAACAAAAGGGACCCGTCGCGAAAATTTAGTACCCATGCGATCGCTGCTTTTCAACAAAACCCCCATAACTGCAGCTTTAAACAAGCTGCAGTTACGAGGTTTTTGTTGAAAAGCGATGATATGCCCTACCTCCTCGGACAGTTCCATGATCATTGAGTCGCTGTTGTCCATCTCCATGTAGGCCTTGGCTCGGACCATCAAACACAGGGACTTGCTGGCTAGCTTGAAGTGGGACTTCGCCTCCTGAAATACAGTGTGGGGTACATTTAAGAAATGATCGAATTTCTACCGTGGTCTATCGTTATTTAACCACGGTTCTGAGTTAGGCGACACAATAAATAATCCACGCGGGCGACAGCCTAACTCAGAAACGTGGTTAAATAACGATAGACCACGGTAGAAATTCTATCATTTAGATTCTAATATGAAAACAAACATAATCTTTATAAAACGTGAGAAGACACAAGTCAATCGTTCTTTATGACGTCATATCTAGGGGGAAATGACTTCAAATAGGGCCTATGTTTATCAAATCCGCGTGCATATTAGAATGTTGAACAGACACACACAATAGAACACCGTCTGACCATATCATACCTCCGAAAGTATTTTAGTGCATGCGCAAGATTAGACTTCTCACCAATCTGACAGACTTTCAGACATTGTCTGACACTTTTTCTGCAATTTCGGGATGTCTGGCCAAAAACATGGCTCTTTCTATGTGAGGCGCAAAGAAAAACTTTTTGATACACCCTCGAACATGGATACGTAAACATTGTCTTTTTTTATTTATTTATTTATTTTTTTTTTTATTTTTTTTATTTTTTTTTTATTATTATTTTTTTTTTTTTGGGGGGGGGGGGGTATTATCGTTATAGCTCACGATAAATGACCTGGCAGAGCATCCTAGCCTATTGGCTATGGCTGCTCTGCCAGGTCATTTATCATGAGCTGTACGCACCATGTATTCCTCGTGCATTTCCATCAACTTCGACAACTGTGGTACCAACTGACTTAGGACTAGACGGTTAAGGTCGCCCATCTGTAGCATAGCAAGCAGCTGCTGTAACTGATCCATCTGACCGTCTCCGTGACCTCCCTGACCTTGACCGTGACCTTGGTTACCACCCTGGTGTCCATCCATAGATCCCCTGTCATGACGAAAAGACGATGTGTTGACAAAGTGATCAGCAATTTATTTGATAATTTAAGTTATGACCATTTTCCAAACAACAAAATGAACGTGTCGAAATTTAAAGGTATTACAGACTTTAATTCACATGGCGCAGATTTAGATTATTTTATCATAAATTACACGCCATAACAATTCACTATTTTTTCTTGTATACCTGTTATATCTGTGTACCATGATACAAGTCTTTTTGAAGAATGTTACGCTATATGCGAAATATGAACACATTTTGCATAAAGGTCAGTGTCAGGTCAAATGAAATCCGTAATATTGTAGATGAAAAAACTTAATTATCTAATGATATGCGAAAAACTTGAGAGAAAAAGAATAATGCCCAAATTCTTAACCGATTAATAAGTCTGTGCGTCTTTGAACAAAATCTTCTGAATTTATCTCGGATTTAACATTCAAAACGATATGTCACAATCCAGTTGATAAAGTCCACGACAAACGTGCTAGGGTTCGACCTTGGCTATTATTATAATTGCAATTTTAATCTTTCCGTTGTAGTATAGCGGACGAGAATTGACCTGGCAGAGCATTCCATTCGTATAGCATGGGCTGCTCTGCCAGGTCATTTCTGGTAAGGTATACAAATGTTGACAAATTGACTTACATGAGTAGACCAACAATCATAGCGAGGACATCGCCATGGTTACCACCGGTCGGCAGCCTACCCAATAAGTTACCAAGGTTACCATTCATGTCACCGCGGTGGCCGTCATCGTCGTCATGTCGGTTCTCAGCAATATGCTGTATGTAAGACATCACCTGCTGCAACTGGCGCATTATTTCTAGCTGAAATGAAAATAATTTATCGTCGGGGTAAATGCAAAATCTCGTACGTAAGTCGATTTTTGAGATTTTCAAAATAAAAGCTCTTATGTCCAGTTTAGATAATTCTTGCAGGTTGTGGTATTATTTTACTTATCAGTATAAATAACACATTATATGTGCACAATATGTCCGAATTTCAAGTAAAACCCTTCAGTTTTGGAGGAGTCATTATATCTTTTCTTCCCATTTTAAACCTTCCAAAGTGAGATATGGGGTTTTGCAATAACACCGATGATATTTTCTTTCACTTTATTGCACACAAACTTTAACATCTTACATTTAAATGTTCTTGCCCCAGAACTGCAGCTTATATCAAAACAATAAATTATTAAATTTCGCCGTTGGTATCATATAAACGACATACTTTAGAACACTCTTTACCATATGGAAACAGAAGAAGACCCCTAACGGGTGGGTGTCAGATGTTACTGAAAAGTTAACATCTAGGATTTTAATCAGGTTGTATACAAAGTAACAATAGCAATGAATTTTGTGCTAAAAATGGACTGGGTTTCCTTGTGCTTTGACAAAATCGTCGGTGTTGTTATAAACTCTCTAACTACGGCTTGAAATTATAACAACGCATACGAAATACTATTGTTTATCCCAAATTACGTCACCGTTAACTGGATAAAATCCTAATATACCTGATTCACCACGGAGCCACCTCCGTGGCCCATATTCTGTCCTCCCATGTTCCAGGTATTTCCCGTATTCCAGCCGTTCATCATATTGTTATACATATAATTCTGTCCCATCATAGGCAGATGGCCGGAAGCGGCAACGACGGCCACGAGGCATGGTACAACCAGCAACAGCTTCATCGTGAAGTATCAAACACTGTAGAAAAAGAAATACTAGTATGCTAAATTAATTATAAGCTTTTCTCAAAAACCGAGACATAGTTTTTGACGTCCTCTATTTTGTATTATGTTATATAGGAAAAATTGTAGAAAGCATCGAAAAAAGAGGAGAATCCTAGACATACACAATTATCATACACAATGCCTGTATCAACATCTATTTCGTTTTTCGCTACCACAAGGTATAGATATTTTGCGTTTAAATGTGAGTTTAAAGATCTGATTGGATAGTTTTTTAAATATCAATGAATTTGTTCTAAAAATAGACCGGGTGTAGCGATATGTATTGAGAAACCGTCTGTGTTGTTATAAAATATCGTAACTAAGGCTTAATCGAAGCCGTAGTTACGATATTTTATAACAACACCGACGGAATACTACGATCGCGAAAAAACGTCCAACGCTTTGGCCGAGTTCACCACCAGTGATTCAGGCAGTAAATGACTTTAATCTCAACATATTTTCTTAGCTATTTCGTGCACTTATTATTTCTTATCAACACCCATTTTGTCGTCGGTAGTGACTTTCAAATATACTGAGAGGCAAAAATAAATATACACCCTAGTTCTTCCACGTATTCTAAGAAAACGATGTATAGATTGTTACGATTTCTAAACGCCACTGATGAAGGTCGTTTGTTTTATGTACACTTCTTCGCCTACCCGTCTATCTGTCCTTCCTTCCGTTGCGACTGTTTTTTTCTATCATACAGCGGCATCGAAAAAGGGGATTTAAGAAATGAATTAACACAATAATCCACGTTGACACAAACCCTTCATTTATGAACAGATTTGGATAAACTGTTCGCAGAAAGAGCCTAGTTACTTAGAACCATGCGTATATTGTTAGTGCTTTCCATATCATGATGCGTCGTGGCAAAAGGGGGCTCGATGCAAACAAGTTATCTGAAATAACTCGTTCTAAAATTATAGACGGATTTTGATAAAATTTGCAAAGGATGTTCCTATGCTACCTAAATAAGTGTATATTGTGTCACGTTTCTTTCGTATTACGCTGCGTCATAGAAAAAAGGGTCTTAATGGCTAAAACGGGTATGTTGATCGTTTTCTACCAGCCACCGAGAATTGTGTTATGATGTTAGAGAAAGTTTAACGTTGTAATTTGTTGTGATAATTGATAAAGAATTCCAACAAGGATTAACAGCAATATTTGATGCTCTACTAAGTCGCACGTGCAAAATTTGCAAGATTGGCATGTAGCAAGAGTGCATGTAGTCAAGCAATTTCAGGTAAAATTTAACATGACTGCATTATTGGTTTATGAGTAGGAATAAATAGTGCAAAATTTTGAGTCGATATGATGAAAATCAAGAGAGATATCGAAAATCAAAAAGTATATACTTTCTTTTGCCTCTCAGTATAGGAAAAGTCCAAACAATGCTCGCGTGGGAAATGTTTAAAGGGGACCACAATGAATCAATGGCGACAATTTGTTTTATTTTGACTCTTTTCGAAACAGAAAAAAATTGCACGAAAATTGGAAGTTGAAACAAATAGAAATTGTGGACAATATAGCACAGAAAATAATGACGGAAAAGGAGAGAATGCGGCATTTTCTACTTTCGCGTGTAATATTTTTTATCGAGGACGTAAAAACCAGGATATTTTTCTATTACACTTTACTTTTAAATAACGTAAAATGAAGTAGATCTACATGTTTCTTGTTTTCAGACAAAAATCGCTCTCTTTTTTCAGTGAATGGAGTATACTGTAATTAAAGGGACATAGCATTCCAATTTCTTTTTTTTTAAGTATACCGAGCAAAAATGAAAACTTTACACCTACATTGCTTGTCATATTTCCTCTAAATACAACAAGTAAAGAAATGAAATGAATATGCTTCGCATTGTTCATTGACTTGGTTGTGCCAAACACTAAACGTTTTAATGATTTTAATTATGGGGATGAAAAAACGAACCCTTCAAGTGTGATAGGCGTCCGTTTTTCAGGTGTACAGTTTGAACGTAAATTTTACACAATTCAAACCCTCAAAAATCCAGCAGAAGAATGCAAACCATGCCAGACTGTACGGAATGGTAGTCTGACAACTTACCAGTCAGAAAATGTCAGGAAAGCTTGTATAACATAGTTTGCGCTTTTAAAAAATGATGTTTGAAAAGCAGAATTTTCATCATGTTGCAAAGCTTGAAAATTTTACAATGCAATTCAAATCGCTATTGCATGGACATCTGGGAACAATCCTAGTCGAAAAGAGGGTTCAAAAATCCCCTGTAAGGCCTGTATGACAAAAAATAACGAATCGCTTCCTGCGCATGCGCATGTGTAATTTTAGATGAAATTAGCTATCAATGCGTTAAGGGCCGTAACTCTGATATTAAAGAAGACAATGCAATGAAATTTCGACAAAACGATTGCTTAATGCATGGGAAACAACGTCAAAATATATGTCAGGTTTTAAGTTCGATACTTTTCCAGAATAAAGAAATCTCATTTTTGTTCAGTATAATTTTATATCTTGATGTCCAAATTGGTTATTCGTATGCGTATAAATGCTATCAGTTTTTTGAAGTTGTTGCTTATAAGCGAAAAATGCGCCATAAAAGTTTGGACAGAAATGACATGTGTCATATAAATATGAACTACTGTCCACATCAGTTTCCTATATATTTCATGCAAACGAGGCAATTGATATTTTGGCGTCAAATTTTCAGAATTTTCATAAGAAAATATGCTCTATCGGATGAAAATAAAACTAAAATTTATATATAGAAAATAACTGGGAAATATCACTTTAATGAATATAAAATAATAAATTCATGAATAAGAAAACAAAACTAAATAAACAAATTACTGAATAATTACAATTAAAATAAACAAATAAAGAGAAAATTGTTAGAATGCAATTGCTTGAAATTTGTAAATTGTATTTCTCTTAAAAAACAATTCCATATTTTTACCTTGATTCAGTTAAAATTCGCCCGAAAAAGTCCTTTGAGCTCTGTAGAGATCCGGGCGTCTCTGAGTCTATTTATATCAATCGGGTGGCCCGGGCACAAATCAACCATGGTAAAAATCGTGATTTGGGAATCTATTGAATTTAAGTTAAAAACGAGGTTCTGAATTACTAATGCAATTTAAAACCAGAACATCAGATAAGTCGTGTAGGATGAAATGTACCCTTAAACCCTTTTCCACACAGAAAAGTTTTTTGGATTGCTCCAATTTGGCAGTGGTTGCATACGACAAAATGAATGATGTTAAAATAAGAAAATTACAATAGCGAAGAAAATATTGAGCGATTGAGCGGAAAGAAGAAATTGCTGATAACAGCAATTTCTTCTTTTCTATCAATCTTTTCTTTCAATGTTTTCCAAGACAATTTCTAATAAAACGCAAAACTGGGTCTTGTTCGGGAAAGGCTTAAACCCGTACCGTACCCCCCCCCCCCCCCCGAAAAAGACGGTATGAGCGCATCCTGCGTATACAGATGATGGAAAAATTAAAGAAAATAAAAAAATACTGATTGTCAGATTTTTTCACGTTTCCTAGATGTATTTTTCGTTAAATTAAATGCCTTAATTCGACTTCATAATAATTAAACATTTTGTCTTATAACTGATTAATCATGAGACAAGTCTTGGATTGAAACTAGTCTAGAATGTAATCTGAGAAAATGAATATAAAGCTGTTCGTGACTTAATAAATTAGCGACTGCAGAGTGGCACTTATATGTGTACAGGGGCTTGTCCGTAAAAATTGCATAAATTCGACAGAGGATATTTCGAAAACACTTCCCCAGGGTAATCGAAAAAAAAAAAAAAAAAAAAGAACTGTCAACTTTCGATTAAAATGTAGTCCGAAGTTGAGTAGAAAAGTAATAGCCCAGGAGCGGACAGACAGACGCACACATGGGCAGACGCGGGAACGACAGTAATTCTGTTAATTAAACGCGATCGATTTGATTTCGTTTTGAAGCAGATAAGGTGGTAAAACCAGGAATTCGCTGGATGTAGGTTTCTTAAATTAAGGCACCCAACCCCTCATTAGCACCAAAGAGCCAGAGGCGAAATTTATAAAGTGCAGGTAATTCCTAAACTGTGTTATATTTCCATTCCAAATACAAACATAAGCATTTTGTACGGTTTAGAATTTTAAAGAAATGCATAGGCCTACTTATAAATGGAAATGTTTTACAAAAATGTTCAAAATTACCTCCCTTGCATATGAATGTATAGTAAAATAACATTTGTAAATTATTTTTTTTTTTTTCGAAGCATAATTAGTCCATGAGCCAGACACTTTTTTGGTACCACTCGGAGGGAGTAATTCTTATTGCACTTTCTGAACAGCTTGATATGTGTAGTTAACTAATTGATATGATAGCAGTCTGAAATTGGTAGCTTATGCTGAGAAAATCGCCGTTTTCTTAACCTACCCCATTTTCACATGTCCACAAATGGGACAGTAGGTGCGATTTCTTTTGGTAGTGTGTGATTTATAAAAAGGCTTGTTGTGATTATTTTCTCTGCCAAAATATTCTTAAAACACTAGTTTTGTGTACTATTGAATTTGTTCCCAGGTATGAGACCTCTGTAGGCTGTGAAATAGAAGACAATTTGTCGGCCCCTACACTGAACGAAATGCACAATTTTTTCAAGTGAATTTTTCAATTCTTTGAAGCAGAAATGCAAGTGGCAACATATTTTTACACTTAAATATATTTTCAAATGCGTATTCATCGATTCATGCCAGTTTCGTGACACAAAACACTCGGAAAAAGCTGTAAACGGAAAAAACATTTGGTCGATTCGGACCCTGAAATGTTCGTACCTAAAACTAAAACGCATACTATGAGGGTTCTAAGGCCTCTAACTGTTGCTAATCTATTGACAGCAATGTGTTTTTATCCAAAACAATTCGATTACCTCTTAGGTGACTATTTCATGCATATATAATTATGTTATTATGAATATGAAATGGAGAATTTTACGTTAGGCCTACTGAAAGAATGCTGAACTCAAAGGCATTTTCTCTTTTAAAAATAATGAAGGGCCTTATATGTTCAGTTGAATGTCCAATCAATGCAAATAAGAAAACATTTACTGGAAATATATTCAATTGCACAATATTCGACGGTTCGTAACTAAATTGAATGACCACTTGAAAAAAAATGAAGCTATAATACTTTTCAACAAAGTATATCTCAATGCCAATATACGATTATACGATATATAATGTACATCATGTGGCAACCAAAGTAAAACCCGATCGTCCCATATTCAAGAATACAATGCATATACAAAAAAATGCTGCTTTTGTCATATATAGATCTAGTACAAAAACTCTCTTCGTCGGATATATTTGTCTGCATATATATCTAATCATTACTCAATATTTACATGTACAATATAATAAGTCAGGATACGGGAAAAAGGTCCCTTAAGGCTCTTTAACCAAATATGGTTCCAAATCAGCCTGCGTATACATGCAGTCTGATCAGGAACCACTGCTATTCTCCACTAGATCCTTAATGACCTGCTGCAATTGTAATATAGCAGCATGGATGTCTGCCTGTCTTCACTAAAAGCATGCACTGATCTCAAGAAATGTGACTGCCTCAAATGCTATAAGGGACCCTTTTCTAGATTCGCGCTCAATTATGTAAGTATGAGAGAATACATTTGTTTCTGCTATTAAGTAGGATTATAACATTCTCATTTTCAAAACCTAGTTTGTATAAACTGTGATGATTAGACAAAGATTACTTAATGCAAAGAATGATAATCAAAGTGTACGGAGGGAACTTATTTCTATGTTAAAATAGAAATTAGATACATGTAGTACTTTTGCAATTTTATTTCGTTTAGAAAATATATTGCAGTGTCCATGAATGAATGCACCCCCCTGGCTTCCTAAAAGACAAATTATATATGTATTTCGACAGCGAAGTCCGTAGATGTACATTGCTTACTTACAAAACAGATTTATCAAAAACAATGTAATTTTATAAGCCAGGTGATTGTATGACATGTGTGTCGTCCTTTTCCCATTTCCAAGTCTCCTTCTCTGTATGTACGTATTTTTACTACAGTTGCAATAGCAATATTTCTAAAATTTCTGCTATATATAATCATATTGGATACATGTGCTGATTCTGGTATTCGTGATTTTGATTCAGTCAATGGTTCCTGACATACCTATTGTTAGTGCAATGCTTTTTGTCACTGAAAATCACTTTGGGTAAAATGTGTCCAGCTCACTAGGAGAAAAGATAAACATATAGATAAAAATAATTACATGTATGCATATATACTTTAAATAATCATTTGACAGAGATTAAAACTTCTTCTGTCGAACATATGCATTAAAATGTGAATCAGATGTATATGTGTTCTAGTTTGTTTGGTATGAACCATAACAAAATGCAGTATGATACATACTCAAATGGTTGGGTAAATCTTTGTTTTCATTTTGTAAGAGTCTGAAAGTTTTATAAGATCCATATCACCACACACATGTTAACAACAAAGTGATTGGAATATAATTGACAGCTAATGGTCAAATTGATTGAAATTGTGGTAACAAAAGCAAAAACGGCACCACTTGTCTTTATAATCACAGTGGCGTAATTTTTAATCAAACATATCTCATTCACCCTCTCTTTTAGACAAATGCAAACGTTTCATAGAATCTGCGTTGTGAGCAACAGATTCATCAGATCAATATAAATTGAAAACTCGATTTAATAATCCTCTAAATAGTTACCATACCTTGTCACTACTGGTGTGGCTTTCATCTGTGTAGGAGAAAATGCAAGTTTGTGGTTGTTTCGCGGTTTCGTTTATGATCCCGTGTTTCAAAACAAGTCGTTTATGAGGGCATATCAAAGGTTTTTTATTCTCACACCTGCTGTATTTTTCATATAACAGTCCCATAGCCTTTCCAACCCCACACATTCCTTCCACTTTGTTAACAGTTTACTGATATCCGAATCAACGTCTTGTTACCCTAACCAATGTCATCGGCAGCAGTCAACTAATCTTCTTAACTGTCTCAGTCTCACTGGAATTCCCTTTCCCAATATTAGATTGTTACAAAAGAAGGGGTAGACTCCCCATAAACTTAGGCAATCTTGTTTAGCACTTTAAGCCTCCAGGACTAGAAACCATGTTACCATGGCATGTGCAACCGTGTTCTTAGTATTATCCATTTTGGTCAATAAAACTGGGAGGGGTAAGTCGGTTTAAAAGTTTCGGACAAGCTCGTAGCAGCTAGCCATGTTATCCTACATACAAAGTGTATTTGGACCATTCATTTACATGAAGGTGTAAAAACCTTTACTACCTCAAGGGAGTAAATACCAGAAGCTCAAAACTTTTTTGATATCCCCTCATATATGGTATGTGAAATGCCATAACTTGACTAGTTACGTAAATGCACCAGCGTACTTTTAAGTGCCGAACAAATTCGTTGTCTACATAACTTTATTATTTCGAAATTGTCATTCTCGTGGGTAATTGAACTTATACCAACTGGTGATATATGCCATTCTTCAACGACACAAATCACATTTTGCTTATAATTCAGTAATGATGGTTTTTATCTGATTAAGACTAAAATACTACAATTTGTTTGTAAGTTGATAATGTCCGTAATGCACAGAAATTAAATTTCATTCTGCTCCAACAGTTTGCATTTCCATCACCGCTTTATATGTATTTTCTTACATTAACACCTAAATCATTGAAAAAAAATATTGATGCTAATTAAAATAGGTACTTAATTTATCAATGAACAGAACAAAATAACTTTGGATCGTTCTTTTTATATGACTTTTTTTTAAATCAAGTCTGTCTAAAGAACCAATTGACAAATTTTCTGACGACTTCGATACATGGAAAATCTCTACCTCTGATTGACCATATTCTTTCATATATTCATAACCGAGACCACTTTTATCGTGATCCAATTTTCTCTCGTATTTGCATATTTACAATAAATTAATCACAGGCTTGAATAATTTAATAAACGAACTTCAAATGTCTAATCTCCATAACTCTGAAGTGCTCAAAAATCACAAAACACATTTCATGTTATGCATGATACAAGACAGCATTCTGACATTTTTCTTTATATCAACATGTCTGCATTTCTTCATTTGAAATACCATTTGCTGTAATGCTAGATGCTAGGATGATTTCAATTGTTCGGTTATAATTATGGCTTTGCTCGTGACAGTTCCAAGCTTTGGGTTGAAGTTGATTAATATCAAGTCGTAATTCTTGCATTATGTTGTAATTGCAGTTCAACACATCTGTTTTGGTGCCTAAATACTAACATTTATATGTTACTCTCTTTGTGTTATCATTGTTTACTTCGCATAAATAAATTGTGACTGTCTATGTACATTGTATAACAGTCCATGTAGTGATTCTTTCTTCCGTTCTAGCCCATTTTACTTACATTATGCATCATTCACGAAAGATTCCAACTGAACTTTGCTATGTTGATTTGACAATGGAATTATAGTTATTCTTTTTTCAGAAACGTAGTGTGAGTTTTTTCAACAGCTTTTGTATCGATGTAATCAATTTTATTTCTAGTCTCATCGTTTATTTAACACTTGCTTTATTTTCTACTCGTAAATATTTCCTTTGTACTGCATTATATCTTGTATTCTCAAAGACTATACTGCTGTAGCGATATGTCCACGCTACAGAGTATAGTGCACTAAAGTGAACCCGGGACAACTGCATCTTCGCCCGTTAGTTGAGCGTTTTAAGAAAACATAGCCGAAGTAGGGTCATTACATATTCAGATGTCCTGGGTTAATGTTAATTCTGTTGCACAGCAATGTTATCAATACAGTTAAGATGTATTTAATTCTTACTAGGTCTCTAATTATAGATTAGTTCCATGACACTTTTGCTGAACATACCTCCGTTTTATAACATTTTAATCCGTACACACGAAAAGCGACTGCCTTTTAGGTAACTACACACGTTTCTTAATATGTTGTAAACATATATGATGTTTTGTGTACTTTTTCCTGGAATGCATGTTTCATTTGCAATCAAAGTGGTTGTACTAAGCAATATACACGTAGAAAGAATTTGTACACATATTAGGAAACACTACCAATTTGCATGACAGTATTAACACCAGAAGTCCTAATAATCGTTTTTAAAAGCAGGCCAATAGCCTACAATTTTTGTATTCATTGTGCAAATGTATCCGAACAAAAGGCAAAAGACGAAGGATGTCTAATTCTCTTGAATATCCGCATTTGATTTCAGCAAAGAAATATTATACATCATATAGCAGTATTGATAACCTGTCTTTCTTCACGAATCAACTGCACATGGAAAACGTTATTCTTCAATGCTTTATGGATGTACATTTGTCTGGACATGTATTCTAATGACTTTCTGACAGTAGAATAACATTTAAACAATGACTTTTTTTCCATCCCCTCGAACCAGAAACATAAATGAATATATCCAGCTTATAACCATCACCCCTTTCTTATCTTGTGAGAAATTAGCTTCTCTGCGTACACTTTCAAACCAGGTCCAGTTTTCTTCATGTGTATCCTTAAAGAAGTGTTTGTAAGCATTATTCATTTGATTCTTTCGTAGTTCGAATTAGTTTTACATTTAAAAATGAACGAAATGTAAATGATAAGCATTTATGCTTTTTTTACTTTCTGGTAGTATAATGAGCGGCAATGAAGTCGGCATTGCTATCCATGCTAGTTTGTTATATGTATATTTATTTAGTATTACCTGATATTAAAATACTAATTACAGTTCATTTACATCAGAAAGCAGACTTTTTGTGTCCACAAACACTATAATTTGCATTTTATCCTTGTAATTCGTAATATCTTTAGATAGTTCTCTGTGTACACTATAATCTTCCTCAGATGACATTTCAGACTAACGCAAAGCCTTAAAATATGCTACTCTGTACTGTATCTCGGTTATGAACAAAGACTTTTGTATTTGAATCAGCTTAAGGGTTGGAAAAATGTATGTGTTGTTTTACTAGAAAACCATTGAAATTTTTGTGTGTAAAGGGTACCCTTGAAAATAAGCGTTTTTCGGGGCATAAGCTACCGATCTGAGATTGCTATCATACTGAAACATGAAGTATAGATACCAGACTAATCAAAAAGTGCAAAAAGAATTACTCCCTCCGAGTGGTACCAATCGGCCAAAATTCGGGTCCTGGCTCATGGACTAGTCCATGAGCCAGACACTTTTTTGGTACCACTCGGAGGGAGTAATTCTTATTGCACTTTCTGAACAGCTTGATATGTGTAGTTAACTAATTGATATGATAGCAGTCTGAAATTGGTAGCTTATGCTGAGAAAATCGCCGTTTTCTTAACCTACCCCATTTTCACATGTCCACAAATGGGACAGTAGGTGCGATTTCTTTTGGTAGTGTGTGATTTATAAAAAGGCTTGTTGTGATTATTTTCTCTGCCAAAATATTCTTAAAACACTAGTTTTGTGTACTATTGAATTTGTTCCCAGGTATGAGACCTCTGTAGGCTGTGAAATAGAAGACAATTTGTCGGCCCCTACACTGAACGAAATGCACAATTTTTTCAAGTGAATTTTTCAATTCTTTGAAGCAGAAATGCAAGTGGCAACATATTTTTACACTTAAATATATTTTCAAATGCGTATTCATCGATTCATGCCAGTTTCGTGACACAAAACACTCGGAAAAAGCTGTAAACGGAAAAAACATTTGGTCGATTCGGACCCTGAAATGTTCGTACCTAAAACTAAAACGCATACTATGAGGGTTCTAAGGCCTCTAACTGTTGCTAATCTATTGACAGCAATGTGTTTTTATCCAAAACAATTCGATTACCTCTTAGGTGACTATTTCATGCATATATAATTATGTTATTATGAATATGAAATGGAGAATTTTACGTTAGGCCTACTGAAAGAATGCTGAACTCAAAGGCATTTTCTCTTTTAAAAATAATGAAGGGCCTTATATGTTCAGTTGAATGTCCAATCAATGCAAATTAGAAAACATTTACTGGAAATATATTCAATTGCACAATATTCGACGGTTCGTAACTAAATTGAATGACCACTTGAAAAAAAATGAAGCTATAATACTTTTCAACAAAGTATATCTCAATGCCAATATACGATTATACGATATATAATGTACATCATGTGGCAACCAAAGTAAAACCCGATCGTCCCATATTCAAGAATACAATGCATATACAAAAAAATGCTGCTTTTGTCATATATAGTACAAAAACTCTCTTCGTCGGATATATTTGTCTGCATATATATCTAATCATTACTCAATATTTACATGTACAATATAATAAGTCAGGATACGGGAAAAAGGTCCCTTAAGGCTCTTTAACCAAATATGGTTCCAAATCAGCCTGCGTATACATGCAGTCTGATCAGGAACCACTGCTATTCTCCACTAGATCCTTAATGACCTGCTGCAATTGTAATATAGCAGCATGGATGTCTGCCTGTCTTCACTAAAAGCATGCACTGATCTCAAGAAATGTGACTGCCTCAAATGCTATAAGGGACCCTTTTCTAGATTCGCGCTCAATTATGTAAGTATGAGAGAATACATTTGTTTCTGCTATTAAGTAGGATTATAACATTCTCATTTTCAAAACCTAGTTTGTATAAACTGTGATGATTAGACAAAGATTACTTAATGCAAAGAATGATAATCAAAGTGTACGGAGGGAACTTATTTCTATGTTAAAATAGAAATTAGATACATGTAGTACTTTTGCAATTTTATTTCGTTTAGAAAATATATTGCAGTGTCCATGAATGAATGCACCCCCCTGGCTTCCTAAAAGACAAATTATATATGTATTTCGACAGCGAAGTCCGTAGATGTACATTGCTTACTTACAAAACAGATTTATCAAAAACAATGTAATTTTATAAGCCAGGTGATTGTATGACATGTGTGTCGTCCTTTTCCCATTTCCAAGTCTCCTTCTCTGTATGTACGTATTTTTACTACAGTTGCAATAGCAATATTTCTAAAATTTCTGCTATATATAATCATATTGGATACATGTGCTGATTCTGGTATTCGTGATTTTGATTCAGTCAATGGTTCCTGACATACCTATTGTTAGTGCAATGCTTTTTGTCACTGAAAATCACTTTGGGTAAAATGTGTCCAGCTCACTAGGAGAAAAGATAAACATATAGATAAAAATAATTACATGTATGCATATATACTTTAAATAATCATTTGACAGAGATTAAAACTTCTTCTGTCGAACATATGCATTAAAATGTGAATCAGATGTATATGTGTTCTAGTTTGTTTGGTATGAACCATAACAAAATGCAGTATGATACATACTCAAATGGTTGGGTAAATCTTTGTTTTCATTTTGTAAGAGTCTGAAAGTTTTATAAGATCCATATCACCACACACATGTTAACAACAAAGTGATTGGAATATAATTGACAGCTAATGGTCAAATTGATTGAAATTGTGGTAACAAAAGCAAAAACGGCACCACTTGTCTTTATAATCACAGTGGCGTAATTTTTAATCAAACATATCTCATTCACCCTCTCTTTTAGACAAATGCAAACGTTTCATAGAATCTGCGTTGTGAGCAACAGATTCATCAGATCAATATAAATTGAAAACTCGATTTAATAATCCTCTAAATAGTTACCATACCTTGTCACTACTGGTGTGGCTTTCATCTGTGTAGGAGAAAATGCAAGTTTGTGGTTGTTTCGCGGTTTCGTTTATGATCCCGTGTTTCAAAACAAGTCGTTTATGAGGGCATATCAAAGGTTTTTTATTCTCACACCTGCTGTATTTTTCATATAACAGTCCCATAGCCTTTCCAACCCCACACATTCCTTCCACTTTGTTAACAGTTTACTGATATCCGAATCAACGTCTTGTTACCCTAACCAATGTCATCGGCAGCAGTCAACTAATCTTCTTAACTGTCTCAGTCTCACTGGAATTCCCTTTCCCAATATTAGATTGTTACAAAAGAAGGGGTAGACTCCCCATAAACTTAGGCAATCTTGTTTAGCACTTTAAGCCTCCAGGACTAGAAACCATGTTACCATGGCATGTGCAACCGTGTTCTTAGTATTATCCATTTTGGTCAATAAAACTGGGAGGGGTAAGTCGGTTTAAAAGTTTCGGACAAGCTCGTAGCAGCTAGCCATGTTATCCTACATACAAAGTGTATTTGGACCATTCATTTACATGAAGGTGTAAAAACCTTTACTACATCAAGGGAGTAAATACCAGAAGCTCAAAACTTTTTTGATATCCCCTCATATATGGTATGTGAAATGCCATAACTTGACTAGTTACGTAAATGCACCAGCGTACTTTTAAGTGCCGAACAAATTCGTTGTCTACATAACTTTATTATTTCGAAATTGTCATTCTCGTGGGTAATTGAACTTATACCAACTGGTGATATATGCCATTCTTCAACGACACAAATCACATTTTGCTTATAATTCAGTAATGATGGTTTTTATCTGATTAAGACTAAAATACTACAATTTGTTTGTAAGTTGATAATGTCCGTAATGCACAGAAATTAAATTTCATTCTGCTCCAACAGTTTGCATTTCCATCACCGCTTTATATGTATTTTCTTACATTAACACCTAAATCATTGAAAAAAAATATTGATGCTAATTAAAATAGGTACTTAATTTATCAATGAACAGAACAAAATAACTTTGGATCGTTCTTTTTATATGACTTTTTTTTAAATCAAGTCTGTCTAAAGAACCAATTGACAAATTTTCTGACGACTTCGATACATGGAAAATCTCTACCTCTGATTGACCATATTCTTTCATATATTCATAACCGAGACCACTTTTATCGTGATCCAATTTTCTCTCGTATTTGCATATTTACAATAAATTAATCACAGGCTTGAATAATTTAATAAACGAACTTCAAATGTCTAATCTCCATAACTCTGAAGTGCTCAAAAATCACAAAACACATTTCATGTTATGCATGATACAAGACAGCATTCTGACATTTTTCTTTATATCAACATGTCTGCATTTCTTCATTTGAAATACCATTTGCTGTAATGCTAGATGCTAGGATGATTTCAATTGTTCGGTTATAATTATGGCTTTGCTCGTGACAGTTCCAAGCTTTGGGTTGAAGTTGATTAATATCAAGTCGTAATTCTTGCATTATGTTGTAATTGCAGTTCAACACATCTGTTTTGGTGCCTAAATACTAACATTTATATGTTACTCTCTTTGTGTTATCATTGTTTACTTCGCATAAATAAATTGTGACTGTCTATGTACATTGTATAACAGTCCATGTAGTGATTCTTTCTTCCGTTCTAGCCCATTTTACTTACATTATGCATCATTCACGAAAGATTCCAACTGAACTTTGCTATGTTGATTTGACAATGGAATTATAGTTATTCTTTTTTCAGAAACGTAGTGTGAGTTTTTTCAACAGCTTTTGTATCGATGTAATCAATTTTATTTCTAGTCTCATCGTTTATTTAACACTTGCTTTATTTTCTACTCGTAAATATTTCCTTTGTACTGCATTATATCTTGTATTCTAAAAGACTATACTGCTGTAGCGATATGTCCACGCTACAGAGTATAGTGCACTAAAGTGAACCCGGGACAACTGCATCTTCGCCCGTTAGTTGAGCGTTTTAAGAAAACATAGCCGAAGTAGGGTCATTACATATTCAGATGTCCTGGGTTAATGTTAATTCTGTTGCACAGCAATGTTATCAATACAGTTAAGATGTATTTAATTCTTACTAGGTCTCTAATTATAGATTAGTTCCATGACACTTTTGCTGAACATACCTCCGTTTTATAACATTTTAATCCGTACACACGAAAAGCGACTGCCTTTTAGGTAACTACACACGTTTCTTAATATGTTGTAAACATATATGATGTTTTGTGTACTTTTTCCTGGAATGCATGTTTCATTTGCAATCAAAGTGGTTGTACTAAGCAATATACACGTAGAAAGAATTTGTACACATATTAGGAAACACTACCAATTTGCATGACAGTATTAACACCAGAAGTCCTAATAATCGTTTTTAAAAGCAGGCCAATAGCCTACAATTTTTGTATTCATTGTGCAAATGTATCCGAACAAAAGGCAAAAGACGAAGGATGTCTAATTCTCTTGAATATCCGCATTTGATTTCAGCAAAGAAATATTATACATCATATAGCAGTATTGATAACCTGTCTTTCTTCACGAATCAACTGCACATGGAAAACGTTATTCTTCAATGCTTTATGGATGTACATTTGTCTGGACATGTATTCTAATGACTTTCTGACAGTAGAATAACATTTAAACAATGACTTTTTTTCCATCCCCTCGAACCAGAAACATAAATGAATATATCCAGCTTATAACCCTCACCCCTTTCTTATCTTGTGAGAAATTAGCTTCTCTGCGTACACTTTCAAACCAGGTCCAGTTTTCTTCATGTGTATCCTTAAAGAAGTGTTTGTAAGCATTATTCATTTGATTCTTTCGTAGTTCGAATTAGTTTTACATTTAAAAATGAACGAAATGTAAATGATAAGCATTTATGCTTTTTTTACTTTCTGGTAGTATAATGAGCGGCAATGAAGTCGGCATTGCTATCCATGCTAGTTTGTTATATGTATATTTATTTAGTATTACCTGATATTAAAATACTAATTACAGTTCATTTACATCAGAAAGCAGACTTTTTGTGTCCACAAACACTATAATTTGCATTTTATCCTTGTAATTCGTAATATCTTTAGATAGTTCTCTGTGTACACTATAATCTTCCTCAGATGACATTTCAGACTAACGCAAAGCCTTAAAATATGCTACTCTGTACTGTATCTCGGTTATGAACAAAGACTTTTGTATTTGAATCAGCTTAAGGGTTGGAAAAATGTATGTGTTGTTTTACTAGAAAACCATTGAAATTTTTGTGTGTAAAGGGTACCCTTGAAAATAAGCGTTTTTCGGGGCATAAGCTACCGATCTGAGATTGCTATCATACTGAAACATGAAGTATAGATACCAGACTAATCAAAAAGTGCAAAAAGAATTACTCCCTCCGAGTGGTACCAATCGGCCAAAATTCGGGTCCTGGCTCATGGACTAAATGTTGAAATCCGACACGGTTAATCAACTTATATGAAGTGTACTTACAAGTGTGTGTAATTTGATGTATCTCGTATGGGTAGAAAGTGGTGTTTTAATGAGGGTCTGTAAACCTTAAATCAGCGGATGAGACGTTATTGTTGGCTATGGAGCGCTTCTGGAATGACATTTGATGGCCACGCAATAGCCAAGAATGCGAAAGGCTGGAGAACAGTCTTGTGCACATCGCTGCTTTTCAACGAAAACCTTGTAACTGCAGCTTAAAACAAGCTGCAGTTACGAGGTTTTCGTTTTAAGGCGATGACATACACTAAATGATGTCCTCGCAATGCTGGGAGATCGCTAAATAAACTGACGTCCAAAAGAAACGCTCCAATGAAATTTGTCGTTATTTTCCTCATTCCTACTACAATGTTAGTGAAATGTATACTGTATGTTATCACTTTGACCGACAATTACGACAAATGAAAAAATATGCGTTTCTATTCATTAACATATCCATATCCGGGATTGGTCACGTTTTCTATGTGCGCTACGTGTATGCTCATCACATGATGAAATTGGTCATATTTTACACAGTATCATGTGTTAGTGGATATTCAACCACGAATTCAAAGACTTTCTTATGAAACATCCGGATTGAAGGATTCCGAGACTAAATTCTGAAAAAAGGAGCTCGTAATTTAGCCATTTTTGAATGCCACGAATGCACAAACAAGTCGCAAGACAGTTAAACATATTGTGTTTCTCGATTCGGTGACTTGATCGACGCGTTATAATTCTGCAAACTTTTGTTGACGAGCCACGCTCAACTAGACCTCACGTAACGCCTGTAATACAAGATTAACGTCATGTACGTTTCAGGTTTGTGACGTAGGGATCGACGTTCTGTTGAATAGTTGGTAAATGTGGTGACCAAATAAGTGTTTTTCTGGCAACTGTTGTTGTTGCAAATAACATTTGAAATATACACACTTCTTGGAAAATAGAGCTTGTAGATTAGCCATTTTAGAATACGGGAATATCAAGAACAAGCCGCCTGGCGTTTTGACGTCTTGCATTGCACGATTAGGTATCTTGGTCGACGAGTAAGAGTTACAGAAACATTTGCCAATCGGCCAAAGTCAGATAGACCTCATGTAACGCCTGTTATACAAGAAGCTGTCGAACGTTAACGTCGTACGTTTCAGGTTTGAGACGTTGAAATCGACGTCGGGTTAAGACGTCGCGCACGGTATTGCGGCACTAAAATGTAACGTCAAACTGGCGAACGTCAATTGCGTAACGATAAGTTTTTGCGTAGACGGTTGTGTTGTGCTTTTAATGTTTACTCTCTATATAATCTTAACTGATTCATAAAAACAGGGCCACGTTTTAAGAATACTCCACTGTTTCCATCTTTTGTCTTTCTATAGCTTTTCCACCACTTTAATTCGTTCTTTTTTCACCTTAAAATGCGCCAATTAGATAATTTCATGATTACCTCAAATAAATAAAGTATACGTTTATACATTTTTTGTCCACAAGAAAAAAAAATGAATATCTCTTATACGTTTCGTTATTTTGCGTCAAAATTTTGATATGATCAACAAGAAAAAAATGGTATTTCCACATTGAAATTAAATGTTTGTATGAATAAGAAAACTTGTATTTTTTAAGTCTTTTAAAATGGTAAGAAATTAGAGTTTTCAACGACACGAAACAATTTCTGTCCACACGCATTTTATATAATAATTGTTTCGTTTACTATGCTAACTGATTTTCTTCCATATATTATAGAAATAGAGGAAAATGGTATTTTTTATATCAAGTTTGGTTGCATTAAAGTCATTAATTAACAAAATATTCAACAAAATTGTCATTTTTTCTGCGACGTAATTCTAATTGTTACACTTCGATTTTTGGTAAATAAACTGGGCTAATTTGCGTAATCGACGTAGAAATTTTATTTCCGATCGGTTAAACATCCTACAGCATTTCCACCGTCACAAAATATATTTTTCCATGTCTTTGACGTTACTTAATCGCAGAATTGCTAATAAATATCCGTTACTCTTGAACATTTATGTTACATGTTACACGCGTTTTTTCGCCGAATTTACGAACAAAAATTCTTTCTAGCAAATTTATACAAAATAAGAACTTGAAATGAGTATAACATTGAAAAATATCAAGGCTTTACGTTTATTTTGATATATAACTAAGTTGAGAGAACGAAAACAATTCCTACAATATTCAGTTATGAATCGCGGAGGGTAGCGTTTTTTGAAAAGTGACGCAATACCGTGCGCGACGTCTTAGTATTCACTATTTGTAGTCACCAAATAAGACGTTTTACGGTATCTTTTGTCGTCGCAAGTAAAGATTGAACCACGCGCTACTGATTTTCAAATGGAAATTCTGATACCGCTCTGTTTAAATGTGCATTTTTTCTAAACTTGAACAATATGATAATTTCTTTATCATCATTTTTCAACAACAGATAATCACAGTTACAGATGGAAATAGGTATTTGTAATTTCAAATCAGATTTACTGAATAATCGGACATTTATTAGGACTGAGGCGTTTCTTTTGGACGTCAGTATAGTAAAGCCGAAAGGTCTTCCTGAGTGACAGGTAAGAGGGGTGGAGAAGTTCTAACTTTGTGATTTCAATTCTAAACAATATGTTGTGGGTACTCGTTTGAATTGTCTCAGTGA
Source organism: Fragum sueziense (assembly GCA_963680895.1). Taxonomy (NCBI): domain Eukaryota; kingdom Metazoa; phylum Mollusca; class Bivalvia; order Cardiida; family Cardiidae; genus Fragum; species Fragum sueziense. The sequence goes on from OY804594.1 coordinate 47,135,592, forward strand.
GACGATTTTAATGAGTACCCACGCCATAGGGTTTGATGAACAATAAATGAAATATTGCATTTTGAAAAGCTTTCGCTCCCTCTTATCTGAAGTTCTGGTCTTCTCCAACTCGACACCCCTATCTGCGGCGGCGCCGAATGTGTGTCGCAGAAACGCGTCTTCGCTGTAGGATCGCCAAGTTGGCCTATCATCTCTTTTGGCGACACACAAGCACCCGCTCTCTTTCACAGAGGCTCTTTTATTTTGCCTCTTTACAGGGCTGAGGAAGAATAATTATGAAAAATAACGATAGGGATAATAAAACGTTTAAAAAACAGTCCCATTTTAATAAGACCAATACTAAAATTTGAAGCTGCAGATACGAGTTTTTTGTTGAAAAGCGACGATATTATGGCCAACCTGATTTTCACCCCTTTTTCCGTGGGTATACTAAGTCATGGCAGAATTAAAATAAATAATCATCAAAACTAGATCTAGTTTTTGAATTTAAAGAAATGTATTTGAAAGGCAGCACGAAAAGTTAAAATTTAGAACAGCTCGTTCACTGAAGCGAGTGCGAATTTGTCATGTTCTTTTATATTTAGGATCGCACCCACATGATTGCATGGCTTTCAAATTTAGTGTCCTTCTTTTTAACAGACGCTTGAAAATAACCATTGAAGAGTTAGAATTGAAAACAGTCTGAAAAAAAAAACACATTTCGAAAATTTATTTTGGCTTTCTTGCAGGCGAGTATCGTTAAATTTTGTTCGCAGTTTCAGAAGAAAAAGAATGATAATAAAATAAAAATAAATAAAAAGAAAAACAAAAAAATGAGTGAATTATGTTAAAAATCGTCTTCAAAATATTGGGATTGGGGCCAGTCGAAAAGATTGTCGTTTGAGAATATTTTAACCCTTTCACAAACAATACCTATTTTGACGTCCCCTTTGGAAAGGAGAAAACATTGAGACAAAGGAACATCTTTATGAACAACATTTTCTCCTATTGACATTATTTTTGCAGCACTATATTGTACATCATTCCAATATATATCGAAAAGAGATTTTGTGTTCTGCAGCAGCTTTCAAAGAGTGGTTTATGTATATAAATTAACAACCTTTCCCCAAACAAAACCTGATTTTGACTTACATAACAGAAAATGATTATCAGCATTTTCTCCTTTTGCCTCAATATTTTCATGGCTGTATCATTCACACATTTAAACGTAGTCAACATCCATCAGGCACGTGGGAAGCAATTTCATATTGGGGGGCTAATGCCTCATTGTCTGAATATTGGGGGGGGGGGGCTAAATTGAATTTTCCCAAAATTTTCAGCGTGAAATAAGGAAAATTTGGCATTTTGGCCAACTTTAGGGGGGCTTAGCCCCCCCCCCCCCCCCAGCCCCCCTGTTCCTACGGGCTTGTCCATTTTGTTGTCTGCAGCAGCTTAGAGGCAACCAGAGAAAATGTTTATTATAACCATTTTCTTCTTTTGTCTCAATGTTGTTTTTTCTCTGATTCTTTTTTTCAGGGACGTCAAAATCCGGTTTTGCTTGAGAACGAATTTAACAGTGCATCAATGTAATGTTCACATTGTGATAAATCTACATCATTGTTTTGATCATAAGATTGAATATCGCTACTTTTCAATGAAAACCTCGTAACTGCAGCTTGCAAGCTGCAGTTACGAGGTTTTCGTTGAAAAGCGACGATATGGAAATACTTGGAAGCGGACTAATGATCTGCCAGTTCTCTATAGTTAACCAACTCTAAAAAAAAAAAAAAAAGAAAAAAAAAAAAAAAAAAAAAAAAAAAAAAAACAAGACTGGTTTGACGTCCCTAGTAGAGAACGTTTTGGAAATCTTCGAAGTAAAATAAGAAAATTTTTCTTTTGTCCACTTGAAATTTCTATGCTTCGGATTTTTTACACAAATATTCTGCTTAGTATGACATTTACTTTGCAAACTTCAGAGGCTTTGAATAAAAACCAGTCTAACTTTTTGACATTTGGAAAAGATTTAAAGGTTTTGGGGAAAGGGTTAAAAAATGATTGACAGAAAACGCGCTAAATAACTGACTTGTATTTTGACTATATATAGTACGAATTACCATGCATTGAATAGATCTACTTCAAAAGTTAAAATTTAGGACTTCTGAAATTTAAAATTAATGTGATCGTGTATTTTTCATGAGCGGGTGAATCAGAATAGGTGGTCTGACTTTATGAAAAGTAAGAAAGCACATGGGCGGATCTAGAGGGGGGGGGGGGGTCGGGGGGGGGGGGGGGGGGGTCCGGACCCCCCCCGGCATTGGCTAAAAAATTAAATTTTGACTTTATAAATTCAGAATTAAAGTTACATATTTACTACATTTTAGGCCGTAATATGGGCTTGGACCCCCCTGGAAAAAATCTTGGACTTGGACCCCTCCTGGAAAAAAATCCTGGATCCGCCCTTGAAGCATCTAACGATAAATAAAACTGTAGACTGTTCTAAATTCAAAGGTTTTTCAGACGATAATTTCAAATGAATTGATTTCTGCATTTGTTTGGTCTATTGGGTAGAAAACATTGTGGAAAATGAAGAAATTACTTGTGATAAGCAATTTCTTCATTTCCCACAATGCTTTCCAAAGCCTTTATCTTGTGGGGCGTCAAAGGGCGTTACGGTAAACCTTTAGCCAACTGGCGGGTCCAAGGGATGGCAGGGGCGGGAATGCTCGACTGATTCAAATGACCCCCCCTCCCCTGAACCTACTTTTATTATATATGTAGTCATTTGCAAGTAGGCCTATACAGTTTTTGCTAAAATCGACCAAGGGCGAACCCAAAGAAAGTTCATGCCCGTAGGAACAGGGGGAAGGGGTTTAAGAAGGGCTACCCCCCCCCCCCCCCCCCCCCCCCCCAAGTTAAGCAAAAATACCGAATTTTCCTTATTTTACACTGAAAATTTAAGGAAAATTCTACTTTGCGCCCCACTTTTCAGACACTGGCCGGACATGGGCATCGATATAATGGCAATGCATTTTGTGCTAAAAAAAGACTGGGTTTACCGCTGTGTTTTGATAAACCGTATGTCGTTATAAAATCTCGTAACTACGGATTGAATCAAGCCGAAGTTACAAGATTTTATAACAACATGCGTGATATAATTTGTTTGTCCGAAATTACATCACGGCTGTCTGGATAGAATCGTTCCATATTATGAGAAACGGATGAGAATCGGTATAATTATGTCATCCAGATACACTGGGGGTGAACTCGGCCAAAGCGTGGGACGTTTTTTCGCGATCATAGTATTCCGTCGGTGTTATTATAAAATATCGTAACTACGGCTTCGATAAAGCCGTGGTTACGAGTTTATAAGAACACCGACGGTTTTTCAATACATATCGGTAAACCCGGTCTATTTTTACTTTTTAGAACAAATTCATTGTTATTAGAAAAAATATCCAATCAGATCTTTAAACTCACATTTAAACGCAAAATATCTGTACATTGTTGTAGCGAAAAACGTCCCTCGCTTTGGCCGAGTTCAGCACCAGTGAGATGTAGCTGGAAAATGAACATTCTATGTATGTAGATATGAAAAACATTCTCTATAGTTAGTTAAGATAGTGCTTAGAGTGAAAAGTAACGACTTAGTTACTAGTACTTTCTTAAGAACAGAGCACATTCTCTCTTCATTCCATTATGATAGAAAGATGGAATGATAAAATCATATTTGATGGTTAATCAATAGACCTCGGCTTTGGAGAGTACGACTTAGTCAGCCTGTGCAGCCAGTGCAGACTGGCCAGGATCGATATTTTTTCTAACTTGACAGGTGTCCCTTTTTTGCGTAACAGGTAAAAAAATGTATAAAACTTCAAATAGTGATCAGTTAAATCCAGGGATGCGTGCGATCTATTGGTAAGTCCGGTTTAATGGGCATTTTTCTTTGACCCATTACCAGACGGCAAAATTTTAGGAAGATCCAATTTGAAAGCTGCTGCAGACGACAAAATTGGTGATAATAAAGTTATGATTTGTGCAAAATATGACACAGAAAATATTGAGACAAAAGGAGAAACTGCTGGTTATCAGCAGTTTCTTCTTTTGTCTCAATGTTTTCCAAAGCCTGTTCTCTTAGGGACGTCAAAACCAGACCTTGTTTGGGAAAGGGTTAATCATTATGTTTACAAAAACTGTCCTTTTTATAGTTTTCATAACAAATGATGCGAGAATTTTCTATCAATTCAAATTTCCCACAGTTGAATATTGATCTATATTAAATTTTACACTTTTGCTAATAATCCCTATTTTTGTTAACATAAGAGTTGAAGATTCTAAAAACATTTTTGGACAGGAAAAATCGGATGGCAACCACAGAGTGGATCATCACGTGATCAAAATGGGTACATACACGTACACAAGATGGCGGAAAATTAGCGATTTTCGGTAGATTTCCCTTAATTGGTAAGTACTGCACCATTCGTTTGACTTACCATATAGCGCAGTCTATTGGCATTTCCGAGTGCTTTTCAGTGATGTCTGTCTCGTCTCTGGGCTTCATGTAGTTTCTGAGACACCCTCGAGGTTTTGAGCCGAATCGGGACGATTTTCGAGGGAAATTGAATATGGTACGTTACACGTTCCCCGGTTTTTTTTTTTTTTTTTTTTTATCAAAAATAGCCTTTTCTCTCAAAAAATCATACTTGTTTCGATTCAATACTAAGGTCTTTCATGTGCAACAATCATACGTACTTTGCTTCAGCCTGTTCTTTCTTAGATTCACGAAAAACGGGGAAATTGTAGAAACGGTACGAAACACGTACAAGATACGCAACACGTGATGATCATTTGCAATTATGGTACGCACCACGTAAATATTTCAAATCCAACATAACTACAAAACGTACTCTCGGAACACAATTTTACAGTTTACTCATCAGTATTCCTGTGACTATTTTTAATGGGAACCCCGGTCTCCACATTTTTCTCTTCTGCAAAGACTTGAAAACTAAGTAAGTTGGCCTAGATTTATGTACAATAAAATAACGGCTCAAAAATTCTCCTCATGTAGGCTAATCTAAAAAAGTCTAACCTTACGATGAAATGCAGAAATTCCACACCCAAAGTAAACAAGACTAAACTCAGTCACATTTTACATTGCAAACGTCATCACTTCACCATATGACGTCAGTGTGTAAATTTATGAAATACGCGCAGTGACATGCGCAGACTAACCGGAAACACAAATAAACATCAACACGAGGGTAGGTAAATGCAATCTGCCTTTGGGAATTTTGCAGAATTTCTGTATTGTCGTGTTTAAAATGATACTCATAAATTTGCTTTTGCTTGTCATTTCTGAGCTTAATTTTTAATCGTGTATTCAATGCCAATGCAAATGGTCGATCTCGTTTCTTAAGTGCGCAGACAGTAAGTATGAATTCAGGGGTTGTACCTAATACTTCTGTTGGTCTAACGTTTTCAGACTGAGCCCATTGGGACAAATTTGATAAATATATTCAAAAAGAAAGAGCTAGGTCTACTCAATATTGAAATGGTTTGTTCCGAAGGTAGGCTATATGTATACATTTTTTTCACGCATTTCTGCAAGCGCAAGCAAAACACTCATACATACGTTTTCAAGAACTTCGGCTTCATAGGATTGCATTAAGACATTTTATGTAAAACTTCATTTCATATTTCAATATTTGCAGAGATACTGATCTTCTTTTGTTTTTACCGGAAGTTCCACATGCGATATAAAGACCAAGGACAACCAAGTCCGTTAGCGATTCGCATGTTAGCTCATTCCCCGTGGGTAAAGCAATTTACTAGAAAATACAGCTACATCAAGATCTACAGATATTTTATTGGCTGTAACTCGGTTACGAAACGTAGTTTGTCCTTTCAAACACAACTGTGCAATTACTATTTGCCCAGTCTTAATTGGGAGTGGCGTAAACCTTTGTTTACTACTTCATAACCAATCATCTGTTTTGATTTGTACCGTTTATATTGTGCACGTGAGTTAATTATTTAAAATAGATTGAAATAGGTAAACTCGTGCCCACGTGACTCCCATTTTAGGCTGGTTGAATGATATAAATGCATATCGTCGATGTAAATGCAAAACCCCGTATGTCGATTGTTGCGATTTTCAAAGTACAAACTTGTGTACCCTGTGTAGACGATTCTTGCAGTTTTTGAGATATTTTTATTGATCAGTATTATTGACACATTATTTGTGAGCAATATGTCCAAATTTCAAGTAAGACATTTCAGTTTGGGAAAAGTTACTACACTTTTTTCCCTCCCATTTAAAAATTTCCGAAACCGAGATCTATACGAGGTTTTGCATTTACAACGACGATATCTAGAATATCAATAATCTAAATCATATTAGATCTATACACAACCAACGCTGTTGAAAATAACCCCAAATAACCCCAACTTCGATACCAACCCCATACACGTCAACATGCATCCAACGTTACTCTCAATCAAACTGATCAATAATAACCTCGGCTCTCCGAGGGCGGTATTGTTGCGGGGCTTATTACACATAATATTTATTTCTTTCTTATTGTCAACAGTATTGCCTAGATGTATTTGCCTCTAAAAGGACTACAATTATAATAAAATGGCATTCTTGTTTGGACCCATTGGATGACAACAAAGTCAATACAAATACAAAAACATATTCACCAATACAATTAAGACAAAATCAATATGACAAATGTATCCCTTTCCCAAACAGAGCCTGTAAAAAGGCATTGGAAAAAACACTGATCCAAAAGAAAATGCAGATAATCACATTTTGTGCTTTTGCTTAGAACGTGTCCTACGCTATATTGCACAAAAAGTACATTTTTTTCAAGAAGGTAAAAAATAACGTAAATAATTTCTCTTACTAAAAGTGGGTCTGTACATCCTTAATTACAGGCCCGTAGGAAGCAATTTCATATTGGGTGGGCTCAAGCCCTTTTGTCTGAATATTGGGGGGGGGGGCTAAATTGAATTTTCCATAAATTTTCAGTGTAAAAGAAGGATAATTTGAGCACCCCATGTTCCTACGGGCCTGTAATTAATGTAATTTCTACAATTCAATACGAAGTAGATTTCAGTTTCAATTGTTGCATTACAGATTGGATATATTCTCTATACCTTGGATATGTGAAGATGTTTTTCTTTCTGAATCATTAATTGGCGAGAGCTTTTTCTGGTTCAAATTGTCATTGATCTTTCTTACAAAATAAAAGGTAATTTATCTAATCAACATAATTTGGTCTAGATAGTGCCCATCTTGTAGACTCTGTTGTTGGAATTATTGTCTGGTTGGCATTGCAGCACATAGACGGCCTTAACTCTCTTCACTGTCCATGGTTTCTTGCCAAGAGAGAGCCTCGACTTTGTTTTCCCCATGGTTCTGTAATGATAAACGAATAACGAATGTTACAATCGTATATATATGTAAAAAATAGGTTATGGGATTCTGTCTCCGCAATCCACTTTTCTACTAATAAAAAATGAGATGTCGACTAATCTTCTTTTCTTGGGGAAAAGTTACCTAGAAAACCAGAAAAGATTATTTTTTCTTGAAAGAATTGCCAGAAGTAAGTATGACAAACTTTTATTTTTCTACACTTCTACCCTTTTTTTTCAGAAAATTTAGTTACAGTTAGATTTATATAAACGTTTCTAGCAAAATTGGGATATAGAAAGTAGAAATGACGAAGCTTGTCACAGTAACTACAGTCGATTGTCAGGGACAAAACTTCAACTTTTCTACTTTTCTACATTACCATTTTGCTAGAGTAGTGGAAGTTAATCACATTGATTTCAACTTTTCTAAACTTGATACATAGAATAATATAACAATTGACGTGAGTCACACAGATTTAGACTTTTTTAGAAAGTTCTTTCGGTAGAAAAGTTGAAGTTTTGCGCCCGACAATTGTCAGAATTAGTGTGACGAAGTTCAGTTTTTCTAGGTCTCAAATTTGCTAGAAGAGTGTCACACTAACTTCGACTTTTCTTGTAGGTAGAAAGGTGGAAGGCAGTAACAGGATTTCGTAATAAAGCATGGGGAACAGTTATTGGTCCAAATGCACATTAAGTTGAAAAATCATCGTGCATTATGAAACATACGGGTGACAGTGAACTCGGCCTGAAAAAAAACTCGACCTGTATACGAACTCGGCCTCAATATAGACTGTATAGCATTGTTATATATATTGCTATTATATTGCTACTATATTATAATATTTGATATAATTGGTTTTATTTCATTGTATATCGTCAGAATTATGTGTTATTTAGAATTACTATTATTTAAATTTGTAATTAAAATAATATTTTGAACTTATGCCGTGTTTGTTCTACTATGTTGTTAATTCTAATATATATCCTATAATAAGGCCGAGTTCACCAGGCCGAGTTCGCCAGGTCGAGTTCGACAGGCCGAGTTCGTAATAAGGCCGAGTTCACTGGAAACAAAACATACTGCACACTCTTTTTATTTATGAATTAAATCGTTCTGGTTAATGGATAGTATTACGTTCTACCAGTATATTCTTGTATAATTTAATCAAGTATGGATGATACCTTGTACTTCGTCACGATTGGTGTAGGAAATTCATAAAACTTTGTAGCTGTTGGGTTTGAAATATTTACGTGGTGCGTACCATAATTGCAAATGATCATCACGTGTTGCGTATCATGTACGTGTTTCGTACCGTTTCTACATTTTCCCCGTTTTTCTTGAATCTAAGAAAGAACAGGCTGAAGCAAAGTACGTATGATTGTTGCACATGAAGGACCTTAGTATTGAATCGAAACAAGTATGAATTTTTGAGAGAAAACGCTATTTTTGATAAAAAAAAAAAAAAAAAAAAAAAAAAAAAGGGGAACGTGTAACGTAGGCCTACCATATTCAATTTCCCTCGAAAATCGTTCCGATTCGGCTCAAAACCTCTAAAGTATCTCAGAAACTACATGAAGCCCAGAGACGAGACAGACATCACTGAAAAGCACTCAGAAATGCGCATAGACTGCGCTAAATGGTAAGTCAAACGAATGGAGCAGTACTTACCAATTAAGGGAAATCTACCGAAAATCGCAAAATCCCGCCATTTTGCGTCCGTGTATGTACCCATTTTGATCACGTGATGATCCACCCTGAACCAACATTTGCTATTTTTCCTGATAAGTTTTTAGGTACCATGAATTTAAAAGCTTGTCGTCTAGTAAAGCGCTAACCCTATCCCAAACAACAATGTTCTGTGCAATTTGAGCTGTTGCAGGCAACAAATTATATCATTTGTGACCCGTCACGCTAAAAGGGACCATATCGGATGTGTGAAAAATATCGATCCTAGTCAGTCTGCGCAATCCGCGCAGCCAGACTAGGGCCGACACTTTTCAATTTTATGCAATTTTCTAAATCTGGAATGTTTCCCCTATCTTGCTGTATGTTCATTTTTCGCATACGGGATCTGGTTGACCTGTGCTGGGTCTGACAAATTTGTCAAAATTTGGATTTTTGGAGTTCGGATAAGGTCCCTTTTAGCGTGACGGGTCACATTTGAGTAAAACATATCACTAGTTAATAATATTGAAACTAAAGAATACTATGTTGGTACCAAGCATTTTCTTCTTTTACCACGATGTTCGTTCAACAATACTTTAACATTGGTGCCGTCAAAATCAGTTTGTGTTTGGGAAAGCGTTATTTAATCAATAAAACTTCAAATAGTTTTCCAAAGAAATTCGGGGATGCGTAGAACCTTTGAAAATACTTTAATCCAAGATGAAATACTTAATTCAACTTTTGAAAATCAAAGCTGGCTATATAAGTACGCGCGACCTTTCACCTTTTGTTCAAATTAACGCAGTGAAAATCTTCGACTGTGGAAATGGATTGTGATGTGTCACGCCATGAAAAAGAGATAGTTTTTATAAAAAAAAATGATAAAAAAGTAGGCCTACCAATTTCTTCTAAATTCAATTTGTTAAGAAGACAATGCGTCGGTGTAAATGCAAAACCTCGTATGTCGATTCCTGCGATTTTCAAACTTGTGTGCCCAGTTTAGACAATTCTCGCAGGTTTTGATACATTTTTACTGATCAGTATTAATGACACATTATTTGTGAACAACGTACATGTCCAAATTTCAAGTTTAACATTTCAGTTTGGGAAAAATTATTCCACTTTTTTCCCTCCCCTTTAAAATTTTCCAAAACCGAGATACTAGGTTTTGCATTTACAACGACGCAATGTCTAAATCTAGTGCAACAGAATTGACCAAACGCCAATCGACAGATCGCTCCGCCCAACATAGAATTTAAGACAAACAATGGGGATGTGATCGTTAATAGGGAACGGTATTATCCAGTTAATCGTGACGTAAATTCGGACAAACAAAATAGTATCTCGTAGGTGTTGTTATAAAATATCGTAACTACGGCTTGATTTAAGCCGTAGTTACGAGATTTTACAACACCGACGGTTTATCAAAACATAACGCTTTAACCTAGTCTATTGTTAGCACAAAATTCTTTGCAATTGGCATGTCGATTGTTTTGATTGTCCTTCGATAAATCGATACAATAATGCGAATGCAACAAAGAACAATAGGGCATGACATTTTTCTGATCGCCCATTGGCTAATCGATGTTTTTGATTGACAGTCGGCGTTTGGTCAATTATCCCAGGACGTCTGTAGGCAAAGAGATTTGTGACAACTTAGCATGCTCAAACTGTCCCTGTTGTTCTGGTGCTTTAAATATCTAGCTTGGAATAATTTATTCCTTTCCAAAACAAGACCTTGTTTTGAGCTAAGAGCTTGGGAAAACATTGAATGCAGAAAACCAGAATTTTCTCCTTCTACCTAAATATTTCCCTGTGATATTTTGTATGCTAATCATTTCTTAATCAACATCAATTTTGTTGTCTGCAGGGTCTTTCAAATTGAAGCAGTCTATTTTTTTTCCATGATTGTGGAAAATGTTTAACCCTTTCCCAAACAACAAAATTTTCGAGTGATCCACTTCAAAAACTGCTACAAATGTCAAAATGGATGTTATTAAAGATAGGATTTGTGTAAAATATGGCACAGAAAATATTGAGACAAAAGGAGAAACTGCTGGTTATCAGCAGTTTCTTCTTTTGTTTCAATGTTTTCCCAAGCCTATTCTCGTAGGGCCGTCAAAACCAGGTCTTGTTTGGGAAAGGGTTAACCAAAGCACTACATAAGGTTCCAGGACGTCTGGTAACGGCATTTTCACGGTCGGGTGGATATTAATCACGTGATACACCAATTTCAGAAAATCTTTAATAAGTTTGTTTATATGGGACCTGTTTAAATTCGGTTTGAAGAAGAGAAGGTGGACAGATATCACACATTAGAATTAACATGGTGGATATTTTCTTTTAAATCAGCTGATAAAAAAGTTATTGAAGATCAACCAAATTTCGGTTGATCTTCAATAACTTTTTCATCAGCTGATTATTAAAAAATCCTTCATGTCCAGCTGGCATTTACCCACCTCTGCTTCACACCAAATTCAAATCGGTCACATATCAACAAATATATTGATTTTCTGAAATTCTGAGTCACGTGATTAACCACCGTGATTTTTCAATTGTAGGGGGAATGGATAAACAACAAAACTTGAAAACATAAATTTCAGCACTTCATGTATATTTCATTTCACAAACAATTAATCTTATATGTATATGTATATATATAATATGTATTAGTAACAGACACATTAAAGCACTTTTTAAGAACATATCAAAATGATACAAAATCAGTTTTTAACCCTTTCTCAAACAAGACATGGTTTTGACGTCCCTATTAGAAAAGACTTGGGAAAATAATGAGGTAAAAGAAGAAACTGCTGATTATCAGCAGTTTCTCCTTTTGCCTCAATGTTTTCTGTGCTATATTTTACACTTCATTTTACACTTCCAATCTAAATTTATCTAAATTTAGTCAACACCAGCAGCTTTCAAATTCAATGATCTTAAAATTTTATTGTTTGGAAAAGAGTTAAGATACAAAATGCCCCTTATCCTTTCATAAACAAGACCTGAAATTGGTGTCCCTAATATATCAATTTTGGAAAAACACTGAGACAAACAAAGACAAGAGCTGTCCATAAGACAGCGCGCTCGACTTTTCTAAGTTGCTTCACCCAGAATTTCTTAGTCAAAAAAGGCTAAAATTCCAGTAAATTAAATGCAAGAGTAATGAATCTTTGCCTAGAGGCTAATATTATGATCACAAAAGCATGTGCAAAGTATCAGAGCAATAGCATAAGTAGAAACAGATGTTTGAAAAAACTTTAACCTTTGTTGCAACGCAGACGTCCGGGTGACAGTATAAGCTCTCATTTTCTTCGAAAAGTAGAGCTAAAAATGAAGATAATCAGCATTTTCTCCTTTTGTTTTTTCGGGTTGAAAACATCCTGGGAAATGAAGAAATTGACTGCCACAAGCAATTTCTTCATTTACCATGATGTATTCCAAAGCCTCCATCTTGCAGGTGTCAAAAGGTGTCACTGTATGGCAATAGGGAACGATTTTATCCAGTTACCCAAATCCAGTTAACCGTGACATACTTTCAGCCAAACAAATTCTGTTTCGTTGGTGTTGTTACAAAATATTGCAACTACTGCTTGAATCAAGCCATAAGTACAAGATTTTACAAGAGGACCATGATGGTCCTAAATCGCTCACCTGAATCAAGATGACAAGAGTGAAAATAGCAATTAGGTCAAATTCAAAGGCATCAAACTAAGGGCTTTCAGTTCGGAAACAATTAGGGAATAATTTTGTTCGAATCGATCCTGTAAAGTTGGGTATGAATTAGCAATGGTTGATGTTATTTTTTGATTTCGCAATATACATCATAGGGCTAATTTTCAAAGCATACTGATCTGTTAGAGATGATCATTTATGATATATCATTATAACAAATTATAAGCACAATTTACAAGATTTGGTCTGTTATTTGAAAAAAAATATAGCAAAAGATCAACATCTGATAAGCTAAGCTAATACCTTCTTGTTTGTTTGTACATAAGATAAACATAGAGACAGTCAGAGCAACAGATAAGAGAAATAGATAAGAGAAATAGAAATAGCACTCTAAATTTATTATTCATATCCAAACAGTTACACTATGTAGAATGTATCAATCTTTTCAAGCAGATGATTGAAATGATCACCAATTACATAGGATTTGATGAATATTGAAACATGTTGATTTTTGAAAAGCTATCATCTCCTCTTATCTGCAGCTTGTATGATTCCCAAAGTAAATGGTTCAAAATTGGCTTGTAAATGTAGAACCAACAATATAGGGATTAGTTTCCATGTGTAGTGATGATGTCTAGTGTATTCTGAAAGCCATTCATAACATGAGGTCTAACACAAAGTTTCAAGGTTCTAGGCCAAACAGTTTTGAAGAAAACTAAGTATCTCTGTGACAACCCGCAGTAAAGTATAATTTTCAATGCACAAAATTTCCCCAACCCATATACATTTTATAAAATCAAAAATTCACGATACAATTTTGAAATGAGTCACTAAAGGAACTTTCCTGCTACGTTTGATTTAAATTGGCCAAACGGTTGATTTTTAAAGAATTTTCTTACGATTTCTCTAAGTCTGAAAAGCCCCTTCCTCCCTGCCACGTCCATATTTTTTAACAAATGTAAAAATTTGTGAGCAAATATTGAAAAGAGTGACTCAAGGAATATTCCTGCAAAGTCTGGTTTAATTGGGCCCAATGGTTGATTTTTAAAGAATTTTCTTATGATTTCTCTAAGTCCGATAAGCCCCTTTCTCCCTGCCACGCCCACATTTTTTGACAAATGTAAAAATTTGTGAACAAATTTTGAAAAGAGTCATAAAAGGAACATTCCCCCAAAGTCTGGTTCAATTGGGCCCAATGGTTGATTTTTTAAGAATTTTCTTATGATTTCTCTAAGTCCGATAAGCCCCTTTCTCCCTGCCACACCAACATTTTTTGACAAATGTAAAAATTTGTGAACAAATTTTGAAAAGAGTGAATCAAGGAACTTTCCTACCTAGTTTGGTTCAATTGGGCCCAATGGTTGATTTTTAAAGAATTTTCTTATGATTTCTCCAAGTCTGATAAGCCCCTTTCTCCCTGCCACGCCCACATTTTTTGAATAATATAAAAATTTGAGAACAAAATTTGGAAAGAGTGACTCAAGGAATATTCCTGCCGTGTTTGGTTCAAATGGGCCCAATGGTTGATTTCTAAAGAATTTTCTTATGATTTCTAGTCCGAAAAGCCCCTTTCTCCCTGCCACGCCCACATTTTTTGACAAATCAAAAATTCACGAACAAGTTTTGGAAAGTGCTACACAAGGAACATTCCTGCCAAGTTTGATCAAAATTGGTCCAATGGTTTAGGAGAAGAAGATGTTGAAAGAAATTGTGAACGGACGGACGGACGGACGGACAGATGGACGGACAGACGACGGACAAAAAGCGACCACAATAGCTCACCTTGAGCACTTTGTGCTCAGGTGAGCTAATAACAACACTGACAGTTTATCAAAACATAACAATTAACCCAGTCTATTTCTAGCACAAAATTCATTGCCATTGGTTCATCAATACATCAGACAAACAAACATGTATATTAGCTACTATTGTGATACATACTTTAGGCACCAATACTGCACAGAAACAAGAGTTGTCCGCGGACAACGTAGCTCACCTATACGAGAGCTTGTCACAAACAAGAGCTGTCACTGTAAGATGACAATGCCCCCGACACCGCTTTGATTTTAAATTATGGCCAATCTATGTTCAAGGTCAAGGTCATCCAGGGGTCAAGGTCACCAAAGTATGTGCCTACAGAAAGGTAATGTACCAAGGAATGTTGTGGTAAAGTATGAAGCGAATATGTTAAGTAATAAGGAAGTTATGGCCAATGTTAAAGTTTTTGGACGGAATGACGGATGGACAGACAGACGGACAGACAGACGGACAGACGGACAAGTCAAATTTATGATGCCTCCCTATCGGGGGCATAAAAAGAGTCCAAGGTCAAAGTCATTGGGTCAAAGGTCATGGTCTCAAGGTCAAGTTCAAGGTACGTAGTATCCATATGTGTAATATCAAGGCTCTATCTATAATAGCGCATGAGATAAAGGCCAGGTAAAAGTTTTTGAAAAGTAGGTCAAACTCCAAGGTCAAGGTCACTAGGTCAAAGGTCATGGTCCAAAATGAAAGGTCTTGCTGAGAAGTATCCATGTATGAAGTATCAAGGCTGTATCTGTAAAAATGGCCGAGATATAGGCCAGGTTAAAGTTTTTTAAAAGTAGGTCAAACTCCAAGGTCAAGGTCACTAGGTCAAACGTCATGGTCCCAAATGAAAGGTCGTGGCAGGAGGTATCCATGTGTGAAGTATCAAGGCTGTATCTCAAATAGTGCCTGAGATATAAACCAGGTTAAAGTTATTGAAGACGCGACGCTGACGCCGACACCAACACTAGGGCTGTGACATTAGCTCCCCGGACATAAAGTCCCGGCTCGCTAAGAAATAAGCCAGCCCCCCATTTAACTAACGAACTAAGACCATGATTATGTGTATACTGTGAAACAAGACATCTGATTGTATGAGAAAACAGATTTGGCCAATCAGATTTGTCGTTACAAGTAATTACCCCCCAAATAATAGTACATTCATTGGTTAATAGATGTAGATAAATCGTTTTGAAGACTGGGATTCTCACCAAGGTGTTCCAAATGCTCCATATTTCATACAAATAACATCATGATGACGTCATTTGTATGAAATACATGTATGTAGCACTTGGAACACCGGTTTATGAATCATAGAGCAGTCTGAAAAACTCGGTCATATTTCTCTTTTATCGTTTCTATAGAGATGACCGGGGTGTTCCACAAGAAGTATAGGGTAATGGCGCCTCCCATTGAGCGGCTTAAAATCTTGCTCTAAAGAACGCTTTATCTTAAAATGTCTTAAGACATCTCAAGAAATTTCAAACAAATTTGCTCTAAAGAATGCGCCTAAGGTAAGTTTGCACCAAAGGACCCTTGCTCTTCTTGAAAAGTTGCTACAACTATTGCAGCAACTATTTGAGACCAACATGGATCTTGATTTAACTGTGTCGCGGTGGAAAATCAGTATTTATCACATGATACAAATAATTAAAAAATTCTTCAATAAATTTGTTAATACAGGACCTATTTGAATAGGGTTTGAAGTAGAGAAGGTGGACAGATGTCATGCATTAGATGGACACACTAGCTGGACATGTTTGATTTTTGAAAACTCAACTGCTATAAAAGTTATTGAAGATCAACCAAAATTTTGGTTGATCTTCAATAAATTTTTAAAAGTTGATTTTTCAAAAGTTCACCACATCCAGAAAATTCCTGGCAATACCCACATTCGCTGCTTCAAACCAAATTCAAATTGGCAAAGTGTTAACAAAAATAGTAATAATTTTCTGAAATTCTGAGTCACGTGATTAACCACCATGTGTGTGTATGCACAGTATTTTCATGTCTCTATTATTTGCACCTCTGACATACTATTACAGGCACATGAATAAATGAGGCATTTGATTGGTCAACCAATAATTTGATTGAGAGTGGCAATTGCTTAACCCTTTCCCAAACAAGACCTTGTTTTGACATCCTTATCATAGAAGGCTTTGGAAAACATTGAAACAAAAGATAATCAGCATTTTCTCCTTTTGTCTCAATATTTTCTATGATATATTGTACACAAATTCAATCTTTATCAGCATGCTTTTTGTATTCTTAAGCAGCTTTTGAATTGGACCAACTCTTTCCCTAACAGCAAAATTTTAGGGTGATCCAATTTGAAGCCGCTGCAGACGACAAAAAGGATGTTGATAAAGATCAGGTATAACAGGTATAACATAGCTCAGAAATTATTGAGGCAAAAGGAGAAACTGCTGGTTATCAGCAGTTGCTTCTTTTGTCTCAATGTTTTTACCAAATGATTTCTATTAGGGATGTCAAAACAAGATCTTGTTCGGGAAAGGGTAAAATTTTGCCTTTTGGGAAAGGCTGAATGATTTAGAGAGGCACACATTTTACATGTCAATACATTCAACAATAATGCTGTAATTGTTACACACAACCATGTATTATGTTTTAAAACATCAAAAAGGTAAGATACCGGTATACAAAACAGCTTTTCTTAATCCTTTCCTAAACAAGACATGGTTTTGAAGTCCCCTATGGAAAAGGCTTGGGAAAATATTGAGACAAAAGAAGAAATTGCTGATAACCAGCATGTTCTCCTTTTGTCTCAAAATGTTCTGGGCAATGATAAGCACAAAGTCTTCATCAATTACAATCTATTCTTTCATCTGTAGCAGCTTTCACATTGGACCACACTATAATTTTGTCGTTTTCAAAAGGCTTAATTTTAACCCTTTCCCAAACAAGACCGGGTTTTGACGTCCCTATTTAGAAATTGCTTTGGAAAATATTGAGACAAAAGAAGAAAATGCTGATAATCAGCATTTTCTCCTTTTGCCTCAATATTTTCTGTGCTATATTGTACAGAAATTTCCTTCTAGTTACTCTAATAATGTCGTCTGCAGCAGCTTTGAATTTGGAACACCCTAAATCTTTGTCGTTTGGGAAAAGGTTAAATAAAGCTATTTTTGATGTCTCTAATAGAATTGGTTTGAGAAAATATTGAGAGAAAAGAAGAAATTTCTGATGATCAACAATCTCTCCTTTTCGCCCATTACTTTCTGAGCTATAAAATAAACATTTCCCACTTTTGATTTTGTAAATCGTCTCAATTTGGGTTAGTCTTAGGATTTGTTTTTTTGAAAGGAGGGTTGAACTTTTTATGAATCTTTATCTACATGTAGGACTTATATTTAGATGATTGAATCATTTAAATAGATTGCACAACTTTGTAAGCTGACCTTGGTTGACTCTGCAATTCAAATTAGAAATAAGCCTGATGTGGAAAAAGGTCCCTTAATCCATTACCAAATGACAAAATTTTGGACTTGTCCAAATTCAAAGATGCTGCAGACGACAATATGAATTGAATGAAATTTCACATTCTTTGATCTTTCTGGGTAGAAAAAAATGTGGGAAATGAAGAAATTGCTTGTGACAAGCAATCTCTTCATTTCCCACAATGTTTTTCAAAGCCATTATATTGTAGGGAGTCAAAAAGCATCATTGTGTGGTAATGGGTTAAAGAATTTGAGCCCAACATTGTTCCAGATCAGCTTTTACAGGAACTGCAGCAACAGTTTTGAGGCAGTGTGGATTCCAATTAGACTCCATTTAGGCACAGGCTTATCAGGAAACATGTATGCCTCAAACGCTACAAGGGACCATTTCCCAGATCCTGGCTCAAATAATTTAGGGCCTTTTTGAAATTCAACATCATTTCTGTCACATCAGCTCGGCCATTTGTGCAGCATATTCTGTTCCTAACAACCCTCGACATAGAAGTGTAAACTCCTTAACGTCAGCACGGACTCGTCTTCTTGTTACTGATACTCTGAAATTTAAAAAACAAAATATTGTTGCTTTTCAACAGATCCCGGCTCAAATAATTTAGGTCCTTTTTGAAAGTCAGCTTTTCTGTCACATGAGTTCCGCAATCTGGGTAGCGTATTCTGTTCTTAACAAACTGAGGCATAGTAGACTAGTGTAAACTCCTTAACGTCAGCACAGACCCTTCTTCTTGTAGATCTAACCGATACTCTGAAATTTGATAACACAACAGGTGATAGATGGAACAATGACCCATTACCACATGGCAGAATCTTATACAGTTCCAATTTGAAAGGTGTTGCAATTTCAAGTTGATGAAATTTCAAAAATCCCTCCGTTTTGGGTTGAGAAAACATTTTGGTAAATGAAGAAATTGCTTGTCACAAGCATGACAAGCAATTTCTTCATTTTCCACAATGTTTTCTAAGCCTTTTCTTGCGAGGGAGTCAAAAAGCGTCACTGTACAGTAATGGGTTAACTATAATATGTTCAGTTAAAGTTAAAGAAGAACAGTTTTAGCGCTATCGGTTTTCTTCTTCAGACCCATTTTTTTTTCTTTTGTTGATGTTTACATAATTTTTTGTACGACAACCTTGACCTATGAATCTCGTTTGGGTCCGCGCTGTATGCTGTATGCGCATGCGCAACAAGTTAAAAATAATTTTAACCCCATCTGTGACGGGGTTGAATTCAGGTTTGGATTCTCCCTAAATTCGGCTATCTGTCTTGTAATTTCGGCTCATTCTCTGTCTGAATCGCATATCATTAACCATCCTGAGGTGGTCAACACAAAAGTTTTGCATATTTGTTAAAAAAAAAATCATTTTTTGCAATTAGACCATCTGTTACCATCACCCTTTAATAGAAAACCTATAATACTATACACAAATTATACATGGCAGGGAATCACATGACACAACAACAACAATGGCACAATTTTTTTTAAACAAGATGTGTTTGTGAAACACAAATGCCCCCGAAACAGCCATTTTTCTAAAATTTTAAGTTTTCGTGTAAAGGATTGATAAGGGTTAATGGATGACCTTGAGGAAGGTCATATTGCATGGAACAGATAGCTACCATTAAAAGGAAGTTATATACTAAATTTGAGATTGTTTATCACATACTTTTGAGGAAAGGCAAATGTTAAGTTTTTGGACAGACAGATGTACATGCGTAAAACAATATAGCCCCTGATCTCTCGATACGGGGGGGCATAAAAATCTGCTAATACATAACTAATTTGGATTTTTTTTTAAGCAGAGGTGGGAAAATGTCATTGATTTTCTAGATGTTGTGGATCTTTTGATCAAAAGAAACTTGCCCATGCCCTAAAAGATGTCTAAACCTAAAATGGTACACTATAAAACTCAGCATGAAAAGGTCTATTGACATACAAAGATATCACATTTTCTCCCTTTACATTTTTTTCCAAAGCTACATTCTATTGGGGATTTGACATTATTGAAATTAAGAATGAGTTTAAAAAGTAACATAAAAACAGAATGTGTTTGTGAAACACAAATGCCTCAAAATGGCCAATGTTGAGTTTTCAGACAGACAGACAGACAGACAGACACAAATAGACAGACAGATGGACACTAGTAAAACAAATTACAATATGTCCTAGTTTTTAGATACAGGGGCATAAAAGTTTTCAAAATCTGTAAAAAGTACAAACCTAAGAATTGATTCAAAGAATTTCCGCTTATCTTCATGAGTTGATCGTGCACACGGGTAACCGTCTTGTATGATAATTTCTAGAGACCATGCTCGGGTGTAACTAGGATAATTCTTGGCCAGAGCAAACAAAACATCACCGATATGCTCCATAATCATCCTGGGTGATTCACCACCGATGGACTGGAAATGAGACAAGAGGACCATGATGGTCCTAAATCGCTCACCTGAATCAAGATGACAAGAGTGATAATGGCAATTTTGTCAAATTCAAAGGCATGAAACTTATAAGGACTTTCTGTTTGGAAACAATTAAGAAATAATTTTGTTCCAATCGATCCTGTAAGGTTGGGTATGAATTAGCACAATTGTTGAGTTAGTTCATTTTCAACAATTATTTCATGATTTCGCAATATACAACATAGGGCTAATTTTCAAAGCATACTGATCTGTTAGAGATTGATCATTTATGATAGGCTCAATAAACAATATTTTGTCTGTGATTGATAGAATTTAGTGAAAGATTACCATCTGATAAGCTAAAGCTAATCCCTTATTTGTTTACATAAGATAAACATGGGGCCAGCCTGAGGGCAACAGATAAGGGAAATAGAAAATTGGCCCAATGATTTATTTTTAAAGAATTTTCTTATGATTTCTCTAAGTCTGATAAGCCCTTCCTCCCTGCCATGCCCACATTTTTTACCAATGGAAAAATTTGTGAACACATTTTGAAAAGAGTAACTCAAGGAACATTCCAGTAAAGTCTGGTTCAATTGGGCACAATGGTTGATTTTTAAAGAATTTTCTTATGATTTCTAAGTCCAATAAGCCCCTTCCTCCCTGCCACACCCACATTTTTTGACGAATCAAAAATCCATGAAAAAGTTTTGAGAAGGGTCACTCAAGGAACCTTCCAGCAAAGTCTGCTTCAATTGGGCACAATGGTTGATTTTTAAAGAATTTTCTCATGATTTCTCTAAGTCTAATAAACCCCTTTCTCCCTGCCACAGTCACAGTTTTTTACAAATGAAAAAAACTGTGAACAAATTTTGAAAAGAGAGACTCAAAGAACATTCCTGCAAAGTCTGCTTAAAATTGGCCCTTTGGTTGATTTTTAAAGAATTTTCTTATGATTTCTCCAAGTCTGATAAGCCCCTTTCTCCCTGCCAAGGCCACAATTTTTTACAAATAAAAAGATTTGTGGTCAAATTTTGAAAAGAATGACTCAAGGCACATTCCTGCAAGGTCTGGTTCAAATTGGCCCAATGGTTGATTTTTAAAGAATTTTCTTATGATTTCTCTAAGTCTAATAAGCCCCTTTATCCCTGCCATGGCCATGTTTTTTTTTTCAAATGTAAAATTTCTGAACAAATTTTGAAAAGAATGACTTAAGGCACATTCCTGCCAAGTATGCTTCAAATTGGCCCAATGGTTGATTTTTAAAGAATTTTCTTCTGATTTCTCCAAGTCTGATAAGTCCCTTTTTCCCTGCCACGGCCACAATTTTTGACAAATGAAAAAATTTGTGAACAAATTTTGACAAGAATGACTCAAGGCACATTCCTGCAAAGTATGGTTCAAATTTGCCCAATGGTTGATTTTTAAAGAATTTTCTAATGATTTCTCTAAGTCTAATAAGCCCCTTTCTCCCTGCCACGGCCACATTTTTTGACAAATATAAAAATTTGTGAACAAATTTTGAAAAGAGTGACTCAAGGAATATTCCTGCCGAGTTTGGTTCAATTGGGCCCAATGGTTGATTTTTAAAGAATTTTCTTATGATTTCTAGTCTGATAAGCCCCTTTCTGCCTGCCACGCCCACATTTTTTGACAAATCGAAAATTCACGAACAAGTTTTGAAAAGTATCACACAAGGAACATTCCTGCCAAGTTTGGTCAAAATTGGTCCAATGGTTTAGGAGGAGAAGATGTTGAAAGAAATTGTGAACGGACGGACGGACAGATGGACGGACGGACGACGGACAAAAAGCGACCACAATAGCTCACCTTGAGCACTTCGTGCTCAGGTGAGCTAAAAAGAGAAATGAAGTAAGTTTAACCTTGCCTACTTTACAACTGGAAATAGAGAGAATTTGAATGTTACAAAACAAAATTAGAATCACTCAAAACTTGATAGACGAACATAAATAATAGAGTAGAACACTTTGAAGAATGTTAGTCATCAAAACTAGAGAATACTCCCTCAATCACTTAAAATAATTAATGTTAACCCATTACCACACAATGACTCTTTTTGACTCCCTATTAGATAATGTCTTTGGAAAACATGGTGGAAAATGAAGAAATTGCTTGTGACAAGCAATTTCTTCATTTCGCACAATGTTTTCCATCCAAAAATACCTAAAAATTGAAGATTCCAATCACTTGAAATTGTCGTCTGCAGGATCTTTCAATTTGGACCGCCCTAAAATTTTGTGGTTTGGTAATGGGTTAATACAAACACAAATTATACTGGATTTGACAGATTCTCCAAAGTTTTACCGGCCGCGGCCATGGCACAGTTGGTAGCGCATCTGCCTCTCATTTGAGAGGTCCCGGATTTGATACCCGGCTGCGGCAAATACCCTTACTGACAAAAATGTCACCCATCAATGGTTTGACATTGTGAACGTATGTGGGGGAGCTGCTGGAGGCTCGATAAGGGTGTTGTGGTAGTACTGGTATGAGAAAATCCATGGTTAGGTGCTCCAGCCGCGATATGACCTTATCATCATCATCATCATCGGAGTTTTGATTTCCGTGCAGGTGGTGGGACTGTTCCAGCATCTGTGGGGTCCCTTCCAGTTGTCTGGCTCGCTGCACGCATGGCAGACTTGACTTCCCCTCTCCATTTCTTTCTGTCATGGGTGTTTATGGTTGACAGTCTCCATTCTCTGATGTCTTTCTCTGTCACTTCCTTCCATGATGTCTTTGGTCTTCCAGCAGCACGTTTTCCCTGGACTTCTAAGTCATATGCCATCTTGATGGCACCGTCGGATCGTTTAACATGACCATACCAGCGGAGTCGTCTTTCTCGCAGTACAATGGCGAGGTCGTCAATGTCCAGTCGCTTCAGTAGCTCATTTGATCTTACAGTGGCAATGTCCTTTGGTTTTATACTGCAGATTTGTCTGATCATGGCCCTGTCATTACGTAGCAGGCGTTGGAGATTTGACTTTGACAGAGCCCATGTTTCGCTGGCATGGAGCATTGCGCTTCTTACACATGTGCTGTATACTCTGCCGCAGGTCTTACATGAGAGGTGTCTTGATGTCTGGACTGGTGCCAACTCCCTGAACTTTTTCCATGCGGTCTTTACCCTTGTGGTCGTGGCAAGATCACAGCCACCAGCTGCGGAAAGCGTGTCTCCAAGGTAACAGAAAGAGGGTACCACTTCCAGTTGGTCAGTTCTGACTTGGACCTCACTCTGCGGTCTGCCATCGAGTGGGCGGGCAGTTCCCTTGCATCTGGGGCATCTGTAGTCTGGGTCTGGTGTCAATCTCTTGAGTCCACTGCATTTCTTGTGTATCCATTTCTGGCACCCGTTGCAGTGGATACTGCTACTTCCAACTCCAGTGCGACAAACTGCACAAGGATAACTACCAGACTCCTGTAGTTGGTCAAGTCCTGTACCACATATCATTACCTTGGTCTTTTTCGCATTCACTCTAAGTCCCTTCTCCTCCATACCATCTTTCCATGTCAGTAGTCTTTCCACGCACTTCTCTAGAGTTTCAGCTATGACAACCAAGTCATCTGCGTACAGGTCTTCCCATGGTACACTGGCTCGGAACTCTCGTGACATGGCCTCCAGGACAATGATGAACAAAAGGGGGCTAAGCACTGATCCCTGATGTACCCCGACTTTGACTTCGAACTCTTTACTGTAGCAGTTCCCAACATGGACACAGCTGCGGGCGTTTGTGTACATACCCTGGACTAGGCGAACAATCCATTCGTCAACGTGAAGCTTGCGTAAGGCCCACCAGATTACTTTCCGAGGAACGCGATCAAAGGCTTTCTCGAGATCTACGAAGGCCATGTAGAGCCGCTTGTTTACAGCTAGGTATTTTTCCTGTAATTGCCGGACAACGAATATTGCGTCGGTTGTACCGCTGCCTGGGACGAAGCCAAATTGAGAGTCGTCGATGTGCACTAGCTGTCTGATGTGGCTGTCTACCATTCTCTCTAAGACCTTCATGACTTGTTCGGTCAGCTTGAGTCCTCGATAGTTGCCTCTGTCCATGGCATCACCCTTGCCTTTGTAGAGGGACACGATGAAGCTCTCCTCCCAGTCTTGTGGGATCTTTCCGTCACGGGCAATGGAGGATGCTAAGTCACATATCATTGACGCACAAGTATCACCAGCTGCTCTGATCATTTCTACTACTATGCCAGATGGTCCCGCTGCCTTGCCTGTTTTCATTTGGGAGATAGCCTTTTTAACCATGTCTGTGGTAAATGGAATTGGGGGTCCTTGAACTGGTGTTTCATCTGTTAGATGTTCTTCATCCCATTCGAATTCCACATTAAGTAGTCTCTCGTAGTGTTCTACCCAGGCTTTCTCCTTCATATCCTGATCAAGTGACATTTCCCCTGCATCGTTTCTGACTGGTTGATCTCCAACTACATCAACATTCTCCTTGCGCAACTGATTTGCGAGACGGTATACATCTGAGGATTTGGCATCTACATTGACATAGAGCTGTTTATCGGCCTCATATCGGGCAAGATGTACTACTCGTCTTGAGGTGCGCTTGGCCTTGTCATACTCCTCTCTTGTTCCACGTCCAGCCTTCCATGATCTGTAGGCTAATCGTTTGGCTTTGATGGACTGATCTACTTCATCTGACCACCACCAAGTTTCTTTCCGCCATCGATGGGGTCGTGTAAGGCCACACACTTCTTCTGTGTAGTTGAAAACAGCGTAAAACCCCAATAAACCAAATCAAACCAAAGCTTTACAAAAAAGACCTTAACCCTTGACATATAGAGATGAATATACAAGTTTACACTGTATAAAGACAAAGAACATATATTTAGTATTTACCCTCATAATTCTGTCTAGTAGATGTTGTCCTTGTCGTGTCACTATTTCTAGTACAAAGAACTTATCGTCGCTTTTCAGCAAAAACTTTGTAACTGCAGCTTGTTCTAAGCTGCAGTTACAAGGTTTTAGTTGTAAAGCAGCTATATATTTACCCTCATAATTCTGTCTAACAGATGCTGTCCTTGTTGTGTCACTATCTCCTGCACAACTGATACACTCGTCAAACTTATAAATTCAGTCTGAAATTACAGCAAATTTTAAATAGCTTGTAACTCTTTACAAGATAATAAGGTTATTACCACAAAGATAATATCCAAGTCATTTGTGGAACATTTGTACACTGAAAGCTCAATCCCTTTAAAGTGACATTTCACATTTATTTCATTTTTTTAAAGTATGTTTTCATGCAAAGATTGTCTATTCTAATGCGTAGAAATGCTATCAGTTTTTTGAAGTTGTTATTTATAAGCGAAAAATACGCCTTTAAAGTTGAGACAGAAATGACAAATTCTGTATAAATCTGAACTGTTGTCCACAACAATTTGTTTGATTTTAAATAGCACAAAAGTATATATTTCTCGTAAACGGTTCAATATTTTGGCTTGAAATTTTCAGAATTTCCATAGAAAACATGCTCTTTCAGATAGAACAAGAGTTGTCCGCGGACAACGTAGCTCGCCTATATGGGTGCTTGTCACAAAAACAGCTTAATTTTTAAAAAGTAGGTCAAATTCCAAGGTCAAGGTCACAAGGTCAAAGGTCATGGTCCCAAATGAAAGGTCTTGGCAGGAGGTATCCATGTGTGAAATATCAAGGCTGTATCATCAATAGTGCATGAGATATTGGCCAGGTTAAAGTTTTTTAAAAGTAGGTCAAACTCCAAGGTCAAGGTCACTAGGTCAAAGGTCATGGTCCCAAATGAAAGGTCTTGTCAGGAGGTATCCATGTGTGAAATGTCAAGGCTGTATCTCAAATAGTGTCCGAGATATAGACAAGGTTAAAGTTTTTTCAAATGAAGACGCGACGCCGACGCTGACGCCGACACTAGGGCTGTGACATTAGCTCCCCGGACTTAAAGTCCCGGCTCGCTAATAAAAGTAAAATTTATGTAAAAATAATCGTGAAATGTCACTTTAAAAGTTATAACAACTGTTATAGCCTAATATAGACAGCAGGGAAAAATTAGTCTTCTCTCAGTCTACTAAAACGCATAATAAATATCTCATTTTCTTTAAACCCCTTCGCTGCCAGACAAATATCGGAAAATTGGTTCCTATTTGCCAAGCTATTTTCCAAGAAATTGACGGTAGTGTAAGAAATCAACTTATAACTAAAAAACTATTCAATAAAACTATATAAAACCTTATATTTTCTGAAAGATAATTGAAAATGCTATTCAGTGAATATATTTTTATTCATTTTGGAAATTACATTTTTTGTTATTAAACTTTAAAAAAAAAAAATCGTTCTCCCCTCATGACGGCCCAGGCCGTCACGGGGCAGTATAGCGACATTTTCGCATTACGGCTCAGGCCGTCAAGGGGCAGCGAAGGGGTTAAAAAGGCAAGGTAAATAAAACAGTACAAAAACTCACCAGAAATATACAGGCTGATTTAACTGTGTGGTTTTCTGGCAAAGATAGGCCTATAATACCTGAAAGAGATTTACATTCACTTACTATCCATCTTATAGTCTATTTTTATCTACCAAAGGTCGGACTTGTCTGTCAATAAATTGATTACTCTACAAATCCCATTTTTGCGATTTATTGGAAGTATCATTGAGAAACTAACATTTCTTGATTCTAAAATATCATAGATTTCACTGTTACAAATATTGTGAAGCAGGGCTCCGGAAATTTCGAAATCTGAATCGGTCCACGTTTAACACCCCCCCCCCCCCCCATCCACCCACCCATGCACTTGTACCAAAATTGGACACCCCAAACACACACATCATTTTTCATATCTTTCCAGTTTATACAACAGTTCGGGCTACCAGCTCCTCCATGTTTCAATTCCCGATGATCAAACTAAATTGTGATCTGTAGCTCGAGTGAAAGATACACGAAAACTAATGACAGATTTCTACTTTCACTTTGTTAAAACGCCCTAACTGCATTAGGCACTTTGGGCATTTTCATCTATGTTATGTTGGGAATGACAAATGATTTAATCACTCTTACGTGAAATAATGAAATGGCTGTTAGGCGACATCTGAAGTTTTTTCCTAATCCGTTTTTTAATCACGCGGAGTGTTTGAGATGTTCCCCCGTTATAAAACATCACGTGATCCGATATAGGTCAAAGGGATCCAACTACCTCCCTCGTGTAAATAGTATTTACGTCATAGATCGTATAAATTTACGTCATGCTATTTTGTAGTTCGAATGTGGATTTTTATGTTCTAATGAAGAAAAAATATTAATTGGGCAAGAAACGAAGGAATAAACCAAGTAGGTAATTTACGTCTGCTACGATCGCCAGAAACCTCGCTAGTGACACGCTCAAGTAGGCCTAGATAGATCTACGGATGTGTTTCATATCTTTCTTTTTCTTTATGTATTTGGGAATGTACAATCGAATCTGGATGAATAAAATCTAGTGGACAGTCCCGACTAAACGCGTGGTGGACTATTCGCGTATGTTCTGGAAAGGTTTAAATATTTGCAGACTTCAACTGAAGCCTTGATACGTCATCTCTCGTAATCACGCACCTGCTTGGTGTCTCGCGCGCGGTTTGTAAACAAACCATGGTAATGGTTGCCTTATTTGGAAAAAGGGGTAAGCTCACGTGATCAATTCGAAACCAAAATCTGTGGTTGGGAGAATAGAAATTTCAAAGGACGGATTCACATGTGTTTGGCTGAACTGGTACCCGTTGTATGACTATGTATACAACATAGTGGCATCAGAGACAGGAACCAGTCTAGTGTTTGGCAAGAGCTAAACCCGAGATCATTCATCCGTGAAACTGCAGGTAACTGTAAGCATGCCTGCGGGACAATTATCGGTTTCTGTCACCTCCTTATCTCGGGGTAAAGTGTAAAACCCTTGATTTTGTTATTTTTTATGTTGATTTTTATGAATTGTGGAAATATTTTGGACCGATTTCTTCAGTTAATTTGATGATTTCAATCGGTCTCAGAGATCAAAATCCAGTCCAGACCGGTATTTTATCGGTTTTCCGGAGCCCTGTTGTGAAGAAATAATTTAAAAGTCTGAAAAAATAAATCTTAGAGGTAAATAAATGGTGAAACATTAATGAAACACAGAAATATAGTGTTGTTATTTCATGTTAAGCATGTTATTTCTCTCTACCAATTCTTTGATTTACCAATAGACATTCAAATATCACAACAACTTAAGTTAAGGAAAATCAACCCACCTGCTTGAAATAGTCCTCTAAGATTGCCGTAGGTGTCTAATAAAATATCTTTGGTTTTCTTTAGAATCTGAAATCATAAGAGACATATAAATTACATGGAAGAATCATCCCTATTTCAATACCAACTGATGAGCATATAATAATCAAATTTTTGGTTTAGATAGGTGCTGATTGGGAGTGACTATCAGTATTTCAACTTTTATCAAGTATTTAGTATTTTACATTAACACAACATCCTTTACCGGCCTTAACCCTTTCCCAAGCAAGACCTAGTTTTGACATCCCTATAAGAAAAGGCTTGGGAAAACATTGAGACAAAAGAAGAAATCCGCTGATAACCAGCAGTTTCTCCTTTTGTCTCAACATTTTCTGTGCTATATAAAACACAAATCTTACCTTTATCAACCTCCATTTTATCATGAGCTACAGCTTTCAAATAAGACCACCCTGAAATTTTGCCGTTTGGGGAAGGGTTAAGCTGCTGGCTCACATAGGTTTACGGTTTTCCATCCTTTGTTGGGAGACAAACGTTAGAAGGGATGTTTCACAGGACCAAGAATAGAACAAGTAACCTCAAGAGTGAAAGTCTGATGTGCTTCCAACTGCACTATAGCTGAGGAATTAATCTGTATTCAAGATGCCATAATCAGAGGCGCATTCTTTAGAGCGAGATTTCTTGAGATATCTTGAGATTTCTTAAGATGTTTTCGGATAAAGCATTCTTTAGAACAATATTTTTAAGACACTCAATGGGAGGCGCCATTACCCTATACTTAGTGCGGAACCCCTCAATTAACTCTGTAGAAACAATATAAGAGAGAATTGACCGAGTTGTTCCAAATGCTCCATGGTACCATGGTGATGCCCAATACTTTACAAAAATGACATCATCATGACATCATTTGTATGAAGTATAGAGTATTTGGAACACCTCTGTCTGAATCTAGGTCTTCAAAAGGCTTTATATAAAACATCTTAAGAAATCTGAAAAATTCTCATTCTAGAAAACATGCTTTAGGTCTTGTTTGACATAGGATAAACAACCTACCTGACTCAATAAAGCCATGAATCCTTCTACTACATCTGTATTCTGCTGTATATCTGAAAGACAAAGTACAATAGAAAATGTTCATGAATATGCTATACCTTAACTTGGCTCTGTTGATCAAAATAGTTAATCATATTAAGACAGAGCTTACAGACAAATTCAAGTTAAAAACAAATAATCTCTATCTATTGACCAAATGCCAATCGACAGATCGCTCCGCCCAACATGAGACCGTTAATTGGCATGTTGATTGTTTTGATTGTCAGTCGATAGATCTATACAATATCACATGCAATGAAGAATTTAAGACAAACAATTGGAGTGTGGAATTTTTCTAATCATCCATTGGCTTATTGATGTTTTTGATTGACAGCCGGCGTTTAGTCAATTCTTGAATTAGCATAATTTTTTTTTACACAGCCTCAGTCATCTAAATTTCAAAGCTGATTTGAGCATACTAGTTTCTTTTCCTTTCTTTGTTAAGAAATTCTTATTACTTTATTTAAGTTTGAAATGATGCCAAACAAATAATACTGATTAATTGATTGGGGTTTAAATGCCTCTTAAACTACTATGATCATATCGAGCCAGCTAGAGCACCTAACCATTGATTCCTGTCCTTTCCTTCACCAGTACTGCCACAACCTCCTTACGAGCCTCCAGCTGCTTTCCCACATAGGTTAACGATTATTAAGCCATTGGTTGAAGACAAAGTTTGTCTGAAAAGATGTTTGCCACAACCTGGGATTGTGAACCAGGGGGCCAAGCTGCGCAGGGTCCAAGATAAACTGATACACCGGGATCTTATGAGTGAGAGTCTGATGTGCCACCAACTGTGCTATCACCAGGGTTAATTAACCCTTTTCCAAACGACAAAATTTTAGGGTGATCCACTTCAAAAACTGCCACAAATGATAAAATGGATGTTATTAAAGATAGAATTAGTGTAAAATATGGCATAGAAAATATTGAGACAAAAGGAGAAACTGCTGGTTATCAGAAGTTTCTTCTTTAGTTTCAATGTTTCGTCAAATCTTTTCTATTAGGGACGTCAAAACCAGGTTAACAAGAGATGTTTGTAAAACATATATGCCCCCTTCAAGTGCCTACATTTGATGTAGGTCAAAGTCCAAGGTCAAGTTAACAAGGTCCAAGGTCATGGTCAAATATGAAAGGTCTTGGTAGGAGGTGTCTATGT
This sequence comes from Fragum sueziense, assembly GCA_963680895.1. NCBI lineage: Eukaryota > Metazoa > Mollusca > Bivalvia > Cardiida > Cardiidae > Fragum > Fragum sueziense. Next base: position 47,166,511 of record OY804594.1, read on the forward strand.
GTGAAATATCAAGACTGTATATGTAAAAGTAAAATAAAATATAGGCCAGATTAAAGTTTTTAAAAGTAGGCCAAATGCCAAGGTCAAAGTCATGGTCAAATGTGAAAGGTCTTGGTTGGAGGTGTCCATGTGTGAAATATTAAGGCTGTACGTGTAAAAGGACATGATATATATATGCCTGGTTTAAGTTTTTTTAAAAGTAGGTCAAACTCCAAGTTCAAGGTTGCAATATTCAAGGTCATGGTCAATTGTTAAAGGTCTTGGTAGGGGGTGTCTATGTGTGAAATGTCAAGGTTGTAGGTGTAATAGGACAAAAGATAAAGGCTAGGTTAAAGATTTCTAAAAGTATGTAAAAATCAAAGGTCATGGTCAAATGTGAAAGGTCTTGGTAGGAGGTGTCCATGTGTAAAATTTTGAGGCTGTATAGGTAACAGGACATGAGATATATGCATAGTTTAAGTTTTTTATAAGTAGGTCAAACTCCAAGGTCAAGGTCCAAGGTCATGGTCAAATGTGAAATGTCTTGGTTGGAAGTGACCATGTGTGAAATATCAAGGCTATATGTGTAAAATTACATGAAATATAGGCCAGGTTAATGTATTATAAAAGTAGGTCAAACACCAAGGTCAAGGTAACAAGGTCCAAGGTCATGGTCAAATGTGAAAGGTCTTGGTAGGAGGTGTCCATGTGTCAGATATCGAGACTGTATAGGTAACAGGACATGAGATATAGGCCTAGTTTAAGTTTTTTAAAAGTAGGTCAAACTTCAAGCTCAAGGTCCAAGGTCATGGTCAAATGTGAAATGTCTTGGTTGGAAGTGACCATGTGTGAAATATCAATGCTGTATGTGTAAAATGACATAAAATATGGGCCAGGTTAATGTATTATAAAAGTAGGTCAAACACTAAGGTCAAGGTCACAAGGTCCAAGGTCATGGTCAAATGTGAAAGGTCTCGGTCGTAGGTGTCCATGTGTCAAATATCAAGGCTGTATGTGTAAAAGGACATGATACCGTATAGCACTTTATTTCTGCGGGGTCCAAATTCTGCGGTTTTTCCAGAAATCAGGCGGGTTAAATTTCTGCGGAACATATTTCTGCTGTCTCTCATTTTGCAATATCAAAGATTTTATTTCTGCGCTGTCAAATCAGTTTGAAAGACGATGCCTACCAAATATTCTAATTACTCCGTTAGGGTAAAGGGATAATCCCACTCATTTACCAGTATCTATAAAGGCGTTTCGGGAAACAATGCCGTATACAGATAGGTGTGAAAAGAAAGACGTGTCAAACTGTTACCAATCAGTCAAACTCGTTAAATCATTGTTTATTGGTGAACTAAAATGTCTTATCTACACCTAAGTTAAAGCCGTAGTTACACCATTTTTGAATAGGAAAGCATTCCATTGTTATGATATTGATCTATCCATCGGGTGGTAACAGTTTAACTTGTCCATGTACAGACTAAAATTACAGAATGACAACAACCTACATTCAGGATTTATATTCTGCGGATTTTATTTCTGCGGTGCCGTTCACGACCGCAGAAATAGCAGAAATAAAGTCCCCGCAGAAATAAAGTGCTATACGGTATATCAGCTAGGTTAAAATTTTATAAAAGTAGGTAAAAGTCCAAGGTCAAGGTCACAAGGTCCAAGGTCATTGTCAAATGTGAAAGGTCTTGGTAGGATGTGTCCATGTGTGAAATATCAAGGCTGTATGTGTAATAGCACATGAGATATAGGCCCAGTTTATTTTTTTTAAAAGTAGGTCAAACTCAAAGGTCAGGGTCACAAGGTCCAAGGTCATATGTGATAGGTCTTAGTCGGAGGTTTCCATGTGTCAAATATCAAGGCTGTATGTGTAAAAGGACATGATATATCGGCCAGGTTAAAGTTTTTAAAATGTAGGTCAAACTCCAATGTCAAGGTCACAAGGTCCAAGGTCATGGTCAATTGTGAAAGGTCTTGGTAGGAGGTGTCCATGTGTGAAATATCAAGGCTGTATGTGTAATAGGTCATGAGATATATGCCTGGTTTAATTTTTTTTAAAGTAGGTCAAACTCCAAGGTCAAGGTCTCAAGGTCATGGTCAAATGTGAATGATGTTGATAGGAGGTATCTATGTGTGAGATATCAAGTCTGTATGTGTAAAAATACATGAGATATAGGCAAGGTTAAGAATAAAGTGTAAAAATCAACAAAGGGCAATAACTCCAAGAAGTTGATCGGCAAGGTTATGGTTCTTGTGCACTGCACCTCTCCATAATGAGATCTATCCACCTGTAAAGTTTCATGATTCTACCTTACATACTTTTTGAGTTGTGCTTTGGACAAGAATCAAGTTATAAAATCAATAAAGGGCAATAACTCAAAAATTTTGATCGACAGAGTTACGGTTCTTGTGCACTGCATCTCTCCATAATGAGATTTATCCACCTGTAAAGTTTCATGATTCTACCTAACATACTTTTTGAGTTATGCTCTGGACAAGAATCAAGTTTGAAAATCAAAAAAGGGCAACAACTCCAAAAATATGATCAGCAGAGTTACGGTTCTTGTGCACTGCACCTCTCCATAATGAGATCTATCCACCTGTAAAGTTTCATGATTCTTCCTAACATACTTTTTGAGTTATGCTCCAGACAAGAATTAAGTTTGAAAATCAAGAAAGGGCAATAACTCCAAAAACATAATCGGCAGAGTTACGTTTCTTGTGCACTGCACCTCTCCATAATGAGATCTATCCACCTGTAAAGTTTCATGATTCTACCTTACATACTTTTTGAGTTGTGCTCTGGACAAGAATCAAGTTATAAAATCAACAAAGGGCAATAACTCAAAAATATTGATCGGCAGAGTTACGGTTCTTGTGCAATGCACCTCTCCATAATAAGATCTATCCACCTGTAAAGTGTCATGATTCTACCTTACATACTTTTTGAGTTATGCTCCGGACAAGAATCAAGTTATAAAATCAACAAAGGGCAATAACTCCAAAATTTTGATCGGTAGAGTTACGGTTCTTGTGCACTGCATCTCTCCATAATGAGATCTATCCACCTGTAAAGTTTCATGATTCTACCTAACATACTTTTTGAGTTATGCTCCGGACAAGAATCAAGTTTGAAAATCAACAAAGGGCAATAACTCCAAAAATTTGATCTGCAGAGTTACGGTTCTTGTGCACTGCACCTCTCCATGATGAGATCTATCCACCTGTGAAGTTTCATGATTCTACCTTTAATACTTTTCGAGTTATGCTCCGGACAATGTTTGGTCTACGGACAGACCGACCGACATACGGACCGACCGACCGACCGACCGACACTTGCAAATCAATATACCCCCATTTTCTTCGAAAGGGGGCATAATTAAGAAACATACTTTTGAACTCAATAAATCATAACTATCTAAAATACATTAGTTTACTTACTCATTCCTTGAAATATTTCTAGAGTTTTGTTACATATAGACTCTAGCAGTAGCTTCACAAACCCTGAAAACTCAGCATCTGCATGGAACATCAGTATTAACTGAAATATATCACACAAAAACAGGTTATATTTGTTCTTGTCAATTAACCCATTACCAGACCGCAAAATTTTGGACTGTTCCCAGTGTTAATTTTTAATTTTAGGGGAAGGGGGTCAGGGCCCATAGGAGGGTGAAAATTTGCATGTGAATGCCCAAAAAGGGGAAATTTCAATATATGCTTATACTCTCAAATACAGTGTTATAAATACATTTAACTTGCTTGTAAATCATAATGGGACATTCAAACAACCAGTTGAACTGTTACAGATGCTTAGAATCTAAATATGATTTGGATTTTTCTTTGCAACAAAACAATCTAATTCCAGGAGGAGAAAATTTATCTGAAATGGGAAAAATGTATATTCCACAGAGAGGGGGAAGGGGCCCAATAACGACCATTTTTTAGGGGAAAAATTCACTGGTTCCATTTTGAAAGGTGTTGCAGATGACAATATCAAAGTAATGAAATTTTAAAAATATTTCCATTTTGGGTGAGAAAATCACAAGTAATTTCTTCATTTTCCACAATGTTTTCCCAAGCCTTCTTTGTGAGGGAGTCAAAAGGCATCATTATGCAGTAATGGGTTGAAGCCAATAAACAGGCGAGCATTGTTCCCAATAGGTAACAAATCAAATGGCATTATATATTATTATAAAAGGCATTAAGTTCACATTAAAATTATGTAGAGATACGACATGTGTATCATCCAAGCTACCAATGTGGCTGAGAATAGAACCTGAGCACTCTTGTTAAGACATCTGCCATGTCGTGAATGCAAAATAGCAATATATCTAACATTATACGAATAAGTGACCATTCCAAGTTTTACACAACATCTCATACGTGGTAATATTGAAGAGTGGCCATGGTTTAAAATCACTACCAGCAGAAAATCTACTCAAAACCTACCCTAGATTATAAAAGATCCATTGATCAAGGCATACCTGTTTTGTGAGATCAAGTATGGCAACATGGGGCACTGTTTGATACATGTGAGATAAAAGGTCAGCTACATCTTTTGATAACGGGGCAAAGTCGTCCATCAGCGTTTGTAAGGCTCGCTTTAATAACTCGCAGATAGCCTACAAATGTTGAAAGAAAAGTTTGCAATTATAGTTGGCGCAAGATCGTATGGCACATGTTTACATTTTGTTCATTGTAAACAAAAACATTGTGGTTTAAAAAGTGATGATTTTTATCACTCGACCTAAATTTTAAGCATATTTACGTCACGACTTATAAAGAATTTATTCATTCTTTATACAGCAATGTTTTGATTGCATTTGAACAAAATGTAAACATGTGCCATACGATCTTGCGCTAACTGTAAACCAAGATTAGATGTATGAATCAACTAAAGATTCGCAGCTAAAGATAAAACAAGAAATCTATCAATCAAGGTGATAAAATAGCCCAGCCACTACAGTTGTCTGGACAAGTGTTTCTTAGTCAAATACGAGTATAAATCTTATAAATTGATAAATGGATAAAATAAATAATTCTAGACGGAATTTTGAAAAAAAGATGGTTCTTTCATATATAGGTCGATAGTAAACACTTCTGCGCAGAATGGAGCAAATCAGAATAAAAATGAAGGAGTTGCGTAGACAAATTTTTTTGGACAGACCAGCAATCTGCATGTTGATTCCAGTATAACATTTAATGATTCAAGATAAAAAGTATGAGACTATAATGTTCTCAACTAGTTTTCAGTGCTCAGCTAAAATCGCAAATGGCCTACATTACCTCCACAACCCCTGAGTCAGTGATCCATGTAGTTACAAGGGTCCTCAATATAGGGGCTATCTGCTGGATTATTATAAATACCTACAAAATATTAAAGAATGATAGCTTTTCAATATAGATTTGCTAATACAGTCAATACTTGTCATGTCGACATCATATATGTTGAAATTCCGCTTAAGTTGAAGAGAAGGTATGGTACCGTCAACACCAACAGTTATCAAAAAGTTTGAACAAAATAATTTCAAAAAAGATATAGCCATTGAAATTTAGTAGGAAAAGGATAGAAATTACTCTTTTCAAGCAATTTCTATCCTTTTCCTACTATATCTCTATTATGAATGCACTTGATGGGCAAAATGGTCATATGTCATTTAAATCGAAACGGAATAAAAATCGCATGAGTTGAACTCCGAATGTGTCAAGGTATTTTGACGGCCCCTCTGACTTCCACACAACGAGTGTCGACTGAACATTGTGGCTTGTATATAGATCTTCAGTAACCCTTTCCCAAACGACAAAAATCTAGGATGGTTCAAAGTGAAAGCTGCTGCAGACGACAAAATGTGTGTTGATAAAGAAAGGATTTTTGTAAAATGTAGCACAGAAAATATTGAGACAAAAGGAGAAACTGCTGGTTATCAGCAGTTTCTTCTTTTATCTCAATGTTTTCACAAGCCTATTCTATTAGGGACGTCAAAACCAGGTCTTGTTTGGGAAAGGGTTAATTTGAAAGCCAGATAAACATCAAAAGAGTCAGCCTGCAAAGACCTGTCAATTTGTGTCAGTAGGGTAATAACGTGAACAGATGAGTAATTTGAACTTTAAACAAATCCAAAACCTTAGTCTGATTTCAATTTAAACCAAAATAGCAAATTTTGAAAACAATTGTATGGAAAACATTCAAACTCACCGGTTTCGGGCCAGTTGGTTTTTTGATTGTCTGTTCCTATTGAGAACCTTGGTCTCTCTCCATGTCTAAGGAGGCAAATAACCAACTCAACATGTTTACTTTGATTAAAATCTGTGTTTTCACAGACAGTATATACTAAGATCAGACTGCACTTATGTGCAGACTGATCTTTGTCTATATTGTCTGCAAAAGCAGGAAAAATCCTATTCAATATGACATTATTTTATCATTATGAATTCAAACTCACCGGTTTTGGGCCAGTTGGTTTTTTGATTGTCTGTTCCTCCTTTGTACCTTGGTCTCGCTCCGTGTCCAGGGAGGCAAATAACCAACTCAACATGTTAACTTTGATTAATATTTCAGTCTTCACTGATACGGAGGGCTGGAAAAAGAGATTTATAGATAATATTGGGCTTATACAATGTCTGTCTATATCATTTCCTTCTAAAAATTAATAAAGTTCATTTATTCACTTAACCGTTTTCATTTTGTTTGATGCAAATTTGCCTAGCTTTTTATCTAATTCAAGTTAACTTAAATAATTATATAAGTTTGGCTATCAAGTACTAGTTAGTGTCCCCCCCCAGTACATTTTGCATATACAGTGGAATCCGCTTTTAAAATTGCAATGTCCATTTGTCAGAGAAAATATTGCAATTAACCGAAATTTCGATTATCCGGCATTTCTATTTTTAGCCTAGAAGTACGGTATGACGGTTCCATAAGCCGATGTCGGATAATGCAGAGGCCAAGACCTTGAAGACACTGGATTTTCTCAATTGCTATATTGATTGATTAAAATACATTTGTAAATAAATACAGTTTTAAACTTTAGATTTTGAAATTATTATTTTATCAAATTACCCGTCATCGGCATCCAGAAAGCTCTAACGGCATAGGTAAGTCGGGTCCCCTTTGTTTACATATTCATTACTACATGCGGCATATGCATATGTAGGCCTACACATTATTTGTTTGGTTTATTATGCGGCGGACTTTTTACTCCACCAGTTTGAACAATCTAAACCGAGAAATATCTATCCAATTATATTTCAAATGTACATGTACTCCACGTTCAAAATTTTCAACACACTGTGTTTACACGCAGACGCTGGAGATCCAATAAATGACGTCATTTGGCATTCCCAACAGTTCTCGGCTATTTTCGTTCCCCGTAGATCTGCCGAGAGATAGTCGTTTACAATCGGAACCTCTCTCGACCAATCTACGATTAGGTTGCATGTTACGAAAATAGCCAAGTGTCAGGAAATTGGGATAATTAAAAAAAAGACAATCAGAGTAAGGGAAAATTATTTATTTCGATAGATTTGTACATCCTTCGGCTACGCTTGATAGTGTCGTAACTACAATTTTAAAAGGTTGTATTTACGACATTTCAACCGTAACTGTCCAGTCATTATCGAATAGGTGTTGATATGGCTTCGCATGGACTTGACACTTCTTTGTTTATCTGTCAAAGGATTAACCGCGCGTCTTTAGATCTACATGCAAAAGAAAGCAAAGTTACATAAAATTGTTACGAGTTTAGTCCATTCTTCCCCCGAAATGACGGAAAATATTTTTAATAACCGGAGGAAAATGCTGATCGTGCTATATTTTAATTGCAAATAAGCGGGATTTTCTATTAAGCGAGACCCGATGAAATTTACCTTATTTAAATAGGAAATGGTTTTGTGCGGGACGAATTATTGCTAATAAACGGAAATCCCCAATAACCGTCTTGCGATTAAGTGGATTCCACTGTATTGGGATTTACCCTTTCCCAAGCAACAAAATTTTAGGGTGGTCCAATTCGAAAGCAGTGGCAGACAACAAATTATATGTGAATAAAGATAGGATATGTGTGCACAATAGCAGAGAAAATATTGAGACAAAAGGAGAAACTGCTGTCATCAGCAGTTTCTTCTTTTGTCTCAATGTTTTCCCCAAGCATTTTCTATTGGGGACGTCAAAACCAGGTCTTGTTTGGGAAAGGGTTAAACTAGAACTGCCGCAAAGCAGACAAATACCCCCACTAGTACCTTGTCACAGAAAAAAAGCTATGCCAAACCGTTCTTCAATTGGAGCACGGACACAGATTTTAAACAAAGTCCAATTGTGACCTTGACATTTGACTTAGATGACCTCAAAACTACAGGGCATCTACTTGGGTCAAGGGCAACAACTGTGTAGTTTCATAATCCTAGGTCAAAGGCTCCTTGAGTAAGAGCAAATAGACAGATTTTAAACCAATTGTGACCTTGACCTTTGACCTTCATGACCAAAAACAGAGGGGCACTCCTTTGGATCAAGGGCAAGCAAAGTTTCATGATACTAGGTCATGGTTGGAAATTCACTGCTTTGAGAACAGGTTTAAAGATTTGGTTGCACAACTGACTCCTATATTCATAAATAGAACTGTCGCAAAGCGGACAAATACTCCCCACTAGCGCCTTGTCACTGAAAAAGTGCTGTAGGTCAACCAGTTCTTGACTTAGAGCACGGAAACGGATTTTAAACAAAGTCCATTTGTGACCTTGACCTTTGACCTTGGTGACCCCAAAACAATAGGGCACCTCCTAGGGTCATGGGCAACAACTGTGTAAAGTTTCATGATCCTAGGTCAACCGGTTCTTGACTTAGAGTACAGAAACAGATTTTAAACAAAGTCCATTTGTGACCTTGACCTTTGACCTTGGTGACCCCAAAACAATAGGGCACCTCCTTGGGTCATGGGCAACATCTGTGTAAAGTTTCATGATCCTAGGTCAACCAGTTCTTGACTTAGAGCACGGAAACGGATTTTAAACAAAGTCCGATTGTGACCTTGACCTTTGACCTTTGTGACCCCAAAACAATAGGGCACCTCCTTGGGTCATGTGCAACAACTGTGTAAAGTTTCATGATCCTAGGTCAACCGGTTCTTGACTTAGAGCACGAAAATGGATTTTAAACAAAGTCCGACTGTGACCTTTACCTTTGTACTTGGTGACCCCAAAACAATAGGGCACCTCCTTGGGTCATGGGCAACAAGTGTGTAAAGTTTCATGATCCTAGGTCAACCAGTTCTTGACTTAGAGCACGGAAACAGATTTTAAACAAAGTCCGATTGTGACCTTGACCTTTGACCTTGGTGACCCCAAAACAATAGGGCACCTCCTTGGGTCATGGGCAACAACTGGGTAAAGTTTCATGATCCTAGGTCAACCGGTTCTTGACTTCGAGCACGGAAACGGATTTTAAACAAAGTCCATTTGTGACCTTGACCTTTGACCTTGGTGACCCCAAAACAACAGGGCACCTCCTTGGGTCATGGGCAACAACTATGTAAAGTTTCATGATCCTAGGTCAACCAGTTCTTGACTCAGAGCACGGAAACGGATTTTAAACAAAGTCCGATTGTGACCTTGACCTTTGACCTTGGTGACCCCAAAACAATAGGGCACCTCCTTGGGTCATGGGCAACAAGTGTGTAAAGTTTCATGATCCTAGGTCAACCGGTTCTTGACTTAGAGCACGGAAACGGATTTTAAACAAAGTCCATTTGTGACCTTGACCTTTGTGAGCCCAAAACAACAGGGCACCTCCTTGGGTCATGGGCAACAACTGTGTAAAATTTCATGATCCTAGGTCAACCGGTTCTTGACTTAGAGCACGGAAACGGATTTTAAACAAAGTCCGATTGTGACCTTGACCTTTGACCTTGGTGACCCAAAAACAATAGGGCACCTCCTTGGGTCATGGGCAACAACTGTGTAAAGTTTCATGATCCTAGGTCAACCGGTTCTTGACTTGGAGCACGGAAACAGATTTTAAACAAAGTGCGATTGTGACCTTGACCTTTGACCTTGGTGACCCAAAAACCATAGGGCACCTCCTTGGGTCATGGGTAACAACTGTGTAAAGTTTCATGATCCTAGGTCAAACGGTTGTTGAGTTAGAGCACGGAAACGGATATTAACCCTTTCCCAAACGGCAAAATTTTAGGGTGATCCAATTAAAAAACGGCTACAAATGACAAAATCAATGTTATTAAAGATAAGATTTGTGTAAAATATGGCATAGAAAATATTGAGACAAAAGGCAAAACTGCTGGTTATCAGCAGTTTCTTCTTTTGTTACAATGTTTTCCCAGGCCTTTTCTACTAGAGACGTCAAAACCAGGTCTTGTTTGGGAAAGGGTTAAACAAAGTCTCATTGTGACCTTGACCTTGGTGACCCAAAAACAATAGGGCACCTCCTTGGGTCATGGGCAACAACTGTGTAAAGTTTCATGATCCTAGGTCAAACGGTTAGTGAGTTAGAGCACGGAAACGAAAAAGTCTACGGACGGACGGATGGACGGACGGATGGACAGACAGACAGACATGGTGAAACCAATATACCCCCCTCTACTTCGTAGGTGGGGGGTATAACAAGAGAAAATATATACCAACCTGTTGTTGTGATAGTCGCTCTAGACTCTGTATATGAGGAGTCAAGATGGGCTTTAAACTGTTCATGATATCGTCAAATGGCAACACAGACAAGGCTTGGCCTATACAGGACATCAACCGGATCTGTTCTCTAGACTACAATATAAACAGCAAATGTTTTCTTAACCCTTTCCCAAACGACAAAATGTTAGGGTGACCCACTTCAACAAGAGGCCCAGGAGGGCCTGAATCGCTCCACTGGCTAAAGTGGAAGAATTATCCCATGATTTCTTGTAAGCCTTACACAGCGGCAGCCAAATCTTGAAATTTGTGAATAAATTTTGAAGAGAGACTCAAAGAACATTCTTGCAAAGTCTGGTTCAAATTGGCCTAATGGTTGATTTTTAAAGAATTTTCTTATGATTTCTCTAAGTCTGATAAGCCCCTTTCTCCCTGCCACAGCCACATTTTCTGACAAATGTAAAAATTTGTGAATAAATTTTGAAAAGAGAGACTTAAAGAACATTCCTGCAAAGTCTGGTTCAAATTGGCCCTATGGTTGATTTTTAAAGAATTTTCTTATGATTTCTTTAAGTCTGATAAGCCCCTTTCTCCCTGCCACGGCCACATTTTTTGACAAATGTAAAAATTTGTGAACAAATTTTGAAAAGAATGACTCAAGGCACATTCCTGCCAAGTTTGGTTAAAATTGGCCCAATGGTTGATTTTTAAAGAATTTTCTTATGATTTCTTTAAGTCTGATAAGCCCCTTTCTCCCTGCCACGCCCACATTTTTTGACAAATGTAAAAAATTGTGAACAAATTTTGAAAAGAATGACTCAAGGCACATTCCTGCCAGGTTTGGTTCAAATTGGCCCAATGGTTGATTTTTAAAGAATTTTCTTATGATTTTTCTAAGTCTGATAAGCCCCGCCCTGCCACGCCCACATTTTATGACGAATCAAAAATTTGCGAACAAGTTTTGAAAAGGGTCACTCAAGGAACATTCCTGCCAAGTTTGGTCAAAATTGGCCCACTGGTATAAGAGGAGAAGATGTTTAAAGAAAAAGTTAACGGACGCACGGACGGACGGACGCACGGACGCACGACGGACACAACACCATGACAATAGCCCGCTGGCCGAGCTAAAAACTACCAAAAGTGACAAAATTGATGTTATTAAGGATAGGTTTTGTCTAAAATATGGCACCGGAAATATTGAAATGAAAAGAGAAACTGCTGGTCATCAGCAGTTTCTTCTTTTGTTTCAATGTTTTCCAAAGCCTTTTCTATTAGGGACATCAAAACCAGGGCCGCGTTTTACTAACGAACTTACGAACATTTTTGAAACAACAACACATTTGATTGGCCGAATAATTACTGTTATGATTTCTCTTTCAATCAGATGTGTTGTTACAAGGTTTTTGCAAAAATCTATGTTAGTAAAACGCGGCCCAGGTCTTGTCTAGGAAAGGGTTAAGCCTTTAATGAAGTTTTAAAACTTATTTTGATAGTAACTTTTTTGTGTGAATGAAATAAGGTACTTGAATGTTTTTCAATGGAAGAAGAAACAATATGATGGTTTTGCCACTCATAGAAATATTAAGCTTTCTCAGAGAGAAAATACCTGAGAAAATATATCTATGAAGTGGACTGAATTGTACAGCATTCATGCTAGACCTTGTAGCAGACAATATGATCAATAAACAAGAGCTGTCCGAAGACAGCACGCTCAACTTTCTAAGTTGCTTAGTATAAAGGGGGCATTCTCCAAATATAGTGGAGCCAGGGTCATGGGCCCTGGTAGTAAGGTAGAGGGTGTGATGGTGAATAAGTATTCCAAGTTTAGGTTGAATCCCTTTGATAGTATGGAAGTTATTGATGTTTGAAAAAACTTAAACTTTTGTTGCAACGCCGACGCCGATGCCCGGGTGACAGTATAAGCTCTCATTTTCTTCGAAAAGTCGAGCTAAAAATTGAGAAACTCACAAAAGGTAATACATGTTCACTGCAATTAGTCAAGTTTTCACTTACTTAACCCTTTCCCAAACGTCAAAATTTTGGACCTTGTTAATTTGATAGCTTCTACAACTGGCAAAATAACTGTAAATAAGTTAAAAATTTGTATATAATGTAGTACAGGAAATATTGAAACAAAAGGAGAAACTGCTGATTATCAGCAGTTTCTTCTTTTGTTTCAATGTGTTCCCAAGCCTATTCTCTTAGGGACGTCAAAATCAGGTCTTATTTGATAATGGGTTAAAGAAGTTTTAAAACTTACTTTGATAGGAACTTTTGTGTGTGAATGAAATAAGGTACTTGAATGTTTTTCAATGGAAGAAGAAACAATATAAAGGTTTTGCCACTCATAGAAATATTAAGCTTTCTCAGAGAGAAAATATGTGAGAAAATATATCTATGAAGTGGACTGAATTGTACAGCATTCATGCTAGACCTTGTAGCAGACAATATGATCAATAAACAAGAGCTGTCCGAAGACAGCACGCTCAACTTTCTAAGTTGCTTAGTATAAAGGGGGCATAACTCCAAATAGAGTTGTCCCAGGGTCATGGGCCCTTATAGTAAGGTAGAGGGTGTGATGGTAAATAAGTATTCCAAGTTTGGGTTGAATCCCTTTGATAGTATGGGAGTTATTGATGTTTGAAAAAACTTTAACCTTTGTTGCAACGCCGACGCCGATGCCAACGCCGATGCCCGGGTGACAGTATAAGCTCTCATTTTCTTCGAAAAGTCGAGCTAAAAATTGAGAAACTCACAAAAGGTAATACATGTTCACTGCAATTAGTCAAGTTTTCACTTACTTAACCCTTTCCCAAACGTCAAAATTTTTGACCTTGTTAATTTGATAGCTTCTACAACTGGCAAAATAACTAAATAAGTAAGGAATTTGTACATAATGTAGTACAGAAAATATTGAGGCAAAAGGAGAAAATGCTGATTATCAGCATTTTCTTCTTTTGCCTCAATGTTTTCCCAAACCTATTTTCTTAAGGACATCAAAACAAGGTCTTGTTTGGGAAAAGGGCTAATTAATTTTATTCCATAGATATTTTCAAGAAGAGGAACAAGAAATATTACTAACCTTGAGATTCCCACCCTCCAATGCAGTCTGAAAGACAAATAAATCCATTTTGAAAAGTCAGTGACCAGACTAAGGCACTAAATGAACAAGAGGTGTTTGTAAAACATACATGCCATGCCCCCTAAGGGCCTACCATTATCCAAGGAGGATACACTGAGGATAAAAGACATAGCCAGAATACAAGCACTGATGGAGGACCCAGAAAAGTGGAGGTGTTGGCTGACATCTCAACCCTGACTCAAAACAGGGTGGTTTTGCCTCAGGATGCAATAGACCATAACACAATTTGCATTGCATTGAATTTAATATCATTATCTTGAATTACCTATGGGTAGATGTCGGGACACTTTGTCAATCGTTCATGATAGCATGCACCCACTATGAATGTAAAACAAGAGGACCATGATGGTCCTTAATCGCTCACCTGCACCTAGATAGAATGAAAGTCCCAATGTTGTCAAGTTCAAGAGCACATGATTTTAGATGCGAGATCATGATCCAGCTGAAAACTGCATTCATAATCTTAAATGATAAATATTTTTGGCTGTTACAGTAATAACAAAGTTGAAAAAAACAATTCTGTCACAGTCAAGGGCACATTACTCTATTCTGATGAAGATATTCTCATCAACATTATGTCCAAGTTTCTTTTTTCATTGGTCAATATTTATTGCTGTTTTAGTGAAAACAAAGACGAAAACGGCAATTTTGTCGCCGTCAAGGGCACACAACTCAGGTTTTTCTTCTCAGATCAATCTGAAAAATTAAACCATTTAAGATCTTATGGTCACCAATATTGTGACCAAGTTGTGTCTTTATTGGTCAATATTTGCGTTTGTTAGAGTAAAAATAAAGTCGAAAACGGTAATTTTATTAAATTCAAGGGCCAATAACTCTTGTTTCTCTAGTCCAATCATGTTGGAAATTTAGCTCATGTAGGATTTTATGGCCACCAATATTGTGGCCAAGTTTTGTCTTGTTTGGTCAATATTTGTAGATGCTAGAGTGTAAACAAAGTGGAAAACAGCAATTTTGTCAAATTCAAGGGCACATAACTCCAGACTTCCTGTTCCGATCAAATTGAAAATCAAACTCATCCAAGATCTTATGGTTACCAACATTGTGGCCAAGTTTTGTCTTGATTGGTCAATATTTGTAGATGCTAGAGTGGTAACAAAGTCAAAACTAGCCACTTTTGACATTCAAGGGCACATAACTCAGAACTTCCTGGTCCGATCTGACCCAAAATCAAACTCATCCGAGAACTTATGGTCATACATGTTTTGACCAAGTTTGGTTAAGATTGGTCAATATTTGTGGGTGCTAGAGTGGTAACACCAAAATGTGGACAGACGGACGGACAGACGGACAGATGGACAGACGGACGGACAGACGCCGACGGACAAAAAGCGACCACAATAGCTCACCTTGAGCACTTCGTGCTCAGGTGAGCTAACAAGAGGGCCATGATGGCCCTGTATCGCTCCACTAACTTTTAGACTTTAGACTACAAAATTCTTCAAGGGATACAATAGAGGTCTATCTAAAGAACATTCATGCAAAATTACATTGAAATCCAATAAGTGGTTAAGGAAGAGAAATGTTTTTAAAATTTTCTTGAAATTACACTATGTTTCATATAGCATAAAAATAAGCCCAGCCCACAGTGGCCATGTTTTTCATCGAATCGAAATTTTTTCACATAATCTTTTGGAGAACTGTACATTGGACATTGAGGCTAAATTACAATGAAATCCAATAAGTCGTTTTGGAGAAGAATTTGTTTTAAAGATTTCTCGACAATTTAATTTAATTAATTCTTTAAAAGTTCAGTTCTGAACGGAATTTCTTTTTTTTTTTTTAAAAAAATTTGGAAGAGATTTATGCAAGGAAGATTCCTGTGAAGTTTGGTTGAAATTGGTCTTGCAGTTTTGGAGAAGAAGAGTTTTAAAGATTTTTCAAAAATTCAATTTAATTAATTTATTTAAAATTCCAGTTCTAAACGGATATTATTTCTTTTAAGAAATTTGGAAAAGATGCATGCAAGGAAGATTCCAGTGAAGTTGGGTTGAAATTGGTCCAATAGTTTTGGAAAAGAAGATTTTTAAAGATTTTTCAAAAATTTAATTAATTTAATAAAAATTCAAGTTCTTCACAGAATTTAATTTTTTTAAAGAATTTGGAAAAGCTGTATGCAAGGAAGATTCCTGTGAAGTTTGGTTGAAATTGGTCCATTTGTTTAGGAGAAGAAGATGTTTAAAGAAAAAGTTGACGCACGGACGGATGGACGGACGGAGGGACACATGACGGACACAGGGCCATGACATAAGCCCCGCTGGCCTTCGGCCAGTGGAGCTAACAATACTTAAATTCCTTTTTCAGCACTAAATGATTGTAATACAGCATTTACTGAGTATTCAAATAACCTTTGACATGTGCAAGAAATTTTGCATTTTTTACCTGTAGGGTAATATCATTCAACTGCAGATAAATTTCAAACAAGATGTATGACCATCCATTTTTATTCAATTCTTTCAATTGGTAATAATTGGTACTTTCCACGAACAAAAATTCTTTTATTGGGGAAAATAGTAAAACTGTAGCAGTGTCCATTAACACTTCATGTTGATCAGCTACCGTATAGCACTTTATTTCTGCAGGGACATTATTTCTGCTATTTCTGCGGTCGTGGACGGCACCGCAGAAATAAAATCTGCAGAATATTAATCCTGAATGTAGAGGTTGTTGTCATTCTGTAATTTTAGTCAGTACATGAACAAGTTAAACTATTACCAGCCGATGGAAAGAAAAGTATCATAACAATGGAGTGCTTTCCTATTCAAAAATGGTGTAACTATGGCTTTAACTTAGGTGTAGATAAGACATTTTAGTTCATCAATAAACAATGATTTAACAAGTTTGACTTATTGGTAACAGTTCTTTTCACACCTATCTGTATACTGCATTGTTTCCCATAACGCCTTTATAGATACTGGTAAATGAGTGGGATTATCCCTTTACCCTAACGGAGTAATTAAAATATTTGGCACGCATCGTCTTTCAAGCTTTGTCTTATACTGACTAAAACTGATTTGATAGCGCAGAAATAAAATCTTTGATTTTGCAAAACGAGAGACCGCAGAAATATATTTCGCAGAAATTTAACCCGCCTTATTTCTGGAACAAGAGCTTCGCAGAGCGGCGCATATACGCCCGAGAGAGGCCTGTCAGTAAAATTGGCCATTTTTTTTATTCAAGGGCAGATAATTCAAACAAGTTATCAAAATTTTGTTTGCACAACAAGACACCATAGAGATTCATTGTTGCTAGTTTGATTAAATTTCGGTTGAAACTGTAGGGGTTGCGCACAGGAGAAAATGGACATTTTTGAGAAAATGGGCATTTTGTCTTAAATTCAAGGGCAGATAATTCAAGAACGAAAACAGTTATCTAAATTCTGTAAGCAGTGTGCACAACTAGACACCACAGAGATTCATTGTGGAAAGTTTGATCAAATTCTGATCAAAACTGTAGGAGGAGTTGCGCACACAAGAAAATGGGCATTTTTTTAATTCAAGGGCAGATAATTCAAGAACGAAAAGAGTTAATTGAATTCCGTAAGCGCAGTGCACAACTAGACACCATGGAGATTCATTGTGGCAAGTTTGATCGTATTCCGATCAAAACTGTAGGAGGAGTTGCACACACAAGAAATTGCTAACGGACGGATGGACAGACGGATGGACGGACGGACTGACAGACGGACGAGCGGGGCCATAACATAATACGACCCTTCGGGCGTATAAAAAACGCAGAATTTGGACCCCGCAGAAATAAAGTGCTATACGGTATTTCTCCGTTCTCTCAATATTTTCTTTACCATAACATACACATTTTCTATTTTTGACATCAACTATTATTTCGTCTGCAACTCATTTCAAATTGGAGCAGTATGGAAATATATTGTTTGGGAAACACCTACCTGACATCCCTGTAATATATCCTGCACATAAGGCTGTATATGATCTAGATTTTCCCGGGTCACATCTTTCAGAGCCATGGATGCGGCCATCGCTACTTCGGGGTTATTTAGACCTTGTAGTAACAGAGGCAGGGCGGAGGACAGTGAGGCTGGGTGGTAACTCATCCACTCTCCAAAAGATCCTGTAGAAACAAGATGTGTTTGTGAAACACAAATGCCACCGAATGGCTAATGTTGAGATTTTTTGATAAATTTCCATCTGACAGACGGACAGACAGACAGACAATTGTAAAACAATATGACCCCGATCCATACCTGTCAACTTTTGGAAATTTCAAAGAGTGAGATTGCGCGCGACGACCTTTAAATGAGGAGTTTTCGCGGGTATTTTTCGCGCGGAGTGATTTAACCTCAACTTTTAAGCGTGAGATTTTTTTGCAGTGTTTCTTCAACTTGATTCTTTAAACAATGACAGTAGCTTGTCCTCTTGGTCTTATATTCATCATTTTATTTCTTTACAAAAGCAGAATAGTTAAATAGCAAAGTTCATAAAGGATAATTATTGTGGGAAAATAGACATCCTTTCTTCAAACAATTCTCACCAACCAAATTGTTCAAACTTTATCTTCATCTTTCTGTAATCCTAAATTTTTATTTTTTTATTTTTTTTTTTTTTTTTTTTTTTTTTTTTTTTAATTCTTCTGTAGCCTGTTCACAGTTTGGCAATTGCCAAATTTCTTCCCTTTTTTTAAATTTTCTTTTGGTAAATGATGCATAATAATGCCTGTGCGACCACATCGCGGTTATTTTGCGTATCAGAAAACCATTAGAAGTGCAATATAGATGAATATAAGGTAAACCGCAAAACATAATGGGCCAAACAACCTACGATAGCGAAATACCGATTTTCTGGAATCTTATCGAAGCGGTGGCCCACGATCGATCTGATATTCTCAGTGAAGGCTGTTATACTAGTTGATCATCATCCATTAAATCTTGTTAAATGGTAGAATTGTGAAGATAAATTCGATAATCAAAGTTTGTTTACAACTGAATGGGCAAGCACTAATTGTCATCGATAGATTATCGGAAAACTGCCCCCATATCGCACATTTTGATTGGTTGACTTGTCGATATTAGCCACGCCTTACACTTACCTCGTTTGTAATAAGTTGATCCCCGAGATCAGCGAGTTAACGCATCGGCGCGTTTTGATTGTCAATCAAGGAAGGTGACAAATATACAAGATAATCGCTAATTGAGCGAGTAAGGGTGCAATGTTCACAATGATAAACAATGAAGGCAGACGGAAATTGCAAGCGTGTGATTGCTGGAAAATCGTGTTTTTTAGCGATTTTAGACCATTCGTGCGTGTGATGAACTCCTGCACTTGAAATCGTGTTAGTCACGATTTTTTCGTGAAAGTTGACAGGTATGCCCCGATCTTTCGATACCAGGGCATAAAAATATTGGAATATTTGAAGTGTAACAGGACTTAAATATCAAGTAACAAGAGCTTCATGAAGTGGTGCATAATGCCCTTGACAGCATGAGAATGCCTAAAATTATGGCTTGTGGGAAGTCTGTAAGACCAAATTTCGAGAAACAGACGAGATTCAGCAGGAGTAAGCAAGATGTTGTTATTAGAAAATGAACATGTAGTAAGATGGGGAAAACATTCTAGTCAGTCTGACTTATAAGGTCAATATTTAATTTTTCACACTTCCAATAAGGTCCCTTTAACCCTTGCCCAAACGGCAATTTTTTTTTAGACTTTTCCAATTCAAAAGCTGCTTCAGAGGTCAAAACTGGTATGAATTCACATGGAAATTGTGTATATCATGGCTCAGAAAATATTGAGGCAAAAGGAGAAAATGCTGATTATCAGCATTTTCTTCTTTTGTCACAATGTTTTCCAAAGCCAATTCTATTCAGGAAGTCAAAACCAGGTCTGGCATGGGAAAGGGTTTAGCACAATGGGTCACGTGTATACAAAAACTTCTTACCTATCATAGATAAAGCTGTTGATATAAATTTGATATTGCTGAAGGGTATTTTTGGCAGAAGTTCGAGTAGTGACGGTAAATAAAGAGATTCTTCAAGATCCACACTCTCAGCCACGGACGAGAGCAGGAAAAATATCGCCTCCATCAGCTATAGGATAAATATATGATAGGGTTCTTAGCCCATTCCTTAACAACATAAATTCATACAGGTACAAAGTGAAAGCTGTTGTAGATAACCATAGTCTTGGTATTCAAAACAGTAATAAAACATGCAAAAAATTCTCAATGTATCCCAAAACTTGCTCAGTTTAAAAAGTGAAAATCCATGTGCTAGGAGTTGTGAAAGGATTAAGATCAAAACTTAGCAGAAATCTCTGAGACTGTCAGGGAAAATATGCTGTGTTTGTGAGAAACCAAAGCCATGAAATAAGATTTTTTTTAATAACAATACCTTGATTTTCTTAGACATTGAATAATGACCTTGACAGAAAATGTCTTGTTGCAATCATGCACATGTGAAATATCAGTCATATCAAGCTTTTGGGACAAACATGGTTGTAAAAATAAGACACTGTTGGAAAATGCAAGTCAAGTTCCCTTTTAGACTAACCTGCCATCTAACATCTAGTTCTTTATTTGTTTCTAATATTGTAGATAAAGCATTGCACAAATGTCCTAAAAGTGGCTCCCGTAGTATATGGAAGGCGTACATCTGGAATTGAATAATGGTGTTGTTGTTAGCTTAAACATATTCATTTGACATCAAATGGGATGAAGCTACAAACTTATTCAATTTACTCTAGGTTCTGCTTCCTGACAATCATTGCAGTACTCCCACTAAATTGTGGGCCAATGAGAAACTGAGATCAAAATCCACTACCAATAATCAAATTCATAACCCATTGATTTTGAAGCCACTGCATTAAAGTTGCTATAGCTGTCACGATTGAAGTTTTTCTGTTACCGAGTTCTTATTATCTGATGATATGAACAAAGCCTATTCCAACTGCATAAAACCAATAAAACCAGTGAAAGAATGGTACATTGGTACAATTTCCCTTTCTTGCAATGTATGTCAGTATGTCATGTTTACAATGTCAAGGGCGAGTCGAGATTATCCGAGTCCTGAGCGGTTATAAGCGAGCGTCTACGGAATCTATTTTTAAATTGAGTGGAATGACGTCAGAGAATAAACAGTAAAAAATTAAAAATGTGAGATGTCTCTTTAAAAGGTACCTTTTGGGAAGTGTGTAGCAACCCTAAACAGTCTGCGAGGAAAGCACAGACTAATCAGGATCGGAACTGTTGACACTAAGTTGGTACTCTGGATTTACATGTTTTTCCTATCACACTATATATTATTATCTTAATACGGATATCGTTGGCGCTTGCTAAATGTGACCTGTCTCTCGAAATATGGTCTTCTGTTGACTTCATAGAAGCATACTTTTAGCATGACGTGTCAAGCAGAATCTGACCCTTTTCCAATTAAAACCTTGTTTTGATGTCATCATTAGAAGGGATTGAGAACACTTTGAGGTAATAGGAGAAAATCTTGATAACAAGCAATTCCCCAGTTGCTTAGGTATTTTCTCAGTTTTATTTAATTCAACAAATCCTATCTTAACGTGCATAATTTGTCGTGTTTAAAACTTTCAAAATAGAATATCAAACTTATTGCCGTTTGGGAAAGAGTGAGGCATGACTATTAAAATAAGTTCAGTTGGTTAACCCTTTCCGTTAAAAGACCTGCTTTGGACTTCCTTTTTGCAAAAACACAGGAAACATTGAGACAAAAGAAAGGAATGCTAATTGTTAGCAGTCTCTCCTATTACCTAAATATTTTCTATGTCATATCGGAAATAATTCACATTTCCAATGTCATTGGTTATGCAGTCTTCAAAAAATTTTAATTGAGAAGAGTTTTATTTTTTTGTCATTTAGGGAAAGAGTTGAACATTTATTCGTAACCAGGCACGTGCAGAAATCCAGTGAAAATTGAAATGTTTCAAATTTTTTACCCGTCGCACTAAAGAGGAACCTTCTGCAAAGTATAATAGTACATGTATAGACAATATCCAGCCTGTGCGGACTGCGCAGACTGACAAGTTTCGAGACTCATAACTCGTAAGTAATTTTCTGGGCCTCGAATAATTTCTCTATCTTACTATGTGTTCATTTTCTAAATGCAACATCTAGTTTATGTCTGCTTAGTATGAGTCGTTTCTCGAAATTGTGTTTTATGAACTTCCCGTAAATTTCCTTTTAGCATGACTTGTCACTTTTATTAGATACCTTTGTATCACATGATCGCCCGACTATAAACAAATATTTACGGCTTTTGCAGGTACCCGAAATATGTAACATATAAATCTATATATAGACACAATTGTAAATATCCAGCAAACTTTTGAGTGCCGGCGAAAGTTAGAATGTCAATATACATGCGCTTATTGTGGGTAAACAGCGCATGGTTACTCGCTTGAAATACGGTGGTTCTGCATCTTTTTGCTCATACTTTAATACTGTAAACCCTTTTTTTGGCAAATTGGCAGGTTTTTTGACAGCTATTATGACTTTAAGTCTTCACTATGGACATCATTTTATTAAGATCTATACAGATTGATTTCAATTTTTGATAAAAGCCCATTCATAATGATATCAATTAAGCCAATTCTCAATCATACTCAAAATATAACATACTGCATACAGAAGACAGAAAAACAATTATATTGTGAATATAATAGACAATTTATAGAGAGAATTCAGAAATCAATTTGAAAATACTTATGTTTACATAATTTTGTTAAACCAACCAACTTGGTTCCTTTTTTTAAACATTTAAACAACTAACTGTCTGAAAATACAACATAATTATACTATTAACTCACCATAGTATCTCCTATATCTTGCCTATAACATCTAAATTGTTCTTTCTCCTCTGAAATCAACAACAAACAGCATGTGTAATATAAATCTATCAGCATTGGGAAAAAGTGTCCTGACCAAAAAGGACCCTCATCAGGAAAATCCATGTTTTGGTCACTTAGTTTTCACAATCTGTAAACATTGTCTGAGAGTACAATGGATTCTTTTCAATCTGCATTTAAGCACAAACTGAAATGGAAAGATGGTAGTCTAAAAAGCTATAAAGGATCTTTTTCCAGATCCCCATTCCCCACATAGTTATGTAAGCTTATTTCAGACAGAGAATTTTGCATTCTACTTTGACATTGTCAGACCACCGTAATTTGGTCATTTAATTACTTTCTCAGAGCTCTACACAATATAAATGTTGGTGATCCGCATTTTCATTTCACTTTACCTTTAAGTCTTTCACTGCCATAGGCGACTTTTGTCGCTTTACCGTTCCCTGCCATAGGTGACTTCAGTCGACAAATTTATGGGGGCGAAATATGTGAATATTTTTTACAGCTAAGTGGTTTTCACACATTCTTTTTCTTATAGCACCGTTTTAGTAATCAAAGTACTAGCGTTTGACAGGTGAAACAGTAGAATTTGTGTTACAATCGGTAAGCTTTTGGTATTTTTATGGGGAATTTTCCAAGACAAAAAACAATATGGCTGCCATTAGATCATACACTTGCTATCTATAATGCCTACAAGCTGTAAATATCACTATGAATGACACCAAAAATGCTGAAAAAGGCTTCGGGATAGTTTGAAATTATGTTTAGTTGACAATTCAACAATCTGTTCCATCAAATTATTATACTTTCGATGAAAACATTTAGTCAAGGTTTGCTCACCAAATTTTTTCCATTGTTCTACTAGATTGTAACAATTTGTGAGTTAGATAAAAAAGAAAAAAATATTGTCATTTCATGAATAACTTTGAAATTTTGGTTACATAAAGATGCTTCATTTGTCTGTATGTCCTGAAAATTTGAAAGGAATCCATCTAATGAGTCAAAAGTTGTGCATGATTTTGTGTACAGGGTATCGATTCTTGGAAATTTCTTTGAATTAATTCAGCGGTGAGAGACGCGTCAAAGGTCAATATTTGGCAGTGAAAGGGTTAATACCAACACAAACAAAATTTGGACTGGTCCATGTTCAAAAGTATTGCAGACAATTATTCTTTTCACTTGATATGGTGGAAAATATTGACGAAAAGGGAGAAAATGCTTGCAGTCATTTTCTTCCTTTTCTTCAATATTTTCAAAAGCTTTAACATTTAATTGTGTCAAAAGGCATCACTATTCATGAAAGGGTTGATAACTTCCTTAGCTCACAGGATATCAAATAATTATTGCGTGGGAAAACATTAAAATCAGTGAAACTAAAGGGGAACACTGAATATGGTGATCAATATTGTTCAATTTCAATCTATCTTTGGAATGTCATGAATTGTAACATTGTGCAAGGACTAATAATTAACCCTTTCCCAAACAAGACCTGGTCTTGACGTCCCTAACAGAAAAGGCTTTGGAAAACATTGAGACAAAAGAAGAAACTGCTGATAACCAGCAGTTTCTCCTTTTGTCACAATATTTTCTGTGGAATATTTCACACACAATTTATCAATGTCAATACTTATTTCGTTGTTTGTAGCAGTTTTCAAATTGGACCACCCTAAATTCTAGTTGTTTGGTAATGGGTTAAACTTCTTCTCTTTACCTGCTGTCCAGGTTGAGTACACTTCATCCAGTGGAAACTGAACCTTGACAAGAAGATTTTCTATCAAACTAAAATAAATAGGCTGGAATACAGGCAGTAATATGTGGGTTTGGGCGGGCTCCATATCAAACAGATTGTCCTGAAATGTTCACAAATAACGTTCATTAACCCATTACTATATACAAGATTTTCTATCAAACTAAAATAAATAGGCTGGAATACAGGCAGTAATATGTGGGTCTGGGCGGGCTCCATATCAAAGAGATTGTCCTGAAATGTTCACAAATAATGTTCATTAACCCATTACTATATACAAAATTTTCTATCAAACTAAAATGAATAGGCTGGAATACAGGCAGTAATATGTGGGTCTGGGCGGGCTCCATATCAAAGAGATTGTCCTGAAATGTTCACAAATAATGTTCATTAACCCATTACTATATACAAAATTTTCTATCAAACTAAAATGAATAGGCTGGAATACAGGCAGTAATATGTGGGTCTGGGCGGGCTCCATATCAAATAGATTGTCCTGAAATGTTCACAAATAACGTTCATTAACCCATTACTATATACAAGATTTTCTATCAAACTAAAATAAATAGGCTGGAATACAGGCAGTAATATGTGGGTCTGGGCGGGCTCCATATCAAAGAGATTGTCCTGAAATGTTCACAAATAATGTTCATTAACCCATTACTATATACAAAATTTTCTATCAAACTAAAATGAATAGGCTGGAATACAGGCAGTAATATGTGGGTCTGGGCGGGCTCCATATCAAATAGATTGTCCTGAAATGTTCACAAATAACGTTCATTAACCCATTACTATATACAAGATTTTCTATCAAACTAAAATAAATAGGCTGGAATACAGGCAGTAATATGTGGATCTTGGGGGGGCTCCATATCAAAAGGATTGTCCTGAAATGTCAATAAGATCCATTTGTATAGATCTAAAGCTTCATTAGTTTCTAGTATCATAGGAAGCTGTAAGGCTCAACCTAGAGTCTAGAATAATGAAAATATTGACCCATTAACACAAAATGACGATTTTGGACAGCCAACAAGATAAAGACTTTCTAAAACATTGTTGAAAATGTAATATTTTCTACCAATGACCTTTTGCTCTCATTACATCTTATTCAGATAGTAGTTACAATACTTTCGCATGTGACATACCTTTTTTTTATGTGCTAGCGATAATTTTAAGACGCTTAAATATCCTTCTTCTACATTTTTTAAATCCACAACCATTGTTGAATTTAAAAGCCAGTTACAAAAGAATGAAAGGTAGAACACCTTTGTGACACATATATGTGAGTACCCATGTGTAACACATGGCAAATGTGAAGAGAAAAGAATGGACATTTAGCTACCTAATATTCAAACAAGATAGTTTTAGTTTATCTTTTAAGTTTAAACATAATGTGACCCATCATGCTAAAAGGGACCTTATGGGTTACTTTTGTGAAAAATATTGACCCTAGTCAGTCTGCGCATTCCGCGCAGCCACACTAGGGCCAATAATTTTCACTTTTATGTAATTTTCTGATTCCTGAATGTTTTCCCTATCTTACTTTATGTTCATTTTATGCATATGGGATCTGGTTGACCTGTGCTGAGTCTGACAAGTTTGTCAAACTTTGGGTTTTTGGAGTGTGGACAAGGTCCCTTTTAGTGTAACGGGTCACAAATTTCTTTTACATCGAATGGGACAAAAGCTACATGTTTTTAATATTAGTCATTAGTTCCTCTCAATTCTGCTGCCTGGAGAAAATACCAGTCCCCTGAAATGTGTGGGCCAATGAGAAGCCATGATTAACTGCCAATTCCAGAGATAGCACTCTATCTCTTAACCACGGACACAACAGATGGTCTTTCTATTTCATAAACATGACCCGTCACACTAAAAGGGACTTTCTGACAAGTGTGAAAAGTATCAACCTGCATAACTGACAGCAGACTAATTAGAATCAAAACTTTTCATTCCAAGATAATTCTCAAGATCTAGATTGTTTTACTATCTTACCATATGCTTATTCTCCAAAATAAAATATCTGTTTGAGCTCTGCTAAGTAAGATACAATTCTTGTATTTTGGTTTCATGGACTTTCCAGAAGGTGCCTTTTAGCATGACAGGCCATAAATAAGTAAAGCATGAGATATACTTACTTGTAATATATACCAGAATGTAAAAGTCATGCTACTACAGATTTCATCTACAGGATAATGGCCAGGTACACACGAACAGGCCTGAAATGTTACAACAGCAAAATCATTAGCAAAGTCCTTGTAGTATATCACTGCTTTTCAACAAGAACCTCGTAACTGCAGCTTGTTTTAAGCTGCAGTTACTAGTTTTTTGTTGAAAAACAACAATATACCAGAATGTAAAAGTCATGCTGCTACAGATTTCATCTACAGGATAATGGCCAGGTACACAGGAACAGGCCTGAAATGTTAAGATGTAAAAATCATGGGCAGAGTCCTTGTAGTATATCGCTACTTTCCAACAAGAACCTCGTAACTGCAGCTTGTTTTAAGCTGCAGTTACTAGTTGTTTGTTAAAAAGTAACAATATACCAGAATGTAAAAGTCATGCTACTACAGATTTCATCTACAGGATAATGGCCTGGTACACACGAACAGGCCTGAAATGTTACAACAGAAAAATCATGAGCAAAGTCCTTGTAGTATATCGCTGCTTTCCAACAAGAACCTCGTAACTGCAGCTTGTTTTAACCCTTTCCCAAACAAGACCTGGTTTTGACGTCTATAAGAAAATAGATTTGGGAAAACATTGAAACAAAAGAAGAAAATGCTGATAATCAGCATTTTCTCCTTTTGTCTCAATATTTTCTGTGCTAAATAGTACATGAATTCCTTGCCTTTAAACATCAATTATATTGTCTACAGAATTTTTTTGTATTGGAACCCCCTTGAATTTTGTTGTTTGGAAAAGGGTTAAGCTGCAGTTACCAGTTTTTTGTTAAAAAGCAACAATAAACCAGAATGTAAAAGTCATGCTACTACAGATTTCATCTACAGGATAATGGCCTGGTACACACGAACAGGCCTGAAATGTTACAACAGAAAAATCATGAGCAAAGTCCTTGTAGTATATCGCTGCTTTCCAACAAGAACCTCGTAACTGCAGCTTGTTTTAAGCTGCAGTTACTAGTTTTTTGTTGAAAAGCAACAATATACCAGAATGTAAAAGTCATGCTGCTACATATCTCATCTACACGATAATGGCCAGGCACACACGAACAGGCCTGAACTGTTACAACAGCAAAATTATGAATAAGGTTCTCCATAAAAGGTAATATGGTAGTTTGATTGGGGTTTTACCTCATGTTTTATAAATTATGAAGCATTTGGTACAACTCAGTCAATCCTCACTCATATTGCTTCCACAGTATTGACCGAAAAGTTCTGTATGAAGTAATGACACTCCCAATGATTGGCTTAAAAGAACACTATTTGTAAAACAAAAAAAAAGATCTTCAGATATCTAAAAAAATCATGCTTTATTAAGTAACAGGTTAATATCAATTTGGTATGGCTCTCAGCCAGTAACCATGACAATTTGTCTTTCCAAATATTGTTTGTGTTAAGATATGGTACATACCAGAGCTAACTGTACAAGTTTCATAACATCTGTCTTTCTATTTTCATCCTGTCCACAAGCATTCTCTAATATCAATTTGGTATGATTTTCAGCAATGGACACAACAATCTGGGTCACTCCTTGGCAAGTATCCTGTAACAGGAAAACAATTTGTAAGTTGTTACCCAAACAAGACCTTGTTTTGACTTCAATTATCAAATATTATCTCATCCAAAAGCATTATCTTAACCCTTTCCCAAACAAAGACCTGGTTTTGACGTCTCTGATACAAAAGGCTTGGGAAAACATTGAGACAAAAGAAGAAACTGCTGATAACCAGCAGTTTCTCCTTTTGTCTCAATATTTTCTATGTCATGTTTTACACAAATTGTACCTGTACTAACTTCCATTTTGTTATTTGTGGCAGTTTTTGAAGTGGATCACGCTAAAATTTTGCCGTTTGGGAAAGGGTTAAATCAATTTGGTATGGTTCTAAGCAATGGACAACAATTTGGGTCACTCCAAGGCAGGTATCCTGCTGTAAACAGAGCTACAGATAAGACAGTGTATTTGCCTTTTAAAATGTGTCATTTTATTGGTTGTTTGTCAAACCGTAGGTTGTGTGTATTCACTGGATTTGTTTCATTGAGACATAGGTTTTGGGTTTGATATGAGAATGTGATTACCTTCTCCTTTCTGTTGCTCTGTGCTAATATAGACAGTAAGTTATTAGTTTTGACTTATTGCCAATGCTTGAACAGTCTTGTGCAACTTCAGGCCTCATAGATGGCAACAGAAATTGACAAGATAATCCCTTGTCAATTTCTATTGTCATGCATGATGCCCAAAAATTGATTATGGTATACATTGTCAATTATCATTGCAACGGATGACGCCTACAGTTGAACAAAGCTTTTGGTATAAAATGATGGGTTGTAATCCTTAATATTGTTGTATGAACGGCCCTTGCGCTGTTTACCGTTGTGTCAGCGAGCATGCGCACAACGTAGAACAGCGTGTGGATCCGTTCTTCCGGATTTGAGCTTTCGCCTTGACAGTTGGGTCAGCTAACGTCGGAAGCACATATTCGAAGATAGTGACCAATAAACATCATAACTAACAGTATTATTGAGTTTGTTAATTGCGGAAATACAACAATATACTAATACCCACCTGATCATGCTCGTCTACAGCTTTATTTAACAATTCTTGTAATAGATTTATCATTCCAAGTAACTTTTGTATTGTGTATGGAAATCTGAAATGACATTTACAGTCAAATAGTTTAGGAAACATCTAACAATGTACTAAATATGAAAGTTCAACCACTAAAAGTTAAACCCTTTCCCAAACAAGACCTGGGCTGCGTTTTACTAACATATACTTTTGCAAAAACCTTGTAACAACACATCTGATTGAACGAGAAATAATAACAGTAATTATTCGGCCAATCAGATTTGTTGTTGTTTTAAAAATGTTCGTAAGTTTGTTAGGAAAACGGGCCCCTGGTTTTGACGTCCCTGATAGAAAAGGCTTGGGAAAAAATTGAAACAAAAGAAGAAACTGCTGATAACCAGCAGTTTCTCCTTTTGTCTCAATATTTTTATGCCATATTTCACAAAAAAAATCTATCTTTAATAACTTCCATTTTGTCATTTGTGGTAGTTTTTGAAGTGGATCACCTTAAAATTTTGCCGTTTGGGAAAGGGTTAAAACAAGAGCTGTCAGAGGCTAGCAAAGCACAGCTATCAAATGCTGGATAGTGGAAAATTCAGTAAAAAAAGGATTAAAATTACACTAAATTATACATCAGAGAAAAGAATCTTTGTCCAGAGGCTGTTATTATGGTCACAGAAGCATGTGCAAAGTTTGAAAGCAATAGCCCAAGCAGAGTTGAAGTTATCAGAGGTATAAGGCAGTTGCATGTAAAAACTTAACCAAGGATTTCTTAATCCTAAAACAGTAAATATTCCTCTAAATGAATTATCAAAGTAACAAATCTTTGCCTAGACGCTGATATTATGGTTACAAGTTTCAGAAAAGTAGCATCATAATCTTGGTAATCAGCACTTTCTCCTTTTGGTTAAACATTTTCTAATTTATAATGTACAATACTTCTATCTTCATCCATTTTGTCATCAGCAGTAGCTTTCAAGTTCTAACGTTAATATTTTTTACTTTTTGGGATTGGATTAAAAGCTAGAACATATTGTCCAACAAGGTTAACCCGAGACAACTTAATTTTCGTGTGCAAAGTCCGTTAGTTGAGCGTCTTAACAAAACAAAGCCGAAGTGGGGTCATTACATATGCAGATGTCCCGGGTTAATCTTGCTGGACAATAACACAACTAATACCTATGACTGTCTGCATGAGAGAACACATTGACTAATGTGTCTACTGCAGTGTCAAACAGTTGTGGATTATTCAGACACTGAAACACTTGTATAATGATGTCTTCTGCTTCAATTATTATGTCTTATGCTTCATTCATACATTCATCCATTAAGATGTGACATAATTATACCTGTGTGAGTCAGCATGAGAGAACACATTGACTAATGTGTCTACTGCGGTGTCAAACAGTTGTGGGTTATTAAGACACTGAAACACTTGGACAATGATGTCTTCTGCTTCAATTATTATGTCTTATGGTTCATTCATACATTCATCCATTAAGATGTGACATAATTATACCTTTGACTGTCAGCATGAGAGAACACATTGACTAATGTGTCTACTGCGGTGTCAAACAGTTGTGGATTATTTAGACACTGAAACACTTGTATGATGATGTCTTCTGCTTCAATTATTATGTCTTCTGCTTCATTTTTATGTCTTCTGCTTCATTCATTAAGATGTGACATAAATATACCTATGACTGTCTGCATGAGAGAACACATTGACTAATGTGTCTACTGCAGTGTCAAACAGTTGTGGATTATTTAGACACTGGAACACTTGTATAATGATGTCTTCTGCTTCATTTATTCATCCAAACATGATATAATAATACTAGTGAAGCAGAAGACATAATCAATGAAGCAGAAGACAATGTGTCTTCTGCTTCATTCATTATGCCTTCTGCTTTAATTATTCATAAAATTTGACATAATAATACCTGTGACTGTCAGCATGAGAGAACACATTGACTAATGTGTCTACTGCAGTGTCAAACAGTTGTGGATTATTCAGACACTGGAACACTTGTATAATGATGTCTTCTGCTTCAATAATTATGTCTTATGCTTCATTCATACATTCATTCATTAAGATGTGACATAAATATACCTGTGACTGTCAGCATGAGAGAACACATTGACTAATGTGTCTACTGCAGTGTCAAACAGTTGTGGGTTATTTAGACACTGGAACACTTGAATGATAATGTCCTCTGCTTCATTCATGGGAATACCAAACTCAACCCAACTTGAGAAACATTTCAGAGCTTGTTGGTAAACGTCAGCTGGTGAACCAGGCGTCATCAGGCTGGTTAATAACTGTAAAACTGTGAAATATAAAACATTTGGTTAAAGGACGAGGCATGTCAACAAATAATGAAGGGGAAACATGATCTAAAATTTGTTATTTCAAATAAAACCCATATCCTCAATGAATATACAGTCCCTGTGTATCAGTTTATCTTAGCTCCTAAGCAGCTTGGCCCCTGGGGTATCTTAGCCCTCACCCTGGGTATCTTGGCCCCCGGGGCCAACTGTAAACTGTTACACCGGCTTGCTAAAAATCAAAGCTTAAAACAAATGAAATTTAGATATTTCATTACTAAAACAGCATAACCCTGTGTTGTCTAACTTTTGCACATTGTCCACCCAAAACATAAATACTTTCTGATTTCTATTTTAGACTTCAATTTGTACTTACTTTTGGTCAAATTATTTCCCAGTTCAAATCTAAGTTTTGATCTCCTTTCATTGGATAAGTTGGCATTGAAGAACTGAAATGAAGAGAAATTTATTATAATACAAGAAATGTTGGGGGACAGCAATTAAAGATACCCTTTTAACAATATATTTTACAATTTTAAGAAATTTAAGTGACATTGTCGAAGTTATTGACTTTAAAGAAACAGTGGGAAAAGTCTTGATTTCAAGGGCAATAACAAACTTTTTTTATGAATGTACAAATGAACAGACAAGCATTTTCTCATTTTGCCTATATATTTTCTGTACTATACTGTAAATAATTTCTATATTTAGAAACATCCATTTTGTTATACAAAACTGCCTTAGAATTGAAGCAGTGAAATATCTACCATTTTGAATCTAGGTTCAACAATTCCCACATAATGACGCTACTCGACAACCCACAATATAAAGGCTTTGTATTTAACATTGTGGAAAAGGAAGAAATGGCTTATGACAAGCAATTTCTACATTTCCAACAATGTTCTATACCCATAAAGACCAGAGAATGTAAAATTTCCTTCACATGAAAATTGCATTTGCAACATTTTTTAATTTAGACCAGTGTAAACTAGAACTGTCGCAAAGCGGACAAATACCCCCCACTAGCACCTTGTCACTGAAAAAGTGCTGTAGGTCAACCGGTTCTTGACTAAGAGCACGGAAACGGATTTCA
The DNA here is from genome assembly GCA_963680895.1 of Fragum sueziense. NCBI lineage: Eukaryota > Metazoa > Mollusca > Bivalvia > Cardiida > Cardiidae > Fragum > Fragum sueziense. The sequence goes on from OY804594.1 coordinate 47,199,060, forward strand.
AACAAAGTCCTATTGTGACCTTGACTTTTGACCTTGGTGACCCAAAAACAATAGGGCAACTCCTTCGGTCATGGGCAACAACTGTGTAAGGTTTCATGATCCTAGGTCAACCGGTTCTTGACTTAGAGCACAGAAACAGATTTCAAACAAAGTCCGATTGTGACCTTGACCTTTGATCTTGGTGACCCCAAAACAATAGGGCACCTCCTTCGGTCATGGGCAACAACTGAGTAAAGTTTCATGATCCTAGGTAAACCGGTTCTTGACTTAGAGCACGGAAACGGATTTCAAGCAAAGTCCGATTGTGACCTTGACCTTTAACCTTGGCGACCCAAAAACAATAGGGCACCTCCTTGGGTCATGGGCAACAACTGTGTAGTTTCATGATCCTAGGTCAACCGGTTCTTGACTTAGAGCACGGAAACGGATTTCAAACAAAGTCCAATTGTGACCTTAACCTTTGACCTTGGTGACCCAAAAACAATAGGGCACCTCCTTGGGTCATGGGCCACAACTGTGTAAAGTTTCATGATCCTAGGTCAACCGGTTCTTGACTTAGAGCATGGAAACGGATTTCAAACAAAGTCCAATTGTGACCTTGACCTTTGACCTTGGTGACCCAAAAACAATAGGGCACCTCCTTGGGTCATGGGCAACAACTGTGTAAAGTTTCATAATCGTAGGTCAACCGGTTCTTGACTTAGAGCACGGAAACGGATTACAAACAAAGTCCGATTGTGACCTTGACCTTTGACCTTGGTGACCCAAAAACAATGGGGCACCTCCTTGGGTCATGGGCAACAACTGCGTAAAGTTTCATGATACTAGGTCAACCGGTTCTTGACTTAGAGCACGGAAACGGATTTCAAACAAAGTCCGATTGTGACCTTGACCTTTGACCTTGGTGACCCAAAAACAATAGGGCACCTCCTTGGGTAATGGGCAACAACTGTGTAAAGTTTCATGATCCTAGGTCAACCGGTTCTTGACTTAGAGCACGGAAACGGATTTCAAACAAAGTCCGATTGTGACCTTGACCTTTGACCTTGGTGACCCAAAAACAATAGGGCACCTCCTTGGGTCATGGGCAACAACTATGTAAAGTTTCATGATCCTAGGTCAACCGGTTCTTGACTTGGAGCACGGAAACGGATTTCAAACAAAGTCCGATTGTGACATTGACCTTTGACCTTGGTGACCTAAAAACAATAGGGCACCTCCTTGGGTCATGGGCAACAACTGTGTAAAGTTTCATGATCGTAAGTCAACCGGTTCTTGACTTAGAGCACGGAAACAGATTTCAAACAAAGTCCCATTGTGACCTTGACCTTTGACCTTGGTGACCCAAAAACAATAGGACACCTCCTTGGGTCATGGGCAACAACTGTGTAAAGTTTCATGATCCTAGGTCAAACGGTTGTTGAGTTAGAGCACGGAAACGAAAAAGTCTACGGACGGACGGACGGACAGACAGACAGACATGGTGAAACCAATATACCCCCCTCTACTTCGTAGGTGGGGGTATAAATATTGCTGTCTAGTAAACGGTTAACAAAGACTTACTTCTTCAGGCAAAACAGTGAATACTTCTAGTAGGACATTACATCTTTGGCTGGACTGAAAAATGATCAACAAACATGATGTGTTTGTGAAACACAAATGCCCCCGAAAGGGCATATTTTTGGAGAAAAGGCCAATGTGAAGTTTTCAGACAGACAGACAGACAGACAGACAGATTTGATTTATTGGGGATAAACGTTGTTTTCAACTGCTATGGTCATATTGCAGCGGCTAGAGCACCTAACCATTGATTCCTGTCATTTCTCATACCAGTACTACTACAACATCCAAACTGAGCCTCCAGCTGCTTGCCGATATAGGTTTACGATTATCAAAACATTGTTGGGTGACAATTTTGTCAAAAAGGATATTTGGCGCAGCTGGGGATCAAATCCAGGACATCTCTCTATGAGACACAGACGGGGGGCTACCAACTACACAGGCATGAGTAAAACAATATGCCCCCAATCTTCCAGCACGGGGGTATAAAAAAAAGTGACAGTTTTTTTTTTCAAATTTTCAAAATGCAAAATATCATTCAGTGTTCATCAGACTCTTAGTCTATGTTGAGTGTACACATTTCAGTGTTCTCCCTAGCCCAATAAGTTGTATCGGCCCCACTACAGCTTCATATAAATCAGTTTTATGCCCCTACAGCTTCGGAAGTATCCAACAGCTTAATTTATGCAAAATGGTCACCAAATAGAGACATTTAGAGGTAATTTGTGTCAAAAACTGATAAACAATGCATTCTTGTACATTGAAATGTAACCATTCTGTATAAAAACCATAATGGGAAAAGAAGAAATTGCTCAAATTGAGCAATTTCTTCTTTTCCCATTATGTTTTTATTCACAATTATTTGCATGGACACAATTTTAATTTGCCCCTACAGCTTAGAATTATTCTGCGGAGAACCCTGCATTTCAATCATCTACATGAGACGATTCAAATTTGCTGGGGTATAAAAAAAGTTGTTACATATTCGAATTTTACAGCTTCACCCAGCATAATTGTTTCATAAATAACAGAACAAATGTCGAACAACAAAGAAGTACTCACATTTAAAGGTGATGACTCATCCTGGAACATTTTAGTGAGGGAGTCTAGTGGGTCTTTCCATAGGTCAGGCATTGAGTTGAGGGCAAGGGAGGATAACTGTAATTAGAAATCAATGGCAAAGAATTTTGTGCTAAAAATAGATTAGGTTTCCAGTTATGTTTTGATAAACCATTGGTGCTGTTATAAAATCTCGTAACTACCGCTTGAATCAAGCCGTAGTTATGAGATTTTATAACAACACCTATGAAATATTTATTGTTTGTCCGATATTGTGTAACTGTTAACTTGATAAAATCGTTCTCCATTTAAGTTTTGTGAATGTCATGTTACACATTTATAAGTATTAGTGAAAACATTTCGAAAAAGCTCATTATGCTATAAAACAATACTTTTTCTCCAAATAGTCCAATAAAATAGCTATAGATCTATAGAAAGTAAATTGACTAAAACAATAAATCTAACTTACACCAACTCAATGTCATTTCGACTTATAAAATTTTGTTGTTGTTCTTGTTTTTGCTACAATAGACTTCATATTATTCTTTTTAAGTTGGTTTCAGAATGTCCCATAACAAGATTAATCAAAAGTTAATATTTCATATTCTTTCTTATTCTATGACTATATGTAAGCTTTTTTTTTCAGCAAACAGGTCTCTTTGAAAGCCTTAGGACAGTAATTCATTAGTTTTATGAAGACCAGAGCTATGAATAAGAGGGGGTCAACACATTCTAACTTTGATAAATTACAAATCAAAAATCCTATGTTATGGGCACTACAATCCTAATGAGTACCCAGAACATAGGGTTTGGTGAACAATAGAAGAAATATTGCATTTCAAAAAGTTATTACCGCCTCTTATCTGTAGCTCTGGAAAATTGTTTACTTACAGCGAGACAAAGCCTGGTTAGGATTAGTTTTGGACCTTGTGCAAAGTTGATCACTTGCTCTATAGTTTTGGTCTTCAGTGACTCATATTGGTCAGGTGGGAGTTCATTCCTGTATCAAGGTAAATACACAAATGGATGATAAGTTAACTCTTTTCCCAAACAAGACCTGGTTTTGAAGTCCCTGGTAGAAAAGGCTTGTGAAAAGATTGAAACAAAAGAAGAAACTGCTGATAACAAGCAGTTTCTCCTTTTGTCTCAATATTTTCTATGCCATATTTTACACAAATCCTATTTTAAACAACATCCATTTTGTCATGTGTAGTAGTTTTTGAAGTGGATCTCCCTAAATTTTGCCGTTTGGGAAAAGGTTAAGGTAGTCCACCCCTAATGAGAATCATGAGATATCAATTGGGTACATTACAAATGATATAGCCATGTAACCATGAAATTGGACTAGATTTCAACCAACACCAATCAGTGACTATTTTTATAAGACTCAATGTAGAATGTAGAAGCTACAATACAGGGCTACAGATAAGTTGGAGTGAAGACATTCTAACTTTGTTATTTCAATTCCAAACCCTATGTTGTGGGTACTTATTTGAATCGTCTCGATGAGACGAGTCCAATGAGTACCCACAACATAGGGTTTGATGAACAATAACAGAACTATTACAATTGGAAAAGTCATCACTCCCTCTTATCTGGAGCTCTGTACAATATACTCACAAGAACTTGCTAATCTTTACATGAAGACAGCTGGCTCCATAAAACTGGACCTGGACATCCTAAAACAATTACAAAATAAGATCTGTTTATCTATACCCTTTATACAGCATTTTTTCACTAAAAATCATGACCTTGATATTGACTTTATTGGTATCCAAGGATCGATCTTTCCACTAAGCATACAAAAGTGAAATATGTAGGCTGCAACAGATCGAGGATTTCTGTTAGGGCAGTTCCATATACAAATAGGGAGATTGTTTGACTAGTATTACACAATTTTGACAGCATTTCTTTATGAAAATGAAATGATCAAGCAACTATAAGGGGGAGGGGGGGCTCATCTGAACACACAAACCCCCTCTGAATCCGCCACTAGCAAGCCTTATCATTTACAACGCAAAACTTTATGCAGATGTTCTAGTTTTTTGGTAAACAGGGAAACATAAAGACAGACAAAGCAAAACCTGTATACCCCTGATATGACCTATTGATACCAAGGACTAGATATCATCAGAAATAGTTATAGCAGTGTTCTCCCCAGCCCAATAAGCTGTATCGGCCCCACTACAGCTTCATCTAAATCAGTGTTATGCCCATACAGCTTCAAAAGCACCCCACAGCAAAATGGTCACCAATTAGAGGAATTTGAGTTATAAATTTCATGTCAAAAACTGATGAATTAAGGCATTTTGTACAATAAATATGTGTAAAAACATTATGGGAAGAGAAGAAATTGCTCAAAATGAGCAATTTCTTCTTTTCCTATAATGTTTTTTTTTCACAATTATTTGCAAAACACTGTATTGTAAGCTCCCAAGATACTGGCCACTACAGGTTCAAATTATTCTGGGGAGAAGCCTGTATAGAAAGATCAATTATATTGTCTGAAACCAATATTGCTGTCCAGAAATGGTAATGGTAATGTCCAGAAATGGTAATGTTTAATTAAAAGAATCACCTTATCCCTTTCCCAAACAAGACCTGGCTTTGACGTCCCTATTAGAAAAGGCTTGGGAAAACATTGAAACAAACACGGGAGAGTTGAAAGCCAAAGAGCTGTGGCTGCCGAAGGCGCCGTTGTTAACAGCCGACTAGAGACTCAGTGATCGTGGGTTAAAGTGTAAAGTCGGTTGAACACGAAAGTGAAAATAGACTTTAACTAGAAACTTTAACTTTTTTTTTTTAAAAGAAGAATCTGCTGATAACCAGCAGTTTCTCCTTTTGTCTCAATATTTTCTTTGCCATATTTTACACAAATCATATCTTTACTAACATCCATTTTGTCATTTGTGGCAGTTTTTGAAGTGGATCACCCTAAAATATTGTCATTTGGGAAAGGGTTAAAAGAATCACCTTATTAGACATTAGAAGTTGGACCAGGCCTCTGAGGACAACAGAGGTGCGTTCTTTAGAGCGAGATTTCTTGAGATATCTTGAGATTTCTTAAGATGATTTAGGATAGAGCGCTCTTTTGAGCAAGATTTTTTAAGATTTCTTAAGATGTTTTAGGATAAAGCGCTCTTTTGAGCAAGATTTTTAAGGTGATCACTGGGAGCCGCCATTACTCTTTACTTCTTTCGGAACTCCTCTGTAAATTCTGCAGAATCTATATGGGATAGAATTGACTGAGTAGTTCCGAATGCTCCATGATTCATAAACCGCGGAGTTCCGAATGCTCAATACTTCATACAAATGACGTCATGATGACGTCATTTGTATGAAGTATGGAACATTCGAAACACCTCGCTTGAACTCTCGGTCTCAAAAACGCTGTATCAAAAACATTCTAAGAAATCTTAAAAAATCTCGCTCTAAAGAATGCACCTCTGGGCATCAGTAAGCAAGCCACTGATGCACCTCTTGATGCAGTTCAGTGTTACAATTAACAGAAAATATTGAGAGAAAAGGAGAAACTATCTGTAATAACATGTCTCACCTTATCAGAAGTGAGAAGTTGCCAGCAGAAGGACCAGGCTTCGGGAGATACCTGGGCGGCCGTCAGCCACTGGTGCACCTCTTGTTGTAGTTCTGTGTTACAATAAAAGTTCTTCACAGCCTAAAAAATAACAGCAAACGTAAGTATGTGACCAAGAACTGCAGATAAGAAGGGGTAAAGGCATAATAACTTAATTAATTTCTATCCAAACTGTATGCTGTGGGTACTCATTGGAATTGACCAAACGCCGACTCCCAGTCTAAAAAATCGATTAGCCAATGAATGACCAGGAAATAGGTCACGACCGGGTCACGACCTCAGCGTAAAATAAACAAACCACGCTTTAGGACAATGGACATTTTAATACCGATATCGATATTCTGCATTTTTAAAGCAAAGAAAGTAATATACTGTTATTTGTATGGACATATTGTTTGTTATGTTGTAAATTCGACGAGGGAAAATTGTGAAGCGAATCCGATGGTGCATTTGTAACCAGACTGTCGTTAAACGGATCGTACTCAAGGTGTGTCGTTCCGAGATTTCGGGGAAAATCTTGAAAAATGCATTAGAATCGGATGGATTTAAACATACGGACACCCTCATGACATGCTAAATGTGAAAACTGTTCAGGAGAATCACATTGCTGTTTGTTTGCACGAAGGTGAGCAGAGTTATCGTCGATTAATTTTCAGCAGATTTGACAAGAGAATTTTGCTAAAAGGCCTCCTGCGAAGAAACCAGCCCTATCAGAACCGACAAAATAAAAGATGCTTTGGCTTGAAGAAATTGCAAGGTACACACTAGGACAAAACTAGTCACATATATACACACACACACATTTTTATCATTTGTTCACATGTTTTCAAGGGAAAAAACAACAAAATATGAAGCTATACACTTTTTATTCTTTTGCTCAGACACTACAGACAGCTATGTTGTGTCTTAGCAATGGACTGATTTTTGGTTAATATGTAAATAAGTAACAAATTTCAAAGAATCCATGTATTAAGGTAGTCAATCCCAATGAGATTTAAGCGACATCAAATTATTCGGGCTGTGTCATAAACATTCGGCGGTGGAACAATATACACAGCCGGATCTTTACGGCACCCAAATAGATTGGGATACATATTTTTTTTTAACTATGTCACGAAAAATTATGACCTTGCATGAATCTCATTTTGGATGGACTACCTTAACATAACTAAAACATTATAGGGATGTAAAGATGTTGGACTGTTCAGATTTAAAAGCTGATGCAGAGAACAAAATGCATTAAGGTAGTCCACCCATAATGTGATTTGCGCAACGTCTGAATTATTCGGGCCCGGTCGAAAGCATTCGGCAGTTGAGACCGCCAAATGTTTAAGATAGTGTCCGAATAGGTTCAGACACGAAAAGACGACACTCAAAAAAAGCTGATGTTTTATGAATCTCAAAATGGCTGCATTACAGATATTCTACCTTAAAACACAGACAACGTCCAGGCAAAAGTAGAAAATGTGGGTTATAAGCAATTTTTTCTTTTCTCTCAATGTTTCCGGTAAACGATTTTTATAAGGGATCTCAAAACCATGTCTTGTTTCAGAAAGGGCAAACTAAAAAAATAAGTTAACAATATCATGGTTTCCCAACATTTAAATGCTAATTATCAGCATAATTTTCTTTTGCCCCAATGTTTTATGAAGCCTTCTAAAAATGGAATGCCTACAAGAATGAATGACATCAAGAATTTGTATAAAATAATTTGTGTACTTTCAGCTGTATCACTACAAGAATTTCTGGTCCTGATGTCTAAAACAGCATATGAAAGGAGAAATTGGCTCAACAAAAACTGGGATAATAAGGATGCCAGGAGTACAGATGAAGAACAGTCTGAACAGAATGGCGCCAACAGAAGAAAATCCTCATAGTGTCTATGTTGTCTGTTTGTTACTGTCAAAACCTACATGTATTAAAAATGAAAAAAATATTGATTGTTTTGTATAATATATTGAATTAGTTGCAACAGTATTGAATAAAAAGTTTCATTTCCAACAAAACCTCTTCCTGTTCAGGCCTCAGGGTACCAGGTTTTGCAATTACCATTGTTGAAACAGGTTCTGGTTTGATCCTTGACCCCCTTGGTTTATCTCACTGTTGTGTAGGACTTTGTGCATGAGTTGTTTTCTGTGACAGGACTTTGTGGGTCAAGTGAATTAAACCTTTCTCAAAAATTAAAATTTCAGACTAGTTCAATTTGAAAATTGTTGCATATGACAATATATTTATAATCAATAAAAGTAAAATGCATTAAGACAAATGAAGAAATTGCTGGTTACCAGCATTTTCTTTTGCCTCATTGTTTTCCTAGATCTTTTCTATTTGGACAATAAAAACATTTGTACCAGTTACCCTACCCCTTCACCCCCAACCAGGCCAATAGATAGTTCTGGAAATTGCTGTGAAGATGAATGGGGATGTACTTTCTAACCATTTCCCAAACATGACCAACAATACAACAGGATTGGGAAAAATATAGTGATGAAGAAACTGTTGATAATGAGCAACTTATCATACTGGCACATCCAAAAATTTTGCTTTTGAGGAAAGGATTTTCTTCTTTTGTGTGAATGTTTTCACAAATCTTGTTAAGAGTGTCAAAATGTGTCATTGTTGGCGAAAGAATTAAATGACATGCTTAGTTTATAATATGATACAGGCCCGTAGGAACAGGGGGGGGGGGGGGGGGGGGGGGGGTCAAAGTTGGTCAAAAATGCCAAATTTTCTTAATTTTACTCTGAAAACTTTGGGAAAATCCAAATTAGCCCTCCAATATTCAGGACAAGGGCTTTAGCCCTCCCCCCCCCCCCCCCCCCCCCCCCATACGAAATTGCTTCCTACGGGCCTGTAATAGGACGTTTACGCTTCACTGATTCCTTACACAAATACGTGTAGAGTCTACATAATGGAGGAAGAAGATATTGATGTCCGAATTTCTTTACTGCCGAACAAAGGTACACTTGCAAAACAAATGTATGCGTGGTAAACGTCCTTAATGTTGGGACGAAGCTCAGGGAAAATTTTCATTTATTTGAAATGAAAAATAACAACCCTTGCAGCCAAAGAAAGCTTCTGCAACAGCTTTCTTTTGTGTGTCAACCAACTTTGTGTTGATCTGCAAGACTGCATTCCGTATCTGGCTTCGACAAGCGATGTTGTTGTTATTTTTTCTTCGAAATTTAACCCCATCAACATAGTTTTCTTTTGAAAAGTTCCTTTTCTATCAGCGTTGTCGAAGCATCGTCGATATTAGCACAAATAGCTGACATGTACCGATACCGGCCGGTAAATCATTCAGCTTGTTTACATCCGCCATGTGTTCGTTGTCCTAGATTCCAAATCGATACGTCACGTGATATTGGGGGCGGAGCGATCTATCGATTGGCGTTTGGTCAATTGTCTCAATGAGACGATTCCAATGAGTATCTATAACATATGGTTCAATAAATAGATCTAATTAATGATATACTGCATTTCGAAAAGGGAATGCCCTGTTTTATTTGTAGCACTGAATGTCACTTATCGTCTCAAAAACTATTCTGAAATCTGTTGTCCTAGTAAATACAAGATGTAGACTTGTGTGAGATGCTGTAAAGTTAATGTTTTCGCAATTTGTTTTACATTGATGGCAACTCTATCCAAAAACTAAAGAATTTCAGACCTGTCTAAAATCAAAGATGTTCAGCATTTTCTCCTTCTCCTTCAATATTTTTCGTGCTACATTCTACACATCTTAAAATCTACATTGTATTTTATCAGCAACAGCAGATTTCAAGTTGGGCTGCCCTATACACATTTTATCGTCGGGGAAAGGATTAAACCCCTCTTGATGATGAAAGTCAATTAACAGCTTTTGCCAGAGAAACAGATAAGAGGGGGTGAAGGCATTCTAAATTTGTTATTTCACATCCAAACCCTATGTTGTGGGTACTCATTGAATCGTTTCAATGAGACAATTCCAATGAGTACCTACAACATAGGGTCTGTTGACCAATGAATAAAGTATTGCATTTAGAAAAGCCTTTACTCCCTCTTTAATCTGTAGCTCTGACTGCTTAACCCTATCCCAAACAAGACCTGGTTTTAATGTCACTAAGGAAATAGAATTGGCAAAATACTTCTAGGCGAAAGAAGAAAATGATGATAATCAGCATTTTCTCCTTTTGCCTCAATATTTTCTGCGCTATATAGTATGCAATATCCTACCTTTATCGGCGCTCATTTTGTCATCTGAAGAAGCGTTCAAATTGGACCGCCCTAAAACTTTTATCATTTGGGAAAGGGTCAATAAAGAGTTACAGTTGTAGACCTACTTTTTCCACATTTTCAGCGGTGTATTCCATAGCTGAGGCCATGATACTGGACTCTGCACTATGATCCGTAACACTGGAACGGGTCAGTTCTATACTCCTCTATATCATCCTGAAAATAGTCATTGTAGATGAATTTAACCCATTACCAAACAACAACAAGAGCTGTCCGAAGACAGCGCGGTCGACTTTCTAAGTTGCTTAGTATAAAGGGGGCATAACTCCAAATAGAGTGGTCCCAGGGTCATGGGCCCTGCTAGTAAGGTAGAGGATGTGATGGTGAATAAGTATTCCAAGTTTGGGTTGAATCCCTTTGATAGTATGGAAATTATTGATGTTTGAAAAAACTTTAACCTTGGTTGCAATGCCGACGCCAACGCGCGGGTGACAGTATAAGCTCTCATTTTCTTCGAAAAGTCGAGCTAAAAAAATAGACTGGTCCAAATTCAAATATTTTGCAGGAGATAATTTCAAGTAAATTAAATTTCACATTTTATGGTATTTTTGGGAAGAAAGCATTATGGGAAATGAAGAAATTGCTTGTCACAAGCAATTTCTTCATTTTCCACAATGTTTTTCAAAGCCTTTTTCTTTTGTGGAGTCAAAAAGAGTCAATGTGTGGTAATGGGTTAATACAAAGTCCCCTCACTTGATTTTACAGACCTTTCCAAAGAAAGAAGGAGAAAAAACAAGATGTGTTTGTGAAACACAAATGTCTCCGAAATTGCTATTTTCGGAGAAAAGGCTAATGTTAACTTTTCACCTTAAGTTTTCGGAATGACAGGCGGAGTAAAATAATATGACAACGATCTTTCAATGTGGGGGCATAAAAACGCTGCATCATTTCATATGATGTATACACTACAGTGTTCTCCCCAGCCCAATAAACTGTATCGGCCCCACTACAGCTTCATGTAATTCAGGGAAATGCCCCTACAGCTTCAAAAGTACCACACTGCTTAATTTCTTCAAAATGGTCATCAAATAGAGGAATTTTGAGGTATTTTATGTTAAAAACTGATGGATAAAGCATTTTATACAACAAATCAGCATAAAAATATAATGGGAAAAGAAGAAATTGCTCAAATTGAGCAATTTCTTCTTTTCCCATTATGTTTTTATACACGATTATTTGCAAAAACCCTGCATTGTAAGGTTATATAAAATGCCACTATAGCTTCAAATCATTCTGAGGAGCACCCTGCACTAGAAACAAAATAATTGTACACTTGTATTACCATCTGTAGCAGAATTCAAATTGGAACCCCCCCAAAATTTTTCTTTGTGAAAAATAGACCAGGGGTGTCATCCAAATGTTAGATGTAATTTCAATGTAATCCCAACCTTTTAGAATCTTGGTCACAAACCAAAACCCATCATCAAGTTAGTGGCTATGCTGTGATAGCTATCAAAATGTATGATGTTTGACCATGGACCTTTTGACCAGCCTATAGACATTCAACACTTTTTTACAGGTTGGTGAAATTTCCAGATCGAGCGATATTACCCAATTGGGCAATAGAGAAATTGAAAGAAAAAAGCACAAAGACAAATTGCAGTGAAATGGTTCGGTGTCTAGAACTAGAAGTAGAAACCAAAGTTTTTGGGCATATGGCAGGGCTAGAATTTCTTTGAAAAAAATGACTCGCAATATTTTGCTAGTGGCTTTTGAAACCACTAGCAAAAATGCAAATTCACTGGAAATCTGGTTTTGTATATTATGAAGGTTTTCATTTGGAAAAATAAAAGCATAAAATGCTGCATAATTTAAAGGGCAATATTTGGAAGCTGTTTTGTAAGCTTTTTCAGGCTGCATTGATAAAACTTGTGGGTGGGGAACATTTTTCCACTTGCCAAAAAAATCTAGTGTCAGATAGAATCACTAGCAATTTTTAATTTCAACTAGCAAATTGCCAGTATGCTAGTGGAAATTCGAGCCCTGATATGGTTTAGACCTCCTGTCACACATTTCGCTGTTTTTTTTTTTTTTCAATTTTGCTATTGCCGGATCAGGCAAGATTGCCCGATTGGGCAATATTGCCCGATCTGGAAATTTCACCAACCTATTCAATGAAGGGAAAAAACGATTCAACAGGAATAACAGTAGCCTGGAACCCCGTTGTATCGGTCTACTTATCTTAAACTAATGACAGCAATGAAAATAAATATTTTTCCTTACTCATACTATGCCTTCTTGTAAAATAACATATATGTACTTCTGTTATATCAAAAAATTGTTGTCAAAATCCCAGTTCTATAGTACTAAAATGTCAAAAATTGGCAGCCATGTCAAATCTGGTGAATAATGGCGTCACCTCATTATATCAGTGCATTGTGATTGAATGTTGAAAAAGTTAAAATAATGACTGACAAACAGCATCAAAAAGTATGTAAATTGAATCTGCAGTTTCTTTTTGACAAATAGGTGTACACATTCTTGGAAAATAACAAAGTTTCAATACTTTTTATTGCTTTTAATAATGGCTACCTGTTCAAATTAACCAAAACCGTCAATTCGTCTGTTCAGTTTCAAAATGTTTGAATAATTATTACCTGATGAACAGATATTTTATAGAAGAGGGCCAAGATGGCCCTGTATCGCTCCACTGGCTTTTAGACATTTAGACTACAAATTTCTTCAAGGAATACAATAGAGGTATATTCAAAGAAGATTCATGCTACACCAGAATGAAATCCATTAAGTGATTAAGGAGCAGAAATGTTTTTAAAAAAAAATCTTAAAATTACACTGTTTCATATAGCAAAAAAAAAAGCCTAGTCCACCAAGCTTTTCATCCGAACGTGAAGGAATTTTGAAGAGATTCATGCAAGGAAGATTCCTGTGAAGTTTCGTTGAAATTGGTCCTGTAGTTTTTGGAGAAGAAGATTGTTTAATAATTTTTCGAAAATTCAATTTAATTAAATTTATTAAAATTTAAGTTCTACACGGAAATAATTTTTTTAAGGAATTTAGAGGAGATAAATGCAAGGAAGATTCATGTGAAGTTTGGTTAAAATTGGTCCAGTAGTTTTGGAAAAGAAGATTTTTCGAAAATTTAATTTAATTTCAATAATCAAAATTTAAGTTCTACATAGAATTTTTTTTTGAAGGAATTAAGAAAAGATTAATGCAAGGAACATTTCTGTAAAGTTTGGTTGAAATTGGTCCAGTAATTTTGGAGAACAAGAATTTTTAAAGATTTTTCAAAAATTTAATTTAATTAAATTAATTAAAATTTAAGTTCTAAATAGAATTTATTTTTTTGAAGGAACTAAGAAGAGATTAATGCAAGGAACATTTCTGTAGAGTTTGGTTGAAATTGGTCCTGTTGTTTTGGAGAAGAAATTTTTTTAAAGATTTTTCGAAAATTTAAATCAATTAAATTAATTAAAATTCAAGTTCTGCGCGGATTTTATTCTTTTGAAGGAATTTGGTAGAGATTCATACAAGGAAGATTTCTGTGAAGTTAGGTTGAAATTAGTCCAGTAGTTTTGGAGAAGAAGAATTTTTAAAGATTTTTCGAAAATTTAATTCAATTAAATTAATTAAAATTCAAGTTCTGTATAGATTTTATTCTTTTGAAGGAATTTGGTAGAGATTCATGCAAGGATGATTCGTGTGAAGTTTGGTTGAAATTGGTCCAGTAGTTTTGGAGAAGAAGAATTTTTAAATTTTTTTTGAAAATTTAAATCAATTAAATTAATTAAAATTCAAGGTCTGCACGGATTTTATTCTTTTGAAGGAATTTGGTAGAGATTTATTCAAGGAAGATTTCTGTGAAGTTTGGTTGAAATTAGTCCAGTAGTTTTTGAGAAGAAGAATTTTTAAAGATTTTTCGAAAATTTAATTTAATTTATTTAATTAAAATTCAAGTTCTGCACGGTATTTATTTTTTTGAAGAAATTTAAAAGAGGTTCATGTAAGGAAGGTTCCTGTGTAGTTTGGTTGAAATTGGTCCAATAGTTTTGGAGAAGAAGATTTTTATAGATTTTTCGAAAATTTAATTTAATTTAATTAATTAAAATTCAAGTTCTGCATGGAATTTATTTTTTTGAAGGAATTTGGAAAAGGTTTATACAAGGAAGATTCCTGTGAAGTTTGGTTGAAATTGGTCCTGTAGTTTTGGAGAAGAAGATGTTTAAAGAAAAAGTTTACGCACGGACGCACGCACGCACATACGCACGGACGGACGACGGACACAGGGCCATGACATAAGCCCCGCTGGCCTTCGGCCAGTGGAGCTAAAAATCGGTGCTGGAAAGATTCAGTGACCTTGTTATTAATGTAATTAATCAGAAGATTGCTCTACGATCACTGTATCACGAGATTTGCAAATAGGCCGATACAGTGGATAGACCGATTGATTCGGTCGGCACAATCCCTTCAGCCAATCAAAAACGTCGTCAGTCGACCTGCATTCATTCGGTGGAGGTGAAAGCTTCTGTCTTTTTCCTTAAAGCATTACCAACTTTCAGCATTAATATCTCGACGACTACGCCAAATTATTAAAAATGCGCTGGCAGTTAGAAAGTTTAAATCACATTCTTTAGAGAAAGAGTTTTGTTTGTGAATTTTAGCGATAGGTTTTGGAAATATTCTGCCTCAAAAATGGTATCCCGTAACGATAGACCGAGGTTGTACCCTCGATGAAAAAATGAAAGTGAGGCTATGACGTCATGCCGACTGATTCTATACAATGGAGTGGTAGTATAATAGGCTTCGATTTTCCGTGTGAACAAATACGTCATCGTCACGCCTCACTGGTCTAAAAATAGATTGGGAATCCCTAATCGTACAAATATGGCTGTGAATCTCGCGAAGATTTTCCACGTTCAACTTACCGGAGATAACATTCTAAGAGCTTGATTGCTGTAATCATTTGTTGAGAAACATTCTAATTCCGAGTTGAGAAGGTTGCTGCACTGTCGTGTACTTTTTAAGATCGGTAACTATGAAATAAGCAGTTGACAAGTAATGTTTACACATACGGACATGTCCTGACTTCATCGTGCCGCTCGTGCGTGCTCGCTTACCCTTTCCAAAACGACATAATGTCATGTTGGGCTAAATTGAAAAAAGTCTGCAGACGACAAAACGGATGTGAATATCTTCAGTGTTTTATCTCGGAGAAAATATTGAGGCAAAAGAAGGATGATCATCAATATCCAAAGAAGTTATTCACACCCATTTTGTCTGCTGTGCATGCCTTTTCGATTTTGTCGATCATCATTTTCTTCTTTTGCCTCAATGTTTTCCCAAGAATTTTCTGTTGGTGACGTCAAAACCGGTCTTGTTTGGGAAAGGGTTAATATAGAAAAAAAACTAGAATTTGTCCCTGAATGCGATTTGATACCCCATAGGCTTTCAGTACAACAATGGGCAATAACTCACAAAATAAGCAAGATAGAGTTATGTTCCTTGTACGTTGCACTTCTCCTTGGTGAGATCTATCTACCAGAGAAGTTTCATGACCATAGCAGTGATTAATCTACCTTTCTGGGTCAGTGAGTCAATCTGACTCACTGATCTTGAAACTCTGAGTCAAATTTGAAAATCGTGAGTCAAAAATATTGTAATTAATATAAAAATATGGTTTAAGTTCATGATAATTTCATTTGGTGAATGAAAGTAATAAAGGAGAATGCTTTTTTAAATAAAATTTGCCAAAAAAAGAATTTGAATTGTGAAGGAAAGAAAACATTGTGATTATCTTAAAAGCAGAAATTATATAACCTTTTCTATTTTCCCAATATAGCTTTCTCTATGATTTCAAGAGTATGGCTTATGTTTTAAATGGTGTGGAATGATACCAAGTCAATCATTGGACAGTAGACAAATATAACCAAAATTGGATTAAGTTTTGTATCAGAATACCCTTAATATCCTTAATTAAGACAAATTAGAATAGTTATGATGCACTTCACTCGTAATTCAAACTACTGAAAAATTATATAAATGCTGGAAATGAGATTACGGAAAAAGGTACGTTGAATTTTGAGGACGAATACACAAAAATACGTAATTTCAGATCATGGTTCACACATCCAACCACAATCGCCCTAAAAATATTCTATGATGTATTTTTAATCGGATCGGTCTGTTAAACGAACATCTGGATGGACATTATTTGTAAACTTGGTCGTAGAACCTAGCATAAATTGTCAATTTGTTGTCATTCGTTTCACTTCCGGTTTCGATTCATCTGCTCTGTCGGGTCAGAAAAATGAAAAATTAAGGCATTTTGCATAAAGAAACAAATGCAATTTCAATCTTATTTACTAGAAAAATGAATTTATAACTTCCATACAATAACTAAATTCGCGATCGCTTCTTTGAAAAGTTGGATTTCGAATTTTTCTCTTCCGATTATTTTGCCCGAAAACTCTTAGTTGATAACAAGTCCCGCCCATTTATGCAAATTTCTCATTTGGTTATCCTGCAATATGTTCCTTGTATGAAAAAAGACGAACCTTTCGGGGTTTTTTTACCAGACACCAATTGTGCAATAATTAGGACCTAGTATGCGTGGTGGTTGATACAGATGAACGTGCGTCAGATATACGCTCAGCTTTTTTTTCTTTGCGTCATCTTGAATTTTTTTGCGTAAATTACGCATGACGCAGAGGTAGATAAATCACTGCCATAGCTACTTTACTTTCAGACTTTTCGATGTTTTTTCTGGTTAAGCTGCTGAGGAATCTCAAGAAAAAACGTTTGTCATTTCTGGTCTGTCTCCGTATCTGGAAGCAATGTTGCATGTTGCATATGCGCAATGTTTCATAGTTTTAGTTCCCGCCTGCATTATTTATGATCGACTAATATCGCGCTTGAAAATAATATTTTTTTGCTAACACGGTTACGAAAAATTGTCCGATTCATTGACCGATAAACAAAATATTAGACTGGTACCCGGCAAACGTTGTTGGGGTATTCCCATCGGAAATCTATTTTTCAGCTTTTTTAGCACACGAACGCGGGAAAACTGTTCGCTATTTCTTTTTTCCTCCTTTTTTCCCCAAATTTCCTATTTTAAACAGGAATGTAAGAAACAGAGATTGTCTGTGCAATGGTTAGTGGGCATTTTAGACAGTGCTTAATTGTGTTTGACAAGTTGTCAGTCTAGTTAAAGTTTGGCTATCCGACTACTAGAGCCATCCGAAGTCACATTTTCTTGTTAAGAAAGCCCAGCTTGGAGCAACCATCTGTGGCTCTAATTCTACTCGATCATGCAATATTTGCAATCATGGTGCTAGATATTGAATAAATCAATGGTTTTGCATTGTAATCATTACCTGCAAACACCTTGATCACGAAAAAATGAACAGCTGATTGTTCGAGCTCGCACCGGCTTGAAGGATTTTTGTGATAGACTAGAAGCTTCTCATTTTGAATATCCAGAGAGAAAGTCAAAACTTTGTGGCAGATCAGTTTTAGAAATTTATGGCCACTTAAAATACATGAATTTAGAAGAAAATGTCCCATACAGCCGCTAATTTCTTTCAATTTTGTCCAAAAGAATGTTCAATTTGTGCTAAGTACAAAATTCCAGTCTATTGAAATTTTGTCCTTAGAGTTGCCTCCCCTGTTATAACCCTTTGCAGCTCAAAATTTTGGTAAGAAAAACAATCTATGCCTGTTTCTCATCGATTCGTGCTTTCTCATTGGATTCGTTCTTTCTTTTAAATTCCAAATATCTTTTGCGCACGCCATAAATTCCGCTCGAAACTTCATAGAGTGTTTCTGTGATGCATTGTTTGTTAAATATTCAGAAAATCATATTTAAATTCATTTGGTACGGACTACCATCGGCGATGTAAAGATAGAAAAAATCCAGCGAGTTGGACTTTTTAGCAGATGAATTTTCGGATCGATCCTCGGCCTACTTGTCAAGGGCAAAATTTACTTATCCCGACCACTAATCCGAATCATATCTGATCAAAAATCGCTTTTTGACATTCGGATAACGCTCATTTTGATCAGAACTAGGTCCTATTTGAAAAGGCAAGAAAACAGCGCCTAAAGTTAGGCGGCATTTCATCGTCTGTTTATGTGTATTATATCCAACACTCGGTAAAATTCTATAGGGTATAGATCAATCAATCATTTTTTGTCATACCTGACCTAAAATTTCAATTCAAATCGGCCTGCTAAAAGAGTATTAGCTTTTGTATCTCGACAACCCCCGATTGTCGCTTCGACTCGCGGCCATTTTTTTGGTAAATCACGTGACCAGATCTCGTTAGAAAATAAACCGGAAGTTAGGAAATCCTTTACTGTCACGTGACCGCCTTTGTTTACGAATTTCTCTCGAGTCACGTGATCGACGTAACCCATACTTTTGCCAAATCCAGTTGGCAAAACTGCTAAAGTGTCCCTTCCATGTAAAACATTGTTAATTATCTCGACCTGTTCCGCTCGCAGTTGGAAAAGGTATTTCCTTTCATGCAGAATTTGGTTTATCTCGTCCTCCATGATAAGAGACCCAACATAGTAGCAAACATTATTGGTGCGAATACTACACGGAACGCTTCTGACATATTTTATTTATTTTTTCATAAAATCATTTTTTTCTAACTCGTTGTTTTTATATTAAGCCAGAAAGGGTCCTCAACATGAAAAAAAAAATTATTCTGAATTCTTATTTTCGAAAATTCTTATATTTAGACCGTTACGTCATAGTTTAGGGAAACCCGCATTCCGAGAGCGAGATCTCGCGTTAGTCATGTGGTTTTAAATGGTGGGTCATTGTAAACAAAAGCAGTTCAGGTGAGGGTTGTTGCAAAACATTGCCTATAAACCTTTTTGAAATACTTTTTGGTCTTGAATTTTTTATCATACACGCCAATAAATAGTACATTGATCGGTATCATAAGGCTTTTTGGGGATAGCGTTTAAGATAATTAAACAATCGGACGATGAAATGCTGACATAACTTTTCTCCGGTTTTTGAATAGGACCTAGTTCTGATCAAAATGAGCGTTATCCGAATGTCAAAAAGCGATTTTTGATCAGATATGATTCGGATTACCCGACCACTAACCGACCATTTCATCATAAAATCATCTTTATCATTATTTCTTTCATTGTAGTAAGAAAAATCTTCTTCGAAATATGGCGAATAACCAGCGAATTCTTGATTTGTTTTGGAAGATCGCTGACAGGAAGTCCGCCATTTTGAATGACGCTTACAGTATGATGGTTAATTAGGTCAAACTTTTTCGACAGATAACCAATGAAAATCAATTAACAAACTATCAAAACGAGGTTTTGTGTATTGTGTAGTGATTACTAAAAGCTTTCCCAATAGTAAGAATACGATTGGTTGAAGTTTTAAGACGCATGGATTGATTGAAATGGGAAACCCAAAAACCCGGAGAAATCTGGGATCAGTTCACAATAAAAAATTATTGATGTCGTAGCACCCATTGTAAATTGGCAAAATATCAGTTTATCTTACATATTCATTATTTATTTCTGCTCATCAATAACATAAAGAAGTCAAATAATTGTAAACTGCAAGGAAATGAGAGAAACTTTTCATCGGGAGTCTTAAAATTCGTCAACCAATTAGAAGCACGAATCTAATGAGAAAGCTTCCAGACTATGTAGAGTCTAACCCCAATGACCTTTCGGGCATGAAAAAATTGCAAATTCGTTGTTTTTGTTTATTTTTACGTGTTTCCCCATAAAATGCGATAGTTTTATGAAATGATATCAAAAAAATATTTTGATTACTCCATAAAGTAATGCGCATGCGCCGACATTATGAATAACATGCACGAATCGCGGAGAAAACAGGATACACCAGATCAATGACCATGTATTTAATTTTGCCCTAAGCATGTGTTTTTTTTTTCTCAATTAATCAGAGATACAGGTTGATTACAAGTATATATAGTTGTCTATTTTCGGTTAGAAATTTTGAGCTGTCATCTGCCTTTGAGTTTGTGACTGAGTTTCTTTGGTGAATGTCAATGACATTGTCATTGACCATGGAAACAGTTTCACATAATCGGAGTAACAGATAAATCAGGGTGAAGACATTCTAACGCTGTTATTCCAATGCTAAACTCTTTGTTTTGGATGTTCACTTCAATGACGGATTCAGGATTTTTTTCCAGTGGGTGTCAGCGTTTTTTTCTCGCCAATTGGGAAAGGTACCTATACCCCTACGATTGGGAATTTTTCGCGTCGTGAAATCTTCAAATTGGGAAAAGATTAATTCGCAAAATTGATGAATTGGGAATCTTAAAGGTGCATCTTAATCTATCATTAGCGGCTAAATTTTGCACCACATATCATTGTAAGGTCTTGGTTTAAACAGGAACATACTTGTGACCATATATTTTGACCATTTATTATATCTATATATTTAGAAATTGTTGAAAGGTAGATAATGCTGAAATCCAGCATTCACTCCAATTCTCTCAATACTTTCCAGGCATTTAAAGTAACATTAATTGTGTTGTCTGCATAAAAAAATTCCTGTTATTTTCACAGTGGCACCATTCCAAGAGATTGTGGAAAGGGTTAAGAAAGCATTGGAGCTAAACACAAAATGTTTGTAGATGTAAATTCTTCTATAATATTATGTTCTAATCTAAATCTTTTCGTAGCTACTTTGGAAGTGTTTCTATTTTGGGAAATGATGCTTTGGTCTGTTGAAAGCTTAGAACTTATCTATCTATCTCTTTATGCTGCAGCACCCTCTTTCGAGTATTATGTGCAGTGCGCTGTCGGTGCAATAGTAAAAGAAAGAAAACAGTAAAAGTGCAGTAGTGAAGCATAAAAAAGATAAAAGGTAAAAGATCTGTGTTAATACAGAAGAGGTGAAGCTAAAAGGGGTTAAAAACAGCGTATTGCGTTTAGGGTGTCATATGGTCGATCTTACATACTCCTATTTTGAAGGAGTCGAGATCTTCAAGTATCACAAGATCGGGTGGCAGTCTATTCCAGGTTACTATTGATGCGGGATAGAATGAGTTTTGGTAGTAACTGGCTGAGGTATGAGTCTGTCTGAAGGCCATGGAATGCATGTGACGGGTATATCTCATGGGTCGCTCGTAATAGGATGGAATATGAATGGCAACAATGCCATTTACTATTTTATAGAACATTGTCATGCGAGCATCAATTCTCCTATTTGCCAAAGATCTCCAACCAAGCTCATTTAGAATGTTGGATACACTTTCATGGTATGAGAATTTGTTTTTAACCCACCTAGCTGCTCGCCTCTGGACCATCTCAATTTTGTCTCTGTTTTGTTTTGTATGGGGATGGGGTGACCAGACTGAGGAGGAATATTCAACCTGGGGGCGTACTAGGGAATTATAAGCCATTTCCTTTACCTTTTCGTAACTTTTTTGTTCTTACATTTCTTTTAATGAACCCTAGTGTCCTGTTCGCTTTGTTGGTGATGGATGTTATGTGATCGTTCCAACTGAGATCCTTCGATAGAGTGACGCCTAGATACTTCACTGTGTTGGTTGATTCAAGCACTTGGCTGTGGAGGGTATATTGAGTTTGTATGGGTTTCTTGGATCTCGTGATATGGAGCACTTGACATTTGCTGGGGTTGAATTCCATGTCCCAGGCTTGTTCCCATGTCTGTAGGGTGTTTAGATCTGATTGGAGTGTGTCTCTATCGTTCATGGAATCAACTGTGAGGTAGACAGCAGTATCATCGGCAAAGAGCCTTACCTGGGATTGGATGTTTTGCAGCAGGTCGTTAATGTAGAGTAGAAAGAGGAGAGGCCCAAGAACAGATCCCTGGGGCACACCAGATGTCACAGGGACCTCCGATGAGCTCTCCCCCTCCACCACCACAGCCTGGGTTCGACCGACAAGGAAGGCCTTTATCCAGTCTAGGGTCCTTCCTCTCACTCCGTGTTGCGCTAGTTTAAAGAGGAGTTTAGCATGGCTCACGTTGTCAAGTGCCTTACTGAAGTCGAGGAGTATGAGGTCTACCTGTTTACCGTGTACGAGTTGTCTGCCCAGGTCTTCAACAAGCTGGATAAGTTGAGTTTCACAAGACCTTCTCTCCCTGAAGCCATGTTGCAAGTCATAGAGAATATTATTCTGGTTCAGGTGTTTAGTAAGATTGGATGCAATTATGTGCTCCATCACCTTGCATAGAATGCATGTCAAGGAGATGGGCCTATAATTGGCTGGATCGCTTTTATTTCCCTTCTTGAAAACCGGGCTGACGTTTGCTTTTCTCCAGTCTGTAGGGATCTTAACTGAGTAAATTGATTTTTGGAAGAGTAGTAGGATTATCGGTGCTATTTGATCTTTCAGTTCTTTTAGGATAATGGGTTTGATTCCGTCTGGCCCAGCAGCTTTATCTGGTTTAAGATTTGATAAAAGTTTTAAAATACCTTCAAGTCCTATTTCGATCTCGGGCATACTTGGGTAGTCACACTGGAAATTTTGAGGTATACTATCTGATAGACGGTCTTGGAGTTTGTCCAGGCATAAATGCCCAAGTTTCAGAGGTGAAAGGGGGGAAAATACTGATTGAAATTGTTTATTTAACAGTGTGGCTTTATCCCTGTTTTGTGAGAAAAAGTTACCTGAGACATCTTTGAGGGGAGATATACCTTGTGAGTCCTGTTTGGCATTTTTTATAAGTGAGAAGAACTTTTTGGGTGAGAAATTCTTTTTGTGTGTCTCTGTGCTTCCATCTTCATTATCTAGTCCAAGTATGGATTCGAGGTAGTTGTTGTAGGCTGATCTTATTTTGGTCTGTACTACGTGTTTTACCTGTTTGAAGTGGTATTTGTCCCTTATGTTTCCCTTTTTCTGTTTCTGGTACAGACTGTCACGCTTTCAAATTAATCTCTTGATTTCTTGGGTAATCCATGGGAGGCTTCTTTTAGAACCGATTTTCTTGATAGGAACATATTGTGAGATACCTTTTTCAATGATGGATTTGAGTGCTTGCCATATGTTTTCAACATCTTTGTCTGCATGACTTACCAGGATTTCATTGCAGCATGTTGTCATGTAGGATTTGAAGTCTTTCCAGTTTGTTTTGCTGTACAGGGGAATGGATCTTGGTTTTTGTTTAGTTTCCCGCGGTTTCGTGTTCGCATTTACAAGGACTAAGTCGTGATCTGCGATACCAGGATGTATTTGTACATTGTTTACTAGCGTAGGATTAGAGGTAATAAAAAGGTCAAGGATGTTTTCTCCTCTTGTAGGTTCACTTACCATCTGTGTAAGGCTAAAGTTGTCAAGTAAGGTTATGACTTTGAATTTGGATCTGTCTAAAAAGAATTCAACTTCTCAGTAACCCATATAAACTGTTTGGATGAGATATTTCTAGTCAAACTAAAATGTATGGCATGATTGGCCATTGGGAACGGCACATAAGATCATTGGGAACGGTAGCTATGGAGATTGGGAAACGGCCTGTACTAAAATTGGGAAAGAGCCTGTAGTCATTGGGAAAGGTTCCTTTTACAGGTACTAATTATAGTAGGGGAAAAAACCCTGGGTGTCCAAGCCAAAATCACTGATCATTGATGGCTTGAAATGTGTTAAATAAATATCATGTTAAATAACACTACAGTTACAGGGTTTATGCTGTCGATCGACATTGACGCAAGATGTGACATGAAATAAATTCTGTGGCAAGAAAATCATATGTGGCGAAAATGTGTGTCGCCAAAAAATCTTGCCTGGCTGAGTGGCACCAGAATATCAACAGCTATCAAGCGTTGTTGCATAGGCTATTGCCATCATAATCCACCACATGTTTACACCTGGTTACACTCGAAATTGCCGTAACTACAACTTATTCAAGCTGTAGTTACAGCTTTATCGAATGTTACCGTCCGACAATATATTATCTCAGCATGCAACACAAACATATATGAAAAGGTGCCCCCCTCTTAACCCTTTCCCATACAAGACCTGGTTTTGACATCCGTAAAAGAAATAGCCTAGGAAAACATTGAGGCAAAAGAAGAAACTGCTGATAACCAGCAGTTTCTCCTTGTGCCTCAATATTTTCTGCTCTTTGTTCTACACAAAATTCTGTCTTCAAAAACATGCATTTTGTTGTCTGCAGCAGCTTTCCCAAAAAAATTGTTGTTTGGTAAAGGGTTAACCCATTACCAGACGGCAAAATCATGGATTCCACAATGTTTTTCCAAGCCTGTTCTTGCGAAGGAGTAAAGGACTAAAGGCGTCACTATGCAGTAATGGGTTAAGCCTGATGTTTTCATTTTCATGTAGAAATAAAATTAAGTCAAAATTGTGTAATACTAATTACTAGGAAAACGAAGCCCCTTTTTGTATATGCGAACAGCCTCACACAGTATTTTTTCTCCTTCTTTGCATGGTTCTGGAAAACAGACCCGTTCCCAAAGCCAAAAATGGTCATTTTTCCCAAAATATGAAAAGAAAATTCCCAATTCAAAAGTTCAGCTTTGTTTTTAAAGAAAATTTGCTCCCATTCCTTTTATATGTTGAGCTAAAATATCCAAGATTTAACTGGAATTCCTTTCTGTTTATTTAGCTATTATAAATTAGTTAAAATTACACAGGACTTACAGGTTTTTTTTTCATTCTTTATGACAATATTTTCCCCAATTTTTGAGAAAACGACACATTTTTCCCAATCTGGCTGGTTTCGGACCCGTTCCCAAAACTAGTAAGTATGAGAAAATGTGCCGTCACAGGAATTCCGGATCCATGACATCTGTAGCTGATTTTCATTTTACATGAATCCTTTCCCAAAACCAAACCTGATTTTGATGTGGCTAGTAGACATAAAAAAGAAATACATAATAATTATATAGTGGAAAAAGAGGAAATTGACGACTATCATTAACTTCTCCTTTGCTCATAATGTTTATATGACTTGTTTATTCATTTCTCTGAGCATACACACTTGTCTATTTAACATTTGTCTGTAACTTAAATTGGGTTTCTAAGACATTCCCCACCAAACAAAACCTGTTTCATATCCACCATCGAAAAATGACAGAAAAGGTGAAAATGCTGATAATTGTCATTCTTTGAAGTTCTGAAGTTCGAGAAAGGGCAAAAATGTAAGCTTTATCCCATTCCCACAAACAGACACCTTTTGATGTCTCGCAAGTTAACAGCTTTGGAAATAATTATGGAAAATGAAGAAATTGCTTGTGACAAAAAAAACTTCATTTTCCACAATGTTTTCTCTACATAAACACCAAGATAATGTAAAGTTTTGATAGATCTGTTAACCCTTTCCCAAACAACCAAATTTTAGGCTAGTCCAATTTGAAAGCTGCTGCAGAGTGCAAAATAAGTGTGATTAAAGACAGAATTTGTGTACAATATAGCATGCAAAATATTAAGGGAAAGGGAGAAAATGCTGATTATAAGCATTTTCCCCTTTGCCTCAATGTTTTCCAAGGCCTATTATTATACCCCCCACAACAAAGTTATGGGGGGTATACTGGAATCAGGTTGTCCGTCCGTCCGTCTGTCCGTGGACATAATCTTGTGTCCTCTTCTCCTCCCACAGTTTTTGACCAATTTTTCTGAAATTTTATCAGAATGTTCCCTATCATATGAAGTTGTGCACCTGCAATTTTCATCTTGATCCAGTCATTAGTTTCAGAGTTGATGCCACTTTGAAGTTTTTAAGGGGGGGGGGGGATGGACATAATCTGGCAGGGAGAAAGGGGCTTATCAGACTTAAAGAAATCATAAGAAAATTCTTTAAAAATCAACCATAGGGCCAATTTGAGCCAAACCTGGCAGGAATGTGCCTTGAGTCATTCTCTTCCAAATTTGTTCACAAATTTTTACATTTGTCAAAAAATGTGGCCGTGGCGGGGAGAAAGGGGCTTATCAGACTTAAAGAAATCATAAGAAAATTCTTTAAAAATCAACCATAGGGCCAATTTGAACCAGACTTTGCAGGAATGTTCTTTGAGTCTCTCTTTTCAAAATTTATTCACAATTTTCTAAATTTGTCAAAAAATGTGGCTGTGGCAGGGAGGAAGGGGCTTATCAGACTTAAAGAAATCATAAGAAAATTCTTGAAAAATCAACCAGTGTGCCCAATTGAACCAAACTTTGCAGGAATGTGCCTTTAGAGTTCTATTTAAAATTTGTTCACAAATTTTTATATTTGTCAAAAAAATGTGGCCGTGGCAGGGAGAAAGGGGCTTATCAGACTTAGAGAAATCATAAGAAAATTCTTTAAAAATCAACCATAAGGCCAATTTGAACCAGACTTTGCAAGAATGTTCTTTGAGTCTCTCTTCAAAATTTATTCACAAATATCAAGGGGGGGGGGGGGGGGGAGTAGTCGAAATTTACAATTTTGTTTCCGTGTTCTAACTTGAGAACCGTTTGACCTAGGATCATGAAACTTTACACAGTTGTTGCCCATGACCAATGGAGGTGCCCTATTGTTTTGAGGTCACCAAGGTCAAAGGTCAAGGTCACAGGTGGACTTTGTTATCCCCCGCCGAAAAAAATTTTCAGGGGGGGGGGGGGGGGATATTGTTTTTGCCATGTCCGTCCGTCCTTCCGTCCGTCCGTCTGACATTCGTTTCTGCGCTATTTCTTGAAAACTATAGACCGGATTTCAATGAAACTTGGCACACAGCTTCACTACAAAGAGGAAATAAGCATATCGTCGGGGTTACCCGGTTCGACCGTCGAATTTAGAGTTACTGCCCCTGACTGTTTAAGCCATATACATACAGAGTGATATTCGTTCTGTTGAAGCCATATACATACAGAGTGATATTCGTTTCCGCGCTATTTCTTGAAAACTTTAACCTGATTTCGATGAAACTTGGCACACAGCTTCACTACAAAGTGGACATGCGCATATCGTCGGGGTTACCCGGTTCAACCGCCAGATTTAGAGTTACTGCCCCTGACTGTTTTAGCCATATACATACAGAGTGATATTCGTTTCCGCGCTATTTCTTGAAAACTATAAACCGGATTTCAATGAAACTTGGCACACAGCTTTACTACAATGAGGACATGGGCATATCGTCGGGGTTACCCGGTTCGACCGCCGAATTTAGAGTTACTGCCCCTGACTGTTTAAGCCATATACATACAGAGTGATATTCGTTTCCGCGCTATTTCTTGAAAACTATAGACCGGATTTCAAGGAAACTTGGCACACAGCTTTACTACAATGAGGACATGGGCATATCGTCGGGGTTACCCGGTTCGACCGTCGAATTTAGAGTTATTGCCCCTGACTGTTTTAGCCATATACATACAGAGTGATATTCGTTTCTGCGCTATTTCTTGAAAACTATAGACCGGATTTCAATAAAACTTGGCACACAGCTTTACTACAATGAGGACATGTGCATATTGTCAGGGTTACCCGGTTCGACCGTCGAATTTAGAGTTACTGCCCCTGACTGTTTAAGCCATATACATACAGAGTGATATTCGTTTCCGCGCTATTTCTTGAAAACTGTAGACCTGATTTCGATGAAACTTGGCACACAGCTTCACTACAAAGTGGACATGTGCATATCGTTGGGGTTACCCGGTTCGACTGCCAAATTTAGAGTTACTGCCCCTGACTGTTTAAGCCATATACATACAGATTGATATTCGTTCTGTTGAAGCCATATACATACAGAGTGATATTCGTTCTGTTGAAGCCATATACATGTACATACAGAGTTATACGTGTATTCGTTTCCGTGCTACTTTATTGACAATGAAAATATGTTCGGCGGGGGATATCAATTCAACAAATTTGCTTGTTTAAAATCCGTTTCCATGCTCTAAGTCAAGAACATTTTGACTGATAGCACTTTTTCAGTGACAAGGCCCTAGTGGGGGGTATTGGTCCGCTTTGCGACAGTTCTAGTTCTCTTAGGGACGCCAAAAGCCGGTCTTGTTTGGGAAAGGGTTACACCAGGTTTTCCCTGTGCATAAAAACTTGGGGGAATAGGGTGTTGCATTTTGAAAAGCCATCACTCCCTCTTATTTGTAGCTTTATGTGTTTTTTCAGGAACCAAAGATTTATTCTACTAAAGATTTTTGAAATCTTTGAAAGACTTTTTCTACCAAAGTACAAAAATGCGAGAAGGATGAAGGGACCAACATTTAGTAAGACAGGCTGAGCTTTAGCAAATTCTCTTGGCTCCAGTATGATATATAAGAGGAGATAACCATGGGCTGGAAGAGGGCAATAAAACATGTTTTGTGTAGGTATTATTATCACCCTCACCCTCATACCGTATAGCACTTTATTTCTACAGGGACTTTATTTCTGCTATTTCTGCGGTCGTGGACGGGACCAAAGAAATAAAAATCTGCAGAATATTAACCCAGAGTGAAAAAAGGGGCTGTCGTTGTTCTGTGATTGTTAACAGTTTGACATGTCTTTCTTTTCACATCTATCTGTATACGGCATAATTGTTTCCATAACGACATTGTATAGATAAGAGAATGGCATTATCCCTTTATCACCACAGAGTAATTCGAATATTTTGTAAGCATCGTCTTTTAAAATATGTTTGAAACTGACTAAAATTGAATTCAAAGCGCAGAAATTAAATCTTTAATTTGGCAAAGAGAGATACCACAGAAATATATGGTTAAGAAATTTAACCTGAATTCAGGAAAAACCACAGAATTTGGAACCCGCCGAAATAAAGTGCTATACGGTATCTGTTACACAAAATGCATCAAATTGTGTGCTTGTATACATTTTATTCTAAATATTCTTTTGTTAAGCCCATCGACACTGACATGATATTTAAAGGCTCAACATAACAGTATACCTTGTTAGCTCACCTGAGCACGAAGTGCTCAAGGTGAGCTATTGTGGTCGCTTTTTGTCCGTCGGCGTCCGTCTGTCCGTCTGTCCGTCTGTCTGTCCGTCTGTTCACATTTTGTTGTTACCACTCTAGCACCCACAAATATTGACCAATCTTAACCAAACATGTATTACTATAAGTTCTTGGATGAGTTCGATTTTGAGTCAGATCGGACTAGGAAGTCCAGAGTTATGTGCCCTTGAACGTCAAAAATAGCTAGTTTTGACTTTGTTACCACTCTAGTATCTACAAATATTGACCAATTTTAACCAAACATGGTCAAAAGATGTATGACAGTAAGTTCTCGAATGAGTTTAATTTTGAGTAAGATCGGACCAGGAAGTTTGGAGTTATGTGCCCTTGAACATGCCTTAAACATCAAAAATGGCTAGTTTTGACTTTGTTACCACTCTAGCATCTACAAATATTGACCAATCAAGACAAAACTTAGCTAGAATGTTGGTAACCATACAATAATGAATGAGTTTGATTTTCAGTATCATTGAAGTAGGAAGTCTGGAGTTATGTGCCCTTGAATTTGACAAATTTGCCGTTTTCGACTCTGTTTACACTTTAGCATCTACATTTATTGACCAATCAAGACAAAACTTGGCCACAATGTTGGTGACCATAAGATACTGGATCAGTTAAATTTTCAGCTTGATTTGACCAGAAAAATAAGAGTTATTGGCCCTTGAATTTCACAAAATTACCGTTTTCGACTTTATTTTCACTCTAATAAACACAAATATGGACCAATCAAGATACAACTTGGTCACAATGTTGGTGACCATAAAATCTTAAATGTTTTAATTTTTCAGATTGATCGGACTAAAAAAAACAGAGTTGTGTGCCCTTGATGGTGACAAAATTTCCGTTTTTCACCTCCGTAATGCGGAAATTGCCAGTGTTTGCTGAATTTGCTACAATGGACACAAATGGACTATAGACTCAGTCTACAAGACTCAGATAGGGAACTGTTTGTGAAAGTGTAAATTTTCAATAAGATAACCTTGGCATCACAAACAATAACACCTTTTGATGCAGCTGAGTGTTAAAGCCTGAAAAAAACTATGTCAGAAAAGGAAGAGAATATTTATTACAAGCATTTTCTTTCTTTTCTTCAATGTTTTCCAACCCATCAAAGTGACTGTCAGATTAATTTTGTCGTCTACAACACCTTTGAATTTGGACAGGTTCAAGTAATTTTGTATTGGGAATGTGCTAATAAGATATCTTTTATTTTTCAGGCACAGATTTGATCACCTAGAAATGGATTCATCAATACAAACAGTGCTTATGTTCAGTTTGAACCAACATTACAGGAGTGAAAAGAAGCTATCCTATGTTAACTCTTTCCTAAACAAGACCTGGTTTTGACATGTCCAATAAAAAAGGCACATGGAAATATTGTCACAAAACAAAAAATGCTGATAACTAGCATCCTGCATAAATTTTATACTAATGAACAAAGATTTTGTTGCCTGCAGGAGTATTTAAATAGGAGCAGTCCAGTTTATTTTTGCAAAGAAAATTGTTAGATGTGGAAGCAAATTAGTTAACTTTCAAACCATTTTCAAATCTATCTTGGATTTTAATGGCCCGTAACAAAAGCTTGCACCAATATTTATGCTTTGTAAGAGGATCTTTTGGTTTAACTATAGAATATCGTCGTTGTAAATGCAAAACCTTGTATCTCGTTTTTCGAAAATTTTAAAGGGGAAGGAACAAAGTGTAACAACTTTTCCCAAACTGAAAGGTTTTACTTGAAATTTGGGCATATTGTTCACAAATAATGTGTCATTAATACTGATCAGTAAAAATATCTCAAAACCTGCAAGAATTAGTCTTAATTGGACACACAAGATTTTACTTTGAAAATCGCAAGAATCGACATACATGTACGAGGTTTTGCATTTACACTGAGGATATGTTGTTTTCTGTAAAAGCATTTACTTACATTAGTGCAGAACAGAATTTCAGTTTTGAATTAAGCAGTTTCTTTTAGTACCTAAAGACGTCAACCCAGTACCAGGTATTTGGTATTTACCGAAGGTGCCATTGGTGATTGTCTAATATACATTAGCTTTCAAACTTTAATCTTTTGTCAAGTTACATAATTGAGGACTTCTTTGAACTTCAAATTCATGCTGTAAAAAGATAAATACCAAAGTTTAAGCTTTATTTCAATTGAACAGGAAACCCTGTGAGCAAAGGAGAAAATGATTGTGTATAATCTACTATAGGTCTACCAATTCAGAAAATGTAACATTTGTTTGTC
Organism: Fragum sueziense; assembly: GCA_963680895.1. Taxonomy (NCBI): domain Eukaryota; kingdom Metazoa; phylum Mollusca; class Bivalvia; order Cardiida; family Cardiidae; genus Fragum; species Fragum sueziense. The sequence continues at coordinate 47,230,684 of OY804594.1, forward strand.
TAATATTTAGATTTACTATCACCAGTGATTGGAAGGGCTTTTGATTTTAAGAACCGCCTTGTTGATTTATACTATGTTGAATTATACTTATTGATAGACAAATATTTCATGTGATCTGTCACACAGAAAAGGAATTTCTGAGAATCTCTCTTAAGGTTTACTCACTAATAACTACTTTCCAATCATCATTTTTATGCCCATGCATCGATAGATTGGGGGCATATTGTTTTGCCGTTGTCCGTCTGTCAGTCTGAAACGTAACGTGAAAACTTAAAACATTAGCCTTTTCTCCATAAGTATTCCACATACAAAGCTCAAATTTGGTATGTAACCTCCTTTTAATGATATCTATCTGTTCCATGCAATATGACCTTCCTCAAGGTTATCCATTAACCCTTATCAACTCTTTACCTGAAAACTTAATGTGAAAACTTAACATGCAACTTAACATTGGCCTTTTCAGGGGCATTTGTGTTTGACAAACACACCTTGTTCAAGTATCATTAACAAGACATTCGACTTTTGTACCTTAAATCCCATCTAATAAATTTCACATCAAAAACTGAATATAGATATGTGCACACCCAGTTCACATGCTCTCATTTAGCCCCTTTCCAAACAAGACCTAGTTTTGACATCCACACTAGAAAAGACATTGGAAAACATTGCTGATATAAAGCTTTTTCTCATTTTGCCTCAATATATCTCAAAATTTTACAAGTTCTATACACAAAGTTATGCTTATTTTGTCACCTTTTCAATTTCAAATTTGAACCATACAATTTTTGTGGTTTGGAAAAGGGTTAATTAAAGCTCTCTCTCATTTGTTCTCAGAATGTCCTTTTTTGTTTGATGGATGACAGGTTGCACAAAATGTATCTTTCTTTTCTTTTTTTCTGTAGGAAATTAATTCTTCATTGAACTGATAAAACAGTGAAACAAGACTATAATTATACATTGTGATTTATTTTGATACCAGTAAGTGTACTGGTGTGTATAAACAGTAATCCAATCAGTGATAGTGTAGATAGATAGACTACAGCAAATACATTGGATATAGTGACAGACTGATAAAGTGTTGAAGTAGAAAGAGATTCTGATTTGGAATTTTGGACTCGAGTGTGTGAAGAGAACCATTTGCTAGAGGAAAGCCTACAGTTCTGTCCAATTAATTCAGTGAGTGTTGTAAACAGCAAAACTAATTTATGGTAAACCTTTCCCTAACTGAAGCTGCTTTTGATGTCCCTTATAGTAAAAGCTTGGGAAAAGATTCAGACAAAAGAAGAAAATACTGATAAGCATTATTTTCATTGGTCTCAATATTTTTCTGTGTCATATTGTATACAAATCCAATTTTTGGCAACATTCATTTTTCCCCTTTAGTAGCTTTCGAATTGGAACAGTCTAAATTTTTGTCCTTTAGGAAATAGTCAAAGGTGTGGTAAATGGGAGAAAAAGTTCTGGATGGGATGATCCTGGAAGTGAAAATTTCAAAAAAATCTATGAAGGAATAAATGCTGACTACCAACATTTTTATTTTTCCTCAATGTTTTCCACGCGTAAGTTTATTATTTTTCTCTTTTCTGTTATTGTGACTTAAGGGTTGTTGTATGAGCATGTTTTTGCTCTGTTTGTCTGTCCTTTTAGCATTTCTTTAGTTCGGTTAGATTCAGATGACCACAGCAGTTAAATCAATCAATTGGATTTAGTTCAAAACTTGGCATACAGTACCTTTTCTGTATTCAAAAATTCAATTCATTTTTAGCTCCACTGGCCGAAGGCCAGCGAGCTATTGTCATGGCGTTGTGTCCGTCGTGCGTCCGTGCGTCCGTTAACTTTTTCTTTAAACATCTTCTCCTCTTATACCAGTGGGCCAATTATGACCAAACATGGCAGAAATGTTCCTTGAGTGACCCTTTTCAAAACTTGTTCGCAAATTTTTGATTTGTCAAAAAATGTGGGCGTGGCAGGGCGGGGCTTATCAGACTTAGAGAAATCATAAGAAAATTCTTTAAAAATCAACCATTGGGCCAATTTTAACCAAACCTGGCAGGAATGTGCCTTGAGTCATTCTGTTCAAAATTTGTTCACAGATTTTTACATTTGTCAAAAAATGTGGCCGTGGCATGGAGAAAGGGGCTTATCAGACTGAAAGAAATCATAAGAAAATTATTTAAAAATCAACCATTGGGCCAATTTGAACCAAACCTGTCAGGAATGTGCCTTGAGTCATTCTTTTCCAAATTTGTTCACAAATTTTTACATTTGTCAAAAAACGTTGCTGTGGCAGGGAGAAAGGGGCTTATCAGACTTAAAGAAATCAAAAGAAAATTCTTTAAAAATCAACCATATGGTCAATTTGAACCAGGCTTTGCAGGAATGTTCTGTGAGTCTTTCTTTTCAAAATTTATTCACAAGTTTTTACATTTGTCAAAAAAAGTGGGCGTGGCAGGGAGGAAGGGGTTATCGGACTTAAAGAAATCATAAGAAAATTCTTTAAAAATCAACCCGTGTGCCCAATTGAACCAAACTTTGCAGGAATGTGCCTTGAGTCATTCTTTTTAAAATTTGTTCACAGTTTTTTCCATTGGTCAAAAAATGTGGTCGTGGCAGGGAGAAAGGGGCTTATCAGACTTAGAGAAATCATAAGAAAATTCTTTAAAAAATCAACCATTAGGCCAATTTGAACCAGACTTTGCAAGAATGTTCTTCGAGTCTCTCTTTAAAATTCATTCACAAATTTCAAGATTTGGCTGTGTAAGGCTTACAAGAAATCTTTGGATAATTCTTCCACTTTAGCCAGTGGAGCGATTCAGGCCCTCTTGGGCCTCTTGTTTGGTATATACGCTTATCTGTAAAGATGTCATTGCAATACACATTTTCCTGTCTTCAATATATTTGCTTTTGGACCTGCTTTGAATCTTGTAGTCAAGGAAGAGGAAAAACTTTGCTGCATATTGTGGTTGAAGAAGAAAATAAGTAAATACAAGCAATTATGCCATACCTTTTAGTAAAAAATAAGTCTTATTTGTATGTCCCTGTATCAAAAGATCTGGGATATATTATAACATTGTTGCTATGTCTGTTCATCTACCTTTCTGTCTGTCTTAGGCTATTAGTACAATTTAACTTGAAGTTCTTAAGTAGATATGCTATATTCACCAAGTTATAAATCATCTTTCCCAAATAACCAAATTCAGTCTGGTCACATTTCAAAGGAATTGAAAGTAACCTAATGAATTTGCATTGAAAACAGTTGGGCAAAAGAAGAAAATCAGTTTATTTGTATTTCTTCTCTCTCCCTCTGTTTCCATGGCTCTGTGCAGTTCACTAAAAAATTTTATCTTTGGGAAAATCTTTAGTATTGGCAAGGGTGGGGGTTATTTACTTTACTTTTTCTATTTCAGGTATGCCAAGATTAAAGCGGAAGTCTGTTTCTCAGAGGAATGCTGAGAAACGGTCTGTAATGAGGTCCAGACGCACTACGAGAGATGGTCTTGGTGATGGTTATGCTGAGGTTGATGGTAGTGGTGATGGTCATGGTGCTGGTTCCGGCCCTGGTGTTGGATCCAGGAAAGCAGATGAGGGTCGAGATGACCCTACAGGCCTCATATGGACTGTGCCGGATATGACTGCTTCGGCAGTCAGGCCATCTGTTCAGGGAACTAGTCAACAGATGGGGGTCGATTCCTGCCTCTCTGAGCCCACTTGTGGTCCATCCATAAGTGGGTCATCTGTCATGGGAACCAAGCAACAGACGGAGGAAAGTTCCCACCTCTATAAAGCCATCGTGCCGTCTGTAATTGAAAACTATGAGTTGCCAAATGAGTTGCCAGATGCTTTGCTTGGAGATTTGCTAAATGATTTACTTGATGACTTACAAAAGGAAGTGATTATTGAATCGACTGATGATATTGCATATAGAATACCGCTTGATGATAAATCAAATAATACTGAGTCTGAGCATATTAAAGCAGAAAGAAATACATTTACATTGTCTGAGCCATCCAAATCTTACCCTGATAAGCAATTATGTTTTGCAAGTGGATACAAACATAATACGAATAATCCATTCAACTGTACCACATTACAACTAGGCTCATACAGTCAAAATAACAGAAGGTTTTCTGTGTATTCAAGAGGCAGCCAGTGTGCAATGAACTCATTGTGTGCTTTGATATATGCACATTTTTCAAATCTGATAGCAAACATAGATGAAGTTCTGACAGTTGGTGATCAGTTGTATCAGAATGTTTCGCAAACTTTGAAGCAGCAAGGCAAATTTAAGCATAAATTTCTTTCTCTTGATGAAATACCGGATAAAGCTGAGATATTATCAAGGCAAGTGCTTGTTCAAAAGGAGGCTATCATATCAGGCAATGCTGTAGACCAGCTTGATGATCCTGCATTTCCATCTTTGCACAAATCCTTACAAACTGCCTTTCTAAATGTGCAGTATGTTTTAGTGATGATAGGTGCTATATGCTCTGCAGTGTTTGTTAAAGATGACACATTTTGGCTTTTTGATTCACATTCACATGGAAATGATGGAATGTGTGATCCAGATGGTAAATCATTACTGGTTGGTTTCGCTACTCTTAATGAAATGGTGACCTTTTTATATGCTATGTATGAGAGCATGGGGATTGAATTATCTTCTCCGTATGAAATTTTGCCACTGTCATTTACATGCTCACATGACAGAGATGACCTTCATTCTAATTTGTTATTGAATTACTTTGAGGATCAAAGAAATAAAGCCATGATGAAATCAGCAGAGAAATCACAAAATCGTAAAAAGCCATCAGTCAAAGATAGAGGTATTGACAGAAAAGAATATTTTAGGAAATATAGACAAGGTAAACGTTGTGATGCTTTGTTTAAAGAGAAAGAGAAAGAAAGTCAGGCTACATATAGGCGAAAAGCAAGAAGTGATATTAATTTTAAACAGAAAGAAAAACAAATTCAGTCTACATCAAAACAAAAAGCAAGAGGCAGTGTGGATTTTAAAAAGAAAGAGAGAGATAGTCAGGTTACATATAGGCGTAAAGCAAGAGACAATGTGGATTTTAAAGAGAAAGAGAAAGTAAGTCAGGTTACATATAGGCGTAAAGCAAGAAGTGAAATTAATTTTAAACAGAAAGAAAAATAAATTCAGTCTTCATCAAAGCAAAAAGCAAGAGGCAGTGTGGATTTTAAAGACAAAGAGAGAGATAGTCAGGTTGCATATAGGCGTAAAGCAAGAAGTGAAATTAATTTTAAACAGAAAGAAAAACAAATTCAGTCTTCATCAAAACAAAAAGCAAGAGGCAGTGTGGATTTTAAAGAGAAAGAGAGAGATAGTCAGGTTGCATATAGGCGTAAAGCAAGAAGGGATATTAATTTTAAACAGAAAGAAAAACAAATTCAGTCTTCATCAAAACAAAAAGCAAGAGGCAGTGTGGATTTTAAAGAGAAAGAGAAAGATAGTCAGGTTGCCTATAGACGTAAAGCTAGACTTGATACTAATTTTAAACAGAAGGAGAAAGACATTCAAACGACTTCAAAGCAAAAGGCCAGAAGTATTGCAGATTTTAAACTAAAAGAAACTGCATCAAAAAAGAAATTGCGTTCAAATCCATACAATTTAGAAAAAGAAAGAATTGCAAAACAAGTTGCTCGGTCAAAAGATGGTTTAAGAGAAGCGGAAAGAATTAGTGATAGAGACAGAAAATGTTTGAAAAGGAAGTCAACAGAGTATAGACAAAACGAAAGCTCCAGTGCTAAAAGAAAAAAACATGGAGGTGATATGGATGAATGTATAGCATTATTTCATGAGAGTATTAAGGTTGGACCTCAATATATCTGCTCCTGTTGTAAGCAAACCTGGTTCAAACAAAGTGTAAGTAGTATCGCAACTATAAAAGATGTGATTGATTCAAAATATTTAACTGGTACTTTATCAGTTGATGATTTAGAATGGATATGTATTACCTGTAAAACAAATCTAATGAATAGAAAGGTTCCGAGATTGTCTGAAGTAAATGGTATGAGATGGCCTGAGAAACCAGATGTCTTACAATTGTATCCACTGGAAGAAAGACTGATTGCTTTAAGGATACCTTTTATGCAAATAAGAGAATTACCACGAGGTCGTCAGTACTCTGTTAAAGGCAATGTCGTTAATGTGCCTGTAGATATTCAACCAGTTGTTAATTCTCTTCCTAGACCATTTGATGAAAATGTAACTGTAGCAGTTAAGCTGAAAAAGAAGTTGTCTAACAAATCTTGTGCATTTACAGAGAATGTGAGGCCTCTACGTGTTTTGGTAGCATTACACTGGTTAATGAAAAACAGTGCTTTGTATGCAAATTCATCAGTTACAATTGATAAAGAATGGATTACACGTGTAACAAGAGAATGTGAAGAGACTGTACAAGAATTCTTTTCATCCAGTAATAAATCATCAGATATAGAGATGGGAACTAATGATAAACATGATGAGGGTGAAAATGAAGGCACCTATGATTCAGATACAGAAGAAAACATGCAAGAGAATGTTGGAAACATTGACACTCTCATTGAAGATGGAGATCTTGAAAATAGAACAGACACATTTACCTTTGCACCTGGAGAAGGTCAGAGACCTTTAAGTATATATCAAGATTCTGATTCAGAGTTTCTGTGCTTTCCAACAATATATTGTGGACAAAGAAGAGCTCAAAGTGAAGAAAGATTAGTTCCAGTAAATTACAGTGATATTGCTAAATGGGAACTAAGAAGCAATGATAGGCGAGCAGCAAACAGTGTACCAAATATTTTTTTCAAACTAAAAAAGATTCAGATGAAGCAACTGCATGACAAAGTGAATCTTGCTGTGCGAAGAGGTCAGTTTGAAAATAAAATGACTGCAGGGCAGGCTAAAGATACAAGATTTATGGAAAACATAGTGCGTAAAGATGAAGGATATTACATTTTCAAACAACTAAGAAACTCTCCTGCATATTTAGAAACAAAGAAGAAAGATGTGTTTGCAATGATTCGACAACTTGGCTTGCCTACATGGTTCATGTCATTATCATCTGCAGATACAAGGTGGTCAGACTTACTAAATATGTTGTCAAGTCTCAATCAGGGTTTTACATATTCTGAAGATGAAATAAAGAACCTATCGTGGGAACAAAAAATCAAGTTAGTTCAGAAGGATCCTGTAACATGCTCTCGTTATTTTGATCATAGAGTTCAACAATTCATCAATATTGTCTTAAAGAGCTCTCATGCTTGCCTTGGCAATGTGACAGATTACTTTTACCGTGTTGAATTTCAACAAAGAGGTTCACCTCACATACACATGCTTGTTTGGGTAGAAGATTCTCCAAAGTACAAAAACAGCTCCAATGAGGAAATAGTTGAGTTTGTTGATACATACTTGAAATGCAGTACTGAAAATGAACAAATACAAGAATTACTCCAGTTGCAAATTCATAAGCATAGCAGAACATGCCATAAAAAGGCAGACAAAATATGTCGCTTTGGATATCCATTACCACCATTGAAGAAAACAATGGTTCTTGAACCACTTGAATCAGATGCAGAGAAGTACAAGAAAATGTATGAAAAGATTCAGACGAAAATGAATGCGGAAAAAGAAGGTTATGACATGACTTATGAAAAGTTCTTAACAGATGTTGTGGAACTGAATGAAGATGATTACATCAAATGTATAAGAAGCTCTTTAAAAGCATCAAAGGTATTTCTGAAAAGAGCACCAAAAGATGTACGTGTCAATTTGTACAACGAAACTGTCTTAAGTGCTTGGAAGGCAAATATTGACATACAGTTTGTACTAGATCCATATGCCTGTGCCATGTACATTGTATCCTACATCAGTAAATCACAGCGTGGAATGAGTGCTTTATTACATGCTGCAGCAAAAGAAGCAAGAAATGGCAATTTTGACATTAAACGACAAGTGCGCCATATTGGAAACGTTTTCTCCAATAGTGTTGAAGTGAGTGCTCAAGAAGCAGTGTACCTAGTACTTCAGATGCCTCTATCCAAGGGTACTAGAGATGTAGTTTTCATCAATACTTCAAAGCCAAATGACAGAATTCAGCTTCTGAAAGCTAAACATGAATTAGATGAGTTACCTGATTCTTCCACAGACATTGTAGCCGATAATGTGGTTAAACGATATGCAAAAAGACCGAAATGTCTTGAAAATTGGTGCCTTGCTGATTATGTTTCACAGTTAGAGGTTGTGTATCCTAAAGATGATGAAAGAATTCCAAATGATGATGTGAACGATGATGATGACATCGATTCTGATGATTTGTTCAATGACTCAAAAACTCTTGTTGTTTTGAAAAATGGTATAAAGATAAGAAAAAGGAAAACTGCCAAAGTTATACGTTATGTAAGGTTTAATCGCAAATCAGATGAGGAGAATCATTTTCGTGAGAAAATCTTACTGTTTTTGCCTTGGAGAAATGAAAACACGGATCTCATGATGAATTTCAAAACCTACAGGGAACACTATGACACTAAAAAACGCCAGATCGATTACAAAGCAAATTTGTATGAACATCACATTGAGGAATTAGAGATGGCAAGAGAAGCTGCTGAAAATGATTTGGATGCATTTGACGAAATAGCTTCAGGAACACAGCAAGTTGAAGCAGAAACAGCTTTGGAGAGTTCAGCTGAATCTGAAACATTTGTGTATTTCAACCCAGATAGAGTTGTCGAACAAAGGGAGTATGACATAGGAATTGAATTAGGCAGCAGTGTGGCTACAGCCTCAGTTGAAGTAAATGAAAATGTATTACCAGATGACCAGTATAGAGAACTTCTGAGATGTTTGAACACAAAACAAAGGCATTTCTATAACCATGTTATTCATTGGATTAAAACAAAAGATGCCCCTCTTTATGCTTTCCTTACTGGTGGAGCAGGTGTTGGTAAAAGTGTTGTAATCAAAGCATTGTATCAAACCTTGTATAGGTATCTGAATCTTAGTGAGGGTCAAAATGCAGATGAGAAGAGGGTTTTACTGTGTGCATACACTGGTAAAGCAGCGTTTAACATCAATGGTTCGACCATATCAACAGCATTCTGTCAGAAATTCATGCAAAAAGAACAGACATTGACTTGTGACAAACTCAACTCATTTAGGTTGAAATATAGAAATCTGTCTGTTGTGATAATTGACGAAATATCAATGGTAAGCAATACAATGCTGAGGTTTATTGACCAAAGACTTCAGGAGTTAACGGGCACAAGACTACCTTTCGGTGGTAAGAGCATTATAGCAGTGGGAGATCTGTTTCAATTAAAGCCAGTTGCTGGTTCATGGATATTTCAAGACCTTACTAGTGATGCTGCATCTTTAGCTGTAAATTTGTGGAAAGAACATTTCACCATGTTTGAGTTGACAGAGATTATGCGACAGAAGGATGATAGTGCATTTGCAGATTTATTAAACAGACTAAGGCACAATGAAATGACAGAGCAAGATAAGGAACAGATCAAACAGTGTATGGTACATCCAAATTCAGAGAACTATCCACAGAATGCTCCTCATATATTTGCTGAAAATTCATTCATGCAATCATTTAATGACAAAATGATTAGTAATATCAATGCCCAAAAGGTTGAAATTCTTTGTCATGATTCCATCTTAGCTGCAAACATATCACAGGACAAACAAGAGAGAATTCTAAATCAATTACAGAAGGATGCATCTAGTACCATGGGTTTGCACTATTCTCTCACTGTTGTAATTGGTATGATATATGACTTGACAGTTAACATAGACACAGAAGATGGACTTACAAATGGGGCATCTTGTACTGTTAAGTTTGTAGAATATAAGCAGGCAGAGACAAACAGGCCTAGTATAGTTTGGGTTCAGTTTGATGATAAACAAATCGGAAGTGACAGAAGAAAGAAATACTTCAGTCGAGGTTTTTATCACAATTTGATTGACAATAACTGGACTCCAATATTTGACATTGAGAGATCATTTATAATACGCCATAATACAGTTCAAAGAATTCAATTTCCATTACAGCCATCTGCTGGTCGCACTGTTCATAGGGCTCAAGGAACTACCCTTAATAAAGTTGTCATAGATTTGTCCCAGAGAAGGATCAGGAAGAATCCCCATATTCATTATGTGGCTTTAAGCAGAGTAAGGTCTATTGAAAACCTTCATATTGTAAATTTTAATGAGGAGGCTTTATCATTAGACGAAAGGGTAGTGCAAGAATCAGAAAGGTTAAGTTCTGAGGCAAAGCTTCAACTATGTTATACTCCTCTGGATACAGTAAACTCTGATAACCATTTGAAAATAGTGTATAACAATTGTAGGTCTTTGCACAAACACTTCAGAGATGTAGCTGTAGAGCAGAACATTTTGTCAGCACATATCATTGGTTTTGCTGAAACAAGATTAGTTAAAAGGGACCTCAGCTCTGACTATCTAATTGCTGGCTACCATCTTATCAGAAATGACCAGAATCAAACTACACAGACAATCAGACCTCCTCATGGTTTAGCATTGTATGTTAGAAATGATATAACAATATCTAAATGTCATCATTATAGTACAACACAATTTGAGTATACTCTCATAAATGGATCACACAGATTACTTGAAATTCAGGTTGTAGTCATTTATAAGTCTCCAGGTTTATCCTACCAAAAGTTCATTTCAACATTGAATAGCGAACTTGTGCAATACATAGACCCATTAAAACCTTTAGTGATCATGGGTGATTTCAATATAGATGTGTCTCAAAAGCAAAGTAGTCTTGAACAGTATATGTTAGAAACATTTCGGTGTCAACAAATGATTCATGAACCGACTACTGACCAAGATTCAACATTAGATCTGGTGTTTTCAAATTACAAAGACAGTGTAGCTGGGACTGTAGAAGCATACTGGTCTGATCATAAAATTGTCTACTTCTGTACATGTCAAAATACATGAAGGTTCATATGAGTATGTTATCTCCAAACTTGTTTTAAAAGTGTTAGTTTGTAATTTGTCGGTGTCATACAACTTCCACCATAGTGTCACCCGCTTGATGTTTGATTACCTAATTACATTTTTGTACACGAATGAGTATACATTCTTGTACAAACATTGAATTAGGTATTTGGTGGTTCTACTTATAAGGGTGGCCACCATCTTATTTACCCCTTTCCCAAACGGCTCCAATTTGGACAGTTCCGATTTGAAAGCTGCTGCAGACAAAATAATAGATGCTAATGAAGAAATGACTTATGTAGCTCAGAACATATTTAGGCAAAATGAATAACTGCTGGTTATCAGCAGTTTCTTCTTTTATCTCTATGTTTTCCCAAGCCATGTCAATTATGGACATCAAAGCCAGGTCTTGTTTGGGAAAGGGTTTAGCAATTATTTCTTTGAACAAACTTGCTTTAACCCTTTTCCAAATTACATAAGTTCAGCTTGGTACCAATTTAAAAAATGCACTTGACAAAATTACTGTTATGAAAATTAGGGTGTTTGTTCAGGGAAAAAAGAAATTGATGTTTTTCTGCAGGTTCTTCTTCTCTCAATTCTTTCAATGTTTTTCTATGTAGGATGACTATATATACCTGTTTGGGAAAGGGATAAATAATAGATTTACTGATCCATTATTCTGGTCATTAAGATTAGAATCTTATGTGTGAATTAAAATTTTGTAGAAAAAAAAACTTATGTCGTAATATTAACCCTTTCCTGAACAAGACCGTGTTTTGACGTCACTGAAAGCGAGAGTGTAAGAAAACATTGAAGGAAAACAAGGAAATACTGATAATCAGCATTTCCTTCTTTTCCTTCAATATTTTCTTTGCTATTATGTATACAAATTTCATAGTTACTAACACCTTTTTGGCATATGCAGCAGCTTTCAATTTAAATTGCCCCAAAATTTGATCATTTGGGAAAGGGTTAATGAAGTTTGTAAAATTATAGAACATAATGAGTAATTGTACCCCGCAAACGAATCTTTTCACGTGGGGGCGGTTATACTGAAACAGCCTGTCTGTTAGTCTGTGTGCAAAATACTTCTCCATTCCACATCTGTAAAAGCATGATACCTATGATCCTGAAACTTAATGGGTAGATAGAATTCACATTAGAGCAGTGCAGTATACAAGTAGCACGAATAATTTGCTTATTTTGTGAGTTATTGCCCTTTGATTTCGAAAAAATGCTTGTCTGGACAAATGTATTGACGGGGTTATTCTATCACCTTTCATGATAGATGTTTAGTTTCTTCTTTTCTCATTATGTTTTTACACACAATTATTCACTTAAAAAGTAGTGTCATCATGGTTGTTTAACCCATTACTACACAGTGACTCCTTTTGACTCCCAACACTATAATGGCTTTGGAAAACATCATGGAAAATGAAGAAATTGCTTGTGACAAGCAATTTATTCATTTCCCACACTGTTTTCTATTTAAAAAGACCAACAAACTTTAAATTTCATTCACTTGAAATTGTTGTCTGCAACATCTTTGAATTTGGACCAGTCTAAAATGGTGTTGTTTGGTAATGAGTGAAACATTTGTACAGTCCAAATTGCATGCTCATACCAGTAAAATTGATATTCTTTTATACTTTTTTGGGGTGGTCAAGTTATTTTCCCAGCATTAAAGAAACACACTAAAAGATCTTGAAAACAATACAAACTTGTAGCCTACAAGTTCATAATATAAAACAAGGTCAACCTTGCCCCTCACCATGATGATATAGTAAGGTTTATATGTCTTTTAATGTAAAGATTGTATCTTGGATAATAATAGATATGAAGTTTAAAGAACTTGGAATGTATTGAGGTAAAAAGAGATAATGTGAATGACCTTTTTACCTCATGAGTCATGAGTTACAAATACATACTTCTAATCCATCTGATGGATTAGAAATATGTATTTGTAACTCAGATGGTGTATGTTAAAACCAGATTCCTCCATTGTTCAGGCTGATTTTGTTCCTATGCTGCCTGTCTTAGACCTAAAAATTTTGGGGTCAGCATGAAGCAATCTCACCAAGTTTCTTTTCACAACTGATTCACCTTATACTTTCATTATTGACTCCTAGTCAAGTTTAATTATTTATTAATATCTTAAAATTGAGTTTTTATCATGCCATTCATATTTTCCTTAAGATGTGGATAAATAAGATGTGCATACAATTTGTCAGTGTAAATGCAAAACCTTGTATATCGATTTGTGCAATTTTCAAAGTACAAACTTGTGTGCCCAGTTTAGACAATTCTCACAGGTTTTGAGATATTTTTACTGGTCAGTATTAATGACACTTTATTTGTGAACAATATGTCCAAATTTCAAAAAGTGAAACATTTCAGTTTGGGAAAAGTTACTACTTTGTTTCCCCTCCCCTTTAAAAATTTCCAAAAACGAGATACGAGGTTTTGCATTTACACCAACAAATTGCTCTGTACTCATGTAATGAATGACTTCATAAATTGATATTGACTTATTTTTAGGGTGCATCAAATGGTAATTAGTCATGTCTTCATCAGCATAATGGTCAGTGGTGAGAGCCATGTGACATAGCATAGTCGCATGGTAAGAGGAGAGAATTCCCCTATTGTCGCAAACCTCCACATGAAACACTTTGAAAGAGAGGCACTGGACACATCTAGAAACCTACCATCTGTATGGTTTAGGTATGTGGATGACACCATGATAAAACTCTACGTTTATGATATTGAGCCCTTTTCATCCCAACTGATGGACAGATTCAGTTCACATCAGAGCAAGAGGAAGATGGTAACATACCCTTTTGTGGACACTTTTATCCACATGAATGATGATGGTACTACCAAAATGAGTATTTAGATTTTAATTCCAACCACCACCTCGATCACAAACTGTCAGTTGTACATTATTCCACAGAGCTGAAAAAATCGTTACCACGAAGGAAGACAAGAACCTAGAAATAGAAGACTACAAGAATGCTCTAAGGTAGAATGGCAACCATGAATGGATGCTTAAGATTCCAAACAAAAAGGAGAAACAGAAGACTGAAGGTCAAAAAGAAAAAGGCAAAAAGGTCAACATTGTGATGCTGAATGTAAGGGCAACATCTGAGATCTTGCGCAGAATGTTCAAGAGACATGCCATTAAAATGTACCACCAGCCTTATAATACATGTACCATCATACAACAGTTAACCAATGTGAAAGACAAAACTGAAAAAGTGAGGAGAAGTGTACTATGTGAAATGTGACCAGAGTGAAACTGATTACCAGTATATTGGCAAAACAGGACGTTCTTTGGACATAAAGATGAAAGAACATATAGCAAATTCAATTTGGCTACCTATGAACACTGTACACACATAGTGCATAAGATCGACCCAAACAACGCCAAGATTCACACATCAAAAATTGAGTCAAGGAAGCCATTAACATTGAACAGCAGAGACCATTACTGAATCATGACAAGGTCCTGGAACTACAACCTGTGTGTAATTCTCTCCTCTTGTCATGTGACCGTGCTACATCACATGACTCACCATTGACCACTACGCTGATGAAGACTGTCCAATAAGGTCAAAATATCCATAAATCAAAATTTGTTGCTCTGAGTAATGGAAAATTGAACTGAATGATGAATCCAGAGCAAGAGATCAACCTTAATGATAACAAGCCTCTTTCCATGCTGAATAATAAAGAAGAGATATCAAACATTATAATTGTGGCATTGCAATCAATTTTAAAACATTTTTACAAGTGATATGATTTTTTTGTACGAAATTGAGTTTCTTCATTTCTTAGACCTACTCTGTACTACTAAATAACATTTTGCAAGGTCTAGTTACAAATATCTTACAATAAACTTCTTGCAATTATGAATTTGATTGTCACTGATGACAGTTTGAGGCAGATCTGAAAGATTGCTGATTTATTCGGGGGCAATTAGTGTTTACGACAAAATGCAAAAATTTAAATGTATAGATATACTTATGTATATGTATTAAAATAAGGCTAGAATATTTCTATTGTAATGTAGGTAGAGATGTGTTTTCTTGTTTGTTTGTTTGTTTTTTTGTCATTATGAAAAAATATCAAAGCAAAATTCACACAATCTTAAGTGTCAAATTAAAATTTCATTTTATACTGGAAAATATGCATTTTTTTCTCAAAATACAAGTAAGTAAGTATATTCAGTTGTAAAAAAACAATTTTCATACTCTAAAGTGATTGCATGTTTTATTGTTCAGACATATTCTAAAAAAATGGAACTTTAAGATTCTTTGATTTGTTTTTAATAATTTGTTTAAAGTACATGTTCATTTGTATTTTGAATAATTTATGTTATTTCAATAAAAAAAATTTATGTAAAATTAATTTATATTATGATTTTGTTTTCTTTTAATTCCTACCTTCTTGGTTTCCATACTGTTACCCTTTCCCATACAACACTTTTTGTATACCAATCGAAGTTAAAGGCTGCTGCACATAATTGAAAATATGTTAATAAAGATAAGATTTGTGTACAATATACCACAAACATTGTTGAAACAAAAGAGGAAAATTATGATCATCAGCATTTTCTTCTTTTGCCTCAATAATTTTCCAAGCCTGTTAAGTTAACCCTTTTCAAGAATTGTCTTGTCCAATTTTAAAGGAGTTACAGATGACAGAAAATTTGATTTCAAATATAAAGATGTGCAATGTTGAAGGATAGAAAATATTTTGGGGAAAAGAGAGATTGCTGATTATCAGAAAATCCTTTCCATGTCCCCTTTTCAAAAGATCGGGGCATATTGTTTTATTGTTGTCCGCCTGTCAATCCGAAAACTTAACATAAAACTTAACAGTAGCATTTTCGGGAGTATTGGTGTTTTGCACTCTTAAATCTACAATTATTAACCAATCAAGACAAAACTTGGATACAATGTTAGGGACCATAAGATCTCAGACAAGTTTGATTTTCAGTCTGATCTGATCAGAAAGATGAGAGTTATGTGCCCTTTAATTTTATAAAATTGCCGTTTTCGGCTGTTTTCGACCTTGTTTATACTTAAGAATCTACAATTATCTATCAATCAAGACAAAACTTGGACACAATGTCTGGCACCATAAGATCTTGGATGAGTTCCATTTTCACCGTTATTGACCAAAAGTTCATATTCAGTCTTAAAGTCATAGATATAAATTGAATTGAGCAAAAGTGTTGCTCATATCATTTTGGTTCAGGTGAGCGATATAGGACCATCATGGTCCTCTTGTTTGAAGAAAATGATAGGAAATTAGAATTTAAAGCTGGAGGGTAACAGATGGTCTAATTGCAGAAAATGAATTTTTTTGAAAAAATATGCAAACCTTTTGTGTTGGCCACCTCAGAATGGTTAATAATATGCGATTCAGACAGAGATTGAGCCGAAATTATAAGAGAGATAGCCGAATTTAGGGAGAATCCAAACCCAAATTCAACTCCGTCACAGATGCGGTTGAATTTATTTTTTAACTGTCACGCATGCGCATACAGCGCGGACCAAGATTCAAACGAGATTCATACTTGAATTTCAATATGTACGTCATCATGTATGTTGTGACGTCATGTAAGAAAGTCGCATGTCCTACTGGTTTTGACCTACTTTCGACATCGCTTCATGAATTTGGTATCAAATTGCGAAAAAACGAGTCGTTGCTTCAATAGTTTGTCGTAATCATTTAATCAGGTCATATAAAGCTCAAAAAGTGTACATTTTGTTTGTTTTTGACAAATTTTGGGTCCAAATCTGGGAAATAGTAGCTTTAAATTGATATTGTCTTCTTATTATACCCCCCAAATTCAATTTGGGGGGTATATAGGAGTCAGCTTGTCCGTTGGTCCGTTGGTCCGTTGGTCTGTTGGTCTGTTGGTCTGTAGCTTTTTTGTCCGCTCTATTTCTCCTAAACTACTAGTCCAATTTAATTCAAACTCCACATGGTAACTCATTACCAAGTGGAGATGTACATATTATATTTTTGTCATGGTCCATTGATTTTTAACGGAGTTATGGCCCTTGAGTGAATTTTCTTGTCCGCTCAATTTCTCGGAAACTAATGGATGGATTTCAAAAAAACTTTACAGTTATACTTAGTAGCTCTCAAATATGTGCATATTAAATTCTGGTGATGATTCATTGATTTTTGACTGAGTTATGGCCCTTTGCTGAAAATTGCCATTTTACGCATAATCAACTTGTGTTGATCGTTTTTTCAATTTTTTGTCCACTCTATTTCTCCTAAACTATTGGACTAATTTTGTTCAAACTTCACATGTGAACTCATTACTAAGTGGAAATGTGCATATTATATTTTGGTCACAGTCCATTGATTTTTCACGGAGTTATGGCCCTTGAGTGAATTTTCTTGTCCGCTCTAATTCTCGGAAACTAATGGACCAATTTCAAAAATCTTTACAGTTATGCTTAATAGCTCTCAAATATGTGCACATTATATTCTGGTAATGATTTATTGATTTTTATGCTCCCCGAAAAAATTTCGGGGGAGCATATAGTCGCCACGCTGTCCGTCCGTCCGTCCGTCCATCCGTGTGTCCGTGTGTCCGTCCGTCCGTCCGTCCGTCCACAGCCATATCTCAGCAACCCTTGGTCCAAATTCAATGAAACTTCACACTTGAACTCCCTGGGTCAATACCTAGGGACCTTTTTCTCCGTTTGTAAATTTAAGGCTGCGTCATGGAAAAAGGGGCCTTAGTGTAAAAATTAGTTTTTCTCTAATTTCTCTTCATCTAATGGGCAGAATTTAATGAAATTTTGTGCTCATGTAATGAATAGGATGTTCTAGACCATATTCTATAAATAATGTGTGTACAAAAAAGCTGTCATGGGAAAAGGGGGCTTAATGTATGATAGTTTTTATTTTGTGACAAACACTTATTCGGGGAGCATAATCCGTCTGTGACGGCTCTTGTTGACTGAGTTATGGCCCTTTTCTGAAAATTGCCATTTTATGAAAAATCAATGTGTGTCGATCGGTTTTTCAATTTGTTGTCCACTCTATTTCTCATAAACTACTAAACCAATTTTGTGCAAACTTCACATGTTAACTCATTACTAAGTGGAGATGTGCATATCATATTTTGGTCATGGTCCATTGATTTTTCACAGAGTTATGGCCCTTGAGCGAATTTTCTTGTCCGCTCAATTTCTCAGAAATTAATTGGCCGATTTCAAAAAAACTTTACAGTTATGCTAAGTAGCTCTCAAATATGTGCATATTAAAATCTTGTGATATTTCATTGATTTTTGACTGAGTTATGGCCCTTTGCTGAAAATTGCCATTTAACGCAAAATCGACGTGTGCTGATCGGTTTTTTTATTTTTTGTCCACTCTATTTCTCATAAACTATGGTACTAATTTTGTTCAAACATCACATGTGAACTCATTACTAAGTTGAGATGTGCATGGTAAATTTTTGTCACAGTCTGCTGATTTTTGAGTGAGTTATGGCCCTTGAGTGAATTTTCTTGTCCGCTCAATTTCTCGGATACTAATGGACGGATTTCAAAAAGACTTTACAGTTATGCTTAGTAGCTCTCACATATGTGCATATAAAATTCTTGTGATATTTCATTTATTTTTGACTGAGTTATGGCCCTTTGCTGAAAATTGCCATTTTACGCGAAATCTGCATGTGTTGATCGGTTTTTCAATTTTGTCCACTCTATTTCTCATACACTATTGGACCAATTGTGTTCAAACATCACATGTGAACTCATTACCAAGTTGATATGAGCATATTATATTTTGGTCATGGTCCATTGATTTTTGACGGAGTTACGGCCCTTGAGTGAATTTTCTTGTCCGCTCAATTTCTGGGATACTAATGGACGGATTTCAAAAAGATTTGACAGTTAGGCGTAGTAGCTCTCAAATATGTGCATATTAAATTCTTGTCATTTTTCATTGATTTTTAAGTGAGTTATGACCCTTTTCTGAAAATTGCCATTTAACGCATAATCAACGTGTGTTGATCATTATACCCCCCAAATTCAATTTGGGGGGTATATAGGAGTCAGCTTGTCCGTTGGTCTGTCTGTCTGTCTGTCTGTCGGTCGGTCGGTCTGTACCTTTTTTGTCCGCTCTATTTCTCCTAAACTGCTGGTCCAATTTTGTTCAAACTTCACATGTGAACTCATTACCAAGTGCAGATGTGCATATGAAATTTTTGTCACGGTTCATTGATTTTTGACGGAGTTACAGCCCTTGAGTGAATTTTCTTGTCCGCTCAATTTCTCCGATACCAATGGACGGATTTCAAAAAAACTTTACAGTTATGCTTAGTAGCTCTCAAATATGTGCATATCAAATTTTGGTGATGATTCATTGATTTTTGACTGAGTTATGGCCCTTTGCTGAAAATTGCCATTTTACGCAAAATCAATGTGTGTTGATCGGTTTTTCAATTTTTTGTCCACTCTATTTCTCATAAACTATTAGACCAATTTTGTTCAAACATCACATGTTAACTCATTACTAAGTTGAGATGTGCATACTAAATTTTTTTGATGGTTCATTGATTTTTGACGGAGTTACAGCCCTTGAGTGAATTTTCTTGTCCACTAAATTTCTCAGATACTAATGGACGGATTTCAAAAAAACTTTACAGTTATGCTTAGTAGCTCTCAAATATGTGCATATCAAATTTTGGTGATGGTTCATTGATTTTTGACTGAGTTATGGCCCTTTGCTGAAAATTGCCATTTAACGCAAAATCAATGTGTGTTGATCGGTTTTTCAATTTTTTGTCCACTCTATTTCTCATAAACTATTGGACCAATTTTGTTCAAACTTCACATGTGAACTCATTACTAAGTTGAGATGTGCATACTAAAAAATTTTTCACAGTCCATTGATTTTTCACGGAGTTACGGCCCTTGAGTGAATTTTCTTGTCCGCTCAATTTCTCGGAAACTAAAAGACGGATTTCAAAAAAACTTTACAGTCATGCTTAGTAGCTCTCAAATATGTGCATATTAAATTTTGGTGATGATTCATTGATTTTTGACTGAGTTATGGCCCTTTGCTGAAAATTGCCATTTTACGCAAAATCAATGTGTGTTGATCGGTTTTTCAATTTTTTGTCCACTCTATTTCTCATAAACTATCAGACCAATTTTATTCAAACATCACATGTGAACTCATTACTAAGTTGAGATGTGCATACTAAATTTTTTTCATGGTTCATTGATTTTTGACGGAGTTACAGTCCTTGAGTGAATTTTCTTGTCCGCTCAATTTCTCAGATACCAATGGACGGATTTCAAAAAAACTTTACAGTTATGCTTAGTAGCTCTCAAATATGTGCATATCAAATTTTGGTGATGATTCATTGATTTTTGACTGAGTTATGGCCCTTTGCTGAAAATTGCCATTTTACGCAAAATCAATGTGTGTTGATCGGTTTTTCAATTTTTTGTCCACTCTATTTCTCATAAACTATTAGACCAATTTTATTCAAACATCACATGTGAACTCATTACTAAGTTGAGATGTGCATACTAAATTTATTTCACGGTTCATTGATTTTTGACGGAGTTACAGTCCTTGAGTGAATTTTCTTGTCCGCTCAATTTCTCAGATACCAATGGACGGATTTCAAAAAACTTTACAGTTATGCTTAGTAGCTCTCAAATATGTGCATATCAAATTTTGGTGATGATTCATTGATTTTTGACTGAGTTATGGCCCTTTGCTGAAAATTGCCATTTAACGCAAAATCAATGTGTGTTGATTGGTTTTTCAATTTTTTGTCCACTCTATTTCTCATAAACTATTGGACCAATTTTGTTCAAACTTCACATGTGAACTCATTACTAAGTTGAGATGTGCATACTAAAAAAAATTTCACGGTCCATTGATTTTTGATGGAGTTACGGACCTTGAGTGAATTTTCTTGTCCGCTCAATTTCTCGGAAACTAAAAGGACGGATTTCAAAAAAACTTTACAGTTATGCTTAGTGGCTCTCAAATATGTGCAAATCAAATTTTGGTGATGATTCATTGATTTTTGACTGAGTTATGGCCCTTTGCTGAAAATTGCCATTATACGCAAAATCAGTGTGTGTTGATCGGTTTTTCAATTTTTTGTCCACTCTATTTCTCATAAACTATTAGACCAATTTTGTTCAAACATCACATGTGAACTCATTACTAAGTTGAGATGTGCATACTAAAAAATTTTTCACGGTCCATTGATTTTTGACAGAGTTACGGCCCTTGAGTGAATTTTCTTGTCCGCTCAATTTCTCGGAAACTAAAAGGATGGATTTCAAAAAAACTTTACAGTTATGCTTAGTGGCTCTCAAATATGTGCATATCAAATTTTGGTGATGATTCATTGATTTTTGACTGAGTTATGGCCCTTTGCTGAAAATTGCCATTTTACGCAAAATCAGTGTGTGTTGATTGGTTTTTCAATTTTTTGTCCACTCTATTTCTCATAAACTATCAGACCAATTTTGTTCAAACATCACATGTGAACTCATTACTAAGTTGAGATGTGCATACTAAATTTTTGTTACGGTCCATGTATTTTTGACGGAGTTACGGCCCTTGAGTGAATTTTCTTGTCCACTCAATTTCTTGGAAATTAATGGACGGATTTCAAAAAAACTTTACAGTTATGCTTAGTAGGTCTCAAATATGTGCATATTAAACTTTGGTTATGGTTCATTGATTTTTCACTGAGTGATGGCCCTTTGTTGAAAAATGGCATTTTTCGCAAAGTTAAGTAGTGTTGATCGGTCTGTTGATATTTTGTCCACTCTATTTCTCATAAACTACCAGTCCAATTTCATTCAAACTTCACATGTGATCTTATTACCAAGTGGAAATGTGCATGTAATATTTTGGTCATGGTCCAATGATTTTTTACAGAGTTATGGCACTTGAGTGAATTATCTTGTCCGCTCAATTTCTCGGTAACTAATGGATGGATTTCAAAAAACTTTACAGTTATGCTCAATTGCTCTCAAATATGTGCATATTAAATTTTGGTTATGGGTCATTGATTTTTGACTGAGTAATGGCCATTTGCTGAAAATTGTCATTTTTCGCAACTTCAGCGTGTGTTCATAAGTTTGTCTGTTTTTTGTCCACTCTTTATCTCATAAACTACCAAATCAATTTTATTCAAACTTCACATGTTAACGCATTACCAAGTGGAAATGTGCATTTTATATTTTTGGTCACGGTCCATTGAATTTTCATAGGGTTATGGCCCTTGAGTGAACTTTCTTGTTTAAATTGTTAAACTCATTTTATGAAATATTTAAGATACAATGTTCATATACTTGAAAACTTTTCTCATTCAAAATATCAGTTTTCAGTTTATATGAAATGTCAAAATGCACAAACACAGCGCTTTTGGGGGGTATGATCACTCTCAGTGATATTCTAGTTTTAGATCTAGATTCTAGTCTGAGATCTGTAAAATCAAAGACTGGTCATTTCTTTCCATATGAAATTCTTTTGAATTTTGATCAGCTTAAAATTTTGTTTTGGAAAATGTTAACCCATTCTAACACAATGACTTTTTTTGACTCCCAACAACATAATGACTTTGGATTTAACATTGTTGAAAATGGAGAAATTGCTTTTGACAAGCAATTTCTTCATTTTCCACAATGTTTTCTACCAAGAAATACTAAAATATGTAAAATGTTATTGGCATGAATTGTCGTCAGCACAATCTTTGAATTTGGACAAGTCTCAATTTTGTTGTTTGTGAAAGGGTAAATACAGGCTTAAATAGTTGCTACATCCTACATGTTCTACCTGCACACCTGTGGTATATGGCATGCTCAAGGAAGTGGTCAAATGAAATCTAAATTTTCTCTTTGCCTAAGGCAGATTTCTGCTGATTTTTGAACCACTCAATTGTCAATTAATAGTGTTTATGAAACAGGACTAATTTGTAACTAATTATTTGCCTATTGATAAAATCAGGTAGTACTTTTTTGTCTTTTGTTTTAGACTATTTTATTTGCCTCTTATATTTTATGCTCTCACATCAAAAGATGAGGGGATACCTTTGATAAATAATTAATCCATAAGATAAAGGCTTTAGAAAACATTATGAAAAATGAAGGCACTGCTTGTGACATGCAATTTCTTCTTTTCCCACAATGTTTTCTACACAAAAAATTAATTTAAATGAATTCTTTATCTGCAACATGCCCACATCTTTGAATTTGAACCAGTAAAAAAAATGCCCTCTTAAAGTAGGATAACTGCTATTTCCTAAAAGATGCAATTCTATACCATGCAGTCAAAGAAGTATGACAATAACTACAATAAAAATAACAGGAATTTGACAATTTTGTTTGTAATAAGCCAGGAAATATTGAGGGAAAAAAGGTTTACCAGTATTTCCTTCCTTTGTCCCAATCTTTTCATATTTTCTCTGTCAGCTAGAGTATTCAAAACGATTGTGTCGGAAAATGTAGAAATGAAGTTTGAGTTTGTGGTACACAATCTACACATCACACATATATTTCATTATTTAAGACAAGCCTCGAAAGATGCCTGTTGATGATGTATGGCTCACCCAGGTTCTTAGTCGTGCCTGAAGACTCTGGTCATTGTCCAGTGTTACCATTTTATCCAATACTTCATTCCTGTATTTCATGTTTTGTCGTTTTTCAATGACAACCTTGTAACTGCAGTTTGTTTTAAGCGATATGTTGTATCATTTTAGACAAGCAACGAGAAATGCCTGTTGATGATGTATGGCTCACCCCTGTTCCTAGTCGAGCATCAAGACTCTGGTCACTGTCTAGTCTGGCTGTGGTATCACTGATCACAGCCTGTAGTAAAGTCTGGATTGGTAAGATTTTATTTTCCCATGGATTGATTAACCCTTTCCCAAACAATAAAATTTTTGAGTAATCTGACTTGAAAGGTGTTGCAGATGACAATGTCAAGTTGTCGAAAATTTTAGAAATCTTTCCATTTTGGGTTAGAAAACATTGTGAAAATGAAGAAATTGCTTGTCACAAGCAATTTCTTCATTTTCCACAATGTTTTCCCAAGTCCTTTCTTGTTAGGGAGTCAAAAGGTGTCTCTGTCCAGTTATCATACGCGGATTTAGAGGGGGGCGGAAGCGGCGCGCGCCCCCCCTAAAATCGCCGGATTTTTTTTTTTTTTTTTTTTTTTTTTTTTTTGAAAGGGGTAGATCTACTAGATCTATCAAAGAACAATTAAAGTAAATGTTGGAAATTTCATCGAACTTATAATAATGAATTTATGACAGTGACTCTGATAATATCGGTGGCTTCCCATTTTCTTTGGCTGGTATGTAGTAAGACCGACGCCAGTGTGTGTTAAAAGGGTGTCTGTTTATCAAATGGTCAAATAAAAGCGACACCCGGATGCCGCTATTTAGTTTGGTTAGTCAGCATCATATAACCAACAATCGGCCGAGACCTTGACTAGCGCCTGCACGGAAAAGATAAAATTGCAAAATGTGAACGACAAATCTATCAGTATGATACGACGGCATTCAAATGACAGAAAATAGTCAAAAACATCGGCGATTTGTACAAAGTGGGTAATATTAATATGATCGCCGACAAGTAGTCACTGAGGCTTAACCGATTTCGTTTTAAACCTATAACAGCCCTCGAATTTTGGATGATTTTTAACTTTAGGCAATTAAAGGCCATCATCTCTCCCCCATCCGTTCCGTTTTTTTCAACCGACGCGTCGATTAATCGATGACTTATGTCTAAGCACTCCTTATAAACCGTTATTACCCCCATCGACGGCGGATCAGGCGTTTATTAGACACAAGCTTTGAAAAATACAGTTTTGAGGAAGTTTCTTTTAACATAAAAAAAGAAATTATTCACAGTCAAAGTAAATTTATACAAGAAAAAGGTCTGCATGTCCCGGAAATTGCGCCATCTTTTTTTTTTTTTTTTTTTTTTTTTTTTTTTTTTTTTTTTAAATTCTCACGCGGAGGCAGGGGACACCCAACAGGAAAATCAATGTGAAACATGGTGAAAAAACGCGCAAAAATTCTGTTGCCTCTGTGAATTAATTTGTAGGTTTAGATATCGTATTGCAATAATATATATAGTTTTATTTAAAAGGCAAAGAAATATGTCTGTATGTCCCCGGAAATCGCGTCATTTCCTCTTTCTTTTTAAAAAAATTTCTCACACGGAGACGGGGACACTCTCCTCCATAGGAACACCAATATGAAACATGGGGCAAAAAAACGCAAAAAACTCTGTTGCCTCTGTTAATATGCAGGTTTAGATAATGGTCTTGCAATATTAGATATGGGCTAATTTAAGAGGCAAAGAAATAGGCCTGCATGTCCCGGAAATTACGCCATCTCGTCTTTCTTTTTGAAAAAATTCTCACGCGAAGGGAGGGGACACCCCTCCCCAACCCTCCCCAACAGGAAAACCAATGTGAAACATGGTGAAAAAACACGCAAAAACTCTGTTGCTTCTGCGAATTAATTTGTAGGTTTAGATGATAATGCAATATTAGATATAGATTTATTTAAAAGGCAAAGAAATAGGTCTGCATATCCCGGAAATTGCACCATTTCGTCTTTCTTTTAAAAGAATTCTCACGCGGAGGGAGGGGACACCCCTAGCAAACCCTCCCCAACAGGCACTAACCATTATGTAACATGGTGTAAATAACACCGAAAAAATGTGTTAACTATAATAATTTGCAGGATTAGAAATGGTCTTGCAATATTAGATATGGGCTAATTTAAGAGGCAAAAAAATAGGCCTGCATGTCCCGGAAATTATGCCATCTCGTCTTTCTTCTTAAAAAAATTCTCACACAGAGGGAGGGGACACCCTCCTCCATAGGAACACCAATATGAAACATGGTGCAAACAAACGCAAAAAACTCTGTTGCCTCTGTTAATTTGCAGGTTTAGATATGGTCTTGCAATATTAGATATGGGCTAATTTAAGAGGCAAAGAAATAGGCCTGCGTGTCCCGGAAATTACGCCATTTCGTCTTTCTTTATAAAAAATTCTCACGCGAAGGGAGGGGACACCCCTCCCCAACCCTCCCCAACAGAAAAACCAATGTAAAACATGGTGAAAAAACACGCAAAAACTCTGTTGCTTCTGCGAATTAATTTGTAGGTTTAGATGATAATGCAATATTAGATATAGATTTATTTAAAAGGCAAAGAAATAGGTCTGCATATCCCGGAAATTGCACCATTTCGTCTTTCTTTTAAAAGAATTCTCACGCGGAGGGAGGGGACACCCTCCCTAACCCTCCCCAACAGGCACTAACCATTATGTAACATGGTGTAAATAACACCGGAAAAATGTGTTAACTATAATAATTTGCAGGTTGGGAAATGGTCTTGCAATATTAGATATGGGCTAATTTAAGAGGCAAAAAAATAGGCCTGCATGTCCCGGAAATTACGCCATTTCGTCTTTCTTTTTAAAAAAATTCTCACACGGAGGGAGGGGACACCCTCCTCCATAGGAACACCAATATGAAACATGGTGCAAACAAACGCAAAAAACTCTGTTGCCTCTGTTAATTTGCAGGTTTAGATATGGTCTTGCAATATTAGATATAAGCTAATTTAAGAGGCAAAGAAATAGGTCTGCATGTCCCGGAAATTACGCCATTTCGTCTTTCTTTTTAAAAAATTCTCTCGCGAAGGGAGGGGACACCCCTCCCCAACCCTCCCCAACAGGAAAACCAATGTGAAACATGGTGAAAAAAACACGCAAAAACTCTGTTGCTTCTGCGAATTAATTTGTAGGTTTAGATGATAATGCAATATTAGATATAGGTTTATTTAAAAGGCAAAGAAATAGGTCTGCATATCCCGGAAATTGCACCATTTCGTCTTTCTTTTAAAAGAATTCTCACGCGGAGGGAGGGGACACCCCTCCCTAACCCTCCCCAACAGGCACTAACCATTATGTAACATGGTGTAAATAACACCAAAAAAATGTGTTAACTATAATAATTTGCAGGTTTAGAAATGGTCTTGCAATATTAGATATGGGCTAATTTAAGAGGCAAAGAAATAGGTCTGCATGTCCCGGAAATTACGCCATTTCGTCTTTCTTTTTGAAAAAAATTCTCACGCGGAGGGAGGGGACACCCCTCGCAAACCCTCCCCAACAGGCACTAACCATTATGTAACATGGTGTAAATAACACCGAAAAAATGTGTTAACTATAATAATTTGCAGGTTTAGAAATGGTCTTGCAATATTAGATATGGGCTAATTTAAGAGGCAAAGAAATAGGTCTGCATGTCCCGGAAATTACGCCATTTCGTCTTTCTTTTTGAAAAAAATTCTCACGCGGAGGGAGGGGACACCCCTCGCAAACCCTCCCCAACAGGCACTAACCATTATGTAACATGGTGTAAATAACACCGAAAAAATGTGTTAACTATAATAATTTGCAGGTTTAGAAATGGTCTTGCAATAATAAATATGGGCTAATTTAAGAGGCAAAGAAATAGGTCTGCATGTCCTGGAAATTAAGCCATTTCGTCTTTCTTTTTAAAAAATTCTCACACCCCTCCCTAACCCTCCCTAACAGACACTAACCATTATGTAACATGAAGTAAATAACACAGAAAAAATGTGTTTTATATACTATGATGATTTGTAGGTTTAGATTATGGTCTTGCGATATATGATATAGGCCTATTTAAGAGGCGATTAAATAGGTATAGTGGAGCGTCTTAATGAGATTTACTGTGAAAATATTTCAAATGATGATACAAGCATGAAATTTGCACCATATATTCTTCAGATCTTACAGATTTCAAAACAATTTCTGGCCACTTCAATTTCCGCCATTTTCAAGATGGCCGCCGAAATCCAAAATGGCCGCCACATTGGAATTGGGTATACTCAGTAAATCGGTCATATCTTCGCTTCTGGTGGACATAGAATAACAAAATTGGCATCAAATTAAAGCTTACGTAATTTCTAGTTGTATTGTCAATCCAATATGCAAATGATATCATTTGCATATTATGAATATTAATGAGATATGTTCCTATCAATGATTTTAAAGAAAAAAAATCGGTAAAAATAAAGAAAAAATCAAAATTCGAATGTTGCAGTTTATAGAAAGTGATATATAATACATTATAATTGCTTTGACCTTGTCATACTATCAAGCATCATTTAAAGATGGCAGCTAAATAGCCATTTTCAAGATGGCCGCCATAATGCCAAAAGACCTCCACTTTAAAAGAGGGTATAAATAGTAAATTAGTCATATCTTCACTTCTGATGGACATAAAACACCAAACTTGGTATCAAATTAAAGCTTAGTGAATTTCCAGTTACATGGTAAATGTAATATGTGCATTGTCTCATTAAAATGCATGAATATTGATGAGATAATAATTATATTATAATTAGTATATTTTATCTATGTTTTAATTTTTTCAAGTAAAACGCATCGAAATAGAATTAAAAAAATAGTCTAAATATGAATGTTACCGATTATTGAGTGACACATAACAATTGCCTGAACTTGTCACACCATCATATACCATTTCAAGATAGCAACGAAAAAGTATAATTTTATGTATGGACACACATTTGGAAATACTATATTAAACAAAAGTGAAACTGCTACTTAAACTTTAAACGCTTTTTGAAGATAGGCAACCTTGGAAATCCCTATTATCTCACATTTGGTAATATATAAACATATTTAGTTACAGATTGAACCTGAGTCAATGTCATTTTTCTTGAGCCGAAATTTTCAAATCAAGTAATTTGCATACTAATTAATATTAGTGGGTTACTCATTTTAATCCCAAAAAGTGTCAGCAAGAGCCGTGTAAGATAGGGTCAATTATAATATCGAAAATGATAACTACCACAGAATTGTTCTTTGTCATACTAATTCATTCTTGGCCACCAGATCTTTTAGTATTTCAAACAATTATATGGATATTATCTTACGCAATCAATGTGTTAAGTACCCCAAAATATGAGTCAGTTATAATTTTATAGTCAATTATGCCCGATGGCTACCTGTCCATTTACGGGACATGCTTGTTCTTGAGAAATCCTGGTGTATTCATATACTTTTGAAGAGGCCGTTTTGCTGTTTGTAAGACCAAAAAATAATTTTCTATGATTGCTGTTAATAAGCAAGATATCGCAGTTGTTAAATGCGAAGGAGGTGCTATCGGCCTGACCGCAGATAAGGCAACTTTTACACGGTGGATGGTGGCTGGAACTGAAATAAGTAGAATGGTTCGCGATTTTCAAGTTTTGCGGGAAGGCAGCAATCTAGAAGGAGTAACAAACATTTTGGGGTCGTGTTTTATTCATTAAACTTGAAATGTACCATTGTTGATTTTTTCTATTTTTTTAAAGAGGAATCAGCTGACATGTAGACGCTTGATACAAAAGAAGTAGCAGAACGTTGCATTACAGAAACCATGCAGCAGTTAGTTACCACAAGTCAAAAACAATATGAAAAGTCCCTAAAGGACATGATCCATGCACAAGAAGCATTTGTTAAATGAGTCTTTTTCAGTCAAAAAGTTAAACCAGCTAAGCATAAGCTGAACAGATTAAAAGATTATTATCATTTATTTTCCAGATTTATTATTTCATTTCAAAGCCAAAAATGTGACTAGGAAAAATTCTTCCAAAATGACATGCTTTACTCTGGAGTAGAGTAACAGCTACTTCAATAATTCTTTCGCATTATATTGATATGACATATGAACAACCGCATGCAGACGCTATTATAATTGATGGAGTAGTTATGATAAATTCAAATATATCCTGGACGGGAAAAAACATGTGACGATTATATCACAGATGTGACTGTACCTCACACTGAGTCATGTGCTTGGAAATATTCCAGGGTTGATATTGTCTTCGATATATGTCGTCGAGATAGTTTGACAGGTAAAACCAGTCAGAACAGTAATCTGGTGTTTGTCGAAAGTAGTTTTAAATAGCAGAATTTTCAAATTATTGAACAGTTTCTTATTCAAACCACTGCACAGACACTACTAACAAAAGGAGATGACATTCAATGTAATAAGAACATCTACAAAAGTGATCTATTAACTCCATGTAATCAAGAAGAGGCAGATTCTCGCATGTTTGTTCACGCAAAGTATGCAAACCATGCATCTTAGGTAGAATGTCAAACTCCCATTGTTATTACAGTAAGTCTGATAACGAAGTTGTTCTTCTAATTATAGCAGCCAACAGTGATCTGAATATTGACGCTTTATGATTAGCCTTTGGGACAGGAAACAACTTTTGATGGATACCGATTATGTCATTTGCAAGCCTGTTGGTTCCCGTCATGACACTACCTTTCTTCCATACTTCTCAAGATGTGATAGAGCCTACTGTCTACGCATTTGTTCACAAGGGCAAAAAATCAGCATGGCAAGCAAGATATTTGTTCGACTAAGCTTTCCGTAACCTAAGCACGACCAAAGAAAATGTATCGTAATAGAAAATGGACATTTGTGGTTATCATGCACAATCGGTCGAGCAAATGTTGTAAAGTAGATGATGCATGCTTTGATTTATTTGCTTGACAACAAAGAGCATAAGATGTTATTATCTCAACTAGAGATGCAGTTATTACGGGGCATGTAAAGAAAGCTGTTTTCCAGGCAGGACATGTATTATGAGGGTCAATCAATAGTATCACAACAGCAATTACCGTCTCCGTCTGAACCCTATCTGGATACCTAAATGCTCGACACTTGCAGCTATATAGCTGAATGCTGCAGACAGATTAAAATGTTGTTGCAAATAGTCTTATTGCACAGGGAACTGCAGATGGTATCATTCAGGCTTTCCATGCACATCTCTTTGCTCATGCAACTTGTAAGATTTTGATGCAAATAATTCAGATATTTCAGTCAGAAACTTTAAACCTTGATTATGTTATAAAACCTGATGTCAACCCAACGAAGAGGTGAGTATTGACTTAGAATGACACAAATGGTGATCTCGTGCTATTGACAAAATCCCTTCAACACATTCCGTTTATTCTTACGTTCGACACCAAACTATTAGCAATGTCCCAATACCTATGATTTCTAAGTTATATATAATTTTTTTAAAGAAAATCTGATTCCCATACTTGTTTTAGGAATGACAAAAATTGATATGTAAAAAGACACTGATTAGAATCTACCCCAACAGGTTGACCAGTTCTTACGACCCGTTTGTATATTTTTACCTATTTGCATTTTCTCGGTCATTAGTCATATGATTAAAAGATACTTGATCATCATTACATTGTGTATTAACATGGCGTCAATATTTTCATAGTAAGTTTTACAGTAGAAAAAATGCACAGATACTTAAGTTCATATAACGTTTTCATATCTGTTAAGTATAAACTGTAACATTCAAACTTTGATTTTTTTTTAAAATCTAACCAAATTATTGCTATAAAAAAACATTAATAAAATATCTCAATAATATTCATACACATGCTGATGATATTATTGGCATATTGGACTCGTCATCTTGATATGGTACATTGTAGTGTGACTAGGTTAAGCAATTGTTACGTGACACTCTCTAAACTGCAGCATTCACATTTTGACTATTGTTTTTATTCCATTTCAATGGGTTTTGCTTGAACAAAAACATTGATAAGATAAAATATATTACCTCTATTTATCTCAGTAATATTCAGACATAATTATCTATTTTGCTAACGAGATAATATACATAATACATAATGATTGCCTTTACCACATAGCTCAAAATTAACCAAATTTTAATGTACAATTTTGGTGTTTTATGTCCATCAGAAGCGAGGATATAACGAATTTACCATTCATAAGGTCATACCCTCTTTTAAAATGGTGGTCATTTTGTTTTATGGCGGCCATCTTGAAAATGGCTATTTCACTGCCATCTTTTAATGATACTTAATAGTATGACAAGGTCAAAGCAATTGTTATATAACACTATTAACTGCAACATTCAAATTTTCATCTTTTCTTTATTTTTTACCAATTTTTCTGCTGTAAAATCATTGATAGGAACATATCTCATTAATATTCATAATATGCTAATGAGATAATTTGCATACTGGATTTATCATACAACAAGAAATTAACTAAGCTTTAATTTGATACCAATTTTGTTATTTTATGTCCATCAGAAGCGAAGATATTACCGATTTACGGAGTATACCCCATTCCAAAGTGGCGGCCATTTTGGATTTCGGCGGCCATCTTGAAAATGACGGAAATTGAAGTGGCCAGAAATTGTTTTGAAATCTGTAAGATCTGAAGAGTATATGATGCAAATTTCATGCTTGTATCATCATTTGAAATATTTTTACAGTATCCCGCTCCACTAGTATGGATGTTTCGGAAATTGCACCATTTCGTCTTTCTTTTTTCAAATTTTCTCACACGAACGGAGGGGACACCCCTCCCAAATCCTCCCCAGCATGCACACCATTAGAAATCATGTTGCGGGGAACGTAAAAATGGAAAAGAACACGTGCTTTTTCATTAATGGAGTTCTGGATATTGCGATTGAGCTTTTTTATTTCACCACAAATTTATATCTACTTGTATATCCTTGAAATTATACTAGCATTTCTTTATTAAATATTTTATCTTTTAAAATGTTATGAGAATAGAAAT
This sequence comes from Fragum sueziense, assembly GCA_963680895.1. Classification (NCBI taxonomy): domain Eukaryota; kingdom Metazoa; phylum Mollusca; class Bivalvia; order Cardiida; family Cardiidae; genus Fragum; species Fragum sueziense. The sequence continues at coordinate 47,263,382 of OY804594.1, forward strand.
ACGACATATCGTCGTTTACGTTTAAAGCTGATGTCAATATAGCTTTAATAATCTGTATGTACGGCGTTTTCGGACGTATCCAACGTTATGATGTTACGCCCCCCCTAACCGAAAATCCTGGATCCGCCCCTGGTTATAACTCTAAACCCTTAATCCAAGACCAAAGAAAATTTTCATATGCTTTGAATGGATTTTTTCTTTGTCGCTATGTCTCTATCAGTATCGATGAGTATTAAGAAATTAAGGAAATACTGCTGTTAATCCAAAAATTAAATAAGCAAGTAGATGTTTCATTTAGTACAAATAAGATCATGCATATCTCGTAACTAGTATACTCATTTATACCTGGATTTTGATGAAAATTCACATGAATGATCAACATGACATAAGCATTTGCATGAAGTGCAGGTTAATTCTTCCCACTCAGAGGTCAACCAAGTGAGACAATTTGACTTCGGATTTGTTACACCCGCGAGTGTGTGTGTGTGTGGGGGGGGGGGTATTAGTAGGTTACAGTACAGCTTGTGCGTTTTTTGCCTAAAACGCTCGCCCACCGCGGTCAAAAAAAAATTCAGGTGGAAAATCGCAGCGATTTGCCATCGCGGCCACTGCGTTTTTCCACTCGAAATTTTCTTGCATCACTGCGAATCGCCGCGATGGGGGGGAAATCGCGGCGATCGCGGCGATTCCCCGCGTTCGGGTGGAAATGCCAGGTAAGGCCAATATTATCCTACAGCGCTCAGTATTAAATGCGTTTTTGTTAAGTTTATTTTATTTCATCCTCAGTGTGTTTTTAAACCGATTCACAGAACTATTTCAGAAATAAAAAGAATGTTATATTAAATACAAACGTTTTCTATAAAGTTCTATGAAGTCCGGTAATAACACATCGTTTTTGTAAATTAAAATATATAGTTATAGGTTAATATATAATATAGAACAGGTTATTTCCGCTTCTTTGTACATTATATTTTGCTTTGTTATGCTTGATTTAATTCAATTAACTTTTTTTTATAATATTCTGTTTTTTGCAGATATATGTACGTGAAATCGTAAACTGCATGTTGGCTTCATGGTCATAAATACGAAGAGTTTCTCTGTTTGAATTACATATAAAAGTAATGCCTATATGACTACTTTTCAGTTTACAAAATAAACCAGTAAACCTGCAACTGGCCTTTAAGGTTTATTTTTACCATGTTGGAACTTGCATGCATGTTGAAAGCATGCCGATGTTTTATGCATGACGCTACATTCTTAGTTACGCCATTTCCAAAATTGCTACGATTTGGCACGTCCTTTTAAAAATCTACTCATACGATAGGTTGGATGTTGCTGAAAACAGGAGTGTGAAGGATATATTAAAACAATAGGAACTAGATAATGAGACACAAGAAGACCAGGGTAGTAATCAGCATGTTCTTCTTTTATCTTAATATTCTCAAATCATTTCAACGATAGCCCTTCACTCTTTTTCGAGGGGAAGAATATCCGGGGATCCAATAACAAAGCTGAGCACTGCAGAAAACAGATCAGAAAATATCGATAAAAAATTGTCTACAATATACAGGTAGCATAGAAAATATTGCGGAAGCAGGGGAAATGCTGATCATCAGTATTTCTTCTTTTGTCTCAATTTGTTCTCAAGCCTTTTGTATGTATGTGTTATTCTATAATTACATGCGTTTCCAAAAAACTAATTTTGTGCAATCATCACTGTACAAAGTATCTGCAATTATTTTGTAATCTATATGCATGAAGGCCGTGTAGCAAAGATAAAAGAAAAATAACTTCAAAAACGTTGAAAAGTAGGCAAAAAGATCATTTTTCTGTTGAAGTAGAAGAAGAATCCACAAACCCATTCAAAATTAACAAAAATCAAATCTGCAAAGGCATTCTTATCTTATCAAAACCTAATATATAATTATATAAAACCCAATAATTACGATAAATCAGCCAGAAAATACAGGCTAACCTGTCTGCGCAAATCACCGCGAATCGCGGCGAAAAAATCGCGGCGATTCCCGCGATTTCAGGTGGTAAAACACGCTCGCCGCGGCCACAGCGTTTTTCCACCCGAAACCACCCGAAATTCAATCGCGGCTATGCGCGGAAATAGGCAAAAAACGTGTGAGCTGTACTGTAGGTGACAGTTCTTGTTTAAATCATTTTGGGTTATGAAAATCTTCCCACAATACCTAAGCTATCTGAATAGTAACATTCGAAGGACAAAAAAACTTAATATTTGTAAGATGAAGATCCAATAGAATATGGATTCTGGCCATTTCAGGTTGGTTTAACAAGCCTCAAGTACACAGAAAACATGTTTTGATGGACCTGGTGGACAAGAGAGAAGATAAACGCCCCCTCATAACTACATGTAATCATTATAGTATGGTGGATGACCCAGTATTAGCATGTTAGTACTTTTCAAATTACTGTATGATGCAGTGTCTGAAACCCTGTTTCAGTATTCTTTTTATTAGCTCACCTGAGCACAAAGTGCTCAAGGTGAGCTATTGTGGTCACTTTTTGTCCGTCGTCCGTCCGTCTATCCGTCTGTCCACAATTTGTTGTTACCACTCTAGCATCCACAAATATTGAATAATCTTGACCAAACTTGGTCAAAACATGTATGACCATAAGTTCTCGGATGAGTTCGATTTTGAGTCAGATCGAACAAGGAAGTTCGGAGTTATGTGCCCTTGAGCGTCAAAAATGGCTAGTTTTGACTTTGTTACCACTCTAGTATCTAGAAATATTGACCAATCTTAATTAAACTTTGTCAAAATATGTATGACCATAGGTTCTCGGATGAGTTTGATTTTGAGTCAGATCGGACTAGGAAGTCGGGAGTTATGTGCCCTTGAACGTCAAAAATGGCTAGTTTTGACTTTGTTACCACTCTAGTATGTACAAATATTGACCAATCTAAAGCAAACTGGGTCAAAACATGTATGACCATAAGTACTCGGATGTGTTTGATTTTGAGTCAGTTCGGACCAGGAAGTCCAGAGTTATGTGCCCTTGAACGTCAAAAATGGCTAGTTTTGACTTTGTTACCACTCAAGCATCTACAAATATTGACCAATCAAGACAAAACTTTGCCACAATGTTAGTAACTATAAGATCTTGGATGAGTTCCATTTTCAGTGTGATAGGAGCAGGAATTCCAGAGTTACGTGCCCTTGAATTTGACAAACTTGCTGTTTTCGACTTTGTTCATACTGTAGAATCTACATTTATTGACCAATCAAGACAATACTTGGCCACAATGTTGGTGACGATAAGTTCCTTGACGAGTTAAATTTTCAGCTTGATTTGACTGGAAAAAACAAGAGTTATTGGCCCTTTAATTTCATAAAATTACCGTTTTTGACTTTTATTTTCTCTCTAACAAACACAAATATGGACCAATCAAGACACAACTTTGTCGCAATGTTGGTGACCATAAGATCTTAAATGTTTTAATTTGTCAGATTGATTAGACTAAGAAAACCAGAGTTGTGTGCCCTTGACGGTTAAAAAATTGCCGTGTTGGACTTTGTTTTCTCTCAAACAGCTATAAATATTAACCAATAAAAAAACTTGGACTTAATGTTTATGAGAATATCTTTATCAGAACAGAGTTATGTGCCCTTGACTGTGATAAAATTGCCTTTTTCGGCTGTTTTCGACCTTGTTTACACTCTAGAATCTACAATTATTAATCAAACAAGACAAAACTTTGACACAATGTTGGAGAATATAAGATCTCAGATGAGATTGATTTTCAGTCTGATTAGACCCAAAAGACGAGAGTTATGTGCCCTTAAATTTGATAAAATTGCCATTTTGGCTGTTTTCGACCTTGTTTACGCTCTAGAATCTACAATTATGTATCAATCAAGACAAAACTTGGACACAATGTTGGGCACCATAAGATCTCGGATGAGTTTGATTTTCACAAAGTTATTGACCATAAGTTCATATTCAGTCCTAAAGTCATAAATATTTATTGAATTGAACAAAAGTGTTGCTCATATCATTTTTGTTCAGGTGAGCGATATAGGACCATCATGGTCCTCTTGTCTAATGAAATAATGATCATCATCATTGGTGTTTTGATTATTATGCAGGAGGTAGGATTATTCCCATACAATGATGCTTTTTTATGCCCTACATGATAAAGGCTTGGGAAAACATAGTTGAAAATGAAGCAAAATTAATAGTATTTGGCTTTTTAAAAATCCATAAAGCCCTCTTGTCTGTATCTCTGATTACAAGTATGATTTTTCATTACAGATATGTTGTCATGGAGACAGGTTTGGAACCTTGACAATTTACGCTGGTTGCTTGGTGCCAAAGACGTCTGTAACCGCACATTTACCCTCTCCATGTTTTTTCAACTGGGTAAAGTGTTGCCGGTTGTGCGGGGTGATGGGGTCTATCAACATGGCATGAACTACTGTGTTGACAGACTGAATGAGGGACAGTGGGTACATATTTATCCTGAAGGCAAGATTAATATGCAGAGAGAAATCATGAGGTTAAAATGGGGTAAGTATTTTTGTTATCCTTCATAATCCATGCTTTGACAATATAACAGCATGTGGACAATTTGAAATAGCAAACATTGATTGGAAAAGTAAAGTCACTTAAAAAGTACATGTAATTATTAGCATTTGATGAGATCTCTCATGTGAATATTTATAGAAGCGGGAGCTATTCCTGTCATAGGGGTGTTTCGGAATTGGTGTCGTTTAATGCTTTGGTTATGGTGTAACTGTCATATCTCTGTTTCTATTATTGTTATTGCTCTTAAACTTCGCACTTGGCATTGCTTCTGTGACCATAATATCAACCTCCTTTTCAGACTTCACTATTCAACACTTGATGCACTTTGCTTTCCTCCAACAGCTCTCGTTTGAACATCCATTTTATCATCTACAAAGGTTTTATAAAGATGTTGCTAAACAGCTGTTCTTTGTTTGCAGGTATAGGACGACTGATAGCAGACAGTATTAAAGTGTGTCCGGTTGTTTTACCCTACTGGCATAATAGGAATGGAGAATGTCTTGTCAACTTTTCCTCAATGACACACTTTGATGTTACTAATAGAAGCTTGGGAAACATTGAGGCAAAAGAAGAAAATGCTGATAATCAGCATTTTCTCCTTTTGCCTCAATATTCTCTCTGCTTTGTTGGACACAAATCTTATTTTAATTGATATCCGTGATTGAATTTTTGATGTTTGGCAAAGGGTTAGTACATGCATTGTCCTTTGTTCACAGGTATTGGACGATTGATAGCAGACAGTAAAGTGTGTCCTGTAGTCTTACCCTACTGGCATATAGGAATGGAAAATGTCTTGCCTACAGTAAAACCTTATGTACTTAGACCAGGAAATGTATGTATAACATCTTACTAGTAAGAAATTACTTTTGTTTATTAAATATTGTTCAGTTTAGCTATTGTTTAATCTAATTAATCGTTTGTAAGCCCTCACAATGATGGGTCAGGGGCATGTGCCTGTTATGTGGTCTGTCTTTTGAGCATCTTTATTCTAAGAAGGGGGGGGGGGCTTTTCTAGTCACATGGATTCACCATTTAATGCTTTGGTTAATGTTTCACATGCAACTGTCATATTTATGTTTCTACTGATGCTATTGCTCGGAAACTTTGCACATGCTTTTGTGACCATGATATCAGCCTCGTAAGCAAAGATTTTTTTACTCTGATAGTTAATTCAGTGAAATTTGCACTGTTTTCAACTTAAAATGTTTTCATTATCAAGCATTTGAGAGTTGCACTTTGCTGTTAGTTGACAGCTCTTGTTGTCCATGCTTTTCAAGAATGGCAATAATGGTCACAATTTATCAATGAACTTATGGTATATTTGAATTGTGGTATATGTGATAATTATTCTTTATCTTTTTACAGCATGTGACAGTTTTGATTGGTGACCCTATTGACTTTGAAGATGATCTGAAACATCTGCGGAGTCAGCAGAAATCACCGGTAAGTTGAATTGCATTTTTATGACATCATATTGAAAGATTAGAGGCATGTTGTAAGTTAGCTCCACTGGCCGTCAGGCCAGCTGGCTATTGTCATGGTGGTGTGTCAGTCGTGCGTGTGTCCGCGCGTGCATCCGTCCGTAAACTTTTTCTTTAAAAATCTTCTTCTCAGAATATACTGATGGATTTCAATCAAACTTCACAGGAATGATCATTGGTTGACACTTTCTCAGATTCCTTCAAAGAATTTGGATTGAATCAGAATAACTTGGACTATCTGCCCTTGAATGTCAAAAATAGCTGGTTTTGACTTTATATTTACTCTAATCTACAAATATTGACCAATCTTGCCGGGATATAGTTTTCAGCTTTATCTTAATTTTATATCATGAGCAATGTGCCCTTGAAATTGACAAAATTGCCATTTTCGGCTCTATTTTGACATTGTTTTCGCTCGAGCAACTACAAATATTTACCAATCAAGACAAACGTAGGACAGAATGTTGGTGAGTATAAGATCTTGCCTGGGTGTAATTTTCAGCTTGATCTGAATTTTATATCATGAGTAATGTGCCCTTGAAATTGACACAATTGCCATTTTCGGCTCTATTTTGACTTTGTTTTCACTCTAGCAACTACAAATATTTACCAAACAAGACAAAATTTAAACAGAATGTTGGTGACCATAAGATCTTGCCTTGGTATAATTTTCAGCTTGATCTGAATTTTATATCATGAGTTATGTGCCCTTGAAATTGACAAAATTGCCATTTTCGGCTCTATTTTGACACTGTTTTCACTCTAGCAACTACAGATATTGACCAATTAATACAAAACTAAAACAGATTGTTGGTGACTATAAGATCTTGCTTTTGTAAAATCTTCAGCTTGATCTGAATTTTATATCATGAGTTATGTGCCCTTGAAATTGACAAAATTGCCATTTTCGGCTTTATATACCCTTTTACAACCATTAGTATTAAATGTATCAATACAGAACTTTCACAGAATCTTACTGACCATACGATCTTACTGACCATACGATCTTACTTGCTTGTAATTTTCAGCTTGGTCATGCATTTGCTTGTTTGCACAGCCTGAACCTTTGAAATTGCATTCAACAAGACAAACAGTCAGGCCTTTTGAGCGCTTCCAGACTGCCAGGGCTGTCTAGTTTTACAGTTGTCTGTCCATCTGTCTCAAGTCTGTCTCCTCAAAAACTAACATTGGCATTTTCTCCAAAAGTATAAGATGAACAAAGTTCAAGTTTGTTATGTAACCTCCTTTCAATGATACCTTTCTGTTTCATTGGACATGAGCTTCCTCAATGTCATGTTTAAGCCCTAACAATCCTATTTACAGTGAAAACTTGATGCAAAAGCTTAACGATGATAGTTTCTCCAAAATTATTAAACAGAGAAACTTCAAGTTTGATATTTATGTATATCTCAACAATGAATGTTTATGGAGCCCCAATATTTTCTATGCTATATTGTACCCAAATCATAGCTTCATGAACATAAATTTTGTTGTGTACAGTACAGCAACTTTGAATTAAAAACAATCTAAATTTGGCTGTTTTGGAAAGGATCAATTAGCAAGGTTCAAAGTAATTGTGGTAAGAAAGTGCATTTTGAATACTTGCCTGTTGTCGTAAATATAAGCTTTCATTATTTATAACATTTACATTACAGGAAGAAATCAGGAAGTATTTAACAGACCGAGTTCAAGATGCATTCACAGATCTCAAGTTAGAATCAGAGAGACTACATAGTTTAAGATTTAAAACCAAAGAATCTTCCTGACCTTGGCTCTTAATAGCTTTATATTTAAACGGGTTTAGAATCAATGAATTTTTATTTATCCAAATGCTTTAGTTGACTTTCTAAAGCTAGCAAAGTTTTAGACCTGTCCCAATGCAGGGGAACAGTAGGCGACATCATTATTAATGAACAAAGATTGTATGTTATTGCTAGGAAAGTCAAGGGCGGATCTAGAGGGGGGTTAGGGGGGGTCCAGACCCCCCCTGACATTGGCCGAAAAATCAAAATTTGACCATATAAATTTAGTACAATGTTACATATCGCAGCTCTTCAATGAAAACCTCATAACTGCAGCTTAAAACAAGCTGCAGTTATGAGGTATTTCGTCGAAAAGCAATTCCCACATAATGATGTTGTTTGACACCCTTCAAGATGAAGGCTCTTGAAAACATTGTGGAAAATGAAGAAATTGCTTGTGGTTGCAAAATCAATTTCTTCATTTCCCTCAATGTTTTCTAGACAAACAGACAAATGAATTTAAATTTCACTCACTTGAAATTGTTGTCTGCAACATCTTTGAATTTGAATCAGTTTAAAATTTTGCCGTCTGGTAATGGGTCAACCTTTTCCCTGATGACAACTTTTTAGACCTGTCACAATGTTAAAGCTACTATTTCCCAGATTTGGACCCAAAAATTGTCAAATACAAACGAAATGTACACTTTTTAAGCTTTATATGACCTGATTAAATGATTACGAGAAACTATTGAAGCAACAACTCATTTTTTCTCAATTTGATACCAAATTCATGAAGCGATGTCGAAAGTAGGTCAAAACAGTAGGACATGCAACTTTCTTAAATGACGTCACAACATACATGATGACGTCATATTGAAATTTAAGTATGAATCTCGTTTGAATCATGGTCCGCGCTGTATGCGCATGCGCAACAATTTAAAAATAATTCTAACCCCATCAGTGATGGGGTTGAATTTAGGCTTGGATTCTCCCTAAATTCAGCTATCTGTCTTGTAATTTCGGCTCATTCTCTGTCTGAATCGCATATTATTAACCATCCCGAGGTGGTCAACACAAAAGTTTTGCATATTTTTTCAAAAAATTTCATTTTTTGCAATTAGACCATCTGTTACCGTCGCCCTTTAAGGACTGGCAGAAAATTTAATTTATGATGTTTAGTTCTGTCTGTCAGTCAGTCCGAAACTTAATGCGAAAACTTAACTTTGGCCATTTCGGGGACATTTGTGTTTCACAAACACATCTTGTTTATTTCTATTGATATAGAATCACCTTCTTTGTGAAAATTTCAATCCAATTATCTTTTCACTTGCTGTCATTTTACATCGAACCAAAGGATCATATTTCAGAGCCACTGCCTTGTAACGATTTCAACATCATTCCTGTTGGTGACTTTCTCAAACCAAGGTTTGAAACAGGTGTTTCCCTTCTTCACTAGCAATGTCAAAACAAGGGATTATTTATGACAGGGTTAACTAGTTTCCACACATAGACGCTTTTTGACTCTCCTTAAGATAAAGACTTTTGAAAATGTTGTGGGAAATGAAGAAATTGCTTGTGACAAGCCCCCAAAATGACAAAAAATGTATTATTACTTTCACCTGAAATGGTAGTCTACAAGATTTTTGAATTCAGAGCAGTCTAAAATTTTGTCGTATGTTAATGGATTGAACAATTTTGATTTTGTTGTTGGTCAGCTCTTGTTACAAAATTATTTTACAATGGTTTTATTTGTTAGACTTTTATATAATACCGGTACATTTATTTACATTTCAAGAATTGTGTGAACAATGCAATTGTCATAAATATAATGTATTTTAAATAAGTGTGTTCCTCATTTGAAGATAGAATAGTATAAAAATATTTGATCCAGGATCTGGAAAAATGTCCTTTTAGGATTTAGAGCCCAACATGGTTCCAGATCAGCCTGCGTATACACACAGTCTGATCATGAACCATTTTGGTCTCTAATTACTTCTTCGTGACCTGTAGCTACTTTAACCCATTACCAAACGACAAAATTTTAGGGTGCTCCTATTTCAACGCTGCTCTAGACAACAAAATTGATGTTAGAAAGGAATGGATTTATGTTCAATATAGCACAGAAAATATTGAGACAAAAGGAGAAACTGCTGGATATCAAATGTCTCAATGTTTTCCCAAGCCATATCAATTAAGGTCGTCAAAACCAGGTCTTGTTTGGGACAGGGTTAACCCATTACCAGACGGCAAAATTTTGGACTCTTCCAATTTGAAAGATGTTGCAGACCGCAATTTCAAGTTGATGAATTTTTAAAAATATTTCCGTTTTGGGATAGAAAACATTGTGAGAAATGAAGAAATTGCTTGTCACAAGCAATTTCTTCGTTTTCCACAATGTTTTCCCAAGCCTTTTCATGTATGCGAGTCAAAAGGCGTCACTGTGCAGTAATGGGTTAAGACAGTAGCATGGACCCCGGCCAGACAGCAGCTAGTCACAGTCTGATGGTAAGACACAGCTGTCTCAAATGCTATAAGGGCCCTTTTTCCAGATTTCTTGCTCATTTTCTTCTATTGTTTCATTGTCATAACTCACTACTGCATAGTGAGGCCTTTTGACGCCCTTACAAGAAAATGCTTGGGAAAACATCATGAAAAATGAAGAAATTACTTGTGACAAGCAATTTCTTCATTTTCCACAATGTTTTCTCACCCCAAATGTAAAGATTTTTGAAATTTCATCAACTTGAAATTGTCGTCTGCAATACCTTTCAAATTGGAGTAGTCCAAAATTTTGTCGTCTGGTAATGGGATAACTAACATGCACACAATGCCTGTACAAATATATGTAACACAGTTTTGGGAATTTATAACTCTTACAGAGCAACAGATAAGAGGGGGTAAATGCATTCTAAATGTGTTATTTGAAAGCCAAATCCTATGTTGTGGGTACTCATGTGAATCAAATTGATGAGATGATTCCAATGAGTACCCACAACAACAAGTTTGGTGAACATTAAATGAAATATCACATTTTGAAAAGCCATTACCCCCTCTCATATGTAATTGACCAAACGCCAATCTATAGATCGCTCCGCCCAACGTAGAATCTAAGACAAACAATGGGGGCATTGGCATGTCGATTGTTTTGATTGTCAGTGGATAAATCAATACAATATCACGTGCAACGAAGAATTTAAGACAAACAATGGTGGTATGGCATTTTGCTGATTGTCCATTGGTTTATCGATTGTTTTGATTGACAGCCGGCGTTTGGTCAATTCTTACTTACTCAAACCAAAGTGTCAAACATTTCAGGACAGTTATGGATATGATTTTCGTTTGACTTCACTCTCGTACTGAGATTTTTTATATACCAGATGAGCAGAAGGGATAGTTTAAAATGTATGAACACTGGTACACTGTATTTACCTTTATGTTGCTTTCATGATATTTATCCCTCTCTCAAACAAGACCTGGCTTTGACGCCCTTAATAGAAAAGTGTTGGGAAAACATTGAGGCAAAAGAAGAAAATGCTGATAATCAGCATTTTCTCCTTTTGCCTCAATATTTTCTGTACTTTATTGAATGCAAGTCCTTCTATTTTTAACATCACTTTTGTTGTCTAGAGCAGCTTTCCAATTGGATTACCTCAATATTTTGTCGTTTGGTAAAGGGTTAATTGTTTTATGCATACTTTACATGCATATGTGAATAAATAAACCATTATCATGTTAATTTCTGAAAAAAAAATGTGGTACAGCTGTGTGCAAAACTACATGTTGGGGATTAAGGTAGTCCATCCCTAATGAGATTCGCAAGACGTCGGAATTATTCGGGCGCGATCAAAAACATTTGGTGTGGAACTCTCCACTGCCGAATATTTACAACTGCGCCCTAATAGGTTTGGATACGTAAGGATGTCACTCTGAAAAAAGTCAATGTTTTATGAATCTCAAAATGGCGACATTACAGGTATTGTACCTTAAGCGAACTCTCGATGTTTTGTATGATATGCCATTCTTGTGATTCTTGTCTCAAACACACAAATTTGAAGCTTGTCCACATTATGCATGCTATGTATGTCTGTTTTCATTAAAACATCAACACATGAGCGATTTGTTTGAATTCAATCCAAGTATTTTATCGTCGGTAAATTTCGAAAATGTCGTAACTAAAGCTTAGTAAAGCTGTAGTTACGGCATTAGGAACATGACCAACGCTATAATTGTATGTCCTTGCATCAAGCATTTAGACTAACTTTTACAGCACATCACTAACGCCTTTAGAAGTGAAAAGTGTGAGCTTAGTAGCTGTATGAGTATGGCAATTACAAATGACTACTGGCTGGCAACCAGTTCTCGCCGTGTACCAGTTCTTGCTACTAACCCATCCAAAACTAAATCATATTAAACAAGTGCATGTTGTATTGCGATTCAATACAGGAGTTCCCCACTGGATAACAAAAAATCCTTTCTTATAATATATCTCCTACTTACTAGATCTGAGGCAGCGGTCCTAACGTAATTGGTAGCGCATCTGCCTCTCACCTGAGAGGTCACAGGTTTGATACCCGGACGCAGCTAATATCCTTTCTGACAAAATTGTCGCCCACCAATGGGTTTGAAATCGTTAAAGGGACATTTAATTCCAATTTCATTTTTTAAAGTATGTCTTGATGCCAAGATTGGTTATTCTAATGAGTGTAAATACTATTAGTTTTTTGAGGTTGTTGCATATAAGCGAGAAACACGCGTTTAAAGTTGAGACATAATCGATAAATTGCATAAAAATCCGAACTGTTGTCCACAACAATTTGTTCAATTTTAACACAAAAATATAAATTTCTTGTAAACGGCGCAATATTTTGGCTTGAAATTTTCAGAATTTTCATAAGGAAATATGCTCTTTCCGATGAAAATAAAAGTGAATTTTATGAGAAAAAATTCTGAAATGTCACTTTAATCTATGTGGGCCAGCAGCTGGAGGCTCGGTTAGGGTGTTGTGGTAGTACTGGTATGAGAAACAACAGGAATCCATGGTTAGGTGCTCCAGCCACTGTGATATGACCATAGCAGTTGAAAACGGCGTAAAAACCCAATAAACAAACTTACTTGATCTATATCTGTGTACAAAGTTTGAAGTTGCTAGCACTTTAGGTTTTGGACATTATGTCCTGAACAAAAATATTAGGGTAAAAACAACCAAGGGCAATAACTCAAAAAGTAGGTAGAGTAAGTGTTTTTGTACATAACACTACTTCTCCATTTTGTGATCTATTAGTGTACAAAATTTGAAGTTTCTAGCTCTTACAGTTAATGAGATATGTTCCAGACAAAAATGTAAGGGTAAAAACAACAAAGGGCAATAACTCAAATAGTGGGAGTGTCAGAGTAATAATTCTTGTGTGTGACACTTCTCCACAATGAGATCTATCTGTGTACTAAGTTTGAAGTTGCTACCACTAACACTTTAAGAGTTTCTGACAAAGATGTATTAAGAGTAAAAACAACAAAGGGCAATAACTCTAAAAAGGCTTGGCATGATACCAATTCTTGTACATGGCACTTCTCCTCAATGAGATCTATAAGTGTACCAAGTTTAAAGTTTCTAGCACGTATGGTTTAGGAGATATGTTCCGGACAAAATGTAAGGGTAAAAACAACAAAGGGCAATAACTCAAAAAAGGGCATAGCAGAGTAAGGATTCTTGTACATGAAACTTTACCTCAATTAAATCAATAAGTGTACCAAGTTTCAAGTTGCTAGCACTTATGGTTTATGAGATATGTTCCAGACAAAAATGTAAGGGTAACAACAACAAAGGGCAATAACTCAAAAAGTGGGCATGGCAGAGTAACGGTTCTTGAACATGACACTTCTTTTCAATGAGATCTATAAGTTAACTACGTTTGAAGTTTTCTAGCACCTATGGTTTAGGAGATATGTTCCAGACAAAAATGTATGGGTAACAACAACAAAGGGCAATAACTAAAAAAGTGGGCATGACGGAGTAACTGTGCTTGTTGGTATCACCTTCCATTTAGCCTTTTTCCCAAAACAATACCTAGTTTTCACGTCCCTAAGACAATAGGCTTGTGAAAAGATTGAGTCTATAGAAGAAAATGCTGATATCCAGCATTTTCTCCTTTTGTCTCAATATTTTCTGGGCTATAGCATGCACATATATAGATCTGTGACCGAGGGTTGTTTCCTCGATCCGCTTCACATTGCCCACTGCAACTATTGGTTTGGGATGGACCAATTTGCCACAGTGGTACTGTTCAGTTTATCTCACTTGGCAGTGGAGTTCGCATTAATAAAACACAAGTTCAATGTTCAATTTCATATCTTCTTTTATTTTGGTGGACACTAATTATTATTATTATTATCACAATATTATTACAGTAAGACAAGCACTGACAATTTTATATTCTGAAGTTCAATTTCTAAATTCACTGACTTAATTTCAACTACTGACTTCCTAATGTATTCTTCTGATGAAAACCTAAAATGTTCATATCTTTTTATACTTAGATTTTAACAATCATAATTAGCCAATAGAATTCAAGATTACAAAGATAATATTTTAGCCAATGAAAATTAACATTCAAATATTGGAAATCTAATTTGAGAACATAAGAACATGATAATCAATCTAGATCAGTATCAACAATATAGGATTATTATCACAATGGTATGTGTGAAAGGTTTGGCACTTTCTCACCATCAATTAAATATTCTTTATTATCACAGGAAGCAATCATATTGTTATAAAATTTTAAGCTTGAAGCCATTTGCTCCCAGACATGAGATTAAACAATGTTTTCATAACTTGATTAAACAATTGTGTTTTAAGTTAAGACCAAATTTAAGCTATTTCCTTTTCCAAACCAATTAAACAATTTCAATTTATACAATTTTATAAAATATTGCGACAAAAGGTGCAACACAAAATTTCATTTTTGGATGCATGGTTACACTTTCCACCTTCTTGGAAAAAGATTGTCCCCAATCTCCATTATTAATAAAAGAAAATACAAATAACAATACATGATATCAATGTTCAAAAATTGACAGAAATACATTCATACAGTTCTTTCGTACTTCCCGGGATTACACATACACATTTAACGATCTGGAACCATAATGGATTTCGGTTATTATCGCCGATGATCGGGTATTTACGGCACTCGGTTATTTCCGTGAAACGCACTTCGGAAAGATTCGATTTTGTTCTCACCTCGGTTTACTTTCTCGTAAATATCAACATATATCGGCCGTGTAAGCTATTTAAAGTGTATTTTTGTGCATAGATAGAGATAATTCTCGTATTTCTCGTTGTTAGTAGCATGAAAAATGCTTAAATGTTATCGATCTGAACACTCTGGCGATTAAACGTATATCAAACGTACATTCATTCCATTAGAATAGGAAATACATGAAAAATACTTTTTCATGGTGTATTCTATAAATAGCAACAAAAAAGAAAGTGAAAGTACAGCGAAATAGGGAACGATTTTATCCAGTTAATCGTGACGTTATTTCGGACATACAATAGTAATTCGTTGGAGCTGTTATGAAACCTCGTAGCTACGGCTTAAATTAGGCCGTAGTTACGATATTTTATGACAACACTGACGGTTTATCAAAACATAACTTTAAACCCAGTCTATTGTTAGCACAAAATCCATTGCTATTCACATGAAATTTCCGTGGTTTGTTCAATTTCAACATTTCCTTTCATAGATATTTTGATATTTTCAGTAATTTTGGGGTTATCAAGGCTTTAAACGGTAAATTTAGGCATCGACAGTCGTGACGAACAGAATTACGTCAACTATTTTTGTTCGTAAAGTTACGGAAAAAACTTAGGAAATTCTAATCTTAGCTGCGAACATGTTTTGTAAAACACACTTACGCAAAAAATTGAACTTCCGTTCAAATCTACGAAAATAATGTGCATAATTTCGTTGATAAAACGGGGCCCAGATCACTGGTAGAAATAACAGAAAAAACACTAAGAGAAATGAAGAAATAACTGTTTCAATAGGCCTACAATTGTTATGAATTTACTGATTTGGTTATAAAGAGCAAAGCACTGATATATCTTTCTCTTAACAAGTCTAGTTTTGACGTCCATTGTAGAAATAATTTGAGAAAACAATGAGAGAAAAGAAGAGGTTGTTGATTATCATCAATGCGTTATCATCAATGTGTCCCTTTTCCTCAGTGTTTTCTGTTCTTTTGGACTGGTACAGTTTTTTTTTTTTTTTTTTTTTTTGGGGGGGGGGGGGATGGGTTATGTATGCACCAATACACTTGATTGATTCATGATCTATACGAATAAATGCTTACGACCAGGGTTTGATATAGTATCAATATTGCGTCTTCTGCCTTGATTTTTTTTATTATAGTCCAGTCACAATATAATGACACATGTTTACAAATTTTACAGTAATAATCGAAAGGTAATCCTTGTTAATTTTCAGTTCAACGTTGCATTTCTTGGTTCAAATCTTTAAGGTGTAAGGGACCTGCAAGATTCGAACCATCGCGTGCAAATTTACAGTAGTTATGACTTTGCTATTGCGTTTTTTGCAAGGGTAAATTTTGTAAACATGTGCCATAATATCGTTGATTAAAGGACTATAGGTATGTAAAGACCCGGTAATCAAAGATACATGTTCGTGTAAGATTAGCTCAATTTGATTAAAAAAAGGCGTTCTTATACAGTAGTACATGACACCAATTTCAACCCTCTTCCACCCCACGAGTCTTATATCATGGCGGGGAATCACCTGACATAATATTTTCGATATTTTCCAACAATTCTGTCAAAAGATGACCGATTTGAAAAGAAGAATTTAAGCAGAGACAGCGGGAACACTCCATGACTTTGCTGAATGACAAGGATAATCTTTGAAAAAACAGCTGATATAAAAGTTATTGACGACCAACCAAAACTTAATCTGGTCGTCAATAACGTTTTTATCACTTGATTTGTAAAAGAGTTACCACCCATCTGATATCGGGCGTTTTACACTTTTTTCTGTTTCAAACCGATTTCAAATTGGTCAAGTATTTACAAAATTATTGACGATTTTCTGAAATTTAGTGTCACATGATTCCCCACCGATGTATATAATGCCCTTGTTTTGTTAACAATAGTTTATGTAGTAACTACAGGAAAATCTGGCAATGGATATTTGATAAAAATAAGTTCTTTATATTTAAGTTACTATAAAAAATAATGTATTGTTACATTTGACCTTACAATGAATATTTGATGGAATTGAATGACCTATTTTGGATATTTTTGTCCTTGCTTTATGCGCCCCTACTAAGTTTGAATTCATAAAAAACCAAAATTTAACGGTAACTCTTTCCCATTCTTGTTTTATTTGCACAAGTATAAATTAGAGATAATTTTGATGTAGGTCTCATACCCTGCCAGTCAATATTACAAAAATTACAGATCAAAGAAAAATGTTCATTTTTCTTAATCATGGAAAAAATTCAGTCGCAAAATCATAAACCTTATGTATAATCAAGTGCTTTTATCTCAATTTTGTTTTTCATAGTTTTGTATTTAGCTTATTTATGTTACATACAAATCTGTTGTAGCATACAAGCTGAAAAATGTCAGATATTATCATCTTCTGGGAAAAAATATGAGATTTACGGAGTTGGTGCTTCCCCTTTTCCCGCCTTTTTTTGTAAAAGGGGGTCAATAACTAAAAAAATATATAAAATTCCAACATATCGGTAAAAATTGTTTTAAGTTTCATTTTACCTCCGTCTTATATCATAGAAATAATATATAACAATACTTTTTGTATGTTCAAAAGTGTCTATTATGGTTCCAGATCGTTAAATTCATTATGATACATACAATGTCAATACAATTAAAATTTTAACAAAATGTCATGACATAATTTTAGATTGGTAATTTGGTATGCATATGAGGCAAAGCATCGACTTTCAAATTCTTATAAGATGACATATATCTGTAACATAATTTGTACAATAAATATAAGAACATTGCAGTTGTATGAATATACAACAATATAATGCAACAATAAGAAAGTAAAATGCAATTACAATTTCAATGAATTGATATCCTCACATACATAGATTTGTCTTTCTTCCTTTGGAGAGATTTTTGGCATTTTCTTCAGTATCTATCCATTTGAATTGTTTTCTGAAAAGCCAACTGATGAGATATTTTACTCACCAGTAATTTTGTTACTATTTGGTAACTAATGCATTCGCAATTCGTCTTCTATATTCATGAATATACAGACGTTTGTTGTGGATAGATTGGTAATATATTTTAGACTGTAAAATAATCTACCACTATAATATTCAATGCAGATGCAACTGGTCACCTTTGTGACTGTCTGTGAATAGATTGTCAATTTACTTTAAATTTGTAAATAACCCATCACTATAATATAAATTCATAATATTCAATATATATATTTTCATTTTGTCTTTTTGACTTTCGATTGTGTATAGACTTTCAATATAATATATACTTTTTAATAGTCTACCACTTTAATATGAACATTTTCGCTCTTTGGCGTATAATTTGCTCTATGGCATTCATTTTTTTGATAACTGATTTCAATATAGTTTTGAATAACATTATCAGCTATGGAAATTTCATCATTTATATTGTGCTTGTTTGAGCATATTTATGACAATATTTGTTTTTCTGCTCCTTTGAGCAATAATTCATATTTATAATTTTCTTGCTTCTTTTGGCTATTGTTAGATAGCATTTTCTACAATTCCCTTGTTATTTGTACACCATTTATTGGGTAAAATGTTTATTACTTACTTACTATTTTGTAAGTGAAATTCCATCATTTGTAACACATTCCTTCTTCATTCATATTGGAACAGATGATTAAATTTGTAATGTAACAATATCGTGATTCACTGCAAAGACCTATGTTGTTCTTCTATCAGAGCATATTAGCAATTTTCTATGTATTTGGAAAGGTATTCATATTGATACCTTGTGCTTGCATATTTATACTATTTTGTTACCGTTCGATTTGAAAATTTTACCCTGTTGCTGAATTTTGGTTCTTATCCTGTACATCAATTGTCTAACATATTTAATTGGGGCTTGATTGAACGGTAACCATACTGGCTCACGAGAATTTGTCAAGAACACCTTGAAATATGTAGTTTCAAAAGGGTCATTCATGTTATTTGTGAACACAGCTCTAACCATTTTGGCTTCTACAGGAGTACCATCATCACATAGGGCTGTTGTGTTGTGGTACAAGTTGTGGTCAATGTTTTGCATACAGTCAAAAAGTGTGTTTAAATATGGCTGCATTTCTTTCTTTCTTGTTGATATACGGAAAGGAACTGAAGACAGTGCTGTCCATCTTCCAGTTGGATTGTGAAAATATAACCTTTGATTGGATAGATCATATGTTTCTAAGTAACCAACAGTATATGATGGTGGTGGGTTAAGATTTAGTTCTCCTGTCACTGGCATATCTTCGAAGAACCTATTCTTTTTCAACAATGGCCGTTTGCGTCTTCTACCAGCCATTGTTTTGTGAACATCGTATTCGCGAATGAAAACATCTGGTATTGTGCTTGCATATTCCCAAGTGCTCTGCTTTTTACTGTCTTTCCATTTAATCCTATAGTACAGGGTGTTGTTGCTTCTTTTAGATTGAATTATTTTGTCAATCTCATCTATTTGAAATTTTTGTTGTGCAGGTGCTGATGGTTGGGAATTTTGAGTTGTATTTTGTTTAGTGGGTGTGTCAAGTGAAGTTGAAGCTTCATCATGATGTGTTTGTGGGTCATTTGTCTGTGTGCCAATTTGATCGTCTTCTTGATCATTTTGTTGTTGTTGCTGAGGTTTTGTTTTCTTGACCTTAGCTTTGTGCTTGGGATTTTTGGGTCCTTAACCTCTATTTCGTGGAGGTTGTTGGTCATTTTGTTGATTTGTCTGAGTATTTTGCGTGGGTGCAGGCTGGTCATTTTGTGTACGTTCAGGTTGACCGTCATTGTCTGGGATGTGCTCTGCGTTAAGGGGTTGCGTCAAGTGCTCATATTGTGTTTACAGATTGACATGATTGAGCGTTACCTGTATTAGCATTGTAAAACTCAATCATGTCAATCTGCAAACATAATACCCAGGTGGTATGTTTGTTGGTCTGTCATTGGGATCATAGTAGGGTTTTAACCTGGTTGCATTGACAAGAACTTTGACCTCTTTGTTGTCACCACATCGTCTTAATTTGTAAGTGTTGTGGGGTCCTAGATAGACAATGTAGTATGGTCCTACCCATTTTCTATGCAGTTTGGGGGCCATTCCTACAGGGACTTTTGTGCAGTATAACCACACACGGTCTGCTGGTCTATAGTCCGGGTTTTGTGTCCGTTTGTCATATTGTTCTTTGTATTTGTCTTGGGCATTTTTGATATTCTCAGCAGCTATCTTTCTTGCCATTTCAAGATTTTGAAGGACATTAGAAAGATGAGTTCTAAAGTTTGCAGATAGAGAAGATTTAGGAGTCAGAGAAGTGTCAATCGGCAGTCTCATTTCACGTCCAAAGAGTAAGAAGAAAGGAGAGTGCAATGTGGACTGAGTTGCAGGGGTCATGCGATAAGCCATCATGATAGAAGGTAGAAGTTCTGGCCAATCATCCTGCTGTCCTTTACAGTAGAGACGCAAAGATTGAAGGATAACACTGTTCATACGTTCCACAGCTCCATTCAGTAATGGACGATATGAACTCGTATAGAACCGTGTTATCTGAAATAGTTCACAAAGAGCTTTTACTAGCTGCGAGAGGAAATTTTGACCTCTGTCAGATACAAGTACATTAGGAGCACCGTATCTACAGATTATCTCTTTGAACAAGACAGCTGCTACCTCTGTAGCTTCTTGGGTGCGAAGCGGGAAAGCTTCACACCATTTAGAATAGCTGTCTACAACAAGAAGGACATATTTGTATTTGTCCTTGGTTGTTGGTAGTCCTCCGAGAATGTCAATGTGCCATCTTTGAAATACATCAACGACTGGCAGTGGTTGGAGTGGTGGTGGCTTACCATGCACATTGCGCTTTACTCTTTGACACTGGTCACATGATTGAATATATGCTTCGCAATCTCGAAACATGGATGGCCAGTAATATTTTTGTCTAAGAGCTGTGTAGGTACGCTCAAAGCCTTGGTGCATGCCACCAGCTAGACTGTCATGATATGATTTTAAAACATCATCACGCAGTACAGAAGGGACACATATTTGGGTAATGATTTTCTGTTCTTTGGGGATGCCTTTTGTGCGTGGTGTGTAAATGTGTAAGAGTACTCCATTTTCGGATAACTCGTATTGCTCTGCTTCTGCAACGACTAATTTTGATTGTTTAGGGTCATCTGGCATTTCCCTTTGTAATTTGTATTTTATTATGTCTTTGTAAAATTCATCATCTCGTTGCAGAAATATTAAGTCCATGTCAGGTTTCACAGGAATGTTTGCATTGTCATCATTGTTTTCATTTACATTGTTTTGATTGTCGTCAGTATTGTCAGTATTTTGTGTCAGTGCTGTCTCAGTGCTGGTAGTGGCTGGAGCAACAGATGGGCAGTGATCTTGTTCGTGACGATATACTAAAGTCACAGCTGTCAGTTTTTTAGACCTGTTGTCTGAGATCTGACAGGCTGGTACAGTGTGATCACTGGTACCTAGATCACTTTTCTCACTGTCTATCTGGGGATAGACGCGTCGTGAAAGACCATCTGCATTACCATTAGCACTAGATGCCTTATGGACAATCTCGAAATTGTAACCTTGTAAGGTTAGGGCCCATCTTCCGAGACGTCCTTGACAATTCTTTATGTGCTTTAACCACTTTACAGAAACGTACTCTGTATACACATTAAAGAAGTTATTAGCGAGGTAGGGTCTAAAGTGATTAACCGCCTCTACCAGTGCTAATCCCTCCTTATCTGTAATATGCCATTTTATTTCATGGCCATGCAAAGTTCTTCCTCCATAAGCAATAGGATGCTCTAAGCCTTTTTCATCACACTGTGACAAAACATAGCCCATCGAATGATCAGAACTATCTGTTGCCAAGATAAAAGGACGATCAAAGTCTGGGAAGGCTAGTATGGGGGGAGAAGCTAGTGCTTTCTTTAAAGTTTGAAAAGCGTCTTCACATTCTGGTGTCCACTTAAATTTAGTGTTTTTCTTTAGTAGTGCATTTAATGGGTTTGCAATTTTAGCATAGGATTTGATAAATTTCCTATAGTATGAGGTCATGCCGAGAAATGACTTTACTTGTTTGGCCGTTTTGGGCTGTGGGTATTCATCAATAACTTTGGTTTTGGCGGGGTTGACCTTGATGCCTTGTTTAGATATGATATGGCCCAAATACTCGATCTCTTTGGTGGCGAATTTGCATTTCGAAGGTTGAAGGGTCAGGTTAGCTGCTCTCAAATTTGTGAAGACCTGAGACAAATGATCAAGATGATCATCAAAATTTCTGCTAAAAACCAATATGTCATCAATATAGACAAGAGCAACTTTCCAATTAAGATTTTTAAGGACTTTACTCATCAGATTTTGGAAGGTAATTGGCGAGTTCATGAGACCAAATGGAAGCCTTGACCAAGAGTATACAGACTGATGAGTAACAAATGCAGCTTTATGAGCAGTTTCGGGGTCAAGTGGCACTTGCCAAAAGCCAGATTTTAAGTCGAGAACTGAGAAGACTTCTGCCTTTGCATCGGCAATTGTATCAAAAACATCTGCAATATGGGGTATAGGAAAGGACATGGGTTCAGTAACCTTATTCAGTTCTCTATAATCAACTGCAAATCGCCATTCGCCTGATTTCTTTTTAACAAGAACAATGGGACTGTTCCAGGGCGAGTCAGATTCAGTGATAAAGCCATTCTCTAGCATTTCCTTAATCTGGCGCTCGGTTTCCCGACGCATTTCAGGATTTTGCCTGTAAGGTGCTTTCTTAATAGGCTTAGCATTGCCTGTTTCAATTCTGTGCGAAAATAAGTTTGTGAGACCTAATTCTGAAAAATCTTTTGCAAATGTCTGTCTGTTTTTGCCTATGAATTAATCCGGGTCTTCTCTGATGTAAATACGCTCTTTGATATTTTGATTTTTCGCTATTTACATCAGAGAGCGTTGGTCTTAGAAAACAGCGGAAAGTTCGGTAACGTTACAAGTAACTTGAAGCTTTGTTTTTGTGTATCATATCGAATCACTCGGTAAAACACTGTAGGGTATAGATCAATAAATCATTTTTTGTCATACCTGACCAAAAATTTCATTTCAAATCGGCCTGCTGGATGAGTATAACCTTTGGTTTTGAATGGAAGGTCAAGGTAAACAAAGGCTGCTCAGGTGAGGGTTGTTGCAAAACATTGCCTATTTACCTTTTAGAAATACTTTTTGGTCGCATTTTTTCAGCAACCATACCAATAAATGGTTCATTTATCGATATCATCAGGGGTTTTAACGATAGCGTTTAAGATCGGACGGTGAACGATGCGCAACAATTTGTTGCGAACTTCTTGATTTTTTCAAAGAGCAACGCTCTCTGATAAATAGCGAAAAATCAAAATATCAAAGAGCGTATTTACATCAGAGAAGACTCGGATTACCTATGAATATGAGTAAGTTTTTTTCTGGGTACTGGTGAGATCAGAGTCACTTAGGTTAATGCCAAGATCCTCAGCCATAGTGATAAAGTCATCATCAGATAGTGAGTTAGCATCCATAGAGTTTATAGTTTCGGAGTTTTCATGCAGAATGTTATCAAGATCAGATATTTGTGTTATATGTCAGATTGGTTAGCTTCAGTTATTACAGAGACTCTAGTTTTAGGTTTGAGAAAGATAGGTAGAGCAGTAGGATTCATGAGACGGTAATGTACTGTACCATCCACAACTCTTGCAAGACATTTGCCTCCAACTAGCTCTTCCTTGACAAGAGATTGTGGCGGTTCACAAAGCACTACATCACCATTCATAAACTTGTTAGTTTTCAAAGAAAGAATGTATTCAGAGTGAGGTGGTATTACATGAGAAGAGAAAGTTTTACCAAAGTCAGTTTTAGAGTTTTCTTGAGAGATTAGAGAGATGTGAATAGGATCAGAGTTAGGTTTAGACAGAGAGATAGTATTAGTCCTGAAGTTTAGTTGCAGTCCTTCTTTTGTCATGAAATCACGACCTAAGATGACTGGTTCATGCAAATTAGTAAAGACATGAAAGGTGTGCTCGAAAGGATAGCCATCAAGATGAAATGATAGAGTGACAGTTCCTAGTACAGGATGGATCTCACCACATACACCAGACACATGGGTTATTTTAGCACTTTCATACTGTGGTGTTCTGTTGAGTTTTTCGATGATGCGTTTGCTTATGCATGAGATAGTTGCTCCAGAGTCAAAGAGGGTGGAGACTTGTTTTGACTCTAATTGAATATATGCTCTGCAACTTTTGTCCATTTGTGTGACCAATGACACTGAAGGTTTAATGTTAGGTGTTTGACCATTTTTGGCACAATTCTGCTTTGAACATTGCCAGGAAGCCATTGCTAATTAATATAAATTTGATGTAAATGATAACAAGTGTAAAATGTAAAGATATAGATTTTGTTTGGTAAGTGAATATAACAACAATTAGCTTTAACTAAAGAAAATGTGTGTTGCAATTTACTGGGTTTTGTTTGATATGGTTTGACAAAATTTAGTTGTCAAAATTTGTATAAAAGATGGAGTTGGGAAAAATAGCTATAATGCTCTGTATAAAAGAATAACAAGGAAATAAATATAACAACTGTTCCAACAAAAACAAAGAAACAATGTAGCACTAAAATGTTGAAATTTCACTTACCCTAGTTCAGGTGACATCAATCAGCACAATAAAATTCATGTAACAAATATGATGATTAAAAGTTCCAAGATTTAATTCACAGAAATGTCATATTCCACGATCGAAGTTGGTTCTTGGTTTTGGTTTGGTATTGGTTTGGTAGGCTTCTGGTTATGGTTTTGGTTGGCTCCTGGGTTATGGTTTTGGTTGGCTCCTGGGTTATGGTTTTGGTTGGCTCCTGGGTAATGGTTTTGGCTCACAACGGTTGTTTCGGTTTACTCTGGATTGTTTTGGTTTGGTTCCAATGGGTTTTAGGTTTGTCTACGCATCTACGTATTTGGCACTAAGAATGGTTTCATCTGGTCTCGTTTGGAATTATCTATATTTGTATGCTATGTAAGTCAATTTTCTGATTCAATGGTCACTTTTAGTTTAAACAATGTTTCTGGTCTTCTTATTTATTTGTTGATTTTTATGTTCAGTCTGATATTTTAATAACAGGCAGCTTCTTCATCACTTACTTGATTATTTATATTTCACTGTTGTCCTTTATTATTCATTTTATTCATTTCACTTTATGCACTTTTAATTTTCACAAATTTTCACAATGTCCCGAGTCTATTACCCGGATTCTCCACCACAAAAAGCTGTGACCGAGGGTTGTTTCCTCGATCCGCTTCACATTGTCCACTGCAACTATTGGTTGGGGATGGACCAATTTGCCACAGTGGTACTGTTCAGTTTATCTCGCTTGGCAGTGGAGTTCGCATTAATAAAACACAAGTTCAATGTTCAATTTCACATCTGCTCCTAAACTACTGGGCCAATTTCAACCAAACTTGGCAGGAATGTTCCTTAGGTGACCCCCTTTCAGAATTGCTAAAAGAATTGAAAACCATAAAAAACTCTGTTGCCATGGCAACAGAAAAGGAGAAATTTGACTGAATCTCAATACAATCTTTGAACGACATCTTCTCCTAAACTACTGGGCCAATTTCAACCAAACTTGGCAAAAATATTCCTTAGGAGGTCCTCTTTAAAAATTGCTAAAGAATCGAAATTGATTAAAAGCTCTGGTAGCCATGGCAACAGAAAATGAGATTTTCCACCAAATCTCAATGACATCGTTGAATGATATCTACTCCTAAACTAACAGGCTAATTTCCACCAAACTAGGCAGAAATATTCCTTAGGAGGTCACATTAAAAAAAATTGCTAACAGAATTGCAATTTATAAAAAAAACCAACTCTGGTTGCCATGGCAACAGAAAAATAGAAATTACACAAAATCTGTCAGAAGCAATTTCTCAATAACAGCAGAGCCAAATTTGACAAAACTTAATATTTGCATTACTTATGATATTGATAAGAGGTACTTTTCTTTGCTTTTTAGCTCACCTGAGCACAAAGTGCTCAAGGTGAGGTATTGTGATCGGTCGTTGTCCGCCGTCCGTCCGTCCACAATTTCTTTAAAGATCTTCTCCCAAACCAGATGACCAATTTTCTTGAAACTTGGCAGGAATGATCCTTGGGTGAAGGGCTTTCAAAGTTGTTAAAAGAATTTGATTCCATCAAAGACTCTGGCTGCCGCGGCATGAGAAAAGGGGAAAATAGCCAACTCTTTTAAAAATCTTCTTCTGCCTAACCAGTGGGCCAATATTCTTGAAACTTCACATGAATGATCCTTGAGTGAAGGGCTTTCAAAGTTGTTAAAAGAATTCGATTCCATCAAAGACTCTGGCTGCTGCGGCATGAGAAAAGCGGAAAATAGCCAAATCTTTTAATAATCTTCTTCTGCCTTACCAGTCAGCCAATATTCTTGAAATTTCACATGAATGATCCTTGAGTGTAGGGCTTTCAAAGTTGTTATAAGAATTTCATTCCATGAAAGACTCTGGCTGCTGCGGCATGAGAAAAGGGGAAAATAGCCAAATATTTTAAAAATCTTCTGCCTAATTAGCAAGCCAATATTCTGGAAACTTCACATGAATGATTCTTGGGTAAAGGGCTTTCAAAGTCGTTAAAAGAATTTGATTCCATCAAAGACTCTGGCTGCCGCGGCATGAGAAAAGGGGAAACTAGCCAAATCTTGTAAAAATCTTCTGCCTTCAACTAGTTGGCCAATATTCTTGAAACTTCCCATGAATGATCCTTTGGTGAAGGGCTTTCAAAGTTTTTGAGAGACTTTGATTCCATCAAAGCCTTTGACTTCCGCGGCATGAGAAAAGGGGAAAATAGCAAAATCTTTTAAAAATCTTCTGGCTTACTACATGTAGTGGGCCAATATTCACATGAATGATCTTTGGGTGAAGGGCTTTCAAAGTTGTTATAAGAATTTGATTAATATCAAAGCTCTTAGTGCAGTGGCATCAGAAAAAGGGTAAAAGAGCAAACACTTTTGAAAAGGCTGAATTTTGTTTCATTCTTTTGAAAAACTAAGGAAAAGGGGCTTTATTGCAAAATTCTTAATTTGCTGCTATACAGGTCAAAATGTTTATTTCAACAAGGCAAGAAATTTCAGGTGAGCGATCTAGGGCCATCATGGCCCTCTTGTCAATATGAAACCTTGTCGCAGAAAAAGGGGACTTTTTGTAAAAATCTGCTTATCAGGGGCCTAGCATCTACATTTATGCATGGATTTAAAAGTGTATGGGTAAATGTGTTCATTATCATGAGTAGATGTTCTATTTGAAAAATATATTTAGGTAGGTTCAAGGTCATAGATCTAGGTCAATTTGTAAATTTCTGTTTGTTTGTCAGTCTGTGTGTTTCATTTTAATTCCACCTGTCCAAAGCAATTTCTCCATAACCACATAGCCGAATTGGATGAACTTCATATTTGAGTTGCATATGATATTGCACTAAGGTAGTTTTCTGGGTTTTCTATGGTTTGAAATCGCATAGCGGCGTTCATATGATCTTTGACCCTTTATTGCATTACCTGTAAGAAATCTGATATGTTATAAAACCCCATCTCAGGTGAGCGACCTAGGGCCAACGGCCCTCTTGTTATAACAAATTCATTGAAAACTATCCAATCAGATCTTTGAACTCGCATTTAAACGCAAAATATCTGTACCTTGTTGTAGCGAAAAACGTCCCTCGTTTTGGCCGAGTTCACTGCCAGTGAGGTTATTCTTCCAATTTTGAACAGTCTAGATAATATCGGAGTCTGTCAATCCAGACCTCGTGAGTTCGAACCCTGGCTCGGCCAGAAGCCATTCTGACATTTGACTAGTCATTTCATATGCCTCTCACCTAAAGGTGTGAACCATCCATTTTGAAGCCGTACCCCTCGAAAAGGGGATTTCTTGTAAATATGTTACAATTCATTTGTGGCTATTCTATTATATTCGAGGAGCATTACCGGTCTCAGTGTTTTCTTACCCAAACTTAGAATATTTTCAAATTTTCATCAACTTGGAATGGTCATCTGCATCATCTTTCATATTGCAACATTTTGCCGTCTGGTAATGAGTTAAGTGATACCGTGTGTCACTCAACCGGTAAAGCACGACTTCACGATCAATGGGGAACGATTTTATCCAGCTACTCGTGACGTAATTTCGGACAAACAATAATAGGCTATTTCGTGGGTGTTGTTATGAAATCTCGTAAATACGGCTTGATTTAAGCCTTAGTTACGAGATTTTATAATCACACCGATTGGTTATCAACACATAACAGGAAACCTAGTCTATTTTTAGCACAAAATTCATTGCTATTATTTTTTATCTCTTTCCGAAGATGTCAAGATCCAAACTGTTCCATCTAACTAAACAGGGCGAAAAATTGTACAGTAGACCGTAAAGCACAGAAAATGAAAAAAATACTTGTAATCATTTCTTTCTTTTCTTTAATCTTATTGTATTCTTTTATTATATTATTATTGTTCTTGTTGTTTTTTACTAAAATTGTGCAATTCCATTTCTGCGTCAATTTTCAAGTGGCTTGTTGTATGTAGGCCTAACCCCGCTTACTGAGCTTTTTCTTTAGATGCGTGATATTTGTATCTAGAATCGTTTTACTTTTGTCAAAAATTGATCCAAATCGATCAGAAAAACGACAAAAAACCAGATTGTTTGTCTGGTCGGTTGGGATAATTTTTGAAGTAAAAGTACAAGAGGTTTTCAAAATAAATTATGGGCCCTTTATCTGAGGAAAGAGCTCTGTAAGGCGGGCTACATGCAACAAGACTGGGTTACTGGCCCTTGATCTATCGATACTAGATTTCTCACAGAGAGACGACGGGGTACATGCAACAAACCGTTTGAAAAATGACGCATAGATAAGAAAGATATTGAAAAATATCTTACGGGTCTAATTTGGGCGTAGTTTTTATCCATTCCACAATGCACAATCACCACCGTGATAGTGTTTGCGAGAGAAATAGGGGAGACCGGGGTTAAATGAACCACGAGTTAAATGACCCACTCCGATTTTCTCACCGCGTAAAATTTCGATTTTTAACACGTCTTCGGTCTAAGTAGGCCATTCAAGGCGGGAAAGTTGAAGAATTCTTCGGTGTAAATTTCGAAAGTGTGTATCTTGTTTTGCAGTTTTTAGGCCCCCCAAAAAAACGAAATTTCAACCTTAAATTTGTTTTTTACAATTCATAGCCTACATTCTGTCTTCGCACTAAAATAGGCGTACACGGCAAATATCGCAAATAATATTCTGTACATCTTACAGAAATATGATAGATCTATCTAAAATGGTTTCTTCCTAAGAGGACCGATAGGCCTATATGACCATAGTGTGTATTTGGGGTAAACTGAACCACTATGAAAATAAGTGCAAAACACGATAGAAATCATTCAGAGAAAAGGAAAAAATACCTATCACAAAATAATTCACCCTTTAAAATAAGTTTTAAACATTTTACTTCACTATGGGTGTAAGATGATATCTTTTATTTCATCTGTGTCGTTGTTGTACTTTCCCAAACAATACCTGGTTTTGACGTACCTTGTAAATCTGGCTTTGGAAAACACTGAGACAAAAGAAGAAACTGTTGATAACCATCAGTTTCTCCTTTTGTCTCAATATTTCCTTGGCTATAACATCAACATTTTGGCCCTTCATGATCATTCATTTTGTCGTCTGCATCAGCTTTCAAATTGGACCACCTTGAAATTTTGCCATTTTGGAAAGGGATTATCACCTAGATCTATTAGATTGTCTATTGCATATTGTATCAAAGAACAAATTATCTTGAAAACTGGAATCAATCTTTATTTTTTGAATGAAATGTTAGATCTATAGATAAAGATACAGATCTAATAATATGCTATCAATGAAGCAAACATCCATTTTCATTAAATCATATCAGATATAACCCCGGTCTCCCCATACCAGGAATCTATGGTTAGGCCCTAGGCCTACGTGCTCGAGTCCTCGTGATATCATTTATCATTTTTAAAAGCTGTACGTAGGATAAGCTGTTAACCCTTTCCCAAATGGCAAACTTTTAAGATTTTTTAAGTTAAAAGCTGCTGGAGATGACAAAATTAATGTTGATGTAAGATAAATATGTGTAGGAAATAGCCCATAAAATATTGAGACAAAAGGAGAAACTGCTGGTTATCAGCAGTTTCTTCTTTTGTTTCAATGTTTTCGATCCCAAGGCTTTTCTGTAAGGGACGTCAAAACCAGGTCTTGTTTGGGAGAGGATTAAACGAGCTATTGACCTTTCACGTCCCTGATAATTTGATCACGCTTGGGAAAACATTGAGACAAATGAAGAAAATGCTGATCAATAATCAGCACATTTTCTCCTTTTGACTTAACATTTAGATCTAGATCTACTAATCTAGATCTAGGCTATATATCATGCTATCTTATCAAAGCCTAGCC
Source organism: Fragum sueziense (assembly GCA_963680895.1). Classification (NCBI taxonomy): domain Eukaryota; kingdom Metazoa; phylum Mollusca; class Bivalvia; order Cardiida; family Cardiidae; genus Fragum; species Fragum sueziense. Next base: position 47,293,896 of record OY804594.1, read on the forward strand.
TACACGTGTACATGTATACACAATGACATTGTTCCTTAATTTTGGAAAGGATTCAACTAAAGCCCAGATTTTAAACGAGCATAAAGACTTCTTGTTCAGTTAATAAAAACTATTGAGGGAAAAGAAAGAAATCCTAATAACCAGCATTTTAAATAGATTCTACGTAGATCTAGGCTATCCTTTTTATACGATTCTATATAGGCCTGTAGACGCTATAAAATTCAGATTTTAATATAGATCAAATACAAAATTTGTTGTGGCGCCTGAAACAATTTCAAATACGTGTTGGCACCATTTCATTCTTCTATATTATAGATCTATAATCTTAAATGTCTAAACTCTAATCTGGGTTTTTCAGACATTGACGGATGGCGGGAAATCTCAATGACAGTTTATTCCCAACCCGCACCTGTTATCTTCGTCCGCACTTTTGTTGACGTTTCACGTCTATCGATTTTATTTACCTTAAAAAAGAATGTCTGACGAGAATGGTGTATCGAAACATATTCATTTCTTAGTTTTAACAAATCGTTTAATGCCAAAAGAAGCTGACAATTTCTGTATAATAGCAAAAAACAACTTTTGATTAGAACTACTTTCTCAGTATTACGTCAAGCGGAAGTTTATTTTTTGTAGGTCATGAGGCAAATGTTATGTTTCATTTCAGCAGTCAAAACACAATGACTTTGTTCTTTCAATTTTGACGCGACACTTTATCTGTCAGCATGGGTAACTGTTTTAAAGCTCAGAACAATGACGACATTTCTCTCCTGCGAGGCACGGAAGGGATTGATGTCAACGAACAGGCGCTCGGTCCACCACCTCCTTATCAGGCAAGTTGATGTTTTTGTTTGTTTTGGTTTTCTTTCCACTTCACTAAGCACTGACCGATGTTCTTTTGTCTCAATAATGTACTGCGCACTTAGCAATGCTTAATCTTAGTTGTAGTTTCAGACTCCTTACTTAAATTGACAAACCCAAATCGATAGAAATAGACAGGAAAGGGCAGAAAATGTAACCAAAACCAGGATGCACGAACAGCTGACATCATGAGTCAGATTGTCTGCATGACTGATTTTATAAACATAAAGGGGAACATGAGCATGTATCATTCAGAATGTTCTTTGTGTTTCTATTCACGACCCTTATTACAAATCTGTTTTGAATCCCGCCTTGTTCATCAGAATCAAGTTGAATTTGGCAAATTGTTTCAATCTTATATCTACAGACTTTGTATTTTTTGCTAGGTTCCCACTGTCCATAAACTGAGTCCGATAGCTCAGTCGGTTACATCAGAGTCTGTCAATCCAGTTGTCACGAGTTCGAATCACGACTTGGCCAATATCCATTCTGACATTTGACTAAAGTCATTTGTCTCACCAATGGGTGTGAATCATCTATATGTGAGAGACAGGGCTCTCGGAAACGACAGTACTGTCGTCTGAGACGACAAGTTTTCTCAGCGGACGACAAAAAATCCTATCAAAGGATTCCACGGGACGACAACTTTTTTAAGGCACGCGTCCGTGACCCGTTACCTATCAGCAGTATACAACAAGTACACAGTCATTGTCTATGATAATAAGCTGTCAATTAACTACTTCCTAAGCTTCAATCAGCCACAATTAATAACTCGCATTCATGAAAAATCGCTAATGACCATATCTAAGTGATACCCAAGTCGGGTAGACAGCAGTGGTAGGTCTAAGTGATACCCAAGTCGGGTAGACAGCAGTGGTAGGCGTGGCGTTAATTACAGCTAACAGCCAATCAGAATCAATTATCGGTAGACGTTGTAAGTGGAGTCTGAGTCTAAATGAATGTTAATTAGTCCTTGCCTGACGATGTTATTAGACGATTGCGAAAGCAGTAACTTTTGATTGAAACAGTTGATTGACAAATCAATTCATCTCTCGGTAATTGAATTAAATTGTTTACCTAATTTAGTAAATAGCGATTTATTTTCCCGATTGATATCCTGAGCAACTGACCTGCTCAATCATTTGTTTTCTTCTTTTTTTAATTGAGTTTCATACTTTTATTAACCAGTTGATTTATCGTAAATTTGAATGAGGTTATGACCGGTCTTACTTGGTAAAGAAAATCCAATGATCAACTTTTTAAGTATCCATTTAAACTTTCCATAACATCACGTTAGTCTGGCTTACCTGCCCCTAATACTGCGTTATTGGGTCAGGCACACAGTAATCATGGCGCCGTCCACTGGACTGATATTTTAACAAAGGTAAAGAACAAAGTTCTTTAATTTTGTGAGCAGGGAAGGGTCATTAGAAGAGTAGATAGGTTTCGGTATATTTTTAATACTAGCAATAAAAGATTTACATGACCACAACGCTAACCCGAAATAAAACGGTTTTAAAAGATGTACATAAAAACTATATAAAGGCAATTTGGATGCTGATCTAACAGAAGTCCGGTTAGCTCAGTGGTTAGAGCGTCTGACTTTGACTCCAGAGGTCCAGGGATCGAATCCCACGTTGGGCAAATGTTTGTCGTCTTCTTTTTGTTTTAATACATTTTTCATACCAAATGGTTCTAGAGATTGCAAAGACGTAATAAAAACACAATTACCAATTTTGTTTTAATTGCATCTTAGTGATTTCTAGAATAGTTTGGTTTGAGAAAATGTATTAAAACAAAAAGAAGACGACAAACATTTGCCCAATGTGGGATTCGATCCCTGGACCTCTGGTGTCAAAGTCAGACGCCCTAACCACTGAGCTAACCGGACTTCTGTTAAGTAAGCATCCAAATTGCCTTCATATAGTTTTTATGTACATCTTTTAAAACCGTTTTATTTCGGGTTAGCGTTGTGGTCATGTAAATCTTTTATTGCTAGTATTAAAAATATACCGAAACCTATCTACTCTTCTAATGACCCTTCCCTGCTCACAAAATTAAAGAACTTTGTTCTTTACCTTTGTTAAAATATCAGTCCAGTGGACGGCGCCATGATTACTGTGTGCCTGACGTACTAAAACACATAGTACGACAGGGAACCAGACTAAACATCACATAGGCTTATATGTCTTTTGTGTTAAATTTGTCAGCATATGACTGAGTATTGATTTTTCTTGGGACACTGCTATCGGGGTAGACTAACCCTTTTCGGTACAGTGACCCTTTACCTTGTAAGCTTCTATCCTTTTAGAACAATTTAGTGGGGAAGCTCTTTCTGTATTTTGATTAACTGCAAAAACATGATCCCTTATTTATTTTTTACTGTTCCAAATTGAGAGATATCATTCACAAAAAGATGCAATTTTCAAGAAAATATTTTTTTCATCATAGAGAATCTAGATCTAGTTTTCTTTTATCTTTTTTTTTATCAATTGCAATTTTCAAAGCTTGAAAATTTTTGGGATATCACATTGAAAGCAGCATTTAGAAAAGAATATTCAATTTAACCAAAACATGCATTTTCCCTTATCAACCCATCACCAGATGACGAAATTTTATGATATTCCAAATTGAAAGTGGATGCAGAAAACTAAATAGATGTTGATAAAGATGGACTTGTACAATATTCTAGCATGGAAAATATTGAGGCAAAAAGACGAAATGCTGCTTATCTTCTGTCACGATGCTTTTGCAAAACTTTATCTTCTTAGGCTTCAAAAGCTTCAATTTCAGGGAATGGGTTAAGAGAAAAATATCATCTTTGGCTTTGTAGACCTAATCTAAAATCCTTGTAAATACTGTCTGTAAAAGTTTGTCATTTTGTGAAAACATTTGACTTCAGAGCGGTAAAGAATCCACTTTCATAATGATGGAATCCAAATTTCCTGTGTGGAATCCAACTTTTTCTAAAGTTGGATTCCTGGAATCCTACTTTCAAAATCCTACTGAGAGCTCTGAGAGAGCAGCTGGGGGCTCAGTTTTGATATTGTGGTGGTACTGGTTAGAGAAATACCAGGAACCCATGGTTAGGTGTTTCAGCCGCCGTGATATTACCATAGCGTTTTAAATGGTGTAAAACCCCAATGAAATCAAACCCACTGCCCATAAAATCAACTCGATCAAGTCCAATCAAGCAATCGAGTACAGATCCAGCTGAATCTGCAAAGTTGATCTGATATGGTCATGTGATCAAGCTTGATCTGCAATGTTCAGGCTTCTTTATTGAACTGTCAAAATATTTGTGTAACTGTAAGATTGAGTAGAAAACTGAACGGAAAGCGATCTTGTATTGATCGGGTGGAAGCTCAACCTTTTTAAATCAAGAAACAATCATATCTGAAGTATAATAAAGTGTTACCTGGTTACTCGACCTTGCAACGAAACTGCACTTGATCACCGCAACTTGTACTTGAGTGGCTCCTGACCACATGCCGATCAGCTGGACCTGTGCTTCATTTGTTAACTGTATCAAATCAGCTATAGAGGTTGGGTTGGTTGACTAGTGTCAAAGTGATTGAGAAAAAGTCATTTTAGTCAAGAATGATTGGGGATTTAATTAAAGCAATTATTGTCAGTTGATCATCTTGATTTAATGGGCAGTGTGATTCTAAGTATTCGAGATAATCAATAGTACAACTTTGTTTGTCATTGTTTTGATATTAAAATGGACTTGTTTCAAACATTTATTGCAACTTTTTTAGTAACTTGGATAGACCAACAGATAAATGGGAGAGAAGCCATTCATAATTTATCATTTCAAATCCAAACCCTATGTTGTGGGTACTCATTTGAATCGTCTTGATGAGACACCATAGTTTTGATGAAGAATTAAATAGAATATTGCATTTTAACCCATTACCAGACAGCAAAATTTTAGGGTGGTCCAATTTGAAAGTTACTGCAGACGACAAAATGGACATTGAATAGTAAAGGATTTGTGTACAATATAGCTAGGAAAATATTGAGACAAAAGGAGAAACTGCTGGTTATCAGCAGTTTCTTCTTTTGTTTCGATGTTTTCCCAAGCCTTTTCTATTAGGGACGTCAAAACCAGGTCTTGTTTGGGAAAGGGTTAAGAACATATTACCCCTTCTTATCTATAGCTCTGGAAGGAAATAGCTTGAAAAAGGTTCTCATGATACATCAGTGTTCTCCCCAGCCCAATAAGCTGTATCGGCCCCACTACAGCTTCATGTAAATTAGGGCAATGCCCCTACAGCTTCAAAAGTACCCCACACCTTAATTTCTTCAAAGTGGTCACCAAAAAGAGATTTTAAGGTACTTCATGTGAAAAATTGATATATAATGCACTCTCATAATTAATAATTTTGTATAAAAACATTATGGGAAAAGAAGAAATTGCTCAAAATGAGCAATTTCTTCTTCTCACATTATGTTTTTATTCACTATTTATAATTCTAATAAACACTGCATTTCAATGTTTACTGATTTGCCACTACAGCTTCACATTATCCTGTGGAGAACCCTGTACATCATAATTGAAGGGCTATAATCAATAATCTTTTTCTTAGATAGTACTCATGACCATTTACGAAGAAGTCACTGGTTCCATGAATTCTCACAAAAATCTGAAATTAAGTCAGTGTTGACATTCTTGACATTGAATGTTAAAATCTTTTTGCTTCTTTGAAAATGAAAGTAGCATGATATTCTAAAGGGCAGGGTTCATATTTCGCACTCGCTAACATAAATTTCCCAGAATGCAAGTTGAGAAGCATTAGTCTTGCTTTTTTCCTGCGAGTCTGATTTTCTGACAGACACTCATTCGGCGAAAATGAAAGTGGAATTAACGCTTTCCCAAACAACGAAATTTTAGGGTTATTCAATTTGAAAGCTGCTGCAGACAACAAAATAATATAGACATGATTTTTGCATAAAAAACATTTGATTTTGAGCGGTACAAAATCCTACTTTATGATGATGGAATCCAAATTTTTTGTGTGGAATCCAACTTTTTCTGAAGTTGGATTCCTGGAATCCTACTTTCAAAATCCTAGTGAGAGCTCTGATAATATATGGCACAGAAAATATTGAGACAAAAGGAGAAACTGCTGGTTATCAGCAGTTTCTTCTTTTGTTTCAATATTTTCCCAACCCTGTTCTATTCGGGACGTCAAAACCAGGTCTTGTTTGGGAAAGGGTTTATAGAATTAATAATTACTTTGCAAATTTGACTTGTAGCTTGATCATTAGACCGAAAAATAGACGATCCAGATCAGATAACAAAATCACAGAATGAATGTACTAGGTCACAGTCACTGCAAAGCAAAGCCTTAAAATAGGAACATTGAAACAGGTCTTGCTTTAGAGAGGATTAAACTAATTGACATGGAATAGTAAAGTTTGTATGTTGCTGCCAATGTTGCTGGGCATTTTATGCAAAATCATAAGAATTTTTTCCAAAACCGCAAATCAAGAAGACTTTCCTTTTCATAGGCATAATTATGAAGGTTTGTAATATTTGGGGGGGGGGGGGGGGGGTTCAAATGTTAAAGTATGGCTGTATTATGGGGGCATTATGGTATGCTGCCCCCCTTCTAAATTGTTGGGGGCCTTGCTCCCTCCCCCTTCCTTTACCAGTGCATTTTAGAAAATTGTAAAAATAATCGCTCACTAAAACTAGCAAGTGGTAAAAAAGTGAAATTTGATCCCTGAAGGGATTAACAGGAATGACACCACAAGTGCAAGGAAGTACCAGGAAGTATCAACACTACCTAGACAAACTGATAAAGTGTGTCAAATTGAAATTGTCAATGGCTTTCTCAAATTTTGCTCCATTAAGGCTTGTTCATGCCATGCTCCATATTTTCTCTCTGAAGCCAATTTATGTACAGGTACCTGTTTGACACAATGTCCTTTCTGCTACAGATAAAGCTTCATTTATACACCAGATTCAATGATACAATTTGATACCACCACTAATAATACAAATTAAAATATTTATGCTACAAAATACGCACATACAATATATACAGGGCTTTTCTTCCTTCTATAACAGAGGCCGATTTTCGGTGGCTTCCCAATTGGAAAATGGCTACTTTTTTCCCAATTGCAAAGTAAGAATTTCCCAATTTTCAAAACTAAAATCCCCAAAATTGGAAAATAACTAATAATCACTTTACCTACTGGCAATGCTAGTCACAAAGAAACAGTGTGTATTCCATTATTCAGTTATTCTTGTTATAAAGTGTAAAAGGAAATATATTTCTGCTTGTAGATGTATTCTGCTGTGTCTTTACATTTTTCCCAATTTGACCAAAATCACGCTTAAATTTCCCAAAATGACTGACCAGGGCCCCTTCCCAATTATTGGAAGAAAAGCCCTGATATAGTCTTGAAGAGCAACAGATAAGGGGGTTTAAGACTTTAGAAGTTTGTTCTTTGAATTCCAAACCTTACGTTGTGGGTACTCATTTGAATTGCCTCGATGAGACAATTCCAATGAGAACCCACAATATAGGGTTCTAGAAACAAAACAGAAATATATTGCATTTTGGAAAGCCATCACACCCTCTTATTTGAAGCTCTGGTCTCGCAAAACCCCATCAAATCATAGAACTTTGCCATATACTTACCACATTAAGTAACGCAACACTCATTAAATATCAAATATCTTAAAACTTGTAAATAGATTCAAGGATATTTTTGTTTTGACATCAAATGTAATATTTCATCAAACAGTAAACGAAAGATCATAAAAATGCTAAGACATTTACAGACAATAATTTCAACCCAAAGACACATGGTGTAAATTCAAAAGTCACAAACAAATTGATGGTTATAATCATCCCTTGTATTCATAAACAACTGACATCTTCGTCACATTGACACAATTTTGAACCGATTTGATGTTAAAGAAACTTAGTTCACTCATCCTGACGGGTTGTTCGTTCGAAAAACAGGTTTGTTGGAGGATTAAGACCACTACTACGAACGCGCCTTTTCAGGCAATACCATAAGTGTTCGATAGCAGACGTGTCCTGGGATAAGTTTGTTTGTCAGAGCCGACCTGTCTTGGCATTAGGGTGATTTCCATGACTTTATGCGAACATCCGAAACACAAAACTGCAGCTTTTAACTGGATCAGACCGTCTTTGGATGGATAAGTTGTCTTAAATAGCGAAGTTTATCCCAAAATTGAGTCAATAATGGATAAAAAACGGTTAGCTTCTGGTTTAATCATTCATTTGTGATGGCTTATCTATGTCTGCAAATGTTCATTTATGTGGAATCTGCTGCTATTTGGAATCTTTTCCAATGTTCAGGGCTCTTTGACTAATACCCTACCAACTCATCGTAACTGGACCAGTCGATGATCTGGATCGATCATGCACACTGGCGTTTGCTGTAAAATGGTACTGCAACCTTGAAATTAAAGCAATTTTGGACTCCAAGCTTTTTGATCCGTGCAAATCGAATTTTCCAGAACTCGAATTCAAGCGATATGTTGACGGCTGTTTTCCGGAAGTTATGACATAACACTTAGTGCGCACAGTGACAATTTTTTGTGTTTTTAGCTCACCTGAGCACGATAGTGCTCATGGTGAGGTATTGTGATACCGCTGTGTCCGGCGTCCGTCGTGCGTCGTCCGTCATCCGTCGTGCGTCAACCTTTGGCTTGTGTGCATTCTAGAGGCCTCATTTTTTGCCCAATCAACCTGAAATTTGCTCAGAATGATTGTCTTGATGAAATCTTGGACAAGTTCGAAATTGGGTCATCTGGGGTCAAATCTTAGAAAAACCTTGTGTGCACTGTAGAGGCCACATTTTTTGCCCAATCAACCTGAAATTTGCTCAGAATGATTGTCTTGATAAAATTTCGGACAAGTTCGAAATTGGGTCATCTGGGGTCAAAAACTAGGTCACGGGGTCAAATCTTAGAAAAACCTTGTGTGCACTCTAGAGGCCACATTTTTTGCTCAATCAACCTGAAATTTGCTCAGAATGATTGTCTTGATAAAATCTCGGACAGGTTCGAAATTGGGTCATCTGGGTCAAAAACTAGGTCACAGGGTCAAATCTTAGAAAAACCTTGTGTGCACTCTAGAGGCCACATTTTTTGCCCAATCAACCTGAAATTTGCTCAGAATGATTGTCTTGATAAAATTTCGAACAAGATTGAAATTGGGTCATCTGGGGTCAAAAACAAGGTCAGGGGGTCAAATCTTAGAAAAACCTTATGTGCACTCTAAACGCCACATTTTTTGCCCAATCGACCTGAAAATTGATCAGAATTATGGTCTTGATAAAATCTCGGACAAGTTCGAAATTGGGTCATCTTGGGTCAAAAACTAGGTCACAGGGTCAAATCTTAGAAAAACCTTGTGTGCACTCTAGAGGCCACATTTTTTGCCCAATCAACCTGAAAATTGATCAGAATGATTGTCTTGATCTATTCTCGGACAAGATCGAAATTGGGTCATCTGGGGTCATAAACTAGGTCATGAGGTAAAATCTTTGTAAAACCTTGTGTGCACTCTAGAGGCCACATTTTTGCCCAATCATTCGGCAATCAACCTGAAAATTGATCAGAATGATTGTCTTGATCAATTCTAGGTCACGAGGTCAAATCTTAGTTAAACCTTGTGTGCACCCTAGAGGTATACAAAAAGTTATATTACCGTATAGCACTTTATTTCTGCGGGGTCCAAATTCTGCGGTTTTTCCAGAAATCAGGCGGGTTAAATTTCTGCGGAATATATTTCTGCGGTCTCTCATTTTGCAAAAACAAAGATTTTATTTCTGCGCTATCAAAACAGTTTGTCAGAATCAGACATAGTTTGAAAGACGATGCTTAGGCCTAAAGAATATTCTAATTACTCCGTTAGGGTAAAGGGGATAATCCCAGTCATTTACCAGTGTCTATAAAGGCGTTATTGGAAACAATGCCGTATACAGATAGGTATGAAAAGAAAGACGTGTCATACTGTTACCAATTAGTCAAACTTGTTAAATCATTGTTTATTGATGAACTAGAATGTTTTATCTACACCTAAGTTAAAGCCGTAGTTACACCATTTTTGAATAGGAGAGCACTCCATTGTTATGATATTTTTCTTTCCATCGGTTGGTAAAAGTATACTTTGTCCATGTACTGACTAAACTTACAGAATAAAATCTACATTCAGGATTAATATTCTGCGGATTTTATTTCTGCGGTGCCGTCCACGACCGCAGAAATAGCAGAAATAAAGTCCCCGCAGAAATAAAGTGCTATACGGTATATCAGGTGAGCGCTTCAGGGCCAATGGCCCTCTTGTTACTGTGTAACTGACTACACACTATCAATAAAATTATCTTTTATGATTGTTTTTAGCTCGACTTTTCGAAGAAAATGAGAGCTTATACTGTCACCCGGGCGTCGGCGTCGGCGTTGGTGTCGGCGTTGGCGTTGGCGTTGCAACCAAGGTTAAAGTTTTTTCAAACATCAATAACTTCCATACTATCAAAGGGATTCAACCCAAACTTGGAATACTTATTCACCATCACACCCTCTACCTTACTATCAGGGCCCATGACCCTGGGACCACTCTATTTGGAGTTATGCCCCCTTTATACTAAGCAACTTAGAAAGTGGAGCGCGCTGTCTTTGGACAGCTCTTGTTTAACTTGCAAGACCTTAGGACGTGTTTAACAAAAAAATAAAGGGATGTAATTCTGACATGTTCGTTGGAAATTTAAATATTTTATTGAAAATTACTTTCAAAAACCTTCCTTGCGAACCTTGCGAACTATAGAAAGTATCATTGTAGATCCTGGTTTGTTTAAAATAGAAATATTGAAATTTGAAAATGTTGCGTTACTTTATGTGGTGAGTGTATTGTAACAGAGTCACTCTCCAGGACAAACAGAAAATCAAGTTTGTGGCAATTATATCACAGCTAATCAAATTGTATTTATCATTAATAGGAGCATGTGAGCCAGAGGATGCCCATATACCATCCAACACCTAATGTGAGTCGAACAGCAAGTCAGCTGAGTGAAGAAGAACAAGTGAAAATAGCAAAACGATTAGGTTTAATTAGTCATTTACCAACTGGAATCTACGATGGCTCATCGAAAAAAGGCAAAGAGTAAGCATGACTTACAGTATGGTAAATCTCCTGTAATTAGATTCACATGACATTGGAATTACATGGGCAATGTCATGAACATTTCAGGGGTGTAAAATTCCACTCGCCCGCTCGCATTGGCGAGTAGCATTTGGCAGCGGGCGAGAGAAAAAAGTTGCCTACTAGTCCTACCGGGCGAGTAAATTATCTGGCAAATGAAAAACAACATATTCAAACTAAATACTGAGGGTTTTTTCTCGGTCCCGATCTGTGCAATAAATTTATAAAATCTGTCAGATCAATGTGAGTTTTTTCATAGTAACTCCGATAAACAGGAAGTTTTCAGACAGGTATGCAAATTAATTGTCAGTGGCGACACTGTTACATCAACACAATTTATAACTGTGTTTTAATTACCGCAGTCTACTGCAATAAGTCAAAGAACGATTTTTAAAGGGTTGTTATTGAATTTTTGGGTCGAAAGTTCATGGAAATGACGATGAAAAATGAGAAAACGAATGAGCATTTCTACATAATGAAAAGGGTAAGTCACAACAAAAGGTGTATGACTAGTAAACATTGGAAAAGAGATGTCTAACTTCTAGTCTAGTCTTGGCTTGCATTGTTTTCATGGGCCGAAAAAGAAGGAAGAGAGTTGGTCTGTAAACTTTAGAGAAAATATCCAGCATTTAAGCAGCCAAGAAATCTTCATTATATATTTGAATCATGTCCAATGTATGAAAGAGACTTTGAAATTTTCATGGTAAAAGGGCTAAACACAGGCAATGTGTCGATCATCAACATGTTGTAGATAACCCTCTTACATCTTCCTTACATAAGACAAACACAGGATGAGTAACATTATCATGAGGGCGAGTAACTTTTTTGGGCTACTAGTCCTACAGGGCGAGTGGAAGAAAAAATAATTTTACACCCCTGCATTTGGCGTGGAAAGATCCACCAACAGATACGAAACAAGATTAGTGTTCACAACATGGCTTGAAAAATTCTGGCGTGGCTTGTATGTCATTAAGGGTGGACTACCTTAAGCTTAACCAAAATGAATAACAGCTGGTTTGAACTTAAAGCCTTTTCCAAACGACAAAGTTTAAGGGTGATCCACTTCAAAAACTGCCACAAATGACAAAATGGATGTTATAAAAGATAGAATTTGTGTAAAATATGGCATAAAAAATATTGAGACAAAAGAGAAACTGCTGGTAATCAGCAGTTTCTTCTTTTTTTCAATGTTTTCCCAAGCCTTTAACATCAGAGACATCAAATCAGGTCTTGTTTGGGAAAGGGTTAAAGCCTTAAACGTGTTACTGACGTCAAAACTATTGACTGTTATAAAAATTTGAGAACTTGTATGCCACTGTTACTAGCTTACATCATTTATCCCTTTCCCAAACAAGACCTGGTTTTGACGTCTAATATAAATGGCTTGGGAAAACATTGAGACAAAAGAAGAAACTGCTGATGACCAGCAGTTTCTCCTTTTGCCTCAATATTTTCTTGGCTATATCACACACAATTCCAATCTTTATTAATCAGCTTTTGAATTAGACCTGCCTAAAATTTTGTCGTTTGGGAAAGGGTTAAAACATAGACAGGAAGTCAGTATTCACATCTTTTGACAATTGTTACAATGTTTTCACATGCTTGCTATTATCTACCTTTTCAAGTAGAGATGTCAAACTTGGTCTTGTTTAGGAAAGGATTAAAATGTAGTTATTCTAGCTCTTTGACTCTCAACCCTGACATTTGATTGAATTAGTTCAAGGGCGGATCTAACAGGCGGGCACTAGCCGGAAATTAAAGTTTGAACATATACCTTTACATATTTAACACATTTAAAGTCGTCATTTGGGCTTGGACACCCCCTGGAAAAAATCCTGGATCCTGCCTGGTTAGTTATGCAATTTTTAGATTCATACTTGATTGATCAGAATTCTCTAGTATTTGATATGCAAACCTATGTGAGGAAGCAGCTTAAGGCTCAGAAAGTATATTTTGGATATGGAATAGTATCAGGGGTGGTTACCGGTTTAAGCTTTCACACACGCAAAAAGGCTGCCGCAGATCAAATGGTGTGGTAAAAAACAAAGCTTGTGAAAGGATCTATATCACAAGCATATGTGACCCGTCACGCTAAAAGGGACCTTATCCGAACTCCAAAAATCCAAATTTTGACAAACTTGTCAGACTCAGCACAGGTCAACCAGATACTGTATTCGAAAAATGAACGTAAAGTAAGATAGGGAAAACATTCCAGATATAAAAAAAAGTACATACAAGTGAAAAATGTCGGCCCTAGTCTGGCTGCGCGGACTGCGCAGACTGACTAGGGTCGATATTTTTCACACACCTGATAAGGTCCCTTTTAGCGCGACGGGTCACATATTTATTTTCTTTCAGATGTGTGATATGTATGGGTGACTTTGTAGTCGGAGAACAACTGAGAATCCTTCCTTGTATGCATTCGTATCATAAAGACTGTATAGATGACTGGCTAATGCGCGCGTTCACGTGTCCCTCGTGCATGGAACCAGTGGACGCCGCATTGTTATCGTCGTACGAGACTAGCTAGCGACGGGTGTGAAACTGTGTGTAGGATCGTTGTGTTTTCAACTTGGATCTATCGCGGAGTTTTGTCGTGAAATTCAAATTGATGATAGATCTAAAGAAAAATGTTATCTCACTATGATTGTGATATTACGGTGAGTTTAATATAGATGTTTGCAATGCAATCTGAATGCAAAAACGGTGATAATGTTGAACATTTTTATTAAACGGAGCTCTAAACGACAGGGAGTGGCGACTTCCTAAATCTGCTAATGCTAATCCAAACCCTATGTTGTGGGTACTCATTAGAATCGTCTCGTTTAGATGATTCTAATGAGTACCCACAACATAGGAGTTGATGGACTAGAAGATGTTAATTGCAGTTTATAGTCCTCCGTTCCTTGTGTAATGTTTAGCTATGTTAGTATTTATGAACTTACAAATGCCATTAGATGAAAACCAGCGACTTAGTACTGATGCAACTTTGTTATGAGTTAAGTCCTTGTTAGATCTGGATCATTTACCATCATCAAATCATAATAATCATGTGGATATATAATGGATAATATTATCTATATGGTGTCTAAGGTCAAGGGAAAGAGTTTTGAAATCATGATCAAGGGATTTTAACAAATCAGTGTTCTCCCCAGCACAATAAATGTAAAAGCCCCACTATTCATGCAATTAAATCAGTGTAATTAACTAATTAATGCTGCTATACCTAAGACTAAGAGAACAGAGTGGGGTGTCCATGGTTGAAGGTCAAATTTTTGAAATCTTGATGAAGGGGTCCAGAGTTCTTTCTGATCTGATTACTTTTGGCAGAAGAGGCTGATCTTGGACTTTTCACTTGTGCTGTTTCCAGGAAGTAGAGTGAAGGTTCTTCAAAACAAAACCTTGCAATTACAGTTATTACTTACAAGGTGAAAAACATGTTAAAAGCTAACATTTCAACATCTTGTATGTATCCATTACCGGAAGAACAAGATCAAGCGGATTAATTTTCCTTACTTCCTTAGTTAAATATTTTGAGAAAGTTAAATCATTCAATGACAAACAAGGAAATAAAGAACATGGTATTTGCAAAGTTTAACCCTTTCAGGAAAGCAAGAACGATAGACTGGTCCAATTTGAAAGCAGCAGCTGCTGACAACAAAATGGGTGTTTTTAGCCTTAGATTTGAAATTTGTGGACCTTTTTGTATAGAAAATATTGAGACAAAAGTAGAAAATTCTGGCTATCAGCATTTTCTTCTTGTGTCTCAATGTTTTCCAATGCCTTTAAGATTAGAGAAGTCAAAAGCAGGCCTAAAGGGAAAGGGTATAGTGCAAGGAAGTAAATTGGTCATATTCTAGATGACTATCATGTTCCTTTTGCTTTTCATTCTATTTTCGGTTTAGTTTATATGAAGGGAGGGCAACGGATGCATGGTATTGTTTTGAATTTATCTGCAAAGTCCAGCGTCTGCTTCATCAATTGGATAATTTCTTAAAATAGTATTTAGGCCCGTAGGAAACAATTTTATATTTGGGGGCTCAAGCCCCTGTGCGGGCCAGTGTATGAATATTGGAGGGGCTAAATTGGATTTTCCCTATAGTTTCAGTGTAAAATAGGACAATTTTGCATTTTTTCGCCAACTTTGGGGGGGGGGGGGGGCTAGCCCCCTGTACCTACGGGCCTGGTATTTCTGCTCGATCTCACACGACACATCATATTGAAAACTTAAAATAGTTGTTTCTGTTAATAGGAGTATTTCATGAATCAATATTCAGGTTAAAAGGACCCTCATGGCTTTGTAGACCAATATAGAATTAGATCAGACGGTGCATATGCCCAGTCTAATCCACTTAGTCTTATCCAGGTCCATTTTGTTCTCTAATAGCTGCTTCATTTCCTGTAGCTACCATGCGAGAGTGGTATGGATCCCAATCAGACTCAAACTGGCACAGGTTGATCTGGAAACATGGTTGTCTCATATGCTATAAGGAACTTTTTGCCAGATCCTGGCTCGATTGTTATTAAGGTAACCCCAAGTCTTGCTTATTAATTTTGACTATTCTAACTGACAAAAAGACCAGTCTTTCTCAAATGATAATTTATTATGTTAGATCCTATTTTCCTATTTAAAGTAAAGCACCAGAATTGTTGTTAATCTCTCCACCAAGGTGTTGTGATATTGTATATACCCTTACAGAGCTACATATAAGAGGAGGGTGATTGCTTTACATAAAATATTTCGTTTGATGTTTAGTATTGTTTATCAAACCCTTTGTTATGGGTGCTCATTTGCATACTCTTATCTGTTGCTCTACACTTAGCTTTGCCTCTAATAAACAGTGGTTTGTTGATATGTCATCG
This sequence comes from Fragum sueziense, assembly GCA_963680895.1. NCBI lineage: Eukaryota > Metazoa > Mollusca > Bivalvia > Cardiida > Cardiidae > Fragum > Fragum sueziense. Next base: position 47,309,813 of record OY804594.1, read on the forward strand.
AAGAAAAAAATCCATTGAATGAAATAGTAAAATGTTTGTCAATGTGATTGTTGGCATAAAGCGGTTGTTGATTAAGTTATCAAATAAATGCAAGGGTATTGCCCAATTTATGAAGTATGTGCTGGAAAGTGGATTTTTTCAAAAGCATTTATCTTGAAGGGAATCGAAAGAATCATGCATGGGAATCGGTTAAGTATATTGCCTAGTATTGTCATAACTAATATACGATAAGACCTTTGTGTGCCTCCCAATCAATTTTAAGTTGGTAACTTTTAGATTTGGTGTTGTTTCTTGTCAGAAAACATGGTGGAAATGAAGTAATTACTTGTAATAAGCATTTTCTTCATTTTCCACTATGTTTTCCAATGCCTTTCTTTAGAGGAGACATCAAAATTTGTATTTATGCCTATATTGGTTATTGTTTTACTACTATAGGTTTTTGTTGAGAAATAAAGCATAATCTGTTCATATATAGATCTCAAGATAATTTGACATTCTTCTCATAAAAAATTCTTTAATATGGTCACCAAATTTATAAGGGAATTTTGAGGCGTTCTATGTGAAAAACTGATTTACATAAAGCTTTTTGAATAGTATTTACGCATTAAAACATTGTGGAACAGAAGAAATTGCTCAATTTGAGCAATTTGTTCTTTTCCCATAATGTTGTCATCCACAATTATTTGTATTTATACAAATGCAAATTTTATGTTTATGAAAGACACTTGGCCACTGCAGCTTCAGATTATTCTGTGGAGAACCCTGATGACTATCATAAGGATGACATGAATGTTGTTATGAAGATTTATTGAAAATATTATTGTTGAACCATATTGATATGCAATGATTTGTTTAAATTAAACAACATGACAGGTCTGCATTAGGAGTATGTGTATTGCATTGTAGTGTAGTTTGGAGTTCCTATTGCTATTTCGCACAATAGGGCTGGGCTATACCGAGTTTTCTCTCCAAATTATGTCCAAGATGACAAAATTAATTTGATAGACAAAAGAGTGGGTAGAAAACCTTTCCCAAATGACAAAATTCCTAGGATTTGAAAGCTGTTGCAAAAGATAAAATGGGTGTTTATCAAAAATAAGATTTCAGTGCAATATAGCATAGAAATTATTAAGGCAAAAGGAGAAAATGCTGGTTACCCACATTTTCTTCTCTTGCCCCAATGATTTCCCAAGCCTCCTGTATTAGGCTTGTCAAAAAATGTTTGGGAATGGGTCAAGACAGAATTGCTCGGACCTCTTCTTAACTGTGTTGTTTCGGAAAGGGTTGAAAAAGTCAAAGAAAATTTTAGAAAATGCAATAATGATTAGTCCTAAAAGTATTCCTGTCATGTTATTTAAAATGAATTTTATGTACATGTATATGTATGTAATGATAGACTAACTCTAACATGGTACTGATTTGCATGAGCGATAAATTTTTTATGCCCCCATATCGAGAGATCGGGGGCATGTTGTTTCACTCATGTCCGTCTGTCCGTCCGTCCGTCCGTCTGTCTGTCCGAAAACTTAACATGAAAACTTGACATTGGCCTTTTCTCCAAAAGTATTCAACATACAAAGCTCAAATTTGGTATGTGACTTCCTTTGAATGATAGCTATCTGTTCCATGCAATTTGACTTTCCTCAAGGTCATCCGTTAACCCTTATCAACCCTTTACTCTACGAAAACTTAACATTTTACTCCGAAAACTTAACATTTACCTTTCCTCCAAAAGTATTTGACATGCAAAGCTCAAATTTGGTATGCAACTTCCTTTCAATGATAGCTATCTGTTTCATGCAATTTGACCTTTCTCAAGGTCATCCGTTTACCCTTATCAACCCTTTACTCTACGAAAACTTAACATTTTACAAAAATGGCCATTTCGGGGGCATTTGTGTTTCACAAACACATCTTATTTCATCTTGTGACAAGCGATTTCTTCATTTCCCACTGTTTTCTACCCAGAAAGATAAAAAATGTGAAGCTTCATTCATTTGAAATTGTTGTGTGCAACATCGTTGAATTTGGACAAGTTTAAAGTTTTGCCGTCTGGTAATAGGTTAAATGGTTAAGTGCCATGTTATTGTGGAAGTCTTATCAACTAGCAGTGTTGTGATTTGTATAAAATGTTTGAAATGTTGAGAAAAATAACTTACTCCATAACTCACAGAGCTACAGATAAGAGAAGGTAAATGCATTCTATATTTCCTTGGTAACTCATTACCTTACATATCGTAGTTGTAAATGCAAAACACAGTATCTCGATTTTGGAAAATTTTAAAGGGGATGAAAAAAGGTGTAATAACTTTTCCCAAACTGAAAGGATTTAGAACCTACTTGAAATTTGGTCATATTGTTCACAAATAAAGTGTCATTCGTAGTGATCAGTAAAAATACTGCAAAACCTGCAAGAAGTGTCTTAACTGGGCACACAAGATTTGACTTTGAAAATCGCAAAAAAAGACATACGAGGTTTTGCATTTACACCGACGATGTACCTCTTCTGATGACGATGTACCTCTTTTGATGCCGCACAAGATAAAGGCTTTGACAAACATTTCTTCATTTCCCACAATGTTTGTCTACGGAGAAAAACGAAGAACTGTAAAATTTCTATCACTTGAAATTGTCATATGGGACAACTTGAAATTTGACCAGTCTAAAAATTCTAAAGTTGCCATCTGGTAAAGGGTGAAGTTTGAAAATGTGGTAACCATAGCTTGGACAAGCTGTAGTTGCAGCACTTTCAAATATAAACAAAGCCTTAGTATTTCAAATACAAACATTATATTGTGGGTACTCATTTGAATTGTCTAATTTGAATGTTTTGATTTCAATTTGTACCAGCCACATATGTAGTTTCTTAACCCTTTCCCACATAGCAAAATTTTAGGGAGGTCCAATTTGAAAGCTGCTGCAGAAGACGAAATAGATGATCACAAAAGGCCAAAATATTTATGTTATAGCCCAGAAAATATTGAGGCAAAAGGAGAAACTGCTGGTTATCAGCAGTTTCTTCTTTTGTCTCAATGTTTTCCCAAGTCTATTCTATCAAGGATGTCAAAACAAGGTCTTGTTTGGGAAAGGGTTTAAATAATAGATGAAATATTGCAATTTGAGCTTGCTTACAGCTCACAATAAATGACCTGGCAGAGCATCTCTAGCTTATATCCAGGGATGCTTTGCCAGGTCATATATCATGAGCTATACCTTCTCTTATTTGTAGCTATGACATACACACACTTTAAATTGTTTTGTAATTTTGTTTCACTTTGCATTTTTGTTTTGTTGTAGGAAAATCTTAGAGAGTGTATTTTTTTCTCAGTATTCAAACTTTAAAGATTGATGTTTAGTTTACAGCAGTCTGACTAGATTTTTGTTAAAATATCAAACTGTTTTGGAAAGGATTTACAATGTTTCAGAAATGTGTGCTTATCTTATGGACAACAATGCTTTGTCTAAAATTTTATCATCTGACCAACATTATAATTATCGTCTCTTTTTAACAAAAACTCTGTAACTGCAGCTTATTTTAAGCTACAGTTACGAGGTTTTCATTGAAAAGCAGCGATATTGTAACCTTAGAAATGAAGATAGGTAGTCTTCTGTACCATTGCATTGCTTGAAACAAAATGCATAAGAAAATGAACGTGCAAAGGGCATAAAGCCATTTTGAAGGTGCTTTTATATTTCATAGCTTTAGACAAGAGGAAATGATGGCATTCTAATTCAATGGTTTTTATCCAAACTATATTTTGTGGAATCTTTTGATTGAATGAATGGGGATAACTGGGTATTGCATCATTTAGCCCACCACCACACAGTGATGCCTTTTGACTCTCTCACAAGACAAGAGGGCCAAGATGGCCCTGCATCGCTCACCTGAGAGGAATTTGAGACAAACATCTTTCAAACTTCAAACTTACACTTTTTACATGACCTAGATACCATCAAGATAAACATTCTGAACAATTTTCACAATGATGAGTAAATATTTAGGTTCTTACAGCAAAAATAAGATTTGACCTTTTGACCTAAACTGACACGATTTAAAAACGCAAAAAGTACTTTAGAAATAACAGAATGATATCAGATGACATAACCAATGTATAGCCTTGTGTAATTGTAATGTAACAATTGTAAACATAACAGGAAATAAAATGACATGTCACGAATAATAGGCCTATCTGAGTGGACGTCCGTTTTAGCGCTGCCTCTAAAGGCGATGACGTTGGGTGAGTGGCTGGCATGAGAAGACGACTGCGAACCCGGTGTTCTCGCAGACGATTTATCACCATTTCACGATGTACCGACAGCCCTCAATTACCAACTATAGCATTTGCTGTAGACTGGGCCGTCACAAATCTGTTTCGTAAGTGACGTTAACGTATACAATTCTCTTGACGTACAGTTGTTACACGTAGCTGACAGGGACAGAGGTGGTCTGCATGTGTTCCCTTGTCGTTTACACGTCCCGATAACCTTGAAACAGTCTAGTCGGCTACATTAAGGCGTCTAGCTACCTCCATTTGCAAAACATCGCTGACCAAGAGCCCCTAAACTTGGTTCCTTTGTGCCAAAATAAGCCTCGGCATTTTACATACGAAAATTATCCGTAGTTGTTGTGTGTTTTCGAAGAGTAAATTAAAATGGCAGAGTGCACACAAAAAATCTAAGTGATTTTAGACGTTGCCTGAATGCACGAGACACATAAGCATTTTGGGATGGGCGGTTAAGATGTCTGCGTAGTTTACAGAAGACACAACAATATTGGTAGCATGTGAAGGGTATACATTAACTCAGGAATGTCCCCAAATATGGTACTGTTTGAAACTGCGGGAAAGGAATGGTTATTGAAAATGTCTTTTGCGTTTTTAAATCGTGTCAGTTTAGTTTTTTACCTAACATTAGCCACTTTCTACATGACCCATTTATCATCAAGATAAGCAATTCTGAACTATTTTCACAATGATGAATAAATAATTTGATTTTTCAGAGCAAAAACAAAATTTGACCTAGGTTTTGAACACCCATGACCTACTTTATACGTGCCCCATATGGTCTAAATAAACATTCCGAACAATTTTCACCATCATTCAGATATCATTATGGTTCTAAATGCAGAAACAAGATTTGACCTATTGACCTAGTTTCTGACCTCACATGACCCACTTTTAAAATGACCCAGGTTTCATCAAGATAATTATTCTGAACAATTTTCACAATGATAAAGTAAATATTTTGGTTCCTATAGTAAAAACAAGATTTGACCTAGTAACCTAGTTTTAGACCTCGCATGACCCACTTTTCACATCACCAAGATATCATCAGGATAAACATTCTGAACAATTTTTGCAATTATAAAGTAAATATTTTGGTTCTCAGGGCAAAAACAAATTTTGACCTAGTGACCTAGTTTTGAGCCTCGAATGACCTGCTATTCATATCACCAAGATATGATCAAGATAAACATTCTGAACTTTCACAATGATTGAGGAAATATTTTGGTTCTGACAGGAAAAACAAGATTTGACCTAGTTTCTGACCTCACATGACCTACTTTACAAATGACCCAGATATCATCAAGATAAATATTCTTTATTTCACAGCGATAAAGTAAATATTTTGGTTCCTATAGTAAAAACAAGATTTGACCTAGTAACCTAGTTTTAGACCTCGCATGACCCACTTTTCACATCACCAAGATATCATTAAGATAAACATTCTGATCAATTTTTGCAATGATAAAGTAAATATTTTGGTTCTTAGGGCAAAAACAAAATTTGACCTAATGACCTAGTTTTTAACCTCAAATGACCTGCTATTCATATCACCAAGGTATCATCAAGATAAACATTCCGAACTTTCACAATGATTCAGTAAATATTTTGGTTCTTACAGAAAAAACAAGTTTTGACCTATTGACCTAGTTTCTGACCTCACATGACCCACTTTCAAAATGACCCAGATTTGGTCAAGATAAACATTCTGAACAATTTTTACAATGTTTAAGTATATATTTCCGTTCTGAAAGCAAAACCAAGATTTGACAGAATGACCTAGTTTTTGACCTTACATGACCCATACTTTGTACATAAGCTAGATATCAAGATAAGTATTTAGGATAGTTTTGACAAAGTTTTGGAACTAAATTGGCATCTCTAGAGCAAAAGGAAGGATTCTGTAATATTTGACCTTGTGACCTAGTTTTTGACTTTTGACCTTGCATGACCCACCTTTGATCATGACCAAGATATCATCAAGATAAAGATTTAGGACAATTTTGACAAAGTTTGGGCCAAAATTGGCACTTCCAGAGCAAAAGGGAGGATTTTACAAGATTTGGCCTCATGACCTAGTTTATGACCTGGCATGATCCACTTCTTGACATGGCCTAAATATCATCAAGATAAACATTCAGGATAATTTGGGGAAAGTTTGGGCCAAAACTGGCATGTCCAGAACAAACTGAAGGATTTTAAAAGATTTGACCCAGTGACCTAGTTTTTGACCTCCCATGACCCACTTTTTATCATTTCATAGATACCATCAAGATAAACATTGAGGACAATTTTGACAAAGTTTGGACCAAAATCGGCACTTCCAGAGCAAAAGAAAGGATTTTGTAAGATTTGACCTCTTGACCTAATTAATGACCTAGCATGACCCACTTCTTGACTTGACCTTGATATCATCAAGATAAACATTCATGACAATTTCTACAAAGTTTGGATGAAAATTGGCATTTCTAGTGAAAAAAGATGGATTTTACAACATTTGACCTAGTGACCTAATTTTGACCTGGCTTGACCTATTTTTCATCATGACCTAATGATCATCAAGATAAATTTTCTGATCAATTTTCACAACAATTGAGCAAAAAGTGTGGCCCCTAGAGCAGAAAGAAGATTTGACCTAGTGACCTACTTTTTGACCCCATTATGGCCCCGATTCCAATTCTTTGAAGTATTTTGAAAAAGCATGACCCATAGATCATATGTGTGAAATATTATTGAATTCTGCCCAGTACTTTAGGAGGAGAAGATATTTTTATGCTCCCCAAAGGGAGAGCATATAGTCGCCGCTTCGTCCGTCCGTCCGTCCGTCCGTCATTCCGTCCGTCCGTCCGTCCGTCCGACCGAAGCGATTTCTCTATAACCCTTGGGTCAAATCAAATGAAACTTACCATGTGAACTCCCTATGACATAATGCCGATGTACTTTTCCCAGTTTTTGGATTTGAGGCCTCGTCATGGGAAAAGGGGACTTAAGGTCAAATACACTATTTCTCTAATTTCTCATAGTCTAATGGTCAGAATTTGATGAAATTTCATATTTGAGTAGCAAATCAGATGCCCTTGACAATAAACTACTTTAAATTTGCGTATAAAAAGTATGTCATGGAAAAAGGGGGCTTAATGTTTGTTAGCTTAATCTTAGCTCTGCATGGCATACATTTATTGTGACAATGCCTTAATCGGGGAGCATTGTCCGTCTCTGACGGCTCTTGTTGTGAAAAGTTGACGGATGGACAGATGGACAGATAGACAGTTAGACAGATAGACAGACAGATGCCGGACAACAGACCAATCACAATACCTCACCTCGAGCACTTCATGCTCAGGTGAGCTAAAAAGGCTTGAAAAACATCGTGGAAAATGTAGAAATTGCTTAGACAAGCAATTTCTTCATTTTCCACAATGTTTTCCCAACTCAAAACAGAAATAATTCTAATATATCATCAACTTGAAATTGTCGTCTGCAAGCCTTTCAAATACGATTGGTCCAAAATTGTCATTTGGTAATGGGTTAAGCGGAGGCTATAGTGCAGTTGGTGGTGCATCAGCCTCCCATTGATGAGGTCGTGGGTTTGATTCCTGGCTGTGACACCTGGTCTTCCACCAATGTTGGAATAATTGTAAACCTACGTGCCACATAGTATGCAGGGTTCTCCGCAGAATATTTTGAAGCTGTAGTGGCAAATTATATGAGAATTTGTAAACATTGAAAGCATATAATTGTGAGTGAAAACATTATGGAAAAAGAAGAAATTGCTCATCTTGAGCAATTTCTTCTTTTCCCATAATATTTTTACTCTTAACTATTACATTTGCAATGACAAAAATGTATTATTCAACAGTGTTTGGCATGAAATACCTCAAAATGCCTCTATTTGGTAACCATTTTGAAGAAATTAAGCGGTGGGGTAGTTATGAAGCTGTAGGGGCATTACACTGATTTACATGAAGCTGTAGTGGGGCCGATACAGCTTATTGAGCTGGGAAGAACACTGGTATGTGGGCAAGCAGCAGGAGGCATGGAAAGGATGTTTTGGTAGTTCTGGTGAGATAAACAACAGGAACCCATGGTTAGGTGCTTCAGCCGCTGTAATATTACCATGATAGTTGAAAGAGGCATTTAACCTCATTCAATCAATCAATTAATCACCTCTTTCAACTGATATGGCCATGGCCATATCATGGCAGCTGGAACATGGAGTCAAATCAAATGAGGACCCAAAATGTAGGGTTTGGATGAGAAGCAATCTGGTATGGTTAAATCGCGGTGGCTTGAGCACCTAACTGTTGATTTCTGATAGCACTACCACAATATCCAAACTGAGCCTCCAGCTGCTCTCTCACATAGATGATTCACACCCATTGGTGAGACAAATGACTTGTCAGATTGGATACTGGCTGAGCTGGGGTTCAAACTCACGACCCCTGGATTGACAGACTCCTATGTTATCGATTGAGCTATATGGGCTCTGCCCGAAAACAATGAAGCTTTTTGACATACTTAATACAAAAATCATGGGAAATATTGAGGCAAAAGAAAAAAATGCTGATAACAAGCATTTCATATTTTTTGTCTCAAAATTTTCTATATAGTGTTCACAAATTCTGTATCAAAATCCATTTTGTCGTCTTCAGCAGCTCTCAAATTAGAACAGTCCAAATTGTTGCCATTTGGCAAAGGGTTTAAAGTGCAATTTCATCCTCTTGTGTAAAGCTCTGTAAATTATTTATTCAATTTTATTTATCTTTTCGCTACTTTCCTCTCAATTCTTGCCTATCCTTTTCACATTTTGTTTGTTATTATTGAAACATTAAACTTGCTTCACTTGAAAAAAGTGCATTTTGTTTTATTTTATGAACATTGCTTATTATGCTATGTTGTATTAAGAAACAGAAATAAATAAAATATTGAATAAAATATTTGTTGTTAACATGTTATTCATGAATTAAACAAGGGCTGTCTCTGGACAGCAAAGCGTGACTATCAAGTGCTGGATAAGGACAGCAAAGCACGACTATCAAGTGCTGGGTAGTGAAAAATTCTAAGTCAGAAACACACCCTATTACCGGCTATCACTACAGCAGTTGCTAACCTTGGGCAGTATCATCTATAAATAGCGCGTGAACTGGGTAGGTCATACTTTTTCCATATTTGTTTTGTGTAAAAGCGTTTCTCAGCTATAATTTGTAGTGCCCTTGGCTAGCCATACATTTGAGCACCTACATGTCAAATATTAGCACAGAGAGTCATCAAACAAAAAATAATTCACTAACAAAGTCGAAACTTCACATATTTGCATATAAAATTCATCTTTCCATGCAAATAGCAGAAAAACACTGAAGCAAATGTTAGATTTTTTTTTACAAAATGGATATCTAGTATATTATCTACCAACTAATTGCTTGTGAAGACAATCAACTATTCCGTTATGTCGTTATAGTCAAACAAAGTTTGGTGAGCTACAAATTTATGCAATCACGAACAGCACGTAGGGGGATCACGGACAGGAGATGCGTACTTGAAATAGGCAATCACAGACAGCATAAATGATACTATTTTGCTTGTCTATGTACAATTCTTTTTCATTATCCAAGTGATCATGGTGTGAAATATTTAAATTTGCTGATGATAATTATAACAATACATGAATGCTGGTACTTTTGTTTGATAAAAGAGCATCAGATAAGAATAAGCTATATATGAAGCAAGAACTTCCCAGGAATCCACGGTTAGGTGCTCCAGCCACTGCAATATGGCCATAGCGGTTTAAAACGGCATTACATCTCATGAAATCAAATCATAGGCCCGATTGTATCAACGCTGTTTAGCACAAACAAAATATTTTACTGATTTGTTCAAATTTTCCGATGTGAATAATCGAAAAATAACCGAATCAGATACTTGGCCATTTGGTTAACTCTAGCCGGCGTTTATAAAATCAGGCACAGACTAACTTTAAAAAATACATTCAACATTAGATCCTATGCTCAAAAATACCATTGCGTTATTCGTCTATTATAGCAATATAAATTTAAGTTTTAAAATTGTGAGTTTCCGCTTTATCTAATTATTGCTTATGAACTCGATTATTTGCAGGGGAATTTAATAAGAGTTTTAATTATGAACACTATTTGGAGGATAATTACTGACCTTGACCGGGAAATTTTACTAGCCAAATATCAGAATGGTCATTTATATTGTCCAGTAAGATTAACCCAAGACATCTGCATATGTAATGACCCCACTTGTTAAGGTTAAGGCACTCAACTAACGGACTTTGCACACGAAAATTAAGTTGTCCCGGGTTAATTTGAGTGGACAATACAGCGATGTCGTTGTTATTTATTTGATATTAAAATCAGATAAATGGAGGATGTTTTTATCCAGTTAACCGTGGCGCAATTTTGGTGAAACAATAGTGCATCGTATGTGTTGTTATAAAATCTCGTATGTGGCCATAGTTGCGAGACTTTATAACTTAAGGCCTACACTGACGGTTTGTCAATACTTATAACGGTAACTCTAGTGTACTTTTAGCACAGAGTTCATTGCTATTGATATTAATATAGGAAATGGAATCTTATGGTTAATAGGGTTAAATCTTCCGCTATAAATAGAATGGTCCAAGCGGTTTTAGCTGTTAAAAATCTCGTAACCACGGCTTCATTCAAGCTGCAGTTGTGTGGTTTTAGAATCATACGGACAAAGCTCTTTTGTTTGTCCGAGATTCCGTGCGGTTTGCTTTATAAAGAGTATTTGCTGCAACATGTATCTGTTTAAGCCGAGTCCAGTTAACGTCGGAGTCTGTCAATCCAGGGGTCGCGAGTTCGAACCCCAGGCCGACCAGTATCTATTCTTACACTTGACAAAAGTCATTTGTCTCTCACCAATGGGTGTGAATCATCTATGTGAGAGCGCAGCTGGAGGCTGGGTACTTTTATTGAGAGGTCTATTTGTCCAATGACCACTCGGCTTTTCTTCACCATGCAAGGTGAAACATAACACAGAATAAAGAAATAAACATTTTTAAATATTTCCAAAAAATGCCTCTTTTTACGGAGTTATCTGTACATGTCGGATCGTTTTGATTGTACAAAATCAATTTTCATATGATTTAGGTATAGATCTAACAATACAGCTCGAGATATTTATCAATTTTCATGTTTTGAAAATTGAGTTTTCCATTTCAGACGTTTAGGGAGATTTCTCGCCTTATCAATAGAGATCCTTACCTAGCTGACTGATCTTTGATCCTTCACTAGTTTCTGTATTCACTTACCTAGGCTAGTTGCAATCATGTGCTTTATGTAGACAATCATGATGTTTTATCGATATCAACAGATTCTTGCTTGATAATCCGTTATCACCGATATCTCTTCTTCGTTTCTCAATGAGGCCAAACGCTGAACATTGAAAGCGCATCTGTCTCTCATTCGAGAGAACCCGGGTTCGATCCCCGGCCGTGGCAAATATCTTTTCTAACTAATGTTACCCACCAATGGTTTGATATTGTTAACCTATGTGGGCGAGCAGCTGGAGGCTCGGTTAGTCTATTGTGTTAGTACTTGTATGAGAAACAACAGGAATCCATGGTTAGGCGCTCATGGTGCCGCGATATAACCATGGCAGTTGAAAACGGCGTAAAACCACAATAAACCAAATCGTTTCGCAATGAAAAATACAAATTTGCACCGCGCAAATCATTCGATCGAAATGTTTGAAGATTCATTGACCGACTTTGAAATAGCAGGATTCATATACATATATTTGCGTGGGTTCCATCTATTTAAGTTAAGTCTGACTAAATGACATTTAACCCCGTTAAAAATATTACAGTCATATTGTGTGCCTGAAACAGCGACGACGTTATGTAAAATCCACAATTTTCACTGTAAAGTATATGTAGTTTTTTAAGGTTTGCAACCCATCATTAGCACTAAAGAGCCAGAGGTGAATTTGATAAGTACCAGTAATTCCTAAACTGTGTTACATTTCCATTCTAAACATAACCATTTTGAACGGTTTAGAGTTTTGAATCAATGCATACTTACGGAAATATTTGACAGAAATGTTCAAAATTACCTCCGCTGCATATGAATATAGAGTAAAGTAATATTTGTAAATTATTTTCCTTTTTGAAGCATAATCTTGAAATCCGGCACGTTGAGTCAACTTATAAGACGTGTATTTACAAATGTGTGTAATTTGATGCATTTCGTACGGCTAAAAAGTGGTGTTTTTAATGATGGAATGTATACCTTAACCGACAAACTATCATCTACAACTAATGGTTGCATACGTCCTTCAATTTTGTGTTACTCAGCTTCAACCATATCTAGATGATTTCTATGTCTATAATTCAGAAATTGGCTAGTCTATCAAGAAATGGTGTTAATTCATTACTTATGCTCCTTTCAGGCAACTTCTTGTTGAAAGAGATGCCGCTTTTCCAACAAGACATATTGTTCTGTGTTGCCATTAACTTATGTCCGGGTTTGCCATTCAAATTTTCAATATGCTGTTCGTGATAGCCAAATCGGCATCAGTGTTTAGTTTTAAACGGTCAGTCTGAAGTTAATTCAATTCAGACAGTTCTCTAAATTTACATAGTGTAAGAAAATTGATTGACTATTTTAATAGTTATATTAATTCTAATGATCGTCTTATCATTTTCTCATTATATGGACTGAAAGTTGGATTTTACGTAAAAAAATATGACGCTACGACTTTGTCGCTTAATAATTGTGTTGTTTAGGGATTCTTTGGGCTAATATTTATCATGTAGGTGCTCAAATGTATGGCCAGCCGAGTGCACTACGAATATAGCTGAGAAAGGCTTTAACACAAAAGCAAAGATGGAAAAAGTATGACCTACCCAGTACACCCGCTATTTATAGATGATACTGCCCAAGGTTAGCAACTGCTGTAGTGATAGCCGGTAATAGGGTGTGAGAAAAGGGTAATAATTCCGCTAAGTTACATGCTACAGTAACAAATCTTTGCCTAGAGGCTGATATTATGGTCACAGAGGCATGTGCAAAGTTTCAAAGCATTCAGCAATAGCATTAGTAGAAACAGATTTGAGAAACTAGCACATGAAAACTTAGTCAAAGCATTACACCAACGCCAACGCCCGGGCGACTAGAAAAATGGCTGCCCCCATATTCTACGAATAGTTGCGCAAAAAACAAAATGAGGTAAACTATAACCCATTCCCAAACAAGACCTAGCAGGGTTGCCACTAGTCAGAGGAAATAAAATTCCCTGACAATTCCCTGACATTTCCCTGACAAAATTGGAAAATTCCCTGACATTTTTCATCACAGTAATTTCGCGGTAACTTGCGAAGTCTTGAGAGAATTTTCAAAGGCGTTGTTCAAATAATTTATTATATGGCACTGCATCTTATTTTTAGCTCCACTGGCCTTTCAGGCCAGCGGGCTATTGTCATGGCGATGTGTCCGTCGTGCGTCAGTGCGTCCGTAAACTTTTTCTTTAAAAATCTTCTTATGGATGGATTTCAACCAAACTTCACAGGAATGATCCTTGGGTGACCCTCTCTCAGATTCCTTCAAAGAATTTTGATCAAACCAGAATAACTTGAGTTATCTGCCCTTGAATGTCAATAATAGCTGGTTTTGACTTTATTTTTGCTCTAAAATCTACAAATATCAACCAATCAAGTCAAAACTTGGACAGATTATATATAAGCATAATATCCTGCCTGGGTGTAATTTTCAGCTTGATCGGAATTTCATATCATGAGTTATGTGCCCTTGAAATTGACAAAATTGCTATTTTCGGCTCTATTTGACATGTTTTCACTCTAGCAACTTCAAATATTCACAAATCTAGACAAAACTTTGACAAAATGTTGGGGACTATAAGATCTTGCTTTGGTGTAATTTTCAGCTTGATCTTAATTTTACATCATGAGTTATGTGCCCTTGAAATTGACAAAATTACCATTTTCGGCTCTATTTTTACTTTGTTTTCACTCTAGCAACTACAAATACTGATTAATCAAGACATAACTTGTACAGAATAATTGGTGACCATAAGATCTTGCCTTGGTATAATTTTCAGCTTGATCTGAATTTTATATCATGAGTTATGTGCCCTTGAAATTGACAAAATTGCCATTTTCGGCTCTTATTTTGACTTTTCCAATTTTATAATTGTTGCATACGACAATTTTAAGTTGATGAACTTTTAAAAATCTTTCCATTTCAGGTAAGAAAACATTGCGGAGATTGAAGAAATTGCTTGTCATGAGCATTTTTTTCATTTTTCACAATATTTTTCAAAGCCTTGATTTTGTGGTGTGTTGAAAGGTGTCACTGTGTGGTAATGGGTTGGTGTATGACCGATTTAAAAAAAGGTTGGAAGCAGAGAAGGCGGGAAAATGACATGGATGTGATGAATTTGAAAAATCTTTTTTTAAAGTTGGCTGATAAAATTGACAACCAATGCATTTTTTCTTAAAAAAGAAATATCTAGATTTACCACTTCAAGCTAATGTCTGACATTTTTCCGCCTTCACTGCTTTAAGCTGAAATCACTTGAAATTGTCCTCAAAATCATTTTAGATTTGGCTACTCTAAACTTTTCATGTTTGGGAAATGTTTGAAGCGAGCTACTTAAGACTAATCAATGGATGCCAAAAGAAGAAAATGTGCATTTTATAGCATAGAAAATATTGAGGAAAAAATGAGAAAATATTGGTTATTATCCAGGGTTTCAGCTAGCCTGGGTCCAGTTGTCAATATATAATTTTGTCAATAAGATAACGCATAAAAAATCAATACCCGTTACATATTTTGGCACCCGTTTTTGACCGGAGAAAGTAAAGAGGGAAAAACGATCAGACTGGAACCCAGTCTAGGTTTCAACTGGCTTTCAAATCTAGGGGTAAAAACCATAATTTTACAGCATGTTTGTACCCCCTCTGCAAGAGACATATAATAGACCATAAGAAAGCTTGCAAAAACTGGAGGTACAAGATCCAATTTGGGGTAAAAAAGAAGAAAAAAAAAAGAAAACATTTTGGTTTTATGGAAACCCTGTTATTATCAGTTGCTTCCTCTGTTTCAAAGTTCCCAAATTTTTTCATCTGGAGACATGAAACCTAGTTTTGTGTGGGAAATGGTTAATTTAAAGCTTTAACCCTTTCCCCAGTGCCACAGTTTGGTAAAAATACAATATGTGTACAATGTAGATTGTAGACGGAAAGTAAAGTGGGAAAAGGAGAAAATGTGGGTTATCAGCATCTTGAATTCTTCTTTTACCTCAATGTTTTACCAAGCCTTTTCTGTAAGATGTGCCTAAAATGTCGATGTTTTTGGAAAGTGTCGTTTTTGGAAAGGGTTAAGGCAGAGCTTATGAAAAAAGAGAAGAAAGTATTCAATAACACCATGATATCATACCTAATCCAAAAAACTTCCATTACAAAAGCTGTTGCAGGCAACACAATTGATGTTAATAATGATAGAATATGTGTATGATATACTAGTACAGGAAATATTGAATCAAAAGGAGATATCATAATGCTGATAATCATCATTTTCTTCTTTTGTCTCAATGTTTTTCCAAGCCCTGTCTATAAGGCGTGTCCAAAGCAGGTATTGTCTGGGAAAGAGTTAAATACATGTAATATTTATTCTTGTCATTATACAATGTACATGTATGTGCATATACATTCATTATTGAATTGTTAATTATTTAAATAAAAATAGTGATTTCAGGATGTGTTCTTAGATTTCTCATGCTTATCACGGAATGTAACATCCGATGATTTTATTGGTTTAGTGCAATATTGTTGTAAATGTGTAAATGAAATTTATATTTTCATACAATTACATCAAATTTACATTTAAATCAGTTTCATCTTCATTAAGACAGATATTCTATTGGTGGCAGAAAGCTTAAATTCGCAGATTCTAAAGTCTGATTACTTGTGTCCTTGCCACAATAAAAGATGACGACTACTCAAACTACTCATGGTATTGAAATCCCTTAAGATAAACAAATGAAACACATATTGAGAAAAGATAAAATGTTGTTTCTCATCATTTTCTCTTCTCGATCAATGTTTTGAATAATTATGATGTGAGAAAGAATTTACTTTGTGACGTCAAACACTTATCAGGACTGACTCAGGAAATTTCCCACTTAGTGTCAATGCGGGTAAATACGGACGCTATTTACACGTCGGTGATTCACTAGGCCGTGTGCTTTACCTGCTGGTCCCACAAGACCGGGTACCAGTTTTTTGGGTCGGCCAATATCTTGTCTTGACGCTGGTGATCGCGGAAAGACGATATATTGACAGAAACGCATGAAAAACGGCAAAAATGAGCATGATGTAAAATCGGGTAAATACGGACGAGGTAGGGAAAGTGCGGACATAGGGTGAGAAAATACGGACACTATATGAAACTATATAAAACAGATAGGGATAATACGGACACATAATTGTTGTTAGAAACATGATTTTTCGGTTAAATACGGACGTTTTTGACACGTCGGCGATTCATTAAGCAGCTTTCCTCACTTGCTCGTCCTGTAAGACTGGGTCATATTACTTCACCCACAATTACCGTCGCGTTCACAAAATACCTGCTCCGCCCGTACGAAAGGCCATTGCAAAAATGGAGTCCGTATTTTCCCTACCCTAGCAAAATAGGTGGTAAAATACGGACAGTTCATATTTTGGCTTGTTTTTCAAAATTCATCATTTTCTCAGGGTAAACAACTGTATAGGGTCAAATCTGAATGATTTATGAATTGTTTAAGACATAACCAGCATCAGAGAAGTCAGTAAAACTAGCTTTATGAATGTAATGATTTTTTATGTTTTGAATGCTCCCACAGTTTCAAGTCTCGTCAGAAAATGTAGGAAAACAGGGGATGCTTCGAATGAACAAAAAATTACGTTGTTTCAAACAATTAATAACGATTGCTTTACAAACTAAAGAGTTATAGAATGGTTAAAATTTAAACAGAATCGGTCCGTTTTTATGACTCTACGGTAGAAAATCCTGATATAGACGCTCAAAGTGAGATGTCCGTATTACCCGCCTGTCCGTATTTACCCGAACTGACCCTATATACCCGGCCCATGGTGTGCGAATGCAGGAGCAGGTATTATCTCGGTCTGTGCGTCCATCCTAGGTGAATGTGATTCTCGCTACAGTTTTTGGTAGAATCTGGATAAAAATGTTACTGTCATTGTGCATGTCGACGGGGTTTTGTCATTGGATGCTGTGGTAAACTGTATCGAAATCGTACTTCGAGAGGTTCATTCCCGATCCTAACTCACTCAACAGCGAATCCCATGGTTTCTTCAATCATTCAAGCGAAAACATTCATTATGAATGTTTGGAGAAACCATGTATTGTGGTGCGAATTGAGTTACAACCAGGAATAGCCCTCTTAACCCATTACCACACAATGACTTTTTGACTCCCCACAAAATAATGGCCATGGAAAACATCATGCAAAATAAAGAAATTGCTTGTGACAAGCAATTTCTTCATTTCCCACTATGTTTTCCATCCAAAAAGACGTGAAAATTAAAAATTCCATTCACTTAAAAATGTCGTCTGCAAAATCTTTGAATTTGGACAAGTCTAAATTTATAAGACTGTTTGGTAATGGGTTAACATGTTAAAGACGTGTATGGTTGGTTCACTTTATATCGTCAAAATCCGTAGAGTATTAGCTGAGAAATTACACAAAACATACTTGAAGCAGACGATTTTCGGTGTGAACGCTTCCCAAAGGTCACGTGGTTACCCACCGTGCGGAAGGGTTCGCATTGCGTTACAGCCTTGGTCGTACGTACGTCCATCTGTCCAATTGCTGATTTCTGTCTACACACTCCGGCATTTTGAATTGACACACGTAGGCCTAATACATGTACCAATGATGTCTAGGTGTTCACTCGTTAACCATTACCAAACAGCGAAAATTTAGCCTAGTCTACAACTAGATCTATAAATATATACCAAGACGGGTCAATGAATTTTTTTGTCGTTTGAAAACACCACAAGAAATTACGCTTTTCTAACTGAAAAGTGAAGTTCGATAAAAAAAAAAAAAAAAAAAAAAAAAAAAAAAAAAAAAAAAAGAAAAAGAAAAAAGAAAAAAACCTGAACTAGATCTAGATCTATTGAGACAAAAAAAGAAAATGTTGATCGTGTATTTTCTCCTTTTGCCTCAATATTTTTTGTGCTCGATCAGTAAGCCTATTTAAGGGGGAATGCTCCAGTTTCCTAAATTTTTTCCCAATAATAGAATTTATTTATATTTTGTATGTTGAAATTACATGTTATTACCAATTGAAAAATAATATAAAAATGGATGGTCAGCGATCTTGTTTGAATTTTATAGGCATTCGTATCACATACCCCTACGGCGAAAAAATGCACAATTTCTTGCACCTGTCCAAGGTAACTAAAATGCTAATAAAATGATGTATATTCATCGTTTAGTCCCGAAAACGGATTTAAAGTAACGTCTTACATTTAATAAGAACAGAAAACCCAAAATATGTGCTTCTATAAACGCGCAAATGTATAAAACAGCATGCTCACGCGTTCGGTTAGATCAACGAAGCTGGAGTGTTTTATGTCAAAATTTGCATATTTCTGGAAATATTTCAAGTTCTACATAATAGAATTTGATAAAACTCCCTCATTGTATTAAGCAATATGTCCTGGTAATAATTCAAAAAGAAAATATATAGGTCAGCGCACTTATTTGTGAATTACAGCTATTTTTATCAGCTACACATGAATAAAATGATGCAAAACAGTAGTAAATGCACATACACTTACGACTATCTTGCTCTAATAATCAATTTCCATCTTGAGGAAATCAGTTTCGCATAATAAATACACTTTTACCGTCGAAAATGGTTAATTGTAATGATGTGTTATATTATTGAAAATATGGTAGCGAAACATATTGGTACGAAACATTTAATTTACTACAGTAAAGACCGAGTGTTCCGAAAAACTGGAGCATTCCCCCTTAAGCAAACCGCATCTTTAACAACACCTTTTTTGCCACAGTAACTTTCAAAAGGAAAGAGTGCATTCTTGTTGTTTATGAAAATGATATGAAAATGATATGTAGGCTAACAGAACTGGTAAATGACCGCTATCAGAATGACAGACAAACCTCTACACGGCATTCGGTCAGGGCTAACATTCTTACTGCCATTCAGATGGTCTGGTGAAATTAACCCTTTCCCAAATTACAAATAGTTCTCATATCCCTTTCAGTAGAGAGATTTGAAAACATTGAGAGGAGAAATCTCATAATCAAGGCATTTAGTCCATGGGCCCATAACCGAAACCCTCCCCCCTAGTGGGATTTTTGAAGACCTATATTTTCTTGAAGCTTATGATGTATGGTAATGAATTCAGGTTGTTGTTCAATTTAAAAGTGCTGGATAAGCAAATGGCGGGCTCGTTACCATGACAACCGTCCATTTTTCTACAATCCAGCGCTTGGATCAATTAATTGCAATAAAATTACTTATTTTTGTCATAAATCTTTCAAAATAGTTTTAAATTATTACCAAGATATTTCTCTCACAATATAGATATTTTTTAGAAAATTTGCTAATTTGCATATTCATGAATATTAATGAGAAAGTAAGAAAATGTGTTTAATTTGCTAAAAACAAGACTTTACTAGTGAATTTTGACCTCCCTACCAAGTAGGATTTTTGGAAGATCTATATTTTCTTGAAGCTTATGATGTATTTCAATACATTCACTTTGTTATTTGATTTAAAAATGCTGGATAAGCAAGTAGTTGGCTTGTTACCATGGTAACCACCCATTTTTATTCGTTCCGGCGCTTGGATCAATTAATTGCAATAAAATTACTTATTTTGGTCAGAAAACATTGAGGCTAGTTTTAAAATGTTGTCATTACATTTCTCTCACAACCAAAATATTTTTTCTGAAATTTCGCTAATTTGCATATTCATGAATATTAATGAGATTGTGGAAAATATGTGTTTAATTTGCAAAAAGACGACTTTACTAGTTTACTAGTGAATAGAAACCCTTCCCACCATGTGGGATTTTTAAGACCTAAACTTTCTTGAAGCGCAGGAAACATATTAATGAATTCAGGTTCTTGTTTGATTCAAAAGCGCTGGATAAGAAGATGGTAGGCCTGTTACCATGGCAACTGCTCATTTTCCTACATTTCAGTACTTGGATCAATTAAGGACAGATCCTCCATTTATTTCCCACGGTAAGATTTTTTTTATTTTTTCTGTACTGATATTTAAATATATGAGAAGTAAAAAAATGACTTAAAAACTATAGGTCACCAAGCGAATTAAAAAGTTGTTGAATTTCAAGGGAGACTACTCTTGTCTAAAATTGCAAAAATGAGGTGTCATTTAATACCCACAAAAAAGGTGTTCGAAATGACTATGATTACATAAATAAGTCTTTATTGTGTTTAATATGTTTTATTCTGTCTAAATGAGTATCAATTTGGGAAAATTTAGTGATGATTTTGAAATTTTTAGTAAAACATTCTTTCAAAAGTAGCTGAAATTGCTCTTTTTTCGCAACGTTTCTGATAATAAAAAATATTCCAGCGGTAAGAATTTTTTCTTTTTTGGTATAGACATAGTCCTTGGTCATACCTACAAAAACAAAAAAAGAAAAATATATCAAACCAAGCGTTTTTCTTAGTTATAAGTAAAATTTGGTTAACTTTTTACAGCTCTGTCCGAAACTGTTTCATTAATTTTATCCATTTTCTTCCTTATTACCAGCTTTAGATAATAAAACGTGTCACCTTTTGTGTCCATCTGAAGCGGACTAGCTCATAAAGACACCACTTTGCTTTTGTTGCTCCGTTTCCTATCCCAAACGCCACATTTTGAACGCGTAACAGAAAGCGAAATGTACCATCCGAGTACTATTACACTTTAATTGACCAAACAGAGAAAATTGAAATAACCGAAAAGGGTCTAGTCATTTATCAACCAAACATTAACTATTATGTAAGAAATACATTTGCTGAAAAACCCAATTACTGAAACAACTTTATTTCGTTATTTAGGATATGCGCAGTAAGTTGCGCAGTAACAACTGGAGGATATGTCCTTAATTGCAATAAAATAGTTTAAAATACTTATTTAAGATATATACTTATTTTGGTAATAAAACATAAGACTAGTTTTAAAATTCCAAATACATGTAGACATTTTTCTTGAAATCATTTTTATTTTGCTAATTTGCATATTCATGAATATTAATGAGAAAGTAGAAATATGTGTTTAATTAGCTAAAACAAGGCTTTTCTAGGGAATAAATATGCTGAGGCATTTCGTTTTTAAAATGCTTAATGTTTCAAATGGATAAAAACACTAATAGATAAATAATAAGTTCATACACTATTCATCAGCTACACAGAACAAGCGAATACGGGCTTATTCGCATTCACAATTATTTGCATACTTTTCTCCAAATGACAAATAAAATCTCAAATATTCTCTAATTATGTTTATGACTTTCATTTTTTGCATCTTTTTCCCTAAATTGTGTACTTGTTTTGTTTGAAAACTAAAATTTCATGATTTACCAATTAAAAGGGATAATCTTAACAATATATGCTCTGAAAAATTACCGTATAAATGGCAATAAAATTCCATTCAGCGCAAATGACATGCTGAAAACTTTAACATACTTTCTTTTTATTTTTTTCTATGTGAAATAGTTTCCATTTATACAAGAAACTTTATTTTGTTAAAATTAAGTACTAAGAAAATTGAAAAGCGTTTTTAATAATGAATTCCAATTGGAGTACATGTATGGTCACCTTTGATTTATACCATTTCTGCCTTGCAATGCATGTTTTTTTACATTTCGTCAGTGTAAAATACCAAACCTCGTATCTCATTTTTTGGAAACTTTTAGAGGGGAAGAAAATAGTTCAATGACTTTTCCGAAACTGAAGGGTTTTACTTGAAATTCGAACATATTGTTCACCAATAATGTGTCTTTAACGATCAGTAGAATTATCCAAAAACCCGTGTGAATTGTCTAAAGTGGGCATGGCATACAAGTATGTACTTTGAAAATCGCCAGAATCGACATACGAGGTTTTGCATTTACACCGACGATTTGCTCAAAGTTTTAACTTAACAATACTATTAGAGACATGCTGTGTAGAAGAGAAATCTTCCCAACTACTTCTATTAATTGGAATGCTATGTTACAGGAACACAGTTTACCAAATATATTCTAATAAGCGATAGTTGAAACTGGACAATTTCATATTTGCACTGTCATGTGCATTGACTGATGATTTAAAATTGCCTATAATAGCAACTGAATTATTCATTGCTTTATCAAATTGCATTCAAGTGACATCGTTTTACACCTTTATAATTCAGCATACTAACAGTCATGTGATAATATAAACAGTTATAAATTGTACATTATGTACCTTATTGGATACCAGAGTACATCGAAGACACTTGATTTGTGAGGAATCCTCGTATTCGTGTAACAAAATGTTGTTTTGAAAGATAGCAAACGCAATTTGCAATTTCTGCTGATTAGATGAGAGGGAAACACATCATATTCCAACTTGTCGTGTTGTAATATGTCGCTGGCCGAAGATTTGAAATCATTTGTTTTGTTATCAGTTTTTAGATACGCTCGTGCAATTCTTAATTTATTTCAAACATCTTCACTACAAATTAGTTTTTGGAATTCTAACTTTTGTGGAAGACAACAAGCTAACCTCAGGATGAGGTAAAATCCATAAAACACAAAGGCTAGCTATGAATAACACAAATAAGCAATTTCCAATCAACCAAGGAATCCGCCATTTATATATGTCATTATATGTGCACAAAATTGTCTAAATATACGGTTATTAGAAAGCCTTTTCACAAAAAAGGGAGAGCCTGCTACGGTTCGACACTTGTATTGAAAAGGGAATGAAGGTAAAACATGCATTATGAGTTTACTGGTCTTCTGCACCATCTTATTCTCAAGTAAAATATCGTAGTTGGGGGGAGCGGGGGTTATAACGCGACAGAGAAACTTAAGAAGATGATGCTCGGTCTGAATGCAAAGTTGCAACCACTGTCGAAGGTATATGTCATAGATTCACAGATCTGGTATACTTGATGAGCGAGTTAAAGTAAGAAATTGTCCATGCATTATCTCTTTCAAGATATTGCTTGATCACAAAAGGATGCACAGACTTGGAGACTGTTGGGTCTAAAATTCCTCAACGATAAGCAAATGACAAAGAGATTACCAGTACTTTTTGCATTCTTATGAACGAGAAAATGTCCAGAGTCCTAGATACGCTGGTATGGAATCCCAAAGGCCAAGAAAATTTTTCAATATGCCATACGGACAAGGTTCAGTATTCAATGTTTTGGGACAATTGGGAGTTGCAATAAAATATTTTGTTGGACATATTACCCAAGAAAGGTACAATTAACGAAGCATACTATGTCAAGTTGCTAAAAAATCTGAAACAGACCATACGTGAGAAACGTTGCGGCAAACGCTCAAAATGTGACCGCTGCTTGCAACAGGAAATTATATTAGTACACAATTGCCAAAGTACAATGGATGCTGTCAAGAAAAATGGGTATCAATTTAGATCACACCCTTCCTATCCACATGACCTTGCTGCTATCGATTTCTTTCATAAAAGGGATATGAATGATTGCAATTTTAAGTCTCATGAAAAAAGTTATTGATGCAGTTAGGTTGTGGTTCTTTGGAAAGTTCTCGGACTTCCTTACTTCTTGACTGATGTCACTTGGCCACCTTTAACGTTGATTGATTTGTGTTTAACACCTTTTTCAACTGCTATGGTCATATCGTTTGGCCAAAGCGCATAGGCCTGGATGGAAAGTATTTCAATAGAAAAGATGTCGATCTAAACATAAAAAAGGTTAGGTCAGTTATTCATTGACCCATGTTCGTATTTGAGCATTTAGGCAGATTACATAAAATACATTTTATTGTATTGTATGATATGCCATGTAAATTAACAACCATGAAGCCATTTTTAGCGTGGCAAAATTGTTGATATTGGTGTTTTGTATTCAACATATCCACCCCACAAAAAATAGGTAAACGCTGTATGACCAAAATAAGCCTTAATGTCTTTATACCCTCTATAACACGTATCATCCAAAGCGTCCCTTGTCCATGTAAGACTTAAAACCTTCATGCAAAAAGATGCCAATGGCGTACTCCAATGTGGACTCATTATCAAAGAATCGGGTACATCGTTTCTGTCAAAGAGGGAAAATACTTATCTCTCCTAGAAAATAATCAATTTGGATTTTCTTCAGTACTTAATTTATGGGGATGGGGATTTATTACCATTTATACGGTAATTAGGACCGTTCTGGAAATATATATTTTCAAGGTTATGTCATTTACTTACTTGTTGAATCATGTAGTTTTAATAAGAAATTGAAATACATTTGAAAATACAATATTAAGTGCAGAAGATTTGCAGAAATAAAAAGCATTTACATCATTTTTGTATATTTGAGATTTTGGCGGCCATTTTGGAAATGAAAAAAAAAAAAAAAAAAAAAAAAAAAAAAAAAAAAAATGACAAAAATGCCTATTTTAAGCATGGCAACACTTTTAGATTTAATATACTCAATTTTACTAAGAAATGATCTCATTTACATACAGAACATGATAACAAATTATAGAGCAGTGATATTTCGATATTTAGTCAAGTGGTCATTTTGCGGCGGCCATCTTGAAAATCATTCGAAATGTCGAGTATATCCTAGAATGTCGATAGTCAACACTTTGATTTTTATTACAAGGCATCTAATAAACACTTTAATACAAATTCTAGCAATTATTCGCTGTGGAAATGATTTCCAAATGCAAAGTAAATATAAACACAGGCAATATCTATACTATTTTTCTCTTGTTTTACATATTCAAGGGGCATAATTTGTGCTAATTTTGGTGTTAAATTATCTTTTACTATTCAACGATGTAAATTGATAAAATCTATAAGCATTTTGGTCATTTGCGCTTAAATTTGGGTTATTTTGGATCCAATGAATGTGTATATGGTGAGTTCTAAACAAGTATTTTTTGTAATTCAAGGGGAGATAATCAATCGTTCCGCATATGCTTATCCAGCACTTATATTATCAAACAACAAGTTGCATTTGAAAGGGCACTCATCAAGCTTTACAATGATATAGGTGTCATAAAATCCCGGTAGGGAGGGACCTAGGGTGTAGCCAGCCCACGGACTAATTAAGTGACAGATTACTCGCATTTTCCCCCATGGTGTGCCTCAAATTAGGTGTGACGCCATTGCTTAATAGTTACAAAGTAATGACGTCACACAAGTATGACACACCAGAAATAAACAGAAATAAACAATGTGTATCCATATGCCGTCATACAAAGTTGAAACAAGAGATGTTCAGGGAAAATGTGTACACGCATAGAAAAGAATATTTTGGAAGATCTAGATCTAGGGAAAAGAAGATTGGTGTTAGATATGTAGGTATACTGCCGTAGACTGGTCAGTTATTCTCATTCCTCTCAATGTTTTCCGTAATTAGTAAACGCACCCAGACATGTTTGATTTTAATATAAAATTATGTTTTCGCCTCTCAATTAATGCAATATTGAAATTTCCTTTGTTGGGATAGGGTCCACGCATTATTACAGTACTTAGTCGAAACGATACAGACGAAAATCATTTATTTAACAATTTGTGTTCATACCGGCAAATATTTTATGTAATTTTGCATAAATATCGCGTATTTTTCCGGACCAATGATAAAACAAAAAATCCACAATGAACGTACGACTGCTCCTACCCAGTCGTAAGATTTTGGTCAAAATCTGCGATAATTTTACAATATCTGCGATAATCGTACGATTTCGAAAATCGCAGATGTTTGATAAAACACCTACGATATCGTAAGACCGATCGCAGATAAATCTGCGATCAAAATCGAACGTACGATCGTTAGTAATACGGGCCCCAGGTCTTTCTAGTTTCAAAATTCCCTGACAATTCCCTGACATTTGCCAATATTTTCCAATTTCCTTGACAGTTCACAAAATTCCCTGACAATTCCCTGACCTTGAAAAAATTTCCCTGGCTTTTCCCTGACGCGTGGCAACCCTGCCTAGTCTGGTTCCCTGCCAGTGCCTTCTATACTGCGGAAAGATATCTCGTAGTGAAAGGGGAGGGAACCCAGACTAAACAAGACCTTGTTTTGACATCCCTAACAGAGAAAGCTTGAGAAAATCTTGAGACAAAAGAAGAAAATGCTGATTTCCATCATTTTCTCCTTTTGCTTCAATATTTTCTCTGCTGTATAGAACACAAATTGTTTCTTCATCAAATTAACTGCATGTTATCATATTTTCAATATTAACTGCAGCAGCTTTCAAATTTTAATAGTCTAATTTTGCTGTCTGGCAAAGGGTTGATAAATACAAAACATTAGAAAGACGGGGCACAAAAATCTTCAGATGAATTAGGCAGCATTTTATAAAAGGACCTGAGGCCCAATTTAATAATATACAATTCAAATACACAAAATATCCGGGATCTGGAAAAACGTCCCTTATAGGATTTGAGCTGGGATCCGGAAAAGCGTCCCTCATAACATTTGAGCCTTATTATCATGTTTCCAGATCAGCATGTACCTAAGAGCAGTCTGATCAGGATTGATGCTGCTTTCTAACAGTTGCTACAGATTATGAAGAAGCAACTTGAGGACAGCATGGATCCTGATCAGACTGCGTATGCACAGGCTGGTCTGGATCCATGTTGTTCTCAAATGCCATAAAGGATACGTTTTCCCAGATCCTGGCTCATATGTTCTGTAGCAAAATTGTGTATTAAAGAATGGAAGTTCTTGTTTACCCTTTCCCAAACAATAATGGGTTTGGAAACCATTTAGGAATAAGAAGAAATACTGTGATAATCAGCACTTTCTCCTTATGCCCAAATAGTTTCTGTGTTCTTTTTGTTTACCCTTTCCCAAACAATAATGGGTCTGGAAAACATTTAGGAATAAGAAGAAATACTGTGATAATCAGCACTTTCTCATTATGCCCTAAGTAAACAGTTTACCCTTTTCCAAACATTGATGGGTTAAACATGTAGGCAAAAGAAGAAATACTGTAATAATCAGCACTTTCTCCTTATGCCCTAATAGTTTCGGTGCTATATGATACATAGATCCCCACTTCATCAACATTCATTTCATCTTCTGTAGCAGTTTTCAAATTGTAACACTCTTGTTGTCTGGAAAAGGGTTATCTTATAATATATACAAGTGCATATTAAAATGACAGGGGCATAATTTCTTTTTAAAAATTTGTCAGGCCCGTAGGCACAGGGGGGGGGGACTAGGCCCCCATATAAAAAATGTGTCCAATGGGCCTGCTCGTACATGTATGTAATATAAGTACAGTCGACACTCGTGTCAAGTTCGACTAATCCGATTTTGATTGTTTTCTATGAAAACGTTTTTGATGGGCATCATGTGTCCATGATTGAAATATAGTAGGAAAAGGAAAGAAATTGCTCGACACGAGCAATTTCTATCCTTTTCCTACTAAATTTCAATGGCTGTATTTGTTTCGGAATTCATTTTGATATCCACATGTTGATGATGGGACATGAATTTCACTTCGACTTAAACAGAATTTCGACTTATCCTATGTCGAGATAACGAGTGTTGACTGTATAGTGTATCGTGGACCTGTGCACTTGTTTGAATAAACTTGAAGCTGGCAGCAGAGAACAAGATCAGCATGCAAGTATGACACAGCAGTCTGATCTTTGTATATGCTGCCATATACTGTTGATTCCTTCAGTATGGCCAGGAATAAACAAGAGCTTCGCAGAGCGGCGCATATACACCCGAGAGGGGCTTGTGAGTAAAATTGGCCATTTTGTCAATTCAAGGGCAGATAATTTAAACATGAAATGTTTTTTTCAAAATTTTGTTTTCACAATCAGACACCATAGATTCATCGTGGCTAATTTGATTAAAGTCTGGTTGGAACTGTAGGAGTTGTGTAGGAGTTGCACACACGAGAAAATTGGCCTTTTTTTTAGAAAATGGGCATTTTTCCTTCAATTCAAGGGCAGACAATTCAAGAACGAAAACAGTTATTTGAATTCCTTAAGTGGAATGCACAATTAGACACTATGGAGATTCATTGTGGCAAGTTTGATGAAATTCTGATCCAAACTGTCCGAGAAGTTGAGCACACAAGAAAATGGGCATTTTTTCAATTCAAGGGCAGATAATTCAAGAACGAAAAGTCATCTTAATTCCGTAAGTGGTGTGCACAACTAGACACCATGGAGATTCATTGTGGCAAGTTTGATCAAATTCCGATTAAAACTGTAGGAGGAGTTGCGAACAGAAGAATTTGCAAACGGGCGGACAGACGGACAACCGGGGCCATAGCAAAATACGACCCTTCGGGCATATAAAAGTACATAAAGTAAAAGATAGTGATAAATAAAAAAATACAGTTAAAGTCTGACTGAGAGGTTAGCAAAAATGGTTCTGATTACATTAATACATTACCAGACGGCAAAATTTTGGACTATTCCAATATGAAAGGTGCTGCAGACGACAATTTCAAGTTGATGAAATTTTAAAGATCTTTCCAATTTGGGTTAGAAAACATTGTGGGAAACATTGTGACAAGCAATTTCTTCATTTGCCAAAATGTTTTCCACAGCCATTTTCATGTGAAGAGTCAAAAAGAGTCACTATGTGGTAAGGGGTTAGTACGAGGATGCCTTTTTCATTAAATTAAAACCCTTGAAAAGTATGCACAATTTTTCTACGCACTTCAATTAATGTAATATTTAAACTGCTAGCAGTCTTAGTATCCCAAAAATTTGAATCTATTGATAAGATAAATCCTGGTTTTGATATCACTGTAAAACAGGCTTGCGAAAATATCGAGGCAAAAGAAGAAAATGGTGATATTCAGTATCTTCTCCTTTTACCTCAATGTTTTATGTAATATTGCACACAAATCCAATCTTTCCATACCCATTTTGCTGTCTCCAGCAGCTTTTGAATTGGACCACCCTACAATTTTGCTGTTTGAGCAAGGGTTAAACCCTTTCCAAACAACAAAATTTAGACTGCTCTAATTAAGAAAGAGATGTATACAACAAAAAGATTGGTGTCAAAGGAACAAAATATGTTTGTTATAACAAAGAAAATATTGACACAACAGGAGAAAATGCTGGATAACAGCATTATCGTCTTTTGCCTCAAGGTTTTCCTTACTTTTCTGCATTAGGCCCATCACAAGGCATCCTTGTTTGTTAAAGTGTTAACCAATTACCACATGGCATATTTTAATTCTGGTACAAATACATTGATGTTGTAGATAGCAATTCTAAGTAAATGGAATTTTACAATTCACGGCCTTTATGGAAGAAAACACTGTGGAAATTGAAGTAATTGCTTGTAACAAGCAATTTCTTCATGTCCCACAATGTTTTCCGAAGCTTTTTTTTCATAGAGTGCATCAATAAGTGCTAAAGTGTGGGAAAGGGTTAAGGCTTGTCCAACACAAAATAAAATCAGCTGTCTTCATCATTTCCTTGGTTACTCAAAAGGTAATTTGCCGCCAAATTTTCATTCTTTTCACAGGCGAAATATGCTTGAAGACACTCCGCCTCTGAGAAGCCTAACTGCTTTAACTGAAAAGAAAAATGGAAGTAATAATTAACTTTTCCCAAACAAGACCTGGTTTTGACGTCCTTTGTAGAAAAGGCTTGGGAAAATATTGAGACAAAAGAAGAAATGCTGATAATCAGCATTTCCTCCACTTGTCTCAATATTTTCTGTCCTATATGGTACACAAATTCTATCATTATTTGAATTCAATTTGTCGTCTGCAGAACTTTTCAAAATGGACCACCCTAAAATTTTGATGTTTGGGAAAGGGTTAAGTCATAAAACAATGACAATATATCACAGAGGGGAATCATGTTACACAATGCTAGCAATAATTGTAGAATTTTTTAAATAATTTGTCAATATCATGTGACCGATTTGAATTTGGTTTGGAGCTGACAATGTGTAAAAATGATTAAAAGTTCTTGGCGCCAAAACAATGTCCCTGTTTTTTCTTAAAAAACGAGTAACTGTACCTAATATTGGACACAGTTAACTACTAAAATATTCCAGTACAGGGGCCACAAAATTCTGTTTTTCTCCAAGTAAACTTTCAAAAACTAAGTAGCAATCTCATAGGATAAGCTACATGTTATATCCTACATGTTATGTTTATCTCAATGTAGACCATTTAACCCTTTCCAAAACAAGACCTGGTTTTGACATCCCTGATAGGAAAGGCTTGAGAAAACACTGAAACAAAAGAAGAAACTGCTGATAACCAGCAGTTTCTCCTTTTGTCTCAATATTTTCTGTGCCATGTTTTACACAATTCCAATCTTTAATAACATCAATTTTGTCATTTGTGGCAGATTTTGAAGTAGATCACCCTAAATTTTTTCCATTTGGGAAAGGGTTAAACAAAGGTGTTTTAAATTGTACTATACCCTGTCAATAGCTTCTTTTTCCTGTTGTGTCACTTGAATATGCTGAGGACCATCCATTCCCCCAGTTGGCCCGCCCTCTCCACCAGTTTGTTCTACATGCTCATTTAACATGTGCATGAACTCTTCTTGATTACGGCTTATCATCTGAAATATAAAAAGAAATTACCACAGCATTTTCAAAAGCATTTTCCTATTAGGGATAGGAAGACCAAGCAATGTTTGGGGAAAGTGTTAAGCATGCTTGCACCCTGACACAAGAAGAGTGCTATTGGTCTATGATCCGAGACAGTTTGGCTTGAAAGTTTAACCCTTTCTTGAACAAGAACAGGTTTTGACTTCTGAAATAGAAAATGTTTGGTTAAAACATTGGGGCAAAAAGAAGAAAATGCTGATAATCAGCCTTTTCTTCTTTTGCCTCAGTATTATTCACAAATTAAACCATTAGCACTGCCGCTCATCACCTAAATCACGTTTGGTTGTGTATAAAAATGTATTAAGGGGAACTTGCGGTTGCTGTTGAGGGGAAGCCAAAACAAGGCAGGTGAAAGGCGAGTTCAGTCATTAGTGTCGGCTGATTCGTAAAATTGAACTCTTAGTACAAACTAACATCTTTCTAATAACCATCTCACATGAATGATTTGCATCCATTCGTGAGAAACAAATGACTCTGTCAAATGTCAGAAAGGATAGCTTAACAGACTCCGATGTTATTGAGCTAGCTAAGCTTGTGACAATGGATTGCTCGCAACATGTGATTTTTTTCCGTTTCGAAACATTTCTGTCAAGATGTTTTCAAAACTACATATTTTAAGGAAACATATGAATATTTGTTACCTGTAGTAGAGATGGATTTGACTGTCCCATTTCTTGTAGAATTTGAGGAAGTCTGCTTGGTTCCTGCTGGACCATACGTCGCATCAGTTGAAACTGGGGCAGGGACCGTAAAAAAGCTATTGAGTCTCCTGAAATCATAATACAGTATACCTCCAACATTATAGTACATGTTTACAAATTCAACATAAACATGTATGTAAACAAGGGGAAAAGTTGTTCGTAATTATCAAATACAATTTTGCATTCATTGGTTCGAATCTTGCAGGTGTGAGACACCTGCAAGAATCGAACCATCGCATGAAAAACTACATTAGTTTGATCTGTTGGGATTTATTTACATACAAGCAGGTAAGTTTTGTAAGTATGTGCTATAAAGACTATTTAACTCATTACCACACAATGACTCTTTTTGACTCCCCACAAGAAACTGGCTATGGAAAATATTGTGGAAAATGAAGAATTTGCTTGTGACAAGCAATTTCTTCATTTCCCACAATATTTTCCATCCAAAAAGACCTAAAAATTAAAAATTTCATTCACTTGAAATTGTCGTCTGCATGATCTTTCAATTTGGACTGCCCTAAAATTTTGTCATTTGGTAATGGGTTAATGACTGTACAATAGAGGTTAGAAATACGTTTTTTAGATGTCTACATAAACAGGAGAAATTAATTTGCAGGCTTAGGCAATTTTCAGAGTTCACCTAAAACTAAGGAAAGTTGGAAAAGAATAAATAAAATCAAAAAATGAAATATCATTACAGGACTAGCAAGTTAATCTTCAAAGTAACCATTCACTAGTGCACATTTTATAAAATATTAAGATATTGTTCTAAAAAAAATTCTTAACTTACCTTACAATTAAAAGCTGTCAGAGGCAGATTATACTCCCCGAATAAGTGTTTGTTGCAAAAAATATTACTTTAGTTGGCCTATAAAATCTGGATGAAGCTTGTAACACTCATCAAAGGGTAAGGACTTGATGAATATGATTCTGGTTCTTGTATATTGCATTTTCTTCTAAATGAGATCTATCCACAAATGGAAATTCATGATTCTTTATGCTTTGGACAAGGAATCTTCACAAGATTGAAACTCGAACACTAAAGAATGTGTGGGCAAAAGATCACTAGAATTCAATGAGTATGAAAATGGGACATGATTTTACTCTCATAAAACGTTTGTCAGAGTTAACAGATTAGCTAGGTCTTTAAACCCTTTCTCAAACAAGACTAGGTTTTGACGTCCCTGATCATACATAAGGGCCCGGCTTAGGAAAACATCAAGGCAAAAGAAAATCTTGATAACAAACTTTCACCTTTTGCCTCAATACTTTCTCTACCTTATTGTACATAAATGTTATCTTTATCAACATTCATTTTATTATCTACAGCAACTTTGACAATGGAAGTCTTCATTTTTGCAGTTTGGGAGAGGGCTAAGCAAAATCTTGGACTGTTCTACTTTGAATGATGCTACAGAGAACAAATTATGCATAGCTTAAGATGGGCTTTGTGATATACAGTTCAGAAAATATTGAGACAAAAGGAGAAAATGCTGATTATCAGCATTTTTTCTTTTGTCTCAATGTTTTTATCAGCACTATTTCTTTTGTGTAAATGTTTCCCAAAACCTATTTTCATGCGGATGTCAAAACCAGCTCTAGTTTCGGAAAGGGGTAACCCAGTGCTGTTGTCCAATATACAGGTGCAAAAGTTAAAAGCAATACTAGTAGCATTAGGATGCGTGTAGCTATAGAAAACTTGCAATTAAGCCTTGTCATGCTAAAGTTAAAGAGGCAGGCAGTATAGAATAAGGCTAGACTGCACTTAGGTGCAAGCGCACTTAGGTGCAGGCTGGTTTTGTTCTATTCTTCCTGCCAAAGTAGGATATTCTGAGATGAGCATGACCAGGGCTAAAATATTTGTGCTTTTAGCATTTAGGGACTTTAAGACTAACATGGATCCAGATCATCCTGCACACTGGACAGTCTGATCAAGACCCATGCTATTCCCTTAAGTCCCACTCAACAGCTAGGGTTATGTGGAGAAAGGACCTGTTTTAATCCATTACCACATAATGACACTTTCTGACGCCCCACAAGATAAAAGCTTTGGAAAACATAGTGGAAAATGAAGAAATTGCTTGTGACAAGCAATGTCTTCATTTCCCACAGTGTTTTCTACGGCCAAAAACCAATAAAATCTAAATCTATTCACTTGAAATTGTCGTCTACAACATCTTTGAATTTGGACAGGTCTAAAATTTTACCTTTTGGTAATGGGTTAAGACTCATCCAAAAGACTGGCGAGGTATGGTAAAGAACCAGTGACCAGTGTTAGAAGTCCAGCATATCCTTCCCCTATATCAATGTGGATAGGAACAACTAACAAAGTTTCATTTAACATGTTTAATGGCATTTATGTTCTTACGCTTAAATTATCATCATAGGCAAAAGTATCAATTACATCTATAGATACTTTATAAATCAGATAAATTCAGAGGATCATCTGAGTATATGCTAACATGTCAGCAAAACAGTTCACTATTTCATGAAGTAAATCCTTTCCCAAATAGCAAAAGTTTAGTGTTCCAAATTGGAAGCAGCAGCGGTTGATAAAATGGAAGTAGATACGGAAAGAAACTATTGAGGGAAAAGGAGAAATTGCTTATTATCAGCAATTTATTTTTTTCTCTCAGCGTTTTCAAAAGCCTTTTCTATTACAGATGTCAAAATAGGTCTTATTCGGGAAAAAGCTAAATCAGCTTTTTACAAGTGATGGACTCTTTTTCTCACAAAGGTGTGAATTCTGTCATCAAAATAGGGAAGGTCAGCATTTTAAACCCTTTCCCAAACAAAGTCTAGGTTCGATGTATTCAAAGAGAATGTTTCGAAAAATATTGAGGCAAAAGAAGAAATGTTGCATTTTCTTCCTTTCCTTCCAATGTTTTCCATATCTTAGCTTACAATACTTTATCATGTAGATCTACTTTTTCAACAACATTACATTCAAATTAGACTAGTGTAAAATTTGTTGGGAAAGGGTTAAAGTTGTGAAGTCACAAGTGTAAATTTGAGTATATCATAGCCTTTCAACAAAAACCTTGTAACTGCAGCTTTTTTTCAGTTGCAGCTAGGAGTTTTTTGGTAAAAAAATCGATATAAAATTATGCAACAAATATGTAAAGATGACTTTTAAACTTTCAAATGGTGATAGCCTATTGCGGCAAAGCAGAACAACTGATATGAGGGGGAACAGAATTCTGAAATTTTACATTGTATTTCAAATCCAAACCTTATATTGTGGGTACTTATTTGAATCGTCTTGACAAGATAATGCCAATGAGTACCCACAACACTGGGTTTGATTTACAATAAACTATATAAGCTGTGCCTTTACAATCAGCTCACCATAATACATGAGCAATTTCCCCAATTTCACCCTTTCCTAAACGACAAAATTTTAGGGTGATCCAATTTAAAAGCTGCTGCAGAAGACAATATGGATGATAATAAAGACATGATTTGTGTAAAATATGGCACAGAAAATATTGAGACAAAAGGAGAAACTGCTGGTTATCAGCAGTTTCTTCTTTTGTTTCAATGTTTTCCCAAGCATGTTCTATTAGGGACATCAAAACCAGGTCTTGTTTGGGAAAGGGTTAAGCTTGTCACATATCCGAGTAGTAGTAGATATTATCAAATACCATACATAAGCATGAAAGGGGCATAAAAATCTTCAGATGAACCAAACTGCATTTTGAGCATGGGCATGTGGTCTAATTAACTTAAATATAGTTCAATACAAAATATTTTCTAAATCAAAATTGAGAAGCAAACAACAAAGTTGCTATTGTTTTTAACCTTTGTAATGTTCATTCCAGAGAGTCCGTTCATTTTGGAAGGAAGTACAGAACAAGATTAGCCTACACAAACATGCAGTCTGACCTTATCATATACTGCCCTATATTGCTGATTCATCCAGAATAATAAAAGTTAACTGAAGTGAAAGATAGTGATAAATTCTAGTTAGATATGGCTCCAATTGCGTTTAATTAAAGGCATTCACCTAGAATCATTTGCACCAAATACTTGTAAAGTATGCAACACTTTCTCAATGCACAGTCATTGGTGTAAAATAAATTGCTTGCTATCCAAACAATTTGAATCTACAGATAAGATAGAGGGATGGCATTTAATTTCAATAAAGGAAAAATCACAATTGTTTAAATCTGATGCTGTAGAACCAGACAATTAAGACGAGTACCTACAAGAAAGGGTTAAGTATACAATTGAGCCAGGATCTGGAAAAACATCCCTTAAGGCTTTTGAGCCCAATATAGATCCAGATCAGCCTGTGCATACGCAGTCTGATCAGGATCCATATTGTTCTCCAATAGCTTCTTTGTGACCTGTAGTAACTTATAGAGAGAAGGATTGATGCACATTGGTCTCCATTTGACAACAGGCCGATCTTGAAACTCAATTTTGAAAAATGCTATAAGGGACATTTTTCCAGATCCTGGCTCAATTGAAAGATATAATGAAATGATAATGGCATCACTCCCTCCTATCTGGAGATCTCTCAACATGTTTGTTTAAGGCTTGTCCCACACAAAATGAAATCAGCTGTCTTCGTCATCATTGCCTTGGCTATTAAAAAGGTAATTTGCCGCTAAATCTTCATTCTTTTCACACGCGAAATATGCTTGAATACAGTCCCCTTCTGAGAAGCCTAATTGTTTTAACTGAAAAGAAAGACAAGTTACAGTATTATTCAGGCCCATAGGGAGCAATTTCATATGGGGGGGGCCTAAAGCCCTTGTCCTGAATATTGGGGGGGCTAATTTGGATTTTCCAAAAATTTTCAGTGGAAAATTCGGCATTTTTTACCAACATTTGGGGGGGGGGGGGGGCTTAGTCCCCCCCTGTTCCTATGGGCCTGTTATTCATTCTTTAATTTTCAAAACCATATATTTGAAATGCATCTGCTTAATGTGTTCAGCTTTTGATATTCCCATGGAAAGTTGCAATATCTGCTCTCTAATCAGAAACAGAGCAAGATCTTTACATTATGCTTTGTCAGTTCTTAACACATTACCAAACGACAAAATTTTAGATCGGCCCAAATTCAGTGATGTTGCAGACGACAATTTTAAGTGAATGAAATATAGCAAACTTTAGTCATTTGGGGTAGAAAATATTGTGGGAAATGAAGAAATTGCTTGTGACAAGCAATTTCTTCATTTTCCACAATGCTTTCCAAAGCCTGTATCTCTTGGGGAGTCAAAGAGTCACTGTGTGGTAATGGGTTAACACATTTTGTCGCCAACAATAGTAATTATATAGACACATAATGAAATGGAAAAATATCTGGCTAATTATTGGTCTGGCCACAAGACCGTGCAGCTCAGATATGGCCAGTCCCTATGAGGAAATTAACTCCAGTATTTGCTTTTCATACATGTGGATACTTGTTAGACTTCAAGTTTGAAAGCATTTAACAATCAATACATGCATGAAGATTTGTATCATACTTTCATCAAATTAATTGAATCAAATTTTTAATTCGGAACGACAAGGTTAATCAGAACATTAGTCAAGTTTACTTTACCCTATCAATAGCTTCTTTTTCCTGTTGTGTCACTTGAATATATCCTCCCGTCGCAGCTGAACCTTCCCCAATACCCCCAAAACGCTCCGGACCACCTCCCTCTCCCCCAGTTCCTTCTGACTCGTTTAACATACGTATAAACTCTTCTTGGTTACGACTAATTATCTGAAATATATGAGATGTGTTTGTAAAACATCAGCGCCCTTGAGTTAAGTATTCCAAGCCATCATTAACTACAAAATATCGCTTTCTTCTTCAGGCATCATTCCTGCCAATGGAAATTGCCAAGGGTATACCCCATCAATTTCCATTGTCATGGATGATGTCTGGGAATTGACAACGGTATCACTTGTTAATTTCTGTTTCCACGAATGACACCCAATGATGCATGAAGTGTTTCATAAATAATGATGAGTATCCACTCACGGCAAGTCTTGCACAGTCAAACTTCAAAATTAATCTATTGAATGTAGTAAGAATGCTACTTGATAACAGATTAACGGTTTTTCTGTCAATCTAGCGTAGTTTTATGTTGAAATCACTTATGTTGAAATCACTTCCATTAAAGTGGAATTTAATAAAAAATTAGAGTATGCAACCATTTTATTCTACTGCAACTTGATTTTTCCATAAGACAAAGAATTGAAAACAATTCCTGATAACTTTTTGTCGATTGTTTGAATTGGAATAGGTTTTAAAGGATTTAAGTCTGATAAATCATGTTGATATTCAAAAATTTGTACAAAAAACCACTTGTTTGTTCTTCTCCAAAGAAGCAAGATGGCAGACTCATACCCACAAACCAATACCCGTCATTAAGTTTGTAGCTACTATATTGTAACTAGGTTTAACACCTCTTTCAACTGATATGGTCATATTGTGGTGACTGGAGCACACAATGTCATAGGCTAACG
The DNA here is from genome assembly GCA_963680895.1 of Fragum sueziense. Taxonomy (NCBI): domain Eukaryota; kingdom Metazoa; phylum Mollusca; class Bivalvia; order Cardiida; family Cardiidae; genus Fragum; species Fragum sueziense. Next base: position 47,348,116 of record OY804594.1, read on the forward strand.
ATTATCACAAAATTGTTTTTTTTTTTTTAATTGTACCTGTAATAATCTTGGATTTGACTGCCCGATATTTTCTAATAATCCTGTAAGTAAGCTTGGATCTTGTTGGATCATATGTCTCATCTGTTGAAATTGAGGCTGGGACCGTAAAAATGCTAGAGAATCTTCTGTAAAGAAAAACGGTAATATTCTTATGTTAAGGTAGTCCACCACTAATGCCATTCAAGTGATATCCAATTTTTCCATTTGACATTGTTAACATTTTTGAAATTGAGGCTGGGACTGTAAAAATGCTAGAGAATCTTCTGTAACTAAAAACAGTAACATTTCTGCATTAACCCATTACCAAACGAAAACATTTCAAGCTAGTAAAAATTGAAAGAAGTTGCAGACAACATTTTTAATAAGAAGAAATTTTGACATTTCATGACTTATTGGGTAGAAAATATTGTTGGAAATGAAGAAATATCTTGTTTCTCATTAAAGCAATGTTGAAATGGAATGAAAACAGTGTCTATTCTAGGAGGTGTGTGTGCATTTTAGCACATACTTAAAAAAAACCCTACTATTGAAGATGATGGGGGATTTTATTTTAAATAGAGAAAGAGCAAAGATTCCCATCTTTGTTGCAATTGTGTAGATTTTCAACAAATTCCCTCTTCTTTTTAAATTCTAGAATAGACACTGAGAAAAATGATTCCTTTATTAATGCTAGCTCATATTTTAAAGCCACAAACTCTAAAGCTTTTTTTCAATTTTTTAACATGATTTATTTGCAAAATGACTTTTTAAGACAACTAATGTGGCAATGTAATTTCTTATGTTAGAATACTTCAGTTTTCTAAAATGAATGTGGGTGTGGATAGTGATCAATTTATCAGACAACAATCACAACACATCAGCATCAGCTATAATTTCAAAGAGTAGAGTGGCAGATTACAGATTTGTACAGTTTTGAAAGGTGTTTTTTTCATTATATCTCAGTAAACTTCATGTAACATCTAAATAATATTTTGCAATCATTATGATACAGTTTGGTGACCTTTTGATTTCTGCAGTTCTGCATTGGCAAGGAACTGTCATCATTCAGCTCTTGGAAAATCCCAAAATTTTACATGGTAGAGTTTGCAAGATTTTTACACCAATGTTTACAACATATCCACTAGAAGGCAAAATTCAAGCCATTAAAGGAAGTTGGTACTGGTAGCATTTTTAAGACAAAATAGAGGAGTGTTTATATTGGAATCGTCTGCAATGCTCTTGTAGAGCCAAACCTGAGAAATTTGGGGCTGTAATCGATTGAAAGACATAATTCATTTCTTGTTTACTCAAAACAAATGGTGTAAAACAATGAATTGGAGGCCTAAAACAAACCAGTGTACGAATCAAAAGCTGTATGAATCTGAAAGCTGAAGGGCAGACAAATATAAAGCTTTACATTTGTCAACACAGAGGAGAGGATGTTTTTAGTATGACTAAAGTTACCAAGCCAACAAGCTGATTCATGCAGTACAAAACATCTAAGTAAATGGTGAATTAACAAGGTTCATAATGTTCTAGAGACACTTTATTTGATCACCTTTAGGCAACTAGGTTTGAACCCCGACCTCCCACTCAAGCCCCGATAACATTTGGCCACCCTGGCAATATAGACAAGTCTGACAATCTAGCAGGGAATCACAAAGCTAGACCTGATAAGGGCCAGCTATAGGCTTTGCTGGATGCTTACCTTTTTTAGCAACCATACAGCGTAACAACCCCAACAACGCCAACAATCCCACTCAACTACAACCCCCCTCCCCTTTGACACTACAGTCATGGGAAATCATGATGATGAATTTGATGAATTGAGGATGATAATTGAAACAGAACATGTACCTTTAAAATGTCATTGGCTAACTTCTCCCCAACAAAAACTGTTGTACATATTTGGGTGACTGGAGAGGCTGACAGGTTTTGCGGTGGCATTTTCAGAAAGTTTGTTAAGTCAGACTAAGATGTTGATGACTTCAGCTGGACCGACCTATTGTGATTACCCCATTTGCAGGCGACCACACCTGACATATCCCAGGCACCACCACAGAAAACTCGCGATAACATGGTATACATGACACTTTTCTCTTCTGTTTTGTGTTTTGTTACCCGCAGACTGATATCAGAAAATTTGTTAATTTGGCATGTTCCTCCCTGTTTGTTTCGCAAAATTCATTTCATTTAGACCCAATGCCTGCATGCTATTCTTTTTTACTATTTACAGATTTTGAGGAAAACCTGAATTTTTGTGTCCATAAAACTGATTACTGAAAACTTATCATTTTTTACACGGACCCTGATTGACCCTTGCCATGCTAAAATGTCTTTCAAATTCAGAAAAATATAAAATTGCCTACAATTTACTGAAAAGCCCTTTTCTAAGGCTATACATGTACTTCTTTTTGAAAGTTTATTCTATAGCCAATTGAGAAACTGACAAGCAGCTAGAGTAGATAATGATTAGACTACATGCACATGCAAGCTTATCTTAGTATGCTGCCTGTCAAAGCAATAACATTCCAGCACAAACATGACAAGGGTTTTTTAAGCCTTTTCCTGCTACATTTATTTTTGTTTTAACGTTTGTCTCAATTTTTGTTTTAAAATTTTAATGGAAAGCAGACAGTGTAGGCTAAGATCAGACTGCACATCTGTGCAGGCTGATCTTAGTCTATACTGCCTGCCAAAACTTTGGTCACAATAGGAGTATGACATAATGAACAGCACGAGAAGGATGAATTAACTTGATTGAAATAAATGGTTAAATAGAACAGGACATAACTATATGAGCCAGGATCTGGTAAAGAAGCCTTTATAACAGTGGTGATAATTAATTCATTAAATGGGCTTTAACACATATTTCAAGTTCTACTACAGCCATATTACACAGCTGGAGCAACTAACCATGGATTCCTGTCGTTTCTCATACCAGTACGACCACAACATCTTTACCGATCCTCAAGCTGCTTGCCCACATAGTTTAATGATTATCCAATTATTGGTGGTGACAATTTTGTCAGAAAGGATATTTTCAGTGGCCAGCAATCAATCGATACTGGGACCTCTCAAGTGAGAGTCTGATGCGCTACCACAAGCTCAATAGCCGCGGCCTTGAAATAACAAAATTTGAATGTCCCCTCTTATCTGTAGCTCTGGATCATAATTCATTATTATCCTATACTATTAACCTATATAACAGTCCATTTTCCAGATCCTAGCTCAAAAGGTTAAAACAAACAAGTAACAAACAAGGTGGCTTGTTGACTAAGATAAGAAAGCAGCCTCACTACAAGACCCACTACAAGCAGGCAAAGCATCACTTCACTCCACAACAGAGCTCCAGATATACAACACAGTGGTGATTGATCATTCTTTTTTATGTAAAGTAAGTTCAGTTTTTTTCACAATAAATTTTTATTGTGGATTCTTAAATGAAATTTACAACTCTATTGAATATGCAGAAAAGGAATTCTGAGGAAGGAAAAAGAATGAAGAGGATTATTTCGTGGAAAACAAGCTGTGTTTGTGAAACACTAATGCCTCCAAAATGGCCAATGTTTAAGTTTTCGGACAGACAGACGAAAACGAGTAAAATAGTATGCCCTCGATCTTTTTATACGGGGGCATAAATAAAGCTTTCATAAAAGCAGTAACATTCAAGAAAATCAAGTATTCATCAAGTTTTTAAATGATAGTGACAAAAAATACCTATTAAATTTAATCAATTTATCATTTTCAGTGAAAAAGACACCATGTGACTTGAAAAGCTCTCCTACTCTTTAACATCATCTTGCTAAAAATCACCACTGCATGTAATCTAAGCTACTTCACACAGGCTGACATTCCACATCTATCAAACAACCCACCAGGGGATTGGGACCCCGCTGGGGGCCCCTGTAGTCCAGTACCCGTGCCTCCCGTCGATGCTGGCGGCGCCCCTGTTGTGTCACCGCCCGTTCTCGCCGGACTAGCCCCTGTACCCGCCGGCGTCTGTGGTGTTGTCTGGCTAGCAGGTTGATCTGTGGCTGGCTGTTGGGGAGCAGCAGTCATTGCTTGTTCTTCTATCTGGGGAATACCCTGTAAATGAACAATCAGAGCTACAGATAAAAGGGAGTAAAGGCTTTCAAAAATGCAATATTTCTATTATTGTTCAACAAACCCTATGTTGAGATAATTCCAATGAGTACCCACAACATAGGGTTTGAATTTAAGATAACAAACTTAGAATACCTTTATGTCCGCTTATCTGTTGCTCTGGAAAATGTATCATTCTTTTTGTAATGCGTGACTGTATTTTCAATATTGTTTTTGATTGATCAAATTCCCCCACATAAAGTCTGTCATGCATTTAACCAGTGCAATACCGGTAATTCCATTGAATTTAAGACATTTTAACTAGGAATCCATACCTTAATCTGACTGGTAGAGCCTTATACCAAGGCAATACAAAATCTTGTTTTTTCATAAAACTTTAATTTTGGAAGGAGGAGGAGGAAATGAGCTGGCTTTGAAATTAGAATTCTCCACAGAACAATTTGAAAGCTGCAGTGGAAATCACTTTGTTGCACACAAAACCTACCTTTAGCAACAACAAGCAAGCAATTTCTTTCTTTTGAATTTTCCATAATGTTTTCTAACCCAAAATGTTAAGATTTGGCTAATTTCATTAACTTGAAATTGTAATCTGTTGAAAATTTCATCAACTTGAAACTGCCATCTGCAACACTTTTCAAATTGGACCAGCCTAAAATTTTGCTGTCTGGTAAGGATTTAAACAACTCTTACACTAAATAAATATTCGACGGCCCTGTCTGGATTATTGAAGCTAGCTCTCATTGCTCGTACAACCATCTCTCTACTGAACCCCATACTGATCATCTCTGATACTGCATTTTCGTACATCGTTCCAGTGACAAGCGCGCTTTCTGCGCTCTCTGACCTCACTTTTACCATTTGAGAAAGGGTTGATTTAGCACAAGCTTAACCCTTTTCCTGCTGACTTTAAATTTGTTTCAAACAAACCACCAATTTAAATGACATTTCAATAAATTAGCACAAAGTTTTGCCAAAATGATGGAGTAGAAAGCAGGCTGTGTATGCTAAAAGCAGGCAGTGTAGACTAAGATCAGACTGCACGTCTGTGCAGGCTGGTCTTAGGCTATACTGCCCGCCAAAGCTTTGGTTGAAATGGTTAGAAGGGTTAAACTAATTTAAGTCAATCTTACACTAAATAAATATTCGACGGCCCTGTCTGGATTATTGAAGCTAGCTCTCATCGCTCGTACAACCATCTCTCTACTGAACCCCATACTGATCATCTCCGAAACCGCATTTTCGTACATGGTTCCAGTGACAAGCGCGCTTTCTGCGCTCTCTGACCCCTGTGCGCTCGTCTCCGACACAGCAGACATGGTAGAGGCTGACGATTCTGACGGGGCACTCAGCTGAGATTCTGACACTGACATAGAACTACTGGTTGTTGAAGTTGTGCTGTAATGTATAATTGTGCAGACATGGCGAAAACCGTCAGACAATCAGACATATCTGATAAAATTTCCCTTGGTCTGATAATTTTTTTGCTACTGTCAGTCTAAATGTCTGACATTCCATTTGATCTGTCAAGAAAGTGAATGAGAGTTCTGTCTGACAAAATTTTATACGGTCCGACAGATTATTCGGTACTGTCAGACCAAATGTCTGACAAAGATTTCTGGTTTTTCACCATGTCTGAATTGTGCTGTAATGTATAAGACGTAAAGAAAGAGTTGTAAGCACAGAAATATTGTAATGTTGAAAAAGATACTCAGGGTCTTCCTTGACACAAGAATCGCGTGACAATGTCACAATTTCAAAACAAATGGCCCCTTAGAAATTTACCTGAGGGTTATTTATGACACGGGTTTCAAAGTCATTAATGACACAAGTTTCAAAATCCAGATAATGAAATTTTAGAATGATACAAGTTTGAGTCCTAAGGTGTTTATAAAATTTGACCCATCACCTACAAAATTTGAGAGATGACCCTCAGCTTTGAAGGCAAGGTCACAATGACCCCGAATTCTTATGCCCAGGGGAAAACCTGGATACTGTATGATCATGTATAAATTATGACACACAAATATTGGAGACAAAAGGAGAAAATTCTGTAAAAACAACATTTGGTATTTTTCTTCATTATTATTCTAAACATCTCTATCAGGGATGTCAAATTATGAGATAGCTAAGAAATTTTTTAACCATTTCCCAAACAAGACCTTATTTTGACGTCCCCTATAGAAGTGGCTTGGGAAAACATTGAGTCAAAAGAAGAAACTACTGATAACCAGCAGTTTCTCCTTTTGTCTCAATATTTTCTATGCCATATTTTTCACAAATCTCGCCTTTAATAACATTCATTTTGTCATTTGTGGCATTTTTGAAAGTGAATCACCCAAAAAGTTTGCCGTTTGGGAAAGGGTTAAATTAACAAACCTTGTAGTATCAGTTGGAGCCGCAGGCGTGTCTTCTTTACTCTCTGTTTTGGCCGGCTCTGTCACAGCTGGCTGAGCTGGAGCTGCAGGAGTAGTCTGTGTTTGTGGTGTAGATTCTGTAGATGGGGCTGGGGCCGCTTTCGGCTGAAATGTATTAAGGTAGAATACCTGTAATGTGGCCATTTTGAGATTCATAAAACGTCGAGTTTTTTTTAGCTTCATCGTTACGTATCAGAACTAATTCAGGCGCGGTCCATCTAATTACAGTTGAAAACCCCCTTGATCAAAAGCTGAGGACCCAGCATGGCCCCAAGAAGCCAAAGCTAGATTGAACACTGCTGCATCAGTCAATTTAAATGTCTGTATTTACTCTTTTCCATACAATACCTGGTTTAGGCAACCCTAACCGAACATATGATCAGCATTTTCTCCTTTTATCTTCATATTTTCTGTGCTATTTTGTACACAAATCGTATCTTAGACACCATACATTTCGTTGTATGACAAAGGTTTCAATTTTAACAATCCTGCCGTTTAGAAAAGGATTAAAATCCTTTGGGGAGGGGCAAATATGCATTTATAACCTACCTTAGTCACCATGACAACTACAAAGTTTTTCTCTTCTATTTTATAACTTCCGACGGTTTTGTCATCGTCAAGTATTTTACCTGTGTAAAAAGAACAAATAAAACTCTGTCATACAATGAACTGTATAGTAGATGGTTCCAGAATAAAATTACTCTTCCCAAAATGAGCATTGAGCACCCTATCAAATCCCTTTTTTTAAATTTCTTTTGGGGGTTATAGGCAATCTGTTTTTGTTAAAACTGACCTTCTTCGATCAAACTCCCTTGAAGAAATCCTGGATCCACTCCAGAGTCACCAATAGGTCACATGATCACTCACATCCTATAAACAAAGCCCTATTGCAGTGTTGTGCCTAGGCCGCGGCATCGCGGGATTCCCGCAAATTAATTCTCAATGTCCCTTAAAATCTAAGCCATCGCGGGATTTCGGGCGCGCTCTGAATTCAGCTTTTTTTTTACTCCTGCCTCAGCAGTTTGTTTTGATAGTATAACTTACGCGTTGTATATTATTATGCGTACACCGCAACATGCAGAAACTTGACTGTGACTGAAAATTTACCTTTCAATTCAGCCGATTTTAAAGTAAAATATTGTAAACCAGTCCCATATTGACTGTGACCCGACAATTACTTATTGATTCAACCGATTTCAATATAAAATATCGAGAACCGGTCTTACAGTTGTTACCGGAAATGAATTGACTGGTGACCATGCCAGAAAAGAAAGATAGCAGACGATGTGAAATCGACGAATTCGGCTGTTAAATCGCCCGATCTAGTGCTGTCTTCCTTTCGATATAGACAGTAAAATCCATCAATCATCTTTCTCAGAGACTAATAAAACACATTGAGTAAAATTCCAGAAGAATTGGTAGGTAATATGTATGTGGCTGTGCGAGTTTGCTGCCAACATGAAATGCGAGACTTGTTTAGAATCATAGCTAAAACAGTTGTTTTTTTAGTTTGTCCCCCAAAACTTCCCAATGTCCCTTTGAAATTTAGGTAGGGGGACACCTGTGTCCCCCAAAAATTCTGACCTAGGCACAACCCTGCTATTGCGACCTTGACATTTGACTTATCAATCATCTGTGTGACCTCAAAATAAAAGGACACCTCATTGGGTCAATGGTAACAATTTTGTTAGTAGTCCTATAGTTGCAATAATGTAACCAAAACCTTTTTGAACTTTGATACTGGTTTCGGTTACAATTCCTTCCTATTCCTTGCAATGGAGCAGGTGCTGGAATGATTCATTCCAGCAAGTTTAGCATAGTCAAACTTCAAAATAAAGCTATGGAATGTAAAAAGATTGATATCTGGCAACAGGTTAACCATTTTTCTGTCAATCAAGCATCTATAGTTTTATGTTGAAATCACTTTCAAGTAAATTTCAATTTGATTTGGAAGCAGAGTGCCCACCCATCTTATTCTACTTGGACTTGAATTTTCCGTTTGAAGAAAACATTAAAAACTTTTCTTGTTGATACTTTTTAACCGAATTTGTGCCATAGAAATAATGGAATATGTTTTTAAGGGATTTACTGCTGATTACATATGTTGGTTTTCAAAAATTTATGGAAGAAAATGTGTTTTCCACTTGTTTGCCTTGCCCCATTGAAGAATGAGAGTGTAATTGTAGCCACAAACCAAACACCCATTATCAAGTTTGTGGCTACGATATCGCAGCTAGTAGTCCTAGAACAAATGTTTCTTGAGTTTGAGCATGGAAACAAAAAAGTCTAAAGACGGACAGCCATTGTGAAACCAATTTATCCCCTCTGGTTAGTAGGTAGGTCTGGTATGAAAGAAAGTGTTGAACATATTTAATTACCTGCATATATCAATTTTTGACCACCAGCAGGGAAAGTGTCTGCTCCTTTTTCCTTCTCAATCTTTTCTTTCAATATTTTTACCTGAAGACAAACAAGAACAAGCAAATTATGGGTATGAATTCCAATTGATTGTGATCAGTACAAAGTGGTATCAAGTGGCAAGTGCATGTGTTGATTGTTGAGGTAAAGAATGAACTTCAGCCTTGAAAAATATTTTCGCGTGCATCTAGCAGAAACTATTTTATAAAGGCTGATTAGTGTGTTATCTCGGTTTCAGAGTAACTTGTGTTATTTTGGTTTCAGAGTTACATAGCTAACAATCGTTTAATATGTCAGGGGTTTTCCTAGCCATTTTGGGAAAAGGAGTCTGGCCTGAATTGGGAATTTTTTAAAGCACAAAATTGTTCATTTTGGGCTGAAAAAGTAAGCATAACACTCATTTTTCAATAACAAATTACACATTTTTAAATAGATTGGGAAAAATGGAAGAAAATTTGCTTTGGGAACACAGCCTTTTGCATTGGGAACACCTCCATTTTCAGGAGGCACAGAAAGCATAGGAAAACCCCTGTATGTCATCCAAACTGTAAAAAATTTAAAGCAGGGATAAAAATTAGCGGTCGCCCACGGCGACTAGAAAATATGCTGGGCGACTCAAATCTTCCATCTTGGGGCCCAGGTGGTGAACTACTAAATCCGACTTTTCATACTAATGCATAGAAGAAATGGAGAAAATACTGGTTGTCGACTTTTCTTCTTTTAAAGATGCACATTTACTGTTACTTACTTATTTTCTGGATAATTTGCTGTAAAAATAACTGTACATAAATGAAATATGGCCTTTAATTTTCCTCTGTGCCAAATCGTCCCTTTACAGCCAGAAGTGGCTATCAGCAGTTAAATTTTAACTGCTGATAGCCACTTCTGGCTGTCAAGGGACGAAATGTCAGCTCTGTTCTGATATGTATTGGCTTAGATTACGACGGATTTAAAACCCAATATCACATCATTTCGTAAACACTATCTGGCAGTATCTGCCCACTTTGAATATTTTACATATCTTTACACCGCTGCATGATTATCGATTTATGTCATTTGCTGTATGAATCTTGTATTCTGTCTTATAAAGTCTATAAACGGTGCGACAACATGCTAAAAGCCAACTTCTGTGGATCATTAGGGATTTGGGCCTACGGATACTAATGTCACTTTAAATTTGCCAAAATCGGCACCAAACTGTTTCGGAATGGGTTAACCAGATAACCTGATTTTGCGTCGGAAGTTTGCATGGTAAGTATGCGCGCGCATCCTAGAATTGGAACACTTCTTTCCGATTTTCAATCCTTCAAAATCGAACAAGAAAAACAGTCAATGTGTCGATATTTTCTATTCAATGTTGACAGTCTACACTCTGACGATTTTCTTCTGTTGATGTTTATTTTCCCACTCAACGTGTTAAAAAATAGTTCTTATTCTCTTCCAACCAATAAATTACACAAAATCTGTCTTTAAATCGAACAAGAAAATTATTCAGTTGCAGAAACTGGGTCAGAAACGAACACGCTATATTCTATTTCTGCCAGCTGTTATAATGACTAATGTAAACAGCTGATCGAAGACCGAAAATGTGGAGTTGAGGTTTCCATAATTTATGAACTTTTGTTTGTAGACAACTTGAGAAAAAAAATGTTTGTTCTTTAATCCCCATCAGTGAAATTTTCATACTTAATGAATTATCTTGGTAGGTTAAACCTGTGTTTCCTTGGTTAATAAGTTTCAAATGGTACAACCAGGGCTTTTCTTCCAGAAATTGGGAAGGGGCCCTGGTCAGTCATTTTGGGAAATTTTAGCGTGATTTTGGTCAAATTGGGAAAAAGAATACACAGGAGAATAAATGTTCAAATGAAAATAAACTTTCATAAACAACAATTTATAACCAGAATGATTGAAACATGGAACACACACTTCTTCTTTGTGACTAAAATTGCCAGTAAGTAATTGATCATTATTTATTTTAAAATTTTTGGATTTTTAGTTTTGAAAATTGGGAAATTCTTACTTTGAAATTGGGAAAAAAAGAGCCATTTTTAAATTGGGAAGCCACAAAATTTCGGCCACAATTATAGAAGGAAGAAAAGCCCTGACAACCCTAAAATTTTGTTGTTTGGGAAGGGGTTAAAAGAAACAATTTTTACATGGAGTGGTTAGAAAGTCGGTGCAGATGACCCAATGTTATATTTAGTATTTTGATGAAGATGTGCTTTATGTACAATACAACAGCTGATTGTCATCATTTTCTCCTTTTTATCTCAATTTTTCCCAAGTCATTTCTGCAAAGGATGTCAGAACTAGGTTTTGCTACATGCAATTTCTTTTTTCCATAATATTTTCTCAAGTTTAAAATCATAATGGCATATTACAATCTTAAGAAAGGGTAGTTATCCATCATTGCATCAAGGATTTTTGACCGAAATGTTGGGCCCCTACCAGTGCTCTCAATAAGGACCAATTTCAGGAAGTCTTGGACTTCCATGTCCAAATTTCAGGAATTTTTCCAGAAAATCAGGAATTTTTCAGCGCGTTTTCGCTATTTCGAAGTTTTATGAAATAATGAAGGAAAAGAAGAAATAGTTAAATACAAACATATCTCTTCCTTTTTTCAATATGACTTATATTGTTTGCTCCAAGTTGCAACTCTTCTCCTTGTGGCAATCCAGTTCAAGCTTGACCAGTCTTAATTTTTATCTTGGCAGTCTGATTTTAACCCTTTTATGTAGTTACTTCATAATATCTGCAAGATATGACCTTAACCCATCACCACACAATGACTCTTTTAGACTCCCCATAAAATAATGACCATGGAAAACATGATGGAAAATGAAGAAATTGCTTGTGACAAGCAATTTCTTCATTTTCCACTAAGTTTTTCATCCAAAAAGAACCAAAAATTGAAAATTTCATTTATCTGCAGGATCTTTCAATTTGGACCACCCTAAAATTCTGTTGTTTGGTAATGGGTTAAGATAACCATATGAAATGATGATATACGTAGATTGGTGCGTATTCACTGAATAGCTAATTGAGGAAAGGGTTTCTTTGTTATGAACTGGCGAGAATCTGACCTAAAAAAGTGTATGTCGTGGCGTGACGTCACACAGGCTGTCTGGAATGTAGAACAAAATCCCAGTCAAATTTACAGGGCTTTTCTTTAAAAAATTGGGAAGGGGCCCTGGTCAGTCATTTTGGGAAATTTTAGCGCGATTTTGGTCAAATTGGGGAAAAATAATCAATGGGAATAACTGTAGAAATGAGTATACATTTTCTTAAACAACACTTTATAAACAAAATAACTGAATTATAGATACTTTGGGACTTGAATTGCCAGTTGGTAAATGATCATTATTATTTATTTTCCAAATTTTAGGAATTTTAACTTTGAAAATTGGGAAATTCTTACTATGAAATTGGGAAAAAAAGAACCCTTTTCCAATTGGGAAGCCACCAAATTTCGGCCCCTGTTATAGAAGGAAGAAAAGCCCTGATTTATGTACTACTAGATGCCGAAGGGCAACATGTCGAGCCCGCTCATTTTGAAGAAAGAAGACCATACCTATGTCTACAGCTGTCATTACAATGGCGTTGTAAAAGTGGGGACAAAATAAGTTGGAATGATGGGGATCATGGTGAGACAGTTTATTGTTCACAAAATATTACATGTCTATGTATTTATAACGAGATACCAGAATGGATTAATTTGAGTATACATATGTGACCCGTCACGCTAAAAGGGACCTTATGCTAAGTCCATAAAACCAAATTCCGAGAAATATACCAGACCAAGCAGAAGTCCATCCGATGTCGTATTTGGAAAACGAAAATATTGTAAGGTAGAGAAAACATTCTAGATTCAGAAAATACTTAAACGTGAAAAGTTTCGACCCTAGTCAGGCTGCGCGGACTGCGCAGACGGACTAGGGTCGATACTTTTCACAAATCCGATAAGGTCCCTTTTAGCGCGACGGGTCACATATAAGGAAAATAAGCCATGCCCCCTGGCACCAATTTTTTGTACGGATCGGAATAATTTGAACATTCCGAGAAGTACGAAAATTAGCTGCACGTAAATCAACTCATTTTTTACATTTGACCTCAAAGTTTGACCTTGACCTTTCATCTTGGAATCTGGTTCTTGCACGCGACACTCCATCTTACTGAGCTTGACATTTGTGCCAAGTTATTTCTGAATCCCTCCATCCATGGTGAAGTTATGGCCCGGACAAGCAAAAATCATCTCATTTTTGACATTTGACCTCCAAGTTTGACCTTGACCTTTGAGCTTGGAATCTGGTTTTTGCACGCGACACTCCGCCTTACTGAGCTTGACATTTGTGCCAAGTTATTTCTGAATCCCTCCATCCATGGTGAAGTTATGGCCCGGACAAGCAAAAATCATCTCATTTTTGACATTTGACCTCCAAGTTTGACCTTGACCTTTGAGCTTGGAATCTGGTTCTTGCACGCGACACTCTGCCTTACTGAGCTTGACATTTGTGCCAAGTTATTTCTGAATCCCTCCATCCATGGTGAAGTTATGGCCCGGACAAGCAAAAATCATCTCATTTTTGACATTTGACCTCCAAGTTTGACCTTGACCTTTGAGCTTGGAATCTGGTTCTTGCACGCGACACTCTGCCTTACTGAGCTTGACATTTGTGCCAAGTTATTTCTGAATCCCTCCATCCATGGTGAAGTTATGGCCCGGACAAGCAAAAATCTTCTCATTTTTGACATTTGACCTCCAAGTTTGACCTTGACCTTTGAGCTTGGAATCTGGTTCTTGCACGCGACACTCCGCCTTACTGAGCTTGACATTTGTGCCAAGTTATTTCTGAATCCCTCCATCCATGGTGAAGTTATGGCCCGGACAAGCTCCATCCGGACGGACGCACGCACTAACGCACGCACGCACTAACGCACGCACGCACTAACGCACATACACCGAACCGCCATTGTGACAACTATGTCGAGCTCACCGCAAGCGGGCTCGACAAAAAATAGATCAACAGCTGATTAATCATATTACAGTTTTTAAATCTCGTGGATAGTTAAAGGTTGGAGTTAATTGAACAACAATTTTGTTTTAGAATTCGTGTTTATTTCTGACACTGTAGATGAAACAGGACAAAAGTATTGAGTGACTTTCTTTGTCAATGGATATAAAACACTTTGAGGGTAAATAATGAACATTTCTTTATTTGATTTAAATAGGATTTTTGACATGGACTAAGGTTCTACTGACAAACAAAGAATCTGCATAAATTAACATAATGAATGAGAATTTGTATATAGAACGAAGCCGACGATTTGTTTAGAAATTTGCGACTAGTACAGTGCTTCTGAAATTTTTTTAAAATCTACTTGTCCACGGACAAGCGTTAAACCAAAATTGACTTGTCCGTATAAAAAATCAGCTTGTCCGTACTATGTGACATTGTCCATGTACTTTTTAATAATTTCATCTGTTTATTGCATATCTATTATGAAATTCTAATTATTGGCTTAAATAAAATTTGTACATTTAACTATCAGTAATTACACTGTATAAAAATATTGTGAGAAAAAGAAAAAAAGAGTTTTTCTTATAACCAGATTTTTCACTTGTCCACGGACAACCTAGCTTTCAAAATCTGCATGTCCGTACCTAAATATATAGGTAAACGGACAAGTCGGACAACTCGGGCAACTTATTTCAGAAGCACTGTAGTAAAAATATTGGTGAATGAGAAAATATAAAGATCTGCATTCAGTGCTTTCCTTCAATATTTTCGAAACTAGTTTTGTTGAAGTCAAATAAAAAGTTTAAGAATTTCAAATACTGGCGCCCTCTGTGGCGAATTTGTTTGATAAAATTATAGCTTCACGGCAAATTGTACAAAGAAGTCTGTTTTTGGATTCATTAGTTTCAAGCCACGAAAACATAGCAAACCATCTTTCTTGTACTGATTTGTGATACCGATTTTCAGATTTTGTTTTCTCAGGCGATTTGTGCGTTTTTTTTTTTTTTTTTTTTTTTTTTTTTTTTTGTATAGGTGATTTTGAAACAGAAGGATGTTTCCGTTATGACAGCGACGTCGTAGGATGAATTAGAAAAGAAATGAGATCTAGCCAAAATCAAAATGCACCTCATGATTCTTTCCAATGAGCGTCGATACCATAAACCATGGGGCTTAGAAAGTTTAGAATGAATTAATTGCAGTTACTCGTTTATTTCGTCTCCTTCATTCACAAATGTTTGGAAAATAACAACATTCCTCGATCTTTGATTGCATGCCTAATTAATCAAAATTGTCAGTTAATGTGATGCACCTGTAGTATATTTAAAGACGGTTGATTACCTACCGAATTCATAACTGTCAAACAAAGCAATTAAACGATTACGCTAATCATACATAATTGGATACACACTGGACTGATTACACCGGTATATGCCTTGTGTATTTGTCACTTCTAGGGACCATAAACGCCTCGCGGCAATTATCTCGACACGCTTATCGGGTGCTTTAACTGGGTGATTATCGATTTTTACCCTTTACAATTTTTTTTTACAGACGTCCGGGTTTAAATTCTTGGAAGTCAGTAAAATTTTTGGGACGTCTGCGAGACGTCCAACTTCAAAATTCCGGACGTTTTTTCGCGAAAATCAGACGTAATATACGTCAACGTCCGCTTATTGAGAGCACTGCCCTACATTTTGAGCTGGGCCCCTAACTTTGCAAAGTTAGGGGCCCAGTTGGCTACTAAGAGAAAAGAGTTAGTATTTATCCCTGTAAAGTAGTTTGTATGGCTAAGCTGATGTTCACATCTGAATGGGTGTTGATAAAGATGCCATATGTATACTGTACAAAACAACAAAGAAAATATTTACGGTTGTTGGTTGTCAGGATTTTTGCCTGTTTCTCATTGATTCGTGGATTCTCATTGATTTCGTGGATATTGAAATACCTCTCGTGCAGTTATTCTGTATGTTCAAAATATGTAAAAATGATAAGTCCCCACACAAGAAATATTTTGCTGATGTTGAAATGTCAAAATTTGGGTTCTGCTGTTTTTTTTTTTTCTTACATAATTTTAATAAAAACCTATTTATGAACAGTTTCTCACTTTGAAACAAAAGTTCTGCACTAGGGGTATAGTTTGAGAGCAATGTCTTCAAAGAAAATCATCTTTCCCCACCATTGCTGTGCACCAATTGGTGCAAGTTTATTTAGACTCGCTCTTCTGTGATTCTGTTGTTTGTTTATACCTCTAATTTACAAGAAAATTAGCTTTAATCAGGATCCACGAAATCAATGAGAAAAAAGATGGCCGACCTTTATCTTCAAGGCACCTCAAAATAATGTCATTTACCGAAATTTATTATTGTTTTTGAGTAAAATTGTTATTGCAAGTTAAACATTTATGTTTTTTAGTTGATTTATGAATAAAGGTAGTGAGAATTTCATAAACTATTGTGCATAGACAACATTTCAAGTTAAGATCCACGAATGTAGGGGTAAACAGCATTCTTCTTTTTCCTCAATGTTTTCCCAAGCTTTTACCACTGAGGACGTCAAGATTAGGTCTTGTCTCGGAAAGGTTTAACACGTGTATAGCCATCATTAAACATATTCTTCAGTATTGATGACAAATGAAGCTACGGCAATGCTTTGTCATGTTTTGTTTTTGTTACCCCACCCACACAAATAAAACAGACGCCGCATTGTGGTGAAATAAATTGTATCATTACCGAGTCCTCTGGATCAACCTCGATTTTGAAGGTTTGTTGCTGTAAAGTTTTTAATGTGACAAACATTTTGCCGTGATTTCAACCCAAACCAGCTTTTAGTTATCTTTCTACGTAGAAATCTTTTTATTCTAGAAGCCGAAACTTGTGGACTCCGCCATATATAGATGACGTCACTTTCACATCTATTTTTGGAAGGCAAAGTCTAAAACGCAAATTTTCTCGTTGTTGTTGTTTTACCGTCACCCCAAAAATCAGACTGGTTCCCTGTCCCTAGATCTACAATCGCGACCCTTGAGACTGTTTGCAACCTTTTGGTGTCACTCCTCAACGAAACGGCCCTATTAAATATATAGTAAAATGGGTCGATTTGGCAGCTTCTAACTTCACTCAGAAGTCTTTGCGGCACATTTTACTTAGTCTGCTTAATAGACATTTCATTTGTCTTTAATTAAATACCAAGAAAGTGGTATCAATAGCACCATCAGCTAAAATCACGCACCCGTGAACACAGCCACCCTTGCAATTTGCCATCTCTTTTTGAATCTACATGTGACACACCCCCATGAAAGGTCACGACCGCGCAAGAAACTAGTTCCCGACAAATTCATTAAAACACATCCTAGCAGTACACTGATGGTCTGCCAGTATGCAGAACCACATTTCATGCATCTGTCTATTCTATAGACACAGAATCAATGCAACAAAAGGAGCGAATCAGTTTTTGACGGAACTATGTTTGTATACTACGACCCGGAAGCATTTCCCGTTGTGGAGTGTCTCCTTTTGCCGCGTTCGAACGTGGTTGCAACATGATCTCGAGCGTAATACAGTGACCGCCATATTGAACGTGAAAGTAGACGCGCGTAAATGACGTCACCAAAACAATTCAATCCTTTAGCTAACGTTATAATTCAAGTGAAATATTCTATCAATGATCGGTAAATCACATCAATTATTTTATCTGGTATAATTTTGTGACATTTACGAGGATACAATCGACTTTTGAACGCTGTTTGTTTCAAATATTTTTCTGGCGTAGATTTAAATAGTTGTTTGGTCTGCTTCCGTTGTTGTGACCGCACTACCGTTGTTTTGCTTGCGGAGAGATATGGGAAGGATCTTCTCATGCCGGCAACTGTAATACATTCGAGGGGTTCTTGAGTAACGATAAGAACCGAGAATATTCGAATGCTAGATCTACAATCGCGACCCTCGAGACTGTTTGCAACCTTTTGCCGCGTTCGAACGTGGTTGCAACATGATCTCGAGCGTAATACAGTGACCGCCATATTGAACGTGAAAGTAGACGCGCGTAAATGACGTCACCAAAACAATTCAATCCTTTAGCTAACGTTATAATTCAAGTGAAATATTCTATCAATGATCGGTAAATCACATCAATTATTTTATCTGGTATAATTTTGTGACATTTACGAGGATACAATCGACTTTTGAACGCTGTTTGTTTCAAATATTTTTCTGTCGTAGATTTAAATAGTTGTTTGGTCTGCTTCCGTTGTTGTGACCGCACTACCGTTGTTTTGCTTGCGGAGAGATATGGGAAGGATCTTCTCATGCCGGCAACTGTAATACATTCGAGGGGTTCTTGAGTAACGATAAGAACCGAGAATATTCGAATGCTAGATCTATCGATCATAGAAGACGGGGTACCAGTCTACCCAAAAATCAAATAACAGATTTTCACTGAAAGTAAAAAGAAAATAGGCTTTAACGCATTCCTAGTTGCGATACATTATTAACAAAACCATTTTGAATTTTGATCTTGGCTTCGGTTACGATTCCTTCCAATTTGTTGCAATGAGCAGGGTCTGGAGTGATTCACTCCACCAAGTTTTAGTACTCGCCCTACATGAAAGCCTAACAGATCAGGTAGGCCTACGTAGGAAGCAATTTCATATTAAGTGGGCTAAATTCCACGTGACTGAATGTTGCTAGATTGGATTTCTGCCTAATTTTCAGTGTAAAATAAGGAAAATTTGGCATTCGTTGCCAACTTTGGGAGGAGGGGGGGGGGGCTAAGCCCCCATGTAGCATCTGTTCCTACGGGCCTGCAGGTTAACAAATTTCCTTCACTGTCAATGCAGCTTAATCATAAATTGAAATCACTTTCAAACGAAGTTCAATTTAATTTTGAAGCGAACTAGTCAGAATTACACACCAATTTCATTTTACTCAGTCTTGAATTTTGCACTGGAAAAATAAATAAATAAATAAATAAATAAATAAATAAATAAATAAAATAATGAAAACAACTCTTGTTGGTACTTTTTTACCGACTTTGTGCCATGGAAAATAGTTTATGGGATTTTCTTCTAGCTTAGACCCTACGATATGTTGGTAGGCTATTCAAATATTGATGTTTGAAAATTAATGGTTTTTTTTTTTCACTTGTTTGTAATGCTCCAAAGAAGGAAGAAGGCGGACTCGTAGCCACAAACTGATACCCGTCATAAAGTTTTTGGCCCCACGATTTCGTCGACCACGTTCAAAAATGTCATAACTACAGCTTAAACAAGCTGTAGTTAGCCTACGACATTTTCGAATGTTACCTGCATAGGTTGAGAGGTAGGCTAATACATGTATATCAAAGTTTGAACAAATTTGCAGAGATTTTCTTTTTCGGCAAAATCGCGATCCCCATCTTTACCCCCCCCCTTTTTTTTTACAGATTTTGTCATTTTTGACCATTTTTTTGTCTCGGATTTTCTTGAAGCTTGCATATATTTGAAAGCTTGCATATTTGGAAATATGTTCTTAACAAAAATGGGGCTCCGGAGGCCCGTCTTTACCGCGGCTTTAGACTATGATTTAGCCCAAAATTAATTTTGGCGGAAAAGAAACTTTTTGCGGCCTTGATCTTTTGAGGCTGTTCAAGCCGGTTTGAACAAGTTCTGAAATACGTATGCAATATATAGGTTGAGATGTTAAAGTTTTCCTCCTCCTCCACCTCCCCCCCCCCCCCCCCTACTTTACAGATTTTGTCATTTTTGACCATTTCTTGTCTCGGATTTTCTTGAAACTTGCATATTTGGAAGCTTTGCATATACTTACAGAGTAAGTATATGCAAAGCTTACAGATCCTCTTCTGGTTGAAGGCCACTACAGGCCTGTGATACCAGCTCTCTGTCTTCGTTAAATTGTCTTTTGTCACTTCGGATGATAAGTTTTTCTTTATGGTTGAATTTAATGGGTTGCATTTTCCAGAATTTGTCCAGTCTCCTTTCGAATGACATCACTGATTCCGCTTGTATGACTTTCTCCGGCAGCGAATTCCATACATCTACCATTCGTTGACAGAATGCGTATTTTCGAATATTAAGTCTAGATCTTTGTTTAAATATGTTTATATATGCTCTTAACAAAATTGGGGCTCCGGGGGCCCGTCTTTACGCTTTGAAAAAGGATTTAGTCCAAAATTAATTTTGGCCGAAAACAGATACTTTTGCGGCCTGGATCTTTTGAGACAGTTCAAGCCGGTTTGAACGAGTTCTGACTCGAAATACGTACGCAACATAGGTTGAGAGGTAAAACATCAAAGTTTGAACAAATTTGCAGAGAAAATGAACGAAACAGAACAATATACAGCATCCCAATATCAATTCGAATATTAGTCGTGAAGGCGGTAGTGATCGCGTATTGATCGGGTAGACGATCGAGCTGATCAAGAATCAATCGTGTCTGGAGAACGATTGTAATCGAGTTGATATCTTTTACCCGGCCTTCACCCTACCTGCACTCGATCATCTCGACTTGTACTCGAGTTATTCCCGACCGCATCCCGATCAACTCGTCCTTTGGGCTATCCGTTCACTTGCAGTTGGTCAAATCACCTGTAAAGTATGGGGATGATCGACTAGAGATCGAGAAGACGATAAATTGTCGAGTTTGATCAAGAAATTGAATTCGAGCGAGCCGATGGAGTTTATCTGATCGTTAGTGGAAACCTAGCGTTACTCTACTGGTCGTAGTTACGGCGTGTTACCAGGTGCTCTTTTAGACTTCGGGCCGCGGCTAAAGCGTGGTTGGTACATGAAGCCCTTATTTACTCTAACTCGCACGGTCCCTTGTTCGATACCCGGTCAGGGCAAGTATCTTTTCTGACAAAATTGTCACCAAGCAATGGCTTGATAATAGTTCTTCTATGTTGAGGAGCAGTTGGAGGCTCGGTGAGATTGTTGTTGTAGTACTAGTATGAAAAAACGACAGGAATCAATGATTAGGTGCTCCAGCCTAACTTTCCGAATCAGGGCTATTTGAACAGGAACCATTATTATTTTTCCTATTATACAGTTGTAACGGGGCATGAGGATGCTATAAAAGAAACAATATGTTTCAAGGGCGGATCTAGAGGGGTTTCGGGGGAGGGGGGTCCGGATCCCCCTAGACATTGGCCGAAAATGAAATATTGACTATATAACGTTACATATTTGTGACCCATCACGCTAAAAGGGACCTTATCCGACCTCAAAAAATCCATTTTGACAAATTTGTCAGTCTCAGCACAGGTCAACCAGATCCCGTGTGCAAAAAATGGACATATAGTAAGATAGGGAAAACATTCCGGATTTAGAAAATTACATAAAAGTGAAAAGTGTCGGCCCTAGTCTGGCTGCGCGGACTGCGCAGACTGAATAGGGTCGATATTTTTCACACTTCCTATAAGGTCCCTTTTAGCGTGATTGGCCACATTTAACACATTTGATTATCCATAGCCATCATTTGGGCTTGGAGCCCCCCCACCCCCTCTGTAAAACAATCTTGGATCCATCCTTGTTGTTCTCGATAAGAAGCTGCTGCTCTGGGCAGACGTTGTTCTCGTACTTGTAGCTGTTACAGGTCATTATTAAGCAAATTGAGAACAATATGGATTTTGATCAGACTGTGCGTATAGAAAGGCTGATCTTGATCCATGATGTTCTCTTTGAGTTGCTATGGGTTATGAAGAAGCTATAAGAGAGTTATTTTGATCTTGATCAGACTTTGTATATGCACAGGCTGATCTGGATCTATGGTGTTCTCTTACAGCTGCTACAGGTCATAAATAAGCAAATTGAGAACAATATGGATCATGATCAGACTGTGCGTATCCTATTTTGATCTTGACCTATACTGTTACAGTTGCTACGGGTCAGGAAGAATATATCAGAGAAATAATTTGATCTTGATCAAACTTTGCATATCGTAGCTTTTCAACGAAACCCTCTCAACTGCAGCTTAATATTAGTGGAGCTTCCTGGTAACAATTTTTGGCCGAATTGTGCATTTTTTGATAAAAGCATGAAACTTGGCACACACCTAGATAGGTCCAAAAGAAAAAGATTTAGAGGTAGTGCCAAGCCAGATTTGCCCTGTGAGGGCGGCCATCTTGATTTTCAAAATGGTGGATGTTTCCTTTCATAGAGGGCTATATTCACTCTGTTGCCCACCAACGTTATCACTTTGAAACACTAAATCTACCATATTCAATTGTAAAAAGATACTTCTGAACAGTTTTTGCAACTAAAATTGTAATCATCTTTAGGAATGGCAACATTTTTTGCCAAGATGGCCGCCAATTTGGCCTTTTAAAGCTGTTTTATTACAGCACGGAAAACAAGCATCTTCTCTCTAATAAATTGTATCGCATGCCATTGTATTTTACTCTAGAAACATTGACATGAATGAAGTAAGGCTAGTAGTTTGTCCGTAATGATGAATTTACTGTCCAATATGGCATCCAAAATGGATGCCATGTATGCTTTAAAATGTCTATTCATAACTGTAAGAACATGTTGTAATACCAACAATTTGAACATGTTTCATTGATATTTTCAACAGGAAACTGTCATGTTAATGCAGGTGATGGTTGGAAAAAATAGATTTGTATCCGATATGGCATCAAGATGGCCGCCACTCTAGTTTTAATACAGTTTTATCAATCAATAGAAGTAGAAAAATCTCAATTTTAAACACTTGATACCTAGTATATACATGTACATTTATATTAAATGCATATGAATTCTTATTTTTCAGTAAGGAACTTGAATATTTATGGGTTTTATACTAAAGATGGCATCAGAAATGACTGCCATATTGGTCTTTTTTAGAAATAAACATAGCCAACTTATGATTTTTGCCATTTATCTGTATCAAATTTCTTTCTTTATATATAAGAGAATTGCACATTTAAAACAACCATTTTGAATATCTTAAATAGGTACAAAGGCAGCAAAAAGGACTGCCTTTTTATTCACTGAAAGCTATATATTCAAACATGGTAAATTATGTTTATTTTATTACCAATAAATTGTAATTGGCCTTTTTTTGTTTTTGTTTTGTCTTGTAAAATCACTAGATCTGTCATTTCGAACAAGTCAATTTGTGTTTAAAAGTGTTTGATATCATTCTATGGCTTCCAAAATGGTTGTAGTGTTGGTTTATATAGGGGGGTTTTTCCATCAGGACATGGAAACAAGATTTTACTTACCTATAATGGGTACTAGAATGCAACAAACCTTAACTGATTATAAGCGTTTCAACTTAAGATGTATTGATCCTATATAAAAAGCTGTTTTATTTAGGCTTTCCTGAAGAATCTGTGATAAGTGTCACAAACAATTATCTTTAAAAAGGACATCGTAGACATCCTAAATACAGGATCATGGTGGGTTGCTTGTTCAAATATCAGTATACTTCAGCTTCCATGTTACATGGAACATGTATTACATACATTACTACATAATTATGAACGCAACTTGTACAATTTTAGGATCATCTACTGGTGTTTTTGAATGGTTTTGATATGTATCTATACGATTAAATCTAGATTTATCTAAGAGTGTTGGCATAAATTGAAATTGTTTAGATCCCAAAAAATGTCATACACATCTAAAGCAATATAGTTGTTTGTGTTCTAGACTGATGTAAACATTTTCTCTTTCCTTGGGAGTGATCTCCTGATACAGATACATAATCAAGTGTGCTATTTAAATCGGGATGTGCCGTATCTGTTAATGGTAGCTAAAAGCCTTGCAGAAGCCGACTTTTCGACAAACTAGTCAAGGGAAGAACCAAAAGCCTCCACCTGTAATTAATATTTTTATCTGTATGTAATGATGACAAAGTGTTACATGTATATCACAGTAGATCCTTTTGTAGTGATAGTAATGACTCTAAGGAGTAGTTGAAATACCGGTATGTGTTATCACTAAAAGGTAATGCCATAAAATATAGCAAAGAGACTGATTAGGAGGGTGATAGCTTTGAAAAAGTTTGAGGACTAAACAGAGAGTTTATCTAATCAAGAGCTGGCAGAATTCAAGTTTGTGTTAGGTAACAAAAAGTGTTTGTAAAGGTGTTTTTAGAACTAAAACACGAAGCAAGTACATAAAATACGAACTGAGTTGCGTAAGACAACGTGCAGTACAACTTGGAGATAAAGCCTTGTGTAGCTTTGACTTGATGTAATTCCCGAAAGTCGACTACTTAAAAATTGTTCTACTATACTCTATCTTGAAGAGATTCTGAGTGCAAGAATTACACCATTACATAGATGTTAACGCACTGCGAACTTCATCAACACTGATATATGTCAGTCAGTCAAAATTGCCCTTTTTGGCAGACTAAACATTTATGTCAGTTTGTGGCCTTTGGTTCGACTTTTTGCCAGTGTACCCTATCTTTAATATCTGTAACAGAAATGCTTCCACAGTAGCCATTTCAACAATTCGCCCGGCTTCTACACACAGAAAGTCACATAGATCAAAAGAAAGAATATAAACTAACAAGATTGTTCGTCTTTAAGCTGCAAAAGAAATCAAAAACATTATTTCGGGATAACAAGACATCAAACTCAGCTCACGCACTCCCTCCTTGTACACTCCTTTAAACTAACAGGACATAGATAATTCCAGCATACAGGTATATTAAAAGCGGTTCATGTCATAGAAATGGGATGGTTGGAAGATGGCTAAGTACCTCTTTCAAGGACAACATAACTTATTAGTAAGTAAAAAACTAAATAATACAATCACTTTTTTCCACTGAAGATCTACTCACCACAATTAATCTGGACAAACTAAAATGCTACAGTTTCGAAGGAAGTCATGGATTTACACAGGCATTGCCCCAGAGAATGGTCAGGAGGGAACTAACAAAAATAGACAAAAGAATTTGGAAGACAAAATCACAGCACGGACATGATTTAAGCTGAGCCAGGTGTCAAGACATCGACAGAGAGGGCTTGAGAGAACTGGGTGATAGGTTATCTGTAAGTGCCTCAACAGTAGCAGCTACAAATGAGGAAGAAGCCAGTTTCCATGTTAGATGCCCATTCTAGATAAGATGTAACAATATTGAATGGACTAGAGGTACCCAGGTAGAGCAAAGTCCTTCCGAAATGATAATTTGTGGCCCATTACGTTAAGTATTTAAAAACTTGTTATAATGAAACATTTAACAGACAGGCTGACTTGAAAAGATTGGCTGAAAAAACAAATCATCGTTATCAATTGCTATGTTATTTCTATAGTTAACAGTTTGTAGTCATTGTTTTTAGTTCTCCGGATGGTTCTAGATAAATGATCTTTTTATTTATGCTAAAATTGATGGTTTGTGACATACATGTTGTATTGATTTCTTCCTTTATAATGTGTTCTACTAGTGAAAATATAATAGCTGTAATATTAATTAATATCAAAGAATCAAATGCACACATTCATTGCTTTAGAATGGCAACCCTAATGTATCTAAGATTAATCCAGTCCCAAATAATGGTTCAAGAATACATTATTTTTTTCATTTTTCGATTAGATACATTTATAGACAAAATTAGCAGCTTCGTCATTGCAAACACATATATCACTTAAAACATTTCTAGTGCCTTCTAGCTATAAGAAACAGGCATTTGATACATACCATTGTTTTTTAAAACAACATATTTAAATACCAATATATATGGCAGCCTTTTTAGATGCGATACCAGGGGATTTCAAACCCTCTTGTATATAAAATCTGCATTAATTGGGCAATAAAAATGCCCAATCTTTGGAATAAAACAATGCAAATCGGCGAAATCTCGTACTTAGGTTGGTTTAGATTATATTTAGCTGAAAAGACCAATCTGGCTGCCATTTCAGATGCCATATAGGATAGCAAACCATTTTAAATACAAATCATCTGCTTTGAAATGAGAGTTCTTATATGTCTTTTAGATTTAAATGCAAAGAACCAGATATGAATTACAGTGAATATTCACTTTTTCAATTGTTTTGATCAAATATCCTTTATAGACACATGTCACATTGGATGCCATATTAGAAATTCACCGATGAAAACACAAATTAGCTTTAAATTTTCTATTTCAACGCCTCTTTTGTATAAACACTATGAATTCAGTATAAAATTTCAGAACAAAAACTATTATTTTCCATCTTTTAATAAAATAGCTTCTAAAAGGGAAAATGGCGACCATCTTGGCAAAAATGCTGCCATTTCTAAAAAATAAGAGCAATGTAACATTTCAGAATGTCTTGTTTATTGTTTTTTCGATTGTATATAATATTTTGAGTGGTTTTAAACAATAGTTTTAATTAACAAAAGTTTACTTAGCCACCAATGGTGCTTATTGGCCGCCATATTGAAAAACAAGATGGCCGCCCTCACAGGGCAAATCTGGCTTGGCACTACCTCTAAATCTTTTTGTTTTGGACCCATCTAGGTATGTGCCAAGTTTCATGCTTTTATCAAAAAGTGCACAATTTTTCACCTATTTCCTCCACTATAATACAATTTGTAGTTACAAAGTTTTTGTTGAAAAGCCACGTTATGCACAGGGTGATCTGGTCGTAGGCTTTTCTCTCACAGTTGCTATGTTAGGTTCACGAAGAATGTATATATGAGAACAATATGAATCTTGATCAGACTGCGTTTTACATTTTGATCTGGATCCATTTTGGTCACAAATTACATTCTGGTCTTTTTTTGTCAATTCTGGTTCATTTATATTAACCGATTAGCCTACCAGACGGCAAAATTTTAATTTGTCAAAATTGAAAGATGTTGCACGCAACAATTTCAAATGAATGAAATTTATGTTTTTATCTATATAGGTAAAAATATTGCGGGAAAATGAAGAAATTGCTTGTCATAAGCAATTTCTTCCTTTTCCATAATGTTTCCAAAGCCTAAACCCATTATCAGACAGTGGCTCTCTTTGATCCCCTATAAAATAAATACTGAAGTAAACATTTCAGAAATTGTTTGTGACAAGCAATTTCTTCATTTCTAAAAATGACTTATGCCTTAATTCATGAAGCTTACTCTTACTTATTTGAAGTTACCTCAAATAGAATTGCACGAGTTTCTTACAATTTATCGTGCAGCCAGCACGATGTTTTCATGAGAGTTCGCTCTTGAGGATAGGTTGGTATTCAAAGACATAAGGAGGGTTCGAAGCGACTAAACTAAGTTAGGATTTCTCGAGGCAAGAAGGTCGGACCTTGAGCTAAACTCATGCTTATTTTCTCCTACATTTTACGGATTTTTAAAAGAAAATTAGCCGGAATTCATGTTTTTGAAACATATTCTTCCATTAAATCAAGTTTTTGTTATATGAAAGTAAAATTTACAGTTTTTGAAAATGCCAAAAACGCTTCTTCTTTTGACACCTTTTTAATTTTCATTCTAATTGTTTAATTTTAGACAAGTCCTCTTTCAAATGTGCGGCAACTAACATTACGAATAAGACAAAATAGATATCGGAAAACTTTAAGAGAAAAGAGGAAATTCTTGATGATCAGAAGTTACTCCTTTCCATCGATATTTTCTATGCTAGATCTATAACCCAATCATTTTCTTTTTAATGCATCAAATATCTTGTCATCTGTAACAGCTATCAACATTCAATTGAATGATTCTAACGTTATCAGTGGAGTTGTGATATTCGGCTATTTTGTGAAAACATTATAAGAAAAGACGCGTATTTTAATACCGCATAATAATTCTTTTCCATTGAAGTTTTCAGAAGCATTGGTCAGAGGATTAAAATTTCGTATTTTGCCCAACGGATTTATCTATGCTGACATGAATGACCTTTCCTAAAAAAATATACTGAGAGGCAAAAATAAGTATACACCCTAGTTCTTCCACGTATTTAAAGAAAACGATGTATAGATTATTACGATTTCCAAACGCCACCGATGAAGGTCGTTTGTTTTATGTACACTTCTTCGCCTACCCGTCTGTCTGTCCTTCCTTCCGTTCGAAGGTTTTTTTCCCTATCATACAGCGGCATCGAAAAAGGGGATTTAAGATATGAATTAACACAATAATTCACGTTGACACAAACCGTACATTTATGAAGGGATTTGGATAAAATATTCACAGAAAGAGCGTAGTTACCTAGAACCATGCGTATATTGTTAGTGCTTTCCATATTATGATGCGTCATGGCAAAAGGGAGCTTGATGCAAACAAGTTATCTGACATAACTCCTTCTAAATTTATAGACGGATTTTGATAAAATTTGCACGGGATGTTCCTATGCTACCTGAATAAGTGTATATTGTGTCACGTTTCTTTCGTATTGCGCTGCGTCATAGAAAAATGGGTCTTAATGGCAAAAATGGGTATATTGATCGTTTTCTACCAGCCACCGAGAATTGTGTTATGATGTTAGAGAAAATTTAACGTTGTGATTTGTTGTGATAATTAATAAAGAATTCCAATAAGGATTAACAGCAATATTTGATGCTTCACTAAGTCGGACGTGCAAAATTTGCAAGATCATCATGTAGAAAGAGTACAGGTAGTCAAGCAATTTCAGGTAAAAATTAACAAAATTGCATTATTGGTCTATGAGTAGGAATAGATAGTGCAAAATTTTGAGTCGATATGATGGAAATTAAGAGAGATATCGAAAATCAAAAAGTGTATACTTTCTTTTGCCTCTCAGTATAGTTTATCTATGAAAATCACTTGAATCAAGCGATGTTTCGACGAAACGGGTATGAAGGGTTGTAAAAGATTATAACAAATTAAGAAAAGGGTTAAGAGTTTGAGTTTATTGGGGTTTTACGCCGTTTTCAACTACCAGGGTCATATCGCGGCGGCTGGAGCACCTACCCATGGATTCCTGTTGTTTCTCAAACCAGTACTACCACAACACCCTTACCGAGCCTCCAGCTGCTCGCCCACTTAGGTTAACGATTTCAAACCCATTGGTGGGTGACAATTTTGTCAGAAAGGGTATTAGCCGCGGCCGGGTATCGAACCCAGGACCTCTCGAATGAGAAAAGGGTTAAGAAACATTTCCTCTATAAAGAAAAGAAAGATTTTGACTGTGAATACTACTTAGTTACTGAGTCTTTCTGGTCCGGGGATCCCATGCTAACGGCGTAATCAGTAACTTCAGGCGTCCTTTGTTGAGTTTGACTGAAGTTTGAGTCAAGTAACTGTTCATGAATTAAGCCATTATACCCCAAAAGACCAGACAAATTTCAATTAAGTTCACTTGAAATTGATGTCTGCACCGTCTATCAATTTTGAAAAGTCTTAACTTTTGCCGTGTGGTAATGGGTTAATCTAATATGGCGTCAAAAGGCGTATTAACCATTCTGCTCCCCCAACGTTTCCTAATCTTGTCGCCCTCTCATTGATTTTCACTTTTGTAACACTACGTAACTATACGTAGGTGTATTTCACTGCTTTTCAACAAAATCCTCGTAACTGCAGCTTAGCAAGCTGCAGTTACGAGGTTTTTGTTGAAAAGAGACGATTAGAAAGTTTATCGTCAAGACTGTTGTAAATACATATTATATAAAAAGCATATTTACAATAGTTTTACATTAAACACACAATTTCAAATGTCCACAAATACGGGCATTGGGTTTGTTGACAAACCGTGAGAAAATTAAAACAAAAACAAACAATTTGATAAAAGTTACATACTGACTGTGTATGATCCGTCTAGAGAAAAAAAGCCGAGATCTGAAAAAAGCATGCTTTCGAAACTGCGCCTTTTTGATGTTCAATCAAGTAACATATATCTTTCATGCGCAACGTCTCACAAATGTGTTATTCAAGAACAATATGGATCTTGATCAGACTGTGCGCATGCTGATCTAGATCCAACTTAGTCTACAATGTCGAGAGACATTTCCAGATACCGGCCCAAATGTATCACGTCATGACAGAGAGAGAAATGGATTCATGAGCTTTTACAAAAAGGTCAACATTTTTTTCTATCTTGTCGCGGCGGTTGGTACATGTATATGGATATAATATTACCGTGTGTTTTTGACATTTCTGATACCAATACCAACACATTATCTATTCTGAGCCAGACGCTTTTCACCCAAAAAGGGTTACCTGAGTTATATTTCATCTTGCAAAATGGGTGGTTTAGGCGGTAAACGGAAAGAAAGTAACAGGAAAAAAAGTAACGGAAAAAAGTCACAATGTCGGCTTGGAAAAAAAGTAACAGGAAAGAAAGTAACAATTTATATTATTTTGGTTTAATATAAAGTTATATCTTGGCAAAATCATATTTTGAAGGAACTTTTTTTATAAGATATTTTATTCATCATTTAATTTAAAGTGACATTTCAGAATTATTTTTACATAAATTTTACTTTTATTCTATCTGGAAGAGCGTGTTTTCTTATGAAAATTCTGAAAATTTCAAGCCAAAATATTGAACCGTTTACGAGAAATATATATTTTTGTGCTAAAATTAAACAAATTGTTGTGGACAACAGTTCAGATTTATATAGAATTTGTCATTTCTGTCTCAACTTTGAAGGCATATTTTTCGCTTATAAATAACAACTTCAAAAAACTGATAGCATTTCTACGCATTAGAATAAACAATCTTTGCATCAAGACATACTTTTAAAAAATGAAATAAATGTGAAATGTCACTTTAAAAATATTTTGACGAAGGAATTAGTTACAGTATAGATCCAAATTATTTATCAAATTTAGAATAAAACAGTTTATATACTTTTGGCCTTTTGTTAATTAAAGAAATGTTTCAAATAGATAAATTAGGAGATCTATTTTTCAGCATTTTCTACTTTTATACTACATTGACCATCAATATCATTATTAATGTTTATTCGTGAAAACAAACTTGACATTTAACAAATAACAAACAAATTGAATCATAAATCTCACATTACACATAACACGTTAAAGGGACATTTCATTCCAATTTCAATTTTTTAAAGTATGTCTTGATGCCAAGATTGGTTATTCTAATGAGCATAAATACTATCAGTTTTTTTTTAAAAATTGTTGCCAATAAGCGAGAAACACGCATTTAAAGTTGAGACACAATCGATAAATTGCATATAAATCCGAACTGTTGTCCACAACAATTTGTTCAATTTTAACACAAAAATATAAATTTCTCGTAAACGGCGCAATATTTTGGCTTGAAATTTTCAGAATTTTCATATTAAGGAATTATGCTCTTTCAGATAAAAATAAAAGTAAAATTTATGACAAAAAATTCTGAAATGTCACTTTAATCCCCGATCAACACATGATAAGACATTATACAGTTATGTCCAATATTTTAATGATAAACATGTATATGATATACATGATAAGTGTGAAAAAATACAAAATCAAATTATTTTATTTTTTAGATATATTTAAAAATAAACTCTTCAAAATCAATATTTATTTGAAAAAGAATCTCATGTACATAAATACTTCAATACTGACTAATAATAGAATTGTTACTTTTTTTCCAGTTACTTTTTTTCTGTTACTTTATTTCCTGTTTCTTTTTTCCTGTTACTTTCCTTCCTACAATCTGTTTAGGCTTGTATCCACCGCACATAATTGTGGGTGTGAGGTTTTGTCCACTGTGCAAAATGGATGATGTGGGGTCTTTGTCCACCGTATCATTGCGAAAACTTTTGGTGTTGAATGAATGTACTGTATCGGATATTTTATTGCCAATTGAAAAGTGATTGACTTTGAAATAGTTATAATAAAAATAATAGCACAATGGACCTACAGCTATGATATAGGATCACTTTTCTTATCTCTTTGCCACAAATGACCTGGTTTTAACTACCTTACATAATAATACTTTACAAGCATTGCAGAGAAAGGAAGTCGATAATCAGCATTTTTATACCCCCCACCTACGAAGTAGAGGGGGGTATATTGGTTTCACCATGTCTGTCTGTCTGTCCGTCCGTCCGTCCGTCCGTCCGTCCATCCGTCCGTCCGTCCGTCCGTCCGTCCGTCCGTAGACTTTTTCGTTTCCGTGCTCTAACTCAAGAACCGGTTGACCTAGGATCATGAAACTTTACACAGTTGTTGCCCATGACCCAAGGAGGTGCCCTATTGTTTTTGGGTCACGAAGGTCGAAGGTCAAGGTCACAATCGGACTTCGTTTAAAATCCGTTTCCGTGCTCTAAGTCAAGAACCAGTTGACCTAGGATCATGAAACTTTACACAGTTGTTGCCCATGACCCAAGGAGGTGCCCTATTGTTTTTGGGTCACAAAGGTCAAAGGTCAAGGTCACAATCAGACTTTGTTTAAAATCCGTTTCCGTGCTCTTAGTCAAGAACCGGTTGACCTAGGATCATGAAACTTTACACAGTTGTTGCCCATGACTCAAGGAGGTGCCCTATTGTTTTGGGGTCACGAAGGTCAAAGGTCAAGGTCACAATCGGACTTCGTGTAAAATCCGTTTCAGTGCTCTAAGTCAAGAACCAGTTGACCTAGGATCATAAAACTTTACACAGTTGTTGCCCATGACTCAAGGAGATGCCCTATTGTTTTGGGGTCACCAAGGTCAAAGGTCAAGGTCACAATCGGACTTCGTGTAAAATCGGTTTCCGTGCTCTAAGTCAAGAACCGGTTGACCTAGGATCATGAAACTTTACACAGTTGTTGCCCATGATTCAAGGAGGTGCCCTATTGTTTTTGGGTCACAAAGGTCAAAGGTCAAGGTCACAATTAGACTTTGTTTAAAATCCGTTTTCGTACTCTAAGTCAAGAAGAGGTTGACCTACAGCACTTTTTCAGTGACAAGGCGCTAGTGGGGGGTATTTGTCCGCTCTGCGACAGTTCTAGTTCCATTTCCCACAATGGTTTCTTTGCCATGACTCGTCGATTTATCTGTAAAAAAGCATTTCTTGTAGTCTTCATCAGCTTTCAATAATTGGGCCACCCGGTAAACGGAAAGAAAGTAACAGGAAAAAAAGTAACGGAAAAAAAGTCACAATGTTGCCTAGGAAAAAAAGTAACAGGAAAGAAAGAAACAATTTATATTGTTTGGGCCCTATTTAAGAATATATTTTAGTAAACCTTATTATGAATGATGCTTTCTTTAAATATATTTTTTCTACTTATATTTTAATTCCAAAAAAATGTTTTTGATAGATATTAAAATAAATGTAATATTATTACATCTAATCAAATTTAATACAATATGATCTATTGTTTTGGCCTGAACTGATTCTATATTTTTACGGTTATATTTGAGCAAAATTTAATTTTCTACATACAAAATCAATTTCAAAGGGTATTGTATTGAAAAAATATTGTCTTATTGATAATTCATATTTAGCATTTGACAAAAAAAAAGAATGACAAATTGGCACACCAATCTCACATGTTACACATCACATATGACATATCACCCATTAATCCCCAATTAACACCTGATAAGAGAATATACTGACAATCTTTCTAAAATTTCAATGATAAACATGTATATAATTAATTTAAGTGTGAAGAGACAAAAAATACACAGTTAAACCCAATTTGACTTATTCTACATTAATAAATTATTTCTTTGTTATAAATATCTAAAAACTATACTAACATATGTTTTATTTTTATACCTAAAACACTGCTTTTAATAGAATTGTTACTTTTTTTCCAGTTACTTTATTTCCGTTACTTTTTTTCCTGTTTCTTTTTTTCCTGTTACTTTCCTTCCTACAATCGGGCCACCCTCGCGTGTTGTTGAATCGGAAAGGGTAAAATGGTAATAAAAAATATCGATTAGCGTCAAGCATCTCTCGGTCATCGACGTTGTTACTTTTGTTTTATCATAAGCTTTTCCCGCTGTTTATTTAACATCTGTAGAATCGCAACGAACCTATCACAATATTAAATGAAGAAATTGCTTGTAATAAGCAATTTCTTCATTTACCACGAAGTTTTCTACACAGAAAGACCAAATATGAAATTTTCATCAATTTGAAATGGTTGTCAGCAACACCTTTGAATTTTGACAAGTCTAAACTTTTGCTGTCTGGTAATGGGATAGATTACCATAGCCTAGCATAGCGATGCTTTCTAACGAAAACCTCGTATCTGCAGCTTAAACCAAGCTGCAGATTCGAGGTTTTGGTTGAAAAGCGACGATAAGCACTTTATCAGTCATCTATGTCGAATATGCTTAGACCTGCTCCAAAGTTCTTATTGACACCAAAGCATTGTGTAAATTAACCCTTTCCTAAACAACAAAATTTTACACTGTTCCAATTTGAAAGCTGCTGCAGACTACAAAAAGGTCGGCGATAAAAATTTGTTTGATGTAGTATGGAAAATATTCAGACAAAAGGAGAAAATGCAGGTGACCAGCATTTTCTTCTTTTGTCTCAATGTTTCACCAGCACTTTTTGTACTAAGGACATCAAAGCCATGTCTTACTTGGGAAAGGGTTAAATCCGGATAAATCTATCTAAGATCAAATATTGTTTTTGACACGAAATTACGTAATGGCGCGTAAGTAATGAAATTATCCTAGCTATGCAGACGTAGTGACCTTTCCTGTTTTCTCCTTAAAGTGACATTTCACATTTATTTCATTTTTTAAATGTATGTCTTGATGCAAAGATTGTTTATTCTAATGCGTAGAAATGTTATCAGTTTATTGAAGTTGTTATTTATAAGCGAAAACTATGCCTTTAAAGTTGAGACAAAAACGACCAATTCTATATAAATCTGAACTGTTGTCCACAACAATTTGTTTAATTTAAGCACAAAAATTTATATTTCTCGTAAACGGTTCAATATTTTGACTTGAAATTTTCATAAGAAAATATGCTCTTTCAGATAGAATAAAAGTAAAATTTGTGTGAAAATAATTGTGAAATGTCACTTTAATACCTTTTTCAAACGGCATTTTTAAGGTGGTCAAATTTGGCAGGTAACTCCAGCTTAAATCAAGCTGGAGTTACGAGGTTCTGCTATAACACCGACGACTGCTGCTGCAGTAGAAACAAATGATGTTGATAAAATTGATAAAAATTGAGTACAAAATATCACAGAAAATATTGAGACAAAAGGAGAAAAAGCTGACTACCATCGTCAAGGTTTATCTTTCTATTTGCCATTTCCTCATTCCATGCTAGAATCCGTCTGTCTCATCCTCTCTTTACCTCTAGTTCTCTCTTCTGTATCAGTTTCTTATTTTGGAGACTGAACGTACGCTTATGACTATAAGAATCAGTTTGTCGCTTTCGTTATTGAAAATTATGACCCGTTACGCCAAAAGGGACTTTCTTGGAAGCGTGTGAAGTATTGAACCTAGTCAGTCTGCGCAGTCCGCACTTTTCGCTCAAAGGCAATTTTCTGGATCTAAATCGTTATTCCTAACTACATGTAGATTATTTTTATTTTCCAATTTCGGTATATCTTAACCAATTACCACGCAATGACTCTTTTTGACTCCCTAGAAGATAATGGCTTTCGAAAACATTGTGGAGAATGAAGAAATTGCTTGTTACAAGCAATTTCTCTATTTCCCGCAATGTTTTTTACCCTAAATGACCAATCAGTTTTAAAGTTCATTCACTTGAAATAGTCGTCTGCAACATCTTTGAATTTGGAGAAGTCTAAAAGTTTGCCGTTTGGTAATGGGTGAATGGATTACAACCAATCATTATCTACCAATCTCTTCGTGCATCGTCGGGCGTATTCCTCGTCAATTTCTTTTGCCACGGATGACGCATGTGATTTTAGGAATGTATCATATCGTCAATTTCCATTGCCAGGGATGACGCTCGTAAATGCCAAAGTGTTTGGTGTCTAATGGTGGGTTGTTTTCTTTAACGTAACATGTTCTAAGTTTGGTCCGTTTTTCAAAACTTGGATTTATGAGCTTCCCAGAAGGCCCCTTTTAGCGTGACGATTTATCAACAGCAACAGAGAATATAACAACGTCAAAGAAAATGACAAGATAAAATGAACATCTAAACACGAGCCTGGCTTTGACGTCCATGGTAGATAAAGTTTGTGAAAACATTGAGGCAAAAGAGGAAATTAACTTCATTTTCTCCTTTTGACTTAAAAGTTTCTTTGCTACAATTTACAAAAGCTATTTCCATTGCTATTGTTTTTGTTGTTTGTAGCGGCTTTCAATTTGGAGATGTGTAAATGTCTATCTAGTTTGGGAAAGGAATAAAATTAACCCTTTCCGAAAACAAACTCCTTTTGAGTGTTGAGAACAACATTGCAAACTCTATAATAAAAGAAAACGATTTTAATAGAAGAGGCTGATTAGACAAAAGTTGTGTACAAAATGACAACGAAAATGTTGAGACAAAAATGAGAGGATGATGATTATCAGCATGTTTTTTCTCAATGTCTTGTCAATTTCTTTTTATGAAAAAACGACAATCCCATGCCTTGTTTGGGAGAAGGTCAAACAGCACTATTCCAACGTGGATAACGTCACTGGTGGTGAACTAAAACAATTTTCGCTACAACAAGGTATAGATATTTTGCGTTTAATGTGAGTTTATAGATTTTTTGAACTTGTTCTAAAAACAGACCGGGTTTAACGTCTTATTTTGACAAACTGTCGGTGTTGTTATGAAATCTCGTAAATACGGCTTCGATTAAGCCGTAGTTACGATATTTTATAACAACACAGACGGAATACTTTGTTCGCGGAAAAACGTCCCTTGCTTTGGCCGAGTTCACCACCAGTGAACGTGGATAAAAGTGAACACATACATTCTTTCACAGAAAGAAACACTTTGACATAGCATTTTTCAATGACACGTGAAAAGTATGAAACTTGGTAAGTAGGGCTAAAACGGGTACAAAATTCCAACCCGGGAAACGGTCTAACAAATACCCACGGGTACCCGGGCACCCCCACAAATGGATAATTCATGAATATAGGTGGCTCTATCAAATTATAATATCACTGGTGGTGAACTCGGCTAAAGCGGGGGACGTTTTTTCGCGATCATAGTATTCCGTCGGTGTTGTCAGAAAATATCGTAACTACGGCTTCGATAAAGCCGTAGTTACGAGATTTTATAACAACACCAACAGTTTGTCAATACTTTTACAAAACGGTAAACCGGGTCTGTTTTTAGAACAAGTTCATTGTCATTAGAAAAAAAATTCTATAAACTCACATTTAAACACAAAATATCTATAACTTGTTCTAGCGAAAATTGTTTTAGTTCACCACCAGTGAGGTGGCTCAATCAAATTATGAAATATTGAAGGAGCAATCTACCAATGGGAACATGCAGGCGAGTTGACTCAGCATGCATATTCGTATCGGTGGATTTCCAAATGAGTCTCCCTACATAATGAGATTCTTGACAACATGTTATACACCATTTTCGTCATTGAATAAGATTTGGACCGTTTAGATCATTTGATCAAGTTTAAAGCCAACATTAATAACCAGGTAACGGGTAATACATTTGCACCCGGGCACTGGCAACTCTGTCCCCTACCCGCGGGTACTCATGTACTCGTTTTAGCACTTTTGGTAAGTGAACGGATTCTGCAAATTCTTTCCTTTATCTACATTTTTACTGATTTTTTGGAAATTTATTTTCACACGTCAGAGTTTTGTCATACAGCCTTCGGTTTTGATTCGAATCAGAACGGGATCAGATTGTATTGATGTCGTCAAGCGACACGGTGTGGGTTAAATCATGTTAATGTTTAAATAACACATGCAACGTATTTGTAAAATGTAATTCTATACACGAAGTTTCGCCATTGCAGAAGTTAAAGGCGTCGAAGCTGTTCCAAACGCAACATTTTGACTTTTGTTCGTAGGCTGGTAAACTGATTTTGGCCTCGGTGATTT
Organism: Fragum sueziense; assembly: GCA_963680895.1. Classification (NCBI taxonomy): domain Eukaryota; kingdom Metazoa; phylum Mollusca; class Bivalvia; order Cardiida; family Cardiidae; genus Fragum; species Fragum sueziense. Next base: position 47,385,924 of record OY804594.1, read on the forward strand.
CCGTGGAGTGACGACCGGCCAATGTCCGTGTTTCACAAAATATTCCTTTCTATATTGGCTATGGCTTTTTATCAAGGAACTTTGTAATTTTTTAACGGATGCGTCACTTTTTAATTGTCCATTGAACGAAATTTCGTCTTTCGAAAAGCAATTCGGCGAACTATGCCGCCTGCTAATTTTTATGACGTCACTATTGACGTAATTTTGTTCCGCATTGTCCTCCTCCGAATCTTGATAGTCACTTTCATTTCCTTCGAGGATATTGTTGAGTCCTGTTAAGCCATGCCCAGTTCCTTCTCTCAGTGGTGCATGGTTCGGTTCGCTCGTGTATAGTTCTTCGAGTGCTTTCTGAAAGGTATCGGAACCTTCCGGAACAATCCGGCAGCCGAACGGAGCTAGTGATGACGTAGCCGGAAGTGAGTATCGTCTGTGCTGCTTCGGTACACGTGACCTGTTCATGATTTCTTTTTAGGGGTTATATGACTTCTAACATGCATCCAGTCTGAAATTACAAATCAATTTATAAACTTTTTGAATACTTGGTAAAATATTACTGATTTTTATTTGACATTGCACTGACCTTTTTGCAAAACATGTTAATATTTTGCCGGCCTTACATGCATCAAACAGACTTTGGCCTATATCATAGTACACAAAAATAAAAGGTATACAAGAAAATATTACCAACTCACGTTTAGGAATAAGAAGAGGCGTGGAATTTATGATAATAAAAGCAAAGGCTGCGCCATGTCAAATGAAATCTATTATACTAATAACCAATTGAAGAAGGTCTAATGGCGAAATTGTTATTAGATATAATTCTTTCGTTCTCTAATATTTATAAAAATGCTGTTTATTCATCGATAGGGCACAATTAGTCTAGGGTACATTTTTTAACAAAGAGAACGTAAAAAAGAAAGAAGTTCTGTATTTAAAACATATCAAGGCATCACCAATAGATTTAGATCTCCTCACTTCTTATTCCATCTTTTATTATATCTTTAATTCCACTCTTTTCCAAAGAAAAATCGTTATCTATCTTAAATATTAAGAATATTAAATGTTTTAAAGTACATAAATCCATCCAAACAAAGTACCACTCAAAGTCAATTTATCACTGATTAAACTAAGAACACTTGTACATACAATGAATTGGTCGAAGCACTTGAAATTGATAGACCAGTTCGTTTGTTTTATAGTAAATCCTCCCCAGGCTAAATGATTTTACTATGACGGGGCTCACCACGACAAAATGCGGCTTCATTATAGTATAATATGTACGAAAAGTCAAATCAGATTAAAATTCGGTGTGAACAGACAGTAACATCTGACATGCAACAGTTTTCATCTATAACCCTGGGAAAACCAAAGTCGGTTATATTTTCTCTAACCAAATAAATCGCTTGTTGTATATTATTTTCCATGACAAGCATGTGCAAACACACGGTTTTGCACCGAAATGTATTTGATTGGTCAGAAGAAAATCTCATTGAAGATGACCTCTTATAGGTACATGTCACATGTTACTCTAAGTTAACTCCGGATTTTTGATTAGAATGTCGAAAAGTCTTGAATGCAATCTAAGTTAATAGTATGTTGCAAGTGTTTTCAGGCCTGTCTACATACCTGTCGGACTTTATCTCATTACCAGACGGCACAATTTTGGACTGTTAAATTTGAAAGATGTTATAGACGAAAATTTCAAGTGAATGATTTTTTAATAAATATAAATAGGAAACATTGTGGGAAATGAAGAAATTGATTGTGTATATGTACGCATTTTTGATCTATACCTGCACAGTACAAATCCTTACCCAAACGCCAAGAATTTGGACCTATCATATTTGAAAGCCGCTACAGCCGAATCAATTGATGTAAAAAAAGATAGGGATTGTCTTCTTTATAGCACACAAAATCCTGAATCAAAAGAAGAAAAGGCTTAATATCAGCATTATTTTTTCATTTTAAAGTTTTCCCAAGCTTTCTTTCTAGCGACGTCAAAACGGACAGAACGAAATCACTTGCTATATTGTCCAGCAAGATTACCCCGGGACATCTGCATATGTACTGACACCACTTCGACAATGTTTTGTTAGGACGCTCAACTAACAGATTTTACGCACGAAAATTAAGTTGTCCCTGGTTAATTTGGGGGGGGGGGCAATACCATACACATGCACATGGCCTCTTTTTTTTTATTAGCAACTGTTTTTACGTTGCAACATCTTTCAAATCGGTCTAAACTAGATACATTTGCATTTTGCCGTTTTTGAAAGGTTTACAATCGGACACCAGAGCACATCACCAATAAACGAAAAATCATGTTCAAATTACGTTTTAACCTACATGCAGGTCCATAGGAACAGGGGAGGGGGGAGCTAGGGAGGGGCTAAGGCCCCCCCCAATGTTGGCCAAAAATGCCAAATTTTCTTAATTTTACACTGAAAAATTTGGGAAAATCCAAATTAGCCCCCCGCCCCCATATTCAGGACAATGGCTTTAGCCCCCAATTTGAAATTGCTTCCTACGGGCCTGTACATGTATGTGGGATAGCAGCTGGAGGCTCGGTAAGGATGGTGTGGTGGTACATGTACTGGTACGAGAAACTAAAGGAACCCATGGTTACATGTAGGTTTCCAGTCGCCGCGATATGACCATAGGAGTAGAAAGATGCGTTAAACCCAATAAATCAATCTTCAAATAAGCCCATTTCGTCATGACATAAAAACAAATTATTACTTCTATAGATTCTACGCTGTCTGTCCCATATAGACAGCTGACCGCTTTAACCCTTTCTCAAACAAGACTGATTTCTAACGTAAAAAGTAAAATGCTTGGAAAACATTGTGAGAAATAAAGAAATTGCTTGTAAAAAGCAATTTCTTCATTTTTCACAATGTGTTCGTACCCAAAATGAAGAGCTTTTTGAAAATTTCTTCAACATGAAATGGTCGTCTGCAACACTCTTAGAATTTGAACAGTCTAATATTTTCCCGTCTGGTAATGGGTTAATTGAAATCGGGTATCTGTGATCAATACTAAATGAGAGAGGCGAACAGAGCGGGTGTTAAAAGCATAGTTAAATGATTAACCCTTATACAAACAATTTCCATAGTGGCTAGAGTTGGGGTAAAAACAAACGGTGGTGAATCACGTGAAACAAAACTATGTGACCATTATGTATTTCTGGTCTGAAACAGACAATGCGGAAAACGGCAAAAATTAGCTGGATGTGGCAGATCTTTTAAAAATCAGCTGCTAAAAAGTTATTGACGACCTACTATTTTTATCATCCGATCTGTAAACTATTTAGGGCATACCGCACCCAGCATCTCCCTGGTGTATTTTATAATTTACGCCTTCTCTGCTTCAAACCCTTTTCAAATAGGTCAGGTATTAACATAACTATTTCAGTTCTTCTGCATGTTTTGTGTCACGTGATTCTTCGCCATGAAAGTTGACACTGAAAAGAAGAAAGCACCGAACTCTTTTGTGTAGGATGACTTGTAATAAATGGTAGAGAAGGCTTAACCCTTTCCCAAACAAGACCTGGTTTTGACGTCCCTGATCAAAAAAGCTTGGGAAAACATTGAGACAAAAAGAAGAAACTGCTGATAATCAGCAGTTATTCCTTTTGTCTCAATAATTATTTTCTCTGCTATATTGTACACTACTTATATCTTCAAAAAAATTAATTTTGTCATCTTTTTCGGCTTTCGAATTGGATCACCCACAAAATTTTAATTTTGTTGTTCAGGAATGGGTTAATCTTTTGAAAAGCAACAAATTGGGTAGTCTAAATAAGAAGCTGATGCAGACGACGAAATGCTTGTCTTTACAGGTATAACTTTTGTGAAACACAACAAAGGGCTTTTTTAGGATTAGGGGAAGACACAGGACGCTGGTAGAAAGGGGAAAATCATGTGCTGTGTCCTTGTTTTGGGGAAAATTGTATGATATAGAAAAAGTACATTTTATAATTTAAACCCCTCTTACACCCACTACTGTAGACTTAAGAACGAGTATGGCTAGCTTGTAAAGCTGCAATAGTTGTGGAAAAGCTTCCCTGTTATTTTATTAAGGATTTTAGTGTGATTTTTGAAAATATAACTTGGAGAAAATTTACTTTTTGGGAAAAAATTGCATTATTTCTGGAGGGGAAGACGCTGGAAACCAGTGTTACTTTCTTAAGGGGAAAACCCCTGCAACAAAGAAAATGTCGAAAGAAAGGGTAGAAAATGCTTTTTATATGCGTTTGCTTCTTTTACAATAATGTTTTCCTATGTTTTTTGTTTGGGAAAGGGCTAAAAGGACTAATATGTTACGGAAACAGTGAAGTACCTCGTATTTGTACCGAGCCAGGTAAATGGGGAAATGTCAAAAAGAGGCACAAGGCGATTAAAAAAAACCCTTTATTTAAAGGGCCCTTTTTAACCCATTACCACACAATGACTCCTTTTGACTCCCCATAAGATAATGGCTTTGGAAAACATCGTGGAAAATGAAGAAATTGCTTGTGACAAGCAATTTCTTCATTTCCCACAATGTTTTCTACACAAAAACACCAAAAAATGTCAAATTTCATTCACTTGAAATTGTCGGCTGCATCATCTTTGGATTTGGAGCAGTCTAAAATTCTGTCGTTTGGTAATGGGTTATTTAAGACTTCCAATTTGACACGATGTTGCTGTGATACCAGACTAGGAAATAACGCTGGTGGGGAGTCAAAACCTCGTAACTACAGCTTGAATAAGCTGGAGTTACGAGGTTTTGACTCCCCACCGACGATATGCTCTTCATAGCATGGAAAATATGTATTAGATAGAGGCTGTATAGTAAATTCTACGCGAAATAAACATTCAAATGCGCGCAGCGGTTCATTGGAGACGGGGGCGTGGCTATGTATAGACGCCACATAATCTACCTGGCAGCTCGTTTATGCGAAATAAAGCGGCGAAATTTTGAAATATACTGCAATTTCATTGGTCCAAAAAGTTGTCGAGCATTAATGAGAAAAAGAGTAAACATGCTGGAAAACATTCTTATGTGAATGCAAATTCTCCCAATCTGATGCAACCTATTTGGAGCAGAATTAAGTATCGCGGTAAAAGCGATGGCTGGCCAAGTATTAGCTTTTTTTTTCTTTTTTAAATATCACCATCCTTTTCAGTGACGCGGGATATTTAATTTGCGCGTTTCCGGAAATTGTCTCCGGTGTTTTAGAAAAGGTAGAAAAATCGGACCATGTTACGCATAGAACTGGGACGCATTGTTGTCATTGTCCGACCCAGTTAAAACAATCACAATATTGGATTATCAGAAATGTGGAAATTCGATTATTCCATAACGGCAAATTTTAGACTGTTCCAATTCAAAGATGCAGACGACAACTTCAAGTGAATGGAGTTGTGGATTTTTCCATCGTTTTTTGTTTGGTAGAAAACATTGTGAAATATGAAGAAGTTCCTTGTCACACCCATTTTTTTTTCACTTTTCAAAATATTTTCCCAAGCCTTTGTCATGGGGGCGATAAAAAGGTCCAATGTACTGAAATTGGCTGACCCTTTTCCAAACAAGACCTTGTTTTGATGCCCCTTATAGAAAAAAACATGGGAAAACATTGAAGAAATTGCTGAAAATCAGCATTTTTGCATTTTCTCTCAATAATTTTACGCTGTAACATGCTCATTTTCCTCTTTAAGATTAAATATAAACTTTCTTGTATTCAACTCCATTCTAAATGGACTCGTTCAATTTTCCCCCTCGGGATAGGGTCAACTTCACACTCAATTTCTATGCATCTATTGTCTAAAACATTCAATTTGCTATTAATATTTGAATATCATCGCTTTTCAACCACAACAACAATAAAAAATCGTAACTACAGCTTAAACCAAGCTGCAGTTACGATGTTTTTGTTGAAAAGCAGCCATAGGTGATAGAGGATAGAATCGTTGATGACAGAAAATCGCTGTTACGGTTGTAACCAGACCACGGCGGGAAATCTCGTGACATAACAATTCGTCGCTTTTCTACGAAAACCTCGTATCTGCAGCTTGTTTTAAGCTGCAGATACGTGGTTTTTGCAGAAAAGCAGCGAATTGCAGAAATATATAAAATATCGGTAATTAAGTTTAAAGGTGATTTGAAAAAAGGTTTGAGAGAAGACGGAAATACGTCAGGGATTTGTAGGACGTGGTAGATCTAAAGATTTACTTGGTTGTCAACAACTTTATCAGCTGATTTAAAAAAAAAAAAAAAAAAGTCGATTACATCCAGCAAATTCTCGCATTTTCCACATTCTCTGCTTTAAATTGAATGACATTTGACCAAGTATAAGCATAATCATCGCCGATTTCTGCAATAATTGTGTCACATGTTTCTCGACCGCGGATATTGTTGATACTACATGTATATTTCAATGACTATAATTATTTATTTCAAAATAATTTAATATTAGTTGCTTATATCAAAATTCGAGCGCTTTGAATGGCTGATCTTTTTACATAACTCCATGAAAAAAATACAACGTGGGATCTTCTTTGGTTATGAAACCTTTGTAAACGGTGATGGATAAATGGATGTGCCCTGTGCAAATCGACTTATTATTTTCGGTTCTAGTAATAAATTGCAATTGCTATCATTTAGTCATACTTTTAAATAAATTTTCTAGTTCAAATAAACTCAATTTTAAATACTTGTTGCTTTAAATGCATTCCCTTATTTTATTCAATAAATTGAGAGATACCGGTACCTTTAGAGAAAAGTATCTAGATGCCAATTATTTGAATTATTAGTTTTAATTCGGACAGTTTGCAATTGAACTGAATATTAGTGAATATTATTTATTTTCTTGTCTGTGATATCTTTCAATTCAATTTTTACTTAATTGTTCTGTTTGGGAAAGGTTAAACCCGTTCTAACACATTGACTCTTATTGACTCCCCAAAAGATGTAGGCTTTGGAAAACATTGTAGAAAATGAAGAAATTCCTTCTGAGAAGCAATTTCTTCATTTCCCATTTATAATGTTTTCTACTCAAGAAGACAACACTTGTGAATAAATAAATAAATGAATTCAGTCGAAATTGTCGTCTGCTACATCTTTGAATTTGAACCAGCCCAAATTTTTCCCGTCTGATAATGCGTTAAAAAAGATCGCCCTACCTCTTATAAACAACGAAGCCAAAATCACTCCCATCAATTTAATATCAATATCATTTTGCAATCCAATTTCACCGCGTCGAGTAGATCCGTAAAATAATCTCCCTCCCTATTTATATGAAGTTTTTATCGAGGCTTTTCAACAAATACCTCGTAACTGCAGCTTGTTTTAAGCTGCAGTTACGAGGTTTTTGTTGAAAAGCAGCGTTATATTGGTTGATCGATGATGGATGATCGAGCATTATCGAAATCTCATTAAGCCATTCCGTATAATACCACATAAGGCTTTTGTTATGCGTGAACTTTATTTATGCTATCATAAACGACCCGACAGAAATTGATCGCGCAAAAAATGAACCCAAACGCATTTTGACTCTGTCATGGGACTAAATGGCAGATTATCTATTAACGAAAAGAAATAAGTGTTAATTAGAATGTAAACAGTTTGGGCTATAAATAATGATACAGCAGCAATAGCAACTGGAGTGTGTCAACTTAAGAAATTATGAATGTATACGACACTCATCACTGATTATTGGGTGAGATTTTGCATACGAACTTTCCTTGTAAATGACTTGTATGGTTTATTCTTTATCCTGTATTTATTGCTTAATCATTTCCCAAATAAGACATGGTTTTGACTATCCGGATGTAAATGACATGGGAAAATATTGAGGCAAAAGAAGAAACTGCTGATGACCAGCAGTTTCTCCGTTTGCCTCAATGTTTTCTATGCTAAAATTTAAACAAATCATGTCTTTTTCGGCATCTATTTTGATGGTTGCATTAGCTTTTGAAATCGATCGCCCTAATATTTTGTCGTCTTGGAAAGGGTTAACATATTACTACATTGTTATAGCAACATACAATTTACAAACATTTATGTCATAAGTTCGTTATTACACTCTCGGTATTGTAAAATACACACAAATTCAATGTAAAACCGAATGTAGACAATTTATGTGGTGCGTTTTAGCGGCGTTCAGTATAGAAATTTCATATTGGTCAAAGAAAAAGTAACTAGGAGACGGGCGAAATCATAAGCCTACTGCTCAGGGTGATCTGAGAAAATGAACACTAACCCATTACCAGGCGTCAAAATTTTGGACTGTTCCAATTTGAAAGCTGTTGCAGACGACAAAATGCATGTTGACAAAAATTTAATTTGTTCACATTGTAGCACAGAAAATATTGAGGCTAAAGAAGAAAATGTGGATTATCAGCATTTTCTTCTTTTACCTCAATGTTTTCACATTTTTGTCCTGTTTCGAAACCAGGTCCTCTTTGGGAAAGGGTTAATAGAATAATGGTCGAAATAAAATACACTTCGTCTCAATGAGAGTTAATAATAAGGATTAGGATACGTAACAGAAATGCTGTAACATTTTGTACTTTAAACCCTTTCCTAACAAGCCATGGTTTTGTTTTTAGAACTAATCAAGACGGCATTGGAGGGCTATGATAGAAAAGAAGAGAATGCTGATATACAGCTTTTACTCATTGTCTCTCTAAACTTTCCATGTTATGATATGTAAATTCAATATAGATTTCCCTTATTTAAAAATGCATGAATTTTGCTAACTGCATTTTTTCGACCTGGAACAGTCTTTAATTTTGCTGTTTGGGAAAGGATAAAACGCGACTGGATAAAGCTTAATAATTAAGTTTGATCGATTACAACTGATGAAGTCATTGTTTGAACGTTTCAATGATATTTACCCTTGGATAAAAGCAGATTAGTTAAAAATGATATTGGACTTAAAATGTCTTAAATTTGTCGGAGAAAAAATAATTGGGCAGACTGTGGGTTTTCCGTGCGCAATTCTGCCCTTCTCTATTTGATGTGGTAAAAATTTGTGTTTAAAGGATGGGTTGCAACAATGGCTCAAAGTCGCGCAAATGATAGATTTTCTTTAAATTCTGTCCATTGATAGGGTTACATAATGTCTAATTTGTACGTGTAAAAATCTGATGAGGGCTTATATTTGGAGATAATGGCTAACAAAGTAGGTGGGGTAAATTGACACGAAAAGCAAATTTTTACTTTGAAGTTAAATACCTTTTTCTGTATACATCGGATTAAATTGAAATTTTGCAAGTACTACCCCAACATCCCAATCTAATTAAAATCTGATTTTATCGTTTTCCACATGAACATCTTACAGGCACCAGTTGGGTATACTCTTCAACTACCACATGGGAACAATTGACCAAACGCCGACTGTCAATCAAAAACATCGATTAGCCAATGGACGATCAGAACAATGTCATGCCCCAAATGTTCTTCGTTGCACGTGTTATTGTATCGATTTATCGACTGACAATCAAAACAATCGACATGCCAATGGCAAAGAATTTTGTGCTAACAATACACTAGGTTTAACGTTATGTTTTGATAAACAGTCGGTGTTGTTATAAAATCTCGTAACTACGGCTTAAATCAAGCCGTAGTTACGAGATTTTATAACAACACCTACAAAATATTATTTTGTTTGTCCGAATTTACGTCACAATTAACTGGATAAAATCGTTCCCTATTAACGATCACATCCACATTGTTTGTCTTAAATTCTATGTTGGGCGGAGCGATCTGTCGATTGTCGTTTGGTCAATTCATTTTAGTACAGAAACAAGGGCTTGTCATTGAAAACCATATAAAACATGAGGTTTGATTAGTTTGACTTAAAGTAACCGATTTGGGTTTTCCCAGGGTCAGGGAAGATGACATGTTATTACTGACCGTCAGATGTTACTGTATGAAATATGATGAAACACATAGTTTTAATCAGATTGTGGAACATCTTTACCGAGCCTCCAGCTGCTCGTCCACGTAGCTTTAAACAATAAAGATTTGCCGTCCTTCCAAAGTCCTATCAAAACTCGTTTGGCAACTAGTCGAATTTATCCAGCTGTTGAAATTGCCAGTAGTTATCAGTCAGAATTATAGCTATAGAGGGTCAGCCACACAACTTGTTTGATAACAAAAAATATGATACGGTGGGCGGAATAGAAAACAATCTTTGTGTGTTTGGAAAAGGGACTGCAGCCACATTTCTATAGAAGGAAGAGCGTCAATTCTATTGATATGTTCAAAATAAAATTACATAAAGAATTCATACGCCTTTTTCATCGGCGTTATGTATGAAAACAAATGAAATTCGATTTTTATGTTTTATTTCATTATCATTTTTATCAATAGATGCTTTATTTACCGTTTGGACGTGTATTGAGGTTTGAATGTTATTCCTTTTTTTATTGCCAAATATCTTTTATGCAGGTTTTTAAACGTAATTGTCAATTTCAATGTTGAACCTTTCTTTTCATATCTTGTGGTTTTAGGCTCCTGAAATTAGAACCGAGTCCCTGCCGCAAACATGTAATGGTGTTCGTCCTAGTTTTTGGACCAATGAAATTGCAATATATTTGAAAATTTCGGCGCTATATTTCAAATAAACGCACTGTCGGTCAATTAATGTCAGGGATATACATAGCCACGCCCCCGTTTCCTGTGCAGTTATGAAAAATGATGTAATTTTTGGGAAAAATGGTGTAATTTTTGGGAAAATGATGTAATTCCAGTAAAATCCGCTTGATAGTAGCTGCGGTCGGAGGCGTGGTTTGAAGAATGCCAGTAGAAGCGTATGTTTCATTGGTTGAAGAATACTAAGCCAGATAGAGTCTGTATAGTAGATTCTACGCGACATAAACGTTCAAAGGCTGCGCCTTTTGAACGTTTATATCGCGTAGGATCTACTATACAGCCTCTATCTAATACATGGAGTATGTGTCATTGTACTTATGTGGTCTATTTTGTTCGTTGATTCTATATTTTATCATAGTGTTTTGAATACTTGTACCAGTCCTTTAAGACCACTGCTGATTATGAAAAATGCATACACGAAACAAGGAACTAACGCCATTTCAATGATTGTTTTGCTTGTTTTTTTTTTCGAGTAAACTATAAAATTCTAAAAGAATTACAAAAAAGATTAATGTCTTTAGACTGGGCGAGAATGACCGATTTATGAAACACCCTTTAATAACAAATGGATATTTAGTACAGAAGTACGGAAAAATAATAAATGTGACAGAACATTTAAAAAAGGCCCCACATACCATTTGAGCCCAACATATGTCCCGTTCAGCATGTGCCTAAGTGTAATTTGGTCAAGGTACAGAGTGCAATCTTACAGTTCGTACAGTTTACGAAGAAGTTAGTAACGAGCAATGTCGGACCGTATTTGGTACAAAAACGAATATGGTACATTTGTACCATATTCGACCGAAATAAGTTTTTCTATGCTTGCCAAAACGTATTTGGTACATACCTGAAACAAGAGCTGTCACTGTAAGATGACAATGCCCCCGACACCGCTTTGATCGTCATAAGGTCAAGGTCATCCAGGGGTCAAGGTCACCAAAGTATGTGCCTACAGAAAGGTAATGTACCAAGGAATGTTGTGGTAAAGTATGAAGCTAATATGTTAAGTAATAAGGAAGTTATGACCAATGTTAAAGTTTTTGGACGGAATGACGGACGGACGGACAGACGGACGGACGGACGGACAAGTCAAATTTATGATGCCTCCCTATCGGGGGCATAAAAACTCATAAAACGAAAATGGCCTACATATACGGTACACAAATTATGTATTTCTTAATAAATGAAATAGTCTGCCGATGTGTGATGATGATGATGATGATGATGATGATGATGATGATGATGATGATGATGATGATGATGATGATGATGATGATGATGATGATGATGATGATGATGATGATGAAATAACGATGATGATGAGATAACGATGATGATGACAATGATGAGTGTGTACCATATTCGGAACGAATGTGGTACATTTTTCATCCGAATATGGTACATGTTTGTACCATATTTGGTCAGGCATTTTACCCCAAAACTGCAGATACGTATGTGGTACAATTAAACAGTTGTACCATATACGGCCGAATATGGTACAAATTTGTACCATATTCGTTTTTGTACCAAATACGGTCCGACAGAGCAACATGTGTCTTGATCAGACTGCGCGTTTGCGCAGGCTGTTAAATGCTATGAGAACTTTTTTTCAGAACTCGACTCAAATAAATAAACATAACATACATCAACTAGGTGTGAACTAATTCATTCTTCTTATTTACAATTTATATGTTTTGTGAATCAACAAATGGTCAAAAATAATGAATGGGTGATTTTATTTAATAGAATTACGAAGAAAGCACAGTGGGGGTCATTGTACCCCAAAATAGCGTTGACCATTAACGTGGGATTGTCCTATTTAGAAAAGAAATGGAGCCGTAAAATGAATTTGGGTCTTGGACAAGGGAATCTCATGGCATTTAATGAAGTCAGCTCCTAGTGAGATTCATGCGGCGTCGGAATTATTTGGGCGACGTCGTAAACATGTACAATAGTACTCAAATTATGACCCATCATGCTAAAAGGGACCTTATACAGGGTGTTTCATAATATCTGTTACCATTACGAATAAATAAAAATCATTGACTTTACATACAATATAGTTATGTTATACACCTTTTTAAAGGGTAGATAATAAAGTTTTGTGTCACGCAAAAATTAAGGGAAAATATTGACGTCATGACGTCTTTTTTGACGTCATCAAATTTGGGCCGTTTTTCAAAAATGGTGCTCTCCGTTGACGCATGGACGAAAGCCGTAAAACAGCTTGATCAATTATTTATCGATAACTGTCACCAGATCGATTAAAAAATAATATCCTGATGATAAAAATTTAACACATATGCTTAGAGAAATCTGACTTTGTCAGAAAAGATAATTTCATTCTCACAATTTAGCAGTATGGACGTCCTAAAATCCATCGGTAATAACTGGACCCTTCTTTTTTGAGGACGAAAATTGTGAGGTTTAGACAACGTTGGATAGAGTTCACTATCTGCATGAAATATGATAGAAATATGATTTTGCATTAAGGCTAAAATCTACAGACTTTCTTACCCTTTGATTCTGGCTGGATTTTGCTGCGCCCCCACTGCAAGAGAAGTTCTTGTGTGGATCGAGAAAACATTTGGAACACAATAGATTTCGTACAGGTCAGATAAAGTGTGGCTTTCACACTCCCAAGACCTCACTCCGTTTGAACTTCTTTTTTGATATATCTGAACGAGCATGTACGTATAACCATGTTGCAATATCCATAAATGCATTTGAATAGCATTTCATTGTGAAAACATAATATTCCAATGGACACGTGCAATTCGGTTATTACAAACATTAAGAAACAGGTTGACGTCGTTTTGCAACAAGGATGACGTCATCTAGAATGCTGTGTCAAAACACTGTACTTTTTAATGGGGTTGAATCGGTATCTATCCTGAACGCAAATATACTATTGTTATATATCAAATAAAACTTTATTATGTCTATTTTTGCATTGTACATTTCATTTAAATTTACATCTCTTGGTTTAAATATACTTGAGATTCGAAATGGTAACACATATTATGAAACACCCTGTAGGAAGCATGAAAAATATCGACCCTAGTCAGCCTGCGCAGTCCGCGCAGCCAGACTAGGGCCGACACTTTTCACTTTTATGTAATTTTCTGAATCCGGAATGTTTTCCCTATCTTACAAAATGTTCATTTTCGCATACAGTATCTAGTTGACCTGTGTTGAGTCTGAAAAGATTGCCAAAATGTGCATCTTTTTTTAAATCATGATAAGGTCCCTTTTTGCGTGATGGGTCACAAATATATATAAAACGCATTTGTTCTGCAGGAAAGGCATACAAAGAGGATAACGTTTTATAAAAAGTTAATAAATACGACTTTTTCGCATTTTTACTTTAAACCTTTCTTTGAATTGATTGCCATCTTTAAGTGTTAAATGATCATTAAAGGATTTTACAGATTTTAAATGAATAGTACTGAGTTGTCAAGATTGCATATATTTGAACCCATAAATAACCCCAAATACACTGTCTGTTTTTGTGCAAAACACAACATACCCCCGGTAGCTTTGAAAAAATCAAACAAATTAACATTGAAAAATGATTTTGTAATCTCTAAAGGATTATAATGAGTTCTCGTTAAACACATCGTAAATCAAGAACTCGATACTTTGGATAGAAAAAGATCGCAAAACCTATTAATAAACAGGCGACAGATTAATCCTTTCCAAAACAAGACCTGGTTTTGACGTCCTTAATAGAAAAGGCTTGGGAAAACATTGAAACAAAAGAAGAAACTGCTGATAACCAGCAGTTTCTCCTTTTGTCTCAATATTTTCTGTGCCATATTTTACACAAATCATATCTTTGATAACATCTATTTTACCATTTGTAGCAGTTTTTGAAGTGGATCGCCCAAAATTACAAATCCTATCTTTAATAACGTCCAATTTGTCATTTGTGGCATGTTTTGAAGTGGATCACCCTAAAATTTTGTCGTTTGGGAAAGGGTTAAATGTTAACCAGCGTTTCCTTTTAGTATTTTAGAATATCACGAATCAAGAGCAGAGTGCACCTACATGCCCTGAATTTAGACCAATTTTGATTTGATTAATTGATTTATTGGATTTTAAAGCCGTTTACAACTGCTATGGTCATATCGCGACGGCTTTAGCACCTAACCGTAGATTTCTGGTATTTCTCTCACTAGTACCACCACAAGTTCCATACCAAGCTTCCAGATGTTCTCTCTCATAGATGATTCACACCCGTTTGAGAGAAAAATACATTTTGTTGACACATTTTGAACTTTGGTATTTCATACGCTTTTAACTAAAATGTTTTAATCATTGCACCCCCTGACCAGATTATGCATGCGTACGCGCGGGCTGATCTGGCCACATATTTCAGATGCCATGAATGCACTTTTTCCAATATTCATGACTAATAAATTGACAAATCCTCCCAATTTTATCAGAGCGTACTTTATAGTTATTCATTTATTTTTTCTGCCATAAATAGATTTATAGACTATTGATGATTCTTTAATGTTATTTTGATGTGATGTGTAAATATATTTCTACAATGCTATTTAATTATTTCATAAGTTCTTCTCAATTTAAATACACCATTATATGTATTTAACCTCAGCCAAATTTCCATAACTGCGATGAAAATAAACGACTTGGTTCATAAATGGTGTCACGAATCCTTTAAACCTTTTATACTCACATTCTCACAAATTGATGCTTTTTGATAGAGCATTAATTCGGTGTTATTGCAAAATCTTGTAACTCCAGCTTGATTAAAGCTGGAGTTACGAGGTTTTGCAATAACATCGAAGATTAGGAAAACTTTGTCGAAAATGAAGAAATTGCATGTGACAATAACTTTCTTCATTTCTCACAGTGTTTTCTACCAAGAAAGAACAAAAATGTAAATCTTTGTTCACTTGAAATTTTCACCAGCAACACTTTCGAATTTACACACCATAATTATTACTGGCAATCGTTCGTGATGTTGTTATCACCATGCTGTACTTTCGGTAAATGACGTGAATGTGTCTACGCATACAGCCACTCGACTTTCCGATAACTTTATTCACTTGAAATTGTCGTCAGTAACATTTTCGATTTTACACAACCTAGTGACATTTCACAATAATTATTATTTTTACACAAATTTTACTTTTATTCCACCTGAAAGAGCATCTTTTCTTATGAAAATTCTGAAAATTTCAAGTCAAAATATTGAACAGTTTACGAGAAATATATATTTTTGTGCTACAATTGATTAAACAAATTGTCGTGGACAACAGTTCTGATTTATATAGAATTGGTCATTTCTGTCTTAACTTTAAAGGCCTATTTTTCGCTAATAGATAACAACTTTAATAAACTGATAGCATTTCTACGTATTAGAATAAACAATCTTTGCATCAAGACATACTTTTAAAAAATGAAATAAATGTGAAATGTCACTTCATTTCATTCCAATTTCAATTTTTTAAAGTATGTCTTGATGCCAAGATTGGCTATTCTAATGAGTATAAATATTACTAGTTTTTTGAAGTTGTTGCCAATAAGCGATAAACACGCATTTAAAGTTGAGATATAATCGATAAATTGCATATAAATCCGAACTGTTGTCCACAACAATTTGTTCAATTTTAACACAAAAATATAAATTTCTCGTAAACGGCGCAATATTTTGGCTTGGAATTTTCAGAATTTTCATAAGGAAATATGCTCTCTCAGATAAAAATAAAAGTAAAATTTATGACAAAAAATTCTGAAATGTCACTGTAACGGCAATCATTCGTACTGTTGCAATCACCATGCCGTTCTATCGGTTAATGACTGATGTACAGGGTAAGTAATATTTTCGTTTCCAAAGAGTGTCAACAAATTTTATCTACGTATGGAACGCTATAGCGAACTCTAAAATATTACACTTTCGCATGCGATGGTCTGAATCTTGCAGGTGTCTCACGCATGCAAGACTGAAACCAACGCAGGCAAAAGCTGTATTGGAAATTAAGAGCGCTTTATCGTTCTAACAAACGATGAAATAATCTAATGCCGCAGCCGATATAACAACCATTTATTTTGTAATATCCACTGAATATACAATAAGATCATATAATTTGAACACAAACACTATATTGTTACAAACAAAATATAAGAGAAAATATCTCATAGTCCATCAGAAAAAAGTCAATACTTCTGCATATCAGAGTCGGAAATCGTGTCTTAGAATGCTCTTGAAACTGACGAATACCAATACCAATACCAAAACTTTAATGAAGTATTTAGGCCACCGGCCCATATACATATTTACATAGAAATACAATTTACAGAGTGATGTCATAATACATGTATTTTTCGTTAACCCTCTTCCAAATAGCAAAAATGTGTGGGCTAGTCGAGATGAAAACTTTATGTAGATGAGATAAATGATTGAGATAAGTTTGAAGTCTGTCTACTTTATAACACAGAAAATACTGATGTAAAAGAAGAAAACGCTGATTTTCATCAATTTTCTTCTTCCACAACGTTTTCTCGCCATATTAATTGATCAGTCTTCCAACCTTGTCTTATTTGGTGAAGGGTTAAACTCTGATATATACTGGATATGAATTTTACATTTCTATTTCGTTTTTGGCCTTGAAGAGGCCAAATTTAGCATGTCATTTTTCTCAGGGCGTGCAGAATTTATCTTGTGAAAACGTTGAACGCAGATAGATAGTGTTCTTGCGCGATGAAAAGTAAATCGGAACTGGATTAGATCTAAGTTACTTTATGCAGATTTTGTACCCATGTACATTACAAAAGAAGTAAATACATACGTTGATAGTAGTAAAGGCATTTAAAATCGTAAAATACTTACAATCAAGAAATCGATTGCAACATATATTATGCTCGGATTCATTCGCCGCCAATACTCAACGTTTAGTGGGTTTTCCCCGAATCAAAATTTCCGTAGAGGTTCGTAAGCAATATCTTAATATAGAAACCCTGCAGACGCAAGATTATGACGATGTATTATTGCGATTAAATCTTTTTTAGTCTGGTTTAAAAAGAAGATTAAAAGGTTTTCGAGAGGTTTTTACCTGTCGATGATAGAAATATTAGTTATTTTCGGAAATAAAATGGTGTCCGATCTGACCCGAAGGAAAACTGATATGTCGGGTCTAACCGGACAAATAATGATTTTATATATTAATTATGTCACACAATGATCACGGGGTATAACCTGACGTTCGTAACTGCAGTTACGCACGTCCAATATGGAGGAGGGACAAAAAGGCGAGTTTTACAAGCATCGATTTCAGGCACTATGTCAATACATTTGATATATTTTTTGACGAACTTGATCAATAATAACCCTGTTTACAATGTCACACTCTCTTTATTCTGACATATTTATTTAGTAGGCCAATATCAGAGCTCGAAAAAATCGCATGATGTGCGTAACTGTAATACATGAAGTTAGTAACTGTGTCATTGCATTCCTTAAATGACGTGCGTAACTTATCATAAATTCTATTCATGCAACTCTAGGTCTCGTGCTTTCCGCCAACCATATTAAAAAAAAAGGGGGGACAAGTTTTCGTTTTTGATATCATTAGAGATCTAGTATTCCAGTCCATTATCGGTTATCTTGAGTAAAGGGTGTACTAATTGGGAAAACATTTTGTTTATCTTAATTATGCGGAAGTTTTGCTAAAATGTCTTATCTTTGGTGTAAAGATACGGTGGTTACGAAGTTATTCACACAGTCTTACAGTTTATGACCTTTCCAGGCGATTCATTGTGATATGAGCTAATGTCCGCTATTTGGGTCTGCACTGTGTCGATCAGTGATTCACTGACGCATATCAATTGGGGCCCCTATAAACCTGGAAAAGTGTGTTTTAGTTTACCAAGAGCTACGTCGGTGATAAAGGAATTCTTTGTCTGCAGCGGTTATCTCCCTTGATGCGTCGATCTTGGGAAAGTTCTTTCCCTTGATAAAACTGCCGCCATTATGAAATACTAGGAAAAATGTCAGCAAAGCCTGCTATCGATACACTCATTTTGAGTTACGATAAGAGAGAAAGTGAAAAAAGACTGCTTACAACATGAAAGGCAAAACATTGTGTGAAAAGGAAAAATCCTTGGTGCATCAAAATTGTTTGTCCTGCTTATCTCGAATCAGAGAAAACTCAGGATTACCTTTTCGGGTAGGCAAATATTTTGTTTAGTGTATATATTCTTATTTATTGTTCATTATGTCGTTTAAAGGCTGCTGAATGACATAGTATTCTTTCTATGTAAGCGAAAAGTTGTCTAATAAAAGGAAAAACTCTTCGTACCCAAACCATTTCGTACCATAGTTAACTTTCGTTGTATGGTTTGGCTATTTCGTATCATATTTTGTACCATATGCATGCGCGGATCCAGAGGGGGGGGTCAGGGGGTTATGACCCCCCCTGGAATTTGGCGAAAAAAGGGGTTATCAAAAAGATTGCTGGTTATGTCCCATATAAGCTGCGGCATTCGTCCCTGTGTGCCACGACAAACCATTGCTATATCTAGTCCTTCATGGTATGACATGTATATGCATGGATCCAAGGGTGGTCAGGGGCCTGACCCCCCCTGAAATTTGGCGAAAAAGGGGTTAAAGATCGGAACCCCCCTGGGAAAAATACCTGGATCCGCGCTTGCATATGTTTATGATTATGTACAATCTTATTATTTATTCAGTACCTGATTGAATATTGAGCAGGGTTTTCCCTTGACTTTTGCTAGAGGGGGTCATTATGTCCCCCATGTCTTCAAATTACGGGCTCCGGGGGTCATGCCTATTGTCACATTGTTTCTTCATGTTCCTGAGCACTGATAATTTGTAGATGGTCATTTGTGTTGAAACTCCACCAAAACGCACAGAATTTGTGCACGAGATAAAAGTGTTGTGGGTACACTACTCATTAGAATGGTCTCGTTGACATGATACAATGAGTACCCACAACTTAGGGTTTGAATTAAGGATACAAAATTTAGAATGTCTTCAACCCCTCATACTTGTTGCTCTGGTTAATCTATAGAGTCAATCAACTTTTGTCAAATGTCAGTAATTATTTTGGCTGAGCCGGGGCTTGAACCTGTGTCCCATGGGTTGTAACATGTTAGTCGCCAAAATTACAGACTGAGCTAATCAGTCCAATTTGAAAGCTTAGCACTACAGATTATCATCATTACATATTGGATTTTGATACAATTAGGATTTGTGTGTACAATACAGCACAGAAAAGAATATAGGAAAAAGAGCAAAATGTTTATCAGTATTTTGTTCTTTTGCCTCAATATTTTTCCAAAGCATTTCTAAATAGGATGTGCTGAGCCCGGATAGCTCAGGCAGTATCATTGGAGTCTGTCAATCCAGGGGTCAAGATTTCAAACCCCAGCTCTGAATGATTATCCATTCTGTCATTTGACAGTCACTACAGTCATTTGTCTCACACCAATGGGTCGGAATCTTCTATGTCAGAGAGCAGCTGAAGGCTCAGTTTGGAAATTGTGATAGTATCGGTATGAGAAATACCTTGTATCCATGGCTAGGTGCTCCAGCCACCACAATACGGCCATAGCACTTGAAACAACGATAAACCCAAATAAATCAAATCTAAATGGGACATCCAAATAAGGCCTTGTTTGGGATTGGGCGATAAAGCATAAAATTTGGTTTTGATCAGCAAGTAAATAAAACGACCCAATTATTCTGTTTATTGTTGATTGTTTGTTTGTGTTATTGTTTGTCACAACATTTCATAAATTAAGTTTTGGAAAATATTTAAAAGAAGAAAGTGCTGCTGCAGTTCAGCTTATCTGCATATTCTCCATTTTCCTCAATACTTAAGTGTGATATTACTTTCTAATCTGCAACTATATAAAAATCAAATTGGAACCATCTATTGGTTTTGCTTGGGAAAATATAGCAATAGAAGCAAGATATTACTGCTTTTCAACGAAAACCTCGTAACTGCAGCTTAAAACAAGCTGCAATTATGAGGTTTTCGTTGAGTTAGGACAATATGTAAATATGGATTGAACTTATGTTTTTAATGAATGTCTTTTCAGATATGGAAAACATCAATGAAATGTGGATTCTGTTAATACTGTCCAGAGGTAAATATGACAGTGTATTGTTTTTGAGCTTTTGAGGAAAAAAGCTACTGGTAAATTGTTGCTAAATCAAATTTTAAAGTGACATAGGAATACAATCATGTTTACCACTATATAGATCAGGGTTGAATTTCAACTAGCATACTGTCAATTTGCTTGTCAATAATGAAAATTACAATTGTTTTTTTCTGCAACATTTTTTTTTGCAACAAGATTTTTTTGCAAGTGAAATGAATCAAGAGAAAATAAGATTTCATTGCAAATGCACATTTCTTTGTGGCGTAATGGTGATATAATGATTGTTCATCATGTTTGACAGTTTTCTTGCCTGTTAGTTTATCTTTGTGCTAGTGGCTTCAAAAGCCACTTGCAAAATTTTGCTAGATCTAGTCAAATTTTTAGGGAAATTAAATTCTAGGCCTGACTTTTAGCCAATTTATGTTTTCTGCTTCTTGAATCACCTGCACCAATCAAGTTTATAACATTTACACATTGAACAGGGCATTCATGGCTTCAATTGAACTTTCAATATTTTTCTTAAATATTGAGCGATAATGTCATTTTTATGTCCCTGTATTGAAATTGTCACTTGTGTCAGTCTGTTTGTTCATCAATCTGTCTGTCAATCAGTCTGTCCATCCGAAAACATTGGCCATTTCAGGGGCATTTATGTTTCACAAACACATCTTGTTTGATCTAGTCTTGTATGTATATGCACATGAAGACTTTTGTGAGAAAAGGTGATTTGGTGTCGGCCAAAATCCCGCTCTCAATGCAAAGTCGATTGTTTTGCTTCAACTGTGATTGGGCCAAGACCCGACAGCTCAGTCGGTAACATCGGAGTCTGTCAATCCAGGGGTTGCACATTCAAACCCCGGCTGGGCCAGTATCCATTCTGACATGTGACAAAAGTCAATTGTCTCTCCTTAATGGATGTGAATCATCTAAGTGAGACAGCAGCTGGAGGCTTGGTTTGGATATTGCGGTGGTACTGCAGAGAGAAATACTAGAAACCCATGGTTAGGTGCTGCAGCTGTTGCGATATGACCATAGCAGTTGAAAACAATGTAAACAATCAACTATGATTGGGGTTTATTTGTTGCAAGGCATGTGACTGTCATTTAAACATAATTGTACCTTTCTATATGTTGCACAAGGTAAAGGTTTTGAAAAGCATTGAGAAAAAAGAAAAAAAAATGGTTGTTAAAAACATTTTTTTCATTAATCACAATATTTTCTACCCAGAAAGACCACTCTAAACTGTTTTCTTCCCCATCTTTGTATTTGGACCAGTCTAAATTTTTGATGCCTGATGAATGATTGATTAATTTATGCATGCTTACAGCAGCTGAGAAATACAGATTTTGAAATGCATCTCCTTTGTAATGACACATTTCTATAATTTGGTCAATTTAGAATGGTATTATAGTACTTGAATGCTAAACCGTTTTCAACTGAATTATGTGTTTTTATCTCTTTGCAGGTGACCACATAACCAGTTTACTGCTGTGAAAAGTATCAAAACAGTGAAGTCCTAAAAGAACAAAGGAACATTGAGAGTTTCCCAAGTGTGGTCTTTTGATACAAGATTGACTGTACATTGTACTTTTAAATAAATTACCTGAATATGAATGTGTTGTTTTGTTATTCAGAGCAACAGATAAGATGGTTTATGGCTTTTCATATGCAATATTTCATAATTTGTTCATGAATCAGAAACCCGTGCTGTTGGTATTCAATAGAATCACCTCTTTGAGGCGGTTCAAATTAGTAACCACAAAATTTGGTTTGGATTTGAAATTATAACAAATTAAGAATGGTTTCATCCCTCTTTTCTGTTGCTCTGGTTATTTAAATTCCAATACTTTCCCAAACATGAGCAGATTTTGACAACCTGGGTAGAAAATAGTTTTTAGCTCCACTGGCCTTTCAGGCCAGCGGGCTATTGTCATGGCGGTGTGTCCGTCGTGCGTCCGTCCGTCCGTCCGTCCGTGCGTCCGTAAACTTTTTCTTAAAAAATCTTCTTCTCAGAAACTACTGGATGGATTTCAATTAAACTTCACAGAAATGATCCTTGGGTGACCCTTTCTCAGATTCCTCGAAATAATTCAGATTGAACAGGAAAGTCTGGAGTTATCTGCCCTTGAATATCAAAAAAAGCTGGTTTTGACTTTATTTTTACTCTTAAATCTACAAATATTAACCAATCAAGACAAAACTTGGACAGAATATATATAAGCATGATATCCTGCCTGGGTATAATTTTCAGCTTGATCGGAATTTTACATCATGAGTTATGTGCCCTTGAATTTGACAAATTTGCCATTTTCGACTTTGTTTTCACTCTAACAACCATAATAGTTAACCAATCAAGATGATATTTGGACAGAATCTTGTTGACAACAAGATCTTGCTTTTGTGTAATTTTCAGGATGATTGCATTGCTACAATCTGAGTTATGTGCCCTAGAAATTGACAAAATTTCAGTTTTTGACACTTTTTTCACTTTTGTGGCCACATATATAGAATAATACTGACGAAATTGGGACAGACCACAATATCTTGCTCAAATTTAATATTTAGCTTGATTATTGTGGTGTTCAAGACAAATTATCAAGTCAAAATCATAGTTTTAGATCAGAATGTCTCTTTATTTTCATTACCACCATTTTACAGGCACAATCGCAACTTCTTGAACTAATTATCATAAAGAAAAACAACTCTTACTGAACTTTAAATTGCTCATATCAAAAGTTACTTCCCTTAGTCTACCACAATTATTTACTCACATACTGACTCATGTGCCCTTCAATATGGCATAATGACAGTTTTCAACTTTATCATCACTCTAAAAATCCCCAAAATATTGGTCAATCATTTACCTTCTTTTCGCTTTGACCACATGATTGCTTCTTTTTACTTTGTTTCTGCTCTAAGAATCACAAGAATTTGAAATAAATTTGTCAATTTTT
This sequence comes from Fragum sueziense, assembly GCA_963680895.1. Classification (NCBI taxonomy): domain Eukaryota; kingdom Metazoa; phylum Mollusca; class Bivalvia; order Cardiida; family Cardiidae; genus Fragum; species Fragum sueziense. The sequence continues at coordinate 47,409,677 of OY804594.1, forward strand.
TTTTAGTAAACCACAGGAAATTCAGGCCTGTGGAGCGACTCAAGACCTTCAGGTCTTTCTAGTTTGAAACATTGAGAGACAAGAAGAAAGTGCTTGTGATCAGCAAGTTCTCCTTTATTATCATTGTTTCAATATTTTGTGTAACATTAGAAGTTTACATTGTTTATGTCAATATTTCTTGTTGCTGTAACTCCTTTCAAATTTGGATGAACTTAAGGTAGTCGACCCCTAATGCGATTTGCATGTCATCAGAATTATGCGGGTGACATTGCAAACATTTGGCAATGGAACTTTTCACCGCCGAATGTTTACGACTGAGTCCGAATAGCTTCGGATACGTATCGACGTCGCTCGAAATTATCCGATATTTTCTGAATCTCAAAATGGCCACATTATGCATTGTGTACTATACTTTAACATTTGGCTTTTTGGAAAGGGTTACATGTAATGTTTCCTAAAAATATCCCTTTCCCAAACAGCAAATTTTTCAAAATTTCCATTTCAAAAGCTGCTGCAGACGACAAATGGACCTAGTTTAAGATAGAATTTGTATATAATATAGCGCAGAAAATATTCAGGCAAAAGGAGAAACTGCTGGTTATCAACAGTTTCTTCTTTTGTCTCAATGTTTTCCCAAGCTGTTTCTGTTAGGGACGTCAAAACCAGGTCTTGTTTTGGGAAAGGGATAATGCCCACTTTTCATTTCACTTAAGTGTTTTGGAAAACATTAAGAGAAAAGAAGAATATGCTGACCCTCTGGATTTACGGCTCCAGAAACCAAAATCGCTCACTTTATTCAGAACTACAGACAAGATGGGCAATGGATTTTCAATATACATTTGTACAATATTTCATAAGCTGTTCATCAAAACCCATGTTGTGGGTTGGCTACTCATTTCAAGAATCTCATGGAGACATTTAAATGAGTACCCACAACACATGCTTTGCATTTGAAACATCAATTTTAGGATGGTTTCAACCCTTTCATCTGTTAGCCTTGTTATTTATTGAAAAGAATGTTCCATTTTTCTAACAGATGCATTCTTTTGTACAAGACCTGCATGAGACAATTTTAGGGTGGTCATATTCGAAAACCTGCTGCAGAAGACAAAATGGATGATGATCAAGCTTGGATTTGTGTACAATATAGCTGAGAAAATATTGAGACAAAAGGAGAAACTGTTGGTTATGAACAGTTTCTTCTTTTGTCTCAATGTTTTCCCAAACCTTTTGTATTAGGGACGTCAAAACTAGTTCTTGTTTTGGAAAGGGTTAACATATTTGCTTGTGGTCATATATTGGTATCAAATACTCCGATTTGTCCACTTCCAAAACCACTAGTTATACAAAACTCATCTGCTAGAACCCTTCAGTCGATACGCTTTTATTTAGTTACGAACGTCATATTTACCTAGTTACGAACTTCTTGTCCTGTTTTCAAGTAACAGTTACGCACTTCATCGTGATTTTTGAAAGCTTTATTACAGTTTTTATACTGACCTAAACAATTAATGTTCGATTCAAACTCCTTTTGATATAAACAAACATCGTATTGGTGAAGAAATCCGAACGAATAACACATCCAGTTATACAAATGAAGCTTGAGAAATATTCCCCTAATTTTGAAGTCGCCATATTGGACGTGCGTAAAAGTTCTGCAGTTACCAACGTCAGGTTATACCCCGTGAATGATCAGCAAATTCAGTGGTCGAGCGGTAATGTCGAAGTCTCAGAACTCGGAGAACCGACGTTCAAATCCAGCCTTCAGCGTATATTTTTTTTATTTTTTTTATGAAATACTTGATGCAAATAAATATCTTAGATCGTTCATTTGTATTTTATCTTACCTAAAACCTTTCCAAACAAAATTTTAGGTTGTTCCAAATTAATAACGTAAAAGTGCAAACATAATTATTTGAAATAAATCTAGCTCGATTATCGGCCTGTCCGATCAGACCCGATGTGTCCGAAATAACCTGTCGTTGATGACTCATTTTGTTTTCCTTATGATACCCGGTTTTATACGCTTAATACATACTTCTCATTACCGATGCCGGGGAAAAGGCTTAGAATTTTCTGATTGTGACATAAGATACAGTTTTTGTCTTCACCTATCTAAATAATGGCTGACGATCGCTTAACTGTCCGAAAGTACCCGACGTTCCTCTAATATTTAAAAAAAACTCGTTCATTGTAAAATTGTCCGTAAATGTTCGTTTTTCCCCCGCGAAAGAACTATTGGGTCCATAGAAATACCGGAACACCATGGAACGCATAGTAATTACCGGAACACACGGAACGCGTCAGTGATTACCGATACACACTTGAAATATTTGGTTTTCCAATACCGTAGGTAATAGTAACGATTTGTTATTCTTTAATCTGTTTTAAAACTGTGTTATTTATATATCTATGTATTTGTATGTGTTAGATAGTTATGTTTTAATAGGCAGATTCTTGATTTAATAAGGTTCTAAATGATATATTGTGAAGATATATAGAAATAACATCACGATTTGTCGGCAATGATTTTTAACTTCATTTAATAAATCGTTATTCAATCCATTACTTCATCTTGATTGTTTGAACAAGATATAAAATATGGAATTTACCATTATCTCACCCATTCCAAAATGTAAAAACTTTTGACTTGTCAAATCCCAAAGCTAATGCAGACGACATAATGGGCATTAATAAATTTGGAAATTGTGCTCAATATAGCACAAAAAATACTGAGCAGAACGTACATTTTCTAATTATGCCGCATTGTTTTCCAAAAACATATTTTACCAGAGGTGTAAAGAAATATTACAAGATATACAGTTGATCTATTGTCAAGGTCATCTCCAATCTTTCTCTAGAATCAGGTATTGTCCCCAAAGATAAGAGAAGTAAAACAGTAGCACCCGTCTATAAAAAGCTGTCCAAAGTATAAAGCCACCAACTATAGGCCAATCTCTTTAACCTGCATAGCATCAACAATTATGGCGCGCATCCTGATAACAAACATCATGGGCCACTTTGATAAGAATAATCTACTTAGCCAGTACCAGCATGGCTTCAGAGCAAAACATACATGTGAATCTCAATCGATTAGCCTTACCCAAGAAGCATACGACAATCTTGAAAATGTTCAACAAGCGGATATATACTTGAAATGGATTTTAGTAAGGCATTTGATTTGGAACCACCTTCCTATAGCCGTCTCAGATGCTACTACGCTCAGGGGCTCAGGGTCGCCCTACCACAGCATGCTGCGGCCCTACCCAGTAGCAAGTAACCGGTTGATGGATGTACATAGTTTTAACTGTACCGTATAGACTTTTAGCTGTACATAACCAATGGAAGAGGTGATTGTCTCATCCCATCGTAGGTCAAATATACATTCTATGAAGAAACCTGACCTAAACCGGAAGAAGAAGAAGGTTGATCACAGCAATTAGATATCCAAATTGAATAAGCTGGGTGTCCTTCCACTGATCTCAAGATGGATATAATTCTTCTAAAAGGATCGTTCTCAAAGAGTAGGTATTGATGATCACTCATGAACTACTCTACCAGTTCTCTTAGGCGTCCCTCAGGGTTCAGTGCTCTGTCCATGTCTTTTCTTATCTTTTCTTAGTCTATATAAATGACCTACCAAACTGTATCCAATCCAAGACCAGACTATACTTGTCTGTAGAATCGGAAACTCAGGTGAGCGATATAGGGCCATCATGGCCCTCTTGTATATATAATTAGTTTTGCTCGCATACTTTTATATAATGTCAAGATAATTTGCTATTGTGTTTCCATGATATTTCATGTTCTCTTATATGTTTTGACTTGCATGTTATAATTGAAATTTAACCAAAACATGTCTTTTTCAACAAAAGAAAATGCCCATAAAGGGAAATTTCAAAAACTTCTAGCTTCAGCAGCAAAATAATAACAGATTTATTAACCCATTCCCACATAATGACTGTTTTTGACTCCCCTAGAGATAATGGGTTTGAAAAAACATTGTGAAAAAATGTGAAATTATATTTAGTAATTACTTGAAATTGTCGTCTGCAACATCTTTGAATTTGGACAAGTCTAAAATTTTGCCGTTTGGTTTAAAGAACGACATGCAATTATTTTTATATAATGTTCTGATAATATGCTATTGTGTTTCGATGATTTATTAACCAGGGGGCAGGGCCCAAATTATTCACGGTCTTAAGACCGCTTTTGGTCGCAGATTTATTGTTAACACAATTTGGACAGGAATTGATCATGCAATAGATAAAATGGATAAATCTGCAATCGAAATCCTTCTTACCTGATGCTTGATAATTTGCCCCCCATGATTCTAGTGGCCATCCAGTACAGATGATTTCTGTTCATTTTACTTTTGTTTCATACCATACAGATGATTTCTGTTCATTTTACTTTTGTTTTATACCAAAAATCTGCATGTGTTCAAATTTGTTCGAAACCTCTTCAAAAAAATATAAAGATTAAAATATTACTCTTGTTATTTTTCGTACACTTTCCAGGCCTTCAGCTCTTTCAGTGCTTTGATTATTGCTGAAGTTAAAGAATATTTAAACTTTCTCATACCAATAATCTGCATGTGTTCAAATTCTTCAAGGCCTTCAGCGCTTTCAGCGCTTTGATTTGCATTGAAAACGATGTATAACAAATAAAGTAATAAATATAGATATCTGCTTTCTCCGTTTTTGGATTGAGAAAACAAGTTTACTTTATTGTAGAATGATTGTAGAATGTGACACCAAAGATCTGACCAAACATACGTTTGTCAAAGCGTTGGCTTCACATCCACAACATTAGACAAATCTCATTAATTTTTTCCTATATAGAAAGACACATAGTAAAGTAACATATGATTCATTATGTGTCAAATATAAACAACTATCAACTTAATTCATCAATAATTTCTTTTCTAAGGTTGAATGCTTCAACTAAAAATTTCGATATTTTATATATTTCAGATTTATTCTTACACTCTAATATACGATAAAACTGTTGGTGGTTTCTATTATTAAGCCAATGATTCTTGAAAAACCTTTGTCTTAATATCTCGTATGTATTACACTCAAAAAAGAAATGATATTCGTCCTCAACAACAAATATATTATTACTTTCACATATTCTACAATATCTATACTGTCTGTCTAAGGCAAGATGTCTCCCCTTTTCGATCATGAGATTATGCGATGAGCATCTAAATTTTGCTAATGTTCTTTTAAATTTGGTATCCAATTTAATATTTAGATAGCTTTCTGGTGTTAATAGAGATTTGAAATATTTATAATGTGTAGCTTTTGGGGATTCGTTAATTTCTGAGTGCCATTTTTGTGTATAGCAGTCTTTAACTCTTTGGGTAAAAATTTTAATGAACTCATTTTCGTTACCTACATCTTGAACAATCCAGACCTGTCCAAACCCATATGTATATAAGAGATTTTTTACATGTGTTGCCCATGTAGTTCTACCCGCATTATCAAGTTGAAAAAGTAGATAATAGCATTGTTTGGGATAACGTTTTGGGTCCATTCGAATGATATTTAACCAATATTTTATACAGCTAGGAATATAGGAAATACACAGAGGTAATCTTCCATATTCTCCAAGAGCTAGGAAGTCACATGTATTAGAAGGAAGATATAACAATTTTTTACAAAATTTGGAATGTACTTTCTCTATCTTTTCAACATATTGGTATCCCCAAATTTGAGAAGCATAGCACAATATTGGTTTAACTGTTGTATCGAATATGTGGAACAAATCTTTAATGTCATACAAATTAAAATGTTTTCGCAATCTAAGTATATGATTTGCTGCTTTTGTAGCCTGCAAAGCTAGATTTGAATTTGTTTTCGACCAGGACAAAGTGCTTGTAAAGTAAACTCCTAGATATTTATAGCTTGACACAACTTCAATTCGATTTCCGTTATAAAACCATTTTTCATTTTGTTTTGTTACTCCTCCATTTCTGAAGATAATAACTTTTGTTTTATCAATATTAAGATTTAACCCTACCCCATTAGAAAATTGTTCTATTGTATTAATTTGTCGTTGTAATTGTATAATAGTTTCTGCAAAACTGGATACATCATCAGCGAATAACAGCGCGTATAGCTTTTCAATTTCTTCAGAAATAAAGATGCCATTTTCATATGATCTTTTCATTAGTACTAATAAATCGTTTATAAACAATGAAAATATTTTCGGTGAGTTTACACAGCCTTGTCGGGTTCCAATCAAACATGGGAAGTATTCCGTTAATTTATCTTTGACTTTAACACACGATATTAATTTACTATACATTGACTGTAATGTTAATAAAAACTTTCCATTTATACCTTTGCGTTCCAATGAATCCCATAATTTAGTATGCACGATGCTGTCAAACGCTTTTGCAAAGTCAACAAAAACGCAATAGAAACGACCACGTTTCTTGGAAAGATATTTTTGTACTAAAGACATCAAAATAAATACATTGTCAACAGTTGAATATTGCTTGCGGAATCCAGCCTGTGCTTCATCTATAACGTCATATTTATCGCACCAGTTTGATAATCGAGTATTTAGGATTTGTACAAAGGCTTTACAAATGTGATCAATTAAAGATATTCCGCGATAATTATTTGGATTAAGTGTGCTACCATTTTTGTGGACAGGGGTAATAATACTTTTACCCCAGGATTGTGGAAAATTGTTATTATCAAAAATTTCATTGAATAAATGTTCTAAAAATGGTAAAATAGTTGGAAGTGTCTGTACGTAAAATTCTGCCGGAATTCCGTCTGGTCCCGGAGATTTACCAAATTTGAGTGTTTTCACACTTTTAACTATTTCCTCTCTTGTGATTGGATTGTTTAATTCCTGACCATTACCGTTTATGGTAAACGTATCAAGAAAAGACGATTCTAACGGTAGTGCTGGTGCACGATAGTCAAACAATGTCTTAAAATGATTAAATAATTCAAAAGTATTGATACAAAAAGATTCAACGGATGCTTTAGTATTACTTGATTTAAGAAGTGACCAGAATTTCTTAGGATCGTTACGACTATTAATAAGTTCTGCTCTCTTCTTATCTGTATGTAACTTTTCCTTGTTTTTACATAATTCCTTGAAATCTCGTTTGCATGTTTTATAGGCTCTGAGGTCAGATTCATGGCTCGTCAACCTAAATATACGCAACAATGCATTTTTGCGGTTTTTTAGGGTTTCACATTCCCTATCCCACCATGGGGAATTTTTACTTGACGTATCGTATTGCTTACTTTTAACAATCATTTCTTGAGCAGAAACTTTAAATATATTTAAAAATGTTTGTAATTGTTGTAAAAAACGAGAATCAGTGCGATCAATTGAGGAGCTAAATTCCTCATACAACGAATTAAACTTTAAACGGAAAGTATCGGCCATTTCTGGCTTCCATATCACACGTTCCCATAAGTTTAATGTACATGTTTCATGCGAATTTGTATTAACATTATCACAATTAAATTGGAGTGAACATTTAATAGGAAAGTGAACTGATAGATCTTTACTTAAAACACTAAAATCTAAGACATGTTTAAAGAGATTGGTCGAAGCGATCATGTAGTCTACTACGCTCGCCCCGTTGTTCGCTACGCACGTGTATTGTCCTGATGCATCTCCAGGAAATCGTCCATTCAAGATATGGACGTCATATTCACAACATAGGTCAATCAAAGATAAACCATAACGATTGTATTCTTTATCCATTGAATTTCTTTGCAAGTCAAAGTTATCGGATGGATATGAAATACTATCGTTGAAAATATAAGTTAATTCATCTTGTACAATATAATCCGCCATGTTTTTGGTCCTAGCATTAAGATCTCCTGCAATAAAAATGGATGCATCAGGATAATCACTTGCGATGGAGAACAAATTATTATTTAGACGTTCGATTCCGTTATCAGCATTGTCTTCATAAATCGGAGAGTACTCCGGAGAAATATATGTGAAAATAAAGATAATGTTTTTAACATCAGTTACTAAATTACTACAATCAAACAATAATACAATACAATCTAATAGGTCATCATATATACGCTTAAATCGACCTGAATTAAATATTTCGTTGCGAATAAAAACTGATACTCCACCAGATGCCCGTAGAGCGGTTTTCTTTCTCTGTCTTTTAAAGTCAAAATTAGTATAATTGGGGAAAATTAAACTGAAATCATCATCTTTTCGTCCCCAAGTTTCACAAAATGAGATTATATCAAATTCATCACAAATATTTTTGAAATATACATTGTTCCTATATTTAGCAAGACCTTCTATGTTCCAATTGCATAGCTTAAGATTAAACAATTTTTGGGTTTCCGTCGGGCGAGTAGGATAATTTGGGCCTTGGCCTACATCCTATTCCCTTGTAACTGGTTTTGGCCGTTTCAGAGTCTCATCGTATATGTACAATTTACCCTCAACACAGAGTTTATCATAGTTGAAATAAGCTTTTTTGCCAGAATCAAACGCCTCTTTCAAGAACGGATATAATAAAGCGCGCTCTTTTTTCACACGTTCTGGGAAATCTTCGCCAACGCGGACATTAGATTGGTACACAATATCATCTGTGCTCTGTTGAGACTTGGTTAGTTCTTTATATTTGCGTAAAATGCGATCTTTATCCTTGAAGAAGCTAAACTTCACTATTATTGGACGAGGATTGGTGTTCGATCTAAGTCGATGGGCTCGCTCAATTTGAATGTTATCGCTTTCGATTCCTAGGTCTGTCCGAATGAAATCGCGCACTTTGTTTTCGGATTCCTCCCATGTTTCTTTTTGCGTATCTGGTATGTTGTAGAACTTCAAATTTTGTCGTCTGCTTTGACTCTCCATGTTTTCACATTTTTTAACAAGTTCTGAATTGTTTTTATCCAGTTCCACTACTTTATTGGTTAGCGCTTCAAGATTATCTGACAATTTCTGGTTTTGGTTTCTCAGTTCTGCATTTTCTTGCTGAATATCGTTTATTTTCTTTTGCATATTGTCAAATTTACGATCGAGTCGGCGCATGCCTGATCTTATTTCGGCCTTTATTTCTAGGAGAATGGACGTCGAAATACATTCGGATTTGGATCCAGGTTTGTTTGCACATGCAGTGATATCGGTATCGTCACTAGTAAGGAAATCGTCTTCTGAATCAGAATTGTCAGATTGATCGTGAAAATCAGTATTGCCATTATTGCGTCTCGAGGATCTCCGATCCTTTGATTGGTTCCTAGGAGTTAGCCACTCGTTTATTCTTGGCTGATCAGCAGTCTTTGGATTATCAGACTGCGTTTGCTGCTGAGAAATATGGTAGTCCGTAGATTGAGAGGCCGGTTCAATTTCAGAGTCAGCACCCCTTCCAGCGCCTCTCCGTCGCGTGACAGCGGGTACAGTATTGGTCTTAGTCGAGTTATTTCCCTTTGGAGCTCGAGGCCCTGGATTCTGTTCAATCCCGTGTACAGCTAATAGGAGAAAAAGTACAACTCTGATACACAGTGATAACGATACAAGTCTCTCATATTGGTAAATAGTCAATGTACTCCCTGATTTCTGGGATCGAGGTTGGAGAAAGCCACCTATGCTTCTTCTCCACTGTTCCAAGCCAACACCCATGACGGGCCTCACAAAGGAATTTCACCTGTCCTAGTTATAGAGATGAGTTCAATCAAACTTGGTTTACGCTGGCGTTACGCTCGAGTGATCCTTCTTATCATGTGTGTTTCTCTTTGAGCTTCAAGTACAATCAAAAGCAAAAACCAAACTTGCCTCAGATGTTCGTATTCAATAGTCAATGTATTCCGATGGACTGTCGTCAAAATATATGGTTGTACTCAGCGTCTAAGTTTGCTTTTTCAAAAATTTTCTTCGTTTCGAAAATGTAAACACGTCTCGCTAAGGGGACATCACTCCAGCATTTACCCAGGACAACTTAAGTTGTCCTGGGTAAATGTAATGTACAGTAACTATGTATACTAGATTTTGTTGTTTTTGTTCCAAGCCACCACAAAGAAATTATAAAAAGTGTTTACTAAAGCCCTTTCCCAAACGACAAGATTTCAGAACGGTCCAAATTGATTTGAATACAACAGGTTTTGATGGAATACAGAAAAATGATGTTAATTAGCTTTTATTTTTCCTGACAATGTTCTACCAACCTGCCTTTTAGACTATTTAGTGTGGACGTCTAAATCTGGGCTTGTTGTGGAACGATTTCAGACATTCATCGATGATAGTGTAGAACGTCGGTCACGATATCAAAGCATATGTTTACAAGAACTGCCTTTGTAAACAACGATGTGTGCAACTTCAAACTAAAGTATTTTTGCATGCGGTGGTTTGAATCTTGCAGGTGTCTCACACCTGCAAGATTCAAACCAACACATGCAAAATTGAATTTGATTTATGAACGCTTTTTCTCATTGTTTACATCAGTGAAATTTGTAAACATGTGCCATAATTCCGTGAATAGATTATAGCCGCACTAATTATTTATTGAAAACAATAGCATGAAAATTATAAACCAAGCAGATGATAAACGGTTGCTCTGTGCATAATTCGACTGAAAATACGTGTCCACGCATACTGCCACCTGGTTTTCCGAGAGCGCGTAAAAGCCGGGATACAATTGAGTAGTAATGGAGAGTTTCGACAATTCAATCAATGACCCTACATTACCCCTCTTATTCATCCAGGAATTATACTCATCGAGGCTGATAATGACATAGCGGCAAAGAAAAATTCCATTCAAAGCATATGAAAATTTTCTTTGGTCTTGGATTAAGGGTTTAGAGTTATCAAAATACTCGTGTGTATCAAAAAAGGATACTTTCCCGACCAACACGAAGTAACGGCCATCTAAGAACCAGTTAACCGATATATCCTGACTGGCTTTGCGCTTCAAGACCTCAGACATGTACTCCATGTTACACGACTCTATCATCCTAAATCGAAAATGGACGAAGATACCAGTTGTTTTGTTTGAATGTGTTTTGGATCCGACCCTAACCAAAAGAAAGTCAATCAGACAACCGGAGAAACCAAATTTCTCTATCAATGTATTTCTGTAGTGGTCCGCGAGGCTCTGGTTGTAAAGCCCATTTGGAGTGAGTTCCATTGGAAAGTTCTGGTCATCAAATGGGAAGATGATGTTGATGTCCAGATAAATGTCTGAGATTTCGTCCAACATTTCTATACAAGTTCCATGTGAGGCAACTGCGAGAGGAGGGCAGTACATCCGTCTACAATGTTCCTGCAATAATGAAAATACGTGTTGTCGGTTACGTTCGTAAATGACGTAACTACAGCTTGTAAGTCATTTTCGAACGTAACAACCGATATACGTACACTTGCAACTTGCAACTTTCCTGAAATACAAAATACGCACCGTAAGTACAGAAAATGAAAACTGTAGGTTTAAAATTTTCGAACGTAATGAACGATAATTTGTGTGAATTCTTACATCGAAATCAGTTTATTCCTGTACTTGTCAAAGTTATGTTCTGTTCTATAGAATAACGGAACAATAGATACAATGAACAAGTTTAGCCCAATCAGATTAATTGCGAAGTAGAGACAATTCTGATCTATTGCATTTTTCACCTGAACCTGGCCTAAGTAATTACACGCTTTGAACAATGGTTTGTTTTCTAAATATATCGTCGAGACTGCACGTCGTATAGTGGTCGCACGATTTTATGATTCCCGTCAAACAATAAAAAATATATCAATTTACTAGTCATAGGTTATACATATCAATACGAAAACATATCGATGATAATAAGTATTTTGATGTAATATTGACGAAACGATTTGCATGTGCGTATCTACAATAACATATGTTATTGTCCAGCAACATTAACCCGGGACAACTTGATTTTCGTGGGCAAAGTCCCTAGTTGAACGTCTTAACGGAACATTGCCGAAGTGGGGTCATTACATATGCAGATGTCCCGGGTTAATGTTGCTGGACTATAATATATGTTAAAGATTTGTTTATAAACATCGGATAACGTGAAAATGTACTGACTATACCACCCAAGAATTCGTACCTTAAAATGGTCGTACAACTCAGCTTCTCCGCACCGGTTTTGGCTCTGCGATTTGACCGGTACCTGATTGTTCCTCATGTCAAGTAAGAGTCTAAAGGACGCGATATTCGTCCTGCCTTCGTCGATAATGAATTTGCAAACGTCATCGCTGGCTATAGAAAAGCTCTTACATTTAAAGCACATTGCGTTCTTGTAGAGGGTCCTGCCCTTGCAAAATGGCATGTCTGTAAAAAATGCAACAGATAAATCTTTGCCCCACACACTGGTGGAGAACTCGGCCAAAGTGTGGGACGTTGTTTCGCGATCATTGTATTCCGTCGGTGTTGTTATAAAATATCGTAACTACGGCTTCGATAAAGCAATAGTTACGAGATTTTATAACAACACCGACGGTTTGTCAATACATATCGGGAAACCCGGTCTATTTTTAGAACAAATTCGTTGTTATTAGAAAAACTATCCAATCAGATCTTTAAACTCACATTTAAACGCAAAATATCTGTACCTTGTTGTAGTAAAGACGTCCTTCGCTTTGGCCGAGTTCACCACCAGTGCCACATACACATACAAATAAGAAGATTAGACCTACCCGTGATTATAGACCATTTTATTGGCCGAGATATGGAGACACTCCACAACAGGTAATGCTTCCGGGTCGTAGTACACAAATACAGTTAAGTCAACTGTCAAAAATGGATTCTTCCTTTCGTTACATTGATTCAGTTCCTGTAGATTCTAGGAAAATGCTTGTAGAAATGTTGAAAGTAAACCGTCTTCCTACAAAGCGCAGTTTAAAATTAAGAAAAAGTGGTAAAGACGGTTAGACTATGTCTTAGGAAATCACGTATCAAAACTAAATACATACATGGTCCTTTCAGGCATCCATTTAGATACGTTTCGTCTATATCCTCTCCCACACACGTTTCTGAGTCACACGTTAACGTTCGGCCGTTCAGCTTTACGTCAGATGGTCTCTCAAAACGGATATCGCAATAATTCAGAACGTAATACGTCAATTCAGATAACGTCAGTTGTAATTTGTCCAATCTTTCAACGCAACGGTGGATCCTCATTTTCCATCTGAAAATTTTACGTCTTTGATAGAGGCTGTATAGTAGATTCTACGAGATATAAACGTTCAAAAGGCGCAGCCTTTGAACGTTTATGTCGCGTAGAATCTACTATACAGACTCTATCTGACTTAGTGTTCGTCAACCAATGAAAACATACGCTCGTACTTTCATTCTTCAAACCACGCCTCCGACCAGAGCTACTATCAAGCGGATCTTCCTGGAATTACATCATTTTCCCAAAAATTACATCATTTTTCATAACTGCACAGGAAACGAAGGCGTGGCTATGTATATCTGTGACATAAACTGACCGGCAATGCGTTTATGTGAAATGTAGCGCCGAAATTTTCAAATATATTGCAATTCCATTGGTCCAAAAACTAGGTCGAACACTAATGCATAAATTATGATTGGTAAACCCTTTAACTACAACCCTTTTTTTACTGTTCAAATTTGAAAAGCGTTCCAGACGACAATTTCAAGTTGGTGATTTTTTTTAGATATATGCATTTTGTTAGAAAATATTGTGGATAATGAAGAAATTGCTTGATACAAGCAATTTCTTCATTTTCCACAACCTATTCCCAAGTATTAATCTCTTGGGACATCAAAAAGCGTCAATATACTGGAATGAGTTAATTCAAAAATTAGTACAGACAACAAATTGGTGTTGATGAATGTATATGATAATAAGTTGTAATTTAGCACAGAGTATAGTTAGAAACATAGACAATGTTAGTTATCAGCACCTTCTTCTTCGTTCCTTATCTGCTACGTACGTCCAATGGTCTTAATAATTTGGGGAACGTTTCTCTTTTTCGAAAGAATTTATAGACACGGATTAGGCTTTTCTGTATGGTACTTGCAGCAAACTATTTCTTTTAAAAATGAGGTAGAAATAGTAATAAATGTATGCAAAATGTCTAATCTAAACAAGGCGTGTAACTACGTGACACAATAATTTAATAAAATCGTCAATAATTTTGATAATGCCTGACCAATTTAAATTCGGCTTGAATAAGAGAACATAGATCTAGTAAACGCCAATAATTGGCTGGCTATAGTAGACCTTTTAAAAATCAGCTTATCAAAGAGTATTTGACGATCTACAAAATTTTTATCTGCTGATTTTTATAAAATAAAATCTACTACATCAACCTAATCGAAGATGTTTTTGCCCTCTCTGCTTTAAACCATTTTCAAATCGGTAATATATTTTAACATAATAATTTGAAGATATTTTACAATAGTTATGTCACGTGTTTTTCTGCCGTGTTGAGGGGGAATGCTCCAGTTTCCTAATTTTTTTTCCAATAATAGAATTTATTTATATTTTGTATGCTTAAATAACATGTTATTACCAATTGAAAAATATATAGAATAAAAATGGATGGTCAGCGATCTTGTTTGAATTTTATAGGCATTTGTATCACATACCCCTACATCGAAAAAATGCATAATTTCTTGCACCTGTCCAAGGTCACTAAAATGCTAATAAAATACTGTATATTCATCGTTTAGTTCCGAAAACGGATTTAAAGTAACGTCTTACATTTGATAAGAACAGAAAACCCAAAATATGTGCTATTATAAACGCGTAAATGTATAAAACAGTATGCCCACGTGTTCGGTTAGATCAACGAAGCTGGAGTGTTTTATGTCAAAATTTGCATATTTTTGGAAATATTTCAAGTTCTACATCATAGAATTTGATAAAACTCCCTCATTGTATTAAGCAACATGTTCTGGTAATAATTAAGATAGAAAATGTATAGGTCAGCGCACTTATTAGCGAATTACAGCAATTTCTATCAGCTATACATGAATAAAATGACGCAAACAGTGGTAACTGCATACACACTTACGGCTGTCTTGCTCGAAATAATCGATTTTCATCTTGAGGAAACCAGTTACGCATTATAAATACGCTTTTACCGCCGAAAACTGGTAGATTGTAATGATGTGTTATATTATTGAAAATACGGTAGCGAAACATATTGGTACGAAACATTTAATTTCCTACAGCAATGACCTAGTGTTCCGAAAAACTGGAGCATTCCCCCTTAAAGCTAAGCTTATTTTTCCTCTGCATGCTATCAATACCCCTGAAGTATAAATCTTATGCGTATAACATTTTCTAAACCTTTAACCCATTATCGAGTGACACATTTTTATACTGTTTCAAATTCAACATATTGCGGATAACAATTTCAACTGAAGTAACGTATGAAATGTACATTCGTTCAGTGGGAAATAAATACGCCCATACTACCGTTTAGTTTCCGTAACACCATGACACGAGGCGCAGTACTTGTTTTTGAAAATCCTGGATCTCTCATCTGACACGAGCACTACGTCATCATATTCGGGGCGGAAGTCGGAATCGCCTACGCAGTATTTGTGTGTCATGTGATCGACCGGGAATTCCTCCGGACAAAAGTCAATCACGCGATAGTGTGGTAAGGATCTTGCAAACGTTGGGTCAACGTGCATGGTGTTGTTAACGTATGTATTTTCGACATACACTGGTTTACATCCAAGTTTGGTAGAAAGCCCCTGGTTCATCGTTATGTTTGGGTTGAGATCTGGACAGCAGTCGTCATAGGCCCAACAATCCTCGTCACAAAAACAGTCGAAACAGGGCGATGTGACGTTATCAGAACTGGGGTCTGACGTCATTAAACGTGGGATGGTGCAGAAGTCTGAGTAAGGGCATACTGCTCGAAGATCCTCAACCAAGCTGCAGCTGGCGGAGGTAACATTGAATAATAGCAGCAGTGGCAGCCATGTTGTTCTCTTTGACATCATTGTAGAAAACTGACAATAAATAAATCATTAAATCAATGAATATATATAGGGTATGGAAACATGGTTTGAATAGTAGAGGCCCAAGAATGCGTTTAAGTATTTTGCGAGCCTCTGTGAATGCCAACGACATATAAATACGAAATTGGCGCTTTCATTGCATAATATAGGCCTGCATGTATTTCGTTGCCTTTCAACGGAAACCTCGTAACTGCCCATCTACAATTACTAGTTTTTCACTGGAAAAACGACGATTTGCAATGTGTTTCAAGACTGTTACAGGCATGCACTAAGATAGTGAAACCTGACGGTTAACGTTAAAAAACGTGCGTTATTTAGTACATTCACATGTCGTTAACGTCTGGTTTTGGACTTATTTCTTTATAAGGATATTGAAAATTCAGTTGAGGCGGCTAAGAAAGTTGTATAAATGAAGCCTTTTACTGTGAATTCATAATTGGATGTCTTGCAATCATATTGTCAATTCACTTATTTTTCGGCCATTAACATTCCTATATGCCCGCAAGACCTGTGCTCTCTGGTGTTAATGTATTTTTGGGGCCTCTTCGAATGTTTACGACCCAAAAATGTAAATTAACTCTATTTTAGACTATTTCGTATGTATATTCATGGTGTATAATCACGTGACTTAGAATTTTCGAAAAAAATTCAATGACTTTGTCAATACTTGACCAATTTGAATTCGGTTTGAAGCAGATAAGGTGGGAAAATGTCAGGAATAACCTAAATGTGGTGGGTTTTTGAAAAATCAACTGATAAAAAAGTTATTGAAGATTAACCAAAATTTTGGTTTATTTTCAGTAACTTTTTTTATGAGCCGATTTATCAAAAATCGGCCACGTCCATCTAATGCGTGACGTCTGTCCACCTTCTTTGCTTCAAAATGAATTCAAATCGGTCCAGTATTAACAAAAAAGTTGAAGATTTTCTGAAAATTTTGTATTACGTGATTATCCACCGTGATATTGGTCTGTATATTTTTTCATGTGTAACATATTTTAATCTTTCCCAGAGAGAACATTTTATAAGTTTTCAATTTAGCACAGGTTTGAGAAAAATGGAGGCATACCAAGGAAATGCTGATGATCACATTTTTTTTTATTTTGCTTCAATCTTTTATGCCAAATTACTGTTCACAATCATTTCTTTATCAACATCGATTTTGTTGACAGCTTTCCAATGGCTTTCAAAATGTAAAAATTAATTTCTTTTGTGTGTGTGTGTGTTTTAGAAACAATTTAACTAGATATTCGGTAATTCTTTTTTTTCTAGAAAATTCATACATGTACATACCCTGCAGAATCCAAAAATGTTATATTACAATGATGCAAAAAATCAGAGGGTCGTCCGTAGCATCTATTGACAGCTTTTTTAAAACGTCATCTTAGCACAACCTCCCTTTTCCGACACCATATCGTCGATTTTTAGCAAAAAAAAACAAAAAAACTCGTAACTGCAGCTTGTTTAAAGCTGCAGTTACGATGTTTTTGTTGAAAAGCTACAATATCTTATTTCTAGTGTAAAGCGCAAAACTACTATTTCAATTAAAGATTGATATTGACTTACAATAGTTTGGTGCTACAAACCCTTGATATCGTTGCTTTTCAACGAAAACCCCGTAACTGCAGATTATTTTGAGCAGCAGTAACGAGGTTTTCGTTGAAAAGCGACGCTTTGTTGTTGAGAAAACGAGTACATGAGAAAGTTGTCGCTGTAAGTGCAGTTTGGTCAAATCTGGTGTTTTACTGCCACGTGTTTGTTAAGCATTACCAGACGACAACTTTTTCGACTGGTCTGAATTCAAAGATGTTGCAGGCAACAATTTCAAATGAACAAAACTTTACAATATTTGGTCTTTTTGTCAATGTTTGGAAAAGGGTTAAACTCGGAGGGCAACAGTCGTACGACATTATACCTTTTTTGCCTTACTTTTGGAAAAAAAGATATCATTTATCTTGTGTTGCTCTTTTTTCAAGAAAACAATATCTTAACAAGAGGACCATGAGGGCCCTAAATCGCTCACCATAGTAATGTTTTAATAATGCCAAATAACTTTGCATATGTTACGCATTGTGGTCCCAGAGAAGAATTTGGCCATGTAGTTTAGGAGGAGATGTTGTTTACAGAAATTGATGAGCTTTATGACATTTTCCATTTTCTGATGCCACAGCAACCAGAGTTTTTCATGGATTTCAATTCTTTCAGCAATTTTCATACGGGTCCATCCAAGGAACATTTCTGCCAAGTTTGGTTGATTTTAACCCAGAAGTTTAGGAGGATATGTCGTTTAAAGAAGTTGTTAAGTTTTTGTGAAATTTTCCATTTTCTGATGCCACGGCAACCAGAGTTTTTCATGGATTTCAATTCTTTTAGCAATCTTAAGAAGGGACCACCCAAGGAACATTTCTGCCAAGTTTGATTGATTTTAACCCAGAGGTTAAGGAGGAGATGTTGTTTAAAGAAGTTGTTAAGTTTTTGTGAAATTTCCCATTTTCCGATGCCACAGCAACCAGAGTTTTTCATGGATTTCAATTCTTTTAGCAATTTTTATAAGGGACCACCCAAGGAACATTTCTGCCAAGTTTGGTTGATTTTGACCCAGAGGTTAAGGAGGAGATGTTTTTTAAAGAAATTGTTGAGCTTTTGTGAAATTTACCATTTTCCATTGCCACGGTAACCAGAGTTTTTCATGGATTTCAATTCTTTTAGCAAATTTTATAAGGGACCACCCAAGGAACATATCTGCC
Organism: Fragum sueziense; assembly: GCA_963680895.1. Classification (NCBI taxonomy): domain Eukaryota; kingdom Metazoa; phylum Mollusca; class Bivalvia; order Cardiida; family Cardiidae; genus Fragum; species Fragum sueziense. Next base: position 47,428,394 of record OY804594.1, read on the forward strand.
AAGTTTGGTTTATTTAAACCCAGAAGTTAAGGAGGAGATGTTTTTTAAAGGAATTTTTGAGCTTTTATGAAATTTCCAATTTTCCGATGCCACAGCAACCAGAGTTTTTCATAGATTTCAATTCTTTTAGCAATTTTAATAAGGGACTACCCAAGGAACATTTCTGCCAAGTTTGGTTGATTATGACCCAGAAGTTAAGGAGGAGATGTCGTTTAAAGAAATTTTTGAGCTTTTATGAAATTTCCCATTTTCCGATGCCACGGCAACCAGAGTTTTTCATGGATTACAATTCTTTTAGCAATTTTTATAAGGGACCACCCAAAGAACATTTCTGCCAAGTTTGGTTGATTTTGACCCAGAAGTTAAGGAGGAGATGTCGTTTAAAGAAATTTTTGAGCTTTTATGAAATTTCCCATTTTCCGATGCCACAGCAACCAGAGTTTTTCATGGATTTCAATTCTTTTAGCAATTTTTATAAGGGACCACCCAAGGAACATATCTGCCAAGTTTGGTTGATTTTGACCCAGTAGTTTAGGAGGAGATGTCGTTTAAAGAAATTGTTGAGCTTTTGTGAAATTTCCCATTTTCTGATGCCACGGCAACCAGAGTTTTTCATGGATTTCAATTCTTTTAGCAATTTTTATAAGGGACCACCCAAGGAACATTTCTGCCAAGTTTGGTTGATTTTGACCCAGTAGTTTAGGAGAAGATGTCATTTAAAGAAATTGTTGACGCCGTGACGGACAGACGGACAGACAGACAGACAGACGGACAGACGGACAGACGGACGCCGGACATTGATAGATCACAATACCTCACCTTGAGCACTTCGTGCTCAGGTGAGCTAAAAATAGTTCAAATTAAGGTATATTGTCCAACAAGGTTAACCCGGGACAACTTAATTTTCGTGCGTAAAGTCCGTTAGTTGAGCTTCTTAACAAAACATTGCCGAAGTGGGGTCATTACATATGCAGATGTCCCGGGTTAATCTTGCTGGACAATACAACCCATCATTAGCACCAAATAGCGAGAGGCGAAATTTGAAAAGTGCCAGTAAATCCTAAACTGTGTTAGATTTTCATTCCTAATACAAACATAAGTATTTTGAACGTTTTTGAATCGATGCATACCTCTAGAAATATTTGACAAAATTGAATATGAATATGAATATAGAGTAAAATAATATTTGTAAATGACTTTCTTCTTGAAGCATAACCTTGAAATCAGGTACGTTGAATCAACTTATGTAAAATGTATTTACATACATGTATGTAATTTGATGCATTTCGTACGGTTAGAAAGTGGTGTTTTTAATGAGGGTCTTGAGTTTGAGTTTATTGGGGTTTTACGCCGTTTTCAACTACCAGGGTCATATCGCGGCGACTGGAGCACCTACCCATGGATTCCTGTTTTTTCTTAAACCAGTACTACCACAAAACCCTTACCGAGCCTCCAGCTGCTCGCCCACTTAGGTTAACGATTTCAAACCCATTGGTGGGTGACAATTTTGTCAGAAAGGGTATTAGCCACGGCCGGGTATCGAACCCGGGACCTCTCGAATGAGGGTCAGATGCGCTACCAACTGCGCTAAGGCCGCGGCCTAATGAGGGTCTGTAAACCTTAAAAGAATTTGTAGACAACAAAAAGAGTATGAAATACTTTATGAATTGAATTTGTATTCAAGCCCGAAAAGAATACATAGAGGAAAGGAGAAACTGTTGATTTTAGTATTGTGTCAAAGCAGGTATGATATATAGCCTTTTGATGAACATCTGGGGCACTGGTGGTGAACTCGGCCAAAGCGAGGGACGTTTTTCGCTACAACAAGGTAGAGATATTTTGCGTTTAAATGTGAGTTTAAAAAAAGATCTGATTAGATAGTTTTTCTAATAACAATGAATTTGTTCTAAAAATAGACCGGATTACCCGATATGTATTGACAAACAGTCTGTGTTGTTATAAAATCTCGTAACTACGGCTTTATCGAAGCCGTAGTTACGATATTTTATAACAACACCGACGTCCATTACAGAACAGGCTTGGAAAAACATTGAGACAAGCACGGAGAATGCTAATAATCACATTTTTCATTTTGTCTCAATTTTTCTGAACTACAATGTGCACACATTTCACTTCCATAAACAGGAATTTTGCCATCTGCCACAAATTCAAAATTGGAATACAATAAATTGTTGGAAAATGGTTGAACCTGATTATGTTTCTTTACTACTGAAACATGGTAGAGCGCAAGGATTACAACCAATAGCAGACCCGTAGGAAGCAATTTAATATTGGAGTGGCTGAAGCCCCAGTGTCTGAATGTTGGGGGGGGGGCGGTGACTAAATTAGCTTCCCCCTGAATTTTCTGTGTAAAATAAGGACAATTTGACATTTTGCTTAATGGAAAATATCGGAAGTACTGTATCTCGTGACTCCCCACCGTGATTATACTGTCATGACTTGCCGCCAATGTCACGGTGTATAATTACGTGACTTAGAATTTCCGATAATCTTCAATAATTTTGTAAATACTTGACCAATTGAATTCGGTTTGAAGCAGAGAAGGTGGAAAAATGTCAGGAATAACATGGACGTCGTAGATTTTTTGAAAAATCAACTGATAAACAAGTTATTGAAGATAAACCAAAATTTTGGTTTATCTTCAATAACTTTTTATCAGTTGCTTTTTCAAAAATCAACCACGTCCATCTAATGCGTGACGTCTGTCCACATTCTCTGCTTCAAACCGAATTCAATTCGGACCAATATTAACAAAGTTATTGAAGATTTTCTGAACTTTGTGTATCACGTGATTATACACCGTGAATGGCAAGGGCGTTCTTCACACCATTGAAGTGATTTCCACGAAACTTAACCTAGTGTCAAATAGAAATAACGATAATAGCAAAATATTACACGAGTGTGAAGTAGAGCCGAGAAAAAGGCGTTTGGTTGATAAAAATATGCGAGAAAATTCTGGTTGTCTGGCAACTTGTGTGAAAGACGCCTTCGATGAGAAGTGTAAGTTACGCAAGTATGAGTTTACACATTCTATGAGTCTTCGGAGCCTATTGGATCAAAACATCTAAGACGTATTTTTGACTTACCAATGTCGCAAAAATCGCTTGAAACAACAATCTCATAATCCATTTCTTGATATATTGAGGATGCCCTTTCTTGGCCAAAAATTGTAATAAGTCATCGGTAAGACAAAAATACGTCTTAAATTTTTAGATGAAACAGGTTTATCCACATCTGCACATACTAATGTTTCTCTAAATCTTTCTCTAAAAGAGACACGTGTTTAAATTCAGATTCCTAACTTAACACGGATGTTTGACCAGTCTAAAATATATAAAATTGAATATTTTGATAAAATATATCAATTTTTACTTTCATAATGAATGTTTGAATTGTTATGTTGTTTGTAAAAACATTTGCATGTATGTATATTGCGTCATTGCCATATTTCCATGCTACTATTGTAAATGGCCAATGGCATATTTTTTGCCGAATGCCTTTCAATAAAGTTTTTGAGTTGAGTTGAATGTTACGAAGCATTGTCAATGTAGCGCTGCGGGTGGAAAACACTTTTCGGTACATTCCATGACTAAAAGAAGATTTGAAATGTGGACAGTTGACTTTACACCATTTTGGACATATTTTTCCAAAAAAAAAAAAAAAAAAAAAAAAAAAAAAAATCTTGTTTTCAGCGTTGTACCTTTAAAATAGTATTTCTAGGTTGCATTGTTGTTACATATGTACTCAATAAAGATCCTTGACGAAAACACACTTTTTTGGTACATTCCTTGGCTAAAAGAAATTTTGGAATTTTGAAATTTCATTGCTTATGTACCGTTTGCGAAGCACTTTTCAAAAAATTCTCTTTTTCACGGTACTCCCTTTAAAATGGATTTTTTGTGTTGTATTGCTGTAACATACCTAAAATATCAGGATCCATGACTAAAAAGCACTTTTCGGTACATTATATGGCTAAAAGAAGATTTGAAATGTGGAGATATGATTTTACACCATTTGGGACAGCTTTTTTTCCGAAAAAAATCTTGTTTACAGCGTTGTACCTTTAAAATAGTATCTCTAGGTTGCACCGATGTTACATATGTACTCGATAAAGATCCTTGACTAAAACACACATTTCTTTACATTCCGTGCCTAAAAGACTTTTTGCAATTTTGAAATTTCATTGCTTATGTACCTTTTGCGAAGCACTTTTCAGAAATTTCTTTTTTCAAGGTACTCACTTTAAATGGTAGTTTTGTGTTGTATTGGTCTTACATACCTACAATATCAGGTTCCATGACTAAAAAACCACTTTTCGGTACAATTCATGGCTAAAAGAAGATTTGAAATATGGACTGTTGACTTTTCACTATTTGGGCCAGATCTTTAAAAAAAATCTTGTTTTCAGCGTTGTACCTTTAAAATAGTATTTCTATGTTGCATTGTTGTTACATATGTACTCTATAAAGATCCTTGATTTAAAACACATAAAACTTTTTGATACTTTCCAGGGCTAAAAGAAATTTTGAAATTTCATTGCTTATGTACCGTTTGCGAAGCACTTTTCAAACAAGAGCCGTCACAGACGGATTATGCTCCCCGAATAAGTGTTTGTCACAAAATAAAACTATCATACATTACGCCCCTTTTCCCATGACAGCTTTTTTGTACACACATTATTTATAGAATATGGTCTAGAACATCCTATTTATTACAAGAGCACCTAATTTCATTAAATTCTGCCCATTAGATGAAGAGAAATAAGAGAAAAACGAATTTTTACACTAAGGCCCCTTTTTCCATGACGCAGCCTTAAATTTACAAACGGAGAAAATGGTCCCTAGGTATTGACCCAGGGAGTTCACATGTGAAGTGTCATTGAATTTGGTCCAATGGTTGCTGAGATATGGCTGTGGACGGACGGACAGACGGACGGACGGACACACGGACACACGGACGGACGGACGGACAGCGTGGCGACTATATGCTCCCCCGAAATTTTTTCGGGGAGCATAAAAATTCTCTTTTTCATGGTACTTCCTTTTACATGGTATTTTTGTGTTGTATTGGTCTTACATACCTACAATATCAGGATCCATGACTAAATAAAACACTTTTCGGTATTTTCCATAGCTAAAAAAAGATTTGAAATGTGGACAGTTGATTTTACACCATTTTGGACAGATTTTTCCAAAAAAATATTGTTTTCAGCATTGTACCTTTAAAATAGTATTTTTAGGTTGCATTGTTGTTACATACGAGTATGTCCTCGATAAAGATCTTTGACTAAAAATACAATTTTTGGTACATTCCATGGCTAAAAGAAATTTTGAAATTTTGAAATTTCATTGCTTATGTGCCGTTTGCGAAGCACTTTTCAAAAAAAATTCTCTTTTTCACGGTACTCCCTTTATTATGGTATTTTTGTGTTGAATTGCTGTTACATACCTACAATATTAGGATCCATGACTAAAGAAGCCGTTTTCGGTACATTCCATGACTAAAAGAAGATTTGAAATGTGGACTGTTGATTTTACACCATTTGGGACAGATTTTTCCAAAAAATTCTTTTTTTCAGCGTTGTACCTTTAAAATAGTATTTCTATATTGCATTGTTGCTACATATGTACTCGATAAAGATCCTTGACTAAAAACACACATTTTTGGTAAATTCCGTACCTAAAAGAAATTTTGGAATTTTGAAAATTAATTGCTTATGTACCGTTTGCGTAGCACTTTTCATAAATTTCTTTTTTTCAAGATACTTGCTTTAAATGGTAGTTTTTTGTTGTATTGGTCTTACACACCTACAATATCAGGATCCATGACTAAAAGGCACTTTTTGGTACATTCATGGCTAAAAGAAGATTTGAAATTTGGACAGTTGATTTTACACCATTTTGGACAGATTTTTCCAAAACATTCTTGTTTTCAGCGTTGCACCGTTAAAATGGTAACTCTAGGTTGCATTGTTGTTGCATATGTACTCGATAAAGATCCTTGACTAAAAACACACATATTTGGTACATTCTGTGCCTAAAAGAAATTTTGGCATTTTGAAATTTCATTGCTTAAGTACCGTTTGGGAAACACTTTTCAGAAATTTCTTTTTTTCAAAGTACTCCCTTTAAACGGTCGTTTTGTGTTGTATTGGTCTTACATACCTACAATTTCAGGATCTATGACTAAAATACCTCTTTTCGGTACATTTCATGGCTAAAAGAAGATTTAAAATGTGGACAGTTGACTTTACACCATTTGAGACAGATTTTTCCAAAAAATCTTGATCAGGGTTCTACATTTAAAATAGTATTTTTAATTTGCATTTTGGTTTCATATGAACTCGAAAAAGATCCGTGACTAAAAACACACTTTTTGTACATTCGATGGCTAAAAGAAATTTTGGAATTTTGAAATTTCATTGCTTATGTACCTTTTGCGAAGCACTTTTCAGAAATTTCTTTTTTCAAGGTACTCACTTTAAATGGTAGTTTTGTGTTGTATTGGTCTTACATACCTACAATATCAGGTTCCATGACTAAAAAACCACTTTTCGGTACAATTCATGGCTAAAAGAAGATTTGAAATATGGACTGTTGACTTTTCACTATTTGGGCCAGATCTTTAAAAAAAATCTTGTTTTCAGCGTTGTACCTTTAAAATAGTATTTCTATGTTGCATTGTTGTTACATATGTACTCTATAAAGATCCTTGATTTAAAACACATAAAACTTTTTGATACTTTCCAGGGCTAAAAGAAATTTTGAAATTTCATTGCTTATGTACCGTTTGCGAAGCACTTTTCAAACTAGAGCCGTCACAGACGGATTATGCTCCCCGAATAAGTGTTTGTCACAAAATAAAACTATCATACATTACGCCCCCTTTTCCCATGACAGCTTTTTTGTACACACATTATTTATAGAATATGGTCTAGAACATCCTATTTATTACAAGAGCACCTAATTTCATTAAATTCTGCCCATTAGATGAAGAGAAATAAGAGAAAAACGAATTTTTACACTAAGGCCCCTTTTTCCATGACGCAGCCTTAAATTTACAAACGGAGAAAATGGTCCCTAGGTATTGACCCAGGGAGTTCACATGTGAAGTGTCATTGAATTTGGTCCAATGGTTGCTGAGATATGGCTGTGGACGGACGGACAGACGGACGGACGGACACACGGACACACGGACGGACGGACGGACAGCGTGGCGACTATATGCTCCCCCGAAATTTTTTCGGGGAGCATAAAAATTCTCTTTTTCATGGTACTTCCTTTTACATGGTATTTTTGTGTTGTATTGGTCTTACATACCTACAATATCAGGATCCATGACTAAATAAAACACTTTTCGGTATTTTCCATAGCTAAAAAAAGATTTGAAATGTGGACAGTTGATTTTACACCATTTGGGACAGATTTTTCCAAAAAAATATTGTTTTCAGCATTGTACCTTTAAAATAGTATTTTTAGGTTGCATTGTTGTTACATACGAGTATGTCCTCGATAAAGATCTTTGACTAAAAATACAATTTTTGGTACATTCCATGGCTAAAAGAAATTTTGAAATTTTGAAATTTCATTGCTTATGTGCCGTTTGCGAAGCACTTTTCAAAAAAAAATTCTCTTTTTCACGGTACTCCCTTTATTATGGTATTTTTGTGTTGAATTGCTGTTACATACCTACAATATTAGGATCCATGACTAAAGAAGCCGTTTTCGGTACATTCCATGACTAAAAGAAGATTTGAAATGTGGACTGTTGATTTTACACCATTTGGGACAGATTTTTCCAAAAAATTCTTTTTTTCAGCGTTGTACCTTTAAAATAGTATTTCTATATTGCATTGTTGCTACATATGTACTCGATAAAGATCCTTGACTAAAAACACACATTTTTGGTAAATTCCGTACCTAAAAGAAATTTTGGAATTTTGAAAATTAATTGCTTATGTACCGTTTGCGTAGCACTTTTCATAAATTTCTTTTTTTCAAGATACTTGCTTTAAATGGTAGTTTTTTGTTGTATTGGTCTTACACACCTACAATATCAGGATCCATGACTAAAAGGCACTTTTTGGTACATTCATGGCTAAAAGAAGATTTGAAATGTGGACAGTTGATTTTACACCATTTTGGACAGATTTTTCCAAAACATTCTTGTTTTCAGCGTTGCACCGTTAAAATGGTAACTCTAGGTTGCATTGTTGTTGCATATGTACTCGATAAAGATCCTTGACTAAAAACACACATATTTGGTACATTCTGTGCCTAAAAGAAATTTTGGCATTTTGAAATTTCATTGCTTAAGTACCGTTTGGGAAACACTTTTCAGAAATTTCTTTTTTTTCAAAGTACTCCCTTTAAACGGTCGTTTTGTGTTGTATTGGTCTTACATACCTACAATTTCAGGATCTATGACTAAAATACCTCTTTTCGGTACATTTCATGGCTAAAAGAAGATTTAAAATGTGGACAGTTGACTTTACACCATTTGAGACAGATTTTTCCAAAAAATCTTGATCAGGGTTCTACCTTTAAAATAGTATTTTTAATTTGCATTTTGGTTTCATATGAACTCGAAAAAGATCCGTGACTAAAAACACACTTTTTGTACATTCGATGGCTAAAAGAAATTTTGGAATTTTGAAATTTCATTGCTTATGTACCATTTGCGAAGCACTTTTAAGAAATTTGTTTTTTTTTTTCAAGGTACTCCATTTAAATGGTATTTTGTGTTGTATTGTTCTAACATACCTACAATATCAGGATCCATGACTAAAAACCCAATTTTGCCTACATTTTAGGGCTAAAAGATTTGAAATGTGGACAGCTGATTTTACACCATTTGGGACAGATTTTTCCTAAAAAAATCTTGTTTTCCTCGTTGTACCTTTAAAATAGTATTTCTATGTTGCATTATTGTTATATATGTACTCGATAAAGATCCTTGACTAAAAAAACACATTGTTGGTGTATTCCTTGGCTAAAAGAAATTTTGGAATTTTGAAATTTCATTGTTTATGTATCGTTTGCGAAGCATTTTTCAAAAAAATTATCTTTTTCACGGTACACCCTTTAAAATGGTATTTTTGTGGTGTATTGCTGTTACATACCTACACTATCAGAATCCATGACTAAAAAAGGACTTTTCGGTACATTCCATGGCTAAAGGAAGATTTGAAATTTGGACAGTTGATTTTACACCATTTTGGACAGATTTTTCCAAAAAATCTTGTTTTCAGTGTTGTACCTTTAAAATAGTATTTATATGTTGCATTGTTGTTACATATGTACTCGATATAGATCCTTGACTAAAAACACACATTTTTGGTACATTCCATGCCTAAAAGAAAATTTTGTAATTTTAAATTTCATTGCTTATGCACCGTTTGCAAAGCACATTTAAGAAATATATTTTTTTCACGATACTCCCTATAAATGGTAGTTTTGTGTTGTATTGCTTTTACACACCTACTATATCAGGTTCCATGACTTAAAAACCACTTTTCGGTACATTTCATGGCTAAAAGAAGATTTGAAATGTGGACAGTTGACTTTACACTATTTGGGACGGATTTTTCAAAAAAATCTTATTTTCAGCGTTGTACCTTTAAAATAGTATTTCTATGTTGCATTGTTGTTACATATGTACTTTATAAAGATCCTTCACTTAAAACACACATTTTTTGTACATTCCATGGCTAAAAGAAATTTTGGAATTTTGAAATTTCATTGCTTATGTACTGTTTGCGATGCACTTTTCAAAAAAATTCTCTTTTTCACGGTTCTCTTTTTAAAATGGTATATTCGAGTTGAATTGCTGTTACATACCTACAGTATCAGAATCCTTGACTAAAAAAACACTTTTCGGTACATTCCATGGCTAAAAGAAGATTTGAAATGTGGACTGTTGATTTTTCACCATTTGGGAGAGATTCCCCCCCCCCCAATATTGTTTTCAGCGTTGTACCTTTAAAATAGTATTTCTAGGTTGCATTGTTATAACATATGTACTCGATAAAGATCCTTGACTAAAAACACACATTTTTAGTACATTCCCGCCTAAAAGAGATTTTGGAATTTTGAAATTTTATTGTTTATGTGCCGTTTTGCGAAGCACTTTTCAGATTTTTTTTTCAAGCTACTCCCTTTAAAAGGTAGTTTTGTGTTGTATTGGTCTTACATACCTACAATATCAGGATCCATGACTAAAAACCACTTTTCGGTTCCTTTAATGGCTGAAAAAAGATTTGAAATGTGGACAGTTGAGTTTACACCATTTGTGACAGATTTTTTCAAACAATTCTTGTTTTCAGCGTTGTACCTTAAAAATAGTATTTCTATGTTGCTTTTTTGTTACATATGTACTCGATAAAGATCCTTGACTAAAAACACACATTTGTGGTACATTCCTTGGCTAAAAGAAATTTGGAATTTTGAAATTTCATTGTATATGTACGGTTTTCGAAGCACTTTTCAAAAAATTCTCTGCTTCACGGTACTATCTTTTAAATAGTATTTTTGTGTTGTATTGTTGTTACATACCTATGATATCAGGATCCATGACTAAAAAAGCAATTTGCGGTACATTCCTAGGCTAAAAGAAGATTTGAAATGTGGACAGTTGATTTTAAACCATTTGGCACAGATTTTTCCCAAACAAATCTTGTTTTTTAGCGTTGTACCTTTAAAATAGTATTTCTATGTTGCATTTTTGACACATATGTACTCCATAAAGATCCTTGACTAAAAACACACTTTTTTTGCACATTCCATGGCTGAGAGAAAGTTTGGAATTTTGAAATTTCATTGCGTATGTACCGTTATCGAAGCACTTTTCAAAAAATTCTCGTTTTCACGGTACCCCATTTAAAATGGAATTTGTGTGGTGTATTGCTGTTACATACCTACATTATCAGGATTCATGACTGAAAAGCACTTTTCGGTACATTCCATGGCTAAAAGAAGATTTGAAATGTGGGCAGTTGATTTTACACCATTTGGTACAGATTTTTTTCAAAAACAAAATCTTGTTTTCAGCGTTGTACGTACCTTTAAAATAGTATTTCTAGGTTGCATTCTTGTTACATATGTACTCGATAAAGACCCTTGACTAAAAACACACATTTTTGGTACATTCCAAGGTTAAAAGAAATTTTGGAATTTTGAAAATTCATTGCTTATGTTACGTTTGCGAAGTACTTTTCATAAATTTCCTTTTTCAAGGTACTGCCTTTAAATGGTATTTTTGTGTTGTATTGGTCTTACATACCTACAATATCAGGGTTCATGACTAAAAAACCACTTTTCGGTACATTTTATGGCTAAAAGAATATTTGAAACAAGGACAGTTGACTTTACACCATTAGGGACATATTTTGTCAAAAAAATCTTGTTTTCAGCGTTGTACCTTTAAAATAGTATGTCTCTGTTGCATTGTGGTTATACATGTACTAGATAAAGATCCTTGACTAAAAACACACATTTTTCGCACATTCCGTTCCTAAAAGAAATTTTGGCATTTTTAAATTTCATTACTTATGTACCTTTTGCGAAGCACTTTTCAGAAATTTCTTTTTTTCAAGGTACAACCTTTAAGTGGTAGTTTTGTGTGGTATTGCTGTGATATACCTACAATATCAGGATCCATGACTAAAAAAACACTTTTCGGTACATTCCATGGCTAAAAGAAGATTTGAAATGTGGACAGTTGAGTTTACACCATTTGGGACAGATTTTTCCAAAAAAATCTTGTTTTCAGTGTGGTACCTTTAAAATAGTACTTCTATGTTGCATTGTTGTTACATATGTACTCGATAAAGATCCTTGAGTAAAAACAGACATTTTTGGTACATTCCTTGCCTAAGAGAAATTTTGGAATTTTCAAATTTCATTGCTTATGTACCGTTTGCGAAGCAGTTTTCAGAAATTTCTTTTTTTCAAGGTACTCCATTTAAATGGTAGTTTTGTGTTGTATTGGTCTTACATACAATGTACCTACAATATCAGGATCCATGACTAAGACACCACTTTTCGGTTCATATCATGGCTAAATGATTTGAAATGTGGACAGTTGATCTTACACCTTTTGGGACAGATTTTTCAAAAAAAAAAAAAAACCTTTTGTTTTCAGCGTTGTACCTTTAAAATAGTATTTTTAGGTTGCATTGTAGTTACATATGAACTCGATAAAGATCCTTGACTAAAAACACACATATTTGGTACATTCCATGGCTAAAAGAAATTTTGAATTTTGAAATTTCTTTGCTTATGTACCATTTGCCAAGCACTATCCAGAAATTAGTTTTTTTTTCAAGGTACTCCATTTTAATGGTAGTTTTGTGTTGTATTGGTCTTACATATCTAAAATATCAGGATCCATGACTAAAAAAAAAACACTTTTCAATACATTTTATGGCTAAAAGATTTGAAATGTGGACAGTTGATTTTACACCATTTGGGACAGATTTTTCCTGTACCTTTGAAATCGTATTTCTATGTTGCATTGTTGTTACATAAGTACTCGATAAAGATCCTTGACTAAGAACACACTTCTTTGGTACATTCAATGGCTAAAAGAAATTTTAGAATTTTGAAATTTCATTGCTTATGTACCGTTTGCAAAGCACTTTGCAGAAAATTCTCTTTTTCACGGTACTCCCTTTAAAATGGTATTTTGTGTTTTATTGCTTTTACATACCTTCAATATTCGGATCCATGACTAAAAAATCGCTTCTCGGTACATTCCATGGCTAAAGGAAGATTTGGAAATGTGGACAGTTGATTTTACACCATTTGGAACAGATTTTTCCAAAAATATCTTGTTTTTAGCATTGTACCTTTAAATAATATTTCTAGGTTGCATTGTTGTTACATTTGTACTCGATAAAGATCCTTGACTAAAAATACACATTTTTGGTACATTCCGTGCAAAAAAGAAATTTTGGCATTTTGAAATTGCATTGCTTATGTACCGTTTGCGAAGCACATTTAAAAAAATTGTCTGTTTCACGGTACTCCCTTTAAAATGGTATTTTTCTGTTGTATTGCTGTTACATACCTACAATATCAGGATCCATGACTAAAAAACCACTTTTCGGTACATTCCATGGCTAAAAGAAGATTTGAAATGTGGACAGTTGATTTTACACATTTTGGTACATTCCGTGCCTAAAAGAAATTTTGGAATTTTGAAATTTTATTGTTTATGTACCGTTTGAGAAGCACTTTTCATAAATTTCTTTTTTTCAAGATACTCGCTTTAAATGGTAGTTTTTTGTTTTATTGGTCTTACATACCTACAATATCAGGATCCATGACTAAAAAGGCACTTTTCGGTACATTCCATTGCTAAAAGAAGATTTGAAATGTTGACAGTTAATTTTACACCATTTTGGACAGATTTTTCCAAAACATTCTTGTTTTCAGCGTTGCACCTTTAAAGTGGTAACTCTAGGTTGCATTGTTGTTACATATGTACTCGATAAAGATCCTTGACTAAAAACACACATATTTGGTACATTCCGTGCCGAAAAGAAATTTTGGCATTTTGAAATTTCATTGCTTATGTACCGTTTGGGAAGCACTTTTCAGAAATTTCTTTTATTCAAAGTACTCCCTTTAAGCGGTCGTTTTGTGTTTATTGGTCTTACATACCTACAATATCAGGATCTATGACTAAAATACCTCTTTTCGGTACATTTCATGGCTAAAAGAAGATTTAAAATGTGGACAGTTGACTTTACACCATTTGAGACAGATTTTTCCAAAAAATCTTGATCAGGGTTCTACCTTTAAAATAGTATTTTTGATTTGCATTGTGGTTTCATATGAACTCGAAAAAGATCCTTGACTAAAAACACACTTTTTGTACATTCGATGGCTAAAAGAAATTTTGGAATTTTGAAATTTCATTGCTTATGTACCATTTGCGAAGCAATTTTCAGAAATTTGTTTTTTTTCAAGGTACTCCATTTAAATGGTATTTTGTGTTGTATTGGTCTTATATACCTACAATATCAGGATCCATGACTAAAAACCCAATTTTGCCTACATTTTAGGGCTAAAAGATTTGAAATGTGGACAGTTGATTTTACACCATTTGAGACTGATTTTTCCTCAAAAAATCTTGTTTTCAGCGTTGTACCTTTAAAATAGTATTTCTATGTTGCATTATTGTTATATATGTACTCGATAAAGATCCTTGACTAAAAAACACATTGTTGGTACATTCTTAGGCTAAAAGAAATTTTGAATTTTGAAATTTCATTGCTTATGTATCGTTTGCGAAGCACTTTTCAAAAAAATATCTTTTTCACGGTACTCCCTTTAAAATGGTATTTTTGTGGTGTATTGCTGTTACATACCTACACTATCAGAATCCATGACTAAAAAAGGACTTTTCGATACATTCCATGGCTAAAGGAAGATTTGAAATTTGGACAGTTGATTTTACACCATTTGGGACAGATTTTTCCAAACAAATCTTGTTTTCAGGGTTGTACCTTCAAAATAGTATATATATGTTGCATTGTTGTTACATATGTACTCGATAAAGATTCTTGACTAAAAACACACATTTTTGGTATATTCGATGCCTAAAAGAAATTTTGGAATTTTGAAATTTCATTGCTTATGTACCCTTTGCAAAGCACATTTAAGAAATATATTTTTTTCACGGTACTCCGTTTAAATGGTAGTTTTGTGTTGTATTGCTTTTACACAACTACAATATCAGGTTCCATGACTAAAAACCACTTTTCGGTACATTTCATGGCTAAAAGAAGATTTGAAATGTGGACACTTGACTTTACACTATTTGGGACGGATTTTTCAAAAAATCTTATTTTCAGCTTTGTACCTTTAAAATAGTATTTCTATGTTGCATTGTTGTTACATTTGTACTTTATAAAGATCCTTCACTTAAAACACACTTTTGTACATTCCATGTCTAAAAGAAGTTTTGGAATTTTGAAATTTCATTGCTTATGTACCGTTTGCGGTGCACATTTCAAAAAAATTTTCTTTTTCACGGTTCTCTTTTTATAATGGTATATTCGAGTTGAATTGCTGTTACATACCTACAGTATCAGAATCCTTGACTAAAAAAACACTTTTCGGTACATTCCATGGCTAAAAGAAAATTTGAAATGTGGACAGTTGATTTTACACCATTTGGGACAGACTTTTCCCCCAAAAAATATTGTTTTCAGCGTTGTGCCTTTAAAATAGTATTTCTAGGTTGCATTGTTGTAACATATGTACTCGATAAAGATCCTTGACTAAAACACACATTTTTGGTACATTCCGTGCCTAAAAGAGATTTTGGAATTTTATTGTTTATGTGCCATTTTGCGAAGCACTTTTCAGAATTTTTTTTTCAAGGTACTCCCTTTAAATGGTATTTTTGTGTTGTATTGGTCTTACATACCTACAATATCAGGATCCATGACTAAAAACCACTTTTCGGTTCCTTTAATGGCTGAAAAAAGATTTGAAATGTGGACAGTTGACTTTACACCATTTGGGACAATTTTTTCCAAACAATTCTTGTTTTCAGCGTTGTGCCTTTAAAATAGTATTTCTATGTTGTTTTGTTGTTATATATGTACTCGATAAAGACCCTTGACTAAAAACACACATTTGTGGTACATTCCTTGGCTAAAAGAAACTTGGAATTTTGAAATTTCATTGCTTATGTACGGTTTGCGAAGGACTTTTCAAAAATTTCTCTTTTTCACGGTACTCCCTTTAAAATGGTATTTTTGTGTTGTATTGCTGTTATATACCTATAATATCAGAATCCATGACTAAAAAAGCAATTTGCGGTGCATTCCGTGGCTTAAGAAGATTTGAAATGTGGATAGTTCATTTTAAACCATTTGGCACAGATTTTTCAAAAAAATTCTTATTTTCAGCGTTGTACCTTTAAAATAGTATTTCTAGGTTGCGTTGTTGTAACATATGTACTCGATGAAGATCCTTGACTAAAAACACTCATTTTTTGTACATTCCGTGGCTAAAAGAAAGTTTGGAATTTTGAAAGTTTATTGCTTATGTACCGTTTGTGAAGCACTTTTCAAATAATTCTCTTTTTTTCACGGTACTGCCTTTAAAATTGTATTTTTCTGTTGTATTCCTGTTACATACCTACAATATCAGGATCCAAGACTAAAAAACCACTTTTCGGTACATTCCATGGCTAAAAGAAGATTTGAAATGTGGACATTTGATATTACACCATTTGGGACAGATTTCTCTGAAAACTTCTTATTTTCAGCGTTATACCTTTAAGATAGTATTTCTAGGTTGCATTCTTGTTACATTTGTACTCGATAAAGATCCTTGACTAAAAACACGCTTTTTGGTACATTCCATGGCTAAAATTAATTTTGAAATTCTGAAATTTCATTGCTTATTTACCGTTTAAGAAGCAGTTTTCATAAATTTCTTTTGTTCAAGGTACTCCCTTTAAATGGTAGTTTTGTGTTCTATTGGTCTTACATACCTACAATATCAGGATCCATGACTAAAAAACCACTTTTCGGTACATATCATGGCTAAAAGACTTGAAATGTGGACAGTCGATTTTACACCATTTGGGACAGATTTTTCCAAAAAAATCTTGTTTTCAGCGTGGTACCTTTAAAATAGTATTTCTAGGTTGCATTGTTGTTACTTATGTACTCGATAAAGACCCTTGACTAAAAACACAAATTTTTGATACAATCCAAGGTTAAAAGAAATTTTGGAATTTTGAAAATTCATTGCTTATGTAACGTTTGCGAAGCACTTTTCAGAAATTTGTTTGTTTTCAAGGTACTGTCTTTAAATGGTATTTTTGTGTTGTATTGGTCTTACATACCTACAATATCAGGATCCATGACTAAAAATACTCTTCGGTACATATCATGGCTAAAAGAAGATTTGAAATGTGGACATTTGATATTACACCATTTGGGACAGATTTCTCTGAAAACTTCTTATTTTCAGCGTTATACCTTTAAAATAGTATTTCTAGGTTGCATTGTTGTTAAATTTGTACTCGATAAAGATCCTTGACTAAAAACACACATTTCTGGTAAATTCTGTGCCTAAAAGAGATTTTGGAATTTTGAAATTTTATTGTTTATGTGCCGTTTTGCGAAGCATTTTTCAAAAAATTATCTTTTTTACGGTACTCCCTTTAAAATGGTATTTTTGTGGTGTATTGCTGTTACTTACTTACAATATCAGAATCCATGACTAAAAAAGGACTTTTCTGTACATTCCTTTGCTAACTCGCTTTTTGGTACATTCCATGGCTAAAATTAATTTTGAAATTCTGAAATTTCATTGCTTATTTACCGTTTAAGAAGCAGTTTTCATAAATTTCTTTTTTTCAAGGTACTCCCTTTAAATGGTAATTTTGTGTTCTATTGGTCTTACATACCTACAATATCAGGATCCATGACTAAAAAACCACTTTTCGGTACATATCATGGCTAAAAGATTTGAAATGTGGACAGTTGATTTTACACCATTTGGGACAGATTTTTCCAAACAAATCTTGTTTTCAGCGTGGTACCTTTAAAATAGTATTTCTAGGTTGCATTGTTGTTACTTATGTACGCGATAAAGATCCTTGAATAAAAACACAAATTTTTGGTACAATCCAAGGTTAAAAGAAATTTTGGAATTTTGAAAATTCATTGATTATGTAACGTTTGCGAAGCACTTTTCATAAATTTCTTTTTTCAAGGTACTGCCTTTAAATGGTATTTCTGTGTTGTATTGGTCTTACGTACCTACAATATCAGGATCCATGACCAAAACACCACTTTTCGGTACATTTCATGCCTAAAACAAGATTTGAAATGAGGACAGTTGACTTTAAACCATTTGGGACAGATTTTTCCAAAAAAATCTTGTTTTCAGCGTTGTACCTTTAAAGGGACATTTCATTCCAATTTCAATTTTTTAAAGTATGTCTTGATGCCAAGATTGGTTATTCTAATGAGTATAAATAATATTAGTTTTTTGAAGTTGTTGCCAATAAGCGAGAAACACGCGTTTAAAGTTGAGACATAATCGATAAATTGCATATAAATCCGAACTGTTGTCCACAACAATTTGTTCAATTTTAACACAAAAATATAGATTTCTCGTAAACGGCGCGATATGTTGGCTTGAAATTTTCAGAATTTTCATAAGGAAATATACTCTTTCAGATAAAAATAAGAGTAAAATTTACGACAAAAAATTCTGAAATGTCACTTTAAAATAGTATTTCCATGTGGCATTGTTGTTATATATGTACTCGATAAAGATCTTTGACTAAAAACACACATTTTCGGCACATTCCGTGCCGAAAAGAAATTTTTGAATTTTGAAATCTCATTGCTTATGTACCGTTTGCGATGCACTTTTCAGAAATTTGACACCATTTGAGACAGATTTTTTCAAAAAATCTTGATCAGGGTTCTACCTTTAAAATAGTATTTTTTAATTTGCATTATGGTTTCATATGATCTCGAAAAAGATCCTTGACTAAAAACACACTTTTTGTACATTCGATGGCTATAAGAAATTTTGGAACTTTGAAATTGTATTGCTTATGTACCATTTGGGAAGCAATTTTCAGAAATTTGTTTTTTTTCAAGGTACTCCATTTAAATGGTATTTTGTGTTGTATTGGTCTTATATACCTACAATATCAGGATCCATGACTAAAAACCCAATTTTGCCTACATTTTAGGGCTAAAAGATTTGAAATGTGGACAGTTAATTTTACACCATTTGGGACTGAATTTTCCTCAAAAAATCTTGTTTTCAGCGTTGTACCTTTAAAATAGTATTTCTATGTTGCATTATTGTTATATATGTACTCGATAAAGATCATTGACTAAAAAAACACATTGTTGGTACATTCTTTGGCTAAAAGAATTTTTGGAATTTTGAAATTTCATTGCTTATGTATCGTTTGCGAAGCACTTTTCAAAAAATTATCTTTTTCACGGTACCCCATTTAAAATGGAATTTGTGTGGTGTATTGCTGTTACATACCTACATTATCAGGATTCATGACTGAAAAGCACTTTTCGGTACATTCCATGGCTAAAAGAAGATTTGAAATGTGGGCAGTTGATTTTACACCATTTGGGACAGATTTTTTTCCAAAAAAAAAAAAAAAATATCTTGTTTTCAGCGTTGTACCTTTAAAATAGTATTTCTAGGTTGCATTCTTGTTACATATGTACTCGATAAAGATCCTTGACTAAAAACACACATTTTTGGTAAATTCCAAAGTTAAAATAAATTTTGGAATTTTGAAAATTCATTGCTTATGTAACGTTTGCGAAGCACTTTTCATAAATTTCTTTTTTCAAGGTACTGCCTTTAAATGGTATTTTGTGTTGAATTGGTCTTACATACCTACAATATCAGGATCCATGACTAAAAAACAACTTTTCGGTACATTTTATGGCTAAAAGAATATTTGAAACAAGGACAGTTGACTTTACACCATCAGGGACATATTTTGTCAAAAAAATCTTGTTTTCAGCGTTTTACCTTTACAATAGTATGTCTGTGTTGCATTGTGGTTATACATGTACTCGATAAAGATCCTTGACTAAAAACACACATTTTTCGCACATTCCGAGCCTAAAAGAAATTTTGGCATTTTTAAATTTCATTACTTATGTACCGTTTGCGAAGCACTTTTCAGAAATTTCTTTTTTTTTCAAGGTACAACCTTTAAATGGTATTTTTGTGTGATATTGCTGTTACAAACCTACAATATCAGGATCCATGGCTAAAAAAACACTTTTCGGTACATTCCATGGCTAAAAGAAGATTTGAAATGTGGACAGTTGAGTTTACACCATTTGGGACAGATTTTTCCGAAAAAATCTTGTTTTCAGCGTTGTACCTTTAAAATAGTACTTCTATGTTGCATTGTTGTTACATATGTACTCGATAAAGATCCTTCAGTAAAAACACACATTTTTGGTACATTCCTTGCCTAGGAGAAATTTTGGAATTTTCAAATTTCATTGCTTATGTACCGTTTGCGAAGCAGTTTTCAGAAATTTCTTTTTTTCAAGGTACTCCATTTTAATGGTAGTTTTGTGTTGTATTGGTCTTACATACCTACAATATCAGGATCCATGACTAAAACACCACTTTTCGGTTCATATCATGGCTAAATGATTTGAAATGTGGACAGTTGATCTTACACCTTTTGGGACAGATTTTTCCAGAAAAAACATTAGTTTTCAGCGTGGTACCTTTAAAATAGTATGTTTAGGTTGCATTGTAGTTACATATGAACTCGATAAAGATCCTTGACTAAAAACACACATATTTGGTACATTCCATGGCTAAAAGAAATTTTGAATTTTGAAATGTCTTTGCTTATGTACCATTTGCGAAGCACTATCCAGAAATTAGTTTTTTTCAAGGTACTCCATTTTAATGGTAGTTTTGTGTTGTATTGGTCTTTTATATCTAAAATATCAGGATCCATGACTAAAAAAAAAAAACACTTTTCAATACATTTTATGGCTAAAAGATTTGAAATGTGGACAGTTGATTTTACACCATTTGGAACAGTTTTTTTCAAAAAAATATCTTGTTTTTAGCATTGTACCTTTAACTAATATTTCTAGGTTGCATTGTTGTTACATTTGTACTCGATAAAGATCTTTGACTAAAAATACACATTTTTGGTACATTCCGTGCAAAAAAGAAATTTTGGCATTTTGAAATTGCATTGCTTATGTACCGTTTGCGAAGCACATTTCAAAAAATTCTCTGTTTCACGGTACTCCCTTTAAAATGGTATTTTTCTGTTGTATTGCTGTTACATACCTACAATATCAGGATCCATGACTAAAAAAACACTTTTCGGTACATTCTATGGCTAAAAGAAGATTTGAAATGTGGACAGTTGATTTTACACCATTTGGGACAGAATTTTCCAAACAATCTTTGTTTTCAGCGTTGTACCTTTAAAATAGTATTTTTAGGTTGCATTGTTGTTACATATGAAGTCGATCAAGATCCTTGACTAAAACACACTTTTTTGGTACATTCCATGGCTGAAAAAATTTTGAAATGTGGACAGTTGATTTTACACCATTTGGGACAGATTTTTCCAAAAAATCTTGTTTTTAGCGTTGTACCTTTAAAATAATATTTCTATGTTGCATTGTTGTTGCATATGTACTCGATAAAGATCCTTGACTAAAAACACACATTTTTGGTACATTCCGTGCCTAAAAGAGATTTTGGAATTTTGAAAGTTCATTGCTTATATACCGTTTGCGAAGCACTTTTCAGAAATTTCATTTTTTCAAAGTACTCCTTTAAAATGGTAGTTGTGTTTGCAGTATTGGTCTTACATACCTACAATATCGGAATCCTTGAATAAAAAACATATTTCGGTACATTTCATGGGTAAAAGAAGATTTAAAATAGGGAGAGTTGACATTACACCATTTGGGACAGATTTTTTTAAAAAAAACCCAAATCTTGTTTTTTAGCGCTGTACCTTTAAAATAGTATTTCTATGTTGCATTGTTGTCACACATGTACTCGATAGACATCCCTGGCTAAAAAACACACATTTATGGTACATTCCGTGCCTAAAAGAAAGTTTGGAATTTGGAAATTTCATTGTTTATGTACCGTTTGTGAAGCACTTTTCAGAATTTTTTTTTTCACGGTACTCCCTTTAAATGGTATTTTTGTGTTGTATTGCTCTTACATTTCTACAATATCAGGTTCCATGACTAAAAAAACACTTTTCGGTACATTTCATGGCTAACAGAAGATTTGAAATGTGGACAGTTGACTTTACTTCATTTGGGACAGATATTTCCTAAAAAATATTGTTTTCAGCGTTGTACCTTTAAAAAGTATTTCTATGTTGCATTGTTGTTACATATGTACTTTATAAAGATCCTTGACTTAAAACACACTTTTTTGTACATTCCATGGCTAAAAGAAGTTTTGGAATTTTGAAATTCCATTGCTTATGTACCGTTTGCGATCATTTTTCAAAAATTTCTATTTTTCACGGTTCTCTTTTTAAAATGGTATTTTCGAGTTGAATTGCTGTTACATACCTACAGTATCAGGATCCATGACTAAAAAACACTTTTCGGTACATTCCATGGCTAAAAGAAGATTTGAAATGTGGACGGTTGATTTTACACCATTTGGGACAGAATTTTCCAAAAAAAAAAAAAAAAAAATATTGTTTTCAGCGTTGTACCTTTAAGATAGTATTTCTAGGTTGCATTGTTGTAACATATGTACTCGATAAAGATCCTTGACTAAAAACACACATTTTTGGTACATTCCGTGCCTAAAAGAGATTTTGAAATTTTGACATTTTATTGTTTATGTGCCGTTTTGCGAAGCATTTTTCAGAATTTTTTTTCAAGCTACTCCCTTTAAATAGTAGTTTTGTGTTGTATTGGTCTTACATACCTAAAATATCAGGATCCATGACTAAAAACCACTTTTCGGTACATTTCATGGCTGAAAAAAGATTTGAAATGTGGACAGTTGACTTTACACCATTTGGGACAGATTTTTCGAAACAATTCTTGTTTTCAGCGTTGTACCTTTAAAATAGTATTTCTATATTGCATTGTTGTTACTTATGTACTCGATAAAGATGCTTGACTAAAAACACACATTTGTGGTATATTCCTTGGCTAAAAGAAATTTGGAATTTTGAAATTTCAGTGCTTATGTACGGTTTGCCAAGCACTTTTCAAAAAAATTCTTTTTTCACGGTACTCCCTTTAAAATGGTATTTTTGTGTTGTTTTGCTGTTACATACCTATAATATCAGGATCCATGACTAAAAAGGCAATTTGCGGTGCATTCCATGGCTAAAAGAATATTTGAAATGTGGACAGTTGATTTTAAACCATTTTGGCACAGATTTTTCCCAAAAAATCTTGTTTTGTGGCGTTGTACCTTTAAAATAGTATTTCTATGTTGCATTTTTGACACATATGTACTCGATAAAGATCCTTGACTAAAATCACACTTTTTTGGTACATTCCATGGCTAAGAGAAAGTTTGGAATTTTGAAATTTCATTGCGTATGTACCGTTTGCGAAGCACTTTTCAAAAAATTCTCTTTTTCACGGTACCCCATGTAAAATGGAGTTTGTGTGGTGTATTGCTGTTACATACCTACATTATCAGGATTCATGTCTTAAAAGCACTTTTCGGTACATTCCATGGCTAAAAGAATATTTGAAATGTGGGCAGTTGATTTTACACCATTTGGGACAGATTTTTTTCCAAAAAAAAATATTGTTTTCAGCGTTGTACCTTTAAAATAGTATTTCTAGGTTGCATTCTTGTTACATATGTACTCGATAAAGATCCTTGACTAAAAACACACATTTTTGGTACATTCCAAGGTTAAAAGAAATTTTGGAATTTTGAAAATTCATTGCTTATGTAACGTTTGCGAAGCAGTTTTCATAAATTTCTTTTTTCAAGGTACTGCCTTTAAATGGTATTTTTGTGTTGTATTGGTCTTACATACCTACAATATCAGAATCCATGACTAAAAAACCTCTTTTCGGTACATTTTATGGCTAAAAGAATATTTGAAACAAGGACAGTTGACTTTACACCATTAGGGACAGATTTTGTAAAAAAAATCTTGTTTTCAGCGTTGTACCTTTAAAATAGTATGTCTGTGTTGCATTGTGGTTATAAATGTACTCGATAAAGATCCTTGACTAAAAACACACATTTTTCGCACATTCCGTGCCTGAAAGAAATTTTGGCATTTTTAGATTTCATTACTTATGTACCGTTTGCGAAGCACTTTTCAGAAATTTCTTTTTTTTCAAGGTACAACCTTTAAATGGTATTTTTGTGTGGTATTGCTGTTACAAACCTACAATATCAGGATCCATGACTAAAAAAAACACCTTTCGGTACATTCCATGGCTAAAAGAAGATTTGAAATGTGGACAGTTGATTTTACACCATTTGTGACAGACTTTTCCAAAGAATTCTTGTTTTCAGCGTTGTACCTTTAAAATAGTATTTCTAGGTTGCATTGTTGTATCATATGTACTCGATAAAGATCCTTGACTAAAAACACACATTTTTGGTACATTCCGTGCCTAAAAGAAATTTTGGAATTTTGAAATTTTATTGTTTATGTACCGTTTTCGAAGCACTTTTCAGAAATTTCTTTTTTTCAAGATACGCCCTTTAAATGGTAGTTTTGTGTTGTATTGGTCTTACATACCTACAATATCAGGATCCATGACTAAAAACCCCTTTTCGGTACATTTCATGGCTCAAAAAAAGATTTGAAATGTGGACAGTTGACTTTACACCATTTGGGACAGATTTTTCCAGACAATCTTTGTTTTCAGCGTTGTACCTTTAAAATAGTATTTTTAGGTTGCATTGTTGTTACATATGAAGTCGATCAAGATCCTTGACTAAAACACACTTTTTTGGTACATTCCATGGCTGAAAAAATTTTGAAATGTGGACAGTTGATTTTACACCATTTGGGACAGATTTCTCCAAAAAATCTTGTTTTTAGCGTTGTACCTTTAAAATAATATTTCTATGTTGCATTGTTGTTGCATATGTACTCGATAAAGATCCTTGACTAAAAACACACATTTTTGGTACATTCCGTGCCTAAAAGAGATTTTGGAATTTTGAAAGTTCATTGCTTATATACCGTTTGCGAAGCACTTTCCAGAAATTTCATTTTTTCAAAGTACTCCCTTAAAATGGTAGTTGTGTTTGCAGTATTGGTCTTACATACCTACAATATCGGGATCCTTGAATAAAAAACATATTTCGGTACATTTCATGGCTAAAAGAAGATTTAAAATAGGGAGAGTTGACATTACACCATTTGGGACAGATTTTTTAAAAAAAAAACCCAAATCTTGTTTTTTAGCGTTGTACCTTTAAAATAGTATTTCTATGTTGCATTGTTGTCACATATGTACTCGATAGACATCCCTGGCTAAAAAACACACATTTATGGTACATTCCGTGCCTAAAAGAAAGTTTGGAATTTGGAAATTTCATTGTTTATGTACCGTTTGTGAAGCACTTTTCAGAAATTTCTTTTTTTCACGGTACTCCCTTTAAATGGTATTTTTGTGTTGTATTTCTCTTACATTTCTACAATATCAGGTTCCATGACTAAAAAAACACTTTCCGGTACATTTCATGGCTAACAGAAGATTTGAAATGTGGACAGTTGACTTTACTTCATTTGGGACAGATATTTCCTAAAAAATATTGTTTTCAGCGTTGTACCTTTAAAAAGTATTTCTATGTTGCATTGTTGTTACATATGTACTTTATAAAAATCCTTGACTTAAAACACACTTTTTTTGTACATTCCATGGCTAAAAGAAGTTTTGGAATTTTGAAATTTCATTGCTTATGTACCGTTTGCGATGCATTTTTCAAAAAAATTCTCTTTTTCACGGTTCTCTTTATAAAATGGTATTTTCGAGTTGAATTGCTGTTACATACCTACAGTATCAGGATCCATGACTAAAAAACACTTTTCGGTACATTCCATGGCTAAAAGAAGATTTGAAATGTGGACAGTTGATTTTACACCATTTGGGACAGAATTTTCCAAAAAAAATATTGTTTTCAGCGTTGTACCTTTAAGATAGTATTTCTAGGTTGCATTGTTGTAACATATGTACTCGATAAAGATCCTTGACTAAAAACACACATTTTTGGTACATTCCGTGCCTAAAAGAGATTTTGAAATTTTGACATTTTATTGTTTATGTGCCGTTTTGCGAAGCACTTTTCAGAATTTTTTTTCAAGCTACTCCCTTTAAATAGTAGTTTTGTGTTGTATTGGTCTTACATACCTAAAATATCAGGATCCATGACTAAAAACCACTTTTCGGTACTTTTCATGGCTGAAAAAAGATTTGAAATGTGGACAGTTGACTTTACACCATTTGGGACAGATTTTTCGAAACAATTCTTGTTTTCAGCGTTGTACCTTTAAAATAGTATTTCTATGTAGCTTTGTTGTTACTTATGTACTCGATAAAGATGCTTGACTAAAAACACACATTTGTGGTATATTCCTTGGCTAAAAGAAATTTGGAATTTTGAAATTTCAGTGCTTATGTACGGTTTGCCAAGCACTTTTCAAAAAATTCTTTTTTCACGGTACTCCCTTTAAAATGGTATTTTTGTGTTGTTTTGCTGTTACATACCTATAATATCAGGATCCATGACTAAAAAGGCAATTTGCGGTGCATTCCATGGCTAAAAGAATATTTGAAATGTGGACAGTTGATTTTAAACCATTTGGCACAGATTTTTCCAAAAAAAATCTTGTTTTCAGCGCTGTACCTTTAAAATAGAACTTCTATGTTGCATTGTTGTTACATATGTCCTCGATAAAGATCCTTCAGTAAAAACACACATTTTTGTACATTCCTTGCCTAAGAGAAATTTTGGAATTTTCAAATTTCATTGCTTATGTACCGTTTGCGAAGCAGTTTTCAGAAATTTCTTTTTTTCAAGGTACTCCATTTAAATGGTAGTTTTGTGTTGTATTGGTCTTACATACAATGTACCTACAATATCAGGATCCATGACTAAAACACCACTTTTCGGTTCATATCATGGCTAAATGATTTGAAATGTGGACAGTTGATCTTACACCTTTTGGGACAGATTTTTCCAAAAAAAAAACTTTTGTTTTCAGCGTTTTACCTTTAAAATAGTATTTTTAGGTTGCATTGTAGTTACAGATGAACTCCATAAAGATCCTTGACTAAAAACACTCATATTTGGTACATTCCATGGCTAAAAGAAATTTTGAATTTTGAAATTTCTTTGCTTATGTACCATTTGCGAAGCACTATCCAGAAATTAGTTTTTTTTAAGGTACTCCATTTCTTCTAAGCCATAAGAATGAAAATGAGTTGAAAAATTTGGCAATGTATATTTATTATGCTTATGAGAAAAGGAATGAATCGTCTCAAGTAGAATCTTAATACTTTATAGATTACAATCTCTCTATTCCGATCTTATGAAATTTGAAATGTTCACGTCATATCATGTTCTAACTATATCGCACCAATATTGTACTACATGTATCACTGGTTGTGTATTGAGATGCTTGTTTGTAATTGAAAATTGTATTGTAAAGGCCGGTGGCCATATATCAATTAAATAAATATATATAGTAGTTTTGTGTTGTATTGGTCTTTTATATCTAAAATATCAGGATCCATGACTAAAAAAACACTTTTCAATACATTTTATGGCTAAAAGATTTGAAATGTGGACAGTTGATTTTACACCATTTGGAACAGATTTTTCAAAAAATATCTTGTTTTTAGCATTGTACCTTTAACTAATATTTCTAGGTTGCATTGTTGTTACATTTGTACTCTATAAGGATCTTTGACTAAAAATACACATTTTTGGTACATTCCGTGCATAAAAGAAATTTTGGCATTTTGAAATTGCATTGCTTATGTACCGTTTGCGAAGCACATTTCAAAAAATTCTCTGTTTCACGGTACTCCCTTTAAAATGGTATTTTTCTGTTGTATTGCTGTTACATACGTACAATATCAGGATCCATGACTAAAAAACCACTTTTCGGTACATTCCATGGCTAAAAGAAGATTTGAAATGTGGACAGTTGATTTTACACCATTTGGGACAGACTTTTCCAAAAAATTCTTGTTTTCAGCGTTGTATGTTTAAAATAGTATTTCTAGGTTGCATTGTTGTATCATATGTACTCGATAAGGATCCTTGACTAAAAACACACATTTTGGTACATTCCGTGCCTAAAAGAAATTTTGGAATTTTGAAATTTTATTGTTTATGTACCGTTTTCGAAGCACTTTTCAGAAATTTCTTTTTTTCAAGATACTCCCTTTAAATGGTAGTTTTGTGTTGTATTGGTCTTACATACCTACAATATCAGGATCCATGACTAAAAATCCCTTTTCGGTACATTTCATGGCTGAAAAAAGATTTGAAATGTGGACAGTTGACTTTACACCATTTGGGACAGATTTTTCCAGACAATCTTTGTTTTCAGCGTTGTACCTTTAAAATAGTATTTTTAGGTTGCATTGTTGTTACATATGAAGTCGATAAAGATCCTTGACTAAAACACACTTTTTTGGTACAGTTGAGAACATCATGAAATTGACTTTCTGAGTGGAATGGGAATGTTTTATGAGCGAATGAATGGATGAATGGAATGAGCGTTTGGAATGATTTTGTGTATCTAAAAAAATCGATAACACGCCCACGATAACCGTTCAACCAATCAAACGTGATCTTTAAATAGTAACAGTCCGATATAGGAAATTTACCAATATTATAGGTAGGCAGATTTATCGAAATAACGCCCACGATGATATTTCGGCCAATGAAATGCCTTCGTTTTATAACAACCAATTAAACGAGTGAGCGTTTTTTGAGCGGTGTGAATGTTTTATGAGCGTTTTGAATGTTTTTGTGATCGGAACGAATGAACGCTGGAGTGGAATGATTTTGATCGGAATGGAATGGTATAAATGTCAATTTCATGATGTTCTCAACTTTACATTCCATGGCTAAAAAATTTTTGAAATGTGGACAGTTGATTTTACACCATTTGGGACAGATTTCTCCAAAAAAAATCTTGTTTTTAGCGTTGTACCTTTAAAATAATATTTCTATGTTGCATTGTTGTTGCATATGTACTCGATAAAGATCCTTGACTAAAAACACAGATTTTATGTACATTCCGTGCCTAAAAGAGATTTTGGAACTTTGAAAGTTCATTGCTTATATACCGTTTGCCAAACACTTTCCAGAAATTTCATTTTTTCAAAGTACTCCCTTAAAATGGTAGTTGTGTTTGCAGTATTGGTCTTACATACCTAAAATATCGGTATCCTTGAATAAAAAACATATTTCGGTACATTTCATGGCTAAAAGAAGATTTAAAATAGGGAGAGTTGACTTTACACCATTTGGGACAGATTTAAAAAAAAAAAAACCCAAATCTTGTTTTTTAGCGTTGTACCTTTAAAATAGTATTTCTATGTTGCATTGTTGTCACATATGTACTCGATAGACATCCCTGGCTAAAAAACACACATTTATGGTACATTCCGTGCCTAAAAGAAAGTTTGGAATTTGGAAATTCCATTGTTTATGTACCGTTTGTGAAGCACTTTTCAGAAATTTCTTTTTTCACGGTACTCCCTTTAAATGGTATTTTTGTGTTGTATTGCTCTTACATTTCTACAATATCAGGTTCCATGACTATAAAAACACTTTTCGGTACATTTCATGGCTAACAGAAGATTTGAAATGTGGACAGTTGACTTTACTTCATTTGGGACAGATATTTCCTAAAAAATATTGTTTTCAGCGTTGTACCTTTAAAAAGTATTTCTATGTTGCATTGTTGTTACATATGTACTTTATAAAGATCCTTGGCTTAAAACACATTTTTTTTTTGTACATTCCATGGTTAAAAGAAGTTTTGGAATTTTGAAATTTCATTGCTTATGTACCGTTTGCGATGCATTTTTCAAAAAATTCTCTTTTTCACGGTTCTCTTTTTAAAATGGTATTTTCGAGTTGAATTGCTGTTACATACCTACAGTATCAGGATCCATGACTAAAAAATACTTTTCGGTACATTCCATGGCTAAAAGGAGATTTGAAATGGGGACAGTTGATTTTACACCATTTGGGACAGATTTTTCCAAAAAAAAAAAGATATTGTTTTCAGCGTTGTACCTTTAAGATAGTATTTCTAGGTTGCATTGTTGTAACATTTGTACTCGATAAAGATCCTTGACTAAAAACACACATTTTTGGTACATTCCGTGCCTAAAAGAGATTTTGAAATTTTGACATTTTATTGTTTATGTGCCGTTTTGCGAAGCACTTTTCAGAATTTTTTTTTTCAAGCTACTCCCTTTAAATAGTAGTTTTGTGTTGTATTGGTCTTACATACCTAAAATATCAGGATCCATGACTAAAAACCACTTTTCGGTACATTTCATGGCTGAAAAAAGATTTGAAATGTGGACAGTTGACTTCTAACCATTTGGGACAGATTTTTCGAAACAATTCTTGTTTTCAGCGTTGTACCTTTAAAATAGTATTTTTAGGTTGCTTTGTTGTTACTTATGTACTCGATAAAGATGCTTGACTAAAAACACACATTTGTGGTATATTCCTCGGCTAAAAAGAAATTTGGAATTTTGAAATTTCATTGCTTATGTACGGTTTGCGAAGGACTTTTCAAAAAATTCTCTTTTTCACGGTACTCCCTTTAAAATGGTATTTTTGTGTAGTATTGCTGTTATATACCTATAATATCAGAATCCATGACTAAAAAAGCAATTTGCGGTGCATTCCATGGCTTAAGAAGATTTGAAATGTGGATAGTTCATTTTAAACCATTTGGCACAGATTTTTCAAAAAAATTCTTATTTTCAGCGTTGTACCTTTAAAATAGTATTTCTAGGTTGCATTGTTGTAACATATGTACTCGATGAACATCCTTGACTAAAAACACACATTTTTTGTACATTCCGTGGCTAAAGGAAAGTTTGGAATTTTGAAATTTTATTGCTTATGTACCGTTTGTGAAGCACTTTTCAAATAATTCTCTTTTTTAACGATGCTGCCTTTAAAATGGTATTTTTCTGTTGTATTCCTGTTACATACCTACAATATCAGGATCAAAGACTAAAAAACCACTTTTCGATACATTCCATGGCTAAAAGAAGATTTGAAATGTGGACATTTGATATTACACCATTTGGGACAGATTTCTCTGAAAACTTCTTATTTTCAGCGTTATACCTTTAAAATAGTATTTCTAGGTTGCATTGTTGTTACATTTGTACTCGATAAAGATCCTTGACTAAAAACACGCTTTTTGGTACATTCCATGGCTAAAATTAATTTTGAAATTCTGAAATTTCATTGCTTATTTACCGTTTAAGAAGCAGTTTTCATAAATTTCTTTTTTTCAAGGTACTCCCTTTAAATGGTAGTTTTGTGTTCCATTGGTCTTACATACCTACAATATCAGGATCCATGACTAAAAAAACACTTTTCGGTACATATCATGGCTAAAAGATTTGAAATGTGGACAGTCGATTTTACACCATTTGGGACAGATTTTTCCAAACAAATCTTGTTTTCAGCGTGGTACCTTTAAAATAGTATTTCTAGGTTGCATTGTTGTTACTTATGTACTCGATAAAGACCCTTGACTAAAACCACAAATTTTTGGTACAATCCAAGGTTAAAAGAAATTTTGGAATTTTGAAAATTCATGGCTTATGTAACGTTTGCGAAGCACTTTTCAGAAATTTGTTTGTTTTCAAGATACTGTCTTTAAATGGTATTTTTGTGTTGTATTGGTCTTACATACCTACAATATCAGGATCCATGACTAAAAATACTCTTCGGTACATATCATGGCTAAAAGAAGATTTGAAATGTGGACATTTGATATCACACCATTTGGGACAGATTTCTCTGAAAACTTCTTATTTTCAGCGTTATACATTTAAAATAGTATTTCTAGGTTGCATTGTTGTTAAATTTGTACTCGATAAAGATCTTTGACTAAACACACGCTTTTTGGTACATTCCATGGCTAAAATTAATTTTGAAATTCTGAAATTTCATTGCTTATTTACCGTTTGCGAAGCAGTTTTCATAAAGGATGGGTTGCAATAAGGGGTCAAAAATAGATTTTCTTTAAATTTCGTGGATTGATAGGGTTACATAATATTTTTAATTTGTATGTGTAAAATATCTGGTTTCGGCTTATTATCCGAGATATGGGTAAATAAAGTGGGTGGGGTAAGATGGAATGAAACACAGTAGGGGTCATTCTAAGTCACTTATCTTTCTTATTTTTAGCCCCAGATGCGTGAAAATTTGTATGCGTGTCTTGTGATATATGCGTTAAACATTTATGGGCTTATATTTGACATTCCATTTACAAATTTTCCGTAATATTCATTCTTCTTTCTTTCACAAAATTTCGCTATTTTTTAACGACCAATTTTACCAAACTATCTCCACACGTTTTATTTGAAACACGATTTTTATGAAACTTTACAGATGCATTATCCAGACATTAATATAACTTTGTGTGAAATTTGAAAGAAAAGCGTTGGCCCGTTGTTGAGATATTTGACCTTGACCTTCAAAATAACATCAAATTTGGGAATGTCCGTTAAAACTATGCATTGTTGGGAAAATGGTTAGGGTTGAATGGCATGTGACAGCCCATTCATAAAAAAACGCATTTCACACATGATTGGGGTTTTTATTGTTTTATTTTACCGTTAAAATTGATATAATCAATATAATAAACTTGGTCAACTCTCAGAGTTACCCGGTCATTTCATCTAATGAAATCATTGACAGACAGATATTTGTTTAAGGCCTGTCTATACATTTAACATATATTTTCTTTTTGTTGATATTATATAACGTTATATAAATATTTAGCTTAAGTTAATTAATTGTAAGCACATTTGGTCATTAAGTAAAATCATTCACAATGCGTCTTCTTTATAACCACATAAGAAATACAATATGAAAATGAATAGTTTTCTCCTAGCAAATTGATAATTCTTGTCCATCATGAAATGAGTGAATATAAACTCTTAGACAATTCAAGTTGCATATAAAGCTTTGGTAGTTCTAGCAATCTTAACATAATGCTAATATATTTAATTTCACTCACCTGTGGTAGTAATTTTAATCACAGCGCTTTCCGCGTAGACACGTTTCATGTGCAATATTTAGTTTGATAAGAAAATTGAGAAGTAAAAAGAATTTCTTTTCTTTCCCATTCTTCCGAATGGGTTGTACGATACAAAAAAGTAAATATTGCTACGAAACTCATTAGGAACAATAAAAAGAAACCATGTTTCCAATCCTTATGAATAAAATTGGCGCTTTAACTATCACATTTTGGCATTTCCTGAGTTTTGAAGTCATTTTGAAGGTCAATGTCGATTATCTCAAAAACGGACCAACGCTTTTCTTTCAAATTTCACACAAAGTTACATTAATATCTGGACAATACACCTGTAAAGTTTCATAGAAATCGGGTTTCAAATAAAACGTGTGCAGATAGTTTGGTAAAGTTGGTCGTTAAAAAATAGCGAAATTCTTCGAAAGAAAGAAGAATGAGTATTACAGAAAAGATATGAGTGGAATATCAAATATAAGCCCATAAATGTTTAACGCATATATCACAAGACACGCATACAAATTTTCACGCATCTTGGGCTAAAAATAAGAAAGATAAGCGACATAGAATAACCCCTACTGTGTTTCATTCCATCTTACCCCACCCACTTTATTTATCCATATCTCGAAAAATAAGCCGAAACCAGATATTTTACACATACAAATTAAAGATATTATGTAACCCTATCATTCCACGAAATTTAAAGAAAATCTATTTTTTGACCCCTTATTGCAACCCATCCTTTCTTTTTTTCAAGGTACTCCCTTTAAATGGTAATTTTGTGTTCTATTGGTCTTACATACCTACAATATCAGGATCCATGACTAAAAAACTCCTTTTCGGTACATATCATGGCTAAAAGATTTGAAATGTGGACAGTTGATTTTACACCATTTGGGACAGATTTTTCCAAACAAATCTTGTTTTCAGCGTGGTACCTTTAAAATAGTATTTCTAGGTTGCATTGTTGTTACTTATGTACTCGATAAAGATCCTTGAATAAAAACACACATTTTTGGTACAATCCAAGGTTAAAAGAAATTTTGGAATTTTGAAAATTCATTGATTATGTAACGTTTGCGAAGCACTTTTCAGAAATTTCTTTTTTCAAGGTACTGCCTTTAAATGGTATTTCTGTGTTGTATTGGTCTTACATACCTACAATATCAGGATCCATGACCAAAACACCACTTTTCGGTACATTTCATGGCTAAAACAAGATTTGAAATGTGGACAGTTGACTTTTCAGCGTTGTACCTTTAAAATAGTATTTCTAGGTTACATTGTTGTTACTTATGTACTCGATAAAGATCCTTGACTAAAAACACACATTTTCGGCACATTCCGTGCCGAAAAGAATTTTTTGAATTTTGAAATTTCATTGCTTATGTACCGTTTGCGAAGCACTTTTCAGAAATTTCTTTTTTTCAAGATACTCAATTTAAATGGTAGTTTTGTGTTGTATTGCTGTTACATACCTACAATATCAGGATCCATGACTAAAACAACACCATTCGGTACATTCCATGACTTAAAGAAGTTTTAAAATGTGGAGAGTTTATTTTACACCATTTGGGACAGATTTTCAAAAAAATATTGTTTTCAGCGTTGTACCTTTAAAATAGTATTTCTTTGTTGCATTGTTGTTACATATGTACTCGATAAAGTTCCTTGACTAAAAACACACATTTTTTGTACATTCTATGGCTAAAAGAAAGTTTGGAATTTTGAAATTCCATTGCTTTTGTACCGTTTGCGAAGCACTTTACAAAAAATTTTCTTTTTTTCACGGTACTGCCTTTAAAATGGTATTTTTCTGTTGTATTCCTGTTACATACCTACAATATCAGGATCCAAGACTAAAATACACTTTTCGGTATATTCCATGGCTAAAAGAAGATTTGAAATGTGGACATTTGATATTACACCATTTGGGACAGATTTCTCTGAAACTTCTTATTTTCAGCGTTATACCTTTAAAATAGTATTTCTAGGTTGCATTGTTGTTACATTTGTACTCGATAAAGATCCTTGATTAAAAACACGCTTCTTTGTACATTCCATGGCTAAAATTAATTTTGAAATTCTGAAATTTCATTGCTTATTTACCGTTTAAGAAGCAGTTTTCATAAATTTCTTATTTTCAAGGTACTCCCTTTAGTGGTAGTTTTTTGTTCCATTGGTCTTACATACCTACAATATCAGGATCCATGACTAAAAAAACACTTTTCGGTACATATCTTGGCTAAAAGATTTGAAATGTGGACAGTTGATTTTACACCATTTGGGACAGATTTTTCCAAACAAATCTTTTTTTCAGCGTGGTACCTTTAAAATAGTATTTCTAGGTTGCATTGTTGTTATTTATGTACTCGATAAAGACCCCTGACTAAAAACACACATTTTTGGTACAATCCAAGGTTAAAAGAAATTTGGGAATTTTGAAAATTCATTGCTTATGTAACGTTTGCGAAGCACTTTTCAGAAATTTGTTTGTTTTCAAGGTACTCCCTTTAAATGGTATTTTTGTGTTGTATTGGTCTTACATACCTACAATATCAGGATCCATGACTCAAAACCACTTTTCGGTACATATCATGGCTAAAAGAAGATTTGAAATGTGGACATTTGATATTATACCATTTGGGACAGAATTCTCTGAAAACTTTTTCTTTTCAGCGCTATGCCTTTAAAATAGTATTTCTATGTTGCATTGTTGTTACATTTGTACTCGATAAAGATCCTTGACTAAAAACACGCTTTTTGGCACATTTCATGGCTAAAATTAATTTTGGAATTTTGAAATTTCCTTGCTTATGTACCGTTTGAGAAGCACTTTTCAGAAATTTCTTTTTTTCAAAGTACTCCCTTTAAATGGTAGTTTTTGTTTTATTGGTCTTGCATACCTACAATATCTGGATCCATGACTAAAAAAACACTTTTCGGAACATTTTATTGCAAAAAGAAGATTTAAAATGGGGACAGTTGACTTTACACCGTTTGGGACAGATCTTTCTGAAAAAATCTTGTTTTCAGGGTTGTACCTTTAAAATAGTATTTCTAGGTTGCATTGTTGTTACATATTTACTCGATAAAGATCCTTGACTAAAAGCACAATTTTTGGTACATTCTATGGCTAAAAGAAATTTTGGAATTTTGAAATTTCATTGCTTATGTACCGTTTGTGAAGCACTTTTCAAAAAATTCTCTTTTTCACGGTACTCCCTTTAAAATGGATTTTTTTGTGTTGTATTGCTTTAACATACCTAAAATATCAGGATCCATGACTAAAAAGCACTTTTCGGTACATTCTATGGCTAAAAGAAGATGTGAAATGTGGAGATATGATTTTACACCATTTGGGACAGCTTTTTTTCCGAAAAAAAATCTTGTTTACAGCGTTGTACCTTTAAAATAGTATCTCTAGGTTGCACCGATGTTACATATGTACTCGATAAAGATTCTTGACTAAAACACACTTTTCTTTACATTCCGTGCCTAAAAGACTTTTTGGAATTTTGAAATTTCATTGCTTATGTACCTTTTGCGAAGCACTTTTCAGAAATTTCTTTTTTCAAGGTACTCACTTTAAATGGTAGTTTTATGTTGTATTGGTCTTACATACCTACAATATCAGGTTCCATGACTAAAAAACCACTTTTCGGTACATTTCATGGCTAAAAGAAGATTTAAGATATGGACTGTTGACTTTTCACTATTTGGGCCAGATCTTTAAAAAAAAATCTTGTTTTCAGCGTTGTACCTTTAAAATAGTATTTCTATGTTGCATTGTTGTTACATATGTACTCTATAAAGATCCTTGATTTAAAACACATAAAACATTTTGCTACTTTCCACTTTCCAGGGCTAAAAGAAATTTTGGAATTTTGAAATTTCATTGCTTATGTACCGTTTGCGAAGCACTTTTCAAAAAATTCTCTTTTTCATGGTACTTCCTTTTACATGGTATTTTTGTGTTGTATTGGTCTTACATACCCTCAATATCAGGATCCATGACTAAAAAAAAACACTTTTCGGTATTTTCCACAGCTAAAAAAAAGATTTGAACTGTGGACAGTTGCTTTTACACCATTTGGGACAGATTTTTCCAAAAAAATATTGTTTTCAGCATTGTACCTTTAAAACAGTATTTTTAGGTTGCATTGTTGTTACATACGAGTATGTCCTCGATAAAGATCCGTGACTAAAAATACAATTTTTGGTACATTCCATGGCTAAAAGAAATTTTGAAATTTTGAAATTTCATTGCTTATGTACCGTTTGCGAGGCACTTTTCAAAAAAATTTTCTTTTTCACGGTACTCCCTTTATTATGGTATTTTTGTGTTGAATTGCTGTTACATACCTACAATATTAGGATCCATGACTAAAGAAGCCGTTTTCGGTACATTCCATGACTAAAAGAAGATTTGAAATGTGCACTATTGATTTTACACCATTTGGGACAGATTTTTCCAAAAAATTCTTGTTTTCAGCGTTGTACCTTTAAAATAGTATTTCTATATTGCATTGTTGTTACATATGTACTCGATAAAGATCCTTGACTAAAAACACACATTTTTGGTAAATTCCGTACCTAAAAGAAATTTTGGAATTTTGAGAATTCATTGCTTATGTACCGTTTGCGTAGCACTTTTCATAAATTTCTTTTTTTCAAGATACTCGCTTTAAATGGTAGTTTTTTGTTGTATTGGTCTTACATACCTACAATATCAGGATCCATGACTAAAAGGCACTTTTCGGTACATTCATGGCTAAAAGAAGATTTGAAATGTGGACAGTTGATTTTACACCATTTTGGACAGATTTTTCCAAAACATTCTTGTTTTCAGCGTTGCACCGTTAAAATGGTAACTCTAGGTTGCATTGTTGTTACATATGTACTCGATAAAGATTCTTGATTAAAAACACACATATTTGGTACATTCTGTGCCTAAAAGAAATTTTGGCATTTTGAAATTTCATTGCTTAAGTACCGTTTGGGAATCATTTTTCAGAAATTTCTTTTTTTCAAAGTACTCCCTTTAAACGGTCGTTTTGTGTTGTATTGGTCTTACATACCTACAATTTCAGGATCTATGGCTAAAATACCTCTTTTCGGTACATTTCATGGCTAAAAGAAGATTTAAAATGTGGACAGTTGACTTTACACCATTTGAGACAGATTTTTCCAAAAAATCTTGATCAGGGTTCTATCTTTAAAATAGTATTTTTAATTTGCATTGTGGTTTCATATGAACTCGAAAAAGATCCTTGACTAAAAACACACTTTTTGTACATTCGATGGCTAAAAGAAATTTACGAATTTTGAAATTTCATTGCTTATGTACCATTTGCGAAGCACTTTTCAGAAATTTGTTTTTTTTTTTTCAAGGTACTCCATTTAAATGGTATATTGTGTTGTATTGGTCTTACATACCTACAATATCATGATCCATGACTAAAAACCCAATTTTGCCTACATTTTAGGGCTAAAAGATTTGAAATGTGGACAGCTGATTTTAGACCATTTGGGACAGATTTTTCCTAAAAAAATCTTGTTTTCCTCGTTGTACCTTTAAAATTGTATTTCTATACTCGATAAAGATCCTTGACTAAAAAACACATTGTTGGTGTATTCCTTGGCTAAAAGAAATTTTGGAATTTTGAAATTTCATTGTTTATGTATCGTTTGCGAAGCATTTTTCAAAAAATTATCTTTTTCACGGTACTCCCTTTAAAATGGTATTTATGTGGTGTATTGCTGTTACATACCTACACTATCAGAATCCATGACTAAAAAAGGACTTTTCGGTACATTCCGTGGCTAAAAGAAGATTTGAAATGTGCACTATTGATTTTACACCATTTGGGACAGATTTTTCCAAACAAATCTTGTTTTCAGTGTTGTACCTTTAAAATAGTATTTATATGTTGCATTGTTGTTATATATGTACTCGATAAAGATCCTTGACTAAAAACACACATTTTTGGTACATTCCATGCCTAAAAGAAAATTTTGTAATTTTAAATTTCATTGCTTATGCACCGTTTGCAAAGCATATTTAAGAAATATCTTTTTTTCACGGTACTCCCTTTAAATGGTAGTTTTGTGTTGTATTGCTTTTACACACCTACTATATCAGGTTCCATGACTTAAAAACCACTTTTCGGTACATTTCATGGCTAAAAGAAGATTTGAAATTTGGACAGTTGACTTTACACTATTTGGGACAGATTTTTCAAAAAAAATTTATTTTCAGCGTTGTACCATTAAAATAGTATTTCTATGTTGCATTGTTGTTACATATGTACTTTATAAAGATCCTTCACTTAAAACACACTTTTTTGTACATTCCATGGCTAAAAGAAATTTTGGAATTTTGAAATTTCATTGCTTATGTACTGTTTGCGATGCTCTTTTCAAAAAAATTCTCTTTTTCACGATTCTCTTTTTAAAAAGGTATATTCGAGTTGAATTGCTGTTACATACCTACAGTATCAGAATCCTTGACTAAAAAAACAATTTTCGGTACATTCCATGGCTAAAAGAAGATTTGAAATGTGGACAGTTGATTTTTCACCATTTGGGACAGATTTTTCAACCCAAAAAATATTGTTTTCAGCGTTGTACCTTTAAAATAGTATTTCTAGGTTGCATTGTTATAACATATGTACTCGATAAAGATTCTTGACTAAAAACACACATTTTTGGTACATTCCCGCCTAAAAGAGATTTTGAAATTTTGACATTTTATTGTTTATGTGCCGTTTTGCGAAGCACTTTTCAGATTTTTTTTCCAAGCTACTCCCTTTAAAAGGTAGTTTTGTGTTGTATTGGTCTTACATACCTACAATATCAGGATCCATGACTAAAAAACACTTTTCGGTACATTTCATGGCTGAAAAAATATTTGAAATGTAGACAGTTGAGTTTACACCATTTGTGACAGATTTTTTCAAACAATTCTTGTTTTCAGCGTTGTACCTTAAAAATAGTATTTCTATGTTGCTTTGTTGTTACATATGTACTCGATAAAGATCCTTAACTAAAAAGACACATTTGTGGTACATTCCTTGGCTAAAAGAAATTTGGAATTTTGAAATTTCATTGTATATGTACGGTTTGCGAAGCACTTTTCAAAAAAAATTCTTTTTCATGGTACTATCTTTTAAAAGGTATTTTTGTGTTGTATTGTTGTTACATACCTTTGATATCAGGATCCATGACTAAAAAAGCAATTTGCGGTACATTCCATGGCTAAAAGAAGATTTGAAATGTGGACAGTTGATTTTAAACCATTTGGCACAGATTTTTCCCAAAAAAATCTTGTTTTTTAGCGTTGTACCTTTAAAATAGTATTTGTATGTTGCATTTTTGACACATATGTACACGATAAAGATCCTTGACTAAAAACACACTTTTTTGGCACATTCCATGGCTAAGAGAAAGTTTGGAATTTTGAAATTTCATTGCGTATGTACCGTTTGCGAAGCACTTTTCAAAAAATTCTCTTTTTCACGGTACCCCATTTAAAATGGAATTTGTGTGGTGTATTGCTGTTACATACCTACATTATCAGGATTCATGACTGAAAAGCACTTTTCGGTACATTCCATGGCTAAAAGAAGATTTGAAATGTAGGCAGTTGATTTTACAACATTTGGGACAGATTTTTTTTCCAAAAACAAAATCTTGTTTTCAGCGTTGTACGTACCTTTAAAATAGTATTTATAGGTTGCATTCTTGTTACATATGTACTCGATAAAGACCCTTGACTAAAAACACACATTTTTGGTACATTCCAAGATTAAAAGAAATTTTGGAATTTTGAAAATTCATTGCTTATGTAACGTTTGCGAAGTACTTTTCATAAATTTCTTTTTTCAAGGTACTGCCTTTAAATGGTATTTTTGTGTTGTATTGGTCTTACATACCTACAATATCAGGATCCATGACTAAAAAACCACTTTTCGATACATTTTATGGCTAAAAGAATATTTGAAACAAGGACAGTTGACTTTACACCATTAGGGACAGATTTTGTCAAAAAAAATTTGTTTTCAGCGTTGTACCTTTAAAATAGTATGTCTCTGTTGCATTGTGGTTATACATGTACTAGATAATGATCCTTGACTAAAAACACACATTTTTCGCACATTCCGTGCCTAAAAGAAATTTTGGCATTTTTAAATTTCATTACTTATGTACCGTTTGTGAAGCACTTTTCAGAAACTTCTTTTTTTTCAAGGTACAACCTTTAAATGATATTTTTGTGTGGTATTGCCGTTACAAACCTACAATATCAGGATCCATGACTAAAAAAGCACTTTTCGGTACATTCCATGGCTAAAAGAAGATTTGAAATGTGGACAGTTGAGTTTACACCATTTGGGACAGATTTTTCCAAAAAAATCTTTGTTTCAGCCTGGTACCTTTAAAATAGTACTTCTATGTTGCATTGTTGTTACATATGTACTCGATAAAGATCCTTGAGTAAAAACAGACATTTTTGGTACATTCCTTGCCTAAGAGAAATTTTGGAATTTTAAATTTCATTGCTTATGTACCGTTTGCGAAGCAGTTTTCAGAAATTTCTTTTTTTCAAGGTACTCCATTTAAATGGTAGTTTTGTGTTGTATTGGTCTTACATACCTACAATATCAGGATCCATGACTAAAACACCACTTTTCGGTTCATATCATGGCTAAATGATTTGAAATGTGGACAGTTGATCTTACACCATTTGGGACAGATTTTTCCAAAAAACTTTTGTTTTCAGCGTTGTACCTTTAAAATAGTATTTTTAGGTTGCATTGTAGTTACATATGAACTCGATAAAGATCCTTGACTAAAAACACACATATTTGGTACATTCCATGGCTAAAAGAAATTTTGAATTTTGAAATTTCTTTGCTTATGTACCATTTGCGAAGCACTATCCAGAAATTAGTTTTTTTTCAAGGTACTCCATTTTAATGGTAGTTTTGTGTTGTATTGGTCTTACATATCTAAAATATCAGGATCCATGACTAAAAAAAACACTTTTCAATACATTTTATGGCTAAAAGATTTGAAATGTGGACAGTTGATTTTACACCATTTGGGACAGATTTTTCCTGTACCTTTGAAATAGTATTTCTATGTTGCATTGTTGTTACATAAGTACTCGATAAAGATCCTTGATTAAGAACACACTTCTTTGGTACATTCAATGGCTAAAAGAAATTTTAGAATTTTGAAATTTCATTGCTTATGTACCGTTTGCAAAGCACTTTGCAGAAAATTATCTTTTTCACGGTACTCCCTTTAAAATGGTATTTTGTGTTTTATTGCTTTTACATACCTTCAATATTCGGATCCATGACTAAAAAATCGCTTCTCGGTACATTCCATGGCTAAAGGAAGATTTGGAAATGTGGACAGTTGATTTTACACCATTTGGAACAGATTTTTCCAAAAATATCTTGTTTTTAGCATTGTACCTTTAAATAATATTTCTAGGTTGCATTGTTGTTACATTTGTACTCGATAAAGATCTTTGACTAAAAATACACATTTTTGGTACATTCCGTGCAAAAAAGAAATTTTGGCATTTTGAAATTGCATTGCTTATGTACCGTTTGCGAAGCACATTTAAAAAAATTCTCTGTTTCACGGTACTCCCTTTAAAATGGTATTTTTCTGTTGTATTGCTGTTACATACCTACAATATCAGGATCCATGACTAAAAAAACACTTTTCGGTACATTCCATGGCTAAAAGAAGATTTGAAATGTGGACAGTTGATTTTACACATTTTGGTACATTCCGTGCCTAAAAGAAATTTTGGAATTTTGAAATTTTATTGTTTATGTACCGTTTGAGAAGCACTTTTCATAAATTTCTTTTTTTCAAGATACTCCATTTTAATGGTATTTTGTGTTGTATTGGTCTTATATACCTACAATATCAGGATCCATGACTAAAAACCCAATTTTGCCTACATTTTAGGGCTAAAAGATTTGAAATGTGGACAGTTGATTTTACACCATTTGGGACTGATTTTTTCCTCAAAAAATCTTGTTTTCAGCGTTGTTTCTTTAAAATAGTATTTCTATGTTGCATTATTGTTATATATGTACTCGATAAAGATCCTTGACTAAAAAAACACATTGTTGGTACATTCTTTGGCTAAAAGAAATTTTGAATTTTGAAATTTCATTGCTTATGTATCGTTTGCGAAGCACTTTTCAAAAAATTATCTTTTTCACGGTACTCCCTTTAAAATGGTATTTTTGTGGTGTATTGCTGTTACATACCTACACTATCAGAATCCATGACTAAAAAAGGACTTTTCGGTACATTCCATGGCTAAAGGAAGATTTGAAATTTGGATAGTTGATTTTACACCATTTGGGACGGATT
Organism: Fragum sueziense; assembly: GCA_963680895.1. Taxonomy (NCBI): domain Eukaryota; kingdom Metazoa; phylum Mollusca; class Bivalvia; order Cardiida; family Cardiidae; genus Fragum; species Fragum sueziense. Next base: position 47,471,642 of record OY804594.1, read on the forward strand.
TTTCCAAACAAATCTTGTTTTCAGTGTTGTACCTTCAAAATAGTATTTATATGTTGCATTGTTGTTACATATGTACTCGATAAAGATTCTTGACTAAAAACACACATTTTTGGTACATTCCATGCCTAAAAGAAATTTTGGAATTTTGAAATTTCATTGCTTATGTACCCTTTGCAAAGCACATTTAAGAAATATATTTTTTTCACGGTACTCCCTTTAAATGGTAGTTTTGTGTTGTATTGCTTTTACACACCTACAATATCAGGTTCCATGACTAAAAACCACTTTTCGGTACATTTCATGGCTAAAAGAAGATTTGAAATGTGGACAGTTGACTTTACACTATTTGGGACGGATTTTTCAAAAAAATCTTATTTTCAGCGTTGTACCTTTAAAATAGTATTTCTATGTTGCATTGTTGTTATATTTGTACTTTATATAGATCCTTCACTTAAAACACACTTTTGTACATTCCATGTCTAAAAGAAGTTTTGGAATTTTGAAATTTCATTGCTTATGTACCGTTTGCGGTGCACTTTTCAAAAAAAATTCTCTTTTTCACGGTTCTCTTTTTATAATGGTATATTCGAGTTGAATTGCTGTTACATACCTACAGTATCAGAATCCTTGACTAAAAAAACACTTTTCGGTACATTCCATGGCTAAAAGAAAATTTGAAATGTGGACAGTTGATTTTACACCATTTGGGACAGACTTTTCCCAAAAAAATATTGTTTTTCAGCGTTGTACCTTTAAGATAGTATTTCTAGGTTGCATTGTTGTAACATATGTACTCGATAAAGATCCTTGACTAAAAACACACATTTTTGGTACAATCCAAGGTTAAAAGAAATTTTGGAATTTTGAAATTTTATTGTTTATGTGCCATTTTGCGAAGCACTTTTCAGAATTTTTTTTCAAGCTACTACCTTTAAATGGTAGTTTTGTGTTGTATTGGTCTTACATACCTACAATATCAGGATCCATGACTAAAAACCACTTTTCGGTTCCTTTAATGGCTGAAAAAAGATTTGAAATGTGGACAGTTGACTTTACACCATTTGGGACAGTTTTTTCCAAACAATTCTTGTTTTCAGCGTTGTACCTTTAAAATAGTATTTCTATGTTGTTTTGTTGTTATATATGTACTCGATAAAGACCCTTGACTAAAAACACACATTTGTGGTACATTCCTTGGCTAAAAGAAATTTGGAATTTTGAAATTTCATTGCTTATGTACGGTTTGCGAAGGAGTTTTCAAAAATTTCTCTTTTTCACGGTACTCCCTTTAAAATGGTATTTTTGTGTTGTATTGCTGTTATATACCTATAATATCAGAATCCATAACTAAAAAAGCAATTTGCGGTGCATTCCAAAGCTTAAGAAGATTTGAAATGTGGATAGTTCATTTTAAACCATTTGGCACAGATTTTTCAAAAAAAATCTTATTTTCAGCGTTGTACCTTTAAAATAGTATTTCTAGGTTGCATTGTTGTAACATATGTACTCGATGAACATCATTGACTAAAAACACACATTTTTTGTACATTCCGTGGCTAAAAGAAAGTTTGGAATTTTGAAATTTTATTGCTTATGTACCGTTTGTGAAGCACTTTTCAAATAATTCTCTTTTTTTAACGGTACTGCCTTTACAATGGTATTTTTCTGTGGTATTCCTGTTACATACCTACAATATCAGGATCCAAGACTAAAAAACCACTTTTCGGTACATTCCATGGCTAGAAGAAGATTTGAAATGTGGACATTTGATATTACACCATTTGGGACAGATTTCTCTGAAAACTTCTTATTTTCAGCGTTATACCTTTAAAATAGTATTTCTAGGTTGCATTGTTGTTACATTTGTACTCGATAAAGATCCTTGACTAAAAACACGCTTTTTGGTACATTCCATGGCTAAAATTAATTTTGAAATTCTGAAATTTCATTGCTTATTTACCGTTTAAGAAGCAGTTTTCATAAATTTCTTTTTTTTCAAAGTACTCCCTTTAAATGGTAGTTTTGTGTTCTATTGGTCTTACATACCTACAATATCAGGATCCATGACTAAAAAACCACTTTTCGGTACATATCATGGCTAAAAGACTTGAAATGTGGACAGTCGATTTTACACCATTTGGGACAGATTTTTCCAAAAAAAAAATCTTGTTTTCAGCGTGGTACCTTTAAAATAGTATTTCTAGGTTGCATTGTTGTTACTTATGTACTCGATAAAGACCCTTGACTAAAAACACAAATTTTTGGTACAATCCAAGGTTAAAAGAAATTTTGGAATTTTGAAAATTCATTGCTTATGTAACGTTTGCGAAGCACTTTTCAGAAATTTGTTTGTTTCAAGGTACTGTCTTTAAATGGTATTTTTGTGTTGTATTGGTCTTACATACCTACAATATCAGGATCCATGACTAAAAATACTCTTCGGTACATATCATGGCTAAAAGAAGATTTGAAATGTGGACATTTGATATTACACCATTTGGGACAGATTTCTCTGAAAACTTCTTATTTTCAGCGTTGTTTCTTTAAAATAGTATTTCTATGTTGCATTATTGTTATATATGTACTCGATAAAGATCTTTGACTAAAAACAAACATTTTTGGTACATTCTGTGCCTAAAAGAGATTTTGGAATTTTGAAATTTTATTGTTTATGTGCCGTTTTGCGAAGCATTTTTCAAAAAATTATCTTTTTCACGGTACTCCCTTTAAAATGGTATTTTTGTGATGTATTGCTGTTACATACCTACACTATCAGAATCCATGACTAAAAAAGGACTTTTCGGAACATTCCATGGCTAACACGCTTTTTGGTACATTCCATGGCTAAAATTAATTTTGAAATTCTGAAATTTCATTGCTTATTTACCGTTTGCGAAGCAGTTTTCATAAATTTCTTTTTTTCAAGGTACTCCCTTTAAATGGTAATTTTGTGTTCTATTGGTCTTACATACCTACAATATCAGGATCCATGACTAAAAAAACACTTTTCGGTACATATCATGGCTAAAAGATTTGAAATGTGGACAGTTGATTTTACACCATTTGGGACAGATTTTTCCAAAAAATCTTGTTTTCAGCGTGGTACCTTTAAAATAGTATTTCTAGGTTGCATTGTTGTTACTTATGTACTCGATAAAGATCCTTGAATAAAAACACACATTTTTGGTACAATCCAAGGTTAAAAGAAATTTTGGAATTTTGAAAATTCATTGATTATGTAACGTTTGCGAAGCACTTTTCAGAAATTTCTTTTTTCAAGGTACTCCCTTTAAATGGTATTTCTGTGTTGTATTGGTCTTACATACCTACACTATCTGGATCCATGACCAAAACACCACTTTTCGGTACATTTCATGGCTAAAACAAGATTTGAAATGTGGACAGTTGACTTTAAACCATTTGGGACAGATTTTTCCAAAAAAGTCTTGTTTTCAGCGTTGTACCTTTAAGATAGTATTTCCATGTGCCATTGTTGTTATATATGTACTCGATAAAGATCTTTGACTAAAAACACAAGTTTTCGGCACATTCCGTGCCGAAAAGAAATTTTTGAATTTTGAAATTTCATTGCTTATGTACCGTTTGCGAAGCACTTTTCAGAAATTTGACACCATTTGAGACAGATTTTTCCAAAAAAACTTGATCAGGGTTCTACCTTTAAAATAGTATTTTTAATTTGCATTGTGGTTTCATATGATCTCGAAAAAGATCCTTGACTAAAAACACACTTCTATGGCTAAAAGAAATTTTAGAATTTTGAAATTGTATTGCTTATGTACCATTTGGGAAGCAATTTTCAGAAATTTGTTTTTTTCAAGGTACTCCATTTAAATGGTATTTTGTGTTGTATTGGTCTTATATACCTACAATATCAGGATCCATGACTAAAAACCCAATTTTGCCTACATTTTAGGGCTAAAAGATTTGAAATGTGGACAGTTGATTTTACACCATTTGGGACTGATTTTTCCTAAAACAATCTTGTTTTCAGCGTTGTACTTTTAAAATAGTATTTCTATGTTGCATTATTGTTATATATGTACTCGATAAAGATCCTTGACTAAAAAAAAAACACATTGTTGGTACATTCATTGGCTAAAAGAAATTTTGGAATTTTGAAATTTCATTGCTTATGTATCGTTTGCGAAGCACTTTTCAAAAAATTATCTTTTTCACGGTACCCCATTTAAAATGGAATTTGTGTGGTGTATTGCTGTTACATACCTACATTATCAGGATTCATTACTGAAAAGCACTTTTCGGTACATTCCATGGCTAAAAGAAGATTTGAAATGTGGGCAGTTGATTTTACACCATTTGGAACAGATTTTTTTCCAAAAAAAAATCTTGTTTTCAGCGTTGTACCTTTAAAATAGTATTTCTAGGTTGCATTCTTGTTACATATATACTCGATAAAGATCCTTGACTAAAAACACACATTTTTGGTACATTCCAAAGTTAAAAGAAATTTTGGAATTTTGAAAATTCATTGCTTATGTAACGTTTGCGAAGCACTTTTCATAAATTTCTTTTTTCAAGGTACTGCCTTTAAATGGTATTTTTGTGTTGAATTGGTCTTACATACCTACAATATCATAATCCATGACTAAAAAAACCACTTTTCGGTACATTTTATGGCTAAATGAATATTTGAAACAAGGACAGTTGACTTTACACCATTAGGGACAGATTTTGTCAAAAAAATCTTGTTTTCAGCGTTGTACCTTTAAAATAGTATGTCTGTGTTGCATTGTGGTTATACATGTACTCGATAAAGATCCTTGACTAAAAACACACATTTTTCGCACATTCCGAGCCTAAAAGAAATTTTGGCATTTTTAAATTTCATAACTTATGTACCGTTTGCGAAGCACTTTTCAGAAATTTCTTTTTTTTCAAGGTACAACCTTTAAATGGTAGTTTTGTGTGGTATTGCTGTTACATACCTACAATATCAGGATCCATGACTAAAAAAACACTTTTCGGTACATTCCATGGCTAAAAGAAGATTTGAAATATGGACAGTTGAGTTTACACCATTTGGGACAGATTTTTCCAGAAAAATCTTGTTTTCATCGTTGTACCTTTAAAATAGTACTTCTATGTTGCATTGTTGTTACATATGTACTCGATAAAGATCCTTCAGTAAAAACACACATTTTTGGTACATTCCTTGCCTAAGAGAAATTTTGGAATTTTCAAATTCCATTGCTTATGTACCGTTTGCGAAGCAGTTTTCAGAAATTTCTTTTTTTCAAGGTACTCCATTTTAATGGTAGTTTTGTGTTGTATTGGTCTTACATACCTACAATATCAGGATCCATGACTAAAACACCACTTTTCGGTTCATATCATGGCTAAATGATTTGAAATGTGGACAGTTGATCTTACACCATTTGGGACAGATTTTTCCAAAAAAACCCTTTTTTTTTTCAGCGTTGTACCTTTAAAATAGTATCTTTAGGTTGCATTGTAGTTACATATGAACTCGATAAAGATCCTTGACTAAAAACACACATATTTGGTACATTCCATGGCTAAAAGAAATTTTGAATTTTGAAATTTCTTTGCTTATGTACCATTTGCGAAGCACTATCCAGAAATTAGTTTTTTTCAAGGTACTCCATTTTAATGGTAGTTTTGTGTTGTATTGGTCCTTATATCTAAAATATCAGGATCCATGACTAAAAAAACACTTTTCAATACATTTTATGGCTAAAAGATTTGAAATGTGGACAGTTGATTTTACACCATTTGGAACAGATTTTTCAAAAAATATCTTGTTTTTAGCATTGTACCTTTAACTAATATTTCTAGGTTGCATTGTTGTTACATTTGTACTCGATAAAGATCTTTGACTAAAAATACACATTTTTGGTACATTCCGTGCATAAAAGAAATTTTGGCATTTTGAAATTGCATTGCTTATGTACCGTTTGCGAAGCACATTTCAAAAAATTCTCTGTTTCACGGTACTCCCTTTAAAATTGTATTTTTCTGTTGTATTGCTGTTACATACCTACAATATCAGGATCCATGACTAAAAAACACTTTTCGGTACATTCTATGGCTAAAAGATGATTTGAAATGTGGACAGTTGATTTTACACCATTTGGGACAGACTTTTCCAAAAAATTCTTGTTTTCAGCGTTGTACCTTTAAAATAGTATTTCTAGGTTGCATTGTTGTAACACATGTACTCTATAAAGATCCTTGACTAAAAATACACATTTTGGTACATTCCGTGCCTAAAAGAAATTTTGGAATTTTGAAATTTTATTGTTTATGTACCGTTTTCGAAGCACTTTTCAGAAATTTCTTTTTTTAAGACACTCCCTTTAAATGGTAGTTTTGTGTTGTATTGGTCTTACATACCTACAATATCAGGATCCATGACTAAAAACCCCTTTTCGGTACATTTCATGGCTGAAAAAAGATTTGAAATGTGGACAGTTGACTTTACACCATTTGGGACAGATTTTTCTAAACAATCTTTGTTTTCAGCGTTGTACCTTTAAACTAGTATTTTTAGGTTGCATTGTTGTTACATATGAAGTCGATAAAGATCTTTGACTAAAACACACTTTTTTGGTACATTCCATGGCTAAAAAAATTTTGAAATGTGGACAGTTGATTTTACACCATTTGGGACAGATTTCTCCAAAAAAATCTTGTTTTAGCGTTGTACCTTTAAAATAATATTTCTATGTTGCATTGTTGTTTCATATGTACTCGATAAAGATCCTTGACTAAAAACACACATTTTTGGTACATTCCGTGCCTAAAAGAGATTTTGGAATTTTGAAAGTTCATTGCTTATATACCGTTTGCGAAGCACTTTCCAGAAATTTCATTTTTTCAAAGTACTCCTTTAAAATGGTAGTTGTGTTTGCAGTATTGGTCTTACATACCTACAATATCGGGATCCTTGAATAAAAAACATATTTCGGTACATTTCATGGCTAAAAGAAGATTTAAAATAGGGAGAGTTGACTTTACACCATTTGGGACAGATTTTTTTTAAAAAAACCCAAATCTTGTTTTTTAGCGTTGTACCTTTAAAATAGTATTTCTATGTTGCATTGTTGTCACATATGTACTCGATAGACATCCCTGGCTAAAAAACACACATTTATGGTACATTCCGTGCCTAAAAGAAAGTTTGGAATTTGGAAATTTCATTGTTTATGTACCGTTTGTGAAGCACTTTTCAGAAATTTCTTTTTTCACGGTACTCCCTTTAAATGGTATTTCTGTGTTGTATTGCTCTTACGTTTGTACAATATCAGGTTCCATGACTAAAAAAACACTTTTCGGTACAATTCATGGCTAACAGAAGATTTGAAATGTGGACAGTTGACTATACTTCATTTGGGACAGATATTTCCTAAAAAATATTGTTTTCAGCGTTGTACCTTTAAAAAGTATTTCTATGTTGCATTGTTGTTACATATGTACTTTATAAAGATCCTTGAATTAAAACACACTTTTTTTGTACATTCCATGGCTAAAAGAAGTTTTGGAATTTTGAAATTTCATTGCTTATGTACCGTTTGCGATGAATTTTTCAAAAAATTCTCTTTTTCACGGTTCTCTTTTTAAAATGGTATTTTCGAGTTGAATTGCTGTTACATACCTACAGTATCAGGATCCATGACTAAAAAATACTTTTCGGTACATTCCATGGCTAAAAGAAGATTTGAAATGTGGACAGTTGATTTTTCACCATTTGGGACAGATTTTTCAAAAAAAAAAAAAAATATTGTTTTCAGCGTTGTACCTTTAAGATAGTATTTCTAGGTTGCATTGTTGTAACATATGTACTCGATAAAGATCCTTGACTAAAAACACACATTTTTGGTATATTGGGTGCCTAAAAGAGATTTTGAAATTTTGACATTTTATTGTTTATGTGCCGTTTTGCGAAGCACTTTTCAGAATTTTTTTTCAAGCTACTCCCTTTAAATAGTAGTTTTGTGTTGTATTGGTCTTACATACCTAAAATATCAGGATCCATGACTAAAAACTACTTTTCGGTACATTTCATGGCTGAAAAAAGATTTGAAATGTGGACAGTTGACTTCACACCATATGCGACAGATTTTTCGAAACAATTCTTGTTTTCAGCGTTGTACCTTTAAAATAGTATTTCTATGTTGCTTTGTTGTTACTTATGTACTCGATAAAGATGCTTGACTAAAAACACACATTTGTGGTATATTCCTCGGCTAAATGAAATTTGGAATTTTGAAATTTCATTGCTTATGTACGGTGTGCGATGGAGTTTTCAAAAATTTCTCTTTTTCACGGTACTCCCTTTAAAATGGTATTTTTGTGTTGTATTGCTGTTATATACCTATAATATCAGAATCCATGACTAAAAAAGCAATTTGCGGTGCATTCCATGGCTTAAGAAGATTTGAAATGTGGATAGTTCATTTTAAACCACTTGGCACAGATTTTTCAAAAAAAATCTTATTTTCAGCGTTGTACCTTTAAAATAGTATTTCTAGGTTGCATTGTTGTAACATATGTACTCGGTGAAGATCCTTGACTTAAAACACACATTTTTTGTACATTCCGTGGCTAAAAGAAAGTTTGGAAATTTGAAATTTTATTGCTTATGTACCGTTTGTGAAGCACTTTTCAAATAATTCTCTTTTTTTTAACGATACTGCATTTAAAATGGTATTTTTCTGTTGTATTCCTGTTACATACCTACAATATCAGGATCCAAGACTAAAAAACCACTTTTCGGTACATTCCATGGCTAAAAGAAGATTTGAAATGTGGACATTTGATATTACACCATTTGGGACAGATTTCTCTGAAAACTTCTTATTTTCAGCGTTATACCTTTAAAATAGTATTTCTAGGTTGCATTGTTGTTACATTTGTACTCGATAAAGATCCTTGACTAAAAACACGCTTTTTGGTACATTCCATGGCTAAAATTAATTTTGAAATTCTAAAATTTCATTGCTTATTTACCGTTTAAGAAGCAGTTTTCATAAATTTCTTTTTTTCAGGGTACTCCCTTTAAATGATAGTTTTGTGTTCTATAGGTCTTACATACCTACAATATCAGGATCCATGACTAAAAAACCACTTTTCGGTACATATCATGGCTAAAAGATTTGAAATGTGGACAGTCGATTTTACACCATTTGGGACAGATTTTTCCAAAAAAATCTTGTTTTCAGCGTGGTACCTTTAAAATAGTATTTCTAGGTTGCATTGTTGTTACTTATGTACTCGATAAAGACCCTTGACTAAAAACACACATTTTTGGTACAATCCAAGGTTAACAGAAATTTTGGAATTTTGAAAATTCATTGCTTATGTAACGTTTGCGAAGCACTTTTCAGAAATTTGTTTGTTTTCAAGGTACTGTCTTTAAATGGTATTTTTTGTATTGTATTGGTCTTACATACCTACAATATCAGGATCCATGACTAAAAAACCACTTTTCGGTATATATCATGGCTAAAAGATTTGAAATGTGGATAGTTGATTTTACACCATTTGGGACAGATTTTTCCAAAAAATCTTGTTTTCAGCGTGGTACCTTTAAAATAGTATTTCTAGGTTGCATTGTTGTTACTTATGTACTCGATAAAGACCCTTGATTAAAAACACACATTTTTGGTACAATCCAAGGTTAAAAGAAATTTTGGAATTTTGAAAATTCATTGCTTATGTAACGTTTGCGAAGCACTTTTCAGAAATTTCTTTTTTCAAGGTACTCCCTTTAAATGGTATTTTTGTGTTGTACTGGTCTTACATACCTACAATATCAGGATCCATGACCAAAACACCACTTTTCGGTACATTTCATGGCTAAAACAAGATTTGAAATGTGGACAGTTGACTTTAAACCATTTCGGACAGATTTTTCCAAAAAAATCTTGTTTTCAGCGTTGTACCTTTAAAATAGTATTTCCATGTGGCATTGTTGTTATATATGTACTCGATAAATATCTTTGACTAAAAACACACATTTTCGGCACATTCCGTGCCGAAAAGAAATTTTTGAATTTTGAAATTTCATTGCTTATGTACCGTTTGCGAAGCACTTTTTAGAAATTTCTTTTTTTCAAGATACTCAATTTAAATGGTAGTTTTGTGTTGTATTGCTGTTACATACCTACAATATCAGGATCCATGACTAAAACAACACCATTCGATACATTCCATGACTTAAAGAAGATTTAAAATGTGGAGAGTTGATTTTACACCATTTGGGACAGATTTTCAAAAAAAAAAAAAAAATCATTTTCAGCGTTGTACCTTTAAAATAGTATTTCTATGTTGCATTGTTGTTACATATGTACTCGATAAAGATCTTTGACTAAAAATACACATTTTTTGTACATTCCATGGCTAAACGAAGTTTTGGAATTTTGAAATTTCATTGCTTTTGTACCGTTTGGGATGCACTTTTCAAAAATTCTCTTTTTCACGGTACTCCCTTTTAAATGGTATTTTTGTGTTGTATTGCTGTTACATACCTAGAATATCAGTATCCAAGACTAAAAAAAACACTTTTCGGTACATTCCATGGCTAAAAGAAGATTTGAAATGTGGACAGTTGATTTAACACCATTTGGGACAGATTTTTCCAATAACTTCTTGTTTTCAGCGTTGTACCTTTAAAATAATATTTCTATGTTGTATATTTTTTACATATGTACTCGATAAAGATCCTTGACAAAAAGCACACATATTTGGTACATTCCGTGCCTAAAAGAAATTTTGAAATTTCATTGCTTATGTACCGTTTGCGAAGCACTTTTCAGAAATTTGTTTGTTTTCAAGGTACTCCCTTTAAATGGTATTTTTTGTATTGATCTTATATACCTACAATATCAGGATTCATGACTAAAAAAAAACACTTTTCGGTACATTTCATGGCTAATAGATTTGAAATGTGGACAGTTGATTTTACACCATTTGGGACAGATTTTTCAAAAAAAATCTTGATTACAGCGTTGTGCCTTTAAAATAGTATTTCTAGGTTGCATTGTTGTTACTTATGTACTCGAAAAAGATCCTCGACTAAAAACACACATTTTTGGTACATTCCAAGGTTAAAAGAAATGTTGGAATTTTGAAAATTCATTGCGTATGTACCGTTTGCAAAGCACTTTTCAGAAATTTATTTTTTTTAAGGTACTCCCTTTAAATGGTATTTTTGTGTTGTATTGGTCTTACATACCTACAATATCAGGATCAATGCCTAAAACACCACTTTTCGGTACATTTTATGGCTAAAAGAAGATTTGAAATGTGGAGAGTTGACTTTACACCATTTTGGACAGATTTTTTCCAAAAAAATCTTGTTTTCAGCGTTGTACCTTTAAAATAGTATTTCTATGTTGCATTGTTGTTACATATGCACTCGATAAAGATCCTAGACTAAAAACACACATTTTTGGCACATTCCGTGCATAAAAGATTTTTTGAATTTTGAAATTTCATTGCTTATGTACTGTTTGCGAAGCACTTTTCAGAAAGGGGGTGTCTCACGAATAGGAAAAATAACATGGGAGTCTGCCCACGCTTGGAATTTAATGAAATTTGGCGTGAAGTTAGTACACTAGATAACGGTTCATATTCATGAAATGTTTCAGATCGCACATTCCAGAAAACAATTTTCTCGGAATTCAGTCTTCACCATGAAAAAAGAGGGAACAGTGTGCATGCGTTCTGGTTGTTAGTTTCATGGCTTATTTTATTCTAAAAATAATGCCGAGTAGTTCGTGATCCTGTATGAAACAAAAATACTAATATAATGTTATGCACAAAAAATTGTTTTATATCAACTGATGTTAGGGGGTAACCCAAAAATTCATTGATTCTAAATATTTTAAGCAAATTCTGTTCCAAATTTTTCTCCTTGTTCCAGTTTTTGTCAAGATTTGAAAATTATGTAAAAGTTGCGCACAAATATACTGATGGTTATCGTGAAATATCGAGAAAAAATAAAACCGGTAACATGTTGCTTTGGTATTTTCCCCTGAATAGTGCACATTTCCAAGAATGGACAAAGTTAAGATTTTTAAAAAATGACGTTTTCAAATGTTTTGTTTACTTTTTTATTGTTATTTTAGTTTACATGAGGACAAATCAAGATGCAAGGCATTTTTTCGGTCATTTCCTGTCATCTGTCCGTGTGTCTGTCTGTCTGTTGGCATTTTCTCAAAAAATCTTTTTCTCCCAATCTAATTTGTAAAACTTTTTGAAACTTGATAAAAAGTATCCTTGGGTTAAGGGAGTAAAACGCTGTGTATTAGAATTTCTTTTTGTCAAAAACTTTTGTTGTTGTGTCAGCATAAAAGGGGCAACATTTCATATAATAAAAGTAAGCTCTTTTTCTAAAGCTTTACACAGCCATGAGGTTTTAAATTTTGTATGTAAGTTTGCTAAAGGGTAGACTTCAAAGTTAGTTACAATATTTTTGTCCGGGGTCACATTAGATCTTGTCCCAGGTGTACCTACTTTACATAAAAGAGAGGAAATTTTCTATAAAAATCATTTTAAATTATTCAAGTCAGCCGTGATTCATGATAGCTAACAGCAAGATTTTTTTTATAGATCTTTTGAAACATGAGAAAGCAAACCAGAAAAAGCACCGATTTCTCTGATGGCATTTGATAATCGTGCAAAAGTGAAAATATTGTTGTAATGCATCAGAAACAGATAATTCAGCTCCCATGTGACTATTAAGGGCTATTGATGGCTAAACCACATAATAATCATATGACATCATTGAAATGTGTATATGGTCAGAAAAATAATTTGCGGAAATAATTGCACCCTATTTTATCCCAATAGGGCCACGTTTTGAAATAGACAAGTACACTTTCAACTGTGTAAATGAAAAGATATAATGCTGTAACAGTCTTTTACTGAATCATAGGGGGCCTTCCATATCATGTCAGTTCATTAGAGGCTCTTAGAGCAAAAACATTTGGTTATGTATTGGTTACCTGGAAGTGCAACTTTTGAAGCTTTACCGTACCGGTTCTAGGCGTATTTTCAATTTCATAACATTTGGCTTGACATTTATATCATGTCATAGTGTCACTAAAAATGGTGCATAGACATTGTGACCAAATAGTAAAGAAAACTGGCAATGTGTATATATGTATGCCTATCTTGGCTTCCATACATGTAATTTTGTAAATAAAAGTAATATTTATATTTAATCTATGTTTTTTCAATGAGTCATTTTGGGCACGAATATTGTTGTAGGTTTGTTCTGTATGCTACAGTTAATTTTACTGAATAAAAAAATGTTTTTAGGGGCACAATCAAATTTTAACTGAATACAAGTTTTGAACCAAAACATCACTTTTATCAATAATATGTTTTATATGACATTGTTACCGGTTTTGGATTTCTATATAATTTCTCTCAAAGTAAGAGGAAACATGTAGCATGTTTTTGTGATAATATGGAATCTTGACAAAGACTCCTACATACATAACTTTGCAATTTTGCTCTTTTCCGAAATTTTGCAAAAAAATATGCATATTTTCATGATTAATTCAATAAAAAACATTCATAATAATTTCCTAAAATACCTTTTCTGGTATGAATATAATGCCTTATGTGCCTCAGAGCAAATTCAATTGACAGATCTTCGAAGTACACAAAACTAAGGTTTCGGGACACATGAAAATGGGGCCATGTTTCATGTCATGGTGGGAATAAGTCAAGGTGGCTTTTTGGAATCCAGTTTTGATTATCCAAGATACTAATTGCATTTTCATAGCTTGTATATGGTCCTTTATCACCATGCAGAATTAAAAGAAAATTCATGCGTGGGCAGATTTGAGACACCCCCTTTCTTTTTTTTCAAGGTACTCCTTTTAAATGGTAGTTTTGTGTTGTATTGCTGTTACATACCTACAGTATCAGGATCCATGACTAAAAAACCACCTTTCTTACATTCCATGGCTTAAAGAAGATTTAAAATGTGGAGAGTTGATTTTACACCATTTGGGACAGATTTTTCCAAAAAAAAATATTGTTTTCAGCGTAGTACCTTTAAAATAGTATTTCTAGGTTGCAATGTTGGTACATATGTTATCGATAAAGATCCTTGACTAAAACACATATTTTCGATACATTCCATGGCTAAAAGAATTTTTGGAATTTTGAAATTTCATTGCTTATGTACCGTTTGCGAAGCACTTTTCAGAAATTTATTTTTTAATGTACTCCCTTTAAATGGTAGTTTTGTGTTGTATTGGTTTTACATACCTACAATATCAGGATCCATGACTAAAAAAAACACTTTTCGGTAGATTACGTGGCTTAAAGAAGATTTGAAATGTGGACAGTTGACTTTACACCATTTGGGACAGATTATTCCAAAATAATCTTGTTTTCAGCGTTGTACCTCTAAAATAGTATTTCTAGGTTGTATTGTTGTTAAATATGTTCTCGATAAAGATCCTTGACTAAACATAAACTTTTTTGGTACATTCCATGGCTAAAAGAAATTTTGGAATTTTGAAATTTCATTGCTTATGTACCGTTTGCGAAGCACTTTTCAGAAATTTCTTTTTTTAAGGTACTCCCTTTCCATGGTAGTTGTGTGTTATATTGGTCTTACATAGCTACAATATCATGATCCATGACTAAAACAGCACTTTTCGGTACATTCCATGGCCAAAAGAAGATTTGAAATGTGGACAGTTGACTTTACGCCATTTGGGACAAAAAATCTTGTTTTCAGCGTTGTACCTTTAAAATAGTATTTCCAGATTGCATTGTTGTTACATTTGTACTCGATAAAGATCCTTGACTAAAAACACAGTTTACATGTTTTCCGAGGATGGCAATGCAGAATAGCGTATCGGGGAATCACCTTGGTCTGTATTCACTAACCAGTCTAATTTCCCGTTGCATGACACTAGATCCGATTGGCCAAGAGGTACGCCGGATACATAGATAGAGGGGGTACCCAGATAAATGATAGCTGTTAATTTAGAATGTGAGAAAATGGAAGGGCAAAATCATAGGACCGTTGGTCTGTATTCATGCAACCAGTCTAATTTCCCGTTGCATGACACTAAATCCGATTGGCCAAGAGGTACGCCGGATACATAGATAGAGGGGGTACCCAGATAAATGATAGCTGTTGTGAGAATGTGAGAAAATAGAAAGGACAAAACCATACATGTACATACATGTAAACCATACCATACATGCCTTCAAAGTTCAAACACATGTCACACTAGATTTGGCCAATCTGCACTTACAGTGTCAATTTTCTCGTCTACTCGATTGCTCAACAACAAAAAGGGTTTAGTGCGAAAAAATGGTAAGTATGTATCGATATATGTGCACTTATGACAGTTTTGCACTTTTCCCTTTACAAAACGACCCAATTTGAAAGCTGCTGCAGACAACAAAAATGATCTTGATAAAGGAAGGATTTGTGTACAATATAACCCAGAAAATAGTGAGACAAATGGAGAAAATGGTGGTTCTCAACATTTTCTTCTTTTGTCTCAATATTTTCCAATGCCAAACCTAATAGGGACGTCAAAATCATTTCTTGCTCGGAAAGAGGGTTAACCATCGAAATAAAAAATCGTCGCTTTTCAACAAAATCACCGTAACTGCAGCTTAAAACAAGCTGCAGTTACGATGTTTTTGTTGAAAAGCAGGGATATTGTGGTGCCGAAAAAGGGAGGATGTGTTAAAAGGCGTTCAATAAAAACAGCCGCAAAACGCGGCTCTCCAGTCTTTGGTATCATTGTAGGACAAAATTTAGGAATAAGGTATGTTTAAAGTGACATGTCACAATTATTTTTATATATATATTACTTCTATTCTATTTGACAGGGCATCTTTTCTTATAAAAATTCTGAAAATTTCAAGTCAAAATATAGAACCGTTTACGAGAAATATATATTTTTGTGCTAAAATTAAACAAAATGTTGTGGACAACAGATTTATATAGAATTTGTCATTTTTGTCTCAACTTTAAAGGCGTATTTTTCGCTTATGAATAACAATTTCTAAAAATTGATAGTATTTTTATGCATTAGAATAAACAATCTTTGCATCAAGACATACTTTTAAAACATAAAATAAATGTGAAATATCACTTTAAGTTATTTAGATATAGATCTAAATGATTAATATAAATTGATAAGCATAAAGAGTTATTAGTGAGAACTATCTTGTACACGGTGGGTAACCCACGTGACTTTTGGGAAGCGTTCACACCGAAAAAAACGCCCGCTTCAAGGTATGTTTTGTTTGATTTCTTAGCTTAAACGCTGAGTATTTTGACTAGATAAAGTGCACAGTACGTGCATTTGAGAGGGCCATTCCCGTTTGTAACTCACTCGGCTCCAAATCCCGTGGATTCTTCAACATTCAAGCGAAGTTTTTTTTTTGGGTGCACGTGAACGCTTCCCACTTTCGTTTTGGGTAAATGCAAGGAATAACCTAGATATGTTGGGTTTCTGAAAAATCAGATGATAAAAAGTTATTGAAGATCAATTTGGTTGATCTTCAATAACTTTTTTTATCAGCTGATTTTTTTCAAAAATCCAACACGTCTATCTAATTCGTGATGTCTATCCACTTTCTCTGCTTCAAACCGAATTGAAATCGGTCCAGTATTAACAAAATTATTGAAGATTTTCTGAAATTATTGTATCACGTGATTATCCACTCTGACGCAATAGAGATACATTCGACGACGATATTTTCGGGCGACGTCTTAATCATTCAGCATCAGAAAGTGCGAAGATTTTATTTCAACTTATATGCATAGGTCGGAAACCGCCAAACGTTTACGACGTCGCCCGAAAAATTCCGACCTCGTGTTAAGGTGAGTTTGGACTCGGGGATTACTTTTTATCCGCCAAATGAATTCTTTTTATTTGTACTTGTTTATATGTTAAACATTTCCTGAACAAAATATAAAAGACAGGGTAAGTTTCCTTACTCGTTTTTGTGTCAGAGTCATCTGCCCTTGACTAGTAATGACCATTTTCGTAAAATTACACTTATTTTTAAAGTCATATAGCAAAATTCTGAAAGGATAATTTCAAATGTTATATCAATTTAGAGACTTAACATGTGTACAAATGTGATGAAATAATAGAAAGAAATATTTTAAAACCATTTTCTGAAAAAAAGTATGAAAAAAGTTGAAAAATCGCATTTTTTTTAAGGAAAATTTTGCAACTTTTTTTCAATTCGCCAAAAAATTACCTAATGAATATTTTTTTGTCTTTTGATATTTTGAAGATAATGCCAAGAGCTGATTTTACACAAAAAAATTCAGTAGACCTTTCCACGCAAATGAAAAGATATTTGACTTTAACTTACCCCACCCGCCCTGTTTTAGCCTAATTGTGACAAAAATATCAAATTTTCAAAACTATCTAAAATTTTCTGTCAGATGTTTACAATCAGAACAATAAAATACTTCATTTGACATTCAATATCACAAAAATGGGGGAATATTTTGCTTTATAAATTTGATGAATATTGTGGCATGGCATTTGGTGCCGCAGAATAAACACAAAATTTGTAAGTCACATGGCCGCTCTCCAAACTTACCTTAATATCAAAATGACCACACCTCGAGAATTCTATTCAAGAGAATAGATTCAACTTGGGGATTTGGCAGTACTTATTCAATATGATGTATATTTAAGATTACCAGTTATCTACAAAGATGAGGACGAGAACAACATGGCTGCCACTGCTGCTATTATTCAATGATACCTTCGCCAACAGCAGCTTGGTTGAGGATCTTCGAGCTGTATGCCCTTATTCAGAATTCTGCACCATCCCAAGTTTAATGACGTCAGACCCCAGTTCTGATAACGTCACATCGCCCTGTTTCGACTGTTTTTGTGACGATGATTGTTGGGCGTATGATGACTGCTGTCCAGATCTCAACCCAAACATTACGATGAACAAGGGACTTTCTACCCAACTGGAATGCAAACCAGTGTATGTCGAAAATACGTACGTGAATAACACCATGCATGTACAACCAATGTTTGTTAGATCGTTACCGCGCTATCGCGTGATTGACTTTTGTCCGGAGGAATTCCCTGATGATCACATGACTCACAAATACTGCGTAGGCGATTCCGACTTCCGCCCCGAATATGATGACGTAGTCCTCGTGTCAGACGAGAAATCCAGGATTTTCAAGAACAAGCACTGCGCCTTGTGCCACGGTGTTACGGAAACTAAACGGTAGTAGGCTATTCTTACCCATAACGAAATGGCTTTTTTTAGACTGTCTGCGTAGAAAACAATGTAGAAAATGAAGAAATTGTTTGTCACAAGCAAATTCTTCATCTCCCACAATGTTTTCTAAAGTTTTTTTGTGGGGAGTCAAAAGGAGTCAGTATGTTGTAATGGATTGATAATTATCTTATACCCAAACAGTGACGTCTTTTGACGTCCTTCAAAATAAATGCTTTGCAAAACATTGTGGAAAATGAAGAAAATGCTTGTGACGACCGCTGGGATAATTGTATTGAAATATCACAAATAGGCCTACCACATAGAAATATATTGAGGTTAATGAATAAAATAAAGTTCCTCAATTTCTTTAATATTTTCTGATTGGTACAAAAAAACTTTTTCATCATAAACGTATCATTATATCGTATTTTGTCAGTTTGCCATGTGTATTCAACGTCTGACGGTGCATGGGAAAGGCCTGTATGAAAATTGAGAACAGAGGTGCGTTCTTTAGAGCGAGTTTTCTTGAGATATCTTGAGATTTCTTACGATATTGTAGGATAAAGTGTTCTTTAGAGCAAGGTTTTTAAGACGCCAAATGGGAGGCGCCATTACCCTATACTTCGTTCGAAACCCCTTGGTCAACTCTGTACAAACAACATAGATTTGCCCGAGTTGTTCCGAACGCTCCATGATTTATAAACCGCGGTGTTCTAAATGCTCCACACTATATACAAATGACGTCATGATGACGTCATTTGTAAAAATATGGAGCATTCGGAACAGCTAGATCAATATCTCCGTGTTAAAAACGCTTTATCCAAAACATCTTGAAAAATCTTAGAAAATCTCGCTCTAAAGAACGCGACTCAGAATTGAGAATGGTCACCCTTCGAAAAAAAAAAATGATGAGACGAAGAGAACTATAAATCAAAAGAAGAAACTGCTAATAATCAACGTTCAAATAGCCCATGTTATATTGTTCGTAGATCATTATATTCATTAATTTCGTTTCGGTTATCTATAGGCGTTTTCATATCTTCAAAATCGACAATTGTACCATGTAGCAAAGGGTTACATTTCAGATGGAAAATGGTGGTCAATAGTTGCGAGGCCTCGTTGGACCAGTTACAACTGACATTAACTGAATTGAAGTATTACGTTCTGAATTATTGCGACATTCGTTCCGAGAGACCGTCTGACGTAGCGTTGAATGGCCGGACGTTAACGTGTGACTCACAAACGTGTGTTGGCGGGGATATAGACGAAACGTTTCTTGATGGATGCTTGAACGGACCATGTATGTATTTACTTGTTCTGGTGTGCAACGTATCTCCAACAGTCCAAGAGGACTCAATACAAGATGCGAGGGGTGTTCAATAAATTCGCAGAAATATAAGATCAGTATTTAAACAAATCGTGATAGAAAACACAGCCTTTTACATATTTTCTACAGAAAAACGTTTCGTACTTACTGCTCAAATTAAGGTTTACAGACCCTGAAAAACAGCACTTTCTAGCCATACGAGATGCATCAAATTACACACACTTGTAAATACACTTGACATAAGTTGATTCACCCTGCCGGATTTCAAGATTATTCTTCAAGAAAAAAATAATTTACAAATACTTTTACTCTATATTCATATGCAAGGGAGGTAATTTAGAACATATTTTTCCAGTATTTCCATAAGTACGCATTAATTCAAAATTCTAAACCGTGCAAAATTCTTAAGTTTGTATTTGGAATGGAAATGTAACACACTTTAAAAATCATTGGCACTTTTAAAATTTCGCCTCTGGCTCTTTTGTGATTTTGAGGGTTAGGATACCTTAAATAAAATATGGTGATGACTCCCTTTAAGAATATACTGTGTTTTAACCACAAAATGACTCTTTATAGCTCCCCAAAAGGAAAAAAAACTTTTAAAAAAATTATTGTGAAAAATGAAGAAATTGCTTGTGACAAGCAATTTCTCCATTTCCCACAATGTCTTATACCCAGAAAAAAACCAAAACGTAAAATTCGATTCACTTGAAGTTGTTGTCCTAAACACATTTGAGCTTGGATAAATCTGAAATTTGTCGTCTGTTAATGAGTTAAATTCAAGAGATGTTATTTTTATTGCATGCCATTTTGTAAGGACAAGACTCTCTATAAGAACGCACTGTGCTTTAAGTGCAAGAGATGTCATTTTTTCTTACAAATATGCCCTTTTTAGGGCCAGATTCTCTCTCTTTTATAAGAATTCAATGTTCTTTAAATACAAAAGAGGTCACTTTTATAAATTGTAGACATCCCCTATGTAAGGATCAGAATCTCTCTATATAAGGAATTCAGAAGATTTTATTTTTATTGCAGACATGCCATTTTGTAAGGGCAAGACTCTCTACAAGAATGCACTGTGCTTTAAATGCAAGAGAGGATCAATGGCCAATGACAACTTGTGTACTCATGGTACCGATGACCAAAAGACTATCGCCTCCTTAAAGCTTTTCCTGGATACGAGGCAGAGGCAGGTCCCGGACAAATCGCAGAGCCTAAACCATTGCGGAGAGGCTGAATTGTACGACCGTTTTAAGGTACGAATATAGATCGGTTTTAACCAAGTAGGCCAATCCAGTGACATGACCTGTCTGAGCCTCAATGGTAAAACTTTGTTTTCGTATTAGATAAAAGCTGTACACATAGTAGATTCTACGCGAAATAACATTCAAATGCGCACAGTGCATCGCGTAAAATCTACTATTCCGACTCTATTTGACTTAGTGTTCGCTAAAGATTCATTGGAGACGGGGGCGTGGCTATGTATCGACGTCACATAAACTAGCAAAAAGTCGCCTTTATGCGAAATAAAGCAGGGAAATTTAAAAATATACTGCGATTTCATTGGTCCAAAATGTAGGTCAAACACTAAATAGATATGAACCGATATAATCTAGCACTATTTACTCACAAAATCAATTCCTATGATTGTCATTAGTCACAGTTAACATGAATTTACGGTACGTGCTCTAAGAAGCTTTAGAAAACATCAAGGCAAACGAAGAAATAGCTGATACATGTACCCAGCTGAAAACCAACGTTTTTTTTTCTTGCAAGATTTTCTACGCTTTAGAATACAAATTTGAAAAAATGTAACACTTAATTCGTAGCCTGCAACACCTTTCCAAGAAACGTCTTAAACTACATTTGGGAAAGTTGCAAGTATATATCGATGGTTATTTTCAAAAATAACGTAATTACAACTTTTACAAGCTGTAGTTACGTCATTTACGAACCTAACCGACAACACATTTTCATTATTTCAGGAAAATTGTAGACGGATGTACTGCCCTCCTCTCGCAGTTGCCTCATACGGAACTTGTATGAAAATGTCGGACGAAATATCAGACATTTATCTCGACATAAACATCATATTCCAATTTGGTGAACAAAGCTTTTCGATGGAGCTCACTCCAAACGTTCTTTACAACCAGAGCCTCGCAGACCACTACAGGAATACATTGGTGGAGAAATTTGGTTTTTCGTGAATTGACTCATTTCAAGAATGTAGCATATGCATTTTTTTTACCTGAAACGTGCATATTACATTTCAATGAAGAAAGATTTGATTCATGGCAATCGTTTGCCTTTAAGCGAAGCATTTCTTCTTGAACGGAGAAGAATCGTGGGTATTACATTTCTTAGATAATTCTAAAAACTGCTAGACAGCCCTGACGGACTGGAAGCGCTCCACAGGCCTGGATTGTTTGTCTTATTGAATGCAATTTCAAAAGTTCAGGCTGCGCAACCAAGCAAATGCATGACTGCTTTAACAAGAATGATTTTAGGGAGTCTCGTTCAAAGGGCCTATTGATAGACATGTCAGGCATCAAAAGTAAAAGGATGCCATAGAAGATTTTATCACTGTCATTAACCCTTTCCCAAACAAGACCTGGTTTTGACGTCCCTAATAGAAAAAGGCTTGGGAAAACATTGAAACAAAAGAAGAAACTGCTGATAAACAGCAGTTTCTCCTTTTGTCTGAATGTTTTCTGTGCCATATTTTACACAAATCCTAGCTTTAATAACATCCATTTTGTCATTTGTGGCAGTTTTTGAAGTGAATCATCCTGAAATGTTGTCGTTTGGGAAAGGGTTAACATTTGACTTGATTGGTGAATAGGTTGGATTGTTACATGTATAGAGAAAAAAGACACAAATGGCAATTTTGTCGAATTCAAGGGTACATAACTCAGGATTTCATATTCCAATAAAGCTTAGGATCACACTTAAGCAAGATTTCATATTCCTATAAAGCTTAAGATCACACTTAACCCTTTCCCAAACAAGACCTGGTTTTGACGTCCCTAATAGAAAAGGCTTGAGAAAACATTGAAACAAAAGAAGAAACTGCTGATAACCAGCAGTTTCTCCTTTTGTCTCAATATTTTCTATGCCATATTTTACACAAATCCTATCTTTAATAACTTCTATTTTGTCATTTATGGCAGTTTTTGAAGTGGATCACCCTAAAATTTTGTTGTTTGGGAAAGGGTTAAGCAAGATATTGACTACACAAAAAGATATAAAAGCTGTGACGTGATTGATCATTATTTGTGTTATAAAGAGGGTGAAAATAACGTCGAAAACGGCAATTTTGTCAAATTTCAGGGCACACAACTCTTGATCTTAGATTCTGACTTTACAGACATACAAGAACTGATTGTCAGTAAGATTCTATGATTTTCTTTTGTTAATTGGTAAATGTTTATCGTTGTAAGAGTATTTGAAGGACACATTACTTATGATGTAAAATTCTGATCAAGCTGGAAATTACACCCATGCAAGATCTTATGGTCACCAACATTCTGTCGAAGTTTTGTTTTATTGGCCAATATTTGTAGTCACTTAAGTGAAAACAAAATCTAAACGGCCAATTTTGACAGTCCAGGGCAGACAACTCCAGACTCTCTTCTTCAATCAAAATTCTTTGAGGGAATCTGAGAGAGGGTCAATTAAGGATCATTCCTGTGAAGTTTGGTTAAACTCCATCCAGTGGTTTTTCAGAAGAAGAATTTTAAAGTAAAAAAATTACGGTCGGACGCACTGACGCATGCCAGACACACCGCCATGACAATGGTAACATCCCAATTGGTCTACTCCCATTTCGTCTGCTGTTTTTTACTGCCTTGAGTCCAAATTCGCCTGCTGTCCCAACTCGTCTACTTTCATGTCAAATCATCAATAAACAACATTATTTTTGTTTTAAGAAAAGGAATTAGGTCAATATATTCACAAATGAAATAAAAATGCAAACAATTTAATAAAATATCATATTGATTTACAAAGTGTAGAAAAGTAGACGAAATGTGAATGATGTCCAAAATAGTAGACGAATTTGGTGTAGACGAATTGGGTGTAGACCAAATGGGATTAAACCATGACAATATATCCCGCTGGCCTGAAGGCCAGTGGAACTAAAATGATACAGTTGATTACGTCATAATATTCGAATATTTTCTTATTGATTATCAAGAAGACAGAGCTACGGATAGTAGGGCCTAACATTGCATGAAACATTAACATTCTTTGTCAAATCCTGGTGTATTGAAGAAGTTGTTGTAGTTTATGCCTGTCTAGGAATTGGAATTTTAATTAATATACTGAGAGGCAAAAGAAAGTATACACTTTTTGTTTGTCAATATCTCGCTTATTTTCCATCATAGTGACTAAATTTTTTGTACATTTCATTACTACTTATAGACCAATAATACAGTGTTAATAAATTTCAACTAAAATTGCTTGCCTATCCATACTGTTGCCACATGCCGATTTTGCAAACTTTGCACGTGCGACTTAGTGGATCATCAAATATTGCTGTTAATCCGTTTTTAATTTCTTCATTCTTTATCACAACAAATCACAACGTTAAATTTTCTCTAACATTAAAACACAATTCTCACTGTCTGGTTGATTTTGATCAATATGTCTCTGTTTGCAATAAGACCCATTTTTCTATGACGCAGCATGATGCGACAGAAACGTGACACTCTATACACTTAGTCAGGTAGCTAGGAACATTCTGCGCAAATTTTGTCACAGTCTGACAATAAATTTAGAAAAAGTTATGTCAGATAACTTGTTTGTATCAAGCCCCCTTTTGCCGTGACGCATCGTAATATGGAAAAGTAATTACAATGTACGCATGTTCCTAAGTGACAAGGTACTTTCTGTGAAAATTTTATCCAAATCCGTCCATAAATGTAAGGGTTGTGTCAACGTGAATGCTTGCATTAATTTATTGATTTAATCCCCTTTTTCGATGACGCTGTTTGATATGAAACACATTTGCAACAGGAAAAGGACAGATAGACCGATATGCGGACAAGGTTACATCAATAAGCGACCACATTCGGCGAGGTTTAATAGTCCTTCATAATCTATTAATCGTTTTCTCAGAAAACACGGGAGAACCAGGGTGTATACTTATTTTTGCCTCTCAGTATATATAAAATGGGTAATTCTTTTTTCGTTCGGATCGATTTTGTGTATTTCTGAGAAGAGATCACGTTTTGATAAATATTAGTCTAAACACATTCTGATACCTTTGTGGCCATTTTGGTTCTCAGAATGCAGGTATAGATTTGTATAGAATCTTAAAGGGAAATATTAGATTTTTTGTTTAGTGCTTATTTCAAAATAGGGGGGTGGGGGTGGGGGTGGGTAAACTTCAAAATAGGTTTACGCGATATAATTAACTAATTGAACATCTGAAATATTTTAAACTATTTCGCTCGGAAATAGTGAAATGTGGTTGATAATTATATCGTCGGCGTTATTGCAAAAAACCTCGTAACTCCAACTTGTTTATAGCTTGAGTTACGCAGTTTAGCATGTATACGTCGGTCTCTTTCTTTCAACCGTATCACGAATAACCATTCTTGTGAAATAATGTTCAATCCCATTCTTCATTTAATTATTTCCTGTACACACAATTAGTTTAGGCCACCGATGTTTTTGGAAGGAAAATAGCGCGTCGAACTAGAATCATAACACCATTTTTCATATTACCGTATTGTTGAAAAAGAGTCTTTCTTTTTGTTCACATCAGTTGTTCTTATTGAATATTTAGTCTAATTCTGTAGTCACTGGTCACACAAAATAAAATGTTTCAAAATACAAAACCTTAGTTGATATATCGGCTTTGACACCATATTCATTCCATCGTTCACCATCTGTAACTGTTGTATTCCTTCCAATAAACTGATAATTTAACAACAAACAAAAACAAAACAAAGTCTTAAACGGGTGTGTCGATTAAATTATTCCGCCCGTCAGTACTTACACACCACTCAAGGGCGGATCCAGGATTTTTTTCCAGGGGGATCCAAGCCCAAGATTTTTTTCCAGGGGGGGGGGGGGGGTCCAAGCCCAAATTATGGCTTAAAATGTAATAAATATGTAACGTTACACTAAATTCAAATAGTAAAAATTTAATTTTCGGTCAATGCCAGGGGGGGGGGGGGGGTCCGGACCCCCAACCCCCCCCCCCCCCCTTCTAGATCCGCTCATGCCACTTCGTGTAATTTCGCCTCCATCTTCGACGTTTTTCGGAATTTGACGAGGGTGTAAGGATTTGAAAATTTCGGAAAGCTTCGTCACTTTCCAATTGTACGAAATGGTTTGAATCCAAAGTTGTATGGAATGTACACAGATGGATGTCTCTAGCAATATTGACATCCATTGTACTTTTGATGTAATGAAATATTTCCCAGAACAGCAAACTTGTAAGGTGGTCTGCAACTATGGTCAAATTAAGGAAAATAAGAATCACTCCACTTTGAAGGGATTACTGTATCATAATACAGTCGACACTCGTTATCTCGACATCGGATAAGTCGAATTTTCGCTTGAGTCGAAGTTAAAATCTGGTCCCGTCCTAATCTATTGACATAATTCTTTAAAAACAAAATGATTTCAAACTGAATATAGCCATTGAAATACAGTAAGAAAAGGATAGAAATTTCTCTCCTTTTCCTACTATATTTCAATAATATTCGTACTTGATAAGCTTCAAAAAGGGATGAGTCGAACTCCGGATATGTCGAGGTATTTTGACGACCTCTCCGACTTCGACACAACGAGTGTCGACTGTAAGTAACATGTAAGTTGTCGTCTGAGGCAGCTTTTACGAATCGCCAGACGACAAAATATCTACTTGTCAAAATTGAGTTTGAGTTTATTGGGGTTTTACGCCGTTTTCAACTACCAGGGTCATATCGCGGCGGCTGGAGCACCTACCCATGGATTCCTGTTGTTTCTCAAACCAGTACTACCACAACACCCTTACCGAGCCTCCAGCTGCTCGCCCACTTAGGTTAACGATTTCAAACCCATTGGTGGGTGACAATTTTGTCAGAAAGGGTATTAGCCGCGGCCGGGTATCGAACCCGGGACCTCTCGAATGAGGGTCAGATGCGCTACCAACTGCGCTAAGGCCGCGGCCCTGTCAAAATTGAAAGAACTTGTTCACGATTACATGTATGTCAGGTTGTGGAACTTTGTTGTGTTCAGTACTTTTTGATACGCTGTTGAAAATGAAATGCTTGATAAATGAAATGCTTGATTCAATGTTTCCTTATGCCATACTTCACAGGGGACGGCAAAATTGTAAGTTTCAGATATAAATTAAGGTATGCCAACCCATCATTAGCACTTAAAGAGCCAGAGGCGAAATTTGAAAAGTGCCAGTAATTCATAAACTGTGTTTCCGTTCAAAATACAAACATAATAAGCATTTTGAACGGTTTAGAATTTTGAATTAATGCAGACTTATGGAAAAAGTTGACAAAAATGTTCAAAGTTACTTCCCTTGAATATGAATATAAAATAGAATAATTATTTTCTTCTTGAAGTAGGATCTTGAAATCAGCCACTGTGAATCAACTTATGTGAAGTGTATTTACAAGTGTGTGTAATTTGATGCATTTCGTATGGCTAGAAAGTGTTTTCATTATTTAATGAACGTCCCTCGTAGGCCTGTACGTATCACCTTAAAATGTTCCCGGTTTTTATTGATACCTGTTTTACAAAAACTCAATGTTGGCTATCTAGTTTTGGTATAAATACACAAATTTTAATTAATATAGCAAGAGGAGTCATAGTAGAAACTTTTGATGCCAATACTGTTGGTACCAACATGCGCAAAAAATTCTTAAAAATTAATTTAGTCAGAAATTGTCGGAAAAATAGCCGAGAAATTTTCTAAACATTATTCTATCAATTGTTTTCGTATGTTCCCGTCTTTGTCAACCTATGAAATTCATAGGAAAGTTGGCCATATATGTTCCCTGTTTGTATGCAAAATTTGGTGAAAATTTGAAACCAGTAACATTGTCATATAATGAGAATAGTGAACAACGGCATCTTAAGATGCTCAAGAATTTCAATGGTACCTGTCTAGCAAAAGCCCAATTTTGCTTACCTAGTTTTGAAATCAGTCCCACATTTTAAATCAGAATAGCAAGAGGAGTCACTGTAAAACATTTTGGTACCAATATTGTTGATATCAACATGAACAAAAAATTCTTAGAAATTTATTTAGTCAGAAATTGTCGAAAAAATAGCCGAGAAATTTTCAAAACCTAAAATTCTATCAAATCTTTTTGTATGTTCCCGTCTTTGTCAACCTATTAAATTGATATGAAAGTTGGCCATATATGTTCCCTGTTTGTATGCAAAATTTGGTGAAAATTTGAAACCGGTAACATTGTCAAATAATGAGAATTGTGAACAACGGCACCTTAAGATGCTCCCGGATTTCAATGGTACCTGTCTAACAAAAGCCCAATTTTGCTTACCTAGTTTTGATATCAGTCCCAAATTTAAAATCAGAATAGCAAGTGGAGTCACTGTAGAACATTTTGGTACCAACATTGTTGATACCAAAATGAACAAAAAAATTCTCAGAATTTATCTATTCAGAAAAAGAGCCGAGAAATTTTCAAAACCTAAAATTCTATCATTTTTTGGTATGTTCCCGTCTTTGTCAACCTATGAAATCAATAAAAATAATTGCCATATATTTCCCCTGTTTTTAAGCAAAATTTGGTGAAAATTTGAAACTGGTAACATTGTCAAATAATGAGAATTGTGAACAATGGCACCTAAAAGATGCTCCCGGATTTCAATAGTACCCGTCTAGCAAAAGCCCAATTTTGCTTACCTAGTTTTGATATCAGTCCCAAATTTTAAATCAAAATAGCAAGAGGGGTCATTGAACAACATTTTGGTACCAACAATGTTGATGCCAACATGCAAAACAAATCTCAGAAATTTATTTGGTCAGGAATTGTCAGAAAACAGCCGAGAAATGTTAAAAACCTTCAATTCAAATAATTTTACTTGTATGTTACCGTCTTTGTCAACTTGATAAAAAGATTAGCCATATATGTCTCTTTGTCGTATTTGAAAAAAATTGAAACAGGTAACATTGTCAAATAATGAGAATTATGAACAACGGCACCTTAAAATGCTCCCGGATTTTAATGGTACCCATCTAGCAAAAGCTCAGTATTGCCTACATAGTATTGATATCAGTCCCCAATTTTAAATCAGAATAGCAAGAGGAGTTATCGTACAACATTTTGTATCAATATTGTTGATACAAACATGCGAAAATGATGCATGTTCTTCTCAAATCTGAGATTATCTTAAAGTTTTAATATGTCAACAAAGCAGTGGCTAGTTCATCATTACAATAGAAATATTAGCAATTTTGCATTGAAGGGCACAATAAATGTACAATAAAAACTGCTTTTGTGTTCATTTTATTATCTTGAGCAGTGTAGTAAAGAAAAAAAATGTTTGTATTTTTAATAACTGGGCAAAAATGCTCTTATAAGGGTCCAGCACTATAACCGGAAGAAGAAGAAAGTAGTCTAAGTGCTGATAAGCCACACAGGAAAGTTAAAAAGGGTGACACGATAGATTAAATATGTAACATTATTTCATTTCCTTTATTTTTCATCCCCACATTTTATAATTTACTCCGCTGTTAGGGATTTTTTCTTCCGTTATATTATTGGTGGGTGGGGTACAACAATGTGCCCATTATTCTTTAAAATCATGTTTTTGTGTGAAAAAAAAGCTAAAATTAATGCCATGTATTAGTTGGTTATGTCAAATAAAGACATAACAAAGCATAATGAGCTATTTAATAATGTATATGAAAATAATTAAGTAAAATCTTAGATTTTACATTCTTAGAAATCTGGACCCTTTACACTTAAATTCAAAAACAACACTGTTACCGGTTTTATTTTTTCTTCATATTTCACCATAAGCATGTGCATATATAAGGACAATTTTAATGTAAATTTTATAGGTTGACAAAAACCGGAACTAGGTGAAATTAAGACCCGAATTTGGTCGAAATATTTAAAAACTAAAAAATTGGGCGATGAGGTCATAGAAAATCTTTTAGAAAATCGTTTTTTTGTTGAGTAATATGTACTATTCTGGTTTATACACGATGAGAAATTATTAGCCATTATTTTTGGGGACAATTTGGCTCGAATACAACAAAGCTGGGGATGTATGGCATCTTTAAGTTAGGATACCCCCCCCCCCCCCCCCCATTTTTAAGCAACAATCTTAAAATTCTTAGAAAATTATTTTCTAGAATAGATTTTTAAAAAATATTTCGGGAATAACGCCGTAATAAAGAATACTAACTTCAAAACCAAATTTCATGAAATTCCGAGCGTGGGCACAACCCTATGGGAATTTCTGATAGGGTGAGACCCCCCCTTTCATATTTTATAAGGGAATGCTGATAATTACCAGTTTCTTTCTTTTCTAGCAAAGTTCTTAAGCCCATGTCCGGTGGGGGCCAACAAATGGAATCGATGTTTTGGACACTTCCAATTTCTAACATAATGACACTTTTTGACGCCCTGTAAGATAAAGACATCGGAAAACATTGCGAAAAACGAAGGAATTGCTTGTGAGAACCATTATTTTAAATTTTAAATTATCCGATAGGTATAAAATGTTCAATTTTATTCACGTATAACTGTCGTCTGCAACTTCTTCAAAGTGGAGCACTCTGATTTTTTTGTCATATAGTTATAAATCAATTACTATTAATTCATTATAAGACACATTGTTAAATCAGTCATTAATTTCGCATTAATGCTAATGGATATATTTGGTTACAAATGAGTTGTGCAATAAACGCCTTTTCAATCGACAATGTCTAGTTTGATCCAATTTTAAAACGTATGCAGGCGGCAAAATAATGATAAACGAAAGCTTTAAAATGACTTAGCCGAGAAGAAAATATTGAGGAAAAGGGAGAATATGTTGGCCATACGCATTTTCCTGTATGTTTCCCAAAGCTCTCTGATTCATAAACATAAGGGTGATATAACCAGGTATTGTTGAGGAAAAGGTTAACCCTTTCCCAAACGACACAATTTTTGCGTTGTCTGATCCAATTTGAACACTGCCTCTGATGACTAAGTAGCTATTATTGCTTGTATATTGTAACATAGAAAACATTGAGGCAAAAGGAGAAAATGCTGATTATCAGCATTTTCTTCTTTTGCATCGATGTTTTCCCAGGCCTATTCTGTTAGGGACGACAAAGACAGGTCTTGTTTTGGAAAGGGTTAAAAGGGGAATCATTTCCATAATGTGCAGCTACATGCTTTTTTTTACATAAGACTTAATTAATGATTCAGCGCTTTTACAAACAACGCAGCTTTTAACTGCTTATGCTGAAAGTATGTCACAGATTTAAAAAAAAAATATATGAAAGGATAGAAACGAGGTTTGTATATTTCTCATTGTATCCGCAATTTCTTCTTTTGCCTCGATGTTTCCCAAGTCAATTCTAAAAGGGATGTCAGAACCAGGTCTTAAAAGGAAAAGGTTAAACTGTAGCAGTTTAGGCTTGTCGAAAGCCCGTAAATACCCGATGTGTGCCGAATAAGGACATAAGGTAGTGAACCCATTATCAACCGGCCAAATTTTATACTAGTCCAAATTCAAAAATATTGCAGACGACATCTACAAGTGAATTAAATTTTGCTTTTTTGGTCCTTTGGGGATAGAAAAATTTGTGGAAAATGAAGCAATTACTTGTCACAAGCAATTTAATCGTTTTCCGAAATGTTTTCCCATGCCTTTCTTTTGTTCGGGCGTCAAAAGGTGTCATTGCGCTGGAATGGGTTAACATTTCATAATGCAACCATTGTCAGGCTACAGGAGGTAGCGATCATCAATTATCTTAACCCTTTCCCAAACGGCAAAATAATAGGATGGTCCACTTCAAAAACTGCAACAAATGACAAAATGGATGTTAGTAAAGATAGGATTTCTGTACAAAATAGCGACAGAAAATATTGAGGCAAAAGGAGAAACTGCTGTTATCAGCAGTTTCTTCTTTTGTCTCAATGTTTTCCCAAGCCATTTCTATTAGGGACGTCAAACCAGGTCTTGTTTGGGAAATGGTTAAGTCTAACTTTTTTATAATCTGAGAATTTTAACCCTAACAAGACCCAGTTTTGACGCCCAATATGATAAGCCTTCGGAAAACAAATGAGAAAATATACTAGGCCAAACTTCCAACGCACCACTAACTTTTTAGAATATTTTCGTTCATTCTATAGATAGGAATTTGATTTGCACCATAAGATATTTCAGGCAAGTTAGAGTAAACACCACAGCATTTGCATGAAATTTGTCACCGTTGACCTAACCGGAGATAAAACCAAACAGTCAAATCACTCAAATTGACCTGCACGTGCAACACGGGGTTATCCCCGGAAACGACTATGTCATTACAAGTTGTGACAAGCCTGACCTTTATTTTAACACAAACAGTACGTGGAAAAGCTTTGTAAAAGATGCAATTATTGACGCCAGAAAGGAGGGGGCGGCTACTTGCAACCGGAGTGCAGAGTGCCTATACGAGGTATAGGCCGTAAAATTAACTGTGCTCCATCAACCGTATTGAGACTAATAAAGAAATTTCGGCAAACAGGCGAGGAAAAATTCTTTAAAGGGTATGTTTCACAGATAGGAAAATTAACATGGAAGTCTACCCACGCTTGGAATTTAATGAAATTTTGCGTAAAGTAAGTTCATTAGGTAACGGTTCATATTCATGAAATGTTTGGAATCAAACATTCCATATATTCAATTTTCTAAGAATTTTAAGTTTTTCCCGGGGAAAATAACGTACCCTCAATAAAAGAGTGTACACACGTTCTGGTTTTCGTGCCCTAATTTATACTAAAAATATTGTCCAGTAGTCCCTGATTATGTATGATACAAAAATACATATAATTCTATGCAAAGAATTATTTTATATCAGATGATGTTAGGGACCAATGCAAAAAATCATAGTTTTTAGACAATTTAAGCAAATTCTGTTATAAAATTTACCCAGTTCCAGTTTTTGTCAAGATAACAAAATCATGTAAAAGTTGTCCAGAAATATACTGATGATTATCATGAATTATAAAGAAAAAATAAAGCCGGTAACATGTTGCTTTTGGAATTTCCATCTGAACGGTATGTATTTCCAAGAATGGACAAAGTCAAGATTATTTTTCAAAAATGTCTTTTACAATTTTTTGTTTACATTTTTTGGTAATTTCATTTTACGCAAGGGCAAATCAAGGTGTAAAATATGTTTTCGGCCTTTTGCAGTCGTCTGTTCTTGTGTCTGTCTGTCTCTTGACATTGTCTTGAAAACGTCTTTTCTCCCAATCTAATATGTATATCTTTATTAAACTTGGTAGAAATTATCATTGGGTAAAGGCGGCACAACCCCGCTTTTTAGAAATTCTTTTTGTCAGAAAAATTGTGGTTGTTGTGGCGGCATAAAAGGGGCAATATGTTATATTATAAAAAAAAAAACAATCTTTTTTTTTAAAGACAATAAATGGCCACGAGATTTCAAATTTAGTTTATAAGTTTGCTATGGGGAGTACTAAAATGTTGGTTAAAATATTTTTGCCTAGAGTCACATTTTGTCTTGCCTCAAGCGTACCCTTTTTAACATAAAAGAGGAAATTCTATATTAAAAATCTCTTCAAAACATTCTAGTCAGCCATGATTCATGAAAGCTAACAACAAGGGTTCTTTATGGATCTTTGAAAACGTGACAAATCAAATCAGAAAAAGTATCTAATTCTCTGATTGTATATGTTTATCATGCAAAAGTGAATTTGTTGCTGCCATGCACCAGAATTAGATAATCAAGCACCCAAGTGACTTTTAAGGACTATTGGTGAGTAAACCCCCTTTTAACCATAAGGTATCATAGAAATGTGTATAAATTGTGTATCAATACATGTTAAGCTATGCATAGAAAAATAATTTTCAGAAATAATTGCACCCTGTTGTACCCCAATAGGGAAACGTTTTGAAATAAACAAGGACAATTTCAACTGTGAAATTCAAAAGAAGACAATGCTGTATTTGCACCCAAAGCATCCTTCTATATCTCGCAAGTGTATTAGTGCCTGTTAGAGCTAAAACATAACTTTACTTTAAACTTGAAAAGGCAACATTGGATGCTATACCGTACATGTTCTAGAAGCCTTTTACATTTTATAACATAAGACTTGAACTTTTTTGCATGTCGTAGTATCACTAATGATGGTGCATAGGCAATATGATCAAATAGTAAAGAAAAATGGCAATATGTACACGTATGCCTATTTTCGCTTCCATATATGTGATTTTGCAAACAAAATGATATTTATATTTAATCAAAATATTTTTCAAAGGCTGTTTCGAACATGAATATTGCGTTATGGTCGCACTGTATGCTACAGTTGATTTTACTAATTACAAAAATGTTTTAGGAGCAAAATCTAATTTTGACTGACTACAAGTTTTGGACCAAAATATCACCTCCGTCAATAATATGTACCAAATGACACTGTTACCGGTTTCGGATTTCCATGTAATTTAGGTCAAAGTAAGAAGAAACGTGTAGAATATTTTTTTGATAATATGGCATCATGACAAAGACTCAATCATACTTAAATTTGGAAATCAATTTTGCTCTGTTCGCTAATTTCACAGAAAAATGTGCATTTTTAACGATTATTTCAATAATAATAATAACAATAATAATAATAATAATAATAATAATAATAATAATAATAATAATAATAATAATAATAATAATAATAATAATAATAATAATAATAATAATAATAATAATAATAATAATAATAATAATAATAATAATAATACTAATACTAATAATAATAATAATAATAATAATAATAATAATAATAATAATAATAATAATAATAATAATAATAATACTAATACTACTACTACTACTACTACTACTACTACTAATAATAATAATAATAATAATAATAATAATAATAATAATAATAATAAAAGAAAACCAAATACAAAAATCCCCTCGAATACTTTTCTGGTATGAATGTTATGCCTAGGGTTTCTCGGAGCAAAGCCACTTGAAAGTTCTAGAAAATACATAAAACTAAAGTTAGGGACACATGATAATGGTGGCATATTTCATGTCAATTTGGGAATTAGTCAAGGTTGCTTTTCTGTTTCTAGTTTTGATTATCTAAGCTACAAATTATAGTTTTATAGCTTGTATACGGTCCTTTATCACTATGCACAGTTTAAAGAAAATTCGTGCGTGGGCAATTTAGAAACACCCCCTTTCTGTTCTGAAAAATCTGTGATGGTATGGGATGACATTACCCCTGGTGGAAAAGTTTGACTTGTCGTTATTCCAGTCCAGGTAACCGTCACGCTAAGCAATACAGAGAATTTATGCCCAGAAACGTAGTGGTAAGATAAGTGGACATTGAGGTAACGTCATGCTACAAGGCAGCGCCTGGTCACAAGTAGCCCGAGACAATTTACAATTTCTCAATGATTGGCTTGATGAGAAGGCATTGCATAACTGTAGTGAAATCAGCAGGAGACACATGTTAAAATGTGAAATTCACTTTGCCGACACCCACGTTTTAACGTGGTCTTGAACGGTAAGTATAGTTTTTTTTAAAGCTTATTCTTAATTGTATGGCGCGCGAAAAGGGTCTATAGTCACGATAACGCTAGACCTATAATTAAAATAGGGGTAGACCGCTAAATATAGCGGTCTACCGTCATATTTTTAGCGGTTCATCGATAAAAATATAGATCTACCCATGAAATAAGGGTAGACCGCTATTTCAATTAACGGTCTACCGCTAAATTATTACGGTGTACCGCTAAATTATGGGTAGACCGCTAATTTTTTTTTACCCTTCTGCTCGAAATGTCATTAGCCAATCAAATGGCCCGTTACATCAGTCTTTTAAGTAGTCCCCTCCTTTAATAAGCTATATCAATAACTATATAGTACAAGCTCTGTGATTGGCTATCGAAAAAAATGGATGTCTACCGATAAAAATGTAGGTCTACCGTTAATTTAGCGGTATACCGTTAATCGAAATAGCGGTCTACCCTTATTTTATGGGTAGACCTATATTTCAATCGGTTTACCGCTTAAAGAAATTACGGTAGACCGCTATTTTTTAGCGGTCTACCCCTATTTTATTTATTTGTCTAGCGCTATATTGACTTTAGACCCTATTCGCGGGCCATATAATTTCGTATTTTGTTATCAATTGGTGCGGTTGTTGTTACACGAAATTACATACGATTTAATTGCATATAAAACGAAATAGAATTGTTTAAAATAAGTGTTGCGTCGTAAGATTGGCCTAGTATATTAAAGAATTGAGTTTATTGGGGTTTTACGCCGTTTTCAACTACCAGGGTCATATCGCGGCGGCTGGAGCACCTACCCATGGATTCCTGTTGTTTCTCAAACCAGTACTACCACAACACCCTTACCGAGCCTCCAGCTGCTCGCCCACTTAGGTTAACGATTTCAAACCCATTGGTGGGTGACAATTTTGTCAGAAAGGGTATTAGCCGCGGCCGGGTATCGAACCCGGGACCTCTCGAATGAGGGTCAGATGCGCTACCAACTGCGCTAAGGCCGCGGCCAGTATATTAAAGAAGAAAATGTTGATAACTAGCGTTTTTTCATCTTGCTTTTAACGTTTTCGTGTACGTAAACGCCCGATCACACGCCTGTCGCAGCACGAAAACAATACCACCCGAATAAAATTGGATATTTTAGACGTAATATGGAAGCGGATTTGCGTGTAACCGAGCTTTAACTCATTCCCCGACGGCAAAAATTCAGTCATGTCCAAATTCAAAATTGTTGCTGACGACAAATTCAGGTAAATGAAGACTTGCAGCGACATAACTTGTGTCGGACTTTTCTTTTGTTTTGAATGGAACAGCGCTCTGATGTAGGCTTAATAGTGACATCCAAATATCAACGAGCGAATTTTCATCAGAGAAGACTCGGATTAACTTCCGGTGGCAAACAATGGGTTTATGGGAAATTAACATTGTATTAGATTTATAGGGAATCGAAATTGTTTTAAACTGCATCGTTTATCAATGCGAGAATCGGAAGATAAATGACGGAAGTAAAGA
Organism: Fragum sueziense; assembly: GCA_963680895.1. Lineage (NCBI taxonomy): Eukaryota > Metazoa > Mollusca > Bivalvia > Cardiida > Cardiidae > Fragum > Fragum sueziense. The sequence goes on from OY804594.1 coordinate 47,508,471, forward strand.
GAATCTTCACTTTTTCCGATTTCCACAAGATCAACGCAAGTGCAGAGCAAGAATAAAGACAGTGAACAGGGGTGAATTTAGCATTTTGCTTCTAAGGACGACTTCCGGTCGGTGTTGTGTGTGTGTGTGTGTGGGGGGGGGTCTTAGTGGAAATAAGCTAATCATTTTGTCTTCTGCAACTCCTTTCAAAGGAAAAGCCAATTTTTTTTTGTTTTGGGAAAGGGTTAAATGATTGACCCTGGTTTCAAATCTAGTACCAACACTCATATACCCCTTCTTGTCTTCGAAAACATTGTAACTATTGATTAAAACAAGGTGTAGTTACGAGGTTTTTGAAGAAAAGTGACGATAGTATACACGTATATTGTCGCAGCTTGGCGATAATTACATTTGTCACGTTTTCTGAATTTGAAAAAAGGCCTTAAATATGTTTTTACCTATTGTAAAAGGAGAGGTGAAACAAACCTGACCCAGATGAAAAAGTACATGTAGTTTCAGCCGACAAAATGTGTGTGACTGAAAACAGAAGTCTTATGCAATTGTAAAAAATGGAGAGAAAATGAGAAATGGTGTTCTCTCTGTCAAAGATATACCAAACGAGGCGTAGTACCATTTTGATAAAAAATAATACATTTAAGACCAAACCGAAAACAGCGGTTATGCAAAAGACTCAACCAATGTATCCGTAAACAAATAACGTGATGATGGTACATGTATATATAATAAAGTGACTGTGTATAAAACGTAATTTCCTGATATGGTTCTGTTTTTCATTTTCATTAAATTTCACGTCTAGCACCTTACTGAAAACATAAGCAAAACATGTTTATTTTTTTCTATTTAAAATAAATACCTCATTTCCTTGGTCTACCTCAAAATTTGACAGACTTAGGCTGACTTTGATGGGGACTATAGCTAAAGCCATCATTGGGAACCAGCGATCTTCTGTCTATCAGATGACATGTCAGGGTATCTCTAGCTATTAGCTACATGCAGAGATACTCCACCTGGTCATTTATCGGGAGAAATCTGACAATTTTCTGAAATTATTGGGTCACGTGATTTTCCGTAATAAATTCGTTGGACGTGCTTGCTTCGAGGATTGTGCGTCATGTGGTTTTATTCACTGTAGAATTCAACACGGTTTATAATCACGTGATGCAATAATTACTGAATATCTTCAATAACTTTGTTAATACGGAACCGATTTGAATTCGGTTTGAAGCAGAGAATGTGGACAGACGTCACGCATTAGATGGACGTGGTTAAATTTTGAAAAATCAACTGATAAACCAAAATTTTGGTTTATCTTTATGTTCTGTATTTTACACAAATCGTGTAGGCTATCTATCTATGCTAACTATGTCGTCTGTAGCAGCTGTCATACCTAAGACTACCCAAAAGTTTCTCCCTTTGTGAAAGGCTTAAACCCAGGAAAATGAAAGGTTGAGGGACGGGACCTATATCACATCAAGGTTTCACTTCCTTTAAGAAAACCATTTCAAAAGTTCAAACAAAGTAAAGTCATCTTTAAATGTGTGGTCGGATCAATACCATTTAAATTGACGTCGTTAAATGTAACAGCTTGACTACAAAACAACATCTTCAAATCATCATCTTTATTCACAAAACTGATATCTTAAAAATGCCTCTTGCAAATAAAAATAAAATCATACTCTCACTCATAAGGTTTCGATCCCCGGTTGCGTCAAATATCCTTTATGACAAAGTTGTCGCCGATCAATGGTTTGGTAATCGTTAAGCTATGTTGGCGAGCAGCTGGGGATATAGTCAAGATTCTGTGGTAGTACTGGTACGAGAAAAGACAGGAATCGATGACCAGATGCTCCAGCTCCATGCGAGATTACTATAGCAGTTGAAAGAGGTGTTAACCTCTCGAACAAACATGCACTATCAATAAACTAAAATGAAGAAAACACATGCATGTTGTTTTCTAAAATGAAACTGATTTTCATTACATTCATGGAAATCCATGTGAACTGTAAACCCCGGCAAGTGCTGCATCCATTCTGAAATTTGACAAAAGTCATTTGTCTTTCATCAATAGATGTGAATCATCTAGGCTATGTGAGAGAGCAGCTAGAGGCTCGCTTTGGATATGGTGGTAGTACTGGTGCGAGAAATACTAGGAATCCACGGTCAGGTGCGATATGGCCATAGCAGTTGAAAACGGCGTTACATCACAATAAATCAAATTATTATTTTTTTAAAAATAAAACTGGCAACATTGTCTAACAAGAAATTTCTTCATTGTCCACAAAGTTTTTACCAACAATTTAAGGTAGAAGACCCATAATGAATAACACCACTTTCTAGCCATACGAAATGCATCATATTACACACACTTGTAAATACACTTCACATAAGTTGATTCACCGTGCCAGTTTTCAAGATTTTGGAACATTTGTCAAATATTTCCACAAGTATGCATGAATTCAAAATTCTAAACCGTACAAAATGCTTATGTTTATATTTGGAATGGAAATGTAACACAATAATTTAGGAATTACTGGCATTTTTCAAATTTCGCCACTGGCTCTTTGGTGCTAATTATGGGTCTTTTGCCTTAAAAAGAAAAAAAAAAACTTGAAATTATCCTCTGCATATTTTTCAATAAGGGACTGTCGAAAATGTCGTCGTTGTTATTATGGATCGATTCAACCTCTACGGCCGTTCAAATTGCTGCATCCATATAGTCCACGAAGGTACCAACGTTTCACAATAAGGACTTACAGAAATACGAGTTGTTTTGATACCCTCGCTAATTTAATGCTGTATGGAATACCATTACGTTAGTGGGGGTCAAAACCTCGTAACTACAGCTTGAATAAGCTGGAGTTACGAGGTTTTGACTCCCCACCGACGATAATCATGTTTGTGAAAACGGCCACTAATCACATACTTGCACAAAGTCGCTGCAAATGAAAAGCAATGACATCTGAAATGTCTCAGCTAGCGCCACAGATGATAAGAGGGAACGACAGATTTCCAAAATGCAATGTGTATTTTATTGTTCGGCATAAGCTATGTTGTGGATACTCATTCGAATCGTCTCGTCGTAGGATTTAGATTCGAAGTGAGCCAGGATCTACAGTGTGTCCCCCAAAAAACGGAACCCTATTTCAAAGTCAAATATTTTAAAGCGAAAGCATAGAAACTAATTTTTGAATTTGCAGTACTAAAGATACATTATTGTTGCATATGCGTTCTAAATTTCACTTCAAAATATGTATTGGTTCAAAAGTTATATGAAATTTAATAAAGCCCCCCCCCCCCAAGTGACTTAGCCTACTACGGGCCTGCTGTGTATGTTGTCATTGGGCAGAAATTATTAATTTAAGATAAATGGAGAAATTCTGCTTATAAGTATGTCTGACTGTTTCACACATTTGTCATTGTTAGGCCTATTATCATTTTTAATGCATGTATGAAAAATGCTATCTAGAGTGGAAGCAGAATTTGAGGTAAAATATTTATTTGTAATATCAGTGTTTTTATTTCGTTTTTGTTTGGAATCAGAAAATGACCATGCTTTTGCTAGCTTGTTTAATACGCTGCGTTTAATGAGTGAAAATCGTTTTATTTCACACTGTTCAATATGTGAAAGCATAAATATTACCAGTCTACTAAATGTAATAGATCCAGTCTAATTTCAGGGGCAGCCACTCTGCTCTAAAGAGTCTAACGGCAATTTTTGCAAAAAAAAATCAAAACAAAATTTAATCTACAGCAGATTTAAGCGTAAGTATCAACACAGAAGTACCATTTTCGAATCATTGAAAAGTGGTTTTATGTATTTCCATGTAATTACTTCCTTTTTTTGACATTTCACTGATCATAAGCAAGCGGTCATTTCGTACCATAACACTTTCGTTCCATTAGTGGGAATAGCCCCTGTCTTACTTCTGTATTCTTTTTCTCTGGGGTTCTTTTTATTGATTGAGGAGAGGTATGAATAAATTAATTGGTAAGAATAATCCTTACTTCCTTAGACTCCTTTTTTTGCGACAAACTCTCGTATAGGGAGCTACATGGTCCCTGGACAACTCTTGTTCCTCAATATTTTAGAAAAACACCCCACAAAACAAAAAAAGCTCTTGAACATGGTCTTAACCTTACAGGTCTGTTTTGGTTTCTATTTTCAGAGTTCGGAGAACTTTGTGATGTTTGAGACACAAAAATGGGTGGTATTAAATTGTGTTTACAGTCAGGGGCTGAGAATCTCATGAAACAGTCGACCATTGGCATTTACATCAAATCTCAAAGCCTCTGTGATGAATCTGTTTTGAACTTTTGACCCCAAATTGGCTATCATTTCTAACATGGGCAGATAGGGGATCAGTTTACTCCAGAAAATGAAGATCAACATCATTTGAATTTTTTAAGTGTCAGAGAAGCGTTCAAAAACTTGTTAAACACTTCTGGAAAATGTGATTCCAGTTGTTCGGACCAGCATTAGGTACAAGAAAAAGGAGGTTCAGTGAAAACTGACTTCGGTGTTGAGGGAGTCGTAACTGTAGTCAATTCAGTTCTAGAACGTGGTCAATGGAAAATCGGTAGAATCATGCAGTCTTATCGGAGAATCAACATGTATATCAACAACAAAATCCTGAAGGTGCCAGGTACTGACCTGTGTCTACTAGTAAACAATTTGGTGTAAATGTGAAAGCGAAACGTGTGATAAGACCCCAACGATAATGCCCTAATAGTGTTTTTAGTGAATGGACGATTATAATGCCCTATAGAATATTGTTTTTGTTCAGTATTAATGATATATTATAGTGTAAGAAAAATCTACAGTGCAAATAGTCCATCGAAAATTCCATCAAGAAAAGGCACATCTACAAGCTAATCAACAAACGCTTCCTGGACAACAGGCTGAGAAATCATTTCTACACGTAAAAAGACAGAAAATTCACAGAATGGACATTACATTCAGCACCGACAATCACAAAACATCATCTTTAAAGACTTGATGAATCAACAAAGTATTTGAAATTGATTTAAAAAATGTTTATTGAGAATCTAATATTAATAGAATACACGTGGAATATGATTGTATTTATAATTGATTGTGTTTTACAGGGCAGTCATTGCATAGGAGCATTGGGTTGTTTTGAAATTTATATCTATACGCCCATTCTCAATAAAACGAAACATTCGATGTTCCATTGATTGTTCTCTAAATGTCAAGATATATCTTGACATATTTGTCATAAAAAGCAGCACACCGATTAGATGCGTCATGCCAAATTCCAATTTTCGTCAAATCTGTTTAAATTTCATCATTTTGTGACCATTTTGATGCCAAAATGTAACATACGTTACTGTGGCCATTCAAAATATTCAGTTTCAAATTCGTACCCAGACAATTAACTACTTTTAAACACAGCTATAATGCATCTTTACCAAAGATTGACATTTCTGGCATCTAGAAATTCCCTTTCAATTTTGTTCCATTCTATTCGATGTCGCCAAATTCTGAAAAAAATATTTTCCCTTTAATCAGATGTTGTTTCTTACCTAAAAATCAATAAGGAAAATGATGTAAACCACTTTTTATGCATTAAATTAGTGTAGTATATGATTATTATCAAGTTAGTAAATTAAGCTTTCAATCCACATATCTAACATTTAAGAAAATAAAGCGATATTCACTGGATCTGATTTTGCCGTATCAAACTGAAACAAACGTTACCATGCTTTTTTCCATAGATGCTGGAGATTATGTAGCCTCAGAAGGTTCCTGTGTTTCACTATAAAGTCTATTTCAATTTAAAATGGAAATCACCCTTTGTGTTGAACAAGGCATCACTATGGACGTGTTCCAAAATTGAATGAAACGTACGTGATGAAACGTACGTGACCTCTTAAAATATAGTTTATCTCGTAGACGACAGTGATATAGTCATACATGCAAAATCCCATTTCCTATAACTCTGGTGATGTCATGTGCTATCTACTTCAACGCGAAACGAAGTTTTAGTGGCATCAAAGGTCAAATTTTGTGAATGAAAATATAAACATCAATCAAGCTTCGTGTGTATGAAGGAATCTGGTTCTTGTAAGATGGTTTACGATATTTCGTTCATGTACTGTGTATCATTAAAGTAAGGGGTGGTTAATTGTTGTTCTTAAAACAAATTACACTTACCAAGTATATGTTATATTATATTGAAGCTTCATATCACATGGAAACGTACGTTACAATATGTAACGTATGTTTCGCATAGGGAAATATTCGATTAAGCCAACTATGATTTTTTATTTTTCATTTATACAAGAAAACGATTTTTAAATAACTTTTTGAATATTAATTAAAAACTATGAACAAATTCGTCATATCCATAATTGTTGTTTTAAAAGAATCGAAACGAAATATATACTGTCCTGAAATCTAATTTTATGAAACCCATTTAACGCAAGTTTTAACATTTCTGCAAGACTCTCTGTTTACATGGACATTGATGATTTAAAAATACTTACATATTATAACTGTATATGAAGCAGTTTTTAACTTCGGTAAATGTTTATATGAAAATGAAAACGCTTTCATTAAGCTTACCGTTGAAAAAGTGTCTCTGGCCGAAATATACGATTTTTTCAAAGTAAATAAAGTGAAAGGAAAATGCATAGAAACCAATGCCAATGAAATAAATACCATTTTCAAATTCATTATTTGACACTGGAGTTTACATTACTGCTATATATGAGGACGGGAACAAGTTCAGTTGACAAATGTTGGAGATAGATAATGACACTGAGGGGGTTGACAGTACATAATATTACTTTAATGCAGAAAATGAAGTTTCGTTTCAGTGTTGAAATAAACAGTACCGTGCGGCGAAAAAATATAAAATATCATTTAGGTCCTGTATCATTTGTAAAGTGTACCCATGCAACATCCGAGGAACCTAGAAGTGGATATTCAAACGTTAGAAGGGTAATGTAGGCCAGATAGAAGAGTTATTTCAAATATTTGAAACATACGTTACCTCGTTACCTTGTTTTCCTTTGTTCTTATTCAAATTCAAACGATGCAAAGCTGTCAAAATAGTAATATATTGTCCATTCCATAACAAGGATTAGGCTATACTTGATATATCTTCGACAGTTCACATAGATGGCCAATATGCTAAGCATTTTCTTTAAAATGAACTTTATCCAATTTTAATATAGAATACATTTCATCAGCGCACGTACTCGAACATATATATTTTTTCGTCCGGAAATATTAGATTATGTAATACAAAAATACTTTTGATGGAAAAATGTTCACATTTAAGTCTTGGATGTAAAACAAAATGATAACCAACTATCTAAAAATGTGTTCGAAACGTACGTTACCACATGATGCATGTACTTTACAACAACTATATCTATACGTTTGATAAAAATCACAGTGAAGATGCGTTTATTTATTTACGGGATAGTTTATATTAGTGTTAAACTTGTAGTTTTTAACTTGATTATGAGAAAAGATGCTGAAATCATATTTAGAAAATAAGTGAAAGATACTTTTGACTAAATTTTCCAGTTCTCAAAAACATGTTCATATTCAACTTGTGTTTATTACAAATTAAAGGCAAATTTCTTTTAAATATTTTGGAGTTTTTTTATTTCTACGATGATTTTCCTAAATAGAAAATGGGCCCTCACATTTGTAGACTTGGAACATGGTTAAAAAAATTATGAGAAAGATATTACTATCGAAAGAAACATACGTTACCTTTGAAAACCGGTACCCTCATTAAATAATGTTTTTTTCTGAAGTGATATTGATAATGTTCGCAGTATTTTGGGAACTCATTCAGCTTGGGTTTTCATTTGAATCAAATAGCATATTGATTGTAATTGAAGTTGTCACTTTTTCGATTTTTCCTTCCCCTGGATGTTCCATTTTATTGAGAATGGGCGTATAAAGAAAGGCTCTATTTTCACATTTATTCTGATTAATACAACATGAAGAATATGTTGTCAGGTTGTTATTGTAGGGAAAGAAATGTGAGCAATGTTATTACAGAGAAAATACATGTATTTAGGGGAAATGAGAAATTGCTGATAATCAGCAATTTCTTCTTTTCTCTCAATGTTTTCCCAATTTTATTCACACTTGAGACATCAAAACCAGTTCTTGTTTGGGAAAGGGTTAAATTGTATGCCTTTGAACCTGACAACATTGTGCTACAGTTACATTTATAGCCTCTTCCGGTTTAAAACAATGAAGCGCAGTCAAAAATAAATTGCAAATCAATGAAACATAGACTTATTTCGTTACTTCAACCGCGTCCAATCGAACATCACACTTGTTTGCATGAAGATTGCAAGAAATATAAACAAACCAGTTTACAGCTACTTTGCAGCAACAGTTTGCAACAACTTTGCAGCAACAGTTTGCCAGAACATTGCGGCAACAGTTTGCTGTAACTTTGCGGCAAATAGTTTGCAAGAAAACTAATTTGCATACGAAAAACGAAGTGGCGGCAAATTTGCGGCAAATAGTTTGCAGGAAGTTTGCGAAAAGAATTTGGACCAGTTTGCGGCAACTTTGCAGCAACAGTTCTCGACAACTTCGCATCAACTGTTTGCGGCAACTTCGCGGCAAATAGTTTGCAAGAAAGCTAATTTGCATACGAAAAACGAAGTGGCCGCGAATTCGCGGCAAATATTTGCAGCAAATTCGCCGCAAACTTGCAGCTAATTTGCCGCAACTGTTTGCGGCAGGGCTTTTATTTTGGTAAGGGTCATGTCTTGGATGGGTCAAGTTTCCGCAGCCGAGCCAAATAAACTTGACCCATCCAAGACATGAAACATCTATTCCATTTATCCTGTTAAGATTTTAATACGATGTAGAATTACAGAAACATATTCATAATCCTTTGAAATCAATCAATTTATTATTTTCACCGGCAATGTCACCTTTTCAAAATGTTTGAATGCGCAAATGTTTAGTGAGCATCAGAAAGTAATCCGCGTGGAAAATATCCTTTTCCATCAACATTTAGTAATTTTACGGAGGTTAAAAAACAATTTTAAGTTATAGATCTATTTAGATTTTCATATATGATAACCATTAAGTGTAAACTCAAATAGCAAAGACCTAGAAGTGACTCGAGCCGACGACTGTGTCTTGTCATGGCCGTTTCTTTGTGTGCGGATTGGAATTGGATGGGTCTTTTTCGGATTGAACAAAACCAGATAAAATTCAAACTCGAAAAGGTTAAACTGTACAACAAGAACATGATGCGCATACCACAAATCATTGAGTTCATTATTCGTCCGAACTTTAAATTCCTCTTTCCTGGATTTAGCTGTAAAATCTAACGTTCTGTATTTTCTCCGATATCGTTTATTTTAAGACCCTCTCCAACGACGCAAACGTGTGTTGTGCGTGGCAATTAAGGCATTTTTAAAATAACTAAAGCCTGGAGAATAAAAACAGGTACTAAAGTTGTCTTGAAATACGATAACAAACCACAGATCTCTGACCTCCTCCTGCAAAACCAAATCCTTCCTTGTTTTTCCTGCACTATCTTGTTGTAAACAAACATCGCTTCGATTCCCAGAAACCACGGTGTGTATTACGTGATCCAAACTTTAAACTACTAAGATTTAGGTCAACAATCCAGGTGCAGATTCTGTTAGTGGGGCATTTAGTTCATTTTTCAGACAAGGGAAAGAAAAAGTGTCATTTGTGCTATCTGTTTCTCTCTTTCTGTAGACCAATTGCCTCGGATTACGAGCGAACTTAATTTGGCGTTTTTTGTAAGTTTGGGCCCAGAATAATTATATTGATTGAATACGCAGAATTATTTGATTGTGATGATTTTTGCTACTCAAAATAGGCGACTTTGCGAACAATATGTGTAAGTTTTGTTATGAAAACAGGGATTTCGAGATCGACGCTAACCTTCGGATAAGATTAAAAGTAGTTTCGGTAGTTTCGGCAGACCACGTGATCATGTAGCATAATAAAGCATGTCACGTGATATGGGGTAAGATAAAGCTAAGTTTATCATACCCCCTGTTATTGGGCAGAATATTAAGCTAGTGACAGGATAAAATACTCTCCCATCTGAACCCGGATAGCTCAGTCGTAACGCAGGAGTCTGTCAATCCAGGGGTTGCAAGTTCTAACCCCGACTCGGCCAATATTCTTTCTGGCATTTGACAGAAGACGTTTGTCTCTCGCGAAATGGATTTAGCACATCTATTCCAGAGAGTAGTTGGATGTTAGGATAAGATGTTGTTGTAGTACCGGTGAAATAAATGCAAGGAATCCACGGTTAAGTACACCAGCCGCCTAGATATGACCGTAGCATTTGAAAGACGCTTTATACCCTGCATAGCCAATCCATACTTTTCCAAAGGAGTTGTAGCAGACAAATAGGATCGATGCCAATGGTAAAATGCACATAAATGTATATAATACAATCATGTAGTTGTGATTTCCTTTTATAAAAAAAAGATTTAATTGATCTTGAGCATTTTTTCTTTTCTCTCAACGTTTCCAACATCAAATCTACTAGTGACGCCAACAGGTACTCTTCCGGATCATTAAAGAGCGCTACGGTTCCAATAGTTTATAATTATGATTATAATATTTTTGAAACATATCATTATATACTTAGCGCCACTTTTAACGAAAACTTACATTTTTCCTCATAAGTAGATAAATAATGCAGTATATTTTATGAAATTCAGCAATTATGCATTTATACCGTTTACATGTTTTATGTAAATCATCAAAGTCGATTGATCAAAACAACGTTCTACCAAGACTCAAATATGAAAAGTTACTAAACCCTAGATGATTGCAGAATTTGAAAACATCAAAGCAGCGTCACCAAATCATGCTCCTATCTCGAACCCCTGATTCATAAGATTTGATAACATGCTTTCACGCATGAAGCAATACTAGAATTCAGGTGCACCTATTTTGTTATGCTAGTGTCACACTGTGTCGAAGATGACAGAAGATAGAAACACGATGTTCGAATTTTCCAAGTTGGGGGGTGATCGTGAATCCATCGGGTCCTTCGTAATGGCCATCCTAAGCCATCGTATGACCGTCGGCTGAATTTATCAGACTTCGGCAGTACCTTCGGGAACGCCGACAAAATCTTTGGCATGCCAAAAAAATTGCCGAAGGTCAACACGAAGGTGCATTTTCGTGTTGGATTCATATGTCCATCTTATCCTTCGTAATGCCATCGTGTAGACATCTTTTCAAATCGGGTAACCTTCGCATAATCATCGCCACCATAAGTCATTTTTTGTCTAAAGAGGGCAATACGAAGCAATCGCGAACCTTCCCGATTGCCTCCCGATTGCCTTAGGAAGGCAACACGAATTCGGTAAGCCATCTCAATGCCACCGTATTTGAAGGTAGAAACACCGAATGAGCATTTAATTAACCGATGTCAAACTATGACGATTTCACTTTACATTATCTAAGTATCACAAACAAGAATATTACAATTTTTAAACCCAGATTTTTCAGTAAGCTATCCCTCTCGGACATTATACTTGGAATTACCCATACAGATAGGATTATCGATGTTTTTAGATTTTTTGGCTAGATTTCTACCGAAATAAGTAACGAAACTTTCATAATTGTTTTAGTTTGTTGATGACACTTGTTAACTTCATAGAATTGTTCTTACATTACATGTAAGTAGAATCTTATTAGTTTCGTCATACTTAGGCACCTGAAGCCCTCAATGCGTAGCCTGGGTCCAGTCGTCAATATACAATTTGGTCAATAAGATAACGCATAAAAAATCAATACCCGTAAGATATCGCGGCACCCGGTTTTTGATCGTGTAGATATTTGGACCGGAGAAAGTAAAAGGGAAAAATGATCAGTCTGGAACCCGGTCTACTCAATGCTCATCTTGAAACTTGGAGAATTATTTCTAAAAGAATAAGTCTCCAAATCATTGATTTTGGAGTTTCTTGTGCTACCAATAGCCCAAACCAAATTCGAGCAAAAGAAATTTGATATGTGATGCTCGTGTAATTTTCCCGCTTTCGTCCTCTCCTGTAACACCATTAATGATAGGCTACTGTTTTTTACTCATGGTTTTAAGTAATGTCAGTCCAATATCTAACATTTTGGAACATAAAACATAAAGCCGATGGAGTTCTTCTACTCTCCAACGCCGAGGTCTATTGATTAACCATCAAATATGATCTCTGCCGTTTTTGGTACACCAACAGCCTATTTGGTCGTCATAATCTAATTATAGCACATCATTTGAATTATCGAATTATCTTGCATGATCATTACGTATACATTACGTCGCTTCTATTTTTAGCTGAAGCCGGTAACATTTGAATTATCGAATCAAACTCATTCAGTTTTATCTTGTTTGATTACGAATACATTACGTCGCTTCTATTTTTGGCTGAAGCCGGTAATTTGAAGCGTCAACCAATGAAAACTTGTATCAAAAATTTCAATTGTTTATCAGTTTATTGTCAACGATTGGATACCGAAATCCCGCCAAGGCCCCGAGATTAGACGTGAAATGACCCCGCGAGAACAGAGCTCATGCTATCGAAATGGAATGAAGAGATAATGAGCTCTGTTCTTAAGAGAGTAGAGTTCTTCCAGATTCGCCTGATACAAGACTACCAGGTGTGTTATGAACGAGATTGCACAGTATAAATACTTCTTGCGTAGTAAAGGTCACTTTCGTGTCGAATGAAATCAGTAATACAATAATAGGTCTTTCAGGTGTGTTTTTATTCATGTTTCAATTACATTTACACAATTTAATGTAGGCTTACCCAGTAATATTATAATATTTGAATCCCGATGGTCGAACCTAAAACAAGTAATACCAACGTAAAGTGTCCCCATCTTTATTTTAATTTCGATACGTAAATACATGACTTATGTGCTAATCAACTGATATTCCTATAGATATTGGATATTCAAATACAAGAGTGTCCTTAACATTTTCGCGATCTATAGTATCGTGTCAAATGATTAAAACAAAACAAAAAAAATCGACGAAAATACATTTATAGCGCAACAATTCCAAGAATGGGGAAGGGTTTTTCTTGACACCCGGGCGTCAGCGCAATAATTTGATTTGTAGTAAGTTTTTGTGATCTTTGTTTCAACTGATATTGCTCTGAATCTTGGCTTTGTGAAGCTTTGTGAAACACATGCTTCTGTTACCATAACATCAATCTCGGCAAAGATTCATTACTCTTACATGTTTGCCCTTTCGGAATTCTTGGTAAAGTTTTTACGTGCAACTTCCATATATCTGTGATAACTTTTCTATAACAGTTATTGCTTTCAAACTTTGCAAGTTATTTTGAGACCATTATAGTAGCCTCTATGCAAAGATCCGTTACTCTGAAATTTAATTTATTGGAATTTTTATCCTTTTCTGACTTAGAATTCTTGGTTTGGTTTTTACATGAAATGTTCATAAATCTGTGACATATTTTTTCTGCTATATAGCTATTGCTATCAAACTTTGCACATGCTTCTGAGGCCATAATATCAGCATACAGACAAAGGTGCATTACCCTGACATTCAAAGTGACATTTCAGAATTTTTGGTCATAAATTTTACTTTTATTTTTATCTGAAAGAACATATTTCCTTATGAAAATTCTGAAAATTTCAAGCCAAAATATTGTGCCGTTTACGAGAAATTTATATTTTTGTGTTAAAATTGAACAAATTGTTGTGGCCAACAGTACGGATTTATATGCAATTTATCGATTATGTCTCAACTTTAAACGCGTGTTTCTCGCTTATTGGCAACAACTTAAAAAAAACTAATAGTATTTATACTCATTAGAATAACCAATCTTGGCATCTAGACATACTTTAAAAAATTGAAATTGGAATGAAATGTCCTTTTAATTTAGTGTATTCCATGTATTTTCGGACTTTGAATGTTTCACTGCAATCATGTATCACTTAAAAGTCGCGCTCTTATTTTGTTTTATTATACTTGTATTTGATAATAATATTTTTGCTTAAAGGGTAAAAACGGTGTTTTTAAAGATCTTAAAAATCTTACACATTTGCTATCTGAAAGCAATTTGGTGCTGCTGATAAGAAAAGGAAATTAGCGTGTTTACCAAAGACCTTTATAGAGACCTGACAGGATGGATGTGCAATAAATATCGTTAACATAACCACACCAACATAATATACTAATCCTATATTTGGATGATACATATTTTGATTTTGTCGCATTTTAAGACAGTTTAAATATTTGATGGTATGTATATAAAAAATCAATCAAATTTTAGATACGCCCCCTGGATGATCAAGAGTTGCCTTCGTGAGCTCTCCTGAATGCATCGTACTGTGAACACGAATTCCACACGACGTCGCGTAGCCATCGTGAAGCTGGTTCGGGAGCCATCGCATGACCATCTTTTGGCACCGTGTTTGCTTCGTATTTCGAATGAATTTTTACAAAGTTCGGGACCATCTTCAAGCGAAATTACAAATTCCATATTCGTGTTGCCACCGGATGTCAACTTCGGCACAGTGTGACACTAGCATTAAAAATAATGTTTAGCACGTGTCAGCATTGCACGAAATAATCAAATGTGTTACAAGAGATTAGTTTATTGCCTTTTGCTCCAAGAAATTTTAAATAACTTGAACAGGCACTTAATAGGGACGAGTCAGGAACTATCTCGCAAAGATTCGTGATATTATGATTTGTTAACGAGAAGGGGGTGTTCTTGTCTCATCTAGGTCCATGGCGGACACACGGAGTGTTAGCTGAATGTCATAAACTTTATTGCTGTTACACGAATAACATGAATTTACATAATCAGCTCTTACGGCTTTATTGCGACGTTTTGTTTTCTTGTCATATTATATGAACTGCAAATCTAATAAATTATACTCAATAGCATAATTGTTTCGTTATGAAAATTACGGATACTTAGCCAATATGAATAAATAGAATTTGTTGAAAATTTGATGACAAATGGTTAATTTTAGAATTTTGAGTTTATTGGGGTTTTACGCCGTTTTCAACTACCAGGGTCATATCGCGGCGGCTGGAGCACCTACCCATGTATTCCTGTTGTTTCTCAAACCAGTACTACCACAACACCCTTACCGAGCCCCCAGCTGCTCGCCCACTTAGGTTAACGATTTCAAGCCCATTGGTGGGAGACAATTTTGTCAGAAAGGGTATTAGCCGCGGACGGGTATCGAACCCGGGACCTCTCGAATGAGGGTCAGATGCGCTACCAACTGCGCTAAGGCCGCGGCCTTAGAATTTTGAAGTTAGGCCTATATTTCCAAAAAGGTAAGTGTTGCGTTAAAAGTATCATTAAGTGTATGTGCACATGACTCGTTGTCTGAGTGTTATTCTCCAGGAAGGCAATTGTCTATAGATGCAATATTATACACAGACCATATCTTTATGACTAACCATTTTATCTTCTGGCGAAGCTTTTGAATACGTCCATCCTTAAATTTTGCGGTTAATGTTTATCGTCGCTTTTCAACGAAAACCTTGTAACTGCAGCTTGTTTAAGTGCATGCCAATCTGGAATCTTGCTTGAATGAAATGCTTTATTTGCCATTTTCAGATCTCCACATTTTTTCGTTGCTATATATTTTTTTTTTAAAAAATCTTGACATACTGAGCCTTGAACTTTTGATTGACTATTGATTTCCGAGCTGGCAAAATCACGCGCCCGGCCTTTTACCTGGCCACGTGTTACTTTTGAACCGGGATCTAGTAAAAGGGGTCATTATGGCATTGTACCCTTCTGTCGAACTAGACTATTCTGTGGCTGTTTTATGTCTGATCATGGCCTATACTGATATTTAATGACTGCTTAATACATAGACGCAGTTATAAGGGAACAAAATGGATCCAGATTAGACTGCGCGTACGCGCAGGCTAATCTGGATCCATTTTGGTCTCAAATGCAACAAGGGCCCTTTTTCCAGATCATGCCCCATTTTATTTTTTCCTCATTTTCTCTATTTAACAGGCTTTCTGCGTTGCATTTTTTTCACTCTTTACAAACATTTTGTTTTGTGCTGTTCTCAACAACGCAAGATACCGACATGAACTTCAGCGTGCTGCTGTTTTGTTTCGTGGTAAGAAAACGCACATTTTTCTTTTACATTTTTTGTTTTAAATAATTTTAATGTTTTCTTGGTACTAGTGGTTTTTAAGGATAAAAGTGTATTTTTTATTCATAATTTCTTTACTTACATGCATTGTTAATGTCTACGATCATTTGTAGGAAACCGAGCTTCGACAGTAAGTTAAAAAACTTGGTACAAGCGGCTTTTCTTTTGGCCCTAAATAATGAAATGCATCACACATCTATGCAAAAACTACTCCATGAAATATCTAGCTCGGGTTCTCTTAAATTTTAACATCCTTTCATTTCTCATTTCTCGTCGAAAATTTGATTTTCTTGTTTGTACACATGAAATATACAGTAAAGTTATATTCTTCTTTTTTGTACTTTTTTTTTCTTTTTTTAATTTTTTATTTATTATGTTTTTGTTTTTTTTTTTTCAAATTGTGATGCATGTCCTTCGAAAAGGATTTCCTTTCCTTGGTCCTTTTCCAAACGACCCAATTTTTGACCAGTTCCATTTGGCTGGAGTTTCAGATTACAGATTAATGAATATTAATAACAGAAAATGTGCATCTCTATTGCATGGAAAAAGTTTAGGCAAAAGAGGAAATTCTGATGATGAGCGATTTCTTCTTTTGCCTCAATGTTTTCGGAAACAGTTTCTTGTAGAGGCGTTGAAAGGCGTCACCGTTTGAGAATGGCTTAGGTTGACCCGGTTTTGACGTCCCAAACGGGGAATGTTGGGAAAACATTGGGACAAAAAGAAGAAAGTTCGAGGATCCATAAAATTTGCCGTCTTGTAAAGGATTAGACTTATTTTCTAAAAATACTGTAATTTGTAAAAGAGCTTAATTTATTCTCCAAAAATGATAAATAATTATTAATACGACAATTTTTCAGCTTTTCCTGAACAAAGCATCGTTTGACTTTCAGAACAGAAAGGGTTTGGCGAACTAAATATTGAGGCAAATGAAGAAAATGCTGATAACCAGCATTTTCTCCTTTCGCATAAATATTTCCTGTGTCACATTGTGCATAAATTATATATTCAAGATCATCCATTTTGTCGTCTGCAGCACATTTTAATTTGAACCACCCTAAAAAATTTGCCCTTTTGTGGAAAGGTTAAATAGTTGAACTGTTAATAAAGTTTGTAGGGTGAGAATTCTAGAATTCAGTTTCATATTGCCTCTTTTTCAAAAGACAAAGGATTCTCAGGCTGGTCCAAATTCAAAGGTGTTGCAGACGACAAGATAATTATTTAAGGGATAATGTTCCAGATTCTTTAGACGAGTATATTTTAACTTTACACCGGTCAATGTTTAATGTACGTTCATTTTTGTAAACGTCATTTTTGGCATAGAGAATGGTCAAAATAGTTTTAATTCATTATTGTTGGACACATGCATGTTCAAAGACTTTGAACACGTACATGTGCCCACCAAAAATCAATTTAAAATTATCTGGACTAGTGCCTATGCCGAAAAGAGCGTATACAAAAATGTCCGTACGATAAACATTGACCGGTGAATAGTTAAAAATATACTCATCTAAAGATTCTGGAGCATTGTCCCTTAAGACAAAATTAAACTTAACTGATCTACCTCGATAAATGTTTGAAGAAAAATGAAAATATTTTTGAGGGACAATGTTCAAGATTCTTTATACGATCACCTATCTGGTGATCAACATCATTTCATTTCCTCTCCATTTGTCAAAGTTTAATTTACAACGACAGTAAAACCTAGATCTTTGAAAAGTGATATCTGCATTTAAAAAAAATAAAAACTGAGAAAAGAAAGAAGCTTTGAATATGTTTTAAGGGACATCCCATTCTAATTTCATTTGTTAAAATTTGTTTTGAATCATAAATTGGTTATCATATTGCATTAAAAATGCTATAAGTTTTTTTTAACTGTTGCTAATAAGCCCATTGATAACACCACATGTATGCGCATGCCTATCTGGTTGATTAACCCTTTTCGAAACAAGACCTGGTTTTGACGTCCCAAATAGATATGGCTTTGGAAAACATTGAGACAAAAGAAAATACTGCTGATGACCAGCAGTTTCTTCTTTTGCCTCAATATTTTCTTCGCTTTATTTTACACACATTTTATCTTTATCAACATCTCTTTTGTCATCAGCCGTCATCAGCTTTCAATTTGGATCAACCTAAACTTTTGCCGTTTGGGAAAAAGTTAACGATATCAGATCAGTGGTTGGAGACAATTTTGTCAGAAAGAATATATTCCGCGAAAGGGGATTGAACCTGGTACGGTGGTACCTCTCTCTCGAGAGAGAGTACGATGATCTACCAACTGCCCTATGACTTATATGGGTACATTATGGTCTCAAAGGTTCAACCCTTTTTCAAATAAACCTGGTTTTGACGCCCCTAACAGAATTAGCTTTGGAAAACATTAATGCAAAATAAGAGAATGTTGGTATTCAGCAGGTTTTTTTTTCCTCTTGCTCCAATATTTCTTGCAATACATAATACACTCGTAACTCTCACAAAAAGAGGTGATGACTTTTGTGAATGCAACATTTCACTTATTGTTCATCGGCCACTATGTTGTGGGTGCCCATTAGAATCGTCTCTTCGAAACGATTTAAATGAGTACCCACATCATAGGATTTGGATTTGGAGTAAAAATACATTATCACTTCAAATCTGTCGCTCTGTCAGTTATCGTTGTGACAATTTTTTACCGTTTCCCTAACGACTAAATTTTAGAATGTAAAAATTTAATAGCTATTGCATATGCAAAGATAGGTGTTTGTAAAGATATGATTTGTGTGCAATATAACATAAAAATATTGCCGCAAAATGAGAATATGATAAGTATCAGCATTGAGCAGTTACTTCTGTTGTCTAAATATGAGCAAATTCTTTTCTGATAGAGACTTCAAAATCAGGTAGTCTACTACATGTATTTGGGAAAGGGTTGCAAACAGTGCAGAACACGAATATTCCTTTACCAATTGCGGTAAATTTTGTGCTAAAATAGACTGTTATTTTTTTTGATAAAGCGATGGTGCTTTTATAAAATCTCGTAACTACTGCTTGAATCAAGCCGCACTTACGAGATATCATCACAACGCCTACGAAATACAATTGTTTGTCCAACATTACGGTCACGATTTACTTGACAAATACGTTCCCAATTCGACAAAAGACGTTTTGTTTCTCTTCGACGAATCGATAAAAATATCTACGTGAAATTAACAGCTGGTGGCTCTGATTGGTGCTGTATTTTGTATTGGTGCGAGAAAAGCTGGGATCGATTTGATTTATCGGGGTTTAACGCTATGGTCATATCGCAGCGGCTGGAGCACATAACCATGGATTCTTGTTGTTTTTCATACCAGTAGGGTGGTCACACTTTTTCCCCAAAGTATTCCAGCCCCTACAAAATATATACCAGCTTACAGAGAATATTGAGAGAAACACAAAACTGGTTGAATTGTGAAAATCGGACATTGCGTTATGGAATAATGCTTATTCAGATTTTTATAAATGGGAGATAATTCTGCCGAACCACGTTATTGCTTATTTTTCAAATAACTTCAACACATTATATATCATCTTCAAGGTCTGAATGAGAGGAACTCAAAACTGCTTACGTTTTTAAAATCGGACATTCAATAAAATAGTTACACCCCTTTGAATTTTTACAAAGGATGAAATTATTCTACCAAACAATTTAGTTTTTCAATTTCTACTCAACAACAATTATATAAATATATGTTACATTATTTCAACCCTTCCCCGAACAAGACATGATTTTCACAATCATATATGAAAAGGTTTTGGAAAACATTGAGACAAAAAGAGAACATGCCGATAACCAACATTTCCTCCCTTTGCGTAAATATTTTCTGCGCTTCGTTGTGCGCATATCATTTCCGTGTCATTGCCTCCGATAAAAACAAGATTTTACGACATAAAAAATAGGAATTTCAAACAAAAAAAAATAATTCAAACTTTAAAGCGATCGATTATTAACATTATATATCTGGTTCGTGAAGAAATAGGCTTTCAAAACATTGACCAAAAAGAGCACCATACATTTGAACATGTCCATTTTGCAACCTCTAAATTCAATATAATTTTGGCTGCCTCACCCTTTCCCGAACAAGACCTGGTTAGACCTGGTTTTGACGTCCTGAACGGATTTTATTGAATATGAAAAGATTGAGGCGAAAGAATCTTATTTTCTTTTACACTTATTCTGTCGCCTGTCACAGCTTTCGAGTTGGATGATCAAAAAGTTTTACTGTTTGGGAAAGGGTTAAATGGATGTTTAGGAAGCCCATGAGAAACGCCGATTTTGTAAATCCCTTTGGACTGAGCACGAAGTGCTCAAGATGAGCTATTGTGGTCACTTACCGTCCGTCCGTCCGTCTGTTCGCCCATAATTCCTTGAAACACCTCCTACTCCTTAACCATTGGGCCGATTTTGACAAAACTTTACAGGAATGTTCCTTGGATGACCATATTTAAAGAATATTCGCGATTTTTTGATTCGACAAAAAATATGGGCGTGGCAGGGTAAGGCTTATCGAACTTTGAGAAATCATGATATCATTCTTAACAAATCAACCATTCGGCCAATTTCAACCAAACTTTGCAAGAATGTTCTTTGAGTCACTGTCGTCAACATTTATGAATAAATTTAGGATGAATGGAGTTTAGACAGAAATTATCGATAAATCACGGGGAATTGAAAAACACTTCCCATGGTTAAAGCCTTTGCGCTTGAATGCGCTAAGCTAAAAGCACAAGATGTTTTATTATTTGAATAGATAGGATGTTGAAGAACATATATAGGCTTTTCTAGGCTTTTCTGCCGCATAGTTCTTGCCATTTGAAGCCGAGTAAAATGACCTATTTTGAATACCTAATCATCGACTCATAATTCATCGGTTTATCGTATTAACATACACAGATGAATAGATCTATTTTCCCTCTTTAATTTGATATAAGATTTATGAAACTCCGTTGGGAAATGGCAGTGCCAAAGCAATTTTATCACACATACCCACGCGTCCTTCTAAGGTAACGACCGAGTTCAAACAAAGAAACGCAGAGTTGACCCACTTTTTCAAATAAAGATTTAACACGAAAAGAAGGTGTATAACGGTAAAAGTATTTTATCATAATAAAATATAACTATTTAGCTTTAAGTTTTTACACACTTTTTGGCAATTTAATGTGTTATTTAGGCTGAAAATGCCGTTTGTAAATTACTCGTTTTTACATAGAATCAGATAGAGACAGTATTTTCAACACGAGACTGTAACCACTCTAATACCAGTACTACCTCAACACCCTTATCGAGCCTCCAGCTGCTCCCCCACACAGGTTCACGATATCAAACCATTGAAGGGTGACATTTTTGTCAGAAAAAGTATTTGCCGCGGCCTGATATCGAACCCAGGACCTCTTGAATAAGAGGCAGATGCGCTACCAATTGCGCTAAGGCCGCGTCTGAAAGGATGGGAACCCTTGGTTGTGTGATGCAGCCACGCATCCTCGGATACCACGGGGTATGAGCAACGCTGCATGACCCCGGGATATCCGAGAATGGCACTTACGCTGAATTTAATTTGTTGACCATGCCAGTATCATATGACTTATTTTCTTACTTTTTTTCTCCATTTGATATTTGTTAAGATCTTTGTAAACCATTGTATATTTGTACTGTTGTATTGTTTGTTGGCTAAACACACAGTGTGTGTCTAAAGCCTTTTTGAAAGAAATGAAATGAAATTTTATGGAAAAATAATTACATTCAATTATTTTCAGATTTTTTTTTTTTAAACAGAAAAGGTAAAATATAATGTCATAAAGTATTTCAACCCTTTTCCAACCGTTAAAACATTTAAGTGTTCAAATTTGAAAACTTCTGCTGATAAAAAATATGTTCAAAGGGATAAGTCTTGTTTTAGGCACAATAC
The DNA here is from genome assembly GCA_963680895.1 of Fragum sueziense. Taxonomy (NCBI): domain Eukaryota; kingdom Metazoa; phylum Mollusca; class Bivalvia; order Cardiida; family Cardiidae; genus Fragum; species Fragum sueziense. Next base: position 47,530,569 of record OY804594.1, read on the forward strand.
GCAAATATTAAGGCAAAAGGAAAAATGCTGATTATCAACAGTTTCTTGTATCATCGTAGTGTTATCTTTCAAAAGCCTTCTTTTCATCAGACACGTCAAAACAAAGTATTGTTTGGGAAATTAATAAATAGGTTATACGATTTTATCCAGTTAACCGTAACTCACTAGTAATTTCGGACAAACAAATAGTATTTCGTTATTGTTGGTATAACATCTTTTAAAGTGACATTTCACGATTATTTTTACATAAATTCTACTTATACTCTATCTGAAAGAGCATGTTTTCTTATGAAAATTCTGAAAATTTCAAGCTAAAATATTGAACCGTTTACGAGAAATGTATATTTTTGTGCTAAAATTAAACAAATTGTTGTGGACAACAGTTCAGATTTATATAGAATTTGTCATTTCTGTCTCAACTTGGAAGGCGTATTTTTCGCTTTTAGATAACAACTTCAAAAAATGATAACGTTTCTACACATTAGAATAAACAATCTTTGCATCAAGACATACTTTTAAAAAATGAAATAAATGTGAAATGTCACTTTAACTACGGCTTGATTTAAGCCGTAGTTACGAGATGTTATAGCAGCACTGGCGGTTTATCAAAACTTAACGGTACACCATGTCTATTTTAAGCACAAAAATATTCCAATTTATGATTTGTTTTCTTTTCAGGCCCTCGTGGCGATGGTCGACGGAGGCAGGGATTGTCCATGTCCCACACGTAGGCTGGGTAAGTATATCGCCACTTTTTTCCGTAAAAAACTCGTAACTGCAGCTTAAAGCAACCTGCAGTTACATGAGTTTTGAAGATAAACGATTCTATTGACACTTGTATTTTCAAAGATCTTACAAATATATAATCATATACATACATTATATGTTCACAAAAATATATGGATGTAAATTCTTAAATAGAATTATAAAAGCAACTGTAATTCTTTCACAATAAATGTTTAAAGGACGTAGGCACGGTGGAGATTGTGCATGATGGGATTGATAACGAATATGGACAAATTTGCCTCGCTTCAGGTAAGAAATTGTGCAATATTTTTTTTTATTTATTTCTGCGTCAATTTTCAAGTGGTTTATTGCATGTACCCCGCATTACTGAGCTCTTTCCTCAGATATATGACTTGTTTGTAGAATCCTTGTAATTTGTCCAAAAAATGATCCTAACCGACCAGAAAAAACGACAAAAAATCCAGGTCCTTTTTCTAATCGGTTGGGATCGATTTTTGAGAAAAGTACAAGGAGTTTCCAGATAAGTCATACATCTGAGAAAAGGGCTCAGTGAGGCGGAGTACATGCAACAAACTGCATGAAAGTCGACTGAAAACAAACTTAAAACAAGCTGCAGTTACTAAGTTTTCGTTGAAAAGCATCAATATTTTTGCTTGGCAGGTTGTCCAGATGGCTGGTTGCGATGGGGAGGCAGCTGTTATTTGTATGGTGACGGACCATTAACCCACGATGCTGGAGAGGTATTACAATTTCAATTCTTTATTTGGCAAGTCGCCAATATAAATTGCCATTGGCCATTTACAATAATGAAAAAAAATATGGCGCAATGGTGCATATAATATAATGATTACAAAAAAAAAAACATTCAAAGTGTGAAAAGTATTTAGAAATTAAAAGATAAACTAATCAGAAAAAAATCGAGTATAGTTCTGTTTATTTAAAAAATTACGAAACAAACACGTTATTGTAAAGTCACAAACACGGTGGATAATCACATGATGCAACTATTTCTGAAAATCTTTAATAGTTTTTAATTGGACGTCCGAAAGGACGTACAATTCTTATAACCACTTTTGGACAGGCGAAATGGGTTTTCATTACCAAAAAACCCTTTCTCAGACTCAATTGCCAGTTGACCAAAATTCAAAATAGATTTTGCGACCATACAGGAAAACTGTCGTATCTTTTCCTACTTTCTATGTGTTCTCTAACAAATACTATAAGATTCATTGGCCGATTCAATTCATGCCACGTCTTAACCAACTTTACGATCTTTTTTCGATTTAATCATTTTCTTGTAGTTTTTTGACTTTCGTAATATTTATTGTGTAAAGGGTAAGATCTTTAGAAAGCGATACATACATACACTATGGTTATAATGTAAACAGACACCCTATATCATCAGCAGCAGCGATAGCTCAAACGGGAAAGGATTAACTTCGCAACCTTTTTTCAGTTTGAAATTTGGAACGCCGTTGGTTCAAAACCAGTTCGGATTATTTCTTCTGTAAAACGTTTGTTTTTCTTGATGTGTTTACTGAAAACACACATTTTAGAATGATTGCCCAATTTAATGCACGTATTGTGTATGATAGGTTCCTTTTCTTTGATCATTGTTGTTCAAGTCTTTGACATATTTAAAGGAACGGGGTTTCCACGAGACGTACTTTGGAACCAGGGTTTTGAAATTGATTATCGGGGAGTGAGTTCATTTCGCAACTCGGGTTCGACTCGATGACAAATCGGGGTTCCATCTGAACAGCCTCAGATGAGACACTAGTGAAATCCACCTATAGATACAGAAAAATAGTTGCTCTTACGAGTTTTTTTTTTCTCCAGCATCTGTATCACTGATATTCGACAGTATCATGACCTATTTACATACTGATCGATGATCATGACAACAATGATTATTACTAGTGTAAGACTAAGTGACAGCGATCTGTATTTATTTCGTTTAAGAGACCCGTTTACGTGAATTGAGCTAAGAAGATGAAGCAATGAGTCTGCAACAGATGGTACCTGGATGATCGTATGAATATGTTTACAGATAGGGACATTGCTATTCTCAAATTTTCGTTGATAATGATATGAAGATTTAAATTGCTTATTGTACTCCACTGCCATTTTCCCGACGGCACGTTCCCAATTTCTTCTTTTTATGCACATCTGTAGATGTAAGGATGCTGCGGTAGTACTTGTATGAGGAATCCATGGTTAGGTGCTCCAATTCATCTGGCATTTTGTTTCAGGAAAAGTATGTATTGAATTTGTTTTGTAACCACAACCAGGGAAAACTGCTACCGTGTTTTTTTTCTTTTTTTTACCTCTAAACAGGAATAAAAATCAAAGTGCTTGGAGCACTATATTTAGACGCCTCTCATTGATTGAGCGGAATTGTATGTAAATGATCGGCGTTTCATTACTTTATTTCGTTGAATTTGTGTTAAGATCGATTCTAAATCACTGCGGTCGTTTTTTCGCCAACGATGGTGGAGATAGAAGTCGAACAAGAGTGCCATTGTCACAATATACGCCGCCACTTAAAAAACGTGAGACAAAAAAAAAAAATGAAATTGACAAGGATTTATAAATATTCACACAAAAACCTGTAAAAAGTTGTGTTCACAAAAAGGTTTTTATAAATATCCAGTCAAAAACCTGGAAGGAATTGCGTTCACGAGACTGAAATATCATTAAGCCCTAGAGACTAAGATTGAAGGGGGCATAACTCAGGCAAAAATCAATGAACCATAAAATCCTTACTTCATGCACATCTACCAATTAAGGTAATAACATCCACCAAGTTTCATAAGGATCCAGTCAGAATCTTAGAAGAAGTTGTGTTGACAAGGCTGCAATTTCAATCAGCCCCAGAGACTAAGTTTTAAGGGGGCATAACTCTAGAAAAAATCAATGAACCATAAAATCCTTCCTTCATGCAAATCTACCAATTGAGGTGATTGACCAAGTGTCATTAATATCCAGCCATAAACGTAGGAGGACTTGCGTTGACAAGGCTGCAATTTCAATAAGCCCCACAGACTAAGTTTTAAGGGGGCATAACTCTGGCAAAAATCAATGAACCATAAAATTCTTCCTTCATGCACATCTACCAATTGAGGTGATAACATTGACCAAGTTTCATTAACATCTAGCCAGAAACTTAGGAAAGTTCTTAGAACAAGAAAAGTGGACGGACGTACGGATGGACGGACGGACGGATGGACGGACGGATGGACGGACAGACGGAGAAGATGACGCCAATATACGTCCGCCTCCGGCGGCGTATAAAAAAAGATAATTAAAAAGAACAATGTCTGAGTAGAATTCGAACCCAGGGCCTTCCGGATATAACATGTGTAAAGGGTACAAGGTGAGTGCTCTGCTAAGTGAGCTATCGCGGCTTTCATTTATATAGCGCGTTGGCTTACATTTTGAATAAATTGCTTTGTAGCGTACTTTATAAAATCAATGAAAAGTATAACTGACGACAATACTCATAGTAAACCGAAACAAGAAGACAAAAGTGCTAATCGCATGGCCTTAATTGAATTTGGTAATCAAATTAATAGTGATTATTCATAGCGACAAATCAGTTGTCTTGAAACGGCAATCAAATCAATTTGAAGCCTGAGAAGGGTTTTCTGGTATTAAAGCCGATTTCGTATGTCCGAAACCGATCTTATAGAATTAAACACAGAAGAATGAATAAAATATCTTTCGTTCATGTACAATCCCGCTCAATCAATCAGAGACGTCCAATTACAGTGCTCTCAGCACTTTGATGTTAATACGGGACCGATTTGAATTTGGTTTGATACGAACATCGCGCTTACCCAAAATAAAGCGATGTTTAATTTTGAACATATTAACTCTGCATTGACAGTTGGATTGCTACCACTATCAGTTGTCTGAATTGCTATGTGGTAAAGCTGCCGACTTGAATGCAAGAGTTTATGTGTTCGAATCCCACGCCGGTTCTGTCTTTTTGTCCCCCTATTTTTTACGTTTTTTCATGACAAATTATTCTAGAAATTGCAAAGACATAATAAAAACACAATTACCAATTATGTTTTATTGCGACTGAGATTTTTAGAATCGTTTAGTTAGAAAAATGTAAAATATATAGTAGAAAAAAAACATGTACCCAATGAGGGAATCGAACCCTGGTCGTCTGGAACACAAGTCGGACGCTCTACCACTGAGCTAATCAAACACATAGATCATGTTGAATCCAATTGCTAATATAAAAAATTATAGTTTATACGTCCATGATTTAAAGGGATAATAGCTGTGAAAAAACTGTCTATTTGCCTCAAAAAAGGTTTACCTTTTTAAAGTATGAACAAAAAGATGCAGAAAGACCGTATTTCAAGCGAGTAACCATGCGCGGTTTACCCACAACAAGCGTATAAATGTTGGTATTCTCACATTTCCACGGCGCTCAAAATATGTTTACATTCGTGGCTAAATATAGCATAACGGGTACTTGTCACAGCCGTGAACATCCGTATACAGTCGGTTGATCATGTGATACACAGGAAAGTGTGCGTCACAAAATTAAATGAGTTCCCGTTATTTCATGAATGTTGCCCGTCACGCAGAAAAGGGCCTAATGGGAAGTCTATAAAATCAAATTTCGCGAAATGAACCAGACTCAACAGATGTCAATCATTTTTTGCTTCTGGAAAATGTAAATAAGGTAAGATGTATAAACCATTCTAGATTCAGAAAATAACCTTTGAATCAAAAGTTCCGATCCTAGTCAGTCTGCGCAGTCAGATCAGACTGACCAAGGTCGATACTTTCCACGCTTCCCATACGGTCCCTTTTAACATGACGGGTCACAAATTTGAAACATTTCGATTTCCACGGGATTCCAGTGCGCGCTTTCTTATGAATAATGTTAAACCCTTTCCCAAAACGACAAAAAATAACTGTTTCCATTTCCAATTGAAATCGGATCCAAACTGGAAAATAAATGGCATTGAAAATGTAAAATATTTAAGAAATAGCTTAGACAATATAATGGCAAAAGGAGAAACTGCTAATAATAAGCATTCCTTTCTTTTGTCACGGTGGTTCCCCAGCTTTAGCAAATAGGGGCGTCCGAATCAGGTTTTGTATGGGAAAGGGTTAACCTCAAATTGTAGTAAATTGTTGTACTTAACCCTTTCCCATGCGGCAATAATTTTAACTTTTCATAAATTGGAATATTGAATGTTTTGTAGACGACAAAATGAGTATATAAACATAGGGTTTAGTAAAATACTGCTGGTGAAATATCTAGGCAATAGGGGGAAATGTTGGTTATCAGCGTTTCCTCAGATTGCACGAATGCTTTTTGAACTCTTTTTAGTAAGGGCATTCAAACAAGGTCATGTTTGGGAAAGAGTCAGTGCTCATCCGTATTAACGTGTCCCGTCACGCTAAAGGCGTGCTTCTATGAAGTTAGTTGAAAACTGAATTTTGAGATAACATCTATCGGACACCAACCTCATTCGAATTTTGAAATCGGATATTTAATATATTATAGGTAGATAGGAAGAACAATCTTGATTCAGAAAACTAACTTAGAGTAAAAAGTTCCGATCCTGGGTAGTCTTTGCAGCCTTCATAGATTGACAAGGACTGGTACTTTAACAATTACCAGAAGATCCCTTTTACCGAGACAGGTCACATTTTGCAATATTACTGTTTATATTCTCTGACGTCATTTCAATGCGTGCACACGATTTGAAAATAAATTCCGTTGATTTTCGTATTTTACCGTTCAGAACTCGGATAATTCCGACTCGCGCTTGAAATTGTAAACATTACCTACTGACATACATTGTAAAAGGGGGAAAATACGCAAATACACATTTCTGTTACAGGCGGAAAAGACTTCTTTCATAATATCAGATGATTAGACCTCGATAACACAAAAAATATTTTTTTGTGGTATTTCTTCCTTTTTCACAGCTATTATCCCTTTAAACATCGCTTTATTTTTGGTTAGCGTGATGATCGTATATATAAAACTGTTATTGCTAGTGTTAAAGATAAACGAAACATTATCTACTTCATAAATGCCACATCTTTGCTCTTGAAATTAACGGACTTTGCTCTTTGTCCTTGTAATGAAATCACCACACTGGAGGCGGCCATTGCTACTTGTTATCGTTAGAAACGCACGTGCAGTGTGCATGCCCATGAGCATGCCAAATTACTTTCAACTTTTCCAAAACTATAATCTGATTGGTCCAAAGAAAGGTCACAGAAGATTACCCCTATCGGGTAGTCCTTAGATGTTACTGAAAGATAATATCTAAATTTATTTAGATTGACTTTACGTGACACCTATTTTGTCGTCTGCAGCAGGTTTCAAATTTTTTTTTTTTTTTTTTTTTTTTTTTTTTTTTTTTTTTTAACTTTATTATTCAAATTATTACATCGTATGCATGGTTATACATAATACTTTAACAAGATGATTATTGTAAATAGACTTTCATTTGCTCTCAGATGACTGTATGGAACATATATGTATTCTGGTTATAAGGATATAATAAATTATGAAACCATTTTATTTTAGAAATCGTAGAAATAGCACAAGAAAAAACGGTACGGTGTTTTCTTTAATTATCTCTACGTTCTCTTTGATTTTTAGCTTTTGGTGTAATACTCGAAATATACAGTCATCTGTGAATTCATAGACTACATCATGCACATGTATATGTATTAAACAATTCAAGAAATTATGTAAAATTCAAAAAATAAAGTTTTATATGGCACGGTTTCCACAATAATTGTGGGAAACCGATACCTCTTTTCAAATTGAAAAAAATGAAATGAACAAAAGAAAAAGTAGAAACTTTTAAAGCATGTTATGAATTAATAGTTTTCACTTTTAACACTTAATGATCCTGCACCAGTCTCCCAACAATTGCCCAATTATCTTTTTTGTTTTCATTTCTCGTCGTTTGATCAATAATTTCAAAAGCCAATTTAAGATGTCGAATGAAGCCGTTTTGTGTAGGTACTATCTTTTTTAATTTGCTATTATAAATATAACGTTTGAACTCTAAACATAAGATATCTAATTGAGGATTGGTTTCGAAACCAAGCAACAAATCTATACTGTTTAGTTGATTAGTGTGATTAAATTCGTTTAACTTGTGATTTAAGAAATTAATAAGTGGTTTGATTTTACTGCAATCGAAAAATAAATGTGTAATGCTTTCTTCATTTATGAGACAGAAGGTACAATTGTTGTCATTGGTAATATTCATTTTTTGTAGAAGTAAGTTGGTTGGAAATATTCTATGGACGATGCGAATTTGTAGCCATTGAATAAACGAATCATTGGTTATTTTGAATACGTTTGAGTAAACTTTTTTCCAGTCTTTGTTTAGATTAATATACTCTGATAGCCATTTATTTTGACTTGTCGGAGTTTCGTTATTATATATCAATGTTGAGTAAATGTATTTGTTAACGTTTGCTTTCGTTATAATGGGAAATATATAGCTATTCATAGAAGGATTGTGACATTGATTCAACGATTTAAAATCAACATGAACCTGTAGCTTTTGTAAAAATGATTTAATCGCGTTACGAATGCTATAATATTCGAGAAAGTTTAATTTACCGTCAACTAAATGTTTAAAGTAGTCCAGTGATTTAAAATCACCGTTTTCCGTGAACATATCTTTAATTAGAAATATTCCACGTTGAAATAGATTTTTATTGAAAATATATTTAGAATCAGTTTTTATTCCTTCATTGTAAAAAATAGGCAAATTTAGTATTTGATTCCCATTTTGGAATCTAAATTTTTCAATGTATGCTATGTAAGACTGTAGAACATCAATCCAGAATGCATTTTTTATTCTTTTCACAACAATTGCGCTGTATAATTTCCCACATTTCATTAATTTGTTAATATCGATACAAGTATTTGCTAAGTCGTAATAAGATGACTCGGGATTTAAAACTAAGTTTTTTAACCATTTTAATTTCATACTCTTTATAAAGCTTACGATATCTGGTATTTTCAACCCACCCTCTTCATAATCTTTGATCGCAATTGAAGCTTTAATTTTTGGTCTCCCATCCCAAATGAATTCTGTAAATAAGTCGTTTAATTTCTTTAAAAAACTCTGGTGAAGGGGTCGGTAAGCTTATGAAAAGGTGAGTTAATAATGGAACTAAAAGCGTTTTAACGACTACAATTCGGCCTATTGGAGTAAGTTTTCGTCTTTTCCAGAACGAGATACATTTGTTTATACTAATCCATTTAGTGTCAAAATTTAAAGCTACCATTTTATTAAGATCAACGTCAAAGAGTATTCCCAATAACTTAAATTGTGTATCTCCCCATGATAATTTCCACCTTGTTTTGATCGACCTTGTACTGTATTTCAAGGAACCAATCCATATAAGTTTTGTTTTGTCAAAATTAACTTTTAAACCAGATACTTTAGAGAAATCATCAAGAATTTTTAGAACGGCATGTAAAGATCTGTCTGATCCGTCTAACAGAAGAGTTGTGTCATCGGCGAACTGAGAAATTAGATAATGTTTTCCTTTTATTTTAATGCCATTATAGTTTTGCAATTTTTTACCTTTAGGTTTAATATTTGTGCACAGAGGATAAAAATATACGATGAAATTGGATCGCCTTGTCTGCAACCTCTTTTAACGCGGAAATAATCCGATATAAAGCCATTTAATTGTACAGAAACCTCAGTATCATACAAAAAGAGTTTAACCCACTTTTGTACCATTTCCCCAAAATTGAAAAAGGACAACGTTTCTTCTATAAATTTGAAAGACAACGAGTCAAAAGCTTTCTCAAAGTCTATAAGCATTAACAATCCTGGTATCTTATTTTCGTCACAATGTTGCATAATATCATATATTAACCTAGTGTTCTCTCCAATATGTCTTCCTTTTATGAAACCTGTTTGATCTTTCGATATTAGTTTATTCAATGTTAGTTTTAATCTGTTCGCAATGGAACCAGATGCAAGTTTGTATAAAACATTCAAGAGGGTTATAGGTCTCCAATTCTTTAAAAATTGCTTAGCTTTATTTTCTTTTGGGATGCATGTTATGTTTCCAAGTTTAATACTTTTTGAAAAAGAACCCGATGTAAAGGCAAAATTTATAGATCGGACAACAAAATGGCCAATTTTATTCCAAAATACTTTGTAGAAATTTGTAGTAAATCCGTCACATCCAGGACTTTTATCATTTTTCATGTTTTTTAATGTTTCTGTAACTTCCTTGTAAGTTAATAGACCTTCCAATTGCTGTGATTCGTCATCACTTAATTTATTGTAGTCAATATTTTGAAATTCAGCTTTTAAATCATAATGTTCGATACATGGACGAACGTCATAGAGGTTTTCATAAAATTTCTTTGTTTCAATCAGAATCTGGTCTTGGGAATAAATTTTTGAGCCGTCTTCTTTTTCAATGAAAGGTATGTTTTTATTTATGCAGTGTTGTTTCTCAAGATTACAAAAAAAAGTTGTGACTTTTTCGCCTTCATCAATCCATTTCGATTTTGATCTAATAAAAGCCCCTTTAAGTCTGGTTTGTCGAATTTCAAATAGTTCTGATTGTAGGTCTGAGAGCAGCATTTTATTTGTTTCATTTAATGCATTTTCTATCTCGCAAATTTTTGTCAATAAATATTTTTCACGTTGATTTATTTCCTTTTTCCTGTGTGTTGCGTAGGATATGGTTTGGCCTCTAATTTCCATCAATAGGGTTTCTAAAAATAGTTGGTCGTTTATTACAAATTGGATATCGTTTTTGTCAATAGTGAAAATATTATCGTGATCATAAACTGGAAGACTATATTGTAATATTGTTTTGTTTATCTTTTCATTTATACACTCAATAAAATTAATGTCATATAATAATGAATTGTTGAATTTCCAGTAGCCCTTACCATATTTAGTTTCTGAAAGTTTTAAGTTTAAAACAACAATAGAATGATCTGATTTGTAACTAACATCTACATCACAATTTTGTATATACTCAGTAAGGTTGTTTGTAACTAGGAAAAAGTCTAATCTGCCTTGTTGAATTGGCGTAAGTCTTTTCCATGTATATTTTCTACTATCTCCATGAATTTCCCTAAAAGGGTCTTTTAGATTTCTATTTGCTATCATAGATGATAAAAAATTTCTTGAATTGATGTTGTGATTGGTATTTCTGTAGTTTTTATAATCTAAAGCAGGGTCCAGAACTAAATTGAAGTCGCCACATAAAATAAAATTTTCATTGTTGCTAATTGCATCAATAGAATCAAAAACAGAGTTAAAAAATCGTGGGTCGTCTACGTTCGGAGCATATATGTTTATAAGTAGACAATTTAAATCAGAAACCGAAATATCCAAAATTATAAATCGACCATCGTTGTCTTTAATGATATTGTTCACTTTCACCCCAGACTCTTTTCTTATCAAAATTGCTACACCTCGCGCGTTCGCCCTCCCATGACTGAAATAGCACTCACCATTCCATTCTGAATAAACAACTTTTTCAAAACTTTGCATGAAATGTGTTTCTTGAAGACAGATTATATCTGACTTCTTTTCTTTAAAAAGTGAAAATAGATCCTGGCGTTTCTTTAAGTTATTAAGTCCGCGGCAATTGTATGAACAAAGTTCTAAATTATTCATTATTAAATGAAGTTTTTTGATATTTGTTACTTGATGAGTCAATTATTTAGTAGACTGGTACAAAATTACTATAGTATGGAATTAAAACAAGTGCTTTAATAGCTGAAAAAAGTGAACTATAACATGCTTTATATGAAACAACAATAAAAAACATAATCAAACAAGTAAACGAGTGTGTTTTGCCAAAGTTCTCACGTATATATGATTTAAATAATCATTACTAAGGTTGGAAATATAATGTGGTGTTCGAAATTAATGGATGTTTTAAGAGGAATTTACGAACAAGAGAATAAATGTTAATCATAATAATCTGGAAAGTAGAACCAACTGTAAATAAATACTGGGCCTCTGCCACGTGATGTGGTTTGACCTTCAGTGTAGTGATCAATATGTCAATTTGCTTTTGATTCATGAATCGGACAAAGTAGTCACAAACATACACAGAAAGTTAGATAAAGAAAGATTGTGAACAGTTTAGTTTGTTTTGAAGAGAAAAGAGAAAGTACAAATTAACGGTACTTTCTCTCTCTCTCCAAAATAATTTGCAAGATTTCTCATGAAATTGTGTACGTTTTGTTTTCTCAAATTATACAGGGATCTTAAGATTCAACGTATCATGCTACAGAATCACTAATTCAACATTAGTACTATATGTTAAAGATATAGAAAAATGAAATGAAGATAGAAAAAGCTGCATATCGACAACCTCCCTTTCAAACATCACTCTTTGATTTATGTTTTGATTGATTAATTCATAAGTAGTAATTGGTATCTCCATGATAGAAATTATACAAGCAAAAAGAAGAAAAAGCTGGGTATTGTCAATTTCTCCCTTTCTCTAAAAATTTTCATGTCCCTTAAATAAAATATATGTGATTTATGGGGGAAAAGAAGTTGGATATCAGCATTTTCTCCGTTTCTCTCATTTTTTCTTCGTTTATTTACTTTACAGTATGAACTTAATAAAGCTGATACAAATCTGACATATTTTGTAATTACATGTTTATATTCGTATCTTCCAGCAAATATTCAAAACTGATGGAAAAGGAGAAAATGCTTGGTATCAACATTTTCTCACTTTCTCTGAATATTTGACTTAATTTTCACTGGTGGGGAACTCGGCCAAAGCGGGGGACCTTTTTCCGCGATCAATGTATTCCGTCGGTGTTGTTATAAATTATCGCAACCACGGCTTTATCGAGCCGCAGTTACGAGATTTTATAACAACACCGGCTGTTTGTCAATACAAAACGGTACACCCGGTCTGTTTTTAGAGTGAGTTCATTGTCATTAGATTTTTTTTCTTGACTTACGTTTTATATTCAATCCACAATCTGAAAAACAGCAAAATCGTTTCACACTAGAAGGTATATAACAAAATATAATTGTGTGGCAAGTATTAAATACAGGCGGGAAAAGGAGAAAATGCTGGCTTTCACAAATCTCTCCCTTTCTCTCAACATTTTCTAGAGTCACACTTTACATACAATCTACAACATGAAAGAATCAAAGATGTTACACACTGAATGGAATATAGCTAAGTATGGCAATTATTAAAATTCTCAAAATATAAGAGGGAAAAGGAGAAAATGCTGGGTTTCAGCAATTTGTCCCTTACTCCCAATATTTTCTAGAGCTACATTTTATATTTAATCTGCGACATGTTCATGCATCAAAGATGCAAGGTTTAAAGTGTGTGGCGCTATTATTAAAAATTATGAGGGAAAAGGAGAAATCGCTGGGTATCAGCTGTTTCTCCCTTTCTCCCAATAATTTCTAGAGCTACATTTTATATTTTAATCAACAAAATGAATGCATCAAACATGTTACCCACCGAATGGAATATGACAAAGTTTAACTGTGAGGCTATTATTAGATATAAGAGGGAAGAAAAGAAAAGGCTGTGTTTGAATTGTGAGGAAATTATTAAATATTAGAGGGAAAAGGAGAAAATGCTGGGTTTCAGAAATTTCTCCCTTTCTCCCAATATCTTCTAGAGCTACATTTTATATTTAATCTACAACATGTTCATGCATCAAAGATTTAACAAACTGAATGACATATACATGTAGCTTTAGTATAATTGAGTGACAATTATTAAATATATAAGGGAAAAGGAGAAAATGACGGGTTTCAGAGATTTCTCTCTTTCTCTAAATCTTTTCTAGAGCTACATTTTATATACAATCTACAACATGAATACATCAAAGATGTTACTCAGTAAATGGAATATAGCTGAGTAAAGTTTCGTGGCAATCATTTAAATATAGGATGGAAAAGGAGAAAATGCAGCATTTCAGTAATGGGGGTAATGACACACAAAGAGCCAAACGACAAAGAAGGTCTACTGGAGGTACGTTCTCTAACCCTATCCAAAATACTGATGAAGATATAACTAGGGGTTTTAAACAACTATCTACAGATGACAAACTGGTTGCAATGTTCCAAATGTTAGCCAATGTAAACAAAATGGACGAAAGACTCTGCCACGTGGAACAAAAGCTCGAGGCTATAACTAATGAAAGCCAGTTACACAATGATAGACTGAAATATCTTGAATACAAAAGCATAGATCTAGAAGCCAGGAGCAGAAGAATGAACTTAATATTTCGCGGAATTCAGGAAGGCCCAAGAGATGAAAATTGTGTTGATTTGGTTAAGAATTTTTTGATCGATGATCTCGAACTAGAATTCGAGATGGTAGATAGCATTGGGATCCAGAGAGCTCACCGCATTGGAAAATATGGAAGTGGTAGAACCCGTCAAATCATAGCCTGCTTCAAAGACTATAACGATATACAATACATCTTGTCTGTTGCCAATAGGCTTAAACACAAGCACAATTTGGGCATAAACAGAGACTTCCCTCGAGAAATTGTCGACGCTAGAAGCAAAATCTGGAAGGCATATAAAACTGAAAGGGACAGAAACCCACCAAAAACGGTGTATATTTCTTACCCAGCCAAGCTAGTTGTTCGTGGCACAGTCGTTCAAGACGAATTTCCAGACTGGTCAGTAGTTTTGCACAAACAAGGGGAGCCACCCAAAAACAATGTAAAACGCCAGAAAAGACAATCATTTGTAAAAATGAGCAATTCAAATGTCAATGTCCCTATACAAAATGCAAAAAGTGGACCAATATTGACCACAAATGAAAGTGCCAATCTAGGTGACTATGGCTTGGATCCAATAGGTGTGATTGACTATACACATAAACCAAATGATGGAAATGATGTTTCAAGTGAAAATGAACCATATGCTGAACATATGGATGTGTATAGCCAGTCCATGACTCAATTGGAGGCAAGCCAGAGCCTGCTAGAAACAAATGCTGACAATGAAACCAGAATGTAGAGGTCTGGGGATAATACAGAAAAAGACCAGTCATTAAGCTATGATGAAACACATCATAACTCACAGAGCAATGAAAAGAGTCAAAACCATGTAAATAGTATATTGTTTGAAAATTTAGAAATTGGATCATTAAATGTATGTGGCCTAAAAAGGAGATGCCAATTTCCAGATTTTTGTAAACTAGTTGAAAATTTTGATATATTGTTTGTTACAGAAACAAAACTTGATATTGATGACATTGTTGATATTGACGGATTTGACTTTATAAATGTTCCAAGAGAGAGCAAATATATCAGGAAATCAGGTGGTTTAGGTGCCTTTGTCAAGAAAAACTTAAGTGAAAATCTAGAAATAATTAGATCTGAAAATGATTATATTTTTTGGTTGAAATATAATTCGGGCATTACAGAAGCAGACCCCGTTATTTTTGGAAATGTCTATATTCCACCTATGCATTCAAGATTTTTTGACAATGAAACTTTTGAATCCTTTGAAAGCTCTGTTTTTAATATGACATCAAATTATGATAATGTATTTCTATTCGGTGATTTCAATGCTCAAACTGCCAAAATGCCAGACTTTGATGAAGGAGATGACTTCCTTATTGATTTATTTGGTTTGGATGAAAATGATGCTCAGAGTATGAACCAGAAAGCTACTCTACAAAACAATGGCATTCCCTTGGGACGTGCATCAAGGGACACAAAGAAAAACAACCATGGATATAAACTGATCAATCTTTGCAAAAATAATAACCTAGTTATTGTCAATGGTAGAATAGGGGCAGACAAAAACAGAGGAAAACTCACATTCAAAGATTCTTCTGTCATTGATTATACAATAGCTAGTGTGAAAGCTTTTTCCTCAATTGTAGATTTTGATATCATTGAGTTAGACTCACTTTTCAGCGATGGTCATGCACTTCTCCATTGTAAAATAAGTATCAACAATAACTTAATAAATTATGATGATACCCAATCTCTTAGCTCAAACAAACCAAAATGGAACAAAGATAAATCTCCAAATTACAATGACAATATATCAGAAACAGACTTAAATGCAATAATTAACTTATTGGAGACTAATAAAGAATCCCCTTCACAAATTAAAATTGATGACGTAACAAATAAGCTAAATAAACTCTACATAAAAAGTGCCGAATCAACATTCGGAACTACAAATAAAAAAGTAGTAAAACCAAAAAGTAAAAAGCCATGGTTTGGTAATGCTTGCAATAAAGCACGTAAACAGTATATAAAGACAAAGAGAAAATACAACAAATATCCCAGCAACGAAAACAAAATAAATAAAGTAAATGCATGTAAACACTATAAACAAACTATGAATAAATTTATTAACAAATACAAACAATCCCAAACATCATTACTAAGACAAATGCAAAGTAAAAATCCAAAGGACTACTGGCAATACCTCAATAAAGTAAAGGTAAATAGAAAAAATAAATCCCCAACACTGAAAGCACTGTTCAATCATTTTAAAGACGCTAGTAATGATACATCACATACAGAAAGCACATTAAACATCCCTGAAATCAATTTGCAAGATGACAATATAATACTGAACACTGTAATCACAGAAGATGAAATAAGCAAATGTATAAACTCATTGAACAACAACAAAGCACCAGGCTTAGATTCTATTTTAAATGAATACATTAAGTCATCTAAAACAAAGATGATGCCTATCTACACTTAAAGACACTTCCAACGCAACACTTACATTTTTCATCATAATTAAATAAGTATTGCAGTATATTTTATGAAATTTTCAGCAAATATAAATCGATTACGTTTACATGTTTTCTGTAAATTTCATCAAAATCGTTGAACCGAACATAGAAAATATTTAGGTTTTTTCACTAAGACTCAAAAATGAAAAGTCACAAAACCCTAGACAATTGCAAAATCAAATAGCATCAAAGCAGCGTCACCAAATCATGCTCATATCTCATACCACTGCTTCATAAGATTTGATAACATGCTTTCACGTGCAAAGCAATTCTAGAATTCAGTTGCACCTATTTTGTTTAAGAAATAATGTTTTGTACGTGGCAGCATTGCACAAAATCATCGAATTTGTTACCGGACATTAGTTTTTTGTCCTTTTGCTTTTGCTCCAAGAAATTTTCAACAACTGGAACAGGAAATTAAAAGGGACGAGTTAAGAAATATACCGACTCATCATCAATTATGCCTTATCAATGAGAAGGGGTGTCCTCGTGTCATTTAGGTCAATGACAGACACACAGAATGTTAGCAGAATGTCATAAACTTAACTGCTGTTACATGAATAACATGAATTTACGTTATCAGCTCGCACAGCTTTTTTGCGACTTTTTGTTTTCTAGTCATATTTTATGAACTGCAAATTCAATCATTTCTACTCAGTGTTTCTTTGTGAAAATTACAGATATTATGCAAGTATTAATGAATTAAATTTGTTGAAAATTTGATGAAAAATGGGTCATTAAATTTCAAGTTATCACCAAAAAGTTAAGTGTTGCGTTAGAAGTGTCTTTAAGTGTATATATCATACTTCAACGCTATTCTAGATTCTGGCTACATTCCAAGTTCGTGGACAGAAGGTCAAATTATTCCCATTTATAAAGGAAAAGGTGACCCTACAGAACCAAACAACTACAGACCAATTACTTTACTGAGCTGCATAAGTAAACTTTTTACAAGTATTTTAAATAATAGGCTTACTAAATTTCTTGATGAAAACAATGTTTTAAAAGAAAATCAGGCAGGTTTCAGGAAAGGGTACTCGACTACTGATCATATTTTTACATTGAATTCTATAATTGAAATCTTAAAACATTACAACAAAAAGCTTTACTGTATTTTCATAGATTTCTCCAAAGCGTTTGACTCGGTTTGGCATACAGGTCTATGGCAAAAACTCCTTAGTTATGATGTAAATGGTAAATTTTTTAGGGTAATAAAAAATATGTATAACAACATCAAATCATGTGTGTCATTAAAAGCAGTAAACTCAAATTTTTTCACGTGTAATTGTGGTGTAAGACAAGGCGAAAATTTGTCACCGATTCTTTTCTCACTTTTCCTGAATGATCTTGAGAGCTACCTCAAAGATGAAAACAGTAAAGGGATAGACTTTGAAGATCCAAACCTTGATCCTTTGCTATATCTAAAACTTATTATCTTACTCTACGCAGATGATACAATACTATTATCAGATAATCCACAAGAATTACAATCAACTTTATCTAATTTTATAACCTATTGTGAAACTTGGAAACTGAATGTAAATATACAAAAGACAAAAGTAATGATTTTTGGATCTAAGCCCAAAAATGTCAGATTCAAAATTGGCAATACCGAACTAGAAATTGTCAACTCTTACAAATATCTAGGCGTCTTCTTCAATAAAAATAGAAGTTTTTTAATGGCCAGAAAACACCTAGTTCAACAAGCTAGGAAAGCATTGCACATTTTATACAAACGAGCGTTTAATTTAAACCTCCCATTGGATCTAATATTTAAATTATTTGATCACACTATCATACCTATACTAACATACTCAGCAGAAATTTGGGGTTATGAAGATATGAAATTAGTAGAGCAAGTGCACTTAGAATTTTTAAGAAAAGTCCTAAACATGAAGAAAAGCACCCCAAATTATATTGTCTATGCAGAGGCTGGCCGGCACCCAGTAGAGATAAATATTAAAACTAAGATGATTGGATATTGGAATAGATTGGTTACTGGGAGCAAATCAAAAATCGCATACAAAATCTATAAATACATGCTCAATACACCAAATTTTGACTCGAAATGGATAACACATATCAAAACAATTCTAGATTCATGTGGAATGACTGACATATGGCTAGCACAATCTGAAATAAGAAGTAAATCAATAAAAAAGTTAGTAAAAAGAAGCTTAATTGATCAAAACATTCAAAATTGGCATGCTCAAATGCAACTTTCAAACAAGGGCAGGTTCTATATGGCAATCAAAGACTCTATAGGACTGAACCAATATCTATTACAATTAACAAAATCAGAATATACACCCATTTTGAAATACAGAACAGGTAATCATTTCCTTCCTATTGAAACCGGAAGATGGAACAACATAGATCACAATCAACGTTTATGCACACTTTGTAACACCCATGATCTTGGGGATGAATTTCATATGTTGTTAGTCTGTCCCTTTTTTGAACAAGAAAGAAAATGCTTCTTAAAGAAATACTACTATAGACACCCGAATGTAATGAAACTAAATGAACTACTAAACAATGTATCGATAAAAACATTAAAAAGTCTATCAAAATTCATTAAATATATCCTTGAAGTCACAAAATTAGCCTACAAATTTGAATAAATCAAATTAACCAAAATTCAGCATAACCATAATAAAATAGTAAATGCATCATGTAGCAGCAGCAGCAGCAGCAACAACAACAACAACAACAACAACAACAACAATAATAATAATAATAATAATAATAATAATAATAATAATAATAATAATAATAATAATAATAATAATAATAGATATAACAATGATATAATAATACTATTGATAATAATAATAATAAGAATAAGAATATTAGTCTCAAAGCTCTAGTTGAAACATTTTGCCGGACTGTTATATTATTTAAAGGGTTTACGTTCATTTAATGCCTGGCATGATATGAACTAGGGCTTTCTGGCTGTATGTTAACAAAGTACAATAGGGGAATGCCATTGACAACAAAGAAATCAAAGATAATGCCAACAGCAATCATTATCTCCTTTTGCCTTAATGATTTGTGGAACATCATGAATACAGTCTCTATCTTTATTTGAAACTACTCTGTCTAAATTAAATTAATACTTTTCTTCTTGTTTAGAAACTAGATACTATTATAAATTCTCTTTGCATAGTGCCGCTTTGTTCCCTCCCCGTTCAATGGAGCGAATAGCTTGTCACAAGTAATCGCCTTCTCTTTCAAAATTATTCTTCCATAAAAAGAGGCAAAATGTAACATGACAATCAAATCAGGATAAAACATTGATTAGTCCTTCTGTCCAACTTATTTTTTCGTTTCGAATAGGTTGGACAACCTGGGACGAATGTTATAGAAATAGTTTAGACAAAAAGAGCACAAGATGACCAGTGCTGTCTATATTTATAGACCACTGACCTTCTTGTCGCTCATTAATGTGCCCTTTTATTTATGACAGTTTTGTTTGCCTGTTTTCTTTCTCTCTATATCTCTCCCACACCTTGTTATATTACATAAATTAAAACCCAATCTAAACGCGGAAGAAATAACCGACAAAAATTACAAAAACGAATACTGCGTTCATGTTTGCGGAATTGTTGAGGGAAAAGAAGAAATGGGGAACTATAAACATTTGTTTTCTTTCTCCACAACAATCCCAAATATAAGATCACCCCATGGTAATAAAAGCAATGTTCAGTTTGGAAAAGAGTTTCCCTCATGTATGCAATTGCTATTATTCCGTAACCCATTATCACATTTATATAGCGACAAGTTCGAACATCGCCAGAGCAAATCGGACCTCACATCATTAAATATTCTCCTGACGCAACATCAAAGTCATGGGCAGATGCAAAACAACTGAATGGACATCTGTTTTCAAATGCTCATTCAATAGCTCTGCATCGGCCAAATATATCGTCCGAATTTTGTAAGTTCGATACGTGTTACCTGATAAAGGGTTAAGTTTAAATCTGCTCATTGCCAATACTTAAAATAAATGTTTGCCTTCTCTCGCTCTCCTATCATCCATCATCTCTCACCCAGTCAAACAAAATGTAAGCTATATCTACAGGTACCTTTATGCCTACCTTTTCCGCACGAGTAAATCCACTTAAAATCCAAAGTAATACTTCATGAATAACACCACTCTTTTACCACTAAATAATCCAAAACGCATCTTCTTTCTTATGAAAAACGGTATCCACATTTATTATCCGCTAATAATCCAAGAGTAACAGTCCGAACTCAACTATTCGGCTGAATAAACTCGTGCTGAGTATGACTACACTGTTATGCACGTGCGTGTGTTACGCTACATGTTTATATGATTAACGCTTTGTCATATAATCTCTACCCCAAATACAAAAAGGACATTTCAAAGATTAAATTTGTAAGTTTCATTGTAAGTAATCCTGAAAATCATGTTCTGCATGAATAGTTCGTGGTGGAAGACTAAAATCATTATGGAAAATAAGAAAAATAAATGAATAAATAAATAAATATTTTATAAAGACTGCCCTTCACCCCCCTTTTCCAAATAATACTCCTAGCCATTTTCCTCTTCCTTTCCTTTGTTTGATTATTGTATAATTACTGTGTATTCATGTAACCTTTTGCCAAATTTTGACACTACCTGGAGAGGAGACTTGGTAGAACTTTGTGACAGGGGAGGAAAGTGCTGAAGACGACAATTTCCCATCCTGTCTCAAGGTTTTTTTTTCTACGACTTATTACACACAAATCGAGTCTTTATCAGCTCCTTTCTACGGCCTGCAGTAGCCCTAAATGTTTTGGACGTTTGGAAAAGGACTATAATCTCTTGTCTATTTGTTATTTGTATATTCTTGTGTTTGCGTATACATCACGAGGAATGACCTGGCAGAGCATTTCATTCGATTTACATGGGCTGTTCTGCCGGGTCATTCATCGTGAGGTTTAATTCTTTGCCAAAATAATGACGCTTCTTGAAGAAGGGAATTCGAAAAAAAAAAAAAAAAAAAAAAAAGGGCTTTGTTCCAGGGGAGGGAAGTGCTGAGGACGGCATTTCCTCCTCCTGTCTCAAAGTTTTTTTTTCTACGAATTATTACACACAATTCAAGTCTTCATAGCCCCTCTTCTATGGTCTGCAATAACATTCAAAATGAGTCTAAATTTACGATGTTTCGAAAACATCTAAAATATGTTGTCTATTTATGTAAATATTTAATTACTGTATAATATTGCTGAATACTACGAAATGCCCAATTCCTTAAAATACAGAAAATGCTTGATTCTCGATGATAGAACCTCAATGGCTATGACAAGTAAGATCTCTTTTAAGCATAAAAAACATCAAAAACAACGAAGTTTGCTTGTCGTCCAGTGTCGTGAACGCGCGGCACATAAGATCGCGCGTTCACTACCTGTTCGACTGGTTGAAGCGAGTTACGTTTGAGTCTTTTTCAGTACTAGCCCCCGCTTTGTCTCTTCCTCTATAAAACTGAATTTGAATTAACCACTCGTCACTTATATGGAATTTATTGCTTAATTATTTTGTATGTTCATATATCTTTGTAAAGATGAAAGAACTAATAAAGGAATTGTATTGTATTGTATAAGTAAATTGTCCTCTTTTAACAATATTTTCTAGAGCTACATTTTAAATTTAATCTACAACAGCAATACATCAAAGTTGTTTTAAAACACTAAATGGAATATAACTTATTGGATTTGTGTGGGAATTATTAAATATGAGAGGAAAAAGGAGAAAATGCTGGGTTTGGATTGTGTGACAATTATTAAATATAAGAGAAAAAGGAGAAAACGCTGGGTTTCAGCATATTCTCCCTTTCTCCCTATATTTTCTAGAGCTACATTTAATATTTAATCTACAACATGTTCATGTATTGAATAAGGCTAAGTATAATTGTGTGACAATTGTCAAATATGAGAGGAAAAAGGAGAAAATGCTGGGTTTGGATTGTGTGACAATTATTAAATATAAGAGAAAAAGGAGAAAAACACTGGGTTTCAGCGATTTCTCCCTTTCTCCCTATATTTTCTACTGCTACATTTTATATTTAATCTACAACATGTTCATTTATGGAATGAGAGAAAAAGGAGAAAACGCTGGGTTTCAGCGATTTCTCCCTTTCTCCCTATATTTTCTAGAGCTACATTTTATATTTAATCTACAACATGTTCATGTATGGAATAAGGCTACGAATAATTGTGTGACAATTGTCAAATATGAGAGGAAAAAGGAGAAAATGCTGGGTTTGGATTGTGTGACAATTATTAAATATAAGAGAAAAAGGAGAAAAACGCTGGGTTTCAGCGATTTCTCCCTTTCTCCCTATATTTTCTACAGCTACATTTTATATTTAATCTACAACATGTTCATGTATTGAATAAGGCTAAGAATAATTGTGTGACAATTGTCAAATATGAGAGGAAAAGGGAGAAAATACTGGGTTTGGATTGTGTGACAATTATTAAATATAAGAGAAAAAGGAGAAAAACGCTGGGTTTCAGCGATTTCTCCCTCTCTCCCTATATTTTCTTCAGCTACATTTTATATTTAATCTACAACATGTTCAATTATGGAATGAGAGAAGAAAGAGAAAACGCTGGGTTTCAGCGATTTCTCCCTTTCTCCCTATATTTTCTAGAGCTACATTTTATATTTAATCTACAACATGTTCATGTATTGAATAAGGTTAAGTATAATTGTGTGACAATTATTAGATATGAGAGGAAAAAGGAGAAAATACTGGGTTTGGATTGTGTGACAATTATTAGATATAGTAGTCCTTAGATGTTACTGAAAGATAATATCTAAATTTATTTAGATTGACTTTACGTGACACCTATTTTGTCGTCTGCAGCAGGTTTCAAATTGTACAAGCCTAATATTTTGTCGTTTGGGAGTTAAACCTGACTCATTCAGCAGATAGGGAAAGATCGTATCGAGTTAACCGTGACGTAATTTCGGACAAAATAATTTTTTGTGGGGTTGTCATAAAATCTCGTCACTACGGCTTGATTCAAGCCGTAGTGACGAGATTTTGTTAAAACACCGACGGTTTATCAATACGTTACGGTTAACCCAGTCTATTTTAAGCACAAAATTAATTGCTATGATCAATATTGTAGTCTTGGTGTGTGGACCAATGCTCGGTTGCTCGTTTAGCGAGTTTTGAAACGGTGGAGGAGCGAGATTTTATGAAAGTCACGAAATTACCCGTTCTCTACGGAAAGTGGAACGCATCCAGTAAGTAACATAGCGTTGGTGGAGAGTCAAAACCTCGGAACTACAGTTTGAGAAAGCTGGAGTTACGAAGTTTTGACTCCCCTACGACGACAGACTCTTTCCCTCGACAAACTTAAATGTGCAAAACATTGCAATTTCATTTTTTTTTTTTTTTTTTTCTTCAAAGTATGTCCTGATGCTAAAATAAGTAATTTTAATGCAAATATATGCTATCAATTTTCATGAATCGATGTTTACAAGCGTAAAATGCGCTTTTAAAGGTACATGGGACGGAAAATAAGCTCTTTCTGATTTTAAAAAAAAGTAAAATTAATGAAAGAAATATCTGTGAAATGTCACTTTAAAGGGACACACTATTCCCATTTCATTTTTTCAAAGGTTGTTTTGATGCCAAGATTGGTTATTCTGAATACTAGTTACTATACTAGTTATCTGCGTTTTTTCTTCAGTTGTTGCTGATAAGCGGAAACATGCCTTTAAGTTGAGACAGAAAAGATGAATTCCATAATCTTCTGAACTGACGTATACATACAGGGTGATCCAAAAAACATGTCCCACAAAAAATGCTTTATAACTTTTTTACCGTCTCATATATTTAGTTTATATTCTCTATAACTTAAGTATATATCTATAAATTTTTGTCCGATTACGAAATTGTATAATAATTCACTCAATGCATTTACAAGAAAAGCTTGATATAACTACCATATTTCTCCAAAACTAGTCGAAGACGACGTCGAAATTTTTTATGACGTTACTACAGGTTTGACGATCAATCAAGCCCATTTCTTTACTAATGGCTTCTTTCAGTTCAGCTATAGTTGTGTGTTAGGGTTAATAAACTCTTTCTTCTAAGCAACCACATAGGGAAAGTCCAGCCGACTGAGATTGGTTTAATGCGGTGGCCATTCATTCACTGTCAATCCAGTTAACAAATGCCAGTCTAGCAATGATATCTGTATTTCAAATACTGCATGCTGGTCACTTTGTATGGTTAACAATTCAAATTGAACTTAATAATTCTTCTCACTGTACCATAACGTACATCAGTGGTTTTTGACATGTCCATTATAATACCCATAATGGATACCCTTTGAATTTCAGCTACAACTTCATGAACACTCCACATTCTTGTCTGTTCGCTCTGTGCATGTTCTCCTGCTTTTTCTGGATCTCATGTCATTGACAGTCCCTTTCATTTCAAACTAAGTCTTCTTATCTGCTTTCTGGAAGGTACTGTGGCATTTTGGAACATATTTTGTTTTTTTTTCTAACTAGAGCAGGGCGTGTACATTATACATAGCACAGTTTGACTATTCTGCATTGTCAGCCATCTTGGAATGATGAGAATATGATGACGTCATCGATGATGTCATTGACGTTACCATGACGCTTCACGACGTACTTCTGCCCAACCATTACAAATTCTATTTCTTCCCTTTCCATCAATACCAAAACTAGATCTAATACAATGCTACCATATTACGCAGATATATTAAAAATTGTTTGTGGGACATGTTTTTTGGATCACCCTGTACATGTGCATTTGATTAATTCTAACACAAACATTATTAGTTATACAGTTTCTTGCCGGGGTATATGACGATTTATTCCCGGCTGGAAAAATGATGTCACCCGAGTCGCAGGCGAGGGTTGACATCATTTTTCCAGCCGGGAATAAATCGTAATATACCCAGGCAAGAAACTGTATAACGAATTTATTATACTACAAAGTTTTCGACTCATTTGTCTTTTTGTCCATGTTAGGCCGTGAACTGGGTTTACCGTTATGTTTTGATAAACCGTCGGTGTTGTTATAAAATGTCGTAACTACGACTTGAATCAAGCCTTAGTTACGAGATTTTATAACAACACCTACGATATACTATTTGTTTGTCCGAATTTAAGTCACGATTCACCTGATAAAATCGTTCCCTATTATTTTATCGAAAGTACCAATTTCCCCTAATGCGCCCCAAAGGAAAAGTAAACAAAAAGTGACGTCACAACACGTCACTGAGTTCCGCGAAATAGGTCAATGTGTTTTTGACTGACCCGGACCGTGGTATTTTTAAAAATAGATAAATAAACAAAATTGAAAGCCAATGAAAGGTATTTATTATCTTTTATATTAACATTTATTTGTGTCCTATTATGCACATTTCGTTCCAATAAATATGTATACACAGATTTTTTAAGAAAGTGAACTAATGAACGAATTTTACTTGTGCACACTGGCTGCATGACACTTTCCCAGATTGGCATAGGATTTTTTTAGGATCGTGCATAGTCTTGTCGAGCATTTGTCTGGAGAATTCTTTAAATATCTCTTCGTTAAATGTGACTGCATTGTGTATTTTGAGATCACCACTCTTTGAGGTTCATTGAAGAACACTCACTCCAAGAGTGAAAGGCCTGGGTTCGATTCACAGCAGTAAAGAGGATATTTTGTGATGATCAGTCACATGTTGAAGGCTCATTTTCAGAATTTTTATTCTTTTGTCTCAATGTTTTCTTATTGTTTAAGCCTTTTGAATTAGGGACGTCAAAACAAGGTCTTGTCTGGGAAAGGATTTGGTCGGTATCTTCAGCTTTCATTCAGTACACAAGTATGCAGCGACCTTAACCCTGTAATACACGTACTGCGTATACATATTGTGTGAAGTAATCGAAGAAAAATAACACAAAAACGCACAATATTTAGGTTAAATTTGTTTATTTTGGAAATTCGCATAGAGAAAGTTTGCTTTTTACTGTCGCATAATGTGTAAACACGGGTCGCGTTATGAACGAAGCGTGGGAAAAAATGGCTGCCATTATGAGTTCGATTTTTTGTGTATGTTACCGGCGAGGCGCCTTAGGGGAAATTTGATATCATACCGCAGAAGCCATTAATATCAATATTTATCAGATCAGCATTAACCAATCAGAATGCCAGAATTTTCTTTGCAGTATAATAAAATATATTTCTCGTAAACGGCTCAATACTTTGGCTTGAAATTTTCAGAATTTTCCTGATATGCTCTTTGAAATAAAAATTTAAGTAAAATTTACGAAAAAATATCTGTGAATTGTCATTTTAGGACAAGAATCGCATATCAAACAAATTGCGCTTTCTATAATTAATATATAAATGTGTAGACAAAATATTCCGTGTCCCGGAAACGATCTTAGAAAGAAATGTTTTAGCCTAGCTAATCTGCGCTTCAAGCGAAGACAAACAAAATTAACGTCAACGTATTTAGCAATTTCAAGGGGTGGTATTTACAAATCGGTCTAAGTGGCATTATGATTGCAAAATGACATAACACACCACCCAATTAGCCTAGAGATACGCCTTGTCAAATCAGATGGCTTGTATTTTAAAAATTGAAAATTTATAATTGTTGGCGAGTACATGCTCAGCTGATAGTTCATTGAAGCGGGTCACAATTTGCAGTTTAAAAGATAATCATAGCATCACCGCGTCATCTGTTAACCCATTACCACACACTGACTCTTTTTGGCTCCTCACAAGATATTGACTTTGGAAAACATTGTGGAAAATGAAGAAATTGCTTGTTACAAGCAATTTCTTCATTTTTCACAGTGTTTTCTACCCCAAAAGACAACAAAAAATTAAATTTCTTTCATTTGAAATTGTCGTCTGCAACATCTTTGAATTTGGATCAACCTAAAATTTTGTCGTTTGGTAATGGGTTAAAGGATTACAACCGATTATTTACTACAAAACAATACGTGCATCTTCGGGCGTCATCCATAGCAACGGCAATTGGCGAGGGTATATCTCGGCAATTTCAGTTGCCAGTAATGACGCCCAAAATTAATGATGGTATCTCTTGTGAATTTCATTGTCACTGATGACGCCCGAAGATGCTTGTCAAAGTGTTTGTTATCTTATGATTGGTTATAATCCTTGACGAAATTCATTTCGACTCTTTCCGACAATAGTAGGGTAAGGAGGGGCAAAACGCCCAGGTGGGGTCAAACGCCCACCCCTATTATTTCGTCCCTCATTATGTCAATTGATATTTGTCTTGATTTTACACTTGAAGTATTCTTTTAGAAAGATGCCCATGAAATTTTTACATCTAAACGTCATTCAATTATCAGTATGCGAATAATTGTTTATTTTGCATATGTTTGATCTAATATTTGGGTAATGGGTTTTCTTGTGTATCTTATTTCAGTCCGAGTATTCAATCAACCAAAATGCATTTTATATTTATATGTCCAATTGGTCGTCTACACAAAAAGATAAAAAGAAAAAAATATCAACACATTTTTTTCTCTGGCCAAATTAAATCACCCACCCCCTTTGGGGCAAAACGCCTATGCTGCTTTGGGGCAAAACGCCCAGACTGGGCGTTCTGCCCCTTCCAAGGGCTAAATAGTGGGCGTTTTGCCCCTTGTATGGATAAGTAGGTATTCAGAAGTACTAAAATTTGCCTTTAGACTCAAAGAATGACTAAGGTTGGTACATATGACGAAATCCATTTACATTTCGTTGTCTACAAAAGAAAAACTGGCAAAAAAGACCGACTTTTCGCGAATATATTAAACTTTTATGTCACCCGATGGATCCATGTGGGGCAAAACGCCCATGAAACGTCGATTTTGTGTTAAAATGAGACAATAAGACCATTCAATCTACTTTAAAGGGGCTTTATAAAGAACATAACATCAGTATGTTTTAATTTGACTGATATGAAGATGCTGCAGACAAAGGACAGTAACACGTAACCACTTTTATAGACAAGTAAATTATGCCCAAATCTAGCCTTTACGCTTGATAAAAAATGTTGAAAATATGATAAAACCCATCCAAAATATATTTTTCCTAGTCTTTTAACTACACACTAATTATATTCCTATTTTTCCCCAGGTATTTTCAAAATATTTTTTTTTATTTTTCATATGGGGCATAAAGCCCAGTGGTGGGCTTCATGCCCCACCCTCAAAGGCGTTTTGCCCTGAGGGTGGGGCAAAAAGGCCAAATTTCGAGAAAAATTGTTTTAACGACAGTCATTTTTTATATCAAATGACAAAGCTGTTTTGTGTATAGACATTTGAGACAAAGGGCAAAGTTTAATTTCACGTTGAAACATTTACATTATACTTTGTTTGTTTTGTGCTACAGCGCTCTTTCCTTAAGGGGGGCGTTTTGCCCCTCCTTACCCTAACAATGTATCTATTATTTCAATTTTAGTAGAGAAAATGGATTTTTATGAAGACGCCAACAAACATTGAAGGAAAAGTAGAAAAGGCCGTTTATAAGAATTTTCTTCATACCTCCTTATATCAAAATAAGATGTCAATAAACCCTTACCAACTCAAGACATTGCTGCTTTTCAACGAACATCACATAACTACAGCTTAAAACAAGCTGCAGTTTTGAGGTTTTCGTTGAAAAGCGTCGACATGCTTTCGACGTCTGAGTAAGAAAATAACATATATTATTTAACATGCAATTTGTAGCAGGAAACTGATTTGGAATTTGAAATTGTGGCAGTTAGATTTTTTTCCATTTTGGAAAGGGTTGTTTTTATTTGCTCGTTTTCTTTTCTAAAACAGTGTACTGGATTGACGCTTTCCAAGAATTTTCGACTAATGAATCGTCAATTATTTGGGAAAGCACGGGTCTAGCTGTTGACGGTAAGTTTTAATTCGTTCAATTTAATACCAATGAATTTTGTGATAAAGATAGACTAGATTTATTGCTATGTTTCGATAACCCCTCAGTGCTGTTATAAAACGTGACTACGGCTTGAATCAAGACGTGTTTTTTTGTTTTTTTTTTTAATTTCATGACAACACCTACGAAATACTATTGTATTTCCGAAATAACGCCACTGTTTACTTGATAAAATCGTCCAACAACAAAGTAAGTAACAGGATGGTCCAATTGAAAAACTATTGACATAAAAAAAAAACTATTGACATCAAAAGTTTAAAATTTGTGTAGCAGGTAACGTTAACATATATCGCAACTTGTAGCTTGTCGTATGAGCGATTACAAATCCATTCTGGCACATTTTTTTATTTTCTCAGAATTGCAATCTTGGGTTTTTTCTCCTTTTCAGCCGCAGTTCTGGACTGGACCACTGACCAGCCGATTGATATCGGGCATCAGTGCACAGTCATGGTGTTTGACTATGATTGGTCGTGGTGCGATGCCCCTTGTTATTCACAAGTGTATGCGATTCCTATCTGCAAAATATCAGCCGACTACTATTGCGGATGACAATTTAAAGTAGTTTATGAAATTTTAAAAAATGCCTTTTCGATTAGAAAACAGTGTGGAAAATTAAGAAATTGCTTGTCACAAGCAATTTCTTCAATTTTCAAAATGTTTCCACAGCCTCTCTTTAGTGAGGGAGTCAAAAGGCGTCACTGCACAGTAATAAGTACAAAATAAGCTGTTGCCTTTTTATAAATTACCTACAATAGTTTCCCCACTATGTAATAGGTCTCGATAAATGACCTGTCAGAGCATCTCTAGCTATCAGGTAGAGAAGCTCTGCCAGGTCACTTATCGAAAGCTATACTTTAGTCAGTCTTTTTGTTCTCCTTTTCAGCCGCAGTTCTGGACTGGGCTGGTGGCCAGCCTAGTGATATCGGGCATCAGTGCACAGTAATGGTAGCTGACTATGGTTTTTCGTGGTGCGACGCCCCTTGTTATTCAGATGTGTATGCGATTCCTATCTGCGAAATATCAGCCGACTGGTGGTCGTGGTATGGACATGGCGTTGTATTTCACCGTTGATGATCAACGAGGTTGACTTTCAAAAACAAACTATCGATGGTTTTCAACTAAAAATCTTGTAACTGCAGCTTGTCTCAAGCTGCAGTTATAATGTTTTTGTTGAAAAACGTAGATATTAAATAGTTTTGGCTTAAAAATTGCAAAATTAGATTCTAAAATTGAAAAAGAAAATATTTCTTTGGACATTGTCGCAAAAGATTCCATCCGTAAAATAGAGCACAAGGAATATAAAACATATTGAAACTATTTTCCAAACGTAAATGTAGATTTTGATTAAAGACATGGAAGCCAATAAAAATGAAAGAAAAGGAGTTTTTTTACCCAACAGCTTTAACACTTATCCAGCCAACCACGTTCCACTTAACAAAAAGTGTATAACTTATTTCTAATTACGTGGTCTCATGCAAAAGTCCTAGAAATCGACCACTCTAAGCCATTTTAGCTGGGAGATGGAAATTGGCTTTTACGGCATATGAGAACAACATGAATCCATATCAGTATGTGTCGAAGAAGAGACTGATCAGGTGTTGTATTCACCAACCAGTCAAAATTTTGGTTTACCCTTACTAAAATTACACAACAATCAATCTGATTGGCCAAGACATACGTCTCGTCAAATCAGATAGTTTTTTAATGTAATTAAGATTCGGGTTTATTCTGGTTTTACGCCATTTTCAACTGCTATGGTCATAGCTCGGCGGCTGGAGCACCTAATTATGGATCCCTGTTGTTTCTCATACTTGTCAGTACTACCACAAACCCCTAAGCGAGCCTCCAGCTGCGATATTATTGATATTACACCATTGGTGGGTGACGGTAATTGAGATTCAGGCGGTTTAGTGTAATGGAGTCTTACACCGTTTTCAACTACTATGGTTATATCGCGGCCACTGGAGCACCTAGCCATGGATTCCATTTGTTTCTTATACCAGCACTACCACAAAACCTTAATCGAGCCTCCGGCTGCTCCCCCACGTAGATTAACGATATCAAACCATTGGTGGGTGACATTTTTGTCAGAAAGGGTATTTTTCGCGGCCGGGTATCGAACCCGGGACCATCCGTGTGAGAGGCAGATGCGCTACCAACCGCGCCATGGCCGGGGCCGTGCGGTACTGGGATATCAACCCATTGGTGGTTGACAGCAATTGAGATTCAGACAACCGATCTAAAATATGTATGACCTCCACCGGATAGATGCCCATCTCTAACAGGTGTTATAGTAAACCATGCTGGCTGCGATTGTTAAGGATAGCAAAAAATAAAAACATTCAAAGTCCCTATTCAAGGTAAAGCATGGCATAACCAATAGAAAATATTTTTTTTTCACCCTGCAAGTCCCGTAAGTTGCCATGGTTGTTCATTTGGATGACATCGAAAACTACTTTATGAAGCGTAATAACTTCCGGCTAAGAAATGCAATTTTTTTAACATTTCTTCATGTACACACATCCGAGTCGATGATTCGATCTTTGATCGACATTATCCAAGCGTTCGGATATCCTCGGATAATGTCGATCAAAGATCGAATCATCGACTAGGAAGTGTGTGTATGAAGAAATGTTAAAAAATCGCATTTCTTAGCCGGAAGTAGGTACGATTCATAAAGTAGTTTTCGAGGTCAAGCAAATGCACAACCATGGCAATTTGCGGGACTTGCAGGTTGTAATCATTCTAAAAAGAGAGGGCAATGGAACTGCAAACAATGTATTTCAGTATCATTGTTGCGTCATTGTTGACATTAGTCACAGACGAACGTTTTGAATTGTTGTTCTATTCTATTCTATTCATAGTCTGAAAGTAGTTCTACGAGATGCATCCAAGGTATGATTCGATAGAATTGTCATTGGTTATCCAAATGATTATCCGAGGATATCCGAACGCGTAATACAGTGACCGCCATATTGAACGTGAAAGTAGACGCGCGTAAATTACGTCATCAAAACAAGTCGATCCTTTTGCTAACGTTATAATTCAAGTGAAATAAATTGTCAATAATCGGTTAATCATATCAATTTTTTATCTGATGAAATTTTATCACATTTATGAGATGCAATCGACTTTTGCACGGTTTTTGTTTCAAATATTTCTGTCGTATATTTTAATGGTTGTTCGGTCTGCTTCCGTTGTTATGCTTGCGGAGTGATATGGGAGGAATCCTCCCATGACGGCTACTGTAATACGTTCGAGCCAATCTTGAGAAACGATAAGATCCGAGAATATTCGAATGTCAAACTGCATCGTGTGTTAGTAAATACGAATAAGTATCTTCTTTGGTAACCATTCTAAACTCGCGCATGCGCTAAAATGCTTCCAGAAGAAACATGGTACCATTAATAGGAAACGATTTTATCCAGTTAACCGTGACATAATTTCGGACAAACAAATATTATTTTGTGGGTGCTGTTACAAAATCTCGCAACTGCAGCTTGATTCAAGCCGTAGTAACGATATTTTTAACAACACCAATGGTTTATCAAAACATCACGGTAAACTAAGTCTGTTTTAGCACAAAATCCATTGCTATTGTCCAGCAAGATTAACCGGGACATCTGCATATGTAATGACCCCACTTCGGCTTTGTTTGTTAAGACGCCCAACTAACGGACTTTGCGCACGAAAATTAAGTTGTCCCGGGTTAACCTTGCTGGACAATATTAGATAGAGACCATGCTGTTTAAATATAATGGCAACGAATTTTGTGCTAAAAATAGATTGGGTTTACCGTTATGTTTTGATAAACCGTCGGCGTTGTTATAAAAACTCGCAACTACGGCTTGAATCAAGCCGTAGTTACGAGATTCTATAACAACACCCACGAAATACTTCTTGCTTGTCCGAAATTACGTCACGATTTACTTGATAAAATCTTTCCCTATTCTTCGCAAGCCAAGTAAACGACAGGTCACAGAGAAACATTTATATCCTACATGTAGTAACCGATGTCGGAACTTACTCCCACACATAACATTGTCGCTTTTTTATGCCCATAAAGAAAGGATTGGAGAAAACACTGTGGCAAAGTAAGAAATTGCTTGCTGCAAGCGATTTCTTCATTGACCACAATGTTTCAAAAAAGAGAAAATTCAGAATATCGTAAAACATTAATATTTTATAAACCTGACAATCTCTTTTAAAATCTATTTCCATTTTGAACTATGTTGACGTTTTGTTATCAATATTAAATGTGACCCGTCGCGCTAAAAGGGACCTTATCGGGTGTGTGAAAAATATCGACCCTAGTCAGTCTACGCATTCCGCGCAGCCAGACTAGGGCCGACACTTTTCACTTTTATGTAATTTTCTAAACCCGGAATGTTTTCCCTATCTTACTATATGTTCATCTTTCGCATACGGCATCTGATTGACCTGTGATGAGTCTGACAAGTTTGTCAAAATTTGGATTTTGGGTATTCGGATAAGGTCCCTTTTAGCGTGACGGGTCACATTTGTTAAATACAGTTTGCAGTCACAATACGCCTTGTTGTATCACGCGATTCATTTTATAGGTCATATTTTACAAATTTGGATAAAAAAAACACCACCAGACCAGAATTATTAAAAAAAAAATCCGCAGTTATACTTGAGCACGGCGGAGATTGTGCATGATGGGATGGATAACTAATACCGACAAATTTGCCTCGCTTCAGGTAAGACATTGTGCAATAATTTTCTTATTTCTACGTCAATTTTTAAGCGGTTTGTTGCATGTACCCCGCATTACTGAGTTCTTTCCTCAGATATATGACTTGTGTGTAGAATCATTGTACTTTGTCCAAAAATTGATCCCAACCGACCAGAAAAACGACAAAAAATCCAGGTCATTTTTCTAGTCGGTCGGGATCGATTTTGAGGAAAGTACAAGGAGTTTCCAGATAAGTAATATATTTGAGAAAAGAGCTCAGTAAAGCGGAGTACATGCAACAAACTGCATGAAAATTGACGCAGAAATAAGAAAGTCATTGCACAAATTCTTACCCGAAGCGTGGTTGATTTGGCCGAAGTCGTTACCATTTCGCTTTCTGGTCGGTTGGGACAATAATTTTGAAAAAAGTACAACGAG
The DNA here is from genome assembly GCA_963680895.1 of Fragum sueziense. Classification (NCBI taxonomy): domain Eukaryota; kingdom Metazoa; phylum Mollusca; class Bivalvia; order Cardiida; family Cardiidae; genus Fragum; species Fragum sueziense. The sequence continues at coordinate 47,565,195 of OY804594.1, forward strand.
TTATCTAATATGTCATACATCCGACGAAAGAGCTCGGTAAGGCGGGGTACATGCGACAAACCTTTTGAAAATTGACGCACAAAAGTTATTGCAAAAAACATCTTACCAGAATCGAGATTATTTTGTCCGCATTCGTTATCCATCCCATGATGCACAATCTCTACCGTTTTGAGGTAGGATTTAGGAAAATGTACCTTAAGGCTTTTGGTGCAAAGTGGTCGTCATAACCTGCAGCAATCTTAAGAGAGCAGGATGCACAAATGTTAATCACGAGACTAAGATTTCTAGAAAATTGTCAATATTTTTTGTGAATACTTGACCAAATTGAATTCGGTTTGGAGCAGAGAAGTTATGAAAATGTCAGAAATAAGCTGTACGTGGTAGATTTGTGAAAAATCAACTGATGAAAAAGTTATGGAAGATAAACCAAAAGGATGGGTTGCAACAAGGGCTCAAAATTGCTCAAAGAATAGATTTTCTTTAAATTCTGTGAATTGATAGGGTAACATAATATCTTTAATTTGCATGTGTAAAAAATCTGATAAGACCTTACTTTTGAAGATAATGGCTTACAAAGTGGGTGGGGGGTAAATTGACATGAGAAGCAAATGTTCACTTTGAAGTTTAATAACTTTTTCTGTATAGGTCCGATCAAATCGAAATTTCGTAGGTACTTTCAATGTACTAAGGACATAAGATCGTAGGAATTATTGATCATGTATATAAGTTTGTTGATTTTCTGTATTCGTCCTTCTGTCAATCTCAGATTTTGCTTATTTTTGATGTACTAACTTTACGAAACTATCTTTACAACCTTTATTTTTGTACATATTGATATGATATTTTGTGAACATGATCCTATATAATGTAACTAAATAAAAGTAAACTTTGAGTCAAATCCATGTCACAGAACCAAAGTTATTTGACCTTGGCCTTCAAAGGTAATTCTAAAACAATAAATTTTAAGATTTTGAGCTAAAAAAATTCATAAAAATTGGTATATGAAGTGAATTATAAACAAACAAAGTTATTTTCATTATATCTTAGTTGTAATTACTTAATTCAGTGGAAAAATCACGATTGATAATCACTTTTACGCACGTTATAACAAGAAATTTTGAATGTGCAAGTGGACAATTTCCTTTTCAATAGTCATTGTTGTTCTGTATGTCAAGGTCAAAGTCTACTGTGAAATTGGCATTGAACAAACTTAGAACAGCAGGAACATTACGCATGTGACTTTATTTATTGAAATATGATTCTTAAGCCCATTTTTATATCAAGATATAGCTGAAAATTATAAAAAGTGACTTTTTAGAATGATAACTTAAAATATATGCACTGGATTTGACTCGAAGTTTAGTGTTATTTAGTTACGTCATATAGGATCATGTTCACAAAATATCATGTCAATTCAAACAAAAGTAAAAGCTGTAGGGATAGTTTCGTAAAGTTAGTACATCAAAAATAAGCAAAATCTGAGATTGACAGAAGGACGAATACAGAAAATCAACAAATCAAAATACATTATTACTGATTCCAAAAATCTTCTTTCCCTAGTACATTGAAAATATATGCAAAATTTCATTTTGATCTGATCGATATAGAAAAAGTTATTCAACTTCAAATTAAAAATTTGCTTCTCGTGTCAATTTACCCCACCCACTTTGTTAGCCATTATCTCTAAAAGTAAGCCCTCATCAGATTTTTTACTCATACAAATTAAAGATATTATGTAACCCTATTAATTCATAGAATTTAAAGAAAATCTATCTTTTGAACCCTTGTTGCAACCCATTTTTTTGGTTTATCTTCAATAACTTATCAGTTATTTTTTTTCAAAAATCCAACGCGTCCATCTAATGCGTGACGTCTGTCCACCTTCTCTGCTTTAAACTGAATTCAAATCGGTCCCGTATTAATAAAATTGTTGAAGATTTTCTGAAATTGTTGCATCACGTGATTATCCAACGTGAGGATGTATCAAAATGGGATTTGAAAAAAAATAGTTCAAGAGTAAAGTTAGTGCGTTTATTAAACCAAAACTAAAATAAGTACTTTTATTGTATAGGTCTTGATAAAAAAAACTGGCAGAACATCTCTTGCTATTAGCTAGAGATGCTCTGCCAGGTCATTTATCGGGACTTATAATTGTCGTTAACTCATACATTCAAAAAATATAATTTCAGTAATTCAGATGGTATTTACGAGTTTATTAATTTCAATATTTCAACTGCATTTAAAAGTCCTACAATTAAAGCAATATTGCTTGATTTTAACCCAAATGTGTGAAACATCCTTTTTAGCTAATAGGCGTCAAAGGTTTAGAACAGATTGGGCGAAACACACGCGATTCACCTTTAACGTCGGCCCATTGCCAACCATAACCAGAAAAGAAAATGGTGAATTTCTCGTCATTCAATCGACCTCTGGTGGAAAAATCTAAAAGTGTCGCTGAAAAGAGAAAAAGATCGGTCATGGACGTTTTGTTAAAAAGAGGTGGTATAATATAAATGGTGAATCATGCCAATAGATATGATATTGTAATAATTGCAAGCGTTACAAAATCATGGATTAATTAACGATTAAAGATCTTTTACTAATGAGGGACTATGTCTTTAACCCGATATAGCTAAATCAGGTAGGTATAGATGAATATTTATAGAAACAACTTAAAAACTTAACACACCTATCATACATAAAAATAGACCAAAACAATTGTAACAAATTTGGGGGGGGGGTGTTCCACCCTATCAGAAATTCCCATAGGGTTGTGCCCACGCTCGGAATTTAATGAAATTTGGCATGAAGTTAGTGTTCTGTATTACGGCATGATTCCCAAAATATTTTCAAAAAATCTATTCCGGAAAATATTTTTCTAAGATTTTTGCTTAAAAATGGGGGGGGGGGGGGGTATCCTTACTAAAAGAGGGCATATACATTCAGGATTGTTGTATTCGAGCCAAATTTGCGCCGGAAACAATGTATATTAATTTATTTTCACGTATTTACCAAAATAGTAAACATTACTGTACAAAAAACAATTTGCTATTACTTTTTGTATGACGTCATCGACAAAATTCTTAGCTTTTAAGCATTTTGACCAAATTTGGTTCTAAATTTCACACAGTTTCAGTTTTTGTCAACATATGGAATTTATATAAAAATTGCCCCCATATATGCTTTTGCTTATAGTAAAATATTAAGTAAAAATAAAACCGGTAACAGTGTCATTTCTCAACTTTAGTGTAAGCGGTCTAAATTTCTAAGAATGTAAAATCTAAGATTTTACTGTATACCTTCTATATGCATTACGCAAATAGTCCATAATTATTTTTTGCTTTGTTGTATCCTGATTTGACATCAACAACTTATGTATAACATGAATTTTAGCATTTTCACACAAAATTATGCTTTTTGTGAATTGATGGCACTTTGTCTTACCCCACCCACCCGCAATATAATGAAGGGGTAAACACCCTAATACAGTGGAATGCATTATGAAATGTGGAGATGAAATATAAAAGTAATGCAATAATGATACAACTTGTTCTATTATGCCACCTTTTTTAACTTTCCTTTATGGCTTATCAGCACTTAGACTACTTTAATATAAATAGAACATTTCTTTACTACACTGCTCAAGATAATAAAAAAGAACACAGAAACTGTTTTTATTGTTCATTCATTGTGCTCTTCAATGCAAAATTGCTAATATTTCTATTATTATGGTGAATTATCAACTGCTTTGAGGACATATTTATTAACTATTTGCCATGCATCAGCTTTTGCCTATGCCCCATTTTGTTATGCCACACTACCTCTATGAGTATAGGTTTTAAAAAAATGGGTATTTTCATATAACGGCCCGTAGATATTTCTGGCGTCAGACAAACCTGGGGATTGTGAGAGTTTGTAGAATTTTAATGCATCACATTATCTATTGTCAAAGAAATTCTAGTACTGGCACCAGGTCTTTTCACTTTTTAGTGAGGACCAGTTTGCTATGAGAGCTATTTGAAACCAACAATTAGGGTAAGTAAATTTACATGTATATTAAGACTTGATTAAGAAACCAATGACTAAATGAACATGATTTGAATTTTTCCTTGACAGAAATTAACTGACCCTACAGATTGACCTATCCACATGATATTTCTTGAATTTATTTTTACCCAATTGTATATTCCACAATGAAGCATGAGTCTCTATCATGATTTATTTTAGTTTTAAGACTATGTCAAGAGTAATCGAAAACAACAACATTAAAAAATAACGGTGAATTGATGTAGTAAAGATCATTAACTGTGGTTAATAGGCTTAAAAAGCAAGCGATCACTTGCAGCACTTGGAATTTTGATAATTATTTCATGGGCTGTAACAGCTTTCATGAGACTAAAATGATAAATAGAAAATGAACTCTTCAATCAAAGGCTTGGTCACATACAAAATTCGTCTTGCACATCACGACCGGAGCACAGCAGCACATGGTACGTTCTACAGCAAATTATTGGACGAGATGTGTGCGTGATAAAAACATGGACGCGAAATTCTATGTCATCAAGCCTTTAGATATCTCTATCATAGATGGTCCACATGCCATGTATCCCAAAAAGTAGAAGATACCGACTAAATGCATCTATTTCCCTTTTCCAGAAGGACTAGCACAGTCTCATTGGGAACTTTAAGTTAATAACCTAGTTAACGATTTAAAATGTATGATATTATAAAAGCTCTTAAAGATTTGAAAAAAAGGCATTAATACGTTTAAGTATTACTTCATGTATTGATTAAAATGTATCATGAAATTATATCTCGAGTAAGCTATGCCAAATGCTTTAAGGTGAACCATTCTGTCATGTTACTAGAACCCATACATAATTGAATTTGGCTTACTTAAGATAAAGAAATTAAAACAAAAATACTTGTTATGACATGTGAAGCAGTGAAATCACGACTGGAAATATGTGTGACTGGAAATATGTGTTTCATAAATAATTTCAAACAGATAATCAAAGCCAACAAAATGACTGTATCAGGGTCAAATGTAGGTAATTGGTTTATTTCTAATTGATTGAATTTTAGGTTTCGAAATAATCTGGGCTATTCTTCTGACAATTTCTGTCTATATGAATTTTGAGAAATCATTTGGGCATGTTGGTATCAACAATATTGGCACCAACATGTTATACAATGACTTTTCTTGCTATTTTGATTTAAAATTGGGGACAAATATCAAAACTATGTAGACAACATTACGCTTTTGCTAGAGGGGTACCATTAACAACTGGGAGCATTTTATGGTGCCAATGATCACAATTTTCATTAATTGACAACTTTACCGGTTTCAAATTTTCACAAAATTTTGCATACGAATAGGGGACATATATGGCCAACTTTCTTATCAATTTCATATGTTGACAAAGACAGGAACATACAAAAAATTTTGATTGAAATTTAGGTTTTGAAATTTTGTGGGCTATTTGTCGGACAATTTCTAACTAAATAAGTTTCTGAGAAATCATATGTACATATTGGTATCAACAATATTGTTCTCAAAATATTCTACAATGCCTCTTCTTGCTATTCTGATGTGAAATTAGGGACTAACTAGGTTGGCAACATTGGGCTTTTGCTGGACGGTTACCATTGAAAACTGGGAACATTTTAAGGTGCCATTGATCACGATTTTCATTATTTGACAACTTTACCAGTTTCAAATTTTCACAAAATTTTGCATACGAACTGTAGACATGTATGGTCAACTTTTATATCATTTTCATAGGTTGACAAAGACGGGAACATACAAAAATAATTGATTAAACTAAAGGGTTTGAAAATTTCTCGATATTTTTCAGACCATTTCTGACTGAATAAATTTCAGAGAAATTATTTGTGCTTGTTGTTATCAACAATTTTGGTGTCAAAATTTTCTTCAGTGTGTCTTCTTGCTATTTTGATTAAAAATTGAGGGCAAATATCAAAACTAGGTAGGCAACATTATGCTTTTGCTAGAGGGGTAACATTATAAACTGGGAGCATTTTATGGTGCCATTGATCACAATTTTCATTATTTGACAACTTTACCGGTTTCAAATTTTCACAAAATTTTGCATACGAATAGGGGACATATATGGCCAACTTTCTTATAAATTTCATATGTTGACAAAGACGGGAACATAAAAAATATTTGATTGAAATTTAGGTTTCGAAATTTTGTGGGCTATTTTTCTGACACTTTCTGACTAAATAAATTTCCGAAAAATTATTTGCGCATGTTTTTACCAACAAAATGGTATCAAAAGTTTCTACGAGGACTCTTCTTTCTATTTTGATTAAAAATGTGGATGAATACCAAAGCTAGATAGCCAACAATGAGTTTTTGTAAGACGGATACCAATGAAAATCGGGAACATTTTAAGGTGCCGCGTATAGGCCTATATGCACTCTTTGGGTAAAATAAATATATTTTTGTAGTTCATAGGTCAGAGGCATTCTATGTGTAAAGTTACAAGAAAATCCGTGCGTGGGCACGAATGGAACACCCCTTTCGTTTAATTTTGTATGTATAATACTGATTACTCATTCTAGTAGTTATGGGACGATTCTTTCCAATTAACAGTGACCTAATTTCGGACGAATTCTCATTGTTTTTTCTATCATAATTGGTAGCTTAACCATAAAGAAAGATAATTTTCGTGGGGATTAAATTTTAACAAATAATGTGAATGTAAGAACAGATTCTCTACAAAATACCCTACCCACCAATGTTAAAGATGAAATTTAGGTTGCTGTGAAACTTATGTCAATTCCAATAATTTCTTGTTAGAATATTGGTAACAGCTTCACCAGCATTTCTTCGATAATAGCTATACTATTCACTAACATACAAGAATCGTTGTTATTATGTCTAATAATATATAGTTTCCAACATAATGCAAGTGAAGAGTTAGAAGTTTTGACTAGTATAATTATATTCTAACTTATTTCAAATATTAATCATGTTCCGTTAGATTAACCACGACTCCGAGATAGGCTGCACAATAAATTATACATGAGTTTGATATCGCTGCTTTTCTTCGAAAACCTCGTATCTGCAGCTTATTTTAAGCTGCAGATACGATGTTTTTGCAGAAAAGCGACGATAATTACATACCATCGACAGGTTGTCCGGATGCTTTCCATATAAAAGGCCCAGCGTTAGTAGGTCCGTCTTGAAAAACACCCAACCAGAAACCTGTAAAGAACAAATTGTCGACTAAGTTAAGAAATGTTGTAACTAGAGCTAAATCAAACTGTAGTTGCGACATATCCGAACGAAGCAAACGATTTTTTTAACTCCATTATAAATTATTGTATTCCTTTTGTTCTGGTTATGTGAGTCTGTTCAAGCACGATTTTGTGGCTGCTAGATTAAAATGAAAACTAATAAGTCGAACAAATGCACTTATTTTGAAACTAGGTCTCGATTCAAAGTCTCATCAACCGACTAGAGATGGGAACTTTGAAATAGCCTAGCGCCCTTATAATATCACTACTTTCTAACACAAACCTCATAACTGCAGCTTGTTTAAAGCTGCAGTTACGAGGTTTTTGTTGAAAACCGACGGTATCGAAGTATTCACCTCCAGAAGTAGACAGGAAAGATCTCAACCATTCCGTCAACTTTGATTTTATAAAGTCACGTTCGGATATAGTGTCAAATTCCAAAACTTCGAGGCCAAACTCTTGACAATATTTCTGAAAGATAATGAATAATAGTTATTTATTATTGTATCTTTTCTGTCGTCAAAAACCTTGTAACCGCAGCTTGCTTTAATCCGATGTTACGAGTTTTTTTTAGGAAAATCACCAATTGATTGCAATGCTATTCACTCTAGTTGTCTCGACATCATTTCTGTCACAAAAGGAAAAATATAATATAATTACTAGTATGTGAGTATGAAAAGTATCGACTTTGTCAGTCTGCACAATCCGCAGATAATCAGCATTTTCTTCCTTTCTTTCGATGTTTTCTGACAGCCTCTCCTTCGGATACGCAAAAAGCTTTTACATAATGACGCCTTTTGAAGCCCACAAGATGAAATGCTTGGGAAAACGTGGTAGAAAATGAAGGAATTGTTTGTTAAATTTATTAATTTCCGACTACGTTTTCTGCCGACTTGGACAAAAGAGAGAATTTATTCATTTGTTATGGTCGTCTGCAGCATCGTTGAATTTGGACCATTCTTAAAATGCCATCTGGTAATGGTTTAAAACCGGTTTATGCCTACTTACCGTCGCATCTGGATAATTGACATTTTCGGGTCCAATGATATATGTCTTGAGTCCATTTCGTACATGGAGAGCTGTAATAAAAAAACATAATGTATCATCAAAGGTGGGAATCACGTGACACACCAGCAGCAACAACTACAACAACAATACGATAAGACAGAAATACGCCTGGGATTTTCTAGATGCGCTAGATTTTTACAGATCAGCTGGTAAAACAATTATTGAGGACCAAGTAATATATGAAGTGGTCGTCAATGGCCTTTCGGTCGTTAGCTCTCTATGATAATTGTCAATTGTTAAAATTTCTATATTTTACCAATTGCATATCGTCATTTTTAACAAAAATCTCGTAACCGCGGCTTGTTTGAAGCTAGAATTATGAGTTTTCTTGTTGAAAAACAGCAATATGATGAAAAGAAAGCGAAGTATACCTCTACATTGATGTCCAATGTATCCAGTTGGACAGACACACATAGGACCATTCTTACTGTAGGAACAAACACCTTCATTCTTGCAGAACCCTTTGGCACATTGATCCTCAACTAAAAGGTAAAAATGGTAAAACAAAAATAAAACTGAACAAAAATGTACTGACGATTTTCTCCAACTGTTGTTCAAAATCAAAGAGGGGAATCTTATTACACAAAAGCAGCAGCAACATCAACAAAAACGATTGCTGTTGCCGTTGTTGTTGTTGTTATAGATGCTGCTGCTGCTACTGCTGCTGCTGCTGCTACTGCTGCTGCTGCTGTGTCATGAGATTCTCATCTATAATGTTGATGCCATTTTTGTTTCTATAGCTTCAAAAGAGAATTACCCTTTGCATAATGATATAAATCTTTGGTAATATAATTATGTACCATAAGTTGCTTTAAATTCATTTAAATTCATTTAAGTGAAATTGTATCATTTAAACTCCAATCAAACAGAACATATGCAAACTACATTCTATTGACCATCAAGGACGAGTATATTTTCATTTTTAAAATATTGTAAGAAAAGGGAGTGAAATTACTCGAGACGAGCAATTTCTATCCTTTTCCTATTATATTTCAATAGCTAAATTCGTTTAATAAATAATTGTAAATGGTGTTCATTTTTAATTCATATTGATGATGATGAAAAAAGTTTCCTGTCGATTTTAGCAGATATTCAACTTATCTGATGTCGAAATAACGAGTTTTAACGAGGTTTAACCCATTACCAAACAGCAAAATTTTAGAATGGTCCAAATTCAAAGACGTTGCAGACGACAATTTCAAGTCAATGAATTTTAAACTTTTTTGGTCATTTTGTGTAGAAAACATTGTGGGAAATGAAGAAATTGCTTGTTACAAGCAATTTCTTCGTTTTCCACAATGTTTTCCAAAGCCATCATCTTATAGGGAGTCAAAAAGAATCATTGTGTGGAAAAAACTTACTTTCGCATTGGGGTCCTATATAATCTGCCTTACAAAAGCAAACGGGATTTTCGCCAGTTACTGAACAAATACCACCATTTTGGCAATGGTTGACACAGGGATTAGGAACTAATAAAAATAGAAAATGCTAAAATAACAAGAATACAACGCGCTCATTAATTAACAAATAATACACGTATATGTTGTCTGTTTTATTACAGAACCTCGTAATTCCAGCTTAATTAAGCTGGAGTTACGAGGTTTTGTGATAACACCGACCATTGTGTATTATTCGGAATTGAACGTTTCATACTTGAGGGTAAAACCAATTGACATTTGCGTGCATCATGATAAAATAACTAAAATGCAATGCACTCAATTACTTGAAAAATAGTACGCGAATATATGCATTATGCAAAATCGAACGTTCCATACTTGAGGGTCAAATCAGAGGCCCCCTTCTGAAGAAATTGAAGTTATATTGTTTTGCAATTGTCGATCGGTCCGTCCCTTGGGCCATCCGTTGACCAATCTTGTCCAAAGAAAATGGTACCCACGGTAGAATCATGGAATTACATATGGATCTAATAAAGGAGAAGACTCATTATGAAAAAGTACAGTACGCAATGGCCATAAATCTACCAATCATATTTCTGGAATTATAGCCCTCTGTTGATTGTTTTTATTCAATTTTCGTCCAGGAACATAACTTAAAAAAGCATGATTGGTACAATTATGAAACTTCATATGAGAATATATCTCAATATAGAGATGTTAGGTGCTCAAGAACCATGACTCTGTCCATCATATATATCCATTTGCTGCTTTTCATACTTGAGTTCATGAATGCTTCCATCTCAAGTTTCATGATTCTATGTATACTTTGCACACTTTTTGAGTTCTGTCCAGAGAAAAGTTACCGATCAAAATAACAAAGGGCAATGAGGTACATTTAAGGACTAGATTCTAATAGCATTATATAAACCTCTCAAAATCACTATATCATTACAAAAAGATCATACTTTCACAAGTGTCCCCGATGTATTCTGCTGTGCATGTACATTTAGCCTTTTCGCCATCAATGGAACAACTGCCTCCGTTTGCACACGCAATTGTTGAACATGGGTTCACGTCTATATGCAAAATTTATAAATTGATGAATTTACATTGTTTGAATATTTCCTCAAAATACATAACAATCCTTTATCGACTACAAAGAGAACAGTCACGAATGAAGAGATATCCCTTTTTATCAAACGTTCGGCACATCATTATGATGACCATCTATAATGATCTCCAAAAAGTAAGAATCATTGTTTTGTCTCTTGACCCATTGTACTTTCCTGTAATATTTTATCAGGGGTTTCAAAACTATGAACAAAGAATAATTGCGAACGCAAATTCATGGCACCAATCACTATGCTAAAATATATGTAACAAAGTAATGTTATACTTTTATAAGTTTTACTTGGAGATTTCCCTATGTTTGAATCTTTCTGGCTTAATATAAATTAAAGTGGAACGAAATTATACATCGGTAATCACTTGTTTGTTTTTAAAGTGCAATAGGAAACATAAACAATTGAAGTCTTTTAAATCATGTGATATAAACCTCTCAAAATCACTATATCATTACAAAAAGATCATACTTTCACAAGTGTCTCCAATGTATTCTGCTGTGCATGTACATTTAGCCTTTTCGCCATCGATGGAACAACTACCTCCGTTTGCACACGTAATTGTTGAACATGGGTTCACGGCTATGTAAAATTTATAAATTGTTAAATTTACATTGTTTGAATATTTCCCAAAAATACATCACAATCCTTTAAGGCCCAGTCACACTACAGCGTATAGAGCCAGCGTATGAGTAACGTATCGTATATTTCGGAAAATTATCCATACGCACAACTTTTCAGCGTATGATGTTTTCTTAAGATCAAACAACGGTTATGAAAACAAAATTCCTAGCGTACTGCCAGCGTTTGAGTAGCGAACTCACTGCGTATTCCGACTTATGAGTAGCGTACATCAGCGTACCTTTCACGTATGAGAAACGAGTGCGGAACGTCAACCCAACGTATGATGAGCGTACACAAAAGTGGGTATAAAAAGTGTTTCTGGAGGCATGTGAAGACAGTTCCTGAAGTACCCTATCTTAATTTCTCAATGCACCATTAAACTGGACATACTCATTGAAAGTAAATTGACACCCAATAGTAAGAAGAAGAAGAAGAAGAAGAAGAAGAAGAAGAAGAAGAAGAAGAAGAAGAAGAAGAAGAAGAAGAAGAAGAAGAAGAAGAAGAAAAAGAAGAAGAAAAAGAAGAAGAAGGAGGAGGAGGTGCAAGAGGAGAAGGAGGATAAAGTCTTCCTTTTCTACTTCTTCTCCTCCTCCTTCTACTTCTTCTCCTCCTCCTTCTACCCCTCATTCTTCTCCTTTTCTTCTTCTTCTTCTTCTTCTTCTTCTTCTTCTTCTTCTTCTTCTCCTTCTTTTTCTCCTTCATCTATTTCTTCTTTTCTCCGTTTTCTTTCCATTCTTCTTCTTCTTCTTTTTCTTCTTTTTCTTTTACTTCTTCGTCCTCTGTTATCTTCTACAGCTTCTTCTGTTATTATCATCATTATCATTTTTAATGTGTAGCATTTAAACTGCTACATGTATTTCTAATGAATTTTTGTGGTGTTGCAGCACTGAAACCTCCACATTAGCGTTGCCGGTATTCAACGTATAAGAAGCGTACTCGGCGTATGAGAAACGTACATTTAGCGTACTCGACGTATGAGTAACGTATGTTTAGCGTACCTCTAGCATATTCAGCGTATGAGAAACGAATGACGAGCGTAAAATTCATACGCTGGCATACGCTGAAAATTTTTGTGCATGTTCAAAAATTATTTTGGCCCTCAGCGTACATCAGCGTATACCGACGTACTCCAGCGTATGAGCAACGTATACCAACGTACGCCTAGCGTATCTCCAGCGTATACCAGCGTATGCCCCCAAAATTCATACGTTACTCATACGCTGGCTCCATACGCTGTAGTGTGACTAGGCCTTTATCGCCTACAAATACAAAAATTGGGAATGAAGGGATATACTTTTTTCTCAATTTTCATTCGGCGGTCTCAAAAATTAAGAAACATCGTTTTGTCTTTTGGGCTGTTGTATTTTACTCCGATATTTAAATATGGATTGTCAAATTTATTAATATTTAATTAATGGATTAACCTATATGAATTCATGGAACCAATAACTATGAAAAAACGTAGGTAAAATAATACGTTATATTATACTTTCATTACTGCAATAATCTCCTTTGTATGAATCTTTCTAGTTTTAAACAAAAAATAGACAAAAGAAAAATAAGTTGGTAATCACTCATTTACTTTTCTGAAATTCAGGAACATTTGAGGTATGTTATAACACCAAATGTTAACTCTCTCAAAATTTCAATATCATTACAAAATAACCATACTTTCACAAGTGTCCCCGCTGTAATCTCCTGTGCATGTACATTTAGCCTTTTCGCCATCAATGGAACAACTGCCTCCGTTTGCGCACGTAATTGTTGAACATGGGTTCACGGCTATGCAAAATTTATAATTCGATGAATATACATCGTTTGAATATTTCCTTAAAATACATAACAATCCTTTATCGACTACAAAGAGCAGAGTCGCCAACAAAGAGCTTTCTTTTTTTCAACTTTCGTTCGGCATCACTATAATGACCACCAATAACAGTCTCCATGAATTTAGAATTATTGTTTTGTCTTTTGACCCATTGTAATTTCCTCTAATGATTCAATATTCTTGTTTTCGAAACTATTAATAGTTAATTATTTTGTTTACGTACGTATATACATGGAACCACTCACTATGCTATAACATATATAAATAAGTAATGTTATACTTTCATATTTTTAACTTGAAATTTTCCATATGTACATATATGAATCTTTCTGGTTTAATATAGATTAAAGAGGAAAGAAATATATATCAACAATCACTCATAACTTTTAATACTTTAACAAGAAAACATTCAAGGTCTGTTAAAACATGTAATATAAATCTCTCAAAATTTCAACATTATTACAAAATAACCATACTTTCACAAGTGTCCCCGCTGTAATCTCCTGTGCATGTACATTTAGCCTTTTCGCCATCAATGGAACAACTACCTCCGTTTGCACACGTAATTGTTGAACATGGGTTCACGGCTATGTAAAATTTATAAATTGTTAAATTTACATTGTTTGAATATTTCCCAAAAATACATCACAATCCTTTATCGCCTACAAATACAAAAATCGGGAATGAAGGGATATACTTTTTTCTCAATTTTCATTCGGCACATCAATATAATTACAATCAACAACGGTCTCAAAAAAGTAAGAAACATTGTTTTGTCTTTTGGGCTGTTGTATTTTTCTCTGATATTTAAATATGGATTGTCAAATTATGAATATTTAATTAATGGATTAACCTATATGAATTCATGGAACCAATAACTTTGAAAACACGTAGGTAAAATAATACGTTATATTATACTTTCATTACTGCAATAATCTCCTTTGTATGAATCTTTCTAGTTTTAAACAAAAAAATAGACAAAAGAAAAATAAGTTGGTAATCACTCATTTACTTTTCTGAAATTCAGGAACATTTGAGGTATGTTATAACACCAAATGTTAACTCTCTCAAAATTTCAATATCATTACAAAATAACCATACTTTCACAAGTGTCCCCGCTGTAATCTCCTGTGCATGTACATTTAGCCTTTTCGCCATCAATGGAACAACTACCTCCGTTTGCGCACGTAATTGTTGAACATGGGTTCACGGCTATGTAAAATTTATAAATTGATTAATTTAAATTGTTTGAATATTTACAATACATGATACTCCTTTATCTATTACAAAGACACGGGTGGTAAACAGAGAAACTAGCTCCAAAAAGAGTCAACGGTATTTTGTTTCCTCGTGACATCCGGCCTCTACCAAGGTAGTTGCATAGAGCGAAAATCTGTAAACAAAGGTAGGTCACGAACACATTTTTCTACAATTATTTCTTTTACAACGAGTTTTTTTGAAAAATCCGGCGATGTTGTAATATGAAGAAATGATCGAAGTTTGCTGTGCACGAGAATATTCGGTGTTATTAAGCAGAGTTTGAATACAATTGTTGAAAAACATTTCAAAATCGAAAATAAAACCTTTTTTACTTTCGATTTTGAAATGTTTTTCAATGATTGTATTAAAACCCTGCTACTAATACCGTATACTCCCGTGCACAACAAACTTCGACCATTTCTTCATTTTACAGCATCGCCGGATTTCTCAAAAACTCGCTTTAAAAGAAATACTTTTAGAAAATGTATTCGTGACCTACAAATTTTCGCTCTATGCAACTACCTCTTTTTGGAGCTAGTTTCTCTGTTTACCACCCGTGAAAGAGAAGGGTTGGTAATGAAGGGATATCACTTTTTGCTTACATGTTGTACTTCATTTTTATAATTCGTGGAACTAATTACTACTAGTATGCAAAAATATGTAAAACAAAACCAATCATATATTTTCATAATCTTTACTTGGAGATTTTCCTATGTATGAATCTTTCTTGTTCATTATAGATTAAAAAGGAAATATTATACATAATATCGGTAATCACTCGTTCATGTTTAACTTTAATTCTTCAATGTGTGTACATAACTATGAGGTATGTAATAAGATCAGATATAAAATCTCAATATTTGAATATTATACAAAAAATCATACTTTCACAAGTGTCCCCGCTGTAATCTCCTGTGCATGTACATTTAGCCGTTCCGCCATCAATGGAACAACTGCCTCCGTTTGCACACGTAATTGTTGAACATGGGTTCACGGCTAGGCAAAATATATAAATCGATGAATTTACATCGTTTGAATATTTCCTTAAAATACATAACAATCCTTTATCGACTACAAAGAGCAGAGTCGCCAACAAAGAGCTTTCTTTTTTTCAACTTTCGTTCGGCATCACTATAATGACCACCAATAACAGTCTCCATGAATCTAGAATTATTGTTTTGTCTTTTGACCCATTGCAATTTCCTCTAATGATTCAATATTCTTGTTTTCGAAACTATTAATAGTTAATTATTTTGTTTACGTACGTATACATGGAACCACTCACTATGCTATAACATAATTATGTAAATAAGTAATGTTATACTTTCATATTTTTAACTTGAAATTTTCCATATGTACATATATGAATCTTTCTGGTTTAATATATATTAAAGAGGAAAGAAATATATATCGACAATCACTCATAACTTTTAATACTTTAACAAGAAAACATTCAAGGTCTGTTAAAACATGTGATATAAATCTCTCAGAATTTCAACATTATTACAAAATAACCATACTTTCACAAGTGTCCCCGCTGTAATCTCCTGTGCATGTACATTTAGCCTTTTCGCCATCAATGGAACAACTACCTCCGTTTGCACACGTAATTGTTGAACATGGGTTCACGGCTATGTAAAATTTATAAATTGTTAAATTTACATTGTTTGAATATTTCCCAAAAATACATCACAATCCTTTATCGCCCACAAATACAAAAATCGGGAATGAAGGGATATACATTTTTCTTAATTTTCATTCGGCACATCAATATAATTACAATCAACAACGGTCTCAAAAAAGTAAGAAACATTGTTTTGTCTTTTGGGCTGTTGTATTTTTCTCTGATATTTAAATATGGATTGTCAAATTTATGAATATTTAATCAATGGATTAACCTATATGAATTAAAGGAACCAATAACTATGAAAAAAACGTAGGTAAAATAATACGTTATATTATACTTTCATTACTGCAATAATATCCTTTGTATGGATCTTTCTAGTTTTAAACAAATAAAATACAAAAGAAAAATAAGTTGGTAATCACTCATTTACTTTTCTGAAATTCAGGAACATTTGAGGTCTTTTATAACACCAAATGTTAACTCCCTCAAAATTTCAACATTATTACAAAATAACCATACTTTCACAAGTGTCCCCGCTGTAATCTCCTGTGCATGTACATTTAGCCTTTTCGCCATCGATGGAACAACTACCTCCGTTTACACACGTAATTGTTGAACATGGATTCGCGGCTATGTAAAATTTATAAATTGTTAAATTTACATTGTTTGAATATTTCCCAAAAATACATCACAATCCTTTATCGCCTACAAATACAAAAATCGGGAATGAAGGGATATACTTTTTTCTCAATTTTCATTCGGCACATCAATATAATTACAATCAACAACGGTCTCAAAAAAGTAAGAAACATTGTTTTGTCTTTTGGGCTGTTGTATTTTTCTCTATTATTTAAATATGGAATGTCAAATTATGAATATTTAATTAATGGATTAACCTATATGAATTCATGGAACCAATAACTTTGAAAACACGTAGGTAAAATAATACGTTATATTATACTTTCATTACTGCAATAATCTCCTTTGTATGAATCTTTCTAGTTTTAAACAAAAAATAGACAAAAGAAAAATAAGTTGGTAATCACTCATTTACTTTTCTGAAATTCAGGAACATTTGAGGTATGTTATAACACCAAATGTTAACTCTCTCAAAATTTCAATATCATTACAAAATAACCATACTTTCACAAGTGTCCCCGCTGTAATCTCCTGTGCATGTACATTTAGCCTTTTCGCCATCAATGGAACAACTACCTCCGTTTGCGCACGTAATTGTTGAACATGGGTTCACGGCTATGTAAAATTTATAAATTGATTAATTTAAATTGTTTAAATATTTACAATACATGATACTCCTTTATCTATTACAAAGACACGGGTGGTAAACAGAGAAACTAGCTCCAAAAAGAGTCAACGGTATTTTGTTTCCTCGTGACATCCGGCCTCTACCGAGGTAGTTGCATAGAGCGAAAATCTGTAAACAAAGGTAGGTCACGAACACATTTTTCTACAATTATTTCTTTTACAACGAGTTTTTTTGAAAAATCCGGCGATGTTGTAATATGAAGAAATGATCGAAGTTTGCTGTGCACGAGAATATTCGGTGTTATTAAGCAGAGTTTGAATACAATTGTTGAAAAACATTTCAAAATCGAAAATAAAACCTTTTTTACTTTCGATTTTGAAATGTTTTTCAATGATTGTATTAAAACCCTGCTACTAATACCGTATACTCCCGTGCACAACAAACTTCGACCATTTCTTCATTTTACAGCATCGCCGGATTTCTCAAAAACTCGCTTTAAAAGAAATACTTTTAGAAAATGTATTCGTGACCTACAAATTTTCGCTCTATGCAACTACCTCTTTTTGGAGCTAGTTTCTCTGTTTACCACCCGTGAAAGAGAAGGGTTGGTAATGAAGGGATATCACATGTTGTACTTCATTTTTATAATTCGTGGAACTAATTACTACTAGTATGCAAAAATATGTAAAACAAAACCAATCTTATATTTTCATAATCTTTACTTGGAGATTTTCCTATGTATGAATCTTTCTTGTTCATTATAGATTAAAAAGGAAATATAATACATAATATCGGTAATCACTCGTTCATGTTTAACTTCAATTCTTCAATGTGTGTACATAACTATGAGGTATGTAATAAGATCAGATATAAAATCTCAATATTTGAATATTATACAAAAAATCATACTTTCACAAGTGTCCCCGCTGTAATCTCCTGTGCATGTACATTTAGCCGTTCCGCCATCAATGGAACAACTGCCTCCGTTTGCACACGTAATTGTTGAACATGGGTTCACGGCTAGGCAAAATATATAAATCGATGAATTTACATCGTTTGAATATTTCCTTAAAATACATAACAATCCTTTATCGACTACAAAGAGCAGAGTCGCCAACAAAGAGCTTTCTTTTTTTCAACTTTCGTTCGGCATCACTATAATGACCACCAATAACAGTCTCCATGAATCTAGAATTATTGTTTTGTCTTTTGACCCATTGTAATTTCCTCTAATGATTCAATATTCTTGTTTTCGAAACTATTAATAGTTAATTATTTTGTTTACGTACGTATATACATGGAACCACTCACTATGCTATAACATAATTATGTAAATAAGTAATGTTATACTTTCATATTTTTAACTTGAAATTTTCCATATGTACATATATGAATCTTTCTGGTTTAATATAGATTAAAGAGGAAAGAAATATATATCGACAATCACTCATAATTTTTAATACTTTAACAAGAAAACATTCAAGGTCTGTTAAAACATGTGATATAAATCTCTCAGAATTTCAACATTATTACAAAATAACCATACTTTCACAAGTGTCTCCAATGTATTCTGCTGTGCATGTACATTTAGCCTTTTCGCCATCAATGGAACAACTACCTCCGTTTGCACACGTAATTGTTGAACATGGGTTCACGGCTATGTAAAATTTATAAATTGTTAAATTTACATTGTTTGAATATTTCCCAAAAATACATCACAATCCTTTATCGCCCACAAATGCAAAAATCGGGAATGAAGGGATATACTTTTTTCTTAATTTTCATTCGGCACATCAATATAATTACAATCAACAACGGTCTCAAAAAAGTAAGAAACATTGTTTTGTCTTTTGGGCTGTTGTATTTTTCTCTGATATTTAAATATGGATTGTCAAATTTATGAATATTTAATCAATGGATTAACCTATATGAATTAATTTTTAATAAAGGAACCAATAACTATGAAAAAAACGTAGGTAAAATAATACGTTATATTATACTTTCATTACTGCAATAATATCCTTTGTATGGATCTTTCTAGTTTTAAACAAATAAAATACAAAAGAAAAATAAGTTGGTAATCACTCATTTACTTTTCTGAAATTCAGGAACATTTGAGGTATGTTATAACACCAAATGTTAACTCTCTCAAAATTTCAATATCAATACAAAATATCCATACTTTCACAAGTGTCCCCGCTGTAATCTCCTGTGCATGTACATTTAGCCTTTTCGCCATCAATGGAACAACTGCCTCCGTTTGCGCACGTAATTGTTGAACATGGGTTCACGGCTAGGCAAAATATATAAATCGATGAATTTACATCGTTTGAATATTTCCTTAAAATACATAACAATTTTTATCGACTAAAAAGAGAATAGTCACAATTTATTAGTAACACTCCATGGACTAAGCCCCAGTTGACTGGAAATGTTTGTAATATCCTCTGATAACGCAGAGCTACTCGAAGTAGCCTTTTGACTGCATTAGTCCTAGGACTAGATACCCCCTTTTCCCAATTTTGTAAAACAACACTTTAGGACGGTTTCTCGTGTAAAATCTCTCAGTCATTCAATTTTTTTTACAAAATTCATACTTTCACATTTCTCCCCGATATATTCTCCTGTGCATGTACATGTAGCTTTTCCGCCGTCGTTGGAACAACTACCTCCGTGTAAGCATGGGTTGTCTGAACATGGGTTCACGGCTATGCAAAAGTTAAAATTGGTGGAATTACATCGTTTGAATATTTCCCAAGCAAACCATAATTATCCTTTATTCACTACAAAGAGAAGAGTCGGAAATGAACCGATATTTTTTTTCTTAATTTTCGTTAGGCACATAATTATAAATGTAATACTTAGACAATTTAATGACAATCAACAATGGTTTCTAATTTGCAAAACAAACAGTAATGAAATACTTTCGTTATGCTCATCTTAAATCTAAAAAATCCATCATATGGCATTATCTTTTTTATTCTTATTTTTTTAAACATTTCCATCATCAAGAAATTATGGCTTAGATTTCCTATTCAATCAAAGATAACATGCATTCGCACTTCGACCAATTGATTTCCCAAAATTGAAGTGCATGGTCGTGCTGCTCAGACACATCCAGTGAAACTTTATTATTTCATCATTTATCTAAAAAAATATACACAAATATCATACATTTACATTTGTCCCCGACGTATTTAATTGTGCATTTACAAACATGTACATGTAACCTCCGTTACTTTGTGCTCAGGTGAGATAAATTTATTTTGTGTTTCGACATTCGCAGTAGCATTACTTCAACATTTGACATTTAAATACACATACAATAATACCATACCTTGACATTCATCCCTGATGTTTGCGACAAGACAATTACAAATGTAACCTCCGTTACTTCTTGCTCAGGTGGTTTGAAATCATGGTAGGATAAGACATGTATGATTGCATTGCTTCAACATTTAACAATTGGATATATATAGTCGACACTCGTTATGTCGACACCGGATTAGTCGAATCTCCGCTTAAGTCGAAGTGAAAGTCATATCCCGTCCTCAACAATGAATTATCAAAATGTTTAATCAAAATAATTTCGAAACAAATAAAACCATAGAAATTTAGTAGGAAAAGGATAGAAATTGCTCGTTTCGAGCAATTTCTTTCCTTTTCCTACTAAATTTCAATCATGGACACATATGATGCCCATCAAAAATGGTTGAATATCATTTTCATCGAAAATAATCAAAATCGAATGAGTCGAGCTCCGGATATGTCGAGGTATTTTGACGGCCCCTCTGACTTCGACACAACGAGCGTCGACTGTACAAGGAAAACATACCTTCACATTTACCCCCGATGTATCCGAGAGAACACTTACAAATGTAATCTCCCTTACTTCTGAAACAGGTACCATCGTTATCACAAGGATTAGTTGAGCATGGATCATCCTCTAGGTGAAAAATGAATTTTGTGACTTAACAATGGAATCATATTTGTTGCAGAATAACTTAATGGCTATTTAGCCAATACTCAGATGGATTTGCTAAGGACTTAATATCCATTCAAAATCAAACTTTCATTAACCCTCAAACGACCAGGTTGGGTCATTTATGACCCCAGACATTTCACTTTGTATGTTATTTTCAGAGTAATTCTCTGATACAAGTTTGCTACCATGAATTTGCCAACCAACCTACCCTTCGTTGATATTAAGCCAGTTTTTCTAAAACATTGAAGGTTTGAAATGTCCCCAATATAATGTATTGAAAAGTATAGACAACTCGTCTCACACTCTTATTCGAAATGCAATTAGCAAAATATTTGACGATTGCAAAAGATCTAACATAAGATCCCTTATCATACATTGTACTTTCCAGTGATTATGACGTACTTTCTCATATAAAACTTTATAAATATCCGTTGCTATGGTGCCTCTATGTTACGTGTTATACTTGCATTTCTTTTTCTTAGAATTAACGATTAATTTTTTAAAGATTTATACCAGAAATAAAGCATGGCACAACGGACAAAGTCAGTGCTTATTTCTTACTTATACATGTATGTTTTCCTCCAAAATTAAGTTGACAAGAAGTCTATTTCGGACAAAACTAAGATTGATGTCCACATATGTATCTGGGGCTCATAACTGACCCCATATGACCTTTTGTGTGTGTAAAATTTTGCTAGTAGTTTGGGGACATTAATAAGAAAACATGAACAAATCCAGTTTTCAGTTACAAACATGTTTAAGACATAAATATATACACCAATCCCATGGAATTGCACAAATTCAATTCGTATGTTATAATTTAATGAAATAAATAATTAAATGAAACATACTGCATATGGGGTTACATTATGTAACAGCACAATCCATGTTAATATTTACAGAGAAGCAATAAGATAGATAGCCTCCATTTTTAAACATCTTTCACAAACCAACGGCAACCTCATCACGTTTCAACGAATACGACTAAGTATATTTTCATTGTAGCCTATAAAGCCATACTTATGATTTCTTCCTCACTTAAAGAGAACAAAATATATTTTTAACATTCTGACATTTGTTGGTTTGATTTTTAACTTTCATTATGAGAACATATTGGTTTTCTGTTTTACCAACAGAAAAATTTCCAAATCAAAGGGAATTAATCCGCAATCTTTGCTGAAATTTTGAAATACTTGTTTCTCTTGATTCAATTAAGGATCAATGTAAGAAAAGAAATAATCATTTTTACCTCGGTTTATGGTTTATTAAACCACATCTCTCAGTTACAGTTGGCGCCACATCGTATGGCACGTGTTTATATTTTGTTTGACGTTCAATTACATTTGAACAAAATATAAACATTGTGCCATACGATGTTGCGCCAACTGTAGTCTTTCCAATAAATAGTCCATTTATTGTGCCTCATAACTCAGAACCGTGGTTAAATAAACCATTAACTGATGGAAAAATAATTATTTCTTAAATAAACCATACCTTGGCATTGGTTTCCGCATTTTCCTTCTTTACAGTCACAAACAGGCTTGCCATCTTTTAAGTAACAAGTACCACCATTTTTGCAAAAATCCAAACATTGGTTCCTGTCTATTTAAAAAATTGATAAAATATAAGAAACCACTTGATCCTTTAAATCAATTTTACTTTCGAAAATTAAACAATTAATGAATTTTGTTTTAATTAGTAGAACATATTTGTATTATGAATTCAATCGCTAAAAATCATACGTTTTAAGATGCCACATATCAAAAATAGCTACAGTAATTGAAGAAGGTATTTTCATATCGTTCAAAATCAATTATTTATAATACTTTATTATTATCCTATTCAATCAGAAGAATATTTTCAGATGTCGAACACCATTAAAGCGGTAATAGCTGTCTTGATTGAAGTTTTTCTGTTACCGAGTTCTTATTATCTGATGATATGAACAAAGCCTATTCCAACTGCACAAAACCAATAAAACCAGTGAAAGAATGGTACATTGGTACATTTTCCCTTTCTTGCAATGTATGTCAGTATGTCATGTTTACAATGTCAAGGGCGAGTCGAGATTATCCGAGTCCTGAGCGGTTATAAGCGAGCGTCTACGGAATCTATTTTTAAATCGAGTGGAATGACGTCAGAGAATAAACAGTAAAAATTTAAAAATGTGAGATGTCTCTTTAAAAGGTACCTTTTGGGAAGTGTGTAGCAACCCTAAACAGTCTGCGAGGAAAGCACAGACTGGTCAGGATCGGAACTGTTGACACTTAAAGTTGATACTCTGGATTTACATGTTTTTTCTATCACACTATATCTTATTATCTAAATACGGATATCGTTGGCGCTTGCTAAATGTGACCTGTCTCTCGAAATAATTATGGTCTTCTATTGACTTCATAGAAGCATGCTTTTAGCATGACGTGTCAAGCAGAATCTGACCCTTTCCCAATTAAAAGCTTGTTTTGATGTCATCATTAGAAGGGATTGAGAACACATTGAGGAAATAGGAGAAAATCTTGATAACAAGCAATTCCCCCAGTTGCTTAGATATTTTCTCAGTTTTATTTAATTCAATTAATCCTATCTTAACGTGTATAGTTTGTCGTGTTTAAAACTTTCAAAATAGAATATCAAACTTATTGTCGTTTGGGAAAGAGTGAGGCATGACTATTAAAATAACTTCAATTGGTTAACCCTTTCCCATACAAGACCTGCTTTGGACTTCCTTTTTGCAAAAACACAGGAAACATTGAGACAAAAGAAAGAAATGCTAATTGTTAGCAGTTTCTCCTATTACCTAAATATTTTCTATGTCATATCGCAAATAATTCACATTTCCAATGTCATTGGTTATGCAGTCTTCAAACGATTTTAATTGAGAAGAGTTTTATTTTTTGCCATTTAGGGAAAGAGTTGAACATTCATTCGTAACTAGGCACGTGCAGAAATGCCGTGAAAATCGGAATGTTTCAATTTTTTTACCCGTCGCACTAAAGAGGAACCTTCTGCAAAGTATAAAGGTATAGACAATATCCAGCCTGTGCGGACTGCACAGACTGACAAGATTCGAGACTCATAACTCGTAGGTAATTTTCTTGGCCTCGAATAATTTCTCTATCTTACTATGTGTTCATTTTCTAAATACAACATCTAGTTTACGTCTGCTTAGTATGAGTCGTTTCTCGAAATTGTGTTTTATGAACTTCCCGTAAATTCCCTTTTAGCGTGATGTGTCGCTTTTATTAGATACCTTTGTATCACATGATCGCCCGACTATAAACGAATATTTACGGCTTTTGCAGGTACCCGAAATATGTAATATATAAATCTATATATAGACACAATTGTAAACATCCAGCAAACTTTTGAGCGCCGGCGAAAGTTAGAATGTCAATATACATGCGCTTATTGTGGGTAAACAGCGCATGGTTGCTCGCTTGAAATACGGTGTTTCTGCATCTTTTTGCTCATACTTTAATACTGTAAACCCCTTTTTTGGCAAATTGGCAGGTTTTTTGACAGCTATTATGACTTTAATTCAGCAAATACCAGTTCCAAATTATGTCATAGTTTTGCCTTTCCTAATGGAATATGCTTTCGAAAACATTGGGACTAAATAAGGAAGTGCAGATGACCAGCTATATATTTTCTAAGCTAGAATCTATTCAAATAACATTAGCATATTTGTCATCAGCAGCATCTTTCATATTGTACAGACCTGAAATTCGGTTGTTTGGAAACTTGTAAATCAATAATCTATTTGGTTTTCAGATTATACAATATTATTATTCCTTTGTTGTGCTTCTCCATTCCCTTTATGTAATTATCATAAGAATAAGAAACATAAATAACTCTTACATAATTTGTTTTCTGGTTGAATTTTTGACCATTATATTTTCTCCCAAAACATTCTGATTAACATTATACAAATGTATAAAACTTTTGATTTATTTGTTATCTGATAGAAGGTTTGACCATAATACTTTCTTCCAATATAATTTATTCTGTTTAACATATACATATGAAAATACCTCTTAATTGATTTGTTATCTGACAGATATGTTTACCTTTACATCTCGTTCCAATAAATCCTTGTTTACATGTACAAACAGGACGTCCGCCACTGAAGGAACAAAACTTGGTGCCTCTTCTTTTACAATAACCTCTGGCACACGCGTTCCGGACTAAAAAAGATAGAATTACAAAACTAATAGAAATGTTGATGCCACATAATTAAGTGCAGTTATTTTTCATAACTGACAGTAATATTTTATTGCTTTTTCAGGTTTCGATACAAGACAGAGTGAGAAAAGGCTTTCAAGTCTGAGTACAGATTGTGCACCATGGGATGGACAATGACTACAGACAAATTTGCCCCGCTTTATGTAAGAAATTGTACAATAATTTTCTTATTTCTGCGTCAATTTTTGTTTGTTGCGTGTACTTGCTTGGCGCTATCCTCAGATATATGACTTGTCTGTAGAGTCCCTGTAGTTTTTTTTTCCAAAAAATGATCCCAACCGACCAGCAAAACGGCAAACAATTCAGATCGTTTTTCTGGTCGGTTGGGATCAATTTTTAAGAAAGCACTAGGAGTTTCCAAATACGTAAAACATCTGAGGAAAGAGCTTAGTAAGGCAACATTTGAAAATTGACGCAGAATTAAGAAAATTATTGCACAAATTTTTACATGAAGCGGGGCTTATTTGTCCGTATTTGATACCATTTTGCTTTCTAGTCGGTTGGAACAATATTTTGGAAAAAGAATGCCAAAAGTTTTCTTATACGTCATATATACGACGAAAGAGCTGAATAAGACGGGGTACACGCAATAAACCTTTTTGAAAAATGGTGCAGCATTATGGAAGTTGTTGCAAAACATCCTACCAGAATCGAGATTATTTTGACCGAAGTCGTTATCCATTCCATGAAACACAATCTCCACCATGTAGGTGGTTAGTTTACGGAGTCCTGGTGTAGACTGGGTGTCAAAAGATCCAAATCGGAAATCTTCTGGATTGGAAGCAATCGACTGTTAACTCATTGTCAAACAGACTTTCTGAAATTCTGAGTTATGTGATTAACCACCGTGTATGAGCCTACCTTTGCATCTCCTTCCCATGTATCCAGGTTTACAACTACAAATGGGATTTCTGCCACTGTACGAACAGGTACCCCCGATTTTACAATACTTTGTTGAACAACGATCCGTGCCTAAATAAAAAGTACAGTTCCAATAATGTATACATAAAATGTATTTTGAACCTATGGCAGTAACAAAATCGTTCAGAAAACAGCAACACTGGTTCTTTATTATAAACATATATAATTTTGGTGTGACCTAATTCTGAAAGGGATTTTGGCACGTTTGTCGAACAGGTACACTGATCAAAGATACATACAAGAACTGTCGTATGAATTTGTGGTGTACCTGATAGTATAGATGGTCTCTATTGAGCAATAAATTGGCAAAAAGTGCTTTGCATTCAGGCTCCCTTATTTCAATGTGACAAATTTTCATAACTGCCTGTCTCTTTCATTTTCATTAACAACCATAAATTCTGGTCCCCCAAAAAAGGTAAGAAACTGCTTCAATTGTCTGTCACAAGTCCTTTTTATTGGCATACTAGCGTTCGATTTGAAGGAAATATTCGGAAAATGATATGGAAGAAAGTGACAAGTCTTCACTGAAATTAATAACTAAACATTTTGCTCGCTCAACGACTGATGCTAAATTGAAGTACTTTTCATGATTTAATTTAGTTCTTATCCCCCCCCCCCCCCCCCCCCAAAAAAAAAATCATATACAAAGATTTCAATTGTGCCCAAAATTCTTTCCTGGAATAATGCATGATAGACAATTGACTAACGGGGGAAAGTCATACTACAAAGAGCCGTCCCTAAATATCAATGAAATATAACTCTATGAATTGTCAGGGATACTTATAACTATTGATTTGGTTTAGATCTAGACATTCACATATTTCATATTTCCGGGTATCGTAATCTTATCTAAGACCATTCGGCCGACTATTTCGAGGTTAAAATACATTCAATACCTTCATTTTACCTCTTTTTACCTCTTTTTGAGCGAATTCTAGATAAAAAAAATCATAATATCTCCTCCCCAGTTATTATTGTGCTAAAGAGGTATTTTTTCTAAACCATTCTGAAACCATTTTTCATTGTGTTAAACTTAAGAGTTATTCTTCCCTTATAACTTTCACGATTTCATGTTACAATTTCTTACCCTAAAAGCATTGAAAGATAATAAGCATTGACAATTAACTATGATAAAAACCCAATCCTCTGGCCCAATGAATGATATTTCTTTGGTAAGAAGTGAAAATACATACTTAAAAGAAAAGTTTTTACCGATTTAACGAAAAATGACATTTGGGTCTAAGTTTCTTAAAAGACTTCTGTTATTCGAATGTTTTCAGCCAAATTTTCTCATTACCTTCATATATGAAAAATGTACGCGATGTAGTCAATAAGGTAAATAGGGAAAACATATTGGACCTGGCAGACCCGAGTTAACTGATACAACGGGCCATTCTGCAAGGTCATTTCTCGTGATCTATACGTATATGCATAAACTGATAGTTATTTGATTTAAATATCAATAAATCAATGGAAAATATCGATTTAAACGTTCTGCATAACCTACGGAACTCATACATTCGCATTCTTAAGTTTGCATTCTTAAGTTTTCTTAGGTGCACAAATGTAGTCTTAGATTTGTTTGAGCAGTTTTAAAATTGCTCAGAGTTCCGTACAAGCAATTTTAAAACTGTTAAAATACCAAGTTTGCTTACAACATACATACCTCTGCATGTTTTGCCCATGAATCCAGGTTTGCATCTACAAATGGGACGTCTACCCGTGTAGAAGCATGCGCCTCCGTTTTTGCAATATTTTCTAGCACAACGATCCACGTCTATAAAATAACAAATTAACTTTCTCCCAAACAAGAAATGGCCCCGGTTTCTCGAAAAAAAACTTAAGTACGTTCTCATGCTCAAATCTGAGCACAGTGCTAAAATCGCACGAAATCCACGTGAACTTAAATCGAATACCCTTCAACGTACGTTGGAGAGTATTCCTTTGAAGTTGAGCATGTTCTCATGAGTATATACTTAGGTTTTTTTCGAGAAACCGTGGCCCGGTTTTGACATCCCGTTAGAATAGGCTTTGCAAAACATTAATGATATAATAACGATATAACTGAAACAGTACAAGTTGCGTTAACCCATTACCAGACGGCAACTTTTTAAACTGGTCCACAATCTGGTGTATGCCGGAATAGGCATATGTTCACGGGAACTACTTAAAGAGGCATAACATTCAAATTTCATGTGTTTTAAAGTATGTCTTGATGCGAAGATTGGTTATTTAGTGCATAGAAATGCTATCAGTTTTTGGAAGTTGTTATTTATAAGTGAAAAATATGCCTTTAAAAATGAGACAGAAATGACAAATTCCATATAAATCTGAACTGTTATCCACAAGAATTCGTTTAATTTTAGCACAAAAATATATTATATTTCTCTGAAACAGCTCAATATTTTGGCTTGAAATTTTCAGAATTTTCACATGGAATTTGCTCTTTCAGATAAGAAATAAAAGCAAAGTTTATGAAAAATAAATGTGAAATGTCATTTTGATATTAAGGCGAGTTTCCTGCCAGCTGAGTCTCACGCAAGACGAAATTCGCGCTATATAAGACAAACTCTAAATGACTAACTTTTGTGAATCACTAATTCCCTATTCCTTAGGCTTATCGAAATTCAAAGTTGCTGGAGACTCTAAATAAAATGTTATGCCATAATGTATAGCATGATTGTCAAGAATTGAAAAGGATTTATGCAGATACTATGTATCAACATTTCCTTGTTTTCATTTAACTTGTTTTGATATTATTTCTGTAAGTCGCGTGAATGGTAGGCACTTTTAAAAAAAGTTTTTACATTTACATTTTTTGTAATATAAAACAAGCTGTGATTGTCCTTCATCCCAATTTAAATGCCCCCATAAGAATAATAACAATTCTACAAAGGTGTCTTTTACCATGACATCCGACCATGGCCTTCTGCTCATATGAAATATCTTGCTACAAGGATATATATGTGACATATTTAAGCTCTACCAATTACATTTAAAAACTTATGGCCAATGTAAAAACAGAGACAGACAGAATGAAAGATACCAAACAAATAGACAAAATTCTACACCCTGATCAAACAATGCGGATACATGGGCGTATTTAACTCAGAACGGCATAATGACGCTTGGAAAAACATTAAAAATCACATCAAATTAAAATTATCATTGGCAACACCTTTCAAATTGAAACAGTTCATAACTTTGCCGCATAGTAATGGATTAAGAAAATCCTACCTATGCATCTGTCACCGAAGAATCCGAGTTTACATTTGCAAATTGGTTTTCCGTGATAGTTGACGAAACATTTACCTCCATTTCGGCATGGGTTTTTGTAACAAGGGTTATAGACTGTAAATGAGATAGAAAAATAGTTTTATTTAAATGTAAAAGGGATATATCACGGGAGAATTTAAATACGTGCTTATTTCCCGTTCACATTCCTAATTTTAAATACAAGACTAAAAGGGTGTCCAAAATAACATTAACTTTGTGATAAAATATCAACGTTTCTGTATTCTTCAGCGTAAATGCTTTGAAAAATACAACATTTACATGTGAACATATTGATGACGTTTAGAGAAAAGAGGAAATTGTAAGATATAAAAATCATAAATATAATGGTCAGAGTGATTCCTTTGTACTTCAATCTTCATTAATGAGGTATATTTATCTATGAAAATCCCTGATCCTTCCTAAACCACATTTTCAATTATGCTCTGGACAAAAAATCAGTAAGAAAATCAGAAAGGATAATGAGTTCATAGATATAATTTTGAGTTATGCTCCGGACAAAACAATTTCAGAGGAGGTGCCGTGCAGATACTTAAAATTCATAAGATAAAAACATCGTGAGTGTATGATCATAAGGAATTCATGTAGTAAGTTCCATCTTTAGCCAAGCAATAGTGGGGAAATCTTTTGCTACAGACGGGCGATACGAAAGGCAGACGACCCACAGACAAAGCGATGGCTATATACTCGCTCTTGGGGAAGTATAGCTCACGAAAAATAACCTGGCAGAGCATCTCTAGCAATTTGTTAGAGATGCTATACCATATCATGTATCGTCAGCTATATAAAAATCTTACCTTGGCACCTGTTCCCGTCGTATCCGTTTCGACATTTACAAACAGCTTTTCCATATAAGTTGACGGAACAATTACCTCCGTTTCGACACGGATTTTTGTGACATGGGTTATAGGCTGTAAGCAAAATCAATAAATTACCTTAAAAAAGTTTCTATAAAAGTTTCTATAAAAGTTTCTATTTAAAGTCTATTTTCACTTGCGTGTTCAACCGACTTTACACTTTAACCCACGATCACTGAGTCTCAAATCGGCTGTTAACAGTCGGCGCCTTCGGCAGCCACAGCTCTTTGACTTTCAACTCTCCCGTGTACCCATTTTAACACCTGGGTGAAGAGGAGCAACGTGGGGTAAGTTTTTTGCTCAGAAAAATTCTCGTGGCGCTGGCGGGATTTGAACCCAGGATCCCTCGATCCCAAAGCCCGCGTCCTACCATAAGACCACCTTGACGTGCATGTCACTTTTAAAAAGTATGAACGCGAATATATGTAACATAACATAACATAAATTTGTTTAAGTAATTCTCACTTCTTCGGATTGACCTTCAGATTGTGTTTGCAAGACATGCAAAGACGGAACCAAAATGATCGATGTTTGAATCAAAATCTTGTGAAGATATCACTATATAAATCTGGATAAATCAGAAACCTCTTTAGCTCAGGTCACCAATGCAACGTTTCATTAAATGTTGAAACGTAGCATGGGCGTTGCACAATCCGAAAGGCGTTCTATTACACTAAGAGAATCCTAACCCAAAACTGAGAATGCTGTCTGGTTGTTTATCAAAGTAATGTCGAACTTAAGCCCAAGTTACAATCATACAACATATATAAACATTGATATAGGTCTTGGAATATACATTGAGATGTGTTTATGTTTCCATTCCTCTTTCATGTAAAGCTAGGTTTTTACTCAATTTAATTTCAGATTCTTACAATACGGGTTTTTATATAAAAAGCAAGGATTCACTTCGTCTCGCTACAAAAATAGGTAATTAATAAATTGGAGATAAGTCTAAGGCAAACTATACTGTGTATTGTACATGTAATATTTACGACGACAAACAGAGCAACACCAATTCTTGCGTCTGTATTTGATTTCATTTCTCGTGCATCGTAGTCTTGGGCACCAAACATGGGCACAATCTGTTATAAAGAACTGACACTGATTAGAAATTCTGTTTCTTATTCAAAATACGATAAAGGAAGTCATTATGGCTTAATTGATAAAATTTCAGAAGAAATATATTATATCATAATGACTTGAAATGAATGGATGTTATTTTCTATATCTTCGATGCTATGGCAAAATCTCGAACAGCTTTAGAATTGTGAGGATTTGCAAAAACACCGACGATATATGACATTTTTTATAATCACATAAAATGATTTGAACTTGAAAACTATTATTTCGCATTGATTGAAAAATTCTAACATGATACGCGGAAAAGCCTGCGTTAAAATGATATGATGTCAAGTGGAATTGGTGAACGTCATATGGCGACGTAATATAGTAATATGTCGGATGACCTAGTTTCACAATTTTGTTGTCACATTTAGCATTTCGTTGACGAAAGAACGGATAAAGATATTCATAAGATATTTAGACATGCATATGTTTGTAGATTTACGTATTTTCAGGTGAATTCGAATAATAACTGCAATTTCCGGTCAATTTCATAGATTATTGTGATTTCTTTGGCATCGTGATATTGTGATTGAATAAGACAAGTCCAGTTTAACTCACAGTGATCAGGATCACATAGAGCCATTAAATGTGTCAACTCAACCACGACGTTTGACTACGACTTTAAGGGTAAAGGTAATTTTCTAGATCAACGTGCATATTGTGTGGAATTGTTTGAAAATCGGTATAAGTTACATAATAATGTTTTCTTAATTGAAACTAAGAAACACTTACATCGACATACAGGGCAGCACCGGTTCTTATATTTGTAGAGACCTTGTCCTCTTCTACATCGTCTTCTCTGACACCTGACTCGGGAACAACCTGTGTAGGAAAAAGAAATTAATGCTTCTCAACAAAAGTCTCGTAACTAAAGCTTATTTTAAGCTGCATTTACATTTTTTGTTAAAAAGTGACGAAATACAGTTAATACCCTAACAATTGGTATCTCCAAGTTGCACAGGATGTCAAAATCAAAATACCTATTTATGGGTCTCGATGAAATATTGACACTTTTTGTAAAAAATATCTTTGGCTGCTTATATGCTAAAGTTCGAATTATTCAAAAGATCTTTATGCCGTGGCGGTTTAGAAGATCCATTCACTGTGTGCACTGTCTGATTTTCATCCAAGTTGGTTTAAAAATGCTTTAAGGAACTATTTTCTCTTCCCTTTACTAAACTAAAACTTTTGGCCTTGTGGTATAGGAAATTAAAGTGAACCTTCTATTAGAGTTTGTAAATTCTTGAGAGGAAAATACTTATAGAAAGGAACACATGTTGGTTATATGTATTAACATTGTTACTTTCAAAGTTAGAATTTCTTCTCTCAATACCTGATGGTCGACCGCATTTGGACGGTGATCCATGTACACAGCGTTTCAATCCGTCATTCCATATAGTGCCATCTGCACACGGTCGGGCTGGAAAAATCTGTCCATTGGAACACGAAGCATAAAACCCGCAACCTTTACACGAAATGTAGTCTCCATTCTTCTTTCCATAGCAATTGCTCACACAATCGCGAGTTCCTAGGGACGGAAAGTAATTTCGAATTGTAATGTTTCATCCATTTCCAAACAGCAACAAATAAAGGTGCTACGAATGACAAAATGGACCTTCTCATACAGATAAGATTTATGAACAATGTAACATAGACAAATTTGAGGCAATGGAGAAAACGTTGGTTATCAATATTTTCTTCTTCCTTTGTTATTTTGGACTCCTTTTTGTAACTCCTTTCAATTTGAAATGGTCTGAGATTGTGCATTATGAAAGACCTTAAATGACCCACAATTTTGCCAATATTAAAGCTTCAATTCCATTCATATATGTTTTAAGTCGCACTTAACAGTTATCTATCTCTCTTTTGACGTTCGCATAAGGGGCGGCTTTGGAAAACAAATAGAAATTGATCATATTTTTCTATTTCGATAGCATAGACCTATTTGTACATTTTTTTTGAGAAACAGATGAGGGTTGGTAAAGACCTTACAACTTTGTTAATTCAAATTCAAACCTTTACAAATGTGTCATTAAATTTAGAATGCATTTACCCTCTTTTATCTAAGGCTTTGAGAACCTTTGTTTTTTACGTATTAGATAGATGCTGTATAGTAGATTCTACGCGAAATAAACATTCAAATGAGCACAGCTCGTTGAATGTTTTTATCGCGTAGAATCTACTATATACAGATTCTATCTGACTTAGTGTGCGCAAGCGTTTCATTGGAGACAGGGCGTGGCTATTTATAGACGTCACAAAAACAAGGCAGCATTATCGTTTATGCGAAATATAGCGGCGAAATTTTAAAATGTACTGCAATTCCATTGGTCCAAAAAGTAGGTCGAATACTAGTATTAGAATTTCGTCTTTAAATCTTGAGGGAATCAGGACCATTCCATAAAGTTATTACATTTAAGTTAAATATCAACAACACAAATAATCATATGAATTGACATTTCGCAAAAGCAATATCCCCACTGCCCAGTGGAACTAACAATTATTTGAGCAGTTAAATAAATTGCAATGAAATCCGTGTGATAAAAAGGTGTGTGTGAAACTCTTGGCAACAGAAAAGCTGACTCTCAGCAAAAAATTTAAATAATCTATTAATGGAAAATAGTTCCTATGCCCACCCCTTTATTCCTACGGGCTATAATACAACATATAAAACACACAGAAAAGGAGAAAATGTTAATCATCAGCGATTATCTTTTCTTAATATTAAAATCAAATACCATAGAAATTGTCAGCTCTGTGAAAAATGATTGCATATTTGAATATCTGTGACATATCTGATTTTTTTTATCAGCATTTAGAATAGGGTAATAAATGTTCAAAAAATTCAAATGCAGTTCTGGTATTGACACCACAAACAAAAAAGAATTGAGAAAGAAATAAAGAGAAAACAGGAATGCACATAGCCAACAGCTAATATTTTTTTCATTTTTGGAAAGTATTAGTATTGACTTACCTGCATTTACTTGTGACAGTAAAGCATTCCACACAAAAACAGCAAAGATACATTTTACAGTCATCTGTATGGAATGCATTATAAATTAAGTAAAATACATTATTGAGCAGTTGAACAATAATCTGCTAAACGATCAAGTTCATATTCACAAACAATTCCTATGGTTCCAGACCCATAATGGATATACTTTTTGAAAACTCATCTAGGAGATATATATTTATGAAAATTGCATATGTTGTAGACATTGATGAATAAAAATAAAATTCTATTTCACTCTAAAGGGAGGGATCATTTTGCGCGCATGGGTCAATAACTCTCCACGGTCAGGCATTCCGGTAAGATATTTTAAATATGGTGTTACTTGTCAATACTTTTTCATCGATCAGCCATTCTGGTCAAGCATTGTAAATATGGGACTACTGGTCAATATTTTAATCCATCAGCAATTCTGGTCAAGCATGGTAAATATGGGACTACTGGTCAATATTCTCATCGGTTAGCCATTCAAATGAAACATTTTTAATACGGGACTACTGGTCAATACCGGTATTCTCATCGGTTTGGCCATTCCGTTCAAACATTGTTAATATGGGACTACTGGTCAATACTCTCATCGGTTAGACATTCTGGTCAAGCATTATAGATATGGAACTACTGGTCAATATTCACATCGGTTAGCCATTCTGATCAAACATTTTTAATATGGGACTACTGGTCAATACCGGTATTCTCATCGGCCAGCCATTTAGTTAGGCAGATATAGCATATGATCGTTCACTTTTTCAGGAAAGCACCAAATTTGGCACACATGTAGTATAGACCCATACAAATGGTTTCCTAGGTAGATCCCAAAATCTGACCCTCCTAACGGCCGCCATATTGAATTCCAATATGGCCGCCAATTTTGACTTGTAATCAGTAATATCTCCCTTATTATGGCAGATATTGACTTACTTTTTGCGTCTACACCTATATTTGAAGTACCAGCGGATCAAATGAATTCATGCATGTATGCGTTTGGAATGGCCATCTTGGATTTCAAAGATGGCCGCCACTAATTTCTGTTCTGTTTATATCTTTCGAATTATAACTGATACAAATGATCTTTCAATGACTTTCAATCACTTTTACAAGCTTTGTTTCAATAAAACCATTTTCAAAAGATTTTGAGTTGGCCATTTCAATTTCAAGATGGCCGCCCGTAAGTCGAACAGTATTTCATTCATTTTCATCTTTTAACGCAAAATATAGTTCACATAGTTATAAGTGGAGCAGATAAGACATGGCATGGTACAGATTGTGTTTTAAGCATAAAATTAGAGAAAACATTGCTTGATTAAAATGAACATTTTGAGATATAAGGTGATAACCACCAGAAGTTCATCCTGGCTGCCATGTTCTAAAATGGATGCCATTTAATGAAAAATAATCCTTCGAATGGGTAAATGTTTACTTCAAATGTGTTACCGAGAGTTGAAATTTATTTAAATTTATAATTGAGATTGACTAGTATTTACATATGTCCCATTTTTATAATTGTTGAATACATGTTTGTAATTCATGATAAATGGCCGCCGATGAAAGGGATACATTTGTTTAACAAAGGACTTCTATTGCCGTACTGTGAATTTGATATGGTTATGCAATCTTTAAAAAGAAATATCCAAGCAAGAATGTTGATAAACAAATGGCTGATTTCTGTTCTACACAGAGATGACTTCAGCAAGAAATGTAGTAAATGACTTATGCGTCAACCCTCAATCTTTGAGAGGACATTGGGTCTATTGAAGTCACTTGT
Organism: Fragum sueziense; assembly: GCA_963680895.1. Lineage (NCBI taxonomy): Eukaryota > Metazoa > Mollusca > Bivalvia > Cardiida > Cardiidae > Fragum > Fragum sueziense. The sequence continues at coordinate 47,601,852 of OY804594.1, forward strand.
ACATCACTTGTACATACATGTTGGATCGCCACCTTCTTATTCAAAATGCCTATTATTTACAATTTACAATTTATCTTCATTTCTAAAATTACAGCTGATGCATATAATCTGTCAATGTCTGCCTAAATGTTACGTATAGGTGATATTAAGTAAAGTCTCTCACACCTTAAGCGAATGATTTGCTGATTGATGTAATACATGTATTGTCTAGGCAGACAAAATTGGGGGCAAGTAGTTGCCTCCACCAAAATCTTTAGGAGCTGTCATGTCAGAAGAATGAATGAACGAATAAAAAGATTTATAACTGAATTGAAACTCGGACCTTATGTGTGAGATTAAATCTCTAGATCTCTAGACAAGAACCAGAATGAAATCTGCTGACAAGTATTGCTGCTTCATTTATGAAATGAGTGCAGGACAACAATTGTGCGCATAGTGATAACTTACACACGATATAGGCTTGCAAAAAATAACGCATAAAATCATAAACGCTTCAAGTATGCGCACAGAAGATACCTGATCTAGCACCATATTCAGTGACAATAGATGGAAGAATACGGAAAAGCATACAATATGTACATGGAAGCAGGCTGATTATAACTGTATGTTATTTCACATTCTTTCACATTTCTAGAATTTTCTTGTGTTTTTACAGCTGGTTGTAAATGCTCTTTTTTAAATTACATCTTTTTTGAAAATAAATGCTTCCTTCATGAATATGTGCATTGGAATCTTGTTATCGAATATCAATGAGTAGGACCAGGAATTGCACAGATAATATATCTTTCACAATTATTTATTTACAAACCACAATTTATGGTTTTACTTTAATTAAGAGCAGTCGAAGAATTATCGTGTGCTGAATAGTGAAAATATCGTGTGTTGTTGTTTCAACGGCACATGTAATCATACAGACAGAAATTCCACAACCAGCATGCAATATTGTACTGGCCCAGTCTTTAACAACACTACCAATAACATCTCCTTCCATTGCTAGCAATCACAGAAGCACATGCAAAGTTTGAAAGCAATTGCTAAAGCAGAAATAAAGTCATTACAGATATATGCGATTTCACGCAAAAACTTTACCAAGAATGTATAGTTATGTCCGAAGAGGGTAAATTTTCAGGAAATCAATTTTCAGATAAACGAATTCTTGCTTAGAGTCTGATATTATAATCACAGAAGCATGTGCAAAGTTTCAGCGCAATAGCATTTATAGAATCAGATATGACAGTTGCACATAAAAACTTAACCAAAGCATTACGACAACGTTGACACCTGGATGTCTGGAATATTTTAACCGCCTTTTCTACGAGTAAACGCTAAAAAGGGGGCGAAAAGAAGGAATAACTAAATTTGAAGGAATATTTAAGTTTTATTTGCCAGTCATCTCTTATTTGGTCATGGAACAATATCATAATCACGAAACATGATATAAATCATCGACAAATCTGATTTGTCATTTCTTTTAAAATGGTTTCCATCTTCTGCTTAAATTTCCAAAAGTGAAACGATCTATTAGGCTGTTTAGCCCTATATGAACCCGTTGTTCATACAATTATGTATTACTTTCTCTTGTGGTAACCATCTTTGAAAAGCAACAATATTGTTAGATCTAATATGACACGATTTCTTTTTCCAAAATGTACACTTAACATCGTCACTCAGTTATCTCACTATGGCAACATGTACTCTGTTTAAGAAAAGATCAAGATATTCTTTGATACTACAATTTCAATATCAAAACAAGATGTGTTTGTGAAACACAAATGCCCCGAAATGGCTATTCTTATAAAATGTTAATTTTTAGTGTAAAGGGTTGATGAGGGTTAACAAATGACCCTGATGAGGGTCGTATTGCACGCAACAGATAGATATCATTGAAATAAGGTTACATACCAATTGTGAGCTCTGTATGTCCAATACTTTCCGAGAAAAGACAAAAGTTAAGTTTTCAGACAGACAGGCGGACGAACGGACAGACGGCAGACAGATAGACAAATATGCCCCGATCTTTTGATACGGGGGTATAATGAATATTAACAAGCTCTGTTTACAGTCTTAAAGATAACGTAACTTTTTGTATATTCAAAAGATTGGTATTTATGTCTCTATCTATCTATACAATGTATCTTGGAACATAGCAGGCAGTCAAAACTTATTTATTTCAGAAAAAATGTTTTTTACTTCAAGGTTACAAATTTGGAAACATTCCCTTTACATTTTGCACTTAAAATCATAACTCGGATGATTCAATGACTATATGCTCCATTGATAAGTCACGTGTATTGTGAAAGAACGAGAAGAACTCATCGACATAATGGCGGCCATCTTGAAATTCAAAATGGCCAACTCGAACCAATTTGAGAAGGATCTCATTGAGACAACAGCTGTTGGTGTTAACCCTAAAAGTTTGTTTATATTGATAAAGATTTTCATCAGATATTAACAAAAACATTAATTAGTGGCGGCCATCTTTGAAATCCTAGATGGCCATTCCATATGCATATATGAATGAAATCATTTGATCCGCTGGTACTTCAAATATAGATGTAGTAAGTAAGTCAATATCTGCCATAATAAGGGAGATATTGCTGTTAACAAGTCAAAATTGGCGGCCATATTGGAATTTAATATGGCGGCCATCAGGGAGGTCAGATTTTGGGATCTACCTAGGAAATCATTTGTATGGGTCTATACTACATGTGTGCCAAATTTGGTGCTTTCCTGAAAAAGAGAACGATTGACCCCAAATTTTGGATATATCTGCCTAACTAATTCTAGTCAAGCGTTGTAAATATGGGACTACTTGTCAATATTCTCATCGGTTAGACATTCTGGTCAAGCATTGTTGATATTGGACTTCTGGTCAAAATTCTCATCAGTCAACCATTCAGGTCAAGCAGTGTATATACAAGACTACTGGTCAATACTCTCATCGGTCAACCATTCTGGTCAAGTATTGTAAATATACGACTACTGGTCAATATTCTCATCGGTCAGCCATTCTGGTCAAGCATTGTAAAGATGGGACTACTGGTCAATATTCTCATCGGTCAACCATTCTGGTCAAGTATTGTAAATATACGACTACTGGTCAATATTCTTATCGGTCAGGTATTCTACTTAAGCATTGTAAATATGGGACTTCTGGTCAATAATTCTCATCGGTTAGCCATTCCGGCCAAGCATTGTAATGGGCATGTGACCTTTAGTCAATAAACTCTTGTATTTGTTTTTGTTTCTGTATTTGTAGATATAGGACTACTGGTCAATATTTTCATCGGTCAGCCATTCTGGTCAAGCATTGTAAATATAGGAGTACTGGTCAATATTCTCATCGGCCAGCCATTCTGGTCAAGCATTGTAAATATAGGAGTACTGGTCAATATTCTCATCTGTCAGCCATTCTGGTTAAGCATTGTAAATATAGGAGTACTGGTCAATATTCTAATCGGTCAACCATTCTGGTCAAGCATTGAAAATATAGGACTACTGGTCAATATTTTCAGCGGTCAGCCATTCTGGTCAAGCATTGAAAATATAGGACTACTTGTCAGTATTCTCATTGGCCAGCCATTCTGGTAAAGCAATGTAAATATAGGAGTACTGGTCAATATTCTCATTGGTCAGTCATTCTGTCTAATATAGGACTACTGGTCAATATTCAAATCGATCAACCATTCTGGTCAAGCATTGTAAGTATAGGACTACTGGTCAATATTCTCATTGGTCAACCATTCTGGTCAAGCATTGTAAGTATATGACTACTGGTCAATATTCTCATTGGTCAGCCATTCTGGTCAAGCATTGTAAGTATAGGACTACTGGTCAATATTCTCATTGGTCAACCATTCTGGTCAAGCATTGTAAGTATAGGACTACTGGTCAATATTCTCATTGGTCAACCATTCTGGTCAAGCATTGTAAGTATATGACTACTGGTCAATATTCTCATTGGTCAACCATTCTGGTCAAGCATTGTAAATATACGACTACTGGTCAATATTCTCATTGGTCAACCATTCTGGTCAAGCATTGTAAGTATAGGACTACTGGTCAATATTCTCATTGGTCAACCATTCTGGTCAAGCATTGTAAGTATAGGACTACTGGTCAATATTCTCATTGGTCAGCCATTCTGGTCAAGCATTGTAAATATACGACTACTGGTCAATATTCTCATTGGTCAACCATTCTGGTCAAGCATTGTAAGTATAGGACTACTGGTCAATATTCTCATTGGTCAACCATTCTGGTCAAGCATTGTAAGTATAGGACTACTGGTCAATATTCTCATTGGTCAACCATTCTGGTCAAGCATTGTAAGTATAGGACTACTGGTCAATATTCTCATTGGTCAACCATTCTGGTCAAGCATTGTAAGTATAGGACTACTGGTCAATATTCTCATTGGTCAACCATTCTGGTCAAGCATTGTAAGTATAGGACTACTGGTCAATTTTCTCATTGGTCAACCATTCTGGTAAAGCATTGTAAGTATAGGACTACTGGTCAATATTCTCATTGGTCAGCCATTCTGGTCAAGCATTGTAAGTATAGGACTACTGGTCAATATTCTCATTGGTCAACCATTCTGGTCAAGCATTGTAAGTATAGGACTACTGGTCAATATTCTCATTGGTCAACCATTCTGGTCAAGCATTGTAAGTATAGGACTACTGGTCAATATTCTCATTGGTCAACCATTCTGGTCAAGCATTGTAAGTATAGACTACTGGTCAATATTCTCATTGGTCAACCATTCTGGTAAAGCATTGTACGTATAGGACTACTGGTCAATATTCTCATTGGTCAGCCATTCTGGTCAAGCATTGTAAGTATAGGACTACTGGTCAATATTCTCATTGGTCAACCATTCTGGTCAAGCATTGTAAGTATAGGACTACTGGTCAATATTCTCATTGGTCAACCATTCTGGTCAAGCATTGTAAGTATAGGACTACTGGTCAATATTCTCATTGGTCAACCATTCTGGTCAAGCATTGTAAGTATAGGACTACTGGTCAATATTCTCATTGGTCAACCATTCTGGTAAAGCATTGTAAATATACGACTACTGGTCAATATTCTCATTGGTCAACCATTCTGGTCAAGCATTGTAAGTATAGGACTACTGGTCAATATTCTCATTGGTCAGCCATTCTGGTCAAGCATTGTAAGTATAGGACTACTGGTCAATATTCTCATTGGTCAACCATTCTGGTCAAGCATTGTAAGTATAGGACTACTGGTCAATATTCTCATTGGTCAGCCATTCTGGTCAAGCATTGTAAGTATAGGACTACTGGTCAATATTCTCATTGGTCAACCATTCTGGTAAAGCATTGTAAATATACGACTACTGGTCAATATTCTCATTGGTCAACCATTCTGGTCAAGCATTGTAAGTATAGGACTACTGGTCAATATTCTCATTGGTCAACCATTCTGGTCAAGCATTGTAAGTATAGGACTACTGGTCAATATTCTCATTGGTCAACCATTCTGGTCAAGCATTGTAAGTATAGGACTACTGGTCAATATTCTCATTGGTCAACCATTCTGGTCAAGCATTGTAAGTATAGGACTACTGGTCAATATTCTCATTGGTCAGCCATTCTAGTCAAGCATTGTAAGTATAGGACTACTGGTCAATATTCTCATTGGTCAACCATTCTGGTAAAGCATTGTAAGTATAGGACTACTGGTCAATATTCTCATTGGTCAACCATTCTGGTCAAGCATTGTAAGTATAGGACTACTGGTCAATATTCTCATTGGTCAACCATTCTGGTCAAGCATTGTAAATATAGGAGTACTGGTCAATATTCTAATCGGTCAACCATTCTGGTCAAGCATTGAAAATATAGGACTACTGGTCAATATTTTCAGCGGTCAGCCATTCTGGTCAAGCATTGAAAATATAGGACTACTTGTCAGTATTCTCATTGGCCAGCCATTCTGGTAAAGCAATGTAAATATAGGAGTACTGGTCAATATTCTCATTGGTCAGTCATTCTGTCTAATATAGGACTACTGGTCAATATTCAAATCGATCAACCATTCTGGTCAAGCATTGTAAGTATAGGACTACTGGTCAATATTCTCATTGGTCAACCATTCTGGTCAAGCATTGTAAGTATATGACTACTGGTCAATATTCTCATTGGTCAGCCATTCTGGTCAAGCATTGTAAGTATAGGACTACTGGTCAATATTCTCATTGGTCAACCATTCTGGTCAAGCATTGTAAGTATAGGACTACTGGTCAATATTCTCATTGGTCAACCATTCTGGTCAAGCATTGTAAGTATATGACTACTGGTCAATATTCTCATTGGTCAACCATTCTGGTCAAGCATTGTAAATATACGACTACTGGTCAATATTCTCATTGGTCAACCATTCTGGTCAAGCATTGTAAGTATAGGACTACTGGTCAATATTCTCATTGGTCAACCATTCTGGTCAAGCATTGTAAGTATAGGACTACTGGTCAATATTCTCATTGGTCAGCCATTCTGGTCAAGCATTGTAAATATACGACTACTGGTCAATATTCTCATTGGTCAACCATTCTGGTCAAGCATTGTAAGTATAGGACTACTGGTCAATATTCTCATTGGTCAACCATTCTGGTCAAGCATTGTAAGTATAGGACTACTGGTCAATATTCTCATTGGTCAACCATTCTGGTCAAGCATTGTAAGTATAGGACTACTGGTCAATATTCTCATTGGTCAACCATTCTGGTCAAGCATTGTAAGTATAGGACTACTGGTCAATATTCTCATTGGTCAACCATTCTGGTCAAGCATTGTAAGTATAGGACTACTGGTCAATTTTCTCATTGGTCAACCATTCTGGTAAAGCATTGTAAGTATAGGACTACTGGTCAATATTCTCATTGGTCAGCCATTCTGGTCAAGCATTGTAAGTATAGGACTACTGGTCAATATTCTCATTGGTCAACCATTCTGGTCAAGCATTGTAAGTATAGGACTACTGGTCAATATTCTCATTGGTCAACCATTCTGGTCAAGCATTGTAAGTATAGACTACTGGTCAATATTCTCATTGGTCAACCATTCTGGTAAAGCATTGTACGTATAGGACTACTGGTCAATATTCTCATTGGTCAGCCATTCTGGTCAAGCATTGTAAGTATAGGACTACTGGTCAATATTCTCATTGGTCAACCATTCTGGTCAAGCATTGTAAGTATAGGACTACTGGTCAATATTCTCATTGGTCAACCATTCTGGTCAAGCATTGTAAGTATAGGACTACTGGTCAATATTCTCATTGGTCAACCATTCTGGTCAAGCATTGTAAGTATAGGACTACTGGTCAATATTCTCATTGGTCAACCATTCTGGTAAAGCATTGTAAATATACGACTACTGGTCAATATTCTCATTGGTCAACCATTCTGGTCAAGCATTGTAAGTATAGGACTACTGGTCAATATTCTCATTGGTCAGCCATTCTGGTCAAGCATTGTAAGTATAGGACTACTGGTCAATATTCTCATTGGTCAACCATTCTGGTCAAGCATTGTAAGTATAGGACTACTGGTCAATATTCTCATTGGTCAGCCATTCTGGTCAAGCATTGTAAGTATAGGACTACTGGTCAATATTCTCATTGGTCAACCATTCTGGTAAAGCATTGTAAATATACGACTACTGGTCAATATTCTCATTGGTCAACCATTCTGGTCAAGCATTGTAAGTATAGGACTACTGGTCAATATTCTCATTGGTCAACCATTCTGGTCAAGCATTGTAAGTATAGGACTACTGGTCAATATTCTCATTGGTCAACCATTCTGGTCAAGCATTGTAAGTATAGGACTACTGGTCAATATTCTCATTGGTCAACCATTCTGGTCAAGCATTGTAAGTATAGGACTACTGGTCAATATTCTCATTGGTCAGCCATTCTGGTCAAGCATTGTAAGTATAGGACTACTGGTCAATATTCTCATTGGTCAACCATTCTGGTCAAGCATTGTAAGTATAGGACTACTGGTCAATATTCTCATTGGTCAACCATTCTGGTCAAGCATTGTAAGTATAGGACTACTGGTCAATATTCTCATTGGTCAACCATTCTGGTCAAGCATTGTAAGTATAGGACTACTGGTCAATATTCTCATTGGTCAACCATTCTGGTAAAGCATTGTAAGTATAGGACTACTGGTCAATATTCTCATTGGTCAACCATTCTGGTCAAGCATTGTAAGTATAGGACTACTGGTCAATATTCTCATTGGTCAACCATTCTGGTCAAGCATTGTAAATATACGACTACTGGTCAATATTCTCATTGGTCAGCCATTCTGGTCAAGCATTGTAAGTATAGGACTACTGGTCAATATTCTCATTGGTCAACCATTCTGGTCAAGCATTGTAAGTATAGGACTACTGGTCAATATTCTCATTGGTCAGCCATTCTGGTAAAGCATTGTAAATATACGACTACTGGTCAATATTCTCATCGGTCAGTCATTCTGGGGGGGGGGGGGGGTAGCGGAGGTCATCAGAACGCGACAAAACGCTTTAGGCTTCAACATTAAAAATTCCTGGCTACCCCCTTTTATTTGCTGGGTGGTCTAGCTAACCAATGTCTCTGGCTAAGATCATTAATGAACCTATTTCAAGACAATGACGCCTTTTGACACCGTACAAGATAAATGCTTAAGAAAACATCGTAGAAAATGAAAAATTGCTTGTACTATTTCCCATAATGTTTTTGTTTGTTGGTGCTGTTTTTGTGTGTGTGGTTTTTTTTTGTGTGTATGTATGTTGTTGTTGTTGTTGTTGTTGTCGTCGTCGTTGTTGTTGTTGTTGTTTTAAGAGGATCAAAAAATAAAATCATAATTTACTCATGTGAAGTTGTCGTCTGCAACATCTTTGAATTTAGATCAGTCTGGTAATAGGTTAAAGCACTTCTCAATACTTTGAATTAATTGTCTACCAGACAAGACCTGGTTTTGACGTCCTCAATTAGATTTGTCATATAATAGGAAAATATTGAGGCAAAAGAAAAAAATGCTGATAATCAGCACTTTCTCCTTTTGCCTCGATATTTTCCTAAATTGCTAAATTGTGCTCTTATCCTATCTTTTTCTCATCAACTTTGTCGCCTGCAGTAGTTTTTAAATAGGACGAGTCCAAATCTTTGCGATGCATTACGAGTTTTAACCCTTTCCCAAACAAGACATGGTGTTGACGACCCTGTCAGAATACACTTGGGAAATATTGAGACAAAAAAAGAAAATGCTCATCATTTTCTCCTTTTGCATCAATGCTGTCTGACCTTCATTAACATTCATTGTGTCACCTGCAGCAGCTTTCAAATTGGCCCCATCTAAAATTTTGTCATTTGGAAGAGTGTTAAATTAGCTAAAATCTATTCTCTCTTGAATATCATACATCATTAACTCTTTAACATATTCTGATTCCAAAGGGACACAAACATGAGACAAAAAACGGCGAATCAAGAATTCCTTTAGCCAAGTCCCACCAATGCCAAATTCGATGCCCACTTGAAATATGTGCACTGGAAAACATTGGGGGAAATGAAGAAATCGCTTGTCCCAAGAAATTCCTTCATGTTACACAATGTTTCATATCCAGAAAGAACAAAAGAGCATTATATCATAGTCTGCAAAATTTCTTTCAGTTTCGACAAATCTATATGTACCGTCTGGTAATGGCACGGTGGAGATTGTGCATCATGGGATGGATAACAAAGTATATGGCCAAAATAGTCTTGATTCTGGTAAAAGATTGTGCAATAACTGTTCTATTTCTGCTTCAGTTTTCAAAAGGTTAATTGTATGTACCCACGCCTTACTGAGCTCTTTTCTCAGGTGTATGAATAACTTGTGGAATCCTGTAACTTTGCCCGAAAATCGATTCCAATCGACCAGAAAACGAAATGAAAACACCTATATGGCCAAATAAGCCACGATTCAGGTAAAAAAAATGTGCATTTTTTTTCTGCGTCAATTTTTAAACGGTTTGTTGCATGTACCCCGTCTTATTGAGCTCTTTCCTCAGATGTATAAATTATTTGAAAAGCCATTGTACTCTCCAAACAATTGATACTAACTGACAAGAATAACTATCTGTTTTTGTTGTTTGTATGGTCGGTTTGGGATCAATCTTTGGAAGAAGTGGAAGGATGTTACAAACACGTCATATATCTTAGCAAAGGGTTTATGTTCTGGCCAAAGAAATTTCATACGAAACCTGTTGCAGACAACAAACCGGAGTTGAAAAAGAAAACTGAATGTTTTCCCAGGCTTATTATGTTAGGGACGTTGAAACCAGATCTTCTTTGAGACAAGGTTAAAAGCAGGCATTGAACTCTTTTTATTTTCAAATTTGAAAAATTATCCGATATGTTTCCTAAGTGACTAGTATTATTATTTTTAATTGTTATATCTGAAAGAAAAGTGACTCTGACAATTATAATTCTTAGGAAAATATTGAAGCAAAAGGAAGAAATGCTGATAATCAGAGATCCCCTCTGGCCTTAATGTTTGCTGTTCTATATTATAATTATACCAATAGGAAACGATTTTGTCCAGTTAATCGTGACGTAATTTTGAACTAACATTAGCATTTCGTAGGTGTTTTTTATAAAATCCCTTATCTGCAGCTTGATCTAAGCAGTAGTTACGAGATTTTATAACAACACCGACGTTTTATCAAAACGTAACGGGAAACGCGGTCTATTTTTTGCACAAAATTCATTGCCATTACATCTTTATAAACACCAATTTTGTTGTCTGGAGCAGATGTTATTGTTTGACCAGATTGAACTGAGACTCCTTGCATATTCCGTTTAATATTCGGGTCTTTCCGTATTTTCTACATCGGGACTATAATCTGTATAAGTATTGTTATACACTTCGCAATAACCATCGAATGATAGTGGCCTAGTGTGTAAGGCGACACTTCTGTAAACTATATGTCCGTGGTTCGAATCCCAGTAGTGCTTTTTTTTAAAAATATTTTTACTTTCAACATTCATTTCTCTTTTTTTTTTCAAATGCATGCATACATTTTGTAAACCTCAACCAGTTCACTTGAATCTTTTCACTTTAGGTAGTCATTCAAGAAATGTCGAAACCGTTTAGATACAGGTAATGTAAAAACGTGTTTGCTGATGCTACAACTTTTTTTAGACAACTGAGGAACCCAGAACCTTTTTCTTCGCTTAACAATCAGTACAATTGGAGTAAGCAGGGTCAAAGTCTTTTTGAAAACAGAGGAGCTGCGAGAGACCTTGACACATCAGCAACGTTCAAGGGAAGATTATAAATGATAAATGAACGAATAAAGATTATGGTAAAAAGGGAAAATATATTTAGTGAACTATAGTTATTGTGAAATTAAAAAAAATGAGTATTTCATCAATGAATAAATTAATACGCTAATTAAGTATACCATTTCATAGGGAAAAAAAGAAAGAAAAAGAGTTTAAAGTGACATTTCAGAATTTTTTGTCATAAATATTACTTTTATTTTTATCTGAAATAGCATATTCCCTTATGAAAATTCTGAAAATTTCAAGCCAAAATATTGCACCGTTTACGAGAAATTTATATTTTGTGTTAAAATTGAAAAAAATTGTTGTGGACAACAGTTCGGATTTATATGCAATTTATCGATTATGTGTCAACTTTAAACGCGTGTATCTCGCTTACTGGCAAGAACTTAAAAAAACTAATAGTATTTATGTCGTAAGCAATCTTGAAACTATGCAGTCTGAAGACTGCGCAGATGTTACGGAACTCATTTTGAGCAGTTTCGAAACTGCGTAATATAGCGATTATATTGTTATTTTGACGTATAACGGCGTTCTCTCGATGCAGAACTCATCTTAAACATATTCCTTTTGAGAAGGAAACTTAACAGATTCACAAAACAAATCATATTAGGCTGTTTTTATTTGAAAACGTGTTCGGTACCGAACAGCCGAAGTTCTGCACCGAACCGAAAAACAGCTTCCGGTTTACCGAAAATGATTCGTACCCTAGACATTTCGTACCTTAATTTTACCAGTTCGTCTACATTTACAAAACAATGCATATCGTCCAATTTATAGACAATATTGTCATAATGGATATATGGTTTCTCGGTTCTGATTAATTATTTTGGAAAATGATGCAGTAAGTCGTACTATTCCATTTCGTAACATTATTTACAGATTGTAAATGTCTGTAGGCCTATTCTGTTTATGAACTACGATTGTATGTATTGTTATGAGCATCCTAACAACCTATCTATAGGATTTTTTTTAAAATAAGATGAAATTTATGTAATCAGGTCTAATAGGAAATTTTAGTTGACAAAGTTGGCATTTTGAAAAAAAAAAAACTCCTTGAAAGTAAGCAAGTTTTATTACGGAACATTTCTCCCTTTAAGGGGGAATGCTCCAGATTCCTAAATCTTTTCCCAATAATAGAATTTATTTATATTTTGTGTGTTGAAATTACATGTTATTACCAATTGAAAAAAAATCATTCATCCTATAATATTGGTCAGTATACGTGAACTACCCGGTGAAGTTAAATCATTCATCCTATAATGTTGGTCAGTATACACGAACTACCCGGTTGAGCTAAATCATTCATCATATAATGTCGGTCAGTATACGCGAACTACCTGGTGAAGCTAAATCATTCATCCTATAATGTCGGTCAGTATACGCGAACTACCCGATGGAGTTAAATCATTCATCCTATAATGTTGGTCAGTATACACAAACTACCCGATGGAACTAAATCATTCATCCTATAATGTCGGTCAGTATACGCGAACTACCCGGTTGAGCTAAATCATTCATCCTATAATGTCGGTCAGTATACGCGAACCAATCGGTAGAGCTATATCATTCATCCTATAATGTCGGTCAGTATACGCGAACTACCCGTAGGAGCTAAATCATTCATCCTATAATGTCGGTCTGTATATGCGAACTACCTGGTGGAGCTAATTCATTCATCCTATAATGTCGGTCAGTATACGCGAACTACCCGATGGAGTTAAATCATTCATCCTATAATGTTGGTCAGTATACACAAACTACCCGATGGAACTAAATCATTCATCCTATAATGTCGGTCAGTATACGCGAACTACCCGGTTGAGCTAAATCATTCATCCTATAATGTCGGTCAGTATACGCGAACCAATCGGTAGAGCTATATCATTCATCCTATAATGTCGGTCAGTATACGCGAACTACCCGTAGGAGCTAAATCATTCATCCTATAATGTCGGTCTGTATATGCGAACTACCTGGTGGAGCTAATTCATTCATCCTATAATGTCGGTCAGTATACGCAAACTACCCAATGGAGCTAAATCATTCATCCTATAATGTCGGTCAGTATACGCGAACTACCCAATGGAGCTAAATCATTCATCCTATAATGTCGGTCAGTATACGCAAACTACCCGGTTGAGCTAAATCATTCATCCTATAATGTCGGTCAGTATACGCGAACAAATATGCCTAGGTAGATCTGGGCCCAGCTGCGGATCCAGGGTTTCTGTGGACGGGGTTCGAACGTATAGGAGGGGAGGTTCGTTTTCCTAATATCACACAAATTTTACTGAATTTCTACATGAAATTGAAATAAAATGTTCGCCCCCCCCCCAACCCACTTTGGATCCATTACTGGGGCCTACAAAATTTCATCTGAATTTTTGTTCCCCGGTCCCGCTAATATTGAAATTTGTCAATGTTGGCTAACGTAGATCTAGATCTATCAAAAGTTTGTAACAATTTTTTGTACCGACAATTTTAAGTGAACAAAAATATTGTCTTTTGGGACAAAAATCATCGTGAGAAATAAAGAAAATGCTCATGGTCGGAAGTAATTCCTTCATTATCTACGATGTTTAACTTTTTCCGAGCCATCTCATCAACAAACAATTCTGACTTGGGAATCATTGCCTAGCAACGTAACGCCAGGTAGATAGATAAGCAGATGCGCAATAAAATCTCGGCTTACGAGACTCCACGTTATTTCGCGGAGTTTCCAATCTCTGTTGTTATTATTATGTCTTTGTCAGAAGTGAATCGATCAAAAATCAAAATTTACCCGTAAAAAGTCCTTTCAGGTCGTTGTTTGATTTGAATATCAATAATTCAGTGAAAATAAACAGTCTGAATGGTTCTGCATAACATACAGAACTCATGCATAAGCAGTTTTAAAACTGGACGAGCAGTTTCGAAACTGCTCATGCAGTTTTGAAACTGAGTAAAGTTCCGTATACGCAGTTTTAAAACTGCTTAAGTTCTAAAACGGTTCACAACATTTATACTCATTAGAATACCCAATCTTGGCATCAAGACATACTTTAAAAAATTGAAATCGGAATGAAATGTCCCTTTAACAAAAGTTTCATCAGTAAAATGCTGGGTTCGATCTTGAGTCTCTGTATATGAAAGCCCAGCGTCTTTCCACTACGCTAGTTCTTTGTTCAATGAGAACATGCAGAAATAAAGTTAACGTTTTTCACAGCGCAGGGTATATTCACGCGGAAACTATCGAATACGCCGATGAATGCCGGACGCTTACGGAAAACGATGAGTCTCAGGTAAATTTGGTCAAACAATAAAGTGGTACAGTCTACAGTTGTCGCCACATCGTATGGCACAATGTTTATATTTTGTTCAAATGTAATTGAACGTTAAACAAAACATAAACACGTGCCATACGATGTGGCGACAACTGTAAGGTTCGTGAAGACTTAACCCCGTCCTAAAAAAGACATTGTTTTAACGTCCCTGAAAGAAATTGCAAGGCAAAAATTTATACAAAGGAAGAAAATGCTGATGATAAGAATTTACTACTTTTGCCTTAATGCATTCTGTGTTATGTTTATCACAAATTTTACCTTTTGTAATATCTATTATGTCGTCTGCAGCAGCTTTCAAATTGGACCACTCTAAAATTTTGTTGCTTGGGAAATGGTTAAACAATAGTCCTAATTTGCTCTGATTATGGATTCTTGTGTCAAAAGCAATATTTTAATCACATATCTGATATTTATTGAAATCAATTTATTAAATATACGATGAAAATGATCCTTTCAGAAAATGTCACTTTTTAATAATCTCAAATTTTTATCATTATGCCCCACGCATTTTTAATAATTTCAAAAAAATGTTTAGAATCTATTCAAATAAAAAGCCAATGTGAGAAATTGTAAGATTAGTAAAACCTATAACATGAAACATATGTTTAATGTCAATTGAAAATAATTAATTACTAGTATCTGAAATAAATAAAATCTTACCTTTAGATTGTCGTGAAGTTTTACAGAAGTCATATTGACGTTTCTGATCAGACAGATCATCCCGCACAGCTGCTTATTTATAGACTCGGTCGTTGCGTCTGATTGATTCATTTGTTTTATAACACAATTTTTTAATTAAATTCTTAACTGATGGATCTGATAGAAATAATAGAAATTTGGTAACATAGGTAAAACTTTAAGCAGAATATGTTGTAAATTATCAAACGAACAAGAGAGGAAACGGGGGTGATGTGGGGGATATGTTCTTTTTATGAAAAAAGAATATTTCAATGTTCATAAACACGGTGTATAATCACGTGACTCAGAATTTCCAACAATCTTCAATATCTTTTTTAGTACTAGATCAATTTGAATTCGGCTTAAAGCAGAGAATGTGGGAAATGCCAGGAATAAGCCGAACGTGTTTGATTTTTGAAAAATCAACTGATAAAAGGGTTATTGAAGATAAACCAAAATTTTGGTTTATCTTGAACAATAACTTTTTTATCAGTTGATTTTTAAAAAAAAAAGAATCAACTACGTCCATCTAATGCGTGACGTCTGTCCACATTCTCTGCTTTAAACCGAATTCAAATCGGTCCAGTACTTACAAAATTATTGAAAATTTTCTGAAAATATCATATCACGTGATTATCCACCGTGATTAAGCCCTTCGGTGTGAGAACTCATTGGAATCGTCTCGACAATGCAGCAGAACTGGCAAAGGCAGACATGGGATATTTGCATTAGGAACACCTCGGATAACTCCATCAAAGATCGAATCATCGACTCGGAAGTGTGTGTATGAAGAAATGTTAAAAAATCGCATTTCTTAGCCGGAAGTAGCTACGCTTCATAATGTAGATTTCGAGGTCATCCAAATGAACAACCATGGGAACTTGCGGGACTTGCAGGTTGAAATCATTCTAAAAAGAGAGGACATTGGGACTGCAAAACAATTGTCCGTGGTGTTCCAAATGGTGATATTCGCTGTTCCAGTGTTTGCCAACCCAACCGAATAAATATGACACTTTAGTGTTCGACCTACTTTTTGGACCAATGAAATTACAGTATATTTTAGAATTTCGCCACTAGGCTATATTTCCCATAAACGGCCTATCGGTTAGTTTATGTGACGTCTATACATAGACACGCCCAGTCTCCAATGAACCGCTATCGAACACTAACTAATACAAAGTGCCTGGAATATTCACCCAAGGCCAAGCGTACAGCACGACATACGTTGTACGTGTACCATTTCGACTTTGTCGATGTTGGACCTTGGAAGAGGATCCCAGACACCGCCTGTATACTGCTATTGGGCACGGACCATAGTTTTGTACGTGCATTCTCTTATTTTCGAGGACCTTGTCTTGATATTTCGTTCTAAGAAGCCAATGGTTCGATTTGCGGTAGAGGTTACGCGTTCGGCATTAATTAATGCTCCATGAAAAATTGATGGCAATATCCACTCCAAGATACCGAGCACAATTGACGGTTTTTAGCGTTTGTCTATGTAAGGTTTAGGTCGTCGCTATGAGAACCTTGACCTCGGTGACCTGAATTAACACACTTGGAGGGTAGGAAGCTCAAGTCCAACTTTCTTTACCATTTCTGTAATCGGTCGAGGTCAGTCTGTAACGTGGCACTGTCTTGTCTTTGTCAGTAATTGCCAGGTAGGCTGCTGTGTCTCACTTGGGACGTTATCTTGTCTGGTAGGCCTTATTGAGATATACCAGAAACAGGATTGGTCCGATGAACGATCCATGGGGGACCCCAGATGTAACTGGTGTAATATTAGAGCTCTCCACATCTTTCTTTCTAAAATTACCGTCTATTTTCTCGTTTGCAATATATTCAGATTTTGACAGCCTTATCCTTTTACGTTTTTAAAGGGTTAAAACGTTTATACTCGAACAAGTTTAAGAACAAACTAAGAAAATAAGAAAAAAAATACTACTTCATACGACTTTGCCTTACATGTAATCTATGAAGACGGAAATTGATGAGTTATCCCGATTCAAAACACTTTAACCCTTTCCCAAACAATACCTTGTTTTGACGCCCCCTCATAGAAAAGGCTTTGGAAAACATTGAATCAAAAGAAGAAACTGCTGATAACCAGCAGTTTCTACTTTTGTCTCAATATTTTCTATGCCATATTTTACAGAAATCTTCTCTTTAGAAACATCAATTTTGTCATTTGTGACAGTTTTTGAAGTGGGTCACCCTAAAATTTTGCCGTTTGAAAAAGGGTTAAAAGAATCCAGGGGCCTGTTTCATCAAAACATTTAAGACGCTTTTTTGACTTACCGAGGTCTTAAACATCAGTAAGACAACAACCGCATAACGCAGGTACTGATAGATTGGTGATACACGCTTCTTGTCCTAAATTTGTCGTAAGTCATCGGTAAGACAAAAATACGGTTTAAGGTAGCCTGGGTCCAGTCGTCAATATACAATTTGGTCTGTAAGATAGCGCATAAAAAAATCAATACCCGTTACATATTGCGGCATCCGTTTTTGATCGTGTTGATATTGACCTTTGGACCGGAGAAAGTAAAGGAGGGAAAAATGATCAGTCTGGAACCCAGTCTAGGTTTAAGGGGGAATGCTCCAGTTTTTCGGAACACTCGGATTTTACTGTAGTAATTTAAATGTTTCGTACCAATATGTTTCGCTACCAGATTTTCAATAATATAACACATCATTACAATTTACCATTTTCGACGGTAAAAGTGTATTTATTATGCAAAACTGATTTTCCCAAGATGGAAATCGAATATTTAGAGCAAGACAGTCGTAAGTGTGTATGCAGTTACCACTGTTTTGCGTCATTTTATTCATGTGTAGCTGATAAAAATTGCTGTAATTCACTAATAAGTGCGCTGACCTATACATTTCTTTTTGAATTATTACCAGGACACGTTGCTTAATACAACGAGGGAGTTTTGTCAAATTCTATTATGTAGAACTTGAAATATTTCCAAAAATATGCAAATTTTGACATAAAACACCCCAGCTTCGTTGATCTAACCGAACACGTGAGCATGCTGTTTTATACATTTACGCATTTATAATAGCACATATTTTGGGTTTTCTGTTCGTAATAAAATTTAATGTAAGACGTTACTTTAAATCCGTTTTCGGGACTAAATGATGAATATACAGCTTTTAATTAGTATTTTAGTGACCATGGACAGGTGCAAGAAATTGTGCATTTTTTCGATGTAGGGTTATGTGATACGAATGCCAATAAATTTCAAACGAGATCGCTGATCACCCATTTTTATTTTATTTTTCAATTGGTAATAACATGTAATTTCAACATACAAAATATGAATAAATTCTATTATTGGGAAAAAAATTTAGGAAACTGGAGCATTCCCCCTTAAATGTTTTGATGAAACAGGGAACTGGTAACCTCGTCAATAAACCGGTACGTTATCAAAGATAATGTCGAAGTTGCACGAAGTGGTTAACCCTTTCCCAAACAAGATCTTAGGTGCATTCTTTAGAGCGAGATTTCTTGAGATAGGCCCCTATCTTGAGATTTCGTAAGATATTTTAAGACAAAGCGTTCTTTCGACCAAGATTTTTAAGACGCTCAATGGGAGGCGCCATTACCCTATCCTTCGTGCGGAACCCCTCGGTCAACTCTGTACAACAATATAAAAGAGATTTTACCGAGTTGTTCCTAACACTCCATAATTCATAAACCGCGGTGTTCCGAATGCTCCATACTTTATACAAATGACGTCATGATGACGTCATTTGTATAAATATGGAGCATTCGGAACAGCTCGGTCAAAGTCTCGGTCTTAAAAACGCTTTATCCAAAACACCTTATTTTTTTCAAAAAATCTCGCTCTAAAGAACGCGCATCTGGTTTTGACGTCCCTAATAGAAAAGGATTGGGAAAACATTGAAACAAAAGAAGAAACTGCTGGTAACCAGCAGTTTCTCCTTTTGTCTCAATATTTTCTGTGCCATATTTTACACATATCCTACCTCTAATAACATCCATTTTGTCATTTGTGGCAGTTTTTGAAGTGGATCATCCTAAAGTTTTGTCGTTTGGGAAAGAGTTAACATCTGATTATTGGTGAAAAACCTTAGAAGAGATTATGATATCGCAATGGAGCGTATTTTTGCCGCCTCAACTGCTTTTGAATACATTATTTCGTTTAGATTAATCTGTTTGGAAATTTAAATTTTTTTGCAACGTGACCCGGCCGTTCATCGAACAGGAATATATGTGTGTCGACTTCTTCATAAAAAAACATAAAAAAAACATAACAAAGCATAACATAACATAAGAGTTACAGATAACAGGAGGTATTATACAGTCGACACTCGTTGTGTCGAAGTCGGAGGGACAGTCAAAATACCTCGACATATCCGGAGTTCGACTCATCCGATTTTGTTCAGCTTCGATAAAATTGATATTTGACTGTTTTTTAAACTAATCAAGCACTTTTATTATTGAAATATAGTAGGAAAAGGAAAGAAATTGCTCGTGTCGAGCAATTTCTATCCTTTACCTACTATATTTCAATAGCTATATTCAGTTCGAAAATATTTTATTTGGAAAAATAATGTCCATTGATGAGGACGGGACCAGATTTGAACTTCGACTTAAGCGAAAATTCGACTTATCCGATGTCGACATAACGAGTGTCGACTTGTACATTCAAAGTTAAACGAGAATCGATACAAATATTTTGGTTAATCTAATTAAGGTTGGGCAGGTATCAATGTGTATAAGTTGTTACTTAATAGTCACATTTTACGCCCCGCCACCCCTATTTTCCGTTACCAGTCTAGTCCCTCATAAGTAAAATATTTATAAAGGCTTTTCAAAACAAAAACATTATTAAACTGTTGATCAAACCCTTTGCTGTGGGTGCTTATTGGAATTGTCTCAAATGAATAGGTCAACCCACAGCATAGGGTTTTGAAGTGAAGTTACAAATTGAGGGTGTTTTATCCCCACTCATCTGTAGCTTTGATAACGGTTTCAAATCATTATTAACCCTTTCCCAAATGACAACATTTTTGAGTGATTCAATTTCAATTTAAAAGCAGTTGCAGATGACAAAATGTGTGTGAATTTAGATTGGATTTGTGTACAATATAGCTCAAAAAATATTGAGGCAAATGGAGAAAGTGCTGATTATCAGCACTTTCTTCTTTTGCCTAAATGTTTCCCAAACCATATAGAGATTCTATATTAAGGACGTCAAAACCAATATAATGTTGTTTATATATATATATTGTTTGTTAAACATACAAATTATCACGGAGTTGGAAAGGTCGACCTTGATTCTTTAACCCTGCCCCAAACGACAAAAATGTTCTAATTCAAAACTGTTGTTGTATACGTAAACATGTGTTGGTAAAAAGAGTAATTATGTACAATTAAACAAAGCAAATATCTAGGGGAAAATAAAATTGCTGGTTTTTCAGCATTTTCTCCTTTTGTTTCAATGTTCCCAAAACCTTTTCTAATGTGGACGTAAACCAAGTCTTAGACAAATGAGGCACGCTTCTCAAATTAGACAATTTTCCTCCTCTTTTCTGCTGTAGCGTCGATACATGTACGTCAAAATACTTCGACACACCCGGAGTTCGACGCATCCGAATGTGTTCAGTTCAGATAACATGTATAGTCCGTAAATATTGACCTGAACCTGTGGAATATGCAGTTAGTAATTATGATGCGAAATATTCACTCTCCTACATATTTTGAAACGAGATGCACGTGCAGAATGCAAAGTCACCATGCTTATGGAAACTATCGATTCTGCTCGACAGTGAGGATTGCTGGCGAGTTTTGATTATTCCGTGTCACAATTACTCATTGCATAGGACTATAGGATTTCGTCGGGTTCATGTCAATATTTACAGACTGTACCAGATGGTAAATTTTGGAGCGCTCGAATTTTTGAAAGGTGTTGCAGACGACAATTTCAAGTTAGTGAATTTAAAAAAAAACCTTTCCTCTTGGAATTATAAAACATTGTGAAAAAATGAAGAAGTTGCTTTAAATACAATGCCTTTGAAGCAAGTAAATTGTATTTCAAAGCAATGTATTGTCCAGCAAGATTAACCCGGGACATCTGCATATGTAATGACCCCACTTCGGCTTTGTTTTGTCAAGACGTCCAACTAACGGACTTTGCGCACGAAAATTAAGTTGTCCCGGGTTAACCTTGCTGGACAATACCGGTATAGATAGACAACGACCTGTGAATGATCAAAGATCAGCGAGTCTAAATTGACGGGGGAAGAGGGATTTTGAGTTATAAAAATATGTGACTCGAACCCGTCTCCCTGTAACAAATCGACGAAGTACTATCTGGATACAGCTACTGAACTCACACAGCATCGTGGACAGCACGCAATACCTGCCATTGTTCGCCTTTATTCAGTGGAAAATATGCACTCCTCCCTATTTACATGTGTAAGGATACATCCGTCATGGTCGACGGTGCCGATCAGGATGCCTTATAGTCAGGCTGGCAAAACGGGAACTCGGTTGGAAAAGGAAAAGAAACAACACAAGGCAGAGTTTCATGGCATTCACGTTTACTATATAGGGTTTCATACTGTCCCTATAAATCTGTCATGGATGGTTATAAATACAAGTATAAAATATGTTTATACAAATAATATTTGATGTTTAGTCTACGCTTTCGGAACGTTCATGGTTTGAACACGGTGGGTGGGGAAAGGCGCTTTCTCTCTCTCTAATAATATGGCTCTCATTCAACATTTCGAATACAAGGGACAGGACTAGTGCGACAGGATCTTCCTAAGTGTTTACAAGTAAAAGCTACATGTTTGCAGACAACGTTATTTGGTTACAGAACTACTTTGCATATATCTCAATGGCTTAGGCTTATAATGACAAAGGTAAATTCTGCTTATCATTGTACATAGATTATAATGAAAAGTTATTTGGCAAAAAGAAACAAGAAGAGTTTCTTATTAAGGGAAATCTGGTTATTGATTAACCAGGTTCATGTTGCTACTTGGAACTTCTCATTACCTTGAGAAGTTGGTTCTTCTGTAGGTTTTGGTTTTGGTGGTCTACTATGATCGGACGATCGTAGGAAGATGGTCATTTTTAATTTCTGCCGCGCTTATATAGATTTCTGAGATCGGTCACATGACCAAAATCAGCCAATCAGAATCAAGAAAGCATGAAAACATTGTGATTCGCCCCGAGCGAAAAAGGTGCCATACAACCGTAATAATTATTACTGAAAACAGCTTATGACCTTAAAACACTGCTTTTGCTAAAAGCAGACTCTAAAACATAAAAGCAGAGCGTAAAATAAGCTTTTAAAGAAAAGCAGACGAATACAAACGGCGGCGTAGGTATACATAAGAAACAGTGATACTCCGCATCAAGATGCTTGACAAGAAGTAGCACTACATCCCATAAATACTACGAGGCACTGCTCAAAACTGCTCTCTGCTATTTTCTACCCTAAATTTGACATAAAACAATATTCAAAAGGTTAAATAGCGGTGCTCGGACATATAAGAATTAGCAGACCACGAAACTGCCGAAAATAGTTCCGAGAGTTTCGGGGCCGCTAGCACTCAAATGGCCGTGCTACCAATATTCCGATATTTAGAATTAGTTATTAAAAGGGTGCAGTTGGTCACTCGAGGTTATTTGATATATCACAAAATATACCAAAAGTCCCAGAATGGCTGAGTCAACTGCAACAACAACAACAGGCCACGAGAGTTACATTCCTTGGATGCTTTTAGTTTGGATCAGTCCTGTTTTTGTTTCACACACAAAATGACACTTGAAAAGAGGATTATCACTAATGTCTGTGGTTCACACGCAAATATAGGATTAATTAGACGTCTACAGTTCATAATGGATGTATGTTAGTGTTCACGATTGTGGTCGAAAGTGGAAATAAACAGGAATTCGTCGTCAGGTAGGTCAGTTCGTCACCAGTTTCCGTTGTTCTTCTTGTTGACAGGTGGGGTTTAGCCATGGCTAGCTATAATATGGAGGATTCCCAGTTGTAGAATGTTATGTTTTGGTAGTAGGAGGTATGGTCAATCATTTATGTAAATGATAGTTGGGTTAACAGGCCATTTTGTGGATGCTTTCACAGGGTTGTGAAAAGGGGGGGGGGGGGGTACTGAAAAATAATAAGTCTCCAGGTCCATGTTGTTGGTAGTTAGATTTTGTTGTTAGTTTGTAGTTGTTCTATGGATCATCCGGGTTGGTAGTGGTTATACGATTGACTTCTGGTATGGGGTTGTTGGTACATGGTTAGTGATTTTGGTTTGGGATTTATGTAATGGTGTACAGACATACCATTACACATGTATTGGAATATACCGTTACCTTTCGTCGCAGCTCACGACTCGATGTCCATTTATATTTGCTTTCATTATAGTCAAAACAACAAAATGTCCAGAACAACATTTGGTTCATGAATTGTGTATGGATTTTTTTTCCATTTCCGTCATAATCATTTTTTTGTAGATTTTTTACATATTTTGACCTACTGTATTCTTTTCTGTGGCACCAATGTAGACGACACAAATGGATATTGTAAAACACTGATTCTGTTGACAATATAGCATTAACCTTTTCCCAAACGGCAAACTTTTAGGGTGATCCACTTCAAAAACTGCCAAAAGTGACAAAATTGAAGTTATTGAAGATAGAATTCGTGTAAAATATGGCATAGAAAATATTGAGACAAAAGGAGAAACTGCTGGTAATCAGCAGTTTCTTCTTTTGTTTCAATGTTTTCACAAGCATTTCCCATAAGGGGCGTCAAAACAAGGTCTTGTTTGGAAGAGGGTTAAACTATTGAGTCAAAAGGAGAAAATGCTGGTTATCAGCATTTTCTTCTTTTGCTTCAAAATTTTCCCTATGTTTAATTATTTACACAAAAAGTCAATGCCATTTTGTTTTAGAAAGGCTTAACCCATACATCGACCCTTGCATAGTTATGAGCAATCATAAGTAGATTAATACATTATCAATGAAAAAACTTCTATTTTGGTTTCACATTTTCAATAACATTATCTATCATTTTTTAAATCAAATATTTTATATCTTTATTAAACGAGATATGTCATTTCAAATTGAAAAAATCACGCGAAGAATACGCATTTCTTTTTTTATTTAATAAAAAAAAATGTAAAGCCTTATAAAAGAGATATGTATTTTTATTGAAAAATCCCTTTGAAGAGAAGAAGCTCTAATTTTTCCCATCGAATATTTTTACAGTTCAATAAACGGAATAGGCATTTTTAATTGCAAAAAAGCGTATGAAGATGAAAAATATCGATCAAATTAACCTGTTTGATTACGTAGAATACAAAAGTAGGTTACGAAAAATTAATTTTATAACAATAGACAATTGTTTGAATAAAATAAAAACTGTTCTTATTCATATTCGAAATGAGCCGGGATATGCCGAAGAGGGTCTTAAGGTATATGACCCATCATTAAAAACACCACTTTCTAGTCATGCCACATGCATCAAATCACACAAACTTGTAAATACACTTCTTATAAGTTGATTCTTCGTGCCCAATTTCAAAATTATGCTTCAAGAAGAAAATAATTTACAAATACTTTTTTACTCTATATTCATATGCAAGGGAGGTAATTTTGATGCACTATGTCAAATTCTAGAGCGTTCAAAATGCTTATGTTTGTATTTGGAATGGAAATGTAACTTAGTTAATGAATTACTGACACTTTTCAAATTTTGCCTCTGGCTCTTTGATGCTAATGACGGGTTGTATACGTTAAGAAAACCTGAAGATAAATAGGGCTAAAAAGATTTGTCAAAAAGCAGTTTTTCTTTTATTATTCATGAACCACTGTGTCATGGGTACTCATTGGAATCGTCTCATCGAGACGATCCAAGTGAGAACCCACAACGTAGGGTTTGGATTTGAAATAACAATTTGCAGATTACTTTCCATTACTCATAACATTGCACAGGTCGTTGTATGGGTTGCAGACAACTAAATGAATCATATCAAAAAGAGAAAGTATGTTTGTTATAGCCAAGAAAACATTGAGTCAAAAGGTTACCAGCACTTTCTTCTTTTGTCTCAATATTTTCCAAAGCCTTTTCTCCTAGGTCTTATTTGGGAAAGGCCTAATAGCATTTGAGACTGCCATGTTTCCAAATCAGCCTGTGTCTTAGTGCACTTTGATCAGTATCAATGTTGCTCTCTAATTATTTGGGCAGGTCTTTAACCCTTTCCCAAACTGCAAAGTTTTGGGGTAGTCCAATTTGAAAGCTGCGGCAAAGGACAAACTTTATATCAATAACAATAAATGCATAAAATCTCCGTTTGAAACAGTGAAAGTACAAAATGCCAGGGATTTCTTGGATATGCTGGTTCCTTTGAACAGAACATGATGAAAAAGTTATTGGCCGGCAAAAGTTGGTTTGCTCGCCAGTAACATTCTTATCGGGCGACGTTTAAAACATCCGTTA
Source organism: Fragum sueziense (assembly GCA_963680895.1). Taxonomy (NCBI): domain Eukaryota; kingdom Metazoa; phylum Mollusca; class Bivalvia; order Cardiida; family Cardiidae; genus Fragum; species Fragum sueziense. Next base: position 47,627,704 of record OY804594.1, read on the forward strand.
TATTCTCAGCAAGAAACCAAAATCATTGAAGATCTATTGAAATCTTTCTGTAAGCTAATTGTTGTTTTTGTGTCTCTGGAAACATCGTGGAAAATGAAAAAAATGCTGGCCGAAAGCAATTCCTTCATTTCCCAAACTGTTTTCTTCACAAAAATCCAAGACATGTAAAAGAAATTAGACACCTGACACTGTCGTCTGCAATTCTTTTGGATTAAGACCAGTCTAAAATTTTGTCGTGTGGTACGTGTTTTTGACCAATTAAATTGCGAGAATTTTCATCGCAGTGTTACAGAGAAATGTTGACCCCGGTTAATAACCAACGTGACTTTTTGGGAAACGTTCACACTGATGAACTCTCTCGAGGTGTGTTTCTCAAAGGCACGTACGGTTCACCTTATCGTGTCAAAATCCTTAAGAGTATAAGTTAAGAAATCAAGCGAAACATACCTCGAAGCGAACGATCTTTCGGTGTGAACGTTTCCTAAAAGTCATGGTTAGCAACCGTGTGACTAGCGAGTTTGATTTACATTTGAATTTCGAGTCTACATAAGTCTTTTTCTTTTCAGATTATTTCTACGAAGGTCCTGTCTTATTTTAACTGGCCCTGCTTGAAGGAGTATATTCATCGGTCCTAGCGGCAATCCGAAAGGCACCACTGGCATATTAGGTGGGGAAGCCGTAGAAATAGACGTCGACGTCGATACGGTGGCTGACAATGACGTATTTGTCGTTGATGACGTTGACGTCGATGACGACGTGACGTTAGGTGCTGACGTCGCAAATGACACAATGTCAAATCGTGACTTCACTGATCGTAATAATGATGGTCTTTCATCGACTTTATTGGTTTGGGTAACGTTAAAGGCTCTGTTTCCGGCATCTTCATCCAAGCCGAAAGTACTTGTAAAGTTGGCTGAACGCCGAACTCTGAAATATATTCAAAATGATAAACGTAAAGAATAAGTGAAATAGAATCTACTAATAACAAATGGCAAAAGATGATAATTAAAAACATAAAGGGCCTTAGTTGAAATTCGTTTTGGAAAGCAAAGACAGAAAAGAAACCAAAGGTGTTGCAGACATTAAAGTTACTCGGATTATCAGCATGAACATTCTCTTTGGTAGAGTATCCGTCAGTATTTCTCCCTTTTCATCAATGTTTTCTCAGGCTTTAAGAAAAAGATGTGTGAAAAAGGAGTCAATATTTTGGAAATACTCTAAATTTATGTTTTTGGTTTCGACAAAGGGCAGATCTATTCATAATTAGAGCAAAAGTCAATATCTTCGTTTTTCAAGAAAAACCTCGTGACTGCAGCTTTAAAGAAAGCTGCAGTTCCGGAGTTTCCTTTGTGTTATCATCATTTGCCGTCTTCGGTTGCTTACAAATCAGAACTGTCTTAATTTTGATCGTTTATCTAAGATTATCTAAGAATAGAATTACCTAAATTCACGAAAACCAGGTCTGTTTGCATTTCTCGGTTTCTGTAAGGTATTTTGCTCCACATTATAGTGGTCTGAAAATAAAACGATTTTCAATATGAACCAATAGCAATAAATTTTGTCTTAAAAATAAACTTGGCTTACCGTTATATTTTGATAAACCGTCGGTGTTGTTACAATATCTCGTAGCTACGGCTTGACTGAAGCCGTAGTTACGAGATTTTATAACAAAACCCACGAGATACTATTTGTTTGTCCGAAATTACGTCACTTTTAACTGGATAGAATCGTTCCATATTCCAAAACGATAAAATATCAGGGTATTCCGATTTCAAAGATGCTGTAGACGAGAAGTTAGACGTTGATGAAAATATCATTTGTGTTTGATATAGGACAGAAAATAATGAGGCGAAAGGTGAAAAGTTCGTTTACCCATTACCACACAATGACTATTTTTGACTCCCCTAAAGCAAAATTAATGGCTTGGGGAAAACATTGTGGAAAATGAAGAAATTGCTTGTGACAAGCAACTTCTTTATTTCCCACAATGTTTTCTACCAAAAAGACAAAACGATTTTAAACGTCCTTAACTTGAAATTGTCATCTGCAACATCTTTGAATTTGGAAGTGTCCAAATTTTTGTCGTTTGGTAATGGGTTAAATGGACCCTTTCCACTATACACTGTACATAATTATTCTACATTTGTAAAATCTGCATTTATATCATTAAACGAGCAGTCACATAACTTGATCAGATGACTTGTTTCCCTAGAAAAATGCTATTATACTTCTCGTTTTCGTTTATTCTTCACCAGCATACCTCCATTCGTAGAATTGTGACGATGCATACTTTTTCATTCGACCTTGGAATACCCAATCCATCAGTCGAGAGGCCTTTTCTATACTTGGCTAATTAGACAGACAGGTGGTGCAATATGACATTCGGCTGCTTAAAATAAGTAGCATATTTTTTAGACTGGTCGTATGAAGTGACAGATCTAGACAAGAATACATCTTTGTAAATTGCTGTTCATCTAAAATACAATTCGGTTGTAAATAAAAACATGTATACATTTTTATACTTATCTTTAATGATTACAAGAAGTTATAATCTACAAGAATACAAATCTACTTAAACTATTCTTACACAAATATAAATGTTTGGCCTTGGGAGTCAACCTTTATCATCGTTTAAAAGAAAGCACACAATAACTAACCCAAAGAGAGTTAAAGCAGAAGAGCGTTGGCTCTTAAAGTTGGACGCATGTCCGAAATGTAGATGTAGTTTTAAAGGATGGACGACTGTCACGAAAATAGCTGGGCGGTGCCCGAAATAGAGTTGAGCGTATGCTCTGAGGGTTGGACGATGTCCGAGAAGAAGCGCGCGTCAAGAACAGAGCTGTTCTCTGAGAACTAAGAAGTATTGATAGAAAAGGGTTAGTTATTATGGTTGTTTTATTAATTTCGTACGTTGAAAGTTCGAAATATTTGAATACTGATAGGCATAACAAGTGTATGAAAATATTCGGAAGGTGCCGCACACAATAACTAACCCAAAGAGAGTTAAAGCAGAAGAGCGTTGGCTCTTAAAGTTGGACGCATGTCCGAAATGTAGATGTAGTTTTAAAGGATGGACGACTGTCACGAAAATAGCTGGGCGGTGCCCGAAATAGAGTTGAGCGTATGCTCTGAGGGTTGGACGATGTCCGAGAAGAAGCGCGCGTCAAGAACAGAGCTGTTCTCTGAGAACTAAGAAGTATTGATAGAAAAGGGTTAGTTATTATGGTTGTTTTATTAATTTCGTACGTTGAAAGTTCGAAATATTTGAATACTGATAGGCATAACAAGTGTATGAAAATATTCGGAAGGTGCATAAACCAGTGTATGAAATCAGCGGAAGGTGCCAAATGTATAATTACTATAATAAAGGTTGACTCCGCTGAAAAGAGAGTATATGCACAACAGCAACAAGATAAACTAAGCACATAATTATATCAGTGTCTTTGAGAGAAAAACAACATAACCGATGACAGAAGTACATATAATCAACGACAGAAATAATCTAATCAAGGTATGGAGGTGGCGGGGAAGGTAGGTGGTTAGCTTAATCACCCAACAGACTTTCTAGCGAATTATGATAGCACATGCTGATTCCAGGTGTATGTATTCTACTAGGCTCCTCCCACTTTGTACGTGATTGGATACTCGCTTATCTTCGAATCGCGTGGCTTTCAATAGATTTGCTGTAGCCGTTAAATAAATTCAACGATATAAACAATATTATATTTATTTTATTTTTATTAAATAATTATAATACAATATTTATATCATTAAACGAGCAGTCACATAACTTGATCAGATGACTTGTTTCCCTAGAAAAATGCTATTATACTTCTCGTTTTCGTTTATTCTTCACCAGCATACCTCCATTCGTAGAATTGTGACGATGCATACTTTTTCATTCGACCTTGGAATACCCAATCCATCAGTCGAGAGGCCTTTTCTATACTTGGCTAATTAGACAGACAGGTGGTGCAATATGACATTCGGCTGCTTAAAATAAGTAGCATATTTTTTAGACTGGTCGTATGAAGTGACAGATCTAGACAAGAATACATCTTTGTAAATTGCTGTTCATCTAAAATACAATTCGGTTGTAAATAAAAACATGTATACATTTTTATACTTATCTTTAATGATTACAAGAAGTTATAATCTACAAGAATACAAATCTACTTAAACTATTCTTACACAAATATAAATGTTTGGCCTTGGGAGTCAACCTTTATCATCGTTTAAAAGAAAGCACACAATAACTAACCCAAAGAGAGTTAAAGCAGAAGAGCGTTGGCTCTTAAAGTTGGACGCATGTCCGAAATGTAGATGTAGTTTTAAAGGATGGACGACTGTCACGAAAATAGCTGGGCGGTGCCCGAAATAGAGTTGAGCGTATGCTCTGAGGGTTGGACGATGTCCGAGAAGAAGCGCGCGTCAAGAACAGAGCTGTTCTCTGAGAACTAAGAAGTATTGATAGAAAAGGGTTAGTTATTATGGTTGTTTTATTAATTTCGTACGTTGAAAGTTCGAAATATTTGAATACTGATAGGCATAACAAGTGTATGAAAATATTCGGAAGGTGCCAAAAGAAACACAGCGATGAAATTAAGCATTGATGTGTTGACACCCAAGGTACGAAATTAAAAAGGAAGATGGAAAGGGAAAGTGGGTTCGAAAGATGTACATGTTTATTTTCAAAACAAATGCAGACTGGTCATGAAGTCGTTGTCCTGACGTGACCGATAAATAAAACATTAACGCGGAACATAGGATGATAAGGTTCAACATGGTCCGGTCGAATGTCTCATTTATCACATTTTAATTAGGCGCTGTGATTGGCCTTGTCAAATCCATCATAGTGCCAGATTTTAAGCACGGCATGTGAGCTATTAATTGTTTATAAACGTCACTCTGGACGATGTCAATAAGCATATGGCAGGAACGTTAGCAAGCAAATAACAGTGTTACAGGACATGAATAAATGGGGTCGAAAGTTACTACATGTACGTTGCAAAACGCCAGGAATCAGATTGCTGATATCATAGGGGATTTTATTATTTGTTGTTGTTGCTTGTTTGCTTTTCGAATGGTTTTTGAAAACATTGAAGAAATAAAACAGGAATGTTCACTGACAGCATTTTCTAACCGATTCATGCGCTAAGTACCATTTGAGCCTCACGAATGCTACCATTGGAAGTTCGAATGTAACGACAATAACTTTCAGAACTCCACCGACCTAAAGTCTTTATCATATGATCCTCGATCCCCTTTTGGCCTGCAGTTGTCGCTGCGCCAATGCGGAAAGAGTGACCATTATAGTTGTTTGAATTATACCCACAAACACTTAAAATGTGCTTCAAGTTTCCAATGAAGGTTTGTCTGTCAAGTGGTCGACCATCGCAAGTAATAAAGAGTGGGTTCCTTGTCCTAAACGTGCCTGATTCCTTTCGTTGTGCAATGTACTTTTGCATGATAGTAAAGGGACACAAAAACGAATTTGTGCAATGCAACTGAATATGCAAGCCTTTTCTGAAAGGGTCTGTCTTTGATTCCTTCAGATGTAGACTTAAATGTTTTTCATAAAAAGTAACATCCTCACAGCATAAGTGGCGACTCGGGTCAAAATGTTCTTTCGAGCGTACGGTAAATTCCCCACACCGTAAAAATCCAAAGAAGGCAATTACACATACACATTCCATTACCAAATCTGAGGCTGAGAAAAACACACCTTTTCTCAGGGCACTTGTGATATCATAAAGAACATCCTTTGTTATTGGTAGCCTGGGGCGAGGTTTGTTACACTGAACCCTTTTCACTGCTTTAAGTATCAACGCGAGCCTAGGTTGTGGGTTAGTGTGTAAATTATCTAAAGGCGAAGACACATTGGCTCGTAGATATGAAAATCGAATACCAGCTAAATAGAGTTTAATTGTCGTGTAGCTAAGGTTTAAATTTTTGAAACAGTGAGCTACGAAATACACTAGAATATCTTCCGAGATAGGGGGCATCGTATCGGGTGTCCATTTACATCCGCTCAGCAGCATATATCGTTGGAAATGTTCGTAGCCCGTATCATAGAGTGTCCTAGTTCCTGCGGACAAAGCATGTTTCCACAAATCACTTACTGTATTGTCTAATTCTAAATTACTTCCTTGTGTTCGGGGCATTTGTGTGGGTACCTTTCGGCGTTCGGTGCTAGCTTCCTGAAGCGAGCAATCTGCAAACGAGACAAAGAGTCGCTAATATCATTTAATTTGCCAGGCACATGTTTGCTTTTGAAGTTAAAGTTGTGTACACAAGCTAGCCAAGTGAGTTTCCTCATTAACTGCATAATATAAAGGCATTTTGACCGACCTTTATTTATGATCGCGACCGTAGCTTCATTGTCACACCTAAACACAATTTGTCGTTTAGACCACTCTTTCCCCCAGAGGATAGCAGCTACTACAATTGGATATAACTCTTTATATGCAATAGACAAACTTTTGTCGTCCATCGAAGGTAGTTCGCTAGACCAAGTGGAGAAAAACCACTTTCCCTGAAAGTATCCTCCGTAACCTAGAGACGCCGATGCATCGGTGAAAAGTTCGAAATTGTCACTTAATATGAAATCTTTATAGTGAAATAAAGCCACACCATTCCACTGGTTAAGAAATGTTTGCCAAAATTGTAATTCAGTCCTACACTCCGTACTTATATAAACGGTGTCGTGCAAGTCTTTCACGGTAGTTGACAAATGTATCAGGAAGGAGACAAACGAGCGACCGGGAAGGATAACGCGCGTGGCAAAATTCAGGTGACCTAACAACTGTAAGAGTTCTCGTTTTGTACAAAATCGTTTCACCAGAAACGATTGTATAAATTGACTTATCCTTTTCACTTTATCCATAGGAAGACGAGCTTCCATGCGTGCCGAGTCGAGTATAATTCCCAAAAATTCAAGACAAGTGGTGGGGCCCGTTGTTTTATTCACAGATAAGGGCACATTCAATTTTTTGAAAATCATTTTCATAATAGCCATATTTCGTTCCCCTTCGTTTGTTGGATTTTAATGGTAAGGAAGTCATCGAGCAGGTGCAGAATGTGCTGTACATTATAATTATGCATAGCAATGTGGCATATTGCTTTTGAAAGTGTATCAAAAATTACAGGACTTGACCGACAGCCAAAACATAGTCTTATCCAGAAATAATACAGATTCCGCCATTTCGCACAAAACAAAGGCCATTGACTCGGTTTTATCGGACAGAGTTTGAAGGCATCGGCAATATCGAACTTACACAACCAAGCTCCTCGTCCCACTTGCATTATCGTGTTGATAGCATCATCAATTCTTACATATGACATAGAACAAGAATCTTTGTCGATGAGGTCATTCACACTAATATTTTCATCGTTGTGGGGGGCGGATAGGTCAAGTATTAACCTTTCCTTTCCGGAATATTTGCCGATGGCGATACCTAACGGGCTTACTCTGTAATTGCTGAAAGGTAAAGTTGTAAAAGGGCCGTACATGAAACCTTTCGTACATTCTTCCTGTAAAAGATGGTCTACGCTGTACGGTCTTTTCCGAGCAGAAAAATTATTTTTGCACTCTAAAATGGTTATGTGACGACTGATTACCCCAGTATCGAAACCATCTTTAAGCCCAGAACATAAATAATTTACAAAATTCTTATCCGGATGAGACGATAACTCTTGTCTTAAGATCCCAATATTAATTGGCGTCGTTGCTTTCCAGATGTGCGAATTTTCTGTGGTTAGTCATTTATCTGTCTTTTTTTTCGTCTTTCGTGTTCTTTGTCGGTATAGGTGTAACAGGCACCGGCACGTGATTACCTTTCCCAGATTTACAGAATTGAGCAGTATGAGACCCGTGACATTTTGAACAAATATGTCTATACATACAATTTAGTTTGTAACAACCATTTTCTGAGTTGTAGTTGTCACAAATTTCTTTGCCATTATAGATAATGCGGGTCCGGCCATGTCTATCTACATCGGGGGAGACCTGAGATTTACCATCGGAGAATGCGCGTCTAGTAGATTGTAAAGGACAAAATTGCGTGGCGTGGTCAATCATGTGGCAATTTTGGCAAGAGCGAACTTCGGCTCCGGCACTGACTAAAGCAAGGAGATCCCTATCGCGTTGGCCCCAATCTACCTTGACCCGTTTTTCTCGCAACAACGCTGCCGCTTTAGCGCTAAACATTTTGTGGTAGTCATAAAACTTAGACCCAAAATAATTGTGGATTTCGATTATGTCTTCCTGATACATGTCAAGTTCATTTTGTCGTGCAGGGAACGCTGCGCACATCACCCGTTTATATTTTCCGAAGGCGCGAATAAATTCTTGGATAGACAGTTGTCGGTTAAGGCGCGGATCGGGTCGGCCAAGAACACTCAGTTCTATATTGTCGGCAACTAATGTGTGAGACTGAGGACAGTCGAATTTTGGAATAAGTAAAGATGCCAAATTAATGTCCCTACCTTCGATGATTTGCTTTTGCAAGGTGGGCGACACGATATCAACAGTGGAAATGGAGTCCGATCTTATTCCCTGGTTTGTGTCACTAGCACTGCTTGTGGATTCACTTGGTCGGTTTTGATCATTGCTATACCATGTACCTAATTTAAAGGATTGAGGAGCAATAGCCGCCTCTGATCTCTGAGACATCAGTTGAGATACGGTGTTTTGGAGCAGTTGAAAGCATTGGTTGACACTGGTTAATGTTGATAACCTTGTCGTTTCAAAAGCCCTTCCCGGTTCTGAAACGACAGCTGGGTTGACTGAAGTGTCATCGTGGTTTGTAGTTGTTACGTTGCCCGAACCGGGTTCCAATCGTGATGACAACGTCGAGTTTTTGTTGTCTTCATATAATTCTAATAAAAACGATTTTGTGACATTTTTCGTGGGTGCTTTTATACCCAAATCTGTCCATAGTTTCTGACGAATGGTACTTATTGTCCATTTCCTTGGATCGTCACTGTCTAAGACTGGGTATGGTTCATTCCTCGAACTTGTCACAGATTCTTTTTGTGAGTCCTTAGCAGAAGTCCGACTTCGGTTTTTTCTTTTAACGCCACTCATCTTGCACTGTATTAATCCAACCGTTCAAATATGTAATTAGATGTTTAGCACTCACAGTTTATGTAATGAAATTCCTTATTGTAGTAAAGAGGTATCACAGCGTATCATTTATCACGTACATTGCATTATATTATAATTTAGTTTACATGTATTAGCTTAATCACCCAACAGACTTTCTAGCGAATTATGATAGCACATGCTGATTCCAGGTGTATGTATTCTACTAGGCTCCTCCCACTTTGTACGTGATTGGATACTCGCTTATATTCGAATCGCGTGGCTTTCAATAGATTTGCTGTAGCCGTTAAATAAATTCAACGATATAAACAATATTATATTTATTTTATTTTTATTAAATAATTATAATACAATATTTATGTGACAAATAAAATATGATTAATATTGGCGAGACTAACGAAAATAATTGAGTCAGGAGCTGCAGAAAGGTTCCTTATAGCATTTGTTTCAAGATCCGACCGTGCCTAAATGGAGTCTGGGCGGAATCCATATTGCACTCTTATGAATGCTACAGGTCGTCTACAAGCTATTGGAGAACGAAATGGTTCCTGACCAGATTGTGTGTAAATACAGGCTGATCTGGAACCATGTTGGGTCGGTAAGGTCGAAACCTATCAAATCAATACAGGGATCGTGAGTTCAAACTCCGGCTCGGCTGAAATTTGACAGAAGTCTATCGTCCCTCACAAATGGGTGTGAATCGTCTATGTGAGGGAGAAGCTGGAGGCTCGGATTGTATGAATTGTGGTAGCACTGGTGAAAGAAATACAAGGAGTCCACAGTTAGGAGCACCAGCAGCCGTGATATAGGCTAACCATAGCAGTAGAGAGAGGCGTTCAGCCGCAAATCAATCTAACCAAGATATCGTTGCTTTCCATCGAAAAACACGTAAGTGCAGCTTGTTTTAAGCTGCAGTTACTAGGTTTTCGAAAAAAGCAACGATATTTCACGTTGGTATATAAAAAATACCACGCTCTTTCCTTTAGCAGATTTCGCCTCATTCACCGTTGTCCTTGACGTAAGAACGCGTCGCAACTTGAACTTTTACCCTTTCCAAAACGACGTCATTTGAAAATTGTCCAATGTTTTACCTTTCCAAAAGAAGACCTGCTTTTTACTCGATATGGTAGAAAATGATGTTAAAATTTGGACTTAGACAAAATGTCACCATAAAGAACAGGCTAAATTTCCCATATATAAGGAGGGATTCGGGAAAATGATAGATTATATGCTAATAACATTATGCGAGATTTTGGACTGTTCCAATTTGAAAGCTTAAACAGATGTCAAAATTGATGAAAATATAAATGAGAGTTGCATAATAGCAGACAAAATAGCCAGAAAACACGGAATATATAGTATTAGTTATCTCTTCTTCTACTTAGACGCCGAAACCATGTTTCATTTTAAAGGGTATAAAGAAACGTAACCTACCATTTGAAAGCACAAATCCAACGAAAACACAAGTCAGAGTTAAGTAGCGACAAAACAAACGACACACGTCCATTATTTTGGGAAAGAGGTTTATAATGTCTGCATGTTTGACACTTTTATAAATAGTGGATCATTTTCACGGCCACATTGGACTTTTCCTTTTCCCAAACAAGACATGGTTTTGACGTATATGATATTGAATACATTGGAAAACATTCAGGCAAAAGAAAAACTAGAAGACCTGAAGGTCTTGAGTCGCTCCACAAGCCTGGATTTCATGTAACATTTAATCCAAGTTTTGATAAGATTGTTCAATGCTTGTGTTTCATAGAGAAAGTTACAAAACTAGATTGTTCAAAATGTGTGGTTCTTGAAGCAAATAAAGTAAAACTATATGTTTGCCATTTGAGAAAGGGTAAATAAATGAAAATTGGAGAACATTCCAGCTTAGGATGATACTAGCAATTAAAATTTTCCTTCTTCCAAACAGATCTAAATTAACAGATCATTGATTACTCCAAAATGTTTCATATTTCTAAATTAAAAATAGATTTTGAGCTAAAAATAGATTTGGGGAAATACCCTATTCCAAAATTAACTGAATTTCTTGTAATATCAATTAAGTACAAGTTTTGACTAGATTTTTCAATAATTGTTGCTCTGAATAAATAGAAATAAATAGTAAATAGAAAGCTGAAAATACATTCATATAAGATCTATTGATTACCAAGCTTTGTCTTTGTTAGAGCGAGTTTGGCTGTTAGAGTGTAAACAAAGTCACAATTAGCAATTTTGTCAAATTGAAAGGCATATAACTGAGGATTTTATATTCCTATCTAGCTAAGAATCACACTAAAGCAAGATCTTAACTTCACCTACATCTTGCTTAAGTTTTGACCTGATTATTTAATATTTGTGGATGTAAAGAGTGTACTAGACAGCCCTGGCGGTCTGGAAGCGCTCCACAGGCCTGACTGTTTGTCTTGTTGAATGCAATGTCAAAGGTTCAGGCTGCACAAACAAGCAAATGCATGACCAAGCTGAAAATTGCAAGCAAATAGGATTGTATGGTCAGTAAGATTCTGTGAAAGTTCTTTATTGATTAGTAAATACTAATGGTTGTCAAAGAGAAAATAAAGCCAAAAATGGCAGTTTTGTCAATTTCAAGGGTACATAACTCATGATCTAAATTTCAGATCAATCTGAAAATTGTATCAAGGCAAGATCTTATAGTCTACAATATTCTGTCCTAGTTTTGTCTTGAATGATCAATATTTGTAGTTGCTAGATTGAAAACAAAGTCAAAATAGAGCCGAAAATGACAATTTTGTCAATTTCAAGGGCACATAACTCATGATATAAAATTCAGATCAAGCTGAAAATTAGGACAGGGCAAGATCTTATGATAACCAACATTCTATACAAGTTTTGTCTTGATTAGTCAATATTTGTAGTTGTTAGAGTGAAAACAAAGTCAAAATAGAGCCGAAAATGGCAATTTTGTCAATTTCAAGGGCACATAACTCATGATGTAAAATTCAGACCAGGCTGAAAATTATACCAAGGCAAGATCTCATAGTCACCAACATTCTGTCCTAAGTTTGTCTTGATTGGTCAATATTTGTAGTTGCTAGAGTGAAATCAAAGTCAAAATAGGGCCGAAAATGGCAATTTTGTCAATTTCAAGGGCACATAACTCATGATGTAGAATTCAGATCAGGCTGAAAATTATACCAAGGCAAGATCTTATAGTAACAATCATTCTGTCAAAGTTGTGTCTTGATTGGTCAATATTTGATTTTAGGGTATAAATAAAGTCAAAACCAGCTATTTTTGACATTCAAGGGCAGATAACTCTGGTTATTCTGATTCAATCAAATTTCTTTGAAGGAATCTGAGAGAGGGTCATCCAATTATCACTCCTGTGAAGTTTGTTTGAAATCCATCCTGTAGTTTCTGAGAAGATTTTTAAAGAAAGAGTTTACGGACGGACGAACGGACAGACGGACTGACGCACGACGGACACACCGCCATGACAATAGCCCGCTGGCCTGATGGCCAGTGGGGCTAAAAATGTTGATAACCAGCATTTTTTTCTTTTTGTCTCAATATTTTCTATGATATACTGCACACAAATGTATTTAATTTGGCATTTATTTTGTCGTCTGTAGCAGCTTTCAAATCGAACCCTTTCCCAGATTTTGTCAAAATCTTGTTTTAACATTCTTATGACAATTGGCTTAAGGAACATTGATGTACACCAAAATAGTGCTAATAATCAGCATTATCTCCTTTAGCATCATTATTTTCTCTGCAAATTTGCATACAGACCATACCTTCACCAAATACCTATTTTATCCTCTGCAGCAGCTTTCAATTTGAACAAGAGCCGTCAGAGACGAACAATGCTCCCCGAATAAGGCATTGTCACAATAAATATATGCCATGCAGAGCTAATATAAAGCTAACAAATGTTAAGCCCCCTTTTTGCATGACATATTTTGTATACGCAAATTTTAAATAGTTTATTGTCAAGGGCATCTGATTTGCTACTCAAATATGAAATTTCATCAAATTCTGACCATTAGACTAGGAGAAATTAGAGAAAAACTGTATTTAACCTTAAGTCCCCTTTTCCCATGACGAGGCCTCAAATCCCAAAACCGGGAAAAGTACATCGGCATTTTGTCATAGGGAGTTCACATGGTAAGTTTCATTTGATTTGGCCCAAGGGTTATGGAGAAATCGCTTCGGACGGACGGACGGACAGGACGGACGGACGGACAGACAAAGCGGCGACTATATGCTCTCCCTTCTGGGAGCATAAAAAGATCTAATCTTTGCTGTTCCGGAAAGGGTTAACCCGTTCCCAAACGACAAAATTTTAGGGTAGTCCAAATTCAAAGCTGCTGCAGACGACAACATTAAAGTAACTAAAATGGAATATTCTGTACAAAATAGCAAAGAAAATATTGAGGCAAAAGGAGAAAGTGCTGATTATCAGCACTTTCTTCTTTTGCCTCAGTGTTTTCCCAAGGCTTTTATCTTAGGGACGTCAAAAATCGGGCTTGTTTGGGAAAGGGTTAATCAAGCAAATAGTAGACTATTCCAATTCGAAAACTGCTGCAGCTGACAAGATAGTTGTAAAAAAATCAAATTTTTGTACATCTAAACATCGAAAATAATGAGGCAAAAACTTTAAAAGAGAAAATGCTGATATTTAGACCGGAGAAAGTTAGAGGGAAAATGATCAGTCTGCAACCCAGTCTACTCCACAATGAGATCTATCCACCTTTAAGTTTCATGATCCTACCTTTCATTCTTTTGCATTATGCTCTAGACAAGATTTGTACACGGACAGACAGACAGACAGATGGACAGACAGGCTCATTCCAGTATACCCCTGAAAGCATTCGTTTTGCAGGGGTATAAATATTTCACTGTAAGTTCATCAAACCCTATGTTATCGGTACTCATTAGAATTGTCTCATTGACATGATTCAAACAATACCAACAACATAGGGTTTGGTTTTGAAAAAAAATCTAGAATGTCTTCAACCTATCTTATACCAGAGCCGCGTTCTTTAGAGCTCAAGATTTCTTAAGAAATCTTGAGATTTCTTAAGATGATTTAGGATAAAGCGCTCTTTTGAACAAGATTTTTAAGATGATCACTGCGAGCTGCCATTGCTCTATACTTCTTTTGGAACCCCTCGGTAAATTCTATAGAGTCTATATGGGAGAGAATTGACCGAGTTGTTCCGAATGCTTCATGAATCATAAACCGCGGAGTTCCCAATGCTCCATACTTCATACAAATGATGTCATGATGACGTCATTTGTATGAAATATGGAACATTCGGAACACCTCACTTTTAATCTTGGTCTCAAATACGCTATATCAAAAACATCTTCAAGAAATCTTAAAAAATCTCGGTCTAAAGAACGTGCCTCAAGACACATGTTAAATATGAAAGGAATTACTATTTCAGCTATATACATCACTTGCAGTTATAAACAATGTCTAAAACATTTTTCTTTTTCTCTTTTTTTACAAACAGGTAGGCAATAAGACAGACTTTGCAAATCGTCGGTATAAATGCAAAACCTCGTATGTCGATTCTTGCGGTTTTCAAAGTACAAACTTCTGTGCCCAGTTTAGACAATTATCGCAGGTTTTAGATATTTTCACCGATCAGTATTAATGAAACATTATTTGTGAACAATATGTCAAATTTTCAAGTAAAACATTTCAGTTTGGGAAAAGTTATTACACTTTTTTCCCTCCCCTTTGAAATTTTCCAAAAACGAGATACAAGGTTTTGCATTTACAATGACAAAATGCTAAATGCCCTTATCTATTGAGGGAAAGAGGGAAGTCCACAATTCATTTGTTTCAGTATATTCATTTTTTAATTAGTATTTTCATCAAAAATGTATGAGTTAAGATACAAAATTAAAGTATTATTATAGATTGATTTTATACACCCTATGAGAAAATCACAGTTTGAAATTAATTGACAACTTGAACCTCAAAAATTCTTCATTTTGACACAACTAATAAATGGAAAATACATTGTGAGTGCTATTGCAAAAACTCATAACTACAGCTTTAATCAAGCTGTAGTTACCAGGTTTTGCAATAGCACTGACAACATGTATGATAGATTTGGGAAAACACTGAAACAAATTCAGAAAATGCTGATGACCAGAACTTTCTACTTTTCCCTCAGTATTTTCTCTGCTATGAGAAAGTAGCAAGTAACATGATTAAGGAACATCAGATCCAATTAGTCGTCTGCTGCAACTTTTGAATTGGAACAGTTTATTAGAACAGTTAGATTCTAGTAGTTTTATTATTTAGAACATGTGGATTGTTTTGGCTTGAACCCTGTAACACAAGTTTTGCATACAATTGAACAATTTTTAACAGTGTTTTACACTAATATCAATTAACAAAAGACATACATACTTTTAATGAATACTTTACAAATAACTCATATTACTTTTTCCTATTCCAAACAACAAAATTCAAGGGCAGTCAAATTTGAACGCTATTGCAGACAACAAAATGTAAGTCGATAAAGATGATATGGGCGAGTTACCCACCCAATTTGATTTAATATATCTTCCAAACCAAGGCTCCGTTCAAGTCGAAACTTTGCCTACCTGAGGTCAATATGCTAATAGTCAAGTGTGATGAAAAAGAATAGAATCAGGCTGGGTCATGGAAAGGGCAATATTGACACTCATCCTTTCATATTTACTCATAATGATTAATTCAAAACGGATTTTTGTCACAAAACACAGGTACCCGCCTTTTTGTAAAAGCAATACCCAACAAGTTTAAAAACACCTTATACTTTGACAACTATCATTTAATGAACACATATCTGAACACATTCCTCATGACACTACACAGATAATTTAGCATTTTGAACATTCAACATTGCATGTTTTGCTGATCATCAACATCTTCCTTTAGGTCAATGTTTTTCCAGGCGTAGCCGAGCCCGGATAGCTCAGTTGATTACGATTTGTCTCTCACCAATAGGTGTGAATACAGGAACCCACGGTTAGGTGCTCCAGCCGCCGCGATATGACCATAGAAGTTGAAAACGGCGTAAAACCCCAATAAAACTCAAAAACTTTTCCAGGCGTATTCCAATATTCCATAAGGGTTGTCAAAACACCATCTTGGTCCATCTTGTTAAGGAAATGATTAGCTATTTATCAAACAAGAAAATTATGTGGGCAAAATAATGTGGGAAAAAAATAAGGCGTTTAGAATCACTTCCTTCTTTTTCACCACTAGCTACAAGTACCTTGGCAGCTTTACACAATACCCTTTTGTATCAAAATCTATTTTGTTGTCCAGACCTTTCTAATTTGGATATGATGAAGCTGAAACCTTATCTAATTAAACAAATTTTAAAATTCTGTTGTTTAGAAAAGGTTTCAGCTACATCATATCCTAGCTGGGTTAACAATTCCGAAACATAATAATGCAAAATTATGAAGTTCATGATAATGCAAAATTAAGAAGTACATAATAATGTATATCGTCCCCTGAATGCAAGAAGGTGCTAAGTGTATATATATTATATATACACTTATCACATTCTTGCATTCAGGGGACGATACGTTACACAAGGTTTCTGATTCTTTAACCAAAAGTTATAAACACAAAAGTATTGAACTAAAATTATGCAGGTTTCCAAGTCTACAGTAACAAAATCTAATGAACATAAAAGTATTGAACTAAAATTATACAGGTGGTTTTTGCAATCAACAAAATATAGTGCTCTCCCAAACAAGTCCTGATTTTGACAACCACTAAAGAATGACAGACTAGAATCACTGAAGGAAATGAAGAAAATGCTAATGATAAGTATTTTATTCTTTTCCCTCAATGATTTCTAGGCCATAAGTCTTTAGCATTCTCTTTTTCTTAACCCTTTCCCAAATAAGACCTGGTTTTGACGTCCCTAATAGAAAAGGTGTGGAAAAACATTGAAACAAAAGAAGAAACTGCTGATAACCAGCAGTTTCTCCTTTTGTCTAAATATTTTCTGTGCTATATTGTACATCAATTCTTTCTTTTTTTACTTCAAAATTGCTGTCTGCAACACCTTTCAAATTGGAACAGTCCAAAATTTTGTTGTTTGGGAAAGGGTTAAAACTTTCTCTTCTTCATCAGCTTTCCAATTGGACCATTCTAAAATATTGTCGCAATTAGGGAAGGGTAAAAAATACTAAATAAAATTTTGGCACATCTTTAGGCAAGAATACAAAAAAAAATTATTAACAAAATAATCTCACATTAATAATAAAGTCTTCAAATTTTTTACAGAAACATTAACCCTTTCCCAAATGGCAAAATTTTAGGGTGATCCATTTCAAAAACTTCCACAAATGACAAAATGGAAGTTATTAAAGATAGAATTTGTGTAAAATATGGTACAGAAAATATTGAGACAAAAGGAGAAACTGCTGGTTATCAGCAGTTTCTTCTTTTGTTTCAATATTTTCCCAAGCCATTTCTATAAAGGGCGTCAAAACCAGGTCTTGTTTGGGAAAGGGTTAAAATGAGCGTGGATCTGGAAAAAGGCCCCTTTTAGCATTTGAGATAGCCATATTTCAAGATCAGTCAGTTCCTAAATGGAGAATGGCAGAGATCCATGCTGCTCTTTACAGTTGCTACAAACCATGAAGAAGCTATTGGAGAACAACATGGTTCCTGATTAGACTGTGTGTATACACAGGCTGATCTGGAACCATGTTGATCTCAAATGCCGTAAAGGATGTTTTTCCAGATCCTGGCTCATTTCTATTTGCTTGTGACTTTTTACAAATGGTTTGTCTTTGTATGTAAATTTACTCAAGGTAGTCCATCCATAATGGGATTCATGCGACATCAGAATTTTTCGCGCGACATCTTTAGCATACTTAACATATCTTAACCTATTCAGCAGTGGTTAATTCCACCGCCAAATGTTTACAACATCACACAAGTAATTTCATTTTTGCATAAATCTCATTAGGGATGGTCTACTTAAGACAATTGAATTAGGAATTTTGGTGAATAAGCCACGGGACACTTAAGGTATTCCATCCATAATGAAATTCAAGCAACATAAGTATCATTCAGGGGATGTCGTAAATATTTGGTATTGAAATGTTCCACCACCAAATGTTTATGACATCGCCTGAATAGGTTTGGATACCTAATTAATGTTACGACATAGCACAAAAATTTTGACATCACATTAATCTCATTAGGGGTGTTCAACCTTAACAGGTAAAAAGTCATCTGTGGAACAGTCTAAAATTATCACGTCTAGTTATGGGTTAACCATTTCCCAAACAAGACTTGGTTTTGACGTCCCAAATAGAAATGCCTTAGAAACATTTAGGCAAAAGGAGAAAATGCTGATGATCAGCATTTTCTCCTTTTGCCTCAAAATTTTCTATATCTTAATGTAAACAAGTCCTATCCTTGACAACATGAAATTTGTCATCTGTAACACCATTCAAATTGCACCACCCTAAAGTTTTGCAATTTTGGATAAGGTATTTCACCCCTAATGAGATTTACGCATCATCAAAACTTTTTGTGCGACATTGTTAGCATACCTAATGTATCCGAAACTATTCAGGCAACATCATAAACATTCACTGAATGTTTACGACATTGCCTGAATAATTCTGACGTCACATGAATCTGATAAGGGTTGGAATAGCTTAACCCATTACCAAACGACAAAATTTGGACCCGTCCAAATTCAAAGATGTTGCAGACGATAATTTAAAGTTAATGAAATTTGACATTTTCCGGTCATACTGGGTAGAAAACATAGTGGGAAATGAAGAAATTGCTTGTCACAAGCAATTTCTTCATTTTCCAAAATGTTTTCGAAAGTCAATATTTCGTGAGGAGTCAAAAGGAGTCACTGTGTGGTAATGGGTTAATTTGACTGTCCAACACCAGCACAAACGTAAGAATCATAACTATTGTGAGTCTGACTGTTCATTGATGAACTCTCATTATTGGATTTCTCGGATTCTCTTACAGCCTTGATTGTCTCATGATTATGATCTGTAAGTGTCTCAATTAGTGAACTCAATTGGTTTGCCTTATCTGGAGGAATAGTGAGGCCATTTTTCAAGCTTAAAGTCATATCAACCTTAGCTGTGTCATGGGTATGGGCGTTGGTTGATTCATCATTATTTATGATATCTGTTGGCTCATCATTAAGTGTATCCTGTTTGAGATTGATATCACCTGTGTCATTTCTATGGGCAGTAATTGATTCCCCATCCTTTATGATATCTGTTGGTTCATCATTAAGTGTGTCGTATTTGAGATTGATACCATTTGAGTTCTGATTGTCACTACCAGTGTTTGAAATATCGTAATTACAACCCTCACTGTATGATGAATCTTGTCCAATAGATATAGTTTCCGGATTATGGTAGGCATCAAAGTTTTCTGACATTATAATACTTCCTCCACTGTCAAGCTCTTCTACTACATATTCACCAGATGTTGATTCAAATTTAGCACCAGGAGAGAAACCAGCTCTCTCTTCACCTGAATCATTTGTCATCTCATTTTCCATAGTAAATATTGAGTCTTCGTTTTGGTCAACTTCTTGACCTTCTTGTCTCACATCAATTTCACTTGTTTTTAATTCATTCTTATTTATAAACACATCTCCCTGTCCCTCACCTTCATTTACATCAATTATAGCACTTTCATTGCCTAAATCCTTATGAATAATATCAGATTCTTCTTCAGTTGTATTCACTGGGATATTTATTTCATTATCTACTTTGTTTATGGCGTGAGATTTTTCAGGAGATTTGTTATCTAAATGATTGTCAAGGTATAGATTGACCCTAGGTCCACCATCTGATTGTTCATTTACATTTGGCACATACTCATTATATTTGGGTTTAGCTGTAATATCAGTTGACATATCTACAAATGAAGTCTCTGATACATCATAATGAGCACCTTGATGATAAGCACTATCATGGACTGTTTTCACACTACAGGTAGAAGGTGGGTTATTTTCCATATCAGAACTCAATGTATCTGCAATTGTAACTGGCAATTCACCAGCCATAGATCTATTGTCCACTGTATTTTCACCATCTGCTTTATTGTTTTCCACATAAGAAGTCAACCCATGTGGAATGGCTGTAGATTTTTCAGCAGCTACATCCACCACTGCATGTTCATCATCTACCATATTGTCGCTTTTCAATAAAACCCTCGTAACTGCAGCTTGTTCTAAGCTGCAGTTACGAGGGATTTGTTGAAAAGCATCCATATTTACAATAGCATCCTCTCTAGCAGACGTAAACACATCCTCATCAATCTCATCATAATGTCTGACAGGACGTTCGCTCCAGTCAAAGTTATGATTTGTCAACACTTGTTTTACCCTATTATCCCCGACATTGTCACCCTGTTCATCAATTTCATCATAATGCCTGACAGGACGTTCTCTCCCATCAAAATACTGATTTATCTCCCCATGTTTTACCCTGTCATCACCAACATTGTCACCCTGTTCATCATCGCTGTCCATTAGATATTCTCGTTCATTATCGGCAGACAGTCCTGAAGTGTCGCCATCTACACGCAGGTAGCCAGACAATCCAGAGCTGCTATTTCTCCTCCTTGCCTTTATTTGGCTGTAACTGCTTTCGTTGGACACAGAACTCCAGCGTCTGTCAAGGACCATCCCCTGACCTGTATCTGAAGAATGATATGGTCGAATCAAATATCATTATTAACCCTTACCCAAACAAAACCTGGTTTTGACCTCTCTTAATGGAACAAGCTATAATCAGCATTTTCTCCTTTTGCCTCAATATGTTCTTTGCGAAATTGTTCAAAAATACAATCTTTATCAACAGCCATTTTTTAGTCTGGAGGAGCTTTTGAATGATGCCATCCTAAACTTTTGGTGTTTTGAAAAGGGTTAAGTTTTGTTTCAAAGAGGTAAATGTATTGCACAACATCAATGATCTCATTATGCAAATGTTTTTTAACCCTCTTAGCATAGAAATACAAGAGTTGTCCGCGGACAACGTAGTTTGCCTATACAAGAGCTTGTCACAAAAACAGCATTTTTTTAAAAAGTAGGTCAAACTCCAAGGTCAAGGTCACAAGGTCAAAGGTCATGGTCCCAAATGAAAGGGCTTGTCAAGATGTATCTATGTATGAAATATCAAGGCTGTATCTCTAATAGTGTCGGAGATATAGGCCAGTTTAAAGTTTTTCAAAAGTAGGTCAAACTCCAAGGTCAAGGTCACAAGGTCAAATGTCATGGTTCCAAATGAAAAGTCTTGTTAAGATGTATCTATGTATGAAATATCAAGGCTGTATCTGTAATAGTGCCTGAGATATAGGCCAGGTTAAAGTTTTTCAAAAGTAGGTCAAACTCCAAGGTCAAGGTCACAAGGTCAAAGGTCATGGTCCCAAATGAAAGGTCTTGTTGAGATGTATCTTTGTATGAAATATCAAGGCTGTATCTGTAATAGTGCCTGAGATATAGACCAGGTTAAAGTTTTTCAAGTGAAGACGGGACGGGACGCGACGCCGACACCGACACTAGGGCTGTGACATTAGCTCCCCGGACATAATGTCCCGGCTCGCTAATAAAGGCTGAAAAACAGCAATTTCTTCTTTTCTCCAAAAGTTTTCTCAAACTATTTCTACTAGAATGTCAAAAGTGCTTCCAACTTTTCTACGATTGGTAGAGAAATATTATGAGCCTGAAGTCATTACACCATATTTAGGACAATATTTGACTCAGGTAAAACCAGTGTCACATTAATCTAACCTTCAGGGAAAGATGAAAAGTATTGACTCTGGTCAGTCTGCACAAACTGCCACACATCTTTTTTCTGTTACGAAGCTTCAAATTTAGAAACGGGGATATGTGTCTAAATGCCATATCAAATGGAATTCATTTATGAAATTTTATCCAATTTGGCCAAGAGGTTGTGGAGAAACCACATCAGTTTGGTTTATTGGGGTTTTACGCCGTTTTCAACTGCTGTAATCAAATCGCCGCAGCTGGAGCACATAACCATGCATTCATGTTGTTTCTCATACCAGTACTACCACAACTAACTAACCGAGCCTCCAGCGGCTCGCTCACATGTTAAAGGAATCAAACCATTGGTGGGTGACATTTTTTCTCAGAAAGAATATTTCCCGCGGCCAGGGATCAAACCTGGAACCTCCACAAGCAATTTTTTAATTTTCCACGTATCCAAGGCCTTTATTTTGTGGAGGCTTCAAAAGGCTCAAGGGAATGGGTTTAATGCTAGCTCTTCTGGGAACACAATAATAAATTTACAATATACCTTCTTCCTGGCCCTGACTACTGTTTGATGAAGCATGACCACTCTCTGTTCCACTGTCTTTGTTGTCTGTCTTGGGCAATCCAGAACCAACATCTGCTGGCTTTTGTAAAGAAAAATAGAACATATCAACATTTTCCAAAACGATGAAATTTCAATCTGCTCCAAAATATAAGTTGCTGCAGGCGACAAAACTTTGGTGACAAAAAATATGGAATTTGTGTACAAGAAAACAATGAAAATGAGACAAAAGGGGAAACTACTGGCTAACAATAATTTCATCTTTTTTCTCAATGTTTTCTTATTTACTCCTACTAGGGCTTCCAAACTTGATCTTGTTTTACAAAGGCTATAAAACACTGCTGTGCCTCAATGTTGTTACAAGCATTTTCTACTCAGGCTTTAAAAGTCAAGCCTTGTTCAGGAGAAGGATTTTACATAATGATTTGGAGAACACATATTAAAATTTTGTACCTCTAAAATCTTCCATAACATGACATAATGAAGACTTCTGTCAAGAATCAAGCAAACTAGGTTAAAATATTTCCCAAACAACAGCATTTTGTTCTTTTGTCTCAATGTTTTCAAAAGCTTTTTTATTTGATATGTTTGAGAAAGGTTTAACCATTTCCCAAACAAGACGTGGTTTCAACATCCCTGTAATAAATGGCTTGGGAAAACATCGAGGCAAAAGAAGAAAATGCTGATAATCAGCATTTCCTACTTCTGCCTCCATGTTTTCAATGTCATATTGGAGCCAAATGCTTTCCTTTTTTATATAAATTTTGTCGTTTAAAGCAGTATTCCAATTTGGTTACGCCAAAATGTTGTCTTGGTTACGCCAAAATGTTGCCATTTGGGAATGGGTTAAACTGTAGTAGGTCCAGCTATACAATTATATGAACAGACCACCAATATTTCACCAACAAGGAAAGTATTAGCCCATTACTAGACGGCAATATTCTAGACTTGTTCTATTCCAAAGGTGTTGCAGACGACAATTTCAAAAGAATAAAGTTTTACATTATTTGGTCTTTTTTGGTAACTAAATGTTGTAAAACATTGTGGCCCTTGTGAGGAACAAGAACTGTCACAAGGCGGACAAATACCCCCCCACTACCGCCTTGTCACTGAAAAAGTGCTGTAGGTCTACCAGTTCTTGACTTAGAGCACGGAAAGGGATTTTAAACAAAGTCTGTTTATGACCTTGACCTTAAACAAAGTCTGTTTAAGACCTTGACCTTTCACCTTGGTGACCCTAAAACAATAGGGCACCTCCTTGGGTCATGGGCAACAACTGTGAAAAGTTTCATGACCCTAGGTCAACCAGTTTTAGACTTAGAGCACGGAAACGGATTCTAAACAAAGTCCGATTGTGACCTTGACCTTTGCCTTGGTGACCCACAAACAATAGGGCACCTCCTTGGGTCATGGGCAACAACTGTGTAAAGTTTCATGATCGTAGGTCAACCAGTTCTTGACTTAGAGCACGGAAACGGATTTTAATTAAAGTCCAATTGTGACCTTGACCTTCGACCTTGGTGACCCAAAAACAATAGGGCACCTCCTTGGGTCATGGGCAACAACTGTGTACAGTTTCATGATCCTAGGTCTACTGGTTCTTGACTTAGAGCACGGAAACGGATTTTAAACAAAGTCTGATTGTGAACTTGATCTTTTACCTTGGTGACCCAAAAACAATAGGGCACCTCCTTGGGTCATGGGCAAGAACTGTGTAAAGTTTCATAATCCTAGGTCAAACGGTTGTTGACTTAGAGCACGGAAACGAACAAGAGTTGTCCGCGGACAAAGTAGCTCGCCTATACGAGAGCTTGTCACAAAAACAGCTATCTTTTTAAAAGTAGGTCAAACTCCAAGGTCAAGGTCACAAGGTCAAAGGTCATGGTCACAAATTAAAGGTCTTGGCAAGAGGTATCCATGTGTGAAATATCAAGGCTCTATCTATAATAGTGCATGAGATATAGGCCAGGTTAAAGTTTTTTAAAAGTAGGTCAACTCCAAGGTCAAGGTCACTAGGTCAAAGGTCATGGTCTCAAATGAAAGCTCTTGTCGAGAACTATCTATGTGTGAAATATCAAGGCTATATCTCTAATAGTGCCTGAGATATAGACCAGGTTAAAGTTTTTCAAGTGAAGACGCGACGGGTGGGACGGGACGCGGACGCCGACACTACTAGGGCTGTGACATTAGCTCCCCGGACATAAAGTCCCGGCTTGCTAAAAAGTCGACGGATGGATGGACGGATGGATAGACAGACATACATGGCGAAACCAATATACCCCCCTCTACTTCGTAGATGGGGGGTATAATGAAGAAATAGCTTGTCACAAGCAATTTCTTCATTTTCTACAATGTTTTTCAAAACCTTTATTTTCTAGGGCTTCAAAAAGCATCAATATGGGGTAATGGGTTAAATAGACCTGTTTTGTAAAGATATACAATCTGTTCCTACCTTTTCATGCATCTGTAACCCATTTTGCTTTTGATATGTAAACTTGTCAAACTTCAACTGTAAAATAGAATGATCAATAATGCTACACATATGATGGAATATTATTTTTTGCAAGTCAAAATATCTTTGCATGCTCATCAAACCCTATGTTATGGGTACTCATTGTTATTGTCTCCTTAAGACATTTCAAATGAAAATCAAAAGCATAGGATCTATTGACTGAGGTTAAACATCATTTTAACAGTATTTCAGACACAATGTGGCAGCTTGAGTATCTAATCATGGATTCCTTTTATTTATCAAACCAGTACTACCATAATATCCTTTCCAAGCCTCCAGCAGCTAATCCCATTTAGATTTTTACGACTAGCCATCCATTGGCGTGAAACAAATGTGACAAAGGATATCTACTGTAACCCATGATATGGGATTGGGATATGAAATAACAAATTCAGGATCTTTAACTCCTCTTATTTACTAATTGTGGCTCTGATCATGCTAAAATACAACTCTTATCATGCTAGTCCTGAATTTCTATACCTTTCCAAAAATTGGGATTTCCCATATAAATAAGGCATGCAAAAACATTGAAGCAAAAGAAAGAAATGCTGATACACAGCACTTTCTCCTTTTACCTCATAATTTTCTGTGCTATATTGTTAGTTTAATCTTCATCAATATCCGTTTGCTTCACAGCGACAGCTTTCAAATTGGACACATCCAAATTTTCGCTGTTTGAAAAAGGGCAAACTTTACTTTTGCTGTAATGTTTTGGTTAGTTTTACATGCAGTATCATATCTCTCTACAGATGTTATTGCTCGGAACCTGTTCTTTGGTGATAATGACATCATCCTCTAAATAAAGATGTATTCCTCTGGCATTATATTTTAGCAGAATATGTAACTATCTAGACTAAGAAAATTTTTGTAGAAGTTTCACATGTACAAAATTTTAATGTCAAGCTCCTTTAGCATCTCTGCTTCTACTTATGATTTTGCATATGCTTCTGAGATTAATAATATCCCCTTATAGGCAAAGATTGAGCCTGAAAAGAAGCTAGTTACAAGTACCAACAAATTTACCTCTGGATCCTCTATTTTGTTGTTCATCCTCACACTTTTGTACTTTCTTCTCACACTGAAAGATCAGGAAAATATCAAGCATTAAAAATTCTATGCTTTTGCAATAAATCTGACTAACCTTTTCCCAAACATCAACATTCTAGGGTGATCCATATGGCAATAAATTTTGTGCTAAAATTAAACTTGATTTACCCTAAAGTATTGATAAACCATTGGTGTTATAATGTGAATTTTGTCACAGTTTACTTGACATCTTGATGCTTTCTGAGATGACATAATCGTCTGTGTCAGTCCAAAAACTGGTATCTCAGTTTTTGGAAGGTTTTAAAGGGGGAAAAAACTTTTCTGAAACTCAAAGGTTTTACAGGAAATTCAGAAATATTCTTAACATATAATGTGTCATTAATACTGATGAATAACAAGAGCTGTCACTGTAAGATGACAATGCCCCCGACACCGCTTTGATTTTAAATTATGGCCAATCTATGTTCAAGGTCAAGGTCATCCAGGGGTCAAGGTCACCAAAGTATGTGCCTACAGAAAGGTAATGTACCAAGGAATGTTGTGGTAAAGTATGAAGCGAATATGTTAAGTAATAAGGAAGTTATGGCCAATATTAAAGTTTTTGGACGGAATGACAGACGGACAGACAGACGGACAGACAGACGGACGGACAGACAAGTCAAATTTATGATGCCTCCCTATCGGGGGCATAAAAATATCCCCAACAGCTGCAACTATAGTCTAAACTGGACATATGATGTTTTTCTTTGAGAATCACAAAAATCGACATACTAGCTTTTGCATTTACACCAATGTTATGTATAATGAATCTATCACTTACCAACAGATAAAGAATGCCACAAGGAGCAGGAATCCAAGAGAACCAAGCACAGCTCCCAGGATAGCTGCTGCATTAGATTGATCATCTGTCATCAATACTGTAACACCATAGAAAAGAACATTGATTGATTGATTGATTGGTCAATTTGCTTGATTGAATGATTGATTTATTAGTCAATTTGATTGATTGAATGATTGACTGATCAGTTATTTTGATTAATTTGTCAAATTGGCCGATTGATTAGTCAATTTGATTGATTGATTCCCAAAAGACAATTTCATAGGGTGGTCCCATTTGAAAGCTACTGCAAACAACAAATGGATTAAAATTTAAGCTGAAATTTGTGAAAAATGTACCACAGAAAACATTGAGGCAAAAGATGAAAATGCTGATTATCAGCATTTTCTTCTTTTGCCTCAAAGTTTTCCAAAGCCTTTATATAATGTAAGGGATGTCAAAATCAGTTGTTGTTTGGGAAATGGTTAACGCCTCTTTCAACTGCTATGGTTATATTGCAGCAGTTGGATCACCTAACAGATTCCTGTTGTTTCTCATATCAGTACCACCACAACATCTTTACCCATTCCCCAGCTGCTTGCCCACCTCGATTGACTATCAAACTTTTGGTGGGTCACAATTTTGTCAGAAAGGATGTTTGCCACAGCTGGAGATCAAACCTGGGACATCATGAGTGAGATATCAATGCGCTTCCAACTTTGCCATGGCCGCAGCCTAGACAAGACAAAGGCAATGGTTTATTCATTAACTCAAGACCTGGTTTTGACTTCCTGATAGTCAGCATTTTCTCCTTTTGCCTCAATGTTTTCTCAGCTATAATATTCACATTTTTTTACCTTCGGTAACATCCATTTTGTCATCACTCTGTCACAGCTTTTAAATTCAACCACCTTAAAATTTTGTCGTTTGGGAAAGGTTAAATTATGTCCTCTTGAGGTTTGACTGACAGATGATCTTGGCCTTTGTACATTCAAAATGTACAAAGGCCAAGATGATGATGATTAAACTTGGGATTTATTAGGGTTTAATGCTGTTTTCAACTGCTATGGTCATAGTGCCATGGCAGGAGCATCTTACAATGGCCTTCTTGGTATTTCTCTCACCAGTACAACCTCAAATTATAAACCAAGCCTCCAGATGCTCTCTCACATAGATAATTCACACCCATTGGTGAGGGACAAATGACTGATCAAAAGTCAGAATGGATACTGTGGACGAGCCAGCGTTCGAACTTGCCACATGTACATGCATCTTTGGATCAGGGTCATTCATGACCTAGGACACATCTGGGTTCTCCGCAGAACAATTATACAAACAAAATAATTGAGCCAGGATCTGGAACAAGAGGACCCTGACGGCCCTAAATCACTCACCTGAGTAATGTTTTAATAATGCCAAATAACTTTGCATATGATATGCATTGCAGTCCCAGAGAAGAATTTGGCCATGTAGTTTAGGAGATGTTGTTTACAGAAATTGATGAGCTTTTATGACATTTCCCATTTTCTGATGCCACAGCAACCTGAGTGTTACATGGATTTCAATTCTTTTAGCAATTTTCATAAGGGACCACCCAATGAACATTACTGCCAAGTTTGGTTGATTTCGACCCATAAGTTTAGGAGATGTAGTTTACAGAAATTTTTGAGATTTAAAGAAATTCCCCATTTACCGTTGCCAAGGCAACCAGAGTTTTTCATGGATTTCAATTCTTTCGGCACTTTTTATAAGGGACCACCCAAGGAACATTTCTGCCAAGTTTGGTTGATTTTAAAGCAGAAGTTTAGGAAAAGATGGCGTTTAAAGACATTGTTGAGATTTAAAGGGACATTAGTATCCACAGGCCTAAATCCCTAATGATCCACAGAAGTTGGCTTTTAGCATCTAGTCGCACCGTTTATAGACATTATAAGACAGAATACAAGATTCATACAGTAAATGACATAAATCGATAATCATGCAGCGGTGTAAAAGTGTGTAAAATATTCAAAGTGGGTTGATAATGTTTACCAAATGATGTGATATTGGGTTTAAATCCGTCGTGGAAGATCAATTCATTACCTACCTTTGTTTGAGCTCGTCCTAATGCGTACTGCACGACCAAATGCACTGTCACCTATACTGTTCCCAGACTTCATACAAACAACATATTCTGTGCCGAGTTCTAGGTTACCAACAACAATCTCTGTCTTGGTGAAGTCAACTGGATATTCTCGCAGTTTTACATCTGCAATGAAAATGATATGCTGGAATCTAATTTTAGTTACTTAGCTTTCGGCAAAGGATGAGTGTCAATAAGGCCCTTTCCGTGACCCAACCCGATTTTCTTCATTTTCGCCACACATGACCACTAACATATTGACCTTATATAGGCAAAGTATCAATTTGAACGGAGCGTTGGTTTGGAAGATATATTAAATCAAAGCGGGTGGGGTAAGTCATCCACTATGCCATTAGATGGTAATCAATTTCTTATACAGTTTTACTTACAATTTATAACTTGAAAATTGCTGATGCAGTGGAATATATGTGTATTATACTTTAAATACATGTAGTTGTTTATTCCATTGGATGTCATGTACAGGAGAAAAGGGGCATTAAACTTGTTTATGAATTTTTAGGATTTTTGGATGGGCTAACTTTACGAAAAACCACAACAGGCTTTTATTTCTTATTTCATTTGATTTATCTTTCTGGTGGTGAATGAAGATATATAACTGTGATTTGTAATATGAAAATTTTCAAAATAACTTTTGTATTTTCTGGATTACTTGCCCTTGATTTCTTGATAAAAATGCAAAAAAATTAAAAGAAGTACTATTTCATTTCTAAACCAAACATTTCTGTATAAATCACCATAAAATACCAATATGAGGATGAAATGAGCCTTGTGTACACAAAAACATCAGATAAAGAGGTTGCAATTGTTAACTTAACAGAGTGGGTGGGGTAATATACTCCAAAATTACGCATGAAACAGACAGGAATTTTTCATAGTCAGAATTGCTTGTATAGCATCATAAATGCGTGGTTACGTTGTTATTAGCTCATTGGAGGACAAAATGTTCAAGTTGAGCTATTTTGATCGCTTTTTATTCGTTCTCTGTCTGTGTATCTGCCCATCTGTCTGTTCTTCATTTGGTGTTTACACTCTAGCATCCGCAAATATAAGCCGATCTTGACCAAATTTTATCAAAACAATTATAGTCATAAGTTCTCTTAGGAGTTCGATTATGTGCCGGATCAAACAAAAAGGTGCAGAGTTGTCTGCCTTTGCAGGTCAAAAATAGCTAGTTTTTACATTGTTTCTACTGTAGATTCTACATTTATTGTCCAATCAAGATCAAAATTAGTCACAATATTGGGTACCATATGTGCTCGAATGACATTGATTTTCAGTCTGATTGGATAAAAAATTACCATTTTCGACTTTGTTTTCATTCTAATTTTGTCTAATACAAGGGCGGATAACTTAGCAAGTCTTACCCTAATTGTGTTGAAATTCACACTTCTCCAAGTTCTTATAGTCACAAATACTGTGTCAAAGTTTCATTTTGATTAGTCTATATTTGTAGTTTTTAAGGATAAAACAAAGTCGAAAACGGCAATTTTGTCAAATTCAAGGGCAGGCAACTCAAGCAAATTGTTGTCCGATTGTGCTGAAATTTGAAGTCATTGAAGGTCTAATAGTGACCAGCATTGTGTCAATGGTTTGTCTTAATTGGTCCGTATTTGTGTTTGTTAGAGCAAACAAAGTTGAAAACAGCAATTTTTTTCAATTCAAGGGCACATAACTCACGATTTTCAGATTCGATCAGGCAGAAATTCAAAAACATTATAGCTCACACCGTAACCAACCTTGTTTCTAATTTTCATCTTGATTGGTCGATAAATGTAGTTGCTCTAGTGGAAACAATGTCAAAATAAGCTATTTTTGACGTGCAAGGGCAGACAACTCTGGAGTTTTTATTTCGATCCGGCCCATATTCAAAATCCTAAGAGAACTTATGGCTATACTTGTTTTGATAAAGTTTGGTCAAGATTGGCTTATATTTGTGGATGCTAGAGTGTAAAAACCAAATCAAGAACAGACAGACGGACATATAGACAGACAGACAACGAACAAAAAGCGATTGAAATAGCTCAACTTAAGCATTTTGTGCTCAGATGAGCTAATAACAACGCTACCATCCATTTAAGATGCTATACAAGTAATTCTGACTATGAAAAATTCCTGTCTGCTTCACGCCTAAATTTGGAGTACATTACCCCACCCACCCTGCTAAGATAACAATTGCAACCTCTTTATCTGATGTTTTTGTGCCCATAAGGCTCATATCGTCTTCCTGGTGGTATTTTATGGTGATTTGTACAGCAATGTTTGGTTTAGAAACGAAATAATAATTCTTACAATTTTTGGCATTTTTATCAAGAAATCAAGGGCAAGTAATCCAGAAAATACAAAAGCTATTTTGAAAATTTTCATATTACAAATTACGGTAATATATCTTCATTCACCACCAAAATGATAAATCAAATGAAACAAGAGATGTTTGTAAAACATATATGCCCCCTCAAGGGCCTACATTTGATGTAGGTCAAAGTCCAAGGTCAAGTTAACAAGGTCCAAGGTCATGGTCAAATATGAAAGGTCTTGGTAGGAGGTGTCTATGTGTGAAATATTAAAGCTGTATATGTAAAAGTAAAATGAAACATAGGCCAGTTAAAGTTTTTAAAAGTAGGCCAAATGCCAAGGTCAAGGTCATGGTCAAATGTGAAAGGTCTTGGTTGGAGGTGTCCATGTGTGAAATATCAAGGCTGTAGGTGTAAAAGGACATGATATATATGCTTGGTTTCAGTCTTTTTAAAAGTAGGTCAAACTCCAAGGTAAAGGTTGCAATATTCAAGGTCATGGTCAAATGTGAAAGGTCTTGGTAGGAGGTGTCTATGTGTGAAATATCAAGGCTGTATGTGTAATAGGACATAAGATAAAGGCTAGGTTAGATATTTCTAAAAGTAGGTCAAACTCCAAGGTCAAGGTCCAAGGTCATGGTCAAAGTGAAATATCTTGGTTGGAAGTGACCATGTGTGAAATATCAAGGCTGTATATGTAAAATGACATGAAATATAGGCCAGGTTAATGTATTATAAAAGTAGGTCAAACACCAAGGTCAAGGTCACAAGGTCCAAGGTCATGGTCAAATGTGAAAGGTCTTGGTCGTAGGTGTCCATGTGTCAAATATCAAGGCTGTATGTGTAAAAGGACATGATATATCAGGTAGGTTAAAGTTCTTTTTAAAGTAGGTCAAAGTCCAAGGTCAAGGTCACAAGGTCCAAGGTCATGGTCAAATGTGAAACGTCTTGGTAAGATGTGTCCATGTGTGAAATACCAAGGCTGTATGTGTAATAGCACATAAGATATAGGCCCAGTTTATTTTTTTTAAAAGTAGGTCAAACTCCAAGGTCAAGGCCACATGGTCCAAGGTCATAGTCGTATGTGATAGGTCTAAGTCGGAGGTTTCCATTTGTCAAATATCAAGGCTGTATGTGTAAATGGACATGATATATCGGCCAGGTTAAAGTTTTTTTTAAAAGTAGGTCAAACTCCAAGGTCAAGGTCACAAAGTCCAAGGTCATGGTCAATTGTGAAAGGTCTTGGTAAGATGTGTCCATGTGTGAAATATCAAGGCTGTATTTGTAAAAGGTCATGAGATATATGCCGGGTTTAATTTTTTTTAAAGTAGGTCAAACTCCAAGGTCAAGGTCACAAGGTCCAAGGTCATGCTTAAATGTGAACGATGTTGATAGGAGGTATCTATGTGTGAGATATCAAGGCTGTATGTGTAAAAGGACACGAGATATAGGCAAGGTTAAGAATTAAGTGTAAAAATCAACAAAGGGCAATAACTCCAAGAATTTGATTGGCAGAGTTACGGTTCTTGTGCACTGCACCTCTCCATAATGAAATCTATTCACCTGTAAAGTTTCATGATTCTACCTTACATATTTTTTGAGTTGTGCTCCGGACAAGAATCAAGTTATAAAATCAACAAAGGGCAATAACTCACAAAAGTTGATCAGCAGAGTTACGGTTCTTGTGCACTGCACCTCTCCATAATGAGATCTATCCACCTGTAAAGTTTCATAATTCTACCTTACATACTTTTTGAGTTATGCACCGGACAATAATCAAGTTTGAAAATCAACAAAGGGCAATAACCCAAAAGATATGATCAGCAGAGTTACGGTTCTTGTGCACTGCACCTCTCCATAATGAGATCTATCCACCTGTAAAGTTTCATTATTCTACCTAACATAGTTTTTGAGTTATGCTCCGGACAAGAATCAAGTTATAAAATCAACAAAGGGCAATAACTCAAAAAATTTGATCAGCAGAGTTACGGTTCTTGTGCACTGCACCTCTCCATAATGAGATCTATCCACCTGTAAAGTTTCATGATTGTACCTTACATACTTTTTGAGTTATGCTCCGGACAAGAATCAAGTTATAAAATCAACAAAGGGCAATAACTCAAAAAAAATGATCGGCAGAGTTACGGTTCTTGTGCACTGCACCTCTCCATAATGAGATCTATCCACCTATGAAGTTTCATGACTCTACCTTGAATACTTTTTGAGTTATGCTCCGGACAAGGTTTGGTCTACGGACAGACCGACCGACCGACCGACCGACCGACCGACCGACCGACCGACCGACCTTCCGACCGACCGACTGACCGACCGACCGACCGACCGACACTTGCAAAACAATATACCCCCATTTTCTTCGAAAGGGGGCATAATAAGGAATAAAAGCCTGTTGTGGTTTTTCGTAAATTTAGCCCATCCAAAAATCCTAAAAATTCATAAACATGTTTAATGCCCCTTTTCTCCTGTACATGGCATCCAATGGAATAAACAACTACATGTATTTAAAGTACAATACACATATATTTCACTGCATCAGCAATTTTCAAGTTATAAATTGTAAGTAAAACTGTATAAGAAATTGATTACCATCTAATGGCATAGTGGGTGACTTACCCCACCCACTTTTATTTAATATATCTTCCAAACCAAGGCTCCGTTCAAGTTGATACTTTGCCTACATAAGGTCAATATGTTAGTGGTCATGTGTGGCGAAAATGAAGAAAATCGGGTTGGGTCACGGAAAGGGCCTTATTGACACTCATCCTTTGAGTTCCATCATGACAAAGTACAATAATTATATACAGTTGAAAGGATAATCCAGAATTTCAAAGCTTTAAGCCAGACAGAAAAGTAACTTTTTTTAAAATTAGACCTAAATAATCATGGTTATTCCTCAAGATCTGAAAGGCATATATAGGATGCCATTTTCAACCACAATAAATCATTGTCAAATTATTTTTTAAAGCATTTATCAAAATTTTGCTTCAATATATGGCTTTCAATGATAAACAGATCATTCTCAGAGCAACCATTCAGAGGGGGAGTGAAGACATTTTAAATTTGTCACATCAAATCCAAACCCCATGTTGGGGTTACTCATTTGAATTGTCTCAATGAAAACCCATACCATAGGGTTTGATAAACAGTGAAAAATTTCATGTTTTATAAAGCCATTTTCGTATCAGTAGCTCTGCATTCTGTACTATTGTATTATATCTTTGGGTTGTCAACACTGAACAGCAACCACTGTAAAGTGTGCCTCTTATCATTATCAGGATCTTAACCCATTCCCACATAATGACGCCTTTTGACGCCTCACAAGATAATGGCTTTGAAAACATTGTGGAAAATGAAGAAATTGCTTATGACAAGCAATTTCTTCATTTTCCACAATGTTTTCTACCCAAAAATACCAACAAATCTCAAATTCCATCTCCTTGAAATTGTCGTCTGCAACATCTTTGAGTTTAGATTAGCCCAAAATTTTTTTGTTTGGTAATGGGTTAAAAGCTGTGTGTTAAGCATACATTTGATTGGTCAAAAGAAATTACCCCTAATCATTCCCTATCAAGCTGATATTGGATTTCAACCAGAATGGCAGCAGAGAATAAGTCTTGTCTAGACTATCTGCTTGACATTGTTGACAATGATAAAGAACAAGCAAAGAAGACAAACAACAACTTTGCAGAGCCCGAAGGATTTGCTGGTGAAAATCAATCATCATTTAAGGTTGGAATTGTTCTAGGCCTACTTCAATCAAGGTCAAAAACTGGGTTGGGTGTTTTGTTGTTGTTGTTGCTTTTGGGAGGGGGTAGGGGAACTTACTAGGACATTTTGAGGTATCAGTCATACTATTAGCCCTCTGTACTGCAACTTTAAACATCTCTGGTCTACCTTCACTGCCTGCAGCATGGTTTACAGTTATGTTTAGTCTGGTGGGGTCAGTCTGGTCAGAGTTTACACTGTATAATGGTACGGCTGGTGCTGAAAACAGTTAATCCCTTATAAAACAGCAAAAATATTAGACTAATCTGAATTCAAAGAAGCAGCAGATAACAATTTTAAGGGCATTTTCTTTTATCTTTTTTGGGGAGAAAACATTTAGGGAAATGAAAAAATGATTTCTCCATTTTCCACAATGTTTTTCAATGGGAATGGGTTATGAGATTTATATCAATTGACTTGTATGATATACCACAATGTAAATGTAACAAACAAAACTTCTTTTTAGAAATTTGGTATAGATACATTTTCGTCAGTAAGAAATAATAGAGATTAGAAAGATATATGTATTTTAATAGATTGATTCATTGATTGATTTATTTATGAAATAATAACAAGTTTAGCGGTCTTTATTGCGCAAATAAAAACCGATGTGCGATGGACTTCATGTGTAGGTAAAAACCGAGGCGCACAGCGCTGAGGTATTTGCCTTAAAATGTAGTCCAGAGCACAGAGGTTTTTATTGTGCTAAACTTGTTATTATCTCCATTATAACACTCTAAATAACAAAACGCACATTCGAAATGTGTTATTTTGTGGAAATTCTGTTATGAACTAGTTTTCGGCGTAGGAAACGCATTGGCCGTTAAGTGACGTCATTGATGACGTCATTTGATGTTACATTGACGCCATGTGACGTTTTGGCGCAGTTATTGTATATATAAAACCTGATGCAGTTCTTCTTTCGCTATATATTGATTTTACGGAAACGTGTTATAATTGAATTTAAAGCCTCTTTCAACTATTTTGAAATTTTAAAAAAGTGATAGCGAGTACATGTATTTCACTTTCCAAAGCAGATTTTCTCTTTTCTAGCAACATCTGCGATCTTTTTGCAGGCATTTAATCTTCAGCAGATCTTTTGAGATTCATTAATTGAGATTTAACCCCTCTTACGACTGCTATTGATTCCTGTTGTTTCTCAAACCAGTACTACCACAACATCCTTACCAAGCCAGCTGCTTGCCTTCATAAGATAACGATATCAAACCAAAAGATCTTTCGATATTCCATTGTTTTATCCACAGAGCTCAAGAAATTCTGAAAGATTTACCTCTCCCATGAATGTAGGCTAAGCTTTGCCAGACCATACCCCCAGATATGCCATCACTAGTTGCCATGGAAACAGCAAAATTGTATTCTCCAGATACATTTACCCACAATTCACTGATGTTGTCCATTCTAGAGTACCAACTCAAATCCTGTAAATACAAACAACATTGAAACAATAAACTGTTTTCCCGAACAACAATCAATGTAATGTACATTTTCAAGTTACCAAAATTTTGAAATGCTTACAACTTTTTGGATAGAAATCATAGTGGAAAATGAAGAAATTGCTTGTGATAAGCAATCAAATTATAAAAGTCTAAATTTTTACTGTATGGTAAAGGGTTAAACATCCAATATCCAGTCAAAACAAGATGTGTTTGTGAAACATGAACGCCCCCGAAATGGCCATTGTGAAGTTTTCAGACCAACAGACAGACCAGCGAGTAAAACAATATGCCCCGAACTTTCGATGGGGCATAAAAACTCGCCTGACATGACGTCTGTTCTTCATCATTTAGGCAGGAATACACCGTTACCACAGAAACATTTTCAAACTTTCCGTTTCCATCATCCCATGACACTAGAGTCCTATCTGACTCTCTGTCAGTTTCCGTAATGACCCATCTAGGCAACAACTCTGCAACTATAAACAGGTATAAGATGAGTTTGTTAAACACAAATAATCCATGTAATTGCAAAACCTTGTAACTCCAGCTTTAATTAAGCTAGAGTTAAAAGGTTTTGCAATAACACAAAGGAAATACCTATGAAATGGCTTATCTACAACTATGAAGTTAATATTTTACCTTAACTTAACCTACGTAAAACACAAAACCATATATATCCATTGTTGGGTTGTTTGTGTATTACTTGTGTAAAAAGTGCCAATGATAAATTTTTATGTTGTGTATCAATGGTTGATAAGCATTAAAGGACAGTCTTGAGAAAGGTCATTTCATAAATATCATTGAAAGAAGGTAACATATCAAATTTGACCTTTGTAAGTCATACTTGTGGAGAAAATGCCAAAGTCAAGTGTACTGACAGAATGAAAGACAACAGCAAAACAATATGAACACAATCTTTCGAAGGGTAAATATAAAAGTCTTTTTGCAATGTTTTTCACTAACATTGAAGTAAGCTAAAATCATCATATTTGCATCATAATCATATTCAGACATAAAACTTAGGTGAACAGTATTTCTCTTCCTTATGGAAGATTTACTGTTACAATCTATCCTGAATTTATTGGAATTAAAACTAATCTGAAACTGGACAAATATTCAGGTAATATTTCAAAGATTTTCTTTTCTGTTTCAATAGATATGCAATTAACTCCTTTCTTACCTTGATTCCATGTTGGTATTTCAATAACGGCAGCATCTTCACTAAGACCTGCATCATTGCCTGCCCACACTCTAACAGTATAGGATGAAGATTTGTTGAAAGTTTCACTAAGGTTATGACTGTTTGTTCCATTTACACCATCCTCAAGTACTAAAACTTTCATATATCTGTTGTCTAAGATTGTATTTTCGTCTTCCAGCAATGTTTTAACAGTGACATTTAAATCATTAGATTCCTGCCTTTTGATTGAGTTGTATGTGTCATGGCTATGCTCTTCTATTTCTATCTGATATTCATTTATAATTCCATGAGAAAGTTTTTCAGGGGGGTTCTGAAATAAAGTATAGAAAGCTGTGAATTTTGTGCTAAAAATAGACTGGTTTTACCATTATGTATTGAAAAACTGTCAGTGTTGTTATAAATTGAATCAAGTCGTAGTTACAAGATTTTAAAACAACACCTACAAAATACTAAATTGTTTGTTGTAAATTAGGTCACAGTTAACTTGATCGTTTCCTATTAACCCATTTAGACTTCTTCAAATTCTAAGATGCTGCAGATGCGTATTTAAGGTGAAAGAAATGATATAATTTTTAGTTCTACTGGGTAAAAGTCATTGTGTAAAATGAAGAAATTGATTGTCAATAGCAATTTCTTAATTTACCTCAATGTTTTCTACAGCTTTTATCACCAAGGGCATCAAAAAGGGTCATTATGTAAGAGTCAGTGGTTAAAAATGAATTTTATGAATTTCATTAAAAGAATGGTATTTAGAACTATCCCAAATGATGCTGAAATTCAAAATGTCCTGCCTCAATATTCTCAATGAGTTTCATTGAATTTGGTCCAAGGCAAGCTGATATCTGGCTGTAAACGTATGGATGGATGGACAGACAGCGTGGGGACTATATGCTCTAAAAATTTGTTTCAGGGATCATAAAAAGAAGAAATTGCTGATTAAGAATGATTTCTCCTTTTCTCTATATATTTCTTTGCCATAACAAATGCACTTTCTATTTCTGACATCAATTATTTTGATGTCTGTATGTCCTTCAAAATTTGAATTATGTAAGCATTTGGGAAAGGGTTAAAAGATGTTCAAATTGCCTTATACGCTCGTATATGTGGCCGCCACACTAAAAGGGACCTTCATGGAAGTACAGTGCACCCAACCTGACTAGGATTGAAGATCTAGATCTATGTTAACCCTTTCCCAAATGACAAAGTTTTAGGGTGATCCACTTCAAAAACTGCCACAAATGACAAAATTGATGTTATGAAAGAGAGGATTTGTGTAAAATATGGCACATAAAATATTGAGACAAAAGGAGAAACTGCTGGTTATCAGCAGTTTCTTTTGTTTCAATGTTTTCCCAAGCCTTTTCTAATAGGCTTGTCAAAACCAGGTCTTGTTTGGGAAAGGGTTAATTCAAATACGACATCAGGTTAACCTATGCTGAGTATGACCCATTTTTGCCAGTTTTGGCTTTATGGGCTTCTCATAAGGTCCCTTTAAGCGTGACGGGTCAGGCTTTATGGGCTTCTCATAAGGTCCCTTTAAGTGTGACGGGTCAGGCTTTATGGGCTTCTCATAAGGTCCCTTTAAGTGTGATGGGTCAGGCTTTATGGGCTTCTCATAAGGTCCCTTTAAGTGTGATGGGTCAGGCTTTATGGGCTTCTCATAAGGTCCCTTTAAGTGTGATGGGTCAGGCTTTATGGGCTTCTCATAAGGTCCCTTTAAGCGTGACGGGTCAGGCTTTATGGGCTTCTCATAAGGTCCCTTTAAGTGTGACGGGTCAGGCTTTATGGGCTTCTCATAAGGTCCCTTTAAGCGTGACGGGTCAGGCTTTATGGGCTTCTCATAAGGTCCCTTTAAGTGTGATGGGTCAGGCTTTATGGGCTTCTCATAAGGTCCCTTTAAGTGTGACGGGTCAGGCTTTATGGGCTTCTCATAAGGTCCCTTTAAGTGTGACGGGTCAGGCTTTATGGGCTTCTCATAAGGTCCCTTTAAGCGTGACGGGTCAGGCTTTATGGGCTTCTCATAAGGTCCCTTTAAGCGTGACGGATCACATATCGTCGGTGCTATGACAAAATTGCGTAACAAATTAGTTACGCAGTTTTGTCAATTTTTATTTTATAAATGCTTTCTACTAAGTATGTAGGGGCGCATATCCTGTCAAAACGGCGTTTCTCTACACCTATTAGAACCCTTTCAATTACCATGTGACAAAATTGCGTAACTCGATTTAGCTGACAAAAATGCGTTGTACATAGAAAAATTATTTACACGAGAATAATAAAAGGCTGAGAAATGGCTTTCTCCTCTGTTTTTCTTCTACTTTGACCAATAAATGAACGGTAAGTTATGTTCAATTACCTTATTTTACCTTAAAGAAGCTGAATTGTTCATGTAGTTATTGAGTTACGCTATTTTGTCGGCACATTTTTTAAAACGGTAAAAAGTACTAAAAACGTTTTTGGCTCTCCTGAAAAAAATGGTTTTCAAGCAAATTTTCTATTACGCAATTTTGTCATAGCACCGACGATATATCAACGCATAGCATTGCTCTCTTTGACATCGAAATGACATGGGATATCTCACATGCACATTGCTATCTACAGAATCAAAATCCACCGACCTTCCAATACAAGATGATATCAGCCCCGTCATCTTGGCTTGGTACATACAAAAAGCTGCCATTTGTCAGTGAAACACTTTCTCCTGGAACTGTAAGAAGAAACAAATCAACCCATTACCAGACGCAAAATTTTGGACTGTTCTATATCAAATCTGTTACATACGACAAAATAGATCTTCATAAAGTCATGTCTTGTGTATAATATAGCACAGAAAATATTGACGCAAATGGAGAAAATTATGATTATCTGCATTTTCTTCTTTTGCCTCAATGTTTTCCTATGCCTAGTCCCTTAGTGATATCAAAGCCAGGTCTTGTTTGGATACATATTAACTTTATCAACACCCTATTTGTTGTCTGCAGCATCATTCAAATATGACCAGATAAAAACCTGCCATTTGGGAAAGGATTCGACTTAGAGCGTCAAAAATTGTCAGTTTGTTGGCATGGAAAGTTTCAAAAGAATCTACAAAAAGTTTATTTAAGTTCAAGAACTGTTCTAGAACATGAAATGACACTTCTAAAATAGTTCTAGAAGTGCCATTCAACGTTCTAGAACATTCTAGAAAAGTTCTAGAAAGTGAAATGCATTCTTGAGCTTTTTTTGCAGGGGGACACATGAAATCCTACTTACAACTGATGTTTGTTGTAAATGTGGTGTTATTCACATCACTCCAATATTGCTCCCCATTCGCATCTTCAGGTTTGCAGGATACAAACGCTATATAACGAGCATTTGGGATCAGATTTGTAATGTTCAGGCTCAGACTTCTTGTGGATTGACCAAGTTCAAAGTTGTGTAAATACTGAAATATGAGAGACAAAATGGGCGCGTTCCATTGGGCTGTCCGTTACTGTTCCTAATGTTCTATTAAAGTAATGCCAAATGGAATGCTCTCGGAACAGAACACAGGCCAGTCTAAAAATAAACTTTGACCGCCTGCTGCGTGTTGTGTATTGGACATGTATGGTCTCAAAATGCATAATTCATCCTATTTGCTGAAATAATTTGATTTTTATTGTACAGTTTGATTAGAAATATTAATTTATTTCAATACTCCACAGTTGTAATCGAAGGTTACCATGCTAGTGACGTCACTATTCTGCTTGCACCATCTTTTCTTCGGGAACAAGCAGAACATGTTCCGCACACTGTTCTGTGTCATTCCATTGAGTACCGGACTGTTCGACACACTCGGAACTGCCAATGGAATGCACCCAATGTCATAGAGTTCACTTAACACTTTCACAAACAAGACCTGGTTTTGATATCTCTGATAGAAAAGGCCAGTGAAAATATTGAGGCAAAAGAAGAAAATGCTGAAGATCAGCATTTTCACCTTTTGCTTCAATATTTTTGGGCTTTAGGGTACACATAATTATCCTTTCTTTTTCAACATCATTTCTTTTGTCTGCAGCAGCTTTCAAATTTGGCCACCCGAAAATTTTTAAAATTGGGAAAGGGTTGAGCATTTGAGCATTTGGGATGAGGATTGTAAGGTTCAGGTTCTGAAGGCCCCTAGTAGATTGACCCAGTTCAAAGTTGTCTAAATGCTGAAATATGAATCACAAAATGTCATAGATTTCACTTAACCCTTTCACAAACAAGACCTGGTTTTGATGTCTCTGATAAAAAAAGGCCTGTTAAAACATTGAAGCAAAAGAAGAAAATGCTGAGGACCAGCATTTTCACCTTTTGCTTCAATATTTTTGGGCTATGGTACACATATCCTTTCTTTTCCAACATCATATTTTATTTGTCTGCAGCATCTTTCAAATTTTGCCACCCCAAAATTTGACAATTGGGAAAGGGTTGAGCATTTGAGTATTCGGGATTAGATTTGTGAGGTTCAGGCTCAAGCCTCTAGTAGATCGACCCAGTTCAAAGGTGTCTAAATGCTGAAATATATGAGACAAAATGCCATAGATTTCACTCAAGGATTACAACCCATCAATGACTACAAAACATGTTTGTGCATCTTCTGGCGACATCCATAGTAAATGAAATTGACGAGGGTGTCCCTTGCCAATTTCCACAGCCACAGAATATGATGGGTAGGTATCCTTAATAGTATCTTTCTGTATAGCAATGTTGTTATGGTAAGGAACATATCATGAAAAGGACACAAATCTCTGCTCTGATCAGACTGCAAAAAATCCAAAGTTAGGGCTAAAATTGGCACTTCCAGAGCATAAGGAAGGATTCTATGAGATTTAACCTTGTGACCTAGTAAATGACCTTGCATGACCCTCTTCTTGACCTGACCCAGATAAACATTCAGGACAATTTTGACAAAGTTTGAGCCTAAATTGACACTCCCAGAGCAAAAAGAAGGATTTTACGATATTTCACCTAGCGACCTAGTTTTTGACCTGGTATGAGCTATATTTTCAACAAGACCTAATAAAATTAAGACAGAGATTCTGATCAATTTCACAATAACTGAGCAAAAAATGTGGCCTCTACAGCAAAAAGGAAATTTGATTTAGTGACCTAGTTTTTGACCCCATTCTGACCCTCGATTCCAATTC
Organism: Fragum sueziense; assembly: GCA_963680895.1. Classification (NCBI taxonomy): domain Eukaryota; kingdom Metazoa; phylum Mollusca; class Bivalvia; order Cardiida; family Cardiidae; genus Fragum; species Fragum sueziense. Next base: position 47,670,552 of record OY804594.1, read on the forward strand.
TTAGTATTTAGAAAAGGATGACACAAGGATCATATCTATGAAATTTGGTTGAATTCTGCCAAGTACTTTGAGAAGAGAAGATTCTTTTGTAATTGTTGACGTACAGACAGTTGCCGAACATTGAATGATCATAATACCTCACCTTGAGCATTACATGCTCAGGTGAGTTAAAAAGTTGTAAGGACCAAGGCTCTCTTGTAAAGTAAATAAGGTTGACATACCAGCCATCTAGGAGGCTTCCAGTCTTCTAAGGACACAAGTTTGATCCTAATAACAAGTTCTTCATGTCCCAAAATGTTTTCTACCCATAGACACCAAAAAATGTTAAATTTCATTCACTTGAAATAGTCGTCTGCAACATCTTTGAATTTGGGAAAGTCTAAAATTATGCCGTCTGGTAAAAGGTCTTAAGAAGCTGGCTCTCTTGTATAAGGCAGACATACCAGCCATTTCGGAAGGTCCGAACAGCTTTATATAAGCTCAGATGATGTTGCTTGTAATGTACAAACTGATGTTGATATAAAGAACAAGGTTGACATACCAGCCATCTGGAAGGCTCCCAGCTTTGTAAGGACACAAGTTTGAACCTGTGTGCCAGTATCATCTGTGCAGCCATCAATGGGCTCAGTTGCTGTTGCTTGTAATATACTGTCATTTATCAACAAAAACCTCATAACTGCAGCTTATTTCAAGCTGCAGTTATGAGGTTTTTGTTGAAAAGCAACAATATATAATATTTATATAAAGAACAAGGTTGACATACCAGCCATCTGGGAGGCTCCCAGCCTTGTAAGGACACAAGTTTGAACCTATGTGCCAGCATCATCTGTGAAGCCATCAATGGGCTCAGTTGCTGTTGCTTGTAATATACTGTCGTTTATCAACAAAAACCTCATAACTGCAGCTTGTTTTAAGCTGCAGTTATGAGGTTTTTGTTGAAAAGCAACAACATATAATATTTATATAAAAGAACAAGGTTGACATACCAGCCATCTGGAAGGCTCCCAGCCTTGTAAGGACACAAGTTTGATCCTGTGTGCCAGTATCATCCGCGCAGCCATCAGGTCTGAGTTGATGTTCCAGGTCAATGTTACAGTTCGACTGTCGTCCGTCAGAGTGACTTGCAGATCTTCTACTGGACCTGGTTTAACTGGGAAGAATATCAAAATGAGACGAGATCTGGAAAAACATCCCTAATAGCATTTTAGACCGCTGTGTTTCAAGATCAGCCTGTGCCATGGTGCAGTCTGACCTGGATCCATGTTACTCTCATATAATTGCTACAGAGTCATGATGAAGTTGTTGGAGAACAACATGGTTCCTGATCAGACTGTATGCAGGCTGATCTGAAACCATGTTGGGCTCAAAAGCCTTAAGGGACCTGGACCTTTTCTAGATCCTGACTCAAATTGTTTTGAATAAATAAACTTATTCATTGTACATCGATTGGGACGTGAGCTAGAAGGTTATTCAATGTCCACTAAATTCTGCTTCCTGGGAAACACACCAGTACTCATGCTGAATGTCTGAGCCAATGAGAAGCCAATAACAACTCGTAACCTCTTGATCGTGAAGCAGACGCTCTTCCCTCGACAATGGACACAACAAATAAATGTTGCTAGATCTAGATCTAGAACCTGTCATAAACTGCATAGGTTTAGACAGTTCAAATTCTAAATCTGCTGTGATGATAGATGGAGATAGAATTTCAAATAATAGAATGTATGGTAATTGCAAGCAATACAAGAGCTGTCCGAAGACAGCACGCTCGACTTTCTAAGTTGCTTAGTATAAAGGGGGCATAACTCCAAATAGAGTGGTCCCAGGGTCATGGGCCCTGATAGTAAGGTAGAGGGTGTGATGGTGAATAAGTATTCCAAGTTTGGGTTGAATCCCTTTGATAGTATGGAAGTTATTGATGTTTGAAAAAACTTTAACCTTTGTTGCAACGCCGACGCTGACGCCGACACCAGGGTGACAGTATAAGCTCTCATTTTCTTCAAAAAGTCGAGCTAAAAATTGGGTGAAAAGCTGACTACAGACAACATAGTTGGCCTATAGGTGAGCTTGTCATAATAACAGGTCAATGTTATACGGTCAAAGGTCATGGTTACAAATGAAAGGTCTCATGTGTGAATCATCAATGCTCTATCTTTAATAATGCATGAGATATAGCCTATAGGCCAGATTAAAGGTTTTTTAAAAGTAGGTCAAACTCCAAGGCCAAGGCCACTAGGTCCTTGGTTGTGGTCCCAAAGAAATGGATTTTGTCGGTTTGGTTTGGTTTAATGGGGTTTTACGCCGTTTACAACTGCTATGGTCATATTGCGGCGGGTGGAGCACCTTACCATGGATTCCTGTCGTTTCTCAAACAAGTACTACCACAACACCCTTACCTAGCCTCCAGCTGCTCCCCTACACAGGTTCACGATATCAACCATTGATGGGTGACATTTTTGTCAGAAAGGGGATTTGCCACGGCCGGGTATTGAACCCGGACATAAAGTCCCACCTTGCTAAAAAATACTAGTCTGCGAAAATTGGAATAGACGGTCAAATATTGGACAGAGAGGCAAATTGACTAAGGCGAGAATTTTTTTTATTTTCTGGTTCTCGGGAGAGCCCACCTGACTTTTTTAAAAACCAGAATAAAAATAAAAGTACCTAAGCTCAATTTTATTTTCTTATTTCCGCCGACCACAATTATTCGCCTCTTTATGAAATAAATATCTGGACATTTCTTGAAGGAGAGTTCTGTGCCGCCAGAATTTTAAGGGAGGTCCAATTTGAAAGCTGCTGCAGACTTCAATTTGGGTGTTATTATTTATTACAGTGTTGAATCTAACTTGGCCTTCAAGGGGGCCCAATGGGCCCACAGCTCTTGGTCCAGTGGGTCATCCAACACAAATACTTAGCCAAATAATTGAATAACTAAATGTTATGTGAATAAACGATATAATTATTATATGGTAATAGGCCTTTTACACAAGTTAAGACATTTTTTGCATGTTTTCATTCAGAAAAGACTTTAGGGGCGTTTGACCTAAGTTAGCCATTTGAGCCCAGACTCCCTTCTAAAAGAGGCCATTTTGGATTTTAGGGGGTCAATTTGGCCATAGCTCCCTCTAGATTCAACACTGTTATTATTTATCAAAAATAAATTTGTTCAGAATTATAGCATAGAAAACAATGACAAAGGAGAAAATGCTGATTATCAGCATTTTGTTCTTTTTTCTCAGTGTTTTCTTTATCATTTTCTTTAAGGGACGTCAAACTCTGGTCTTGTTTGGGAAAGGATTATCAGTTTTCATTGATGCAGGGCTTAGTTTGAAAAATAAAAAAATATGTGAACATTATTATTTTTATTTTTATTCCGACTGGAAGATTTTAGGCATTTAATTTATTTTTTTATTTCGTCCTCTGACCCTATGTCTAGCCTGAAATTTCCAGAGAACTAGAAAATAAAAAAAATCTGGCCTAAATTAAGTCTTGCTTCCCAAGCTTTCACATAAATCTAATGAAATATATCATAGTCAAACAAAAATGCAATTTAATAGCCGGGTTTAGGTTGCATAATAAACCGACAGGAAAGTTAGGATATGGTAACAAAATTCTGCTTATTCTGTTACCTTACCCGTTAACCCTCTCCCAAACAAGACCTGATTTTGACATCCCTAATAGAATAGGCCTGGGAAAATATTGAGGCAAAAGAAGAAAATGCTGATCATCAGCATTTTCTCCTTATGCCTTAATGTTTTCTGTGCTACAGTTGAGAATATCATGAAAACATTCTTAGTGGAATGGGAATGTTTTATGAATGAATGAAAGGACGAATGGAATGAGCGTTTTGAATGATTTTGTGTATCTAAAAAATCGATAACACGCCCACGATATGCTTTCAGCCAATCAACATTTTCTTAAAATAGTAACAGCCCGATATAAGAAATTTACCACTATTACAGGTATGAAGGTTAATCTATAATACGCCCACAATAATTTTTCGGCCAATGAAATGCTTTTTATTTATAACAACCAATTAAACCAGTGAATGTTTATCGAGTGTTTTAAATGTATGAGTGTTTTGAATGTTTTAGTGATTGGAATGGAATTAATGTCAATTTCATGATGTTCTCAACTGTATATCATTCTCAAATTCTACCTTTAGTAACACCCATTTTGTCCTCAGAAGCAGCTTTCAAATTGAACCACCCTAAAATTTTGTAATTTAGGTAAGGGTTAACCCTTTCCTAGTAACTAGGTGGCAAAACATTGGACCGTTCCAATAAATCAGCATTTTCTTCTTTTGCCTCAATGTTATATCTGTGCTATATCATTCTCAAACTTTACCTTTAGTAACACCCATTTTGTCCTCCGAAGCAGCTTTCAAATTGAACCATCCTAAAATTTTGTAATTTAGGTAAGGGTTAACCCTTTCCTAGGTGGCAAAACATTGGACTGTTCTAATTTCAAAGCTGTTGCAGAGAACAAAATGGATGTTGATAAAGATAGAATATGCATCAATTACAGCACAGAAAATAGTGAGGCAAAAGGAGAAAATGCTGATTATCAGCATTTTCTTCTTTTGTCTCAATGTTTTCCAAGACCATTTGTATAATTGACATCAGAGCAAGGGCTTGTTCACAAAGGGTTAAATAAGATTGAGCCAGTGTAATATTTCTGAATTCTTGCAGAGGTGGAAATATCAAATAAATTATTGATTAATTAATATAAGTGGTGTCTAATGCTTTTCTATATAGTATTTCAGACATTTCATGGTGACTGGAGCACCTAATTATAGATTTACATCATTTCTCTCACCAGCACAACATCCTTTCCTTGCCCAGCTGCTAATCTCACTTAGATTTCTGATTATCCACCCATAGATGAGAGACAAATGTAAGAAAGGATGTTAGACATGACCATGGACCAAACTCAAAACCCCTGATTAGGAGTCTTAGGTGCTACCTACTGCACCATGGCCTTGATATCGTAACCTATTACCACATAATGACTCTTTTTTGACTCCCTACAAGATAATGGCTTGGAAAACATTGTGGAAAATGAAGAAATTGCTTGTGACAAGCAATTTCTTCATTTTCCAAAATCTTTTCCATCTAAAAAGATAAAAAAAAAAAATCATTCCCTTGAAATTGTTGTCTGCAACTACTTTAAATTTGGACCAGTCTAAAATTTTACTGTCTGGTAATGGGTATTTTTAGAAACATTGTTCAGTTCAGCTATTATTATATTATAATACTGTTTATACAGGTATACTATTTACAGAGTTACAGATAAGAGGGGTAGCTTTTTAAAATGCAATACCAAAATGTTCTTTAACCCTTTCCCAAACGACAAAATGTCTGGGTGGTCCAATTTGAAAGCTGCAGCAGACAACAAAATTTAGATAAATAAAGATTGGTTTAGTGTAAAATATAGCACAGAAAATATTGAGACAAAAGAAGAGACTGCTGGTTATCAGCAGTTTCTTCTTTTGTCTCAATGTTTTCCCAACCCTATTCTATCAGGGACGTCAAAACCAGGAATTGTTTGGGAAAGGGATAAACCCTACATTGTGGCTACTCATTAGAATTGTCATTGATATGATTCAAATGAGTACCCATTCACATAGGATTTGGATTTGAAAACAAAAATTAGAATGTGTTCATCCCCTTCTAAGTGTTGCTCTGCATATATCATGCAAAAAATGGTACACAGTAAATACAGAATACAAGTAAAGGAATAGAAGGTTTAGCGGTATATAGTAGTTCCATGCAAGTATATTCTTTTTTAGACTAAATATTGATGAGAAAATTTGAGAAAAAGATAAGCTTTAAAGAGGTTATAGCTCACAATAAATGACCTGGCAGAACATCTCAACTGATTATTGGGCTACAGCTGCCCTGCCAGGTCATTGAACCTGTGCTATAATACATGTAAAAGATCAACAGATTAGGGCAAAATTGTTGTAAGCATAATAATCATTCATATGTAACAACTCATAAATCAGAAAGATCATTTAACTGAACCACAAAATCTTTGTCTTTTCTTGAACAACAAAACATTGGGGGGGGGGGGGGGGGGGGGGGGGGGGTTACTGTCCAAATTCAAAGGTGTTGCAGACGACAAAATTAATTTGACTCAGAATGTGTAATCATAGTGAGAGGGTAGAAAATATTGAGGAAATAGTTAAGAAAACCATAAAATACTGGTACTCTACTTTTCTTTCCTTTTTCTTCAATAATTTCCAGATCTTTTAAGTTGGAGGGTAACAGATGGTCTAATTGCAAAAAATGAAATTTTTTGGGAAAATATGCAAAACTTTTGTGTTGGCCACCTCAGAATGGTTAATAATATGCGATTAAGACAAAGATTGAGCCCAAATTATAAGAGAGATAGCCGAATTTAGGGAGAATCCAAACCCAAATTCAACTCTGTTATAGATGCGGTTGAATTTATTTTTTAACGGTCACGCATGCCCATACAGCGCGGACCAAGATTCAAACGAGATTTATACTTGAATTTCAATATGACGTCATCATGTATGTTGTGACGTCATTTATGAAAGTTGCATGTCCTACTGTTTTTGACCTACTTTCGACATCGCTTCATGAATTTGGTATCAATATTGCAAAACAAGAGCTTCGGAAAGCGGCGCATATACGCCCGAGAGGGGCTTGTCAGTAAAATTGGCCATTTTTTTCAATTCAAGGGCAGGTAATTCAAACATGAAAAGTTATCTAAGTTTTGTTTGCACAACAAGACACCATAGAGATTCATTGTGGCTAGTTTGATTAAATTTTGGTTGAAACTGTAGGAGTTGAGGAGGAGTGGGAGCACAGGAGAAAATGGGCATTTTTGAGAAAATGGCCATTTTTTCTCAAATTCAAGGGCAGATAATTCAAGAACGAAAACAGTTATCTAAATTCCGTAAGCAGTGTGCACAACTAGACACCATGGAGATTCATTGTGGCACGTTTGATTAAATTCTGATCAAAACTGTAGGAGGAATTGCGCACACAAGAAAATTGGCAATTTTTTAATTCAAGGGCAGATAATTCAAGAACGAAAAGAGTTATCTGAATTCAGTAAGCGGTATGCACAACTAGACACCATGGAGATTCATTGTGGCAACTTTGATCACATTCCGATCAAAACTGTAGGAGGAGTTGCGCACACAAGAAATTGCTAACGGACGGACGGACGGACAGACAGACGAGCTGGGCCATAACGTATTAAAATGAGTTGTTGCTTCAATAGTTTGTCGTAATCATTTAATCAGGTCATATAGAGCTTAAAAAATGTACATTTTGTTTGTTTTTGACAAATTTTGGGTCCAAATCTGGGAAATAGTAGCTTTAACACTCATGTCTGTCAAAAGGCATCATTGTATGGGAAAGGGTGAAGACTTTTTCAATATGAAAGCAATTGCAGAAGACAAAGGGTTTGAGTTTATTGAGGTTTTACACCGTTTTCAACTGCCAGGGTCATACTGCGGCGGCTGGAACACCTAACCATGGAATCCTGTTATTTCTCAAACCAGTACTACCACAACACCCTTACCAAGCCTCTAGCTGCTTGCCCACTTAGGTTAACGATTTCAAACCCATCGATGTGTGACAATTTTGTCAGAAAGGGTATTAGCCGCGGCCGGGTATCGAACCCGGGACCTCTCGAATGAGAGGCAGAATGATGCGCTATCAACTGCACTAAGGCCGCTGCCATCAGAAGACAAAGGGATGAGCGACATTTTCTTTTTTTCCAGTGTTTTTAATACTTCAACATACATACATTAAACAATTTGTAACATTCATTTTGTGTTCTGCTTAGCCTGAAATAATGGGCCTCCAGCTGCTTGCCCATAAAGGCTTAATGTTTATCAAACCATTGGTGAGAGACTACTTTTGTCTGAAAGGATATTTGTTGCGACCTGAGATCAAACCCCGAACCTCATGAGCGAAAGTTCAATAAGCTAGGGATGTGGAGGGGATTCAAAAGTTGAGCTACAGAAATGGACATGCAGGGTGCAGGGTGCAAACTTCAAATGGTAACATGGGAGCATGATAGCAAAAAGCTCAAGAATTATGGAGTGATGTAATTCCAAATCTTTTTAACTCACTGTTTCCAAACCATTCTCTTATAGACATCCTTAACCCTTTCCAAACAAGACCAAGTTTTGATATCCCTAACAGAAAAAGATTGGGAAAACATTCAAGAAAAGGGAGAGAAAATGAATTCAACCAGTATTTTTTTCTTTTTTGCTTATTTTTGGACATGATGTGGTCAAGGAATTGTATGTGACAAGGCCTTAATATTTGCAAAATTTCAAAGTAACATCACACACTTTTCTTGAGCTTAATTATTACCTAAACTATAATCAGCCATGATTGAGAATTCTGCCACCACCTCTGAAGCTGGAAACCGGCTAGATCGACCAAAGAAGGTCATTGTATAGGTTTGGAAATGGGGCAAATATTCAAATGGCTGACAATTCAAGATGGCTAAACTTTCACCACGGGGCTCGACAGCACATGGATTTTCTTTGTTTTCACTGCAAAAAAGTAGGTTTTAAAATATAAGTACAAATTATTTTATCAAACAGGAGTTTGTCATTAGACTTTCTGTTGTTTTCAAATAAAACAGTCATATTTAATTTTACTCAAAATTTGACAGAGGACATTTTGGATATTGTTTGTTTTCTTGAGTATTTTCTAAAACCTGTCAAAAATTAAACTTTGTAATCCATCATAAGACTTGTGTTTCAAGTTCAAAGATTCCAAATGCCATTGTTGAAATTAATCAATTATGAACTTTTAATTATAACAGTAAAATTATATTCTTTTGCTATTTTTTGATAAACTAGCCCTTTTAAAAACAAGCTCTGGGTTTCTTTCCTTATAGTTGCAAAACACTTGGGAAAGTATGGAGACAAAAGGAGAAAATGCTGGTTACCAGCATTTTCTCCTTTTGGCTCAATATTTCATGTGCACAATTGTACAAAAATCCTTTATTCATCAGCATCCTTTTGCATTGTTGTCTGGAACACCATTCAAATAAGACCAGTCTAAAATTGTGTCATTTAGGCTTGATAATCAGGTGAATGGCCCTAAAGTGTTGCAAAACTTGAAAAGTATTTGATATTTCAAGTTTTAAAAAACCTTTACATTTATCAAGATTGTCAATCATATCTAAAAATGAATTAATCAAGATTAATTCACAATTTAGTGATTAAAGATACCATGTACAAATTCAGCTCTAATTGATCCAGCAAGGCCACATTTCAGATATTATCATTCTGTTTGTATCAGAGTAGATCTACCATGTTTTCAATTCATTTTTTCGAAATAAGTACACCTTTTTCAAAACAAGACATGATTTTGATGAGCTCAAAAGAAAAAATGCTTGTGGCAATGTTGGGGCAAAAGAAGAAATTGTTGAATTAGAAGAATTTTCTTCTTTTGTCTCAATTTTTTCTGTGTTATTTTATACGAAAATGACTTCTTTTTACCAACAATTCAGTCATATATGCAGGGTTAGACACTAACTTTCCAAACCAAGGAGTCCGCCGGACACCCATCAAGAGAACTTGGGGAGTCCAGTCAAAAGTAAAGGAGTCCAAAAAGAAGCAAATATTTTATGTTGCATGCATGTTGCCTTTTATCTGTGACGATGTCATTTTCATGTCTGCATGGAATACTAAAGAATAAATGCAGTACAATGTTATTTTGAGCTAACAGTTTTTTATCATTTTGATTATAATTTTTCGACATAATTTTTAAGGAGTCAGTCGGACTCCCTAGGTTGAAAAACAGGGAGTCCTACCAATTTTAAGGGAGTCTCGGACTCATGGACTCCCCTTAGTGTCGAACCCTGTATATGGCGTAATATCTTATTCTTTATTGATATCCATTTTGTCATCAGCAGCAGAGTCTAAATTTGAAAAGTCCAAGTGTAATTACGGAAAGGGTTAAATTCGACATGCAAAACTTCAATTGTAATTGTAACCAGAAATAAACAAGTCCTATGTAAAATGATACACCAGAAACATTCCATTACATTTAAATTCCATTCCATTTAAATATAATGGCTGTAAGATTAATCATTTTGTCACTTTTCACAATTGACCAAACGCCAATCGACAGATCGCTCCGCCCAACATAGAATATAAGCCAAACAATGGAAATGTGATTGTTAATAGGGAATGATTCTATCAAGTTAATCGTGACATAAATTCAGACAAACAAAAATAGTATTCCGTATGTGTTGTTATAAAATCTCGTAACTACGGCTTGATTTAAGCCGTAGTTACGAGATTTTATAACAACACCGATGGTTTATCAAAACATAACAGGAAACCCAGTCTATTGTTAGCACAAAATTCTTTGCCATTGGCGTGTCGATTGTTTTGATAGTTAGTCGATAAATCGATACAATAACACGTGCAATGAAGAACAATTGGAGCATGACATTTTTCTGATCGTCCATTGGCTAATTGATGTTTTTGATTGACAGTCGGCGTTTGGTCAATTCAACAAAGCAGCAATTTTAGGGTCTTGTCACACTCATGTAACATGTAACTGTTCATAGGCACTCAAAACCTCCTAACTACTAATTCCATCCATCATTTATAAATACCAAACACTTCATGAAATTTTTGCAATCACCTGTGACAACCCAAAAACTTAATTGACCAGGATGATACTTCTTAACTTTTTAAAATCAAGGTTACCATGACAATTTGCATTGTCACAGATAACAGAGCACTGTCTTGCATTGCAAAGTTTGCAGGAAGTGTTTTGTATCTAATTATATAATAAGGTCTTAGGAATATGTAAAGGTCACCCATATACCATAGGGTACATTAAATGTGGCCTTGTAAGGTCATTCTCGGCCAATTTCTATTAGCCTCTAACACTGTTTAATTAACTACGGATAAATTTGTTATTCTTGTTGTTAGTGTTAGTAACCATTTCCAACCAACCAGAAAGCAAAGCAGCATTAAAGCAAACACACATGTTAGAGCAACATAAACATCCTGCACAAATAAACATGCAAATAAAAACTCTGAAAGCTATACCTATGTTCAAGGGTGCAAAACTAATGATATCGCTAGCAGTCGAGCCTAGCCTGTTTGTGACAATTACTTTAATATTGTATGAATGTGCAAGTTGTGAAAATATGCCGATCTTGGTTTCGGAGGGGTCCGATCCGATGTCTGCCCACATGCATGTCACAAGGCTAGTTTGGACATACTCCTCGCACTGGGTTTTCCATGAACCGTTTGTTTTGCTATCAAAAAACATGCAGGACAGAAATACAATATCATTATCACAACTACTGCAACTACTACCTGGTTTCAACAGGGTTGCCACTGGTCAGAGGAAATAAAATTCCCTGACAATTCCCTGACATTTCCCTGACAAAATAGGGAAATTCCCTGACATGTTTTGTTGCGGCAATTTCGCGGTAACTCACGATGTTTCCAGACAAATTTTAAAGGTGATGTTGAAAGCATTGATTTTATGGCACTACATCTTATTCTTTTCAAAATTCCCTGACAATTCCCTGACATTTGCCAGTATTTTCAAATTTCCCTGACAGTTCACAAAATTCCCTGACAATTCCCTGACCTTGAAAAAATTTAAATTTCCCTGACTTTTCCCTGACGCGTGGCAACCCTGTTCAAACTCTTCCAAATCTCTTGTTTGATGTCTAGGAGAAGATTGGAAAACATATAGAGAAAAGATCAAAATGCTGATAAACAGTATTTCCTATTTTTCCCCCATCATGTTTTTCTTGCCAAAAAATGCATATTTTCTGATTTTTGTAAGAGCTAATTATTAGTTTTCTGCTGTCTGCAGCACCTTTCAAGTTTGACCACTCTAACATTCTTCTCGTTGGGAAAGGAGTTTGTAAACTTATCTGTAAAGGAAAAGCAATACTGTTAAAGTCAAACAATAATCTTTTAACCCTTTCCCAAACAAGACCTTCTTTTGACGTCCCTAATTGAGTAGGCTTGGGAAAACATTGAGGCAAAAGAAAAAACTGCTGATAACCAGCAGTTTCTCCTTTTGTCTCAATATTTTCTATGCCATATTTTACACATATCTTATCTTTAATAACATTCATTTTGTCATTTGTGGCAGTTTTTGTAATGGATCACCATTAAATTTTGCCATTTGGGAAAGGGTTGAACTTGTATCAACAAATCTTCTGTATTTTGGATGACTCCAAATGCTGACTAAACAAACAACAATACAAAATGTGTACAGGTGAACTAATCTTGTACATAAAGAAGCAGTGTCTGATAGCCAGCCACATCCACTTTTGATGGCGATAAACGTGTTTTCACAAAACCAACAAAAATAGCTACAGGTATGTTAATCTTTTCCAAAACAACAAAATTTTAGGGTGTTCATTTTTGAAAACAGCTGCAGAGCACAAAATGGATGTTGATAAAGATTGGAATTGTGTACAATACTGCACAGCTTGCATGTTTTTTGCCTAATTACATGCATTATCGCCATTCCATTTGGGGTGGATTTGGGTGAAAAAACCTGATGGCTGTGTCATGCATGTTTTTCCACCCAAACATGTGGAATCGGTGTGATTTACCAACACAATTTTCCACTCGACCACCGTGAATCACCGTGGACAAACTTAGACTATACATGGCATTTCCACTCTGCTGATGGCAAGTCGGGAAATTGACAGTGGAAAAACTCAGAGGTCGCAATGGAAAATCACCATGATTTTCTACCAAATTTTTTTCGTCCATGGTGGGCGAGTGTTTTAGGCAAAAACATGCAAACTGTACTGTATAGTCAAGAAAGTATAGAGACAAAAGGACAAACTGCTGGTCAACAGCAATTTCTTCTATTGCCTTAATGTTTCCCAAGCCTTTTCTATCAGGGATATCAAAATGCAATCTTGTTTGGGAAAGGGTTCACAAATTTCTCCCCATGCTGTTATTGCCAATAATTGTGCCAACATAACAGAAAAATTTATTAGTAAAACTGTTCCAATTGAAAGCAAACCTAACCATATAGCATTGGTCCATTCTTACCAGTTCTTATTTTCATCCTAAGGTAGTCCATCCCTTATGAGATTCATGCAAAGTCGGAATAATTCGGGCGACATTGTAAACATTCGGTGGTGAAGCGTTCCATCTCCAAATGTTTACAACATCTCCAGAATAGGTTCTCGTACATAACAAATTCAACAATGCCGTAACAAAAATTCCGAAGTCGCGTGAATCTCATTAGGGGTGGACTACCCTAAATCACAAAGATGTCTCTGCGTCCAAAAAAAACCTGAAAGTCATCACCAAAAATGCTGGAAAAGTTGGTGGAATAAATTCCTAATAATAAAGCCAGGCGCTAACAAAACATAATATTTCTATTGAATAATTCTTAATTATCGCCATGCAAAAATGTGTCATGCAAACTCAACAATAACATATTAAACATTGAAATTAAAAGAATTAACCCTTACCATGTTGAAAAACTTTATAAATTCTTTTAGGCAACAAGAGCCCAAAAAGCTCAATCTTTCAAAAAGAGTAGACTAAGATCAGACTGCATATTTGTACATGCTGATTTTTGTTCATTTTGTGACTGCAAATATGTTTATCAAAGTAAATTGAGATGTGATTTTGAACAAACAATAGTATGATGTCAATGTATTTCGGAAATTTTGTAACTATTGCATGATTTATAATGTAGTTGCAAAAGTTTACAACAGCACGGACTATTCATCAATATATAATAAACCTAGTCTATTTTTAGCACAAAATTAATTGCTAATTCGGGTTAGCATGACAAGGGTTAACCTTAACAACAATAACGCTTTCATGAACCTTTTTCTCATGAACTTCATCTTCCTGAACCTCTGGAACCTAAATAGAAAGTATAGAAATCAATTTTTGTTATTATCCTTTCACAAACAAACTTAAATTTTCAGGGGATCTAAATTGACACACTCCTCACTACCAAATAATGACACTTTTAGACAACCAACAAGATAAAGGCTTTGGAAAACATTGGATTAAATGCAGAAGTTGCTTAAGACCAAGGCTCCAGGGGCCCGTTTTACTAACAAAATTACAAACATTTTTAAAACAACAACAAATCTGATTGGCCGAATAATTACTGTTATTACTTCTCTTTCAATCAGATGTGTTGTTACAAGGTTTTTGCAAAAATCTATGTTAGTAAAACGCGGCCCAAGAATTTTGGAATCTGAATCGGTCCAACACACCTCTATCCTTTCTACCCGCTAGGACAGACAGAGGGGACGAAATCTAGCAAACCCCATAGTACTCCAACTAATAACCTGTGAGGGACTAGTAATGATAGGATTTGTGTACAATATAGCACAGAAAATCAGGGTTGCCACTAGTCATCAGAAACAAAATTTCCTGACAATTCCCTGACATTTCCCTGACAAAATTGGAAAATTCCCTGACAGGTATCATCACGTTAATTTCGCGGTAACTCGTGATGTCTCGAGACAATTTTAAAAGGAGATGTTGAAATCATGAATTATACGACCTGCATCTTATTTTTTTCAAAATTCCCTGACAATTCCCTGACATTTGCCAGTATTTTCAAATTTCCCTGACAGTTCACAAAATTCCCTGACAATTCCCTGACCTTGAAAAAATTTAAATTTCCCTGACTTTTCCCTGACGCGTGGCAACCCTGAAAATATTGAGGCAAAAGGAGAAAATGCTGATCATCAGCATTTTCTTCTTTTGTCTCAATGTTTTCCCAAGCCTCTTCTAGGGACGAAAACACAGTCTTTTTGTTGGGAAAGGATTAATGCATAAAAAGTATCTTGACCTCTGATTTCTCACTTTTGAAGTGCATCTTTCCTGTTATTTTTTGTCTCATTCTTTTTCCTAAGTGCATCCAACCCTTTCCAAAACATGTCATGGTTTTGATGTCCTTTAATAACAAGGGCCGTCAGAGACGGACAATGCTCCCCGAATAAGGCATTGTCACAATAAATGTATGCCATGGAGAGCACTTTATTGTCAATGGCATCTGGTTTGCTACTCAAATATGAAATTTCATCAAATTCTGACCATTAGACTAGGAGAAATTAGAGAAAAACTGTATTTTACCTTAAGTCTCCTTTTCCCATGACGAGGACTCAAATCCAAACAAGAGGGCCAAGATGGCCCTGCATCGCTCACCTGAGAGGACTTTGAGACAAACATCTTGCAAACTTCAAACTCACACTTTTTACATGACCTAGATATCATCAAGATAAACATTCGGAACAATTTTCACAATGATGAGTAAATATTTAGGTACTTATAGCAAAAACAAGATTTGACCTTTTGATTTAATTTTTTACCTAACATTAGCCACTTTCTACAGGACCCATTATCATCAAGATAAGCAATTCTGAAGTATTTTCACAATGATGAATAAATATTTTGATTTTTTAAAGCAAAAACAAAATTTGACCTAGGTTTTGACCTCCCATGACCTACATTATACATGCCCCAGATATTGTCAAAATAAAAATTCTGAACAATTTGAACAATCATTCAGATATCATTATGTTTCTAATGCAGTTCAACAAGATTTGACATATTGTCCTAGTTTCAGACATCACATGACCCACTTTTAAAATGACCTAGATATCATCAAGATAAATATTCTGAACAATTTTCACAATGATAAAGTAAATATTTTGGTTCCTAGAGCAAAAACAAGATTTAACCTAGTGACCTAGTTTTAGACCTCGCATGACCCACTTTTCACATCACCAAGATATCATCAAGATAAACATTCTGATCAATTTTCGCAATGATAAAGTAAATATTTTGGTTCTTAGGGCAAAAACAAAATTTGACCTGGTGACCTAGTTTTGAAACTCAAATGACCTGCTATTCATATCACCAAGGTATCATCAAGATAAACATTCTGAACTTTCACAATGATTGAGTAAATATTTTGGTTCTTACAGGAAAAAACAAGATTTGACCTATTGACCTAGTTTCTGACCTCACATGGCCCCCTTTTAAAATGACTAAGATATCATCAAGATAAATATTCTGAACAATTTTCACAACGATAAAGTAAATATTTTGGTTCCTAGAGCAAAAACAAGAATTGACCTAGTGACCTAGTTTTGGACCTTACATGACCCACTTTTAACATCAACAAGATATCATCAAGATAAACATTCTGAACAATTTTCGCAATGATAAAGTAAATATTTTGGTTCTCAGGGCAAAAACAAGATTTGACCTAGTGACCTAGTTTTTAACCTCGAATGATCTGCTATTCATATCACCAAGGTATCATCAAGATAAACATTCTGAACTTTCACAATGATTGAGTAAATATTTTGGTTCTTACAGGAAAAACAAGATTTGACCTATTGACCTAGTTTCTGACCTCACATGACCCACTTTTAAAATGACCTAGATATCATCAAGATGAATATTCTGGCCAATTTTCACAATGATTAAGTAAATATTTTGGTTCCTAGAGCAAAAACAAGATTTGACCTAGTGACCTAGTTTTAGACCTCGCATGACCCACTTTTCACATCACCAAGATATCATCATGATAAACATTCTGATCAATTTTCGCAATGATAAAGTAAATATTTTGGTTCTTAAGGCAAAACAAAATTTGACCTAGTGACCTAGTTTTTAACCTTGAATGACCTGCTATTCATATCACCAAGGTATCATCAAGATAAACATTCTGAACTTTCACAATGATTGAGTAAATATTTTGGTTCTTACAGGAAAAACAAGATTTGACCTATTGACCTAGTTTCTGACCTCAGATGACCCACTTTTAAAATGACCCAGATTTCGTCAAGAAAAACATTCTGAACACTTTTCACAATGTTTAAGTATATATTTCCGTTCTGAAAGCAAAACCAACATTTGACCCAATGACCTAGTTTTTGACCTTACATGACCCACACTTTGTACATAAGCTAGATATCAAGATAAGTATTTAGGATAGTTTTGACAAAGTTTTGGGACTAAATTGGCATCTCTAGAGCAAAAGGAAGGATTCTGTAATATTTGACCTTGTGACCTAGTTTTGGACCTTGCATGACCCATCTTTGATCATGACCAAGATATCATCAAGATAAAGATTTAGGGCAATTTTGACAAAGTTTGGACCAAAATTGGCACTTCCAGAGCAAAAGGGAGGATTTTACAAGATTTGGCCTCATGACCTAGTTTATGACCTGGCATGATCCACTTCTTGACATGACCTAAATATCATCAAGATATACATTCAGGACAATTTTGAGAAAGTTCGGGTCAAAACTGGTATGTCCAGAACAAAATGAAGGATTTTAGAAGATTTGACCTTGTGACCTAGTTTTTGACCTTGTATGACCCACTTTTGATCATTACATAGATATAATCAAGATAAACATTGAGGACAATTTTGACAAAGTTTGGTCAAGAATTGGCACTTCCAGAGCAAAAGAAAGGATTTTGTAAGATTTGACCTCTTGACCTAATTAATGATGTAGCATGACCCACTTCTTGACTTGACCTTGATATCATAAAAATAAACATTGATGACAATTTCTACAAAGTTTGGACCAAAATTGGTACTTCCAGTGTAAAAAGATAGATTTTACAATATTTGACCTAGTGACCTAGTTTTTGACCTGGCTTGACCTATTTTTTAACATGACCTAAATATTATCAAGACAAATATTCTGATCAATTTTCACAATGATTGAGCCATAAATGTGGCCCCTAGAGCAGAAAGAAGATTTGACCTAGTGACCTACTTTTTGACCCCATTATGGCTCCGTTTCAAATTCTTTGAAGTATTTTGAAAAAGCATGACCCATAGATCATATGTGTGAAATATGAATGAATTCTGCCAAGTACTTTAGGAGGAGAAGATTTTTTTGTGAAAAGTTGACGTACAGACAGATAGACAGATAGACAGATAGACAGATAGACAGACGCCGGACAACAGACCGATCACAATACCTCACCTTGAGCACTTCGTGCTCAGGTGAGCTAAAAATGGAAAAAGTACATCGGCAAAATGTCATAGGGAGTTCACATGGTAAGTTTCATTTGATTTGGCACTAGGGTTATGGAGAAATCGCTTCAGACGGACGGACGGAATGACGGACGGACAGGATGGACAGACAGACAAAGCCGCGACTATATGCTCTCCCTTCGGGGAGCATATAAAAAGCTCTGGACAAGTCTGTGGCAAAAGAATGAAATGCTAATGACCAACATTTTCTGCTTTAGCCTCATTATTGTCTTTACTATAATAGAGAACCCTACATGTTTTTTCTGTAACATTTTTTTTTGTAATGAATGTCATATTTCAATTCTGACCTATCTAAAAATTTGTTGTTTGCCAAAAAGTTACAGAAAAGATTACTTAATAAGTGTAGTTGGGTCAGTCATTACAGAACAAAATAATATGTTACAATGTGCATGTATTTGAGTACTTTGATGTCCCCCATTAGAAATGGCTTTGGTGAACACTGAGAAACAAGAGCTTCGCAGAGCGGCGCATATACGCCCGAGAGGGGCTTATCAGTAAAATTGGCAATTTTTTCAATTCAAGGGCAGATAATTCCAACATGAAAAGTTATCAAAATATTGTTTGCACAACAAGAGACCAAAGAGATTCATTGTGGCTAGTTTGATTAAATTCCGGATGAAACTGTAGAAGTAGCACACAGGAGAAAATGGGCATTTTTGAAAAAATGGGCATTTTTCCTTAAATTCAAGGGCAGATAATTCAAGAATGAAAACAGTTATCTAAATTCCGTAAGCGATGTGCACAACTAGACACCATGAAGATTCATTGTGGCAAGTTTGATCAAATTCTGATAAAAACTGTAGGAGGAGTTGCGCACACCAGAAAATGGGCATTTTTCAAGGGCAGATAATTCATGAACGAAAAGAGTTATCTGAACTCCGTAAGCAAGGTGCACAACTAGACACCATGGAGATTCATTGTGGCAAGTTTGATCAAATTCCGATCAAAACTGTAGGAGTTGCGCACACAAGAAATTGCTAACAGACGGACAGACAGACAGACGGACAGACAGACAAGCGGGGCCATAACATAATACGACCCTTCGGGCGTATAGTAAAAAAGGAAATGCTGATAATCAGCATTTTCTTCTTTTGTCACAATAAATTCATTAACATAACAAGAGTTGTCCGCGGACAACGTAGCTCGCCTATACGAGAGCTTGTCACAAAAACAGTAAATTTTTTCAAAAGTAGGTCAAACTCCAAGGTCAAGGTCACAAGGTCAAAGGTCATGGTCCCAAATGAAAGGTCTTGTCCAGATGTATCTATGTATGAAATATCAAGGCTGTATCTCTAATAGTGCCCGAGATATAGGCCAGGTTAAAGTTTTTCAAAAGTCGGTCAAACTCCAAGGTCAAGGTCACAAGGTCAAAGGTCATGGTCCCAAATGAAAGGTCTTGTCGAGATGTATCTATGTATGAAATATCAAGGCTGTATCACAAGTAGTGCCTGAGATATAGACCAGGTTAAAGTTTTTCAAGTGAAGACGCGACGCGACGGGACGGGACGGGACGCCGACACTAGGGCTGTGACATTAGCTCCCCGGACATAAAGTCCCGGCTCGCTAAAAATGATATAATCATGTTTCCCTGCCCCCATCTAGATCTGCAACTGCTCTTATCTGTGACTCTGGAAGACAATCACATGAACTAGGACAAACACATAAACAAGGACAAAGTAACACATAAATTGCACAAAAACAAACAAAGGAATTGTACAAGAAAGCCTTTACATCTCAGAATAAAGTGGGCAAGCTGTTTTTACCAGGGTTTTTGGAATAACCTGAATCTATAGCATCTGTAAGGTAAATAGCAATGCAAAACAATCAGGTCAAGACAACCCCTGGTTTAGAAATATTATATCGAAAAAGGAAAAAGGAGAAAACCAGTACATTATCTCAATCTTTTCTATGCAATTAAATCATGGAATTTATCATACTTAACAATAATTAATCAGTTGTCTGTTATGTTTAATTAACCCATTACTAGACACGAAAGTTTTGGCTTGTCCAATTCAAAAGATGATGCAGACATTGACAACAATTTTATGCTAATGAACCTTTATTGTTATAGGTCTTCTCGGTAGAAAACATTGTGGGAAATGAAGAAATTGCTAGTCATTTTCCTTGTATTACACAATATTCATTGAATTTCTATATGAAATAATCAGGTTACAGAGGCCTAAACACCTCTGCATCCGCGTCTGCTTCATATTGGCCTTAAGTCAAAGGAGAAAAGTGAAACAGGAAAAGCCAATCAGAATATTTCAATGACCCACTTATCTATCTTGACACTTTCCCAGATGGCAACAATTCTGGCTGTTTCAATTTGAAACTTGCTGCAGACGACAAATAAAATGTTGAAAATTAAACACTCATGCCCCAGATATGACTATTTTAGGAGAAAATGCAGAGGTTAACGTATACAATCCATCATTAGCACCGAGCCAGAGGCGAAATTTGAAAAGTGCTAGTAAATCCTAAACTGTGTTATATTTCCATTCCAAATACAAACATAAGCATTTTGAACGGTTTAGAATTTTGAATAAATGCATAATTATGGAAATATTTGACAAAAATGTTATGAATTATCTCCCTTGCATATGAATATAGAGTAAAAAGATGTTTGTAAATTATTTTCTTCTTGAAGCATAATCTTGAAATCTGGCAAGGTGAAACAACTTATTTGAAGTGTATTTACAAGTGTGTGCAATTTGGTGCATGTCCCATGGCTAGAAAGTGGTGTTTTTAACGATGGGTCATATACCTTAAGTTTTTTATCAGACAGACGGACATACAGACAGATGGACAGACAGACAGGATTGAAATGATATGCCCCTTACCTTTCAATACAGGGGGCATAAAAATAAAATTTCAAACCAGGGGGCACCGAGACAATGTGTCTTGCACTTTTTCAACATGTGATCAATATTTGTATAAAGCTTCATCACTATCGCATCAAAACTGACAGAAAAGTTGGTGGCACAAATTGATCTTATTTTGTACACAGGCAGACAGGCTGATTCCTGAATATCCAGAAAACATTCATTTTTCAGAAGTGGAACGATACTATACGCAATTATTCAGCTGTCATTTCCATAACCTACCCAAAGCTGCAGAAAAGAGAGAGTTACAGTTTTACAAAAAGCAAAATATTACAAATTGTAGGTCATAGATCAAACCCTATGTTGTGAGTTCTCAAATGAATCTTCTCCAGGAGAAGATTCAAATGAGTACCAACAACATAGGGTTTCGATTTCACATAACAAATTTAGAATGTCTTCACCCCCTCTTATCTGTTGCTCTGTTGAGGTATAACAATGATATAAATATTCAGTTGTCAATTTCATACACCTACCTATCTAGGGTATATTTCAAAGTCCACCTCATTGGCAGGTCTGATGGTCGCAGTGGTAAAGTAGCAGAACAAGACAAGTTCCAGAAGTTGTACGATACACAGCTTATATTCTCTGGCTTTCTTGGCAAATCTGTAAAAAGGACACTTGTTTCATGTTAATGTAGGACGTTTTGGCCAGGACGTTTTGGCCAGAATATATTTCAAGGTAGGACCTTTTGGCCAAATATAGATTAAATTGAAATGTTAATAATAATAATTTAAACCATTCATACTTATTTTTTTCTTAATATCTATCATTTTTATTATCAAAATGTCTAAAAGTACAACTATGACAACTATAAAATAAATTTAGTTGGTTCATTTTCTTTTATTCTTAAAAAATATTTTTTGCCCAAAAGGTCCTACCTTGTAAAATATTGTGGCCAAAACATCCGTGGCCAAAACCTACATCCACCGTTTCATGTTACCCCAAACAGCAGCAGAGCTACAGATAAGATAGGTTGATGGCTTTTTAAACTGCACTGCTTTATTCATTTTTTCATCAAACCCTATGCTGTGGATACTCATTGGAAACGTCTCACCGAGACGGTTCCAATGAGTACCCACAACATAGGGTTTGGATTTGAAATAACAGATTTAGAATGTATTTGTCCCCTGTTATCTGTTGCTCTAAAATGATCATTTCAACCCTTTTCATAACAGCAGATTCTTGGATCAGTCCAACTCTGCCTATTTGAACACTGTTTCAAATACAACAAGCAAATTCGTTGAATTGATATCCCCCGCCGAACATATTTTCATTGTCAATAAAGTAGCGCGGAAACGAATATAACTCTGTATGTATAAGGCTTCAACAGAACGAATATCACTCTGTATGTATATGGCTTCAACAGAATGAATATCACTTTGTATGTATGGCTTAAATAGTCAGGGGCAGTAACTCTAAATTCGACGGTCGAACCGGGTAACCCCGACAATATGCTCATGTCCTCGATGTAGTAAAGCTGTGTGCCAAGTTTTATTGAAATCCGGTCTATAGTTTTCAAGAAATAGCGCGGAAACGAATATCACTCTGTATGTATATGGCTAAAACAGTCAGGGGCAGTAACTCTAATTTCGACAGTCGAACCGGGTAACCCCGACGATATGCGCATGTCCACTTTGTAGTGAAGCTGTGTGCCAAGTTTCATTGAAATCCGGTCTATAGTTTTCAAGAAATAGCGCGGAAACGAATATCACTCTGTATGTATATAGATTAAACAGTCAGGGGCAGTAACTCTAAAATCGACGGTCGAACCGGGTAACCCCGACGATATGCCCATGTCCTCATTGTAGTAAAGCTGTGTGCCAAGTTTCATTGAAATCCGGTGTATAGTTTTCAAGAGATAGCGCAGAAACGAGTATCACTGTATGTATATGGCTTAAACAGTCAGGGAAAGTAACTCTAAATTTGGCGGTCGAACCGGGTAATCCCGACAATATGCGCATGTCCTCATTGTAGTAAAGCTGTGTGCCAAGTTTTATTGAAATCCGGTTTATAGTTTTCAAGAAATAGCGCGGAAACAAATATCACTCTGTATGTATATGGCTAAAACAGTCAGGGGCAGTAACTCTAAATTCGGCGGTCGAACCGGGTAACCCCAACGATATGCGCATGTCCACTTTGTAGTGAAGCTGTGTGCCAAGTTTCATCGAAATCCGGTCTACAGTTTTCAAGAAATAGCGCGGAAACGAATATCACTCTGTATGTATATGGCTTAAACAGTCAGGGGCAGTAACTCTAAATTCGACGGTCGAACCCGGTAACCCCGACGATATGCGCATGTCCACATTGTAGTAAAGCTGTGTGCCAAGTTTCATTGAAATCCGGTCTATAGTTTTCAAGAAATAGCGCGGAAACGAATATCACTCTGTATGTATATGGCTAAAACAGTCAGGGGCAGTAACTCTAAATTCGACAGTCGAACCGGGTAACCCCGACGATATGCGCATGTCCTCATTGTAGTAAAGCTGTGTGCCCAGTTTCCTTGAAACCCGGTGTATAGTTTTCAAGAAATAGCGCGGAAACGAATATCAATGTATGTATATGGCTTAAACAGTCAGGGGCAGTAACTCTAAATTCGGCAGTCGAACCAGGTAACCCCGATGATATGCGCATGTCCTCATTGTAGTAAAGCTGTGTGCTAAGTTTCATTGAAATCCGGTTCATAGTTTTCAAGAAATAGCGCGGAAACGAAAATCACTCTGTATGTATATGGTTAAAACAGTCAGGGGCAGTAACTCTAAATTCGGCGGTCAAACCGGGTTACCCCGACGTTATGCGCATGTCCACTTTGTAGTAAAGCTGTGTGCCAAGTTTCATCGAAATCAGGTCTACAGTTTTCAAGAAATAGCGCGGATACGAATATCACTCTGTATGTATATGGCTAAAACAGTCAGGGGCAGTAACTCTAAATTCGACAGTCGAACCCGGTAACCCCGACGATATGCGCATGTCCTCATTGTAGTAAAGCTGTGTGCCCAGTTTCCTTGAAATCCGGTGTATAGTTTTCAAGAAATAGCGCGGAAACGAATATCACTGTATGTATATGGCTTAAACAGTCAGGGGCAGTAATTCTAAATTCGACGGTCGAACCAGGTAACCCCGATGATATGCGCATGTCCTCATTGTAGTATAGGTGTGTGCCAAGTTTCATTGAATCCGGTTTATACTTTTCAAGAAATAGCGCGGAAACGAATATCACTCTGTATGTATATGGCTAAAACAGTCAGGGGCAGTAACTCTAAATTCGGCGGTCGAACCGGGTAACCCCGACAATATGCTCATGTCCTCGATGTAGTAAAGCTGTGTGCCAAGTTTTATTGAAATCCGGTCTATAGTTTTCAAGAAATAGCGCGGAAACGAATATCACTCTGTATGTATATGGCTAAAACAGTCAGGGGCAGTAACTCTAATTTCGACAGTCGAACCGGGTAACCCCGACGATATGCGCATGTCCACTTTGTAGTGAAGCTGTGTGCCAAGTTTCATTGAAATCCGGTCTATAGTTTTCAAGAAATAGCGCGGAAACGAATATCACTCTGTATGTATATAGATTAAACAGTCAGGGGCAGTAACTCTAAAATCGACGGTCGAACCGGGTAACCCCGACGATATGCCCATGTCCTCATTGTAGTAAAGCTGTGTGCCAAGTTTCATTGAAATCCGGTGTATAGTTTTCAAGAGATAGCGCAGAAACGAGTATCACTGTATGTATATGGCTTAAACAGTCAGGGAAAGTAACTCTAAATTTGGCGGTCGAACCGGGTAATCCCGACAATATGCGCATGTCCTCATTGTAGTAAAGCTGTGTGCCAAGTTTTATTGAAATCCGGTTTATAGTTTTCAAGAAATAGCGCGGAAACAAATATCACTCTGTATGTATATGGCTAAAACAGTCAGGGGCAGTAACTCTAAATTCGGCGGTCGAACCGGGTAACCCCAACGATATGCGCATGTCCACTTTGTAGTGAAGCTGTGTGCCAAGTTTCATCGAAATCCGGTCTACAGTTTTCAAGAAATAGCGCGGAAACGAATATCACTCTGTATGTATATGGCTTAAACAGTCAGGGGCAGTAACTCTAAATTCGACGGTCGAACCCGGTAACCCCGACGATATGCGCATGTCCACATTGTAGTAAAGCTGTGTGCCAAGTTTCATTGAAATCCGGTCTATAGTTTTCAAGAAATAGCGCGGAAACGAATATCACTCTGTATGTATATGGCTAAAACAGTCAGGGGCAGTAACTCTAAATTCGACAGTCGAACCGGGTAACCCCGACGATATGCGCATGTCCTCATTGTAGTAAAGCTGTGTGCCCAGTTTCCTTGAAACCCGGTGTATAGTTTTCAAGAAATAGCGCGGAAACGAATATCAATGTATGTATATGGCTTAAACAGTCAGGGGCAGTAACTCTAAATTCGGCAGTCGAACCAGGTAACCCCGATGATATGCGCATGTCCTCATTGTAGTAAAGCTGTGTGCTAAGTTTCATTGAAATCCGGTTCATAGTTTTCAAGAAATAGCGCGGAAACGAAAATCACTCTGTATGTATATGGTTAAAACAGTCAGGGGCAGTAACTCTAAATTCGGCGGTCAAACCGGGTTACCCCGACGTTATGCGCATGTCCACTTTGTAGTAAAGCTGTGTGCCAAGTTTCATCGAAATCAGGTCTACAGTTTTCAAGAAATAGCGCGGATACGAATATCACTCTGTATGTATATGGCTAAAACAGTCAGGGGCAGTAACTCTAAATTCGACAGTCGAACCCGGTAACCCCGACGATATGCGCATGTCCTCATTGTAGTAAAGCTGTGTGCCCAGTTTCCTTGAAATCCGGTGTATAGTTTTCAAGAAATAGCGCGGAAACGAATATCACTGTATGTATATGGCTTAAACAGTCAGGGGCAGTAATTCTAAATTCGACGGTCGAACCAGGTAACCCCGATGATATGCGCATGTCCTCATTGTAGTATAGGTGTGTGCCAAGTTTCATTGAATCCGGTTTATACTTTTCAAGAAATAGCGCGGAAACGAATATCACTCTGTATGTATATGGCTAAAACAGTCAGGGGCAGTAACTCTAAATTCGGCGGTCGAACCGGGTAACCCCGACGATATGCGCATGTCCACTTTGTAGTAAAGCTGTGTGCCAAGTTTCATCGAAATCCGGTCTACAGTTTTCAAGAAATAGCGCGGAAACGAATATCACTCTATATGTATATGGCTTAAACAGTCAGGGGCAGTAACTCTGAATTCAATGGTCAAACCGGGTAACCCCGACGATATGCGCATGTCCTCTTTGTAGTGAAGCTGTGTGCCAAGTTTCATCAAAATCCGGTCTATAGTTTTCAAGAAATAGCGCGGAAACGAATGTCGGACGGACAGACGGACGGACGGACATGGCAAAAACAATATCCACCCGAAAAAATTTTTTGGCGGGGGATAAAAAGATGGGTTACAAATCTTGTTGACGTTATACTTTAATATTAAGTATGGGTTGAAATAAAAGCTAAAAAAATAGATTTTCTTCAAAGTCTGTTGACTGATAAGGTTACATAATATCAATTCTCCACTCTGACACCATATTTGTCAATTAAAACATCATATAGGCCATGTTTAGGTAAGGGCTAAAAGCAGGGGTCATATTTTCTCATCATAAAGAGAGAACATACATGACAAAAAAGAGTTGTATTTACCATTCACTGTGACCTTCTTTTCGTTTTGAAACTTGTCCTCATACAAACAGCGATAAAACCCAGAATCTTCGAATGTTATGTTTGACTTGTGCACCAACAGGCTTCTCTGGCCATTGTCTTGTTGAATCCTAGTCATCATGCTTTCATCAAGGTCGATGCCATTTGTTTTGTTAGGCCAGAACTGCATGGTAATGTTTTCCACATTGTAGGATGAATTTGTTACAGTACAGTTCAAGTCTAGATCGGAACCACTGAGTAGAGTTATGTCTCCAGAGGGATATATCTGGAACGCTGTAATAGAATTTTAGATTACCTTTACAAATAAGTTTTACCCTTTCTAAAACAAGACTTGGTTTTGCCATTCCTTAGAAAAATGGCTTGGGAAAACATTGAGACAAAAGAAGAAAATGCTGATAATCAGCATTTTCGCCTTTTGCCTCAATGTTTTCTATGCTACATCATTCATAATTTTCTTTATATCTTTATCATTTGCACATTATAAAACAAACATTATATCAAATTAGTTTTGATTGATTGCTTGATTGCTTGATTGATTAATTGATAGATTGATTGACTACTTTGGGTTTAATCTTTCAACTGCTATGGACTCCTATCCCAGTGGCTGAAGCTTCTATGGATTCCTGTCATTTCCCTCATCGGAACTACAACATTCTTTCAAAGCAGTTTCTTCATTTCATGCATTGTTTTCTACACAGAAATACCAAAAAATCTAAATTCAATTCACATAAATTTGGACCAGTCAAAAATTTTGCTAACTGGTATCAGTCTGGTAATGAATTGAAAATAAAAATAAGTCTGACAGAAAGATTTATACTTAGGTCTGCTGCAACTGGAATCAGAACAGCCGCAAGTTGAGCAACAATGATCAGTGAACATGTTGTAAATGCTGCGCTTTTCTTCATGATCTTTTGCCATCTGCCATTACCAGACGGCAACAATTTTGGACTGTTCCAAATTCAAAGATGATGCAGATGACAATTTCAAGTGAATATAATTTTGTATTTTTTGGTCTTTTGGGGTAGAAAACATTGTGGGAAATGAAGAAATTGCTTGTCACAAGCAATATCTTCATTTTCCACAATGTTTTCCAAAGCTGAATGGGTTACACTTTAAACTAGATCTAACAATAAATCTGACAAAAAGATTCATACTTAGGTCAGCGGCAACTGGAATCAGAACAGCCGCAAGTTGAGCGATAATGATCAGAGAACATATTGTAAATGATGCGCTTTTCTCCATCATCATGTCTCTATGCTCAATCTTGTGTCAAACTGTCAACTGTCAATCATCCTTTCTGAAACGAGGCAAAATGATTAAAAGATCAGAGCTCATGCTTTTTCTCATAATTTTCAGAATGTGTCCAAAAGACCAAAACCAGTGAAATTGCAAAATATGAGCTGTTGGACTTAGTTTTTTTATAAAAAAAAAAAATGGGAATCATTTTCTAAATGTATTTAACCCTTTCCAAAATCTATCTATCTATATATACTGCCTAACTCCCCTTTCGGGTATTACTGGCAGGTGTGCGTCTGTGCTGGAATAAAAACTTTTAGTCATAGGTTAGGGTGTCATTTAAAAATGTTGTGAATGTTCGATTAAAATTGGCAAAAGTTAGGGTGGTCCATTATGAATGGTGCTTCAGGCTGCAAAATTTATGTCTAAAGAGATGGAAATTGTGTGAAACAAAGCAGAGAAAATATCGAGGCAAAAGGAGAACATGCTGAGTCTCAGCATTAACCATTCTTCTTTTGCCTCATTGTTTTCCAAAACTTTTTCCATCAGGGACATCAATTTGATTTGATTTTATTGGGGTTTTACGCCGTTTTCAAGTTCTATGGTCAAATCGCGGCGACTGGAGCACCTAATCATGGGTTCCTGGTATTTCTCGCACCAGTACAACAACAATACAGGGACATCAAAATCAGGTCCAGCGTTTTTTCTCGTAGTTTAGGGAACGGGTCCGAAACCAGGCAAATTGGGAAAAATGTGTTGTTTTATGAAAAATTGGGAAAACATTTTCATCACAGACTCCAACAAAAATTGAGTCCTGTGCACTGTTAACTAAATGAATTCAACTGAAGGGACTTCCAGTTTGTCTCTTGATACTTTTTTTCTCAACATATTAAAGGGAATGATTGAATTTTCATTCAAAAAGAAGGAATAACTTTTGCATTGGGAATTTTCTTTCCAGATTTTGGGAAAAGATTAGTATTAGATTACCCTATTTGGCATTGGGAACGGGTCCTTTTTATGGATCCGTCCAATGAAGGAGAAAAAATGCTGAGGTCTTATTTGGGAATGGATTAAAGACATTCCATATACATTTACTACCAGAATGCAAGGGGATTGCAGGGTTTTCCCTGAGCATGAGAATTTGGGGGTCATTGTGACCCCTTGCCTTCAAAGTTAGGGGTCATTTCTACTATTTTGTGGGTCAAATGCCCTATGACTCAAGTATTATACGAAAATCTGGATTTCAAAACTTGCGTCATTAATGACCCTCAGGTATATTTCTAAGGGGTCATTTGTTTTGAAATTGCGACAATGACGCATGATTAGTGCGTTATGGAAAACCCTGGTATTGCAATAACAGGGGTCTAGTTTGCCAAAATTTGGGGCCGTTTTTCGGCCCCATTCCCAATGGCAAAAAGTATCTTTCTTTCCCAATTCTCTGGTGAAAATTCCCAATAGGGACCTCATTAAGACCCCATCTTCATTTACAAACATTTTGAAGACAGTTTTAGAGTAGATTCTTAAACAAGAGTATGTACAAATGCATTTTACACCACTACAGTCTAATTTGCAGCTGAAACTGAATGACAGAATGAATAAAAACCTGTTTTAGTTTTTCCCAATTTAGGTAAAAACGTCGCTATTTTTCCCAATTTCACTGGCCCCTGGCCCCAAACAAAAATTGGCAGCAAGACCCCTGAATAATATCATTTTATCAATCTATTTTAAATATAATATGGTTATGTGAAAATGAAAAATGAAATAAAAGTCCAAATAATAAGATCTAACCATTCAGATAATAAAAAAAGGCAAATTGTAAGCAGTAAAATATATACATGAATCTAATGAATTATGTTTAGTTTTAGACCTGTTACTAATTTGGTTAAGTTGAGAAAATGTCTGTAGCTGTAAAAGAGCAAACACTCTGAAGGTAACCAATGCAAGATTTATTCATTATGACCCATCTGTCATCTTTAAAAATAACTTTCATATTAAAAAGGAAAGTATGGACAAAGGAAAAGGAAAGTAGGGACAAAGAGACACAAAGACATTGTTTACCCTGACCAGAAAAAATAGTATATTGATATAATTCACTGACATTTAATTGTTCATGCATAGATGATATGTTTCATTCTTTACAGAAACATTTGAATGTTTAAAAATATGTACGTTGTCACTCAAATATGTTAGCTTTTATGCGGTATGTCCGAAAATAACATGTTATCCGTAAGTTGTTCCACATGAGAAACGACATAATCCGATCTCCAGATATCAGGCCTTACAATGAAATCACATCGATGACAGTAACATTCATTTCATCAAACCATCGTTGGGTTTCAAAACAAGTCTTTAATTTTAGTTTATCGTCCTTCTGAAGCATTAATTTAGGATAAAAAATATCGATAGTCGATAGTCGATATTCAGCCATAAAGCCACATATCCTCACAGGTATTCTTCTTTAGTATTGATCTGGCACATGTACTTTCTCGCGGTATTGGTGGTGCGCAATTATTAATTGGAATTCTGTGTGGTGAAACGACCCGTTTCAACCACAAATGTCTCCAACTCGGACAAGATGGCGCTTCTCCACGTTTTGTAATCGTCTTCTTCTCTCGCCCCAAGCAGCAAATCAGTATCAAGGTGAATGATTCCACATCTGTTGTATAAGTTCTTCCTCATTTTCTCCCTCTGGCTTTCATATATTTCGCATTCAGTGAGATAGTGGGAAACCGTTTCAATACTCCCACAGTGGCATTTATTATCATCACTCATGTTGCATTTGTACAAATACTCATTCAGCCTGACGTAACCGGTCCTAAGTTGGGAAATCACCCTTTCTCCAGTATTGGAAACAAATTTGTGTTTCATCTTATAATCCACCACTGGCCGGTGGCTGAACAAGTGCCTACCTTTCTCTGCAATTTCCCACCTCTCTTGCCATTTCTTCTTCACGGAATCCTTCACAGCAGTTTTAATATCATTCATGGACAGTACTGGGGGGAGATCTTTCATATCTGTCTCTTTGGCCTCTTCTGCTGCCTCTTTCGCTAGCCTGTCAGCTAGCTCGTTTCCTTGTATGTTCGAATGGCCAGGCGTCCATGAAATTTCAACGTTTACACCGGAATCCTGTAATTTCTTAATGTCTTCTTTAATCTCTACTATGGTCGACTTGTGCGAGTTGGCCTCCCATCCCAGTACTAGATGACCAACTGCACATTGGCTATCACTGAAGATGTGAAGTTTTTCAGTACTTCTCTGCTCCTTCTCTGTTGTTCTTGCCTGAATGTGTTTGATTACTAGCTTTATGGCAATCAGTTCTCCCAATAAAATTGAGCCAAATGTGCTGACTGGATGTTTTAGAAGCACAGGCTCTGTGTGGCCTGGACGGAAAACACATGCACCAGCTCCACAAGGCCCAGGATTTCCTATACATGATCCATCCGTAAATGCGATGGCCGTTTTCTCGCTGCATTCTTCTATCATACTACCTATTATTTCCCTCTTGGGCCTTTGTTCTTGTTTTTGAAGAACCTAGGTTCTGCCAGTATTCAGGTATACGTCTTCCTGGCTGTAGGGAGTCCCGAAACGTACATTCCTTTTCAAGGCACTGCAAGGGTATTCCAGTGTTAGATACCATGTCTGCAATCTGTATATTCATCTTACCAAATGGTGAGATTTTCCGTTCAACTTGCTCTGTATCTTCGTACCTGTCCCAACATCTTTTAATATATGCATCATCCTCTTTTGTCATTATCTTGGCCGCTTGTCTTACTGCTAGTTCCTCTCTTCTTAGATCTAGTGGCTTTATGCCAGACTCTACCTCCAATGCATCCAGACTAGCAATAGCAGGTACCCCCAAACACAGTGCCAGACCTTTCCTTTGAACCTTCTCCAATCCAGTACAATTTCCTACCTGCCACACTCCTGCTGCATATTCAAGCTGGGGTAGTACCAAAGCTTTATATAATTGTAACATGCAGTTACTATTTATCATTTCTGTTTCTTTTACCTTCCTCAATGAATTCAATGAACGTAATCCTTTGCACTCAACCATTTCTATATGTGAATCAAACTTGAGTTTTTCATCTAAGATCACTCCCAATAATTTAGGTTTAGGATTGTACTTCACTGTTTGACCATTTATGTTGAAATCAAAACTTCTATCAATTTTCACGCATTTTCAGACTTTGACACGGAAGTAGACGTGTTCGTTTCTGAAATAGCGTAGACATTCCTATGAAATTGGAGAATAATGTTCCTAGCTATACAAGACGACCAATTCCAATCGGTTTTTACAGCCCCACTCTTGAAGGTGCTAGACGTCACTGGAGTCAGGTGCCGTTCCATCTATAGATCTGGCCCCGGTTCTCGAAAAACCTTAAGTATATTCTCACGAGAACATGCTCAACTTCAAAGGGATACTCTCCAACGTTGAAGGGTATTCGATTGAAGTTCACGTGGATATCGTGCGATTTGAGCACGGTGCTCAGATTTGAGCATGATATAGTACTTAAGTTTTTTCGAGAAACCGAGGCCTGGAACTCGACCCATTTTCAAAAAGGGAGACAAATCCATTGCTGGGAATTATAGGCCAATCTCTAGCACCTCGACACGAACAACATCATGTAGGCTACATGACCTACAACGTGGCTTCAGAGATAGACGCTCCTGTGAGAGCCAATTAACTTCCCTTATAGAGGATCTTGCACGTATGACCAGTCAAGGTAGGGCCTAAACAAAATCACCTCATTCTGCTGGACTTTTCGAAAGCCTTTGATAAGGTTAACCACTCAAAGCTGCTGCAAAAACTGCTCTCCTATGGCATTCGAAAAAGCACACTTGGATGGATCAAAGCTTTCTTAGCAATCGTCATCAGAGAGTGGTCATTGATGGTGAGGATTCGGATTCGGTCCCAGTCACATCCGGGGTTCCCCCAGGGATCTGTGCTGGGCCCGATCCTATTCCTGGCCTATATCAATGATCTGCCCCAGGATGTTGTCTCACAGGTGCGCCTCTTTATGCCGTACCGAATGGGTCAAAAGTCTAGATACCAGGTGCACCTCTAAAAAATACAGGTGCACCTGTATATTTTGAGGTGAACTTATAAATTTTATACGTGCACCTGTATTTTTTAGAGGTGCACCTGGTATCTAGACTTTTGACCCATTTGGTACGCCATAGGGTATCCTCACACCAAAGACAGCTCAATCACAAAATAGAGATGGTCCAAAGACGAGCTGCCCGCTGGACTCTTAATGAATATTCATACACAACAAGTGTCTCGTCACTTCTGTCCCAGTTATCCTGGCAAACCTTAGAGCAACGAATATTAGTCTCACGGCGATGCCTCTTCTATAAGATTGTCTTTGGCCTTGTAGCTGTGTTTCTTCCTGAACATATCCAACCTTCACGAAGGATATCAAGATACTGCCACTCAATGACCTTTCGCCAAATCCACACGGGTAAGGATTATTACAAATACTCCTTCTACCCACTAGCTATCGTACAGTGGAATTCCCTCCCAGCAAACATTGCAGCTTCTCCAAACATTGTTCAAAAGCTTCAGGGCAGCAATCGGAGAACTGCAACACTGCAAACCCTAGTCAGTGCACTGCGAGTTTTAACCCATTTTAACCTATTATTTGTATATCAATAACAGATCAATCCTATATGGTTGTTTTTATCTCCACTTGATCTTATTTTAATACTTTCATCTTTTATCTGTACACTCCTTTTTTCATAACCCTGACGCGCTGTGTCTGCCAAAAATGCTCGCGAGGGCGTAGGCAGTATCAGAAGACACTGTTGTCGAACGAACACGTATAGGCTCTGAATGGTCATGCAGATCCCGGTGAGGAAATGATAAGTCAGAGTGTCAAAATGGCGAAACTAGAAATAATAGGAGGTGACAGGAGGTAAAATTGACTTCTTTAGCCCTTTGTTTTTATCCTAAGAACTAAGTGCTCTTCTTGTGTTTAATTTCCTTCTTTCTAATGAATATTTTGAAGTCCCCGAGCATAAATGTTCACCGTATGTATCACAGTCAGTCATAATATACTTGCTCATTTGATTCTAAATAAACAGACTCTGGCCAAAGCGGAAAAACAGTCAAAATCTCTGTTGTTTTTTATCATTTCAAGGTAAGCGTTTGAATTTAGGTATATTTAATCATTTTCACCAATGTTCTTACAAAAATCGTGCATCCGCGAGGTTCTACAAATGGACATGTTGCATAATCAAAACCTACACGAAAACATCTGAACACGGCTTGGTTTTTAGTTCAATATTGCTTAGCGACGGATTGGTTGAGTGAGAGATGCGGATTAGTCATAGAAGAGTTCGGATTGGTTTTAATCAAAATATATTATTTTCTTTCTCTGCATCTTTATTTGTCCTGAATTTGCCGGATTATAGTATTTATCATTTTGCAGAATCATCAACCCTTTAGATGAATCATTCCATGGGCCGCCACCTACAGAAAAAACACGAATGTGTCATATGTGGGTTAATCACAGTCAATCTGTTTAATTTGAAAAGACACATCAAAGTTCCAGCTCGGTGGCACTCCAGTATCTGACACCAAATTTATTTCGACATAAGAAAAGACCGTGGTCTGTCAGCGCAAAAGAAGCAACACCAATGAGACGGGTGTTAACGCTACTCTACTCTCTTTTACGCCGCTCAAACGTTTATAGTACACATGTACTAAACGATTTCAAATGATAGCGAATCATGACCTCTGCTCGGAGGGTAACGCTACTCTTACGCAGATGTGTAAATATTGTAAACATGTCTCATTCTACCTTGACTTGACTATAAACGACAAAGGGTTCACAAAGAACTTTCGCTCAATTAAGCAATTTCTGCCGTATTTTGGATCACTTCCTAACTCACTATAACGATTTCAATCGGTCGAAGGTTACCAGCACAACACCTTTAAACAAGAGCTGTCCGAACACAGCGCGCTCGACTTTCTAAGTTGCTTAGTATAAAGGGGGCATAACTCCAAATAGAGTGGTCCCAGGGTCATGGGCCCTGATAGTAAGGTAGAGGGTGTGATGGTGAATAAGTATACCAAGTTTGGGTTGAATCCCTTTGATAGTATGGAAGTTATTGATGTTTGAAAAAACTTTAACCTTGGTTGCAACGCCGACGCAAACGCCAACGCCGACGCCGACGCCAACGCCGACGCCCGGGTGACAGTATAAGCTCTCATTTTCTTCGAAAAGTCGAGCTAAAAATTGTTCATTTTTTTTTTTTTTTTTTTTTTTTGCAAATTGACCTGTAGCTTTAACGCTACCGTTTATACGTAACCCTTCCCGAACAGTGAAATCTTACAGACACGAGTAGAAGACGACGGAATAATCGATATCAGAGTAGAAAATATACTGACACGCAAAAGAAATAATGCATTTGTTTATAGTGTAATGTTGCGCATTTATTCAGAAGACGAAATGGATACTGGATTTGTAATTGATATACAATTATGGAACACATGGAGACAAAAGAAACAAATGCTGATATCTGCACTCCCTCCTTTTGACTCAATGTTGTCACAAAATATTTGTTGAATGGACGTCAAGTTCAGGTGGTGTTGGGGGAAGGGTTTATCAGACTACCGTTGGTTGATCTTTATTTCGAGGGTTTGTTGCTGTTGTTGTTTAACCCATCAGCAAACAGTGAATCCTATTGACCATAACTTTGTATAATTTTATGAATTACGAAAAAAGAATGAAAATCGCAGGAAACGAGAAATGCTTGTAACCAGTTTTTTCCTCGTTTTCTGTTAAGTTCTTTGCTATGGCGACTTCTACACGAGATTGCATTATATTGTCATCTGAAGCTCCTGTCACATTTAAGCGGTCTTCGACTACCTTGTTTGGGAAAGGGCTAATAAGTTATAGTATTATTAATACTGGATCCGCTGAAGTTTAGCCGAGTAATTCACGTTGTTGTTTAATATATATTTTAAATTCAGCCTTTCAGGTAATTAAAGGAAAATGTGTTTTCTATTGCTATAGTGTCTGTTATGTTCTGATTTAATAATGTTGCGAGGACAGCTTAAAGCAGTGGCGGGTCCAGAAGGGTTGGGGCGACCCCGACCTGTATTCTGATTATTTCATTTTACATGCAGAAATTCTGTTCCAAATTGTGTGTAATACTACGAAACGAACCCCCCTATTTGTTTATATCCGAACTCCCGTCACAGAAATCCTGTTTTCGCGCCAGTAAAGAATAAATGAAATTAATTAGACACCCCTGTTGTGTTGTGATGTAAGCCGATGTACCGTGGTTTGATCAGGGACTTCATTAGTTTTACAGAAAAAAAGTGAAAGTGTGAAATGTTGTGATGGAGAACTTACAGATAATCAGCATTTACTTCATTTCAACCAATGTTAGCACTTTCTTTAATATGGACATCAAAACCACCGAGTATTATTTGTAACAGGAAACATCTAAATTTACGTAATACATTTAAAGACAATTTAGAGAAATTAGGCATGTGCTAAGTGAGTTACGATCTTTGAGTAAGGGATCTAGCTAATACCGTAATGCGCTGTAACGGCCCTTACTAAGTTATTTCCCTTGATCAATTTACCACAACTTTCCTTTCTAATATTGATAGAAACACAACATAGCAACAGACAACATGCGTAATTGGCCCCAGTGGCATGGTATTAAGTCCTTTCGCAAGTGATATGTACATATATTTGATATAGACCAGCCTTGATCCAAAGCTTCAGCCGACGACTTAAGTTTAGAAAAGATGTCAAGTGACTGTGTTTCTTCTCAAACCGACCTGCGACTTTCATTAAGCGTTTGTTACGAATATTCCCCCACTGTTATTTGCTTTGTCTCATTTGCTTTTAAGCGATTATAATTATAACTAGAAGACCTGAAGGTCTTGAATCGCTCCACAGGCCTGAGATTCTTTTAATGTTTAATCCAAGAGTTGATTAGATAGTGAAAACAAAGTCACAATTAACATTTTTTTTTCAAATTGAAATGCATATAACTGAGGATTTATCTTCCTATCAAGCTAAGAATCACACTAATGCAAGATCTTAACTTCGTCTTCATCATGTTTAAGTTTTGAAGTGCTTGTTCAATATTTGTAGATATAAAGAGAGTAAAAACAAAGTCGAAAATAGCAATTTTATCAAATTCTAGGGCACATAAAACAGGATTTAAGATTCAGATGATGCTGAAAATTATAACCATGCAAGATCTTTTGGCCGGTAAGATTATGTGAAAGTTTCATATTGATTGGGAGATATTTATGGCTGTTTGAGTAAAAATAAGGTAAAAAATGGTAATTTTGTCAATTTCAAGGGGACATAACTCATGATGTAACATTCAGATTAAGCTGAAAATTACACTCTTGCAAGAACTTATGTTCACAAATATTGTGTCAATGTCCTGTCTTGAAAGGTCAATATTTGTAGTTGCTAGAGTGAAGACAAAGTCAAAATAAAGCCGAAAATGACAATTTTGTCAATTTCAAGTTCACATAACTCATGATATAAAATTCAGATCAAGCTGAAATTATACCGAGGCAAGATCTTATTGTCATCAACATTCTAATAATTTTTTGTCTTTATTGGTAAATATTTATAATTGCTATAGTGAAACAAAGTAAAAATTGAGCCGAAAATGACAATTTTGTCAATTTCAAGAGCACATAACTCATGATATAAAATTCAGATCAAGCTGAAAAATCCACTCAGTCAAGATCTTATTGTCACCAACATTTTGACCAAGTATTGTCCTGATTGGTTGATAATTGTAAGTGCTAGAATGAAAACAAAGTCAAAACAGCCATTTTTTAATTCAAGGGCAGATAACCCAAGACCTTCTGATTCAATCAGCATTAATTGAAGGAATCTGATAGAGGACCACCCAAGGATCATTCCTGTGAAGTTTGATTGTAATATATCCAGGAGTTTCTGAGGAGAAGATTTTTAAAGAAAAAGTTGACGACCGGACGGACGCACGCACGCGTGCACGCACGACGGACACAGCGCCATGACAATAGCCCGTTGGCCTGAAGGCCAGTGGAGCAAAAAACTGTATGTTGTGACACAGAAATTTAATCACATAGTCCTTTTATGCCCTCTATGCGTTTTCTTAAAGACATTTTCTAGATTTTTTTTTTTTTTTTTTTTTTTTTTTATTATTTCCGAATTCAAATTTTCTCATTTTTACATATTTTTTTAGAGTATGCGTAGTTCAAATATGCAAAGAAAAAGTTGAGTCACCATATTTGTTTTCCTTGTATTTGCATTTTTACAACACACCTGTAAGTCTTTTTTGCACGAATTTTGGATTTTTTTTAAAAAAATACACATTAACAAATACATGATTATTCATTCCTTTATCACATATCTAACTTATTTCTTTGATCATACAATTCAGTTTGTATTACAAACAAGATGTGGAATTCATGTATTGAGTAGAAAAATAAAAGTACGAAAGGAATGTGGTTTAACAAATTGCTACTTATTTCGCCAATGGCACATTTTTCCACAAATTTCGTTAAAGTAATGCACAAAAAATCGAAATAAAAAAGTTTTACATTTTTTTTTAAATTCACATATTTTTTACATTAAAGTGTGATAAAAATAATTGTAGAAAGAAAAAAAGGGGTCACCATATTCATTTGGTAGATAAACCGACATTTGTTGGCCTGGTGTAAGACATTTTTTCCATTTTTCGAGGCTCGGAAATAAGTATCAAAGCAGGGATGCCATTATCAGGCCCGTAGGAATAGGGGGCTAGGGGGGCTAAGCCAGCCCCCCCCCCCCCCCCAAGATGGCCAAAAAGGCCAAATTTTCCTCTCATAACGTCGGTGTAAATGCAAAACCTCGTATGTCGGTTCTAGCGATTTTCAAAGAAGTACAAACTTGTGTGTCCAATTTAGACAATTCTTGCAGGTTTTGAGATATTTTTACCGATCAGTATCAATGATACATTATTTATGAACAATATTTCCAAATTTTAAGTAAAACATTTCAGTTTGGGAAAAGTTATTACACTTTATTCCCTCCCCTTTAAAATTTTCCGAAAACGAGATACGAGGTTTTGCATTTACAACGACGATACAGCGCTAGCAACTTCAAACTTGGTACATTTATAGATCTCATTAAGGGGGAATGCTCCAGTTTCCTGAATTTTTTCCCAATAATAGAATTCATTTATATTCTATATGTTGAAATTACATGTTATTACCAATTGAAAAATAAAATAAAAATGGATGGTCAGCGATCTTGTTTGAATTTTATAGGCATTCGTATCACATACCCCTACATCGAAAAAATGCACTATTTCTTGCACCTGTACAAGGTCACTAAATTGCTTATAAAATGCTGTATATTCATCGTTTAGTCCCGAAAACGGATTTAAAGTAAAGTCTTACAATAACTAAGAACAAAAAACCCAAAATATGTGCTACTATAAACGCGAAAATGTATAAAACAGCATGCTTTCGTGTTCTGTTAGATCAACGAAACTGGATTGTTTTATGTCAAAATTTGCATATTTTTGGAAATATTTCAAGTTCTACATAATAGAATTTGATGAAACTCCCTCATTGTATTAAGCAACATGTCCTGGTAATAATTCAAAAAGAAAATATATAGGTCAGCGCACTTATTATTGAATTACAGCATTTTTTATCAGTAGCACATGAATAAAATGACGCAAAACAGTGGTAACTGCATACACACTTACGACTGTCTTGCTCTAAATAATCGATTTCCATCTTCAGCAAATCAGTTTCGCATAATAAACACACTTTTACCAACGAAAATGGTAAATTGTAATGATGTGCTATATGTTTGAAAATATGGTAGCGAAACATATTGGTACGAAACATTTAATTTACTACAGTAAAGACCGAGTGTTCCGAAAAACTGGAGCATTCCCCCTTAAAGAGAAGTGTCATGTTTAAGAACCGCTACTCTGCAACGCCTTTTTTAGTTATTGCCCTTTGCTGTTTTTACCCTCACGTTCTTGTCCGGAACATAATCCTAAAACATAAGTGCTAGCAACTTCAAACTTTGTACACTTACAGATCTCATTGAGGAGAAGTGTCATATTTAAGAACTATTACTCT
Organism: Fragum sueziense; assembly: GCA_963680895.1. Taxonomy (NCBI): domain Eukaryota; kingdom Metazoa; phylum Mollusca; class Bivalvia; order Cardiida; family Cardiidae; genus Fragum; species Fragum sueziense. The sequence continues at coordinate 47,710,590 of OY804594.1, forward strand.
GCCATGCCCACATTTTGAGTTATTGCCCTTTGTTGTTTTTACCCTTACATTTTTGTCCGGAATATATCTCCTAAAGCATAAGTACTAGCAACTTCGAATTTTGTACACTGATAGATCTCATTGAGGAGAAGTGTTGTGTTTAAGAATCGTTACTCTGCCACGCCCACTTTTTGCACTTTTTGAGTTATTGACTTTGTTGTTTTTACCCTTTCATTTTTGTCCTGAACATAATTCCTAAAACATAAGTGCTAGCAACTTCAAACTTTGCACACTGATAGATAGCATTAAGGAGAAGTGTCATGCACAAGAATTGTTACTATGCCACGCCTATTTTTTTTTTTTTTTTTTTTTTTTTTTTTTTTTTAGCTATTGCCCTTTGTTGTTTTTACCCTTACATTTTTGTCCGGTACATATCTTCTAAACCACAAGTGCTAGCAACTTCAAACTTTGTACACTGATATATCTCATTGAGGAGGACTTGCATACTCAAGAATTGTTACTTACCATTCCCACTTTTTGAGTTATTGCGCTTCGTAGTTTTAATCCTTACATTTTTGTCCGGACCAAAATCTCCTTGGCCATTAATGTTAGAAACTTCAAACTTGGTACACTTAATAAGGAGACATGTCATTTTCAAAAATTGTTACTGTCACGCCCACTTTGGAGTTATTGACCTTGGTTGTTTTTACCCTTATATTTTTGTTCGGGACATATTGTCCAAAACCTAAAGTGCTAGCAATTTCAAACTTTATATACAGTTATAGATCTAGTAAGTAGAAGATATATTATAAGAAAGGACTTTTTGTTATCCGGTGGGGGACTACTCTATTGCATCGCAATACGACATGCACTTGTTTTCCATAAATTTCACCCGACAATGATGCTAGGAACGTCATCATTAACAGGGTGCAGCATGAATCTAGTAAATGTAATTAATCTAAGCTTGGCCCCACCCTCAATATAAACCTAGTGAAAGTGGACAATCTCAGTTTAGCCACGCCCTCAACAAGTACAGAGAGAAAGATGCAACAATTTGAACTGTTTTTAGCTTTAATTATTTTAATCTATGTCGTCGATTTTCTTCAAATACTTCGTAACTACAGCTGGAGTTATGAAGTTTTGGAGGAAAAGCATATGCATATTCTTCGTTTTTCCATAATAAACATTATATTTCATCTAATAATGATTTGGGGGGAAAAGCATAGAAAAAAATCATAGAGATACATTGTCTAATATCTATCCTTTTCCATACATTTTATCCGACAATGATACTAGGAACGTCATCATCAATAGGGTACAGCATAAACCCGGTGAAAGTGGACAATCGCAGCTTGGCCCCGCCCTCCACGTGGTCACCAACCATTCGGTGCATGACTTGGACCGTGTCACCTGCGACAAGTTTGACTGTTGCGGCGTTTCCACTCTGTACGTTATGTTTGAGTTCCAGACCTTCGACTATGACGTCAACGTAGTTTTGGCTGTTTACTGCCAACATCGTGTTGATCTGGTCCTTGTCCCTCTCACCTGCGATATTTAGTGACAAATTTCAAAACATCAAATTTTTTACAGATCCAATTTGAAAGAAGTCGCAGACGACAAATATTTGTAGCCAAATGTAAAAGTGTGCGCTTTGTCATACAGCAGAACGAGGGAACATGAGAACTTGATAGACCAAAGCAATTCTTCTTTTATCATAAATTGCTTCGCATACCTTTCTCTGACAGAAGTCTCAAAACCAGATGTTTTTAAATTTTTTAAATTCATTTTAGATTGGATCTGGAAAAGGTGTCCCTATAACGTTTGAGTCAAACAGAAAAATATAGATATACTGCGTTCATGAATGCGCAGGCTGATGTGTGTTCACGTTGGTCTTAAATGCCAGAATGCCAAACTTTTAGAAATAAAATCTATGATGATCTCAAATACATTTTTCATAATTTATTTATCCAAAAAGATTTCAAGAGATCCGTTTTTATTAGCCTATGATTAGACTGCCTGCTTTCAAGCGCTGGATGATCTACATATGAAGTTATATCTATGTTCGTACATTCTTGTCATAGTTTTTGGTCAATTTGGCCGATTTCCTTATCATCTAGATCAAACGAAACGACACATTTGGATATAGTTTTAATCTTTTACATGCTCATGTAACATGCGATATATTCTTTCCCAAACAAAGATTCTTTGTGGCGCATCTTGCATGTCTTGATATGAATATATGTAAGCAAAAAAGCCCATTTTCCTCTTCTCACTAAGATTTTCTAATCGGAAACATGAAAAAATCTTCATCTGTAGTAGATTTGTAAACTTCTTACTGACCTTTTTCCAAGCAATATAGTTTAGACGTCCCTGACAGAACAGACGTGGGAAAACATTGAGGCAAAAGAATCAAAACTGATCCAGCTATCAAGACATTTGCCTCGATATGGTCTAGACTAGTCTATTCAATGACAGACACTTACGCGGCTGTTCTTACCAAGAAAGTACGTGAAGTAGTAGACCCCGGGGATAGACGCAGTAAAGATACCAGTCTGGTTGTTATAAGCATCTCCGTCGTTATGTAGGATTTCATCAAATATAATGCCAGCGTTACGTGCTATGTTGTTTATAATTAAATGTATTTTAACTAAACTTACCTAGAAAGTACGTGAAGTAGTAGACCCCGGGGATAGGCGCAGTAAAGATACCAGTCTGGTTGTTATAAGCATCTCCGTCGTTATGTAGGATTTCATCAAATATAATGCCAGCGTTACGTGCTATGTTGTTTATAATTAAATGTATTTTAACTAAACTTACCTAGAAAGTACGTGAAGTAGTAGACCCCGGGGATAGGCGCAGTAAAGATACCAGTCTGGTTGTTATAAGCATCTCCGTCGTTATGTAGGATTTCATCAAATATAATGCCAGCGTTGCGTGCTATGTTGTTTATAATTAAATGTATTTTAACTAAACTTACCTAGAAAGTACGTGAAGTAGTAGACCCCGGGGATAGGCGCAGTAAAGATACCAGTCTGGTTGTTATAAGCATCTCCGTCGTTATGTAGGATTTCATCAAATATAATGCCAGCGTTACGTGCTATGTTGTTTATAATTAAATGTATTTTAACTAAACTTACCTAGAAAGTACGTGAAGTAGTAGACCCCGGGGATAGGCGCAGTAAAGATACCAGTCTGGTTGTTATAAGCATCTCCGTCGTTATGTAGGATTTCATCAAATATAATGCCAGCGTTGCGTGCTATGTTGTCGACGTCGTCACTTAAATAGGCCGTGAAGGCTATACGTCCATCATCTATAGCTGTGGGAATGAATTAATAGTTTTTTTTAAAAAAAAGGAAATTGTTTTCATGAAGACGATTTTTGATAAAAACCACATAGATCTAAAAATGAATAACAACTTATCAAATGTAACTCCAGTCATACGTGCTAGGTTGTAGACCTGTTAATCATCCGCCTTTACAAAACGGCAAAGAAATTAAGATATATATATATGTACGTGAATGTGTTGTTGTTGTTGTTGTTGTTGTTGTTGTTGATGATGATGATGATGATGATGATGATGATGATGATGATGATGATGATGATGATGATGATGATGATGATGATGATGATGATGATGATGATGATGATGATGAACAGGGTTGCCCAAGGAACATTTCTGCCAAGTTTGGTCTGAATTGGCCCATTGGTTTATTTTCTAAGAATTAATTCATGGTTTGTCCGATTCTTATAAGCCCTGCCCTGCCTCACCCACATTAATACATGTATGTAGACCAATCAAAATTTCACTGACAAAGTAAGTAAAGGACTACCCGATGAACATTTCTGCCAACTTTGTAATAAATTGGCCGATTGGTTGTTTTTCAAAAATAATTTCGTGATTTCTCCCATTCTGATTTATAAGCCCCGCATGCCACGCCTACATTAATGGGTCAAACAAAATTTCGCAAACAATTTAAATAAAGGGCCACCCAAGGAATATTACTGCCAAAATTGGTCTACATTGGCCCATTGGTTGATTAATATAAAGAATTATTTTGTGATTTCTCCAATTCTGATAGGCCCCGCCCTGCAACGCCAACTTTTATGGACCAATAAAAATTTCACTGAAAATTTAAGTAAGGAGTCACCCAAGGTACATTTCTGCCAAGTTTGGTAAAAATTGGCCGAATGGTGGATTTTTAAAGAATTATTTTGTAATTTCTCTAAGTCTGATAAGCCCCGCCCTGCCACGCCCACATTTAAAGACCAATCGAAATTTCACAAACAAATTAAGTAAAGGGTCGCCTAAGGAACCTTCCTGCCAAATTTGGTCAAAATTGGCCACATGGTTGATTTTTAAAGATTTTTTTTGTGATTTCTCTAAGTCTGATAAGCCCCGCCCTGCCACGCCAACATTTATAGACCAATCAAATTTTCACATACAATTTAAGTACATAGTCACCCAAGGTACATTCCTGCCAAGTTTGGTCAAAATTGGCCACATGGTTGATTTTTAAAGATTTTTTTGTGATTTCTCTAAGTCTGATAAGCCCCCGCCCTGCCACGCCCACATTTATAGACCAATCAAAATTCTGTGAACAAATTAAGTAAAGGATCACCCAAGGATCATTCCTGCCAAGTTTGATTGAAATTGGCACACTAGTTTGAGAGTAGAAGATTTTTTTAAAAAAAAAGTTAACAGACGGACGGACGAACAGACGGACGCACACACGACGGACACAACGCCATGACAATAGCTCGCTAGCCTTCGGTCAGTGGAGCTAAAAATAGGAAAACATTCTTCTTCTTCCTCTTCTTCTTCTTCTTCTTCTTCTTCTTCTTCTTCTTCTTCTTCTTCTTCTTCTTCTTCTTCTTCTTCTTCTTCTTCTTCTTCTCATTCTTCTTATTTCTTCTTATTTCTTCTTATTTCTTCTTCTTCTTCTTCTTCTTCTTCTTCTTCTTCTTCTTCTTCTTCTTCTTCTTCTTCTTCTTCTTCTTCTTCTTCTTCTTCTTCTTCTTCTTCTTCTTCTTCTCCTTCTTCTTCTTCTTCTTCTTCTTCTTCTTCTTCTTCTTCTTCTTCTTCTTCTTCTTCTTCTTCTTCTCCTCCTCTTTCACGTTTTGGATTTTTGGGACTTAAATTCTACGTACCCCGGCTGTTGCGAGCGCCTTTCTCCTGAAAGTGAAAACCCATAGTACCGTATTAATCTTTACTCAGTCTGATGTCATAACACAATAGCTATCAAATATTATAGAATTGGTGTTAAGATAGAAACAAAAAAAAACAAAATAAATGAATCAATGAATGAATAGATAAATACAAAACCCAGATTTTCAGCCAAACCTTGCAATAGCGTCTATAGAAAATGTTTTTGCATTTTCTGATAGAGGAAACATAGTAGATAAGATTATGAAGCCAAGTGATTCTACTCTGGCATCATCGAGCATTTTGCTATTCTAACAAGATGGCGTTCAAGATGGCGCTAAAAACCTGTTTTTCACATGTAACGGCCTATCTTGCACTTATTTTCTTTCTAAATGCATATCAAGGTGTCGTACATGTTGTGAGGAGAGGAAATAATAAGATTTTGGTGTGGTAATTCAATTCGAATTACACAAAATCATCCGAAAATGCTTAGTAAAGGGACGTGATTCACTAAGAAATGAGCTTTTTTATACAATGAAGTTTAATTATATTGAAGATCCACAAATCAATTCATTGCAACATGATATGCTTTGTATCCATAATTCTATTTTCCAATTTATTATGTTCACATCTCAAGAAATATTTTTGCTTTTTAAGCTTACTTCAAAATGACATGTTTCATATCAATAGCTATTTCTTTACACGAGGACCTGCATAAAGTTGTGGGAAAGTCGTTTGACTTAGTCATGGTGTAGTCCTCGATTGTTTCTGTACAAAAAAAAAAGAGTCATAGTTCTTAAGATTTTCTTATTCAAGTCAATAATAGTTTTCACCTAGGGATCATGGGCGACTGGGCCCCTGCTAGTCTTTATCACTGCTCTTGTATTTTCTAGGCACATGGTCTTCTGACAGCAGCTAATGAACGACCATGTGATAAAAATGAATAAAGTCAGTAAATCTGACCATAGTTTATGTTCGCCCACATGTACTGAAATTGCAAAAAGACATTTGGAAATTCATTGAATGCTGCTGATAAGACTTGTAAATCCAATGCATATAAAGACAAGAGGCCCAAGAGGGCCTGAATCGCTCCACTGGCTTGTTAATTTAAAGAATTATCTATTGATTTGTTAGCTAGCCTCCGAATGCCATACCCTTGTTTTCTGACAATGTTTGGTCTGAATTGACCCAATGGGTAACTTCTAAAGAATTATTTTGCGCTTTCTGTAAGTCTGATTAGCCCCACCCTGTCACGCCCACACGTATGGAGCAATCAAAATGTCATGGACAATTCAAGTAAATGGCCATCTGAGGAACATTTCTGTCAATTTTGGTCTTAACTAGCCCAGAGGCTGATTTTTTTACAGAATTATTTTGTGATTTCTCAAAGCCTGATAAGCCCCACCCTGGAACACCTTCAAAATTCTTGTGCAATTTAAGTAAAGCCAAATAAAGAAATATTTTTGTCAGGCAAAGGATTATTATATCATGCCTAACCATAGTGTTCAGTAAACACATTTGATATGCAACATCCCTAATGATTTATGAAACGTCAATGCAAACAATTATGAACACAGAATTTTTTCTACAACAAAAACTGACTCTAATATTTAGCAATGACCTTCAATCTTGATAATGGAAAGGTCTGTCACAAGGAATACAGATGTGATTTTTTTATGCAAGCCGAAACACTTTCAGTTCAAAAGTTATTGCGAAGTTCTAAACTTTCTGACAAAAGACTGGCAAGATGAAAACTTTGTCTCCTGTTTATTGTTTAATCCATTCGCCCTTATTGACATTTTTGATGTCTTCAAGAAAAAGACCTTGGAAAACATTGTAGGAAGTAAAGGAATTGTTTGTTTCAAGTACTAATTCAAAACAGGGTTTTTTACCTTCCGGCATTACAAAGCTTTAAAAAAAACACAAAATTAATAGAAATTGGGAAAATTCTGGTTACCATGAGAAATACAATATGATAATTATAATGACTGCATTGTTTCTATATTGATGAAGTATTTTGCTGCTATTTTACAGTCTTTTAAAATGTGCATAACTGTGTCTGGTGCTATTTAACTTGTAAAAAGCTTATAAAAACTGTAAAACAAATATATGTCTTTCTTGCTGGGTGGAATATTTTAATACCTTGCTGACTATCCATCCCCTGTCCAAACGAATACATTTTTGATGTCCCTAATTAAGGTAGTCCATCCTTAACGAGATTGCGCAACGTTGGAATGTTTTGTGCTATGTCCTAAACATTCATAATTAATGTATCCGATCTTTATGGACACAATATATGAGTTAGAATATTGATACTCTCCTCGCCAAATATTTATGACATCACTCAAAAAATTCCAACATCGACTGAAACTCATGAAGGGTGAACTACGTTAACATAAAAAAAAATCCTGGAAAGACATTGAGGAAAGGGACAATTTTGAAGATCAAAATTTGCTGAAATTGGAACAGTCTAAATTTCTGATATTTTGGAAAGGGCTATCCAGTCATTACTTCAACCAAACAATTCCGGGATTGCTGATGAAGCTGACATGAAAGGACATGCACAACAAGACCATCTCACTTGCTATGCTGTTTTTGGCTGGTAGTCTGGTACATTTATGCATAGAATAATGAGCAGTAGGCCTACATGGATGAAGATTACTTGAATGCAGCTTTAACGCCATTAAATTTTAGCGAGCCAGGACTTTATATCCGGGGAGCTCATTGATGTCAACAGCCCTAGTGTCGGGGTCCCGTCACATCTTCTCTTGAAAAACTTTAGCCAGAGTTGTGTTCTTTACAGCAAGATTTTTTAAGGGGGAATGCTCCAGTTTTTCGGAACACTCGGTCTTTACTGCAGTAAATTAAATGTTTCGTACCAATATGTTTCGCTACCATATTTTCAATAATATAACACATTATTCCAATTTACCATTTTAGACGGTAAAAGTGTATTTATTATGCGAAACTGATTTCCCCAAGATGGAAATCGATTATTTAGAGCAAGACAGTCGTAAGTGTGCATGCAGTTACCACTTTTTTGCGTCATTTCATTCATGTGTAGCTGATAAAAATGGCTGTAATTCACTAATAAGTGCGCTGACCTATACATTTTCTTTTTGAATTATTACCAGGACATGTTGCTTAATACAATGATGGAGTTTGATCAAATTCTATTATGTAGAACTTGAAATATTTCCAAAAATATGCAAATTTTGACATAAAAACTCCAGCTTCGTTGATCTAACCGAACACGTGAACATGCTGTTTTATACATTTACGCGTTTATATTAGCACATATTTTGGGTTTTCTGTTCTTATTAAATGTAAGACGTTACTTTAAATCCGTTTTCGGGACTAAACAATGAATTTACAGCATTTTATTAGCATTTTAGTGACCTTGGGCAGGTGCAAGAAATTGTGCATTTTTTCGATGTAGGGGTATGTGATACAAATGCCTATAAAATTCAAACAAGATCGCTGACCATCCATTTTTATTTTATTTTTCAGTTGGTAATAACATGTAATTTCAACATACAAAATATGAATAAATTCTATTATTGGGAAAAAAATTTAGGAAACTGGAGCATTCCCCCTTAAGATCTCTTACAATGTTTTAGACTAATAAAGCTTTTTTCAGACTGAGATTCTAAGCGAGGTGTTCCGAATGCTCCATACTTTATACAAATGACGTCATCTTGACGTCAATTGACAAAGTAATGGGAAAACACAGTTTATGAATTGTGGAGCTTTCCGAATGCACTTTATACAAAATGACGTCATCTTGACGTCAATTGTACAAGGTATGGAACATTCGGAAAAACATGGTTTATGAATTATGGAGCATTCGGAACAACTCAGTTACAGAACTCTTATAAAATACAGAATGATCAAGGGGTTCTGCAAGAAGTATAAAGTAATGGCGCCTCCCAATGAGTGGCTCAAAAATCTTGCTTTAAAGAACGCTTTAATATCTTAAAACATCTAAAGAAATCTTAAGATATCTTAAAAATCGTGCTCTAATTTAAGAACGCGCCTCTGATCTATATCTAAGGCACTATTACAGATGCAGCATTGATATTTCACACATGGATACCTCCTGCCAAGACCTTTAATTTGGGATCATGACCTTTTACCCAATGACCTTGACCTTGGAGTTTGACCTACATTAAAAAAAAACTTTAACCTGGCCTATATCTCTTGCACTTTTATTGATAGAGTCTTGATATTTCACACATGGATACCTGCTGACAAGACATTTCGATGTTTTCGAGCCCGCTATGTGGAGAGCTTAACATAGCTGTGCGACCATTGCCAATTTTGACTAGATCAATGCGAAACTTGATTATAGCCAAGGTCATGAATTATGTCAAGCGTTTGGAAAAGATTTCATTTCTTTGGGTTTAAAGGGGGAATAACACTTAACATCTTGCAAATTTTCCGATAACTTCGTACAAAAAATAAATATATATTATTAAAATATGGTCTTTAAATTGCATATATGCCAAATCTTAGCTTTCTACCTTGTGTATTGGCTTAGATATCAGAAAAGGGATGGAATTTACAGAGGTAGTGACACCATCCGTGGCAGTGCCTGTCTTCTGTGCCCTTGTCTGTGCATTTCTTGTTTTCTTGTATTTCTTGTTTAAAGGGTTTAAATCCCCAGCTCAGCCACCAAGCCTTGATGTGTTCGACGAGGATAGAAAGAAAAAGCGTTTGAAAAAGACAAAGGTACTGTAATGAGAGATTGAATCGGTCGGCACAATTCTTTCAGCCAATCAAAAACGTCGTCAGCGGACCTGCACTCATTCGGTGGAGGTGAAAGCTTCGGTCTTTTTCGTTGAAGCATAACCAACTTTCAGCATTAATATCTCGACGACTACGCCTGATTTTTAAAAAATGCGTTGGTAGTTAGAAAGTTTAAATCACATTCTTTAAAGAAAGAGTTTTGTTTATGAATTTTAACGATGGATTTTTGAAATAATCTGCCTCAAAGTTGGTATCCCGTAACGATAAAGACCGAGGTTGTACCCTCGATGAAAAAATGAAAGTGAGGCTATGACGTCATCCCGACTGATTCTATGAAAATGGAGGTCTAGGTTATTGTCTATCAAAATGAATCGGAAGCATAGCATCGAAAGACAAATGTAGGCTGTGTTTTTGCAGATTGTGCCAAGGCTTTACTCACATAGGTATTTTATGATTTGATCTGTTGATACCATGGAACATAGAGATTTCCTAACCCTTTACCACACAATCCCTACTATTAAGGACACAGAGATGCCATTATCACATGTATAAAACATTGAGGGAAAAGGAGTAATAGATCTATGGGGAGAAAATGAAGTAGAGTCTAGTGCTCTTAAAGTCTATCTTTTCTTCATAAATCAAATTAGATATTAATTTACATGTAGATCTAGATCTAGTTGATTCTTGTAAATACTCAATTCTATTTGAAGTCTGATCTCAGGCTACACATTTTGTCAGATCCTCTTTCATGGCATAGATCTAACATAATTTCATAACATTTTATATTCAATCTGATAAACAATTATAGCAACACTTAACAAATTGATATTTGGTTTGAATGTTGGGATTTAATAGGATATAGATCTAATTTATAAACAATGTAGGAAAAGAAGACAACATTGGTAAATGTTTATTGCTGCTGAAAATCTTAATTGTCTGACAAGGTTTTATAAAAAGCTTATAGATCTACCACTTGAAATTAGTAGTTAAGATGCCTTTGACCATTTACAATGTACAAAACATAAATTATGGTCAAAGACAATAATATACTGAGAGGCAATACTTAAATACTTTTAAAAATTGTTCAAAAGAATTTTGATTGGTCCATAGATGTGGGCGTGGCAGGGCGGGGCTTATCAGACTTGGAGAAATCACAAAATAATTCTTTAAAAATCAACCATTTGGCAAATTTTGACCAAACTTGGCAGAAATGTACCTTGGGTGACTCTTAATTTAAATTGTCAGTGAAATTTTATTGGTCCATAAATGTGGGTGTGGCAGGGAGGGGCTTATCAGACTTCGAGAAATCACAAAAAATTCTTTAAAAATCAACCATTTGGCAAATTTTGACCAAACTCAGTGATTTTTTTACCTGCGCATCCTGCTACTTTTACTCATAATTTGGTCTCTGGGATGCAAAGTTTTAATTCTAGCGAGTCCCAGGATGCAACAATTTTTACAGATTTCCTATTAAAAATAGTGTATTAGACTCACTAAGCTAGTAGTTGGACTCATTAATATGGAATCCAGGAAGTCCCCAGGACTCACAGGCTTCAAATTGTAAAAAAATCACTGCAAACTTGGCAGAAATGTACTTTGGGTGACTCTTTACGTAAATTGCCTGTGAAATTTTGATTGGTCCATAAATGTGGGCGTGGCAGGGCGGGGCTTATCAGACTTGGAGAAATCACAAAACGATTCTTTAAGAATCAACCATTTGGCCAATGTTGACCAAACTTGGCAGAAATGTACATTGGGTGACTCTTTACTTAAATTGTCAGTGAAATTTTGATTGGTTTATATTTGTGGGCGTGACAGGGCGGGGCTTATCAGACTTGGAGAAATCACAAAATAATTCTTTAAAAATCAACCATTCGGCCAATTTTGACCAAACTTGGCAGAAATGTACCTTGGCTGACTCTTTACTTAAATTGTTAGTGAAATTTTATTGGTCCATAATTGTGGGCGTGGCAGGGCGGGGCTTATCAGACTTGGAGAAATCACAAAATAATTCTTTAAAAATCTTCTTCTCTCAAATCAGTGGGCCAATTTTGACCAAACTTTGCAAGAATGTTCCTTGGGTTAACCTTTACTAAAATTGTTCAAAGCATTTTGATTGGTTAATAAACGTGGGCGTGGGAGGGCGGGGCTTATCAGACTTAGGGAAATCACAAAATAATTCTTAAAAAATCAACATTTGGGCCAATTTTGACCAAACCTTGCGTAAATGTACCTTAGGTGACTCTTTACTTACCTTGTCAGTGAAATTTTCATTGGTCTATAAATGTGGGCGTGGCAGGGCAGGGCTTATCTGATTAAGAGAAATCTCAAAATAATTCTTTATAAATCAACCATCTGGTCAATTCCAATTAAACTTGGCACAAATGCACCTTAAGTGACCCTATACTTAAATTGTCAGTGAAATTTTTATTGGTCCATAAATGTTGGCAGGGTAGGGCTTATCAGAATGGGAGAAATCACAAAAAATCTTTAAAAATCAACCATAAGGAAAATTTTGACCAAAATTGGCAGAAAAGTTCCCAGGGTGTCCAATTACTTAAATTGTTAGTGAAATTTTGATTGGTCTATAAATGTGGGTGTGGCAGGGCAGGGCTTATCAGAATGGGACAAACCATGAAATAATTCTTTGAAATAAATCAATGGGCCTTTTCAAGATTTGGCAGTGCGAGGCTTACAAGAAATCATGAGATAATTCTTTTACTTTAGCCAGTGGAGCGATTCAGGCCCTCTCGGGCCTCTTATTTCATAGCATACAACGTCACAGAAAAGGGAATGTGATCAGTTAACCCTTTCCCAAACAATACTTTTTAATGGTAGTCCAATTTGAATGCTAATGCAGATGACAAAAGATATGTTGTAAAAGATAGAATTTATGTATAATACAACATGGAAAATATTGAGACAAAAGGAGAAACTGCTGGTTATCAGCAGTTTCTTCTTTTGTTTAAATGTTTTCCCAAGCCATTTCTTTTAGGGACGTTAAAACCAGGTCTTGTTTGGGAAAGGGTTAATCAATTAATGCAAGCATTCACAGTGCAAGGATAAAGATTAGCAGGGGCCCAGTAGCCCATGGCCCCTAATTTTTGGGCTGGGCCCCTGAATCTCTGGAGAAATTGCCTATACCCCAAATGTTAAATATTGAACATTAGGCAAGCTGGACCCCTACATCAAAATTGTTAGTCTTTATCCCTGCAGTGCCATAACCCCTACATTTATTAAGGGATTTGAATAAAATTTTCACAGAAAGATCCGAGCCATCTAGGACCATGCGTACATTGTTAGCGTTTTTCCATATTATGATGCGTCATGGCAAAGGGGGACTTAGTGAAAATAAGCTATCTGCTATCTGACATAACTTCTTCTAAATTTGTCAATGTTTTTTGATAAAAAAAATGTATGTAGAATGTTTCTAGACACCTGACTAAGTGTATATTGTGTTAGATTGCTTTCATATCATGCTGCATCATAGAAAAATGGGTCTAAGTGCAAAAAAGTGGCTTATTTATCAATTACTTCGAGCCACCGAGAAGTGGGTTATAATGTTAGAGAAAATTTAATGTTGTGATTTGGTGCGATAAAGAATAAAGAAATCAAGCACAGATTAACGGTAACATTTGATGCCCCACGAAGTAGCACGTGCAAAGTTTGCAAAATCGGCATGTAGCAAGAGTATTGGCAGGGGTCTCGTTTGCCAAAATTTGGGGCCGTTTTTGGGCCCCATTCCCAATGGCAAAAAGCATCTTTTTTCCCAATTCTCAGGTGAAAATTCCCAATGAGGACCAGGAATGCCCCATGTTAAGACCTCATCTTCATTTACAAACATTTTGAAGACAGTTGTAGAGTACATTCCTAAACAAGAGTATATACAAATGCATTTTACATCACTAGTCTAATTTGCAGCTGAAATTGAGTGACAGTATGAATACAAAGTTGTTTCAGTGTTTCCAAATTTAGGTAAAAGCGTCGCTATTTTTCCCAATTTCACTGGCCCCTGGTAATCAAGCAATATCAGGTTAGATTTATCAAGACTGTATTATTGGTTTATGGGTAAAAATGAATAGTACAAAATTTTGAGTCGATATGATGTAAATCAAGAGAGATATTGAAAAACAAAAAGTGTATACTTTCTTTTGCCTCTCAGTATATTATACAAATATGCATACATGTACAATATAAACACATGCTATTTCCAGGCATGTGATACTCATACTCGTACTCTAGTATTATAAGTACAAGTACCACTTTTCCTCGTACTCACTGGTACTCAGTACTCATACTTACTCAAGTACTGACCCTTCAGTACTCAGTACTCATGAATCTTTTTGAGTACTTTATATTAGAAAAAAGATTTCAAAAGAACAAATGATTCAATCAGAATACAAATGCATGGACCACATTCAGTATACCAGTCATTATTAGCTCACCTGAGCACGAAGTGCTCAAGGTGAGCTATTGTGGCCGCTCACTGTCCGTCGTCCGTCCGTCTGTCCGTCCGTCCGTCCGTTCACAATTTCTTTGAACATCTTCTCCTCCTGAACCATTGGGCCAATATTGACCAAACTTGGCTGGATTGTTCCTTGGGTGCCCCTTTTCAAAACTTGTTCATTAATTTTTGATTTTCCAAAAAATGTGGGCGTGGCAGGGCGGGGCTTAAAAATCCTAAGAAAATTATTTGAAAATCAACCATTGGGTCAATTTGAACCAAACTTGACAGGTATGTTCTTTGAGTGACTCTCTTCAAAATTTGTTTTCAAATTTTAAGATTAGTCAAAAAATGTGGGCGTGGCAGGGTGGGGCTTATCAGACTTACTAAGGAAGATAACCAATCAGCGAAGCTGTAAGACTTTTAGTGTTCAAGTTGCCTCCCTTAGTCCATATTGATAATTTGGATTTTATCTGATCAATGATCTAGACATTCCCCAGCTTAAGTAAACAAGAGAGGATTTTATCTAGCTGTTATCAGTGTTTTGTTATCTTTTCTTTGGATTTATAATCAGACTTGCTTCTATTTTGCAACTAATAATATTCTCTTTAGCTCTTTACCAAATTATTATAAGATCAATTATTTTGCAATGAAAAAAGGGCCCCATGTTGTTGATTCTTGGGGTTTATATGGGGTGAACCCTGTTGAAAATTGGGACCTTCTCACCAATATCATGGGAAAAGGGGCCTAAAAGACAAAATCTTTGTTAGCATTTTACAGGCTTCAATTTTGGCACAATGTTCATAAAACTTGGTCAGAATTATGCTTGTCTAGTTACAGAGATTGACCCTACAGAAAATTGGAATATTCCATTGGATACCATGGGAAAAGGGGCCATAATGACAAAATCTGTGTTGGCAATTTAGAGGCCATAATGTTAGCTTAATCTTCATGAAACTTGATCAGAATATTTGTTAATTCACAAGGATGAAACTTATCAACAATCGGAATGTTCCATTTTGATATCATGGGAAAAGGGACCTTTATGACAAAATCCTTTTTAACACTCTAGAAGCAATAGTTTTGGCCTAATCTTCATGAAACTAAAATAACGTTGTTTTATTCACAAGGATAAACCCTATAAAAAATTGGAATGTTCCAGTCGATATCATGAGAAAAGGGACCTGAATGACAAAATCCTTGTTAGCACTCTAGAGGCAACAATTTTGGTCTAATCCTCATGAAACTTTTGTTTGTCTAGTCACAACGATAAACTCTGAGGAAAATAGGAATGTTCCATGGAATAACATCGGAAAAGGGGCCTTAATGACAAAATCCTTGTTAGCGCTATAGAGACAATAATTTTGGCCCAATATTCATGAAATTTAGTCAGATTATTTGTCTAGTCACAAGGATGAAGACTATTAACAATGGGAATGTTCTGTTGGATTTTGTGGGAAAAGGGGCCTCAAAGTCCTTGTTGTCAATGTAGATGCTACAATTTTTGTCCAATCTTCATGAAACATGTTCAGAATGTTTGTCTAGTCACAAGGATAAAGACTATTGAGAATTAGAATGTTCTTTTAGATATCATGGGACAAGGTGCAATCATTTCTCACCTTGTGAATCTCAGTTCAGGTGAGCGATTAAGGACCATCATGGTCCTCTTGTTTTACAGTTTTACCTGAGTTAACCCTTTCCAAAACAAGACCTGGTTTTGACATACCTATAAGAAAATGTTTGAGAGACATTGAGGAAAAAGAAGAAAATGCTGATAATCAGTATTTTTATGCCCCCTTTCGAAGAAAATGGGGGTATATTGTTTTGCAAGTGTCGGTCGGAAGGTCGGTCGGTCCGTATGTCGGTCGGTCTGTCCGTAGACCAAACCTTGTCCGGAGCATAACTCGAAAAGTATTAAAGGTAGAATCATGAAACTTCATAGGTGGATAGATCTCATTATGGAGAGGTGCAGTGCACAAGAACCGTAACTCTGCGATCAAAGTTTTGAGTTATTGCCCTTTGTTGATTTTATAACTTGATTCTTGTCCGGAGCATAACTCAAAAAGTATGTAAGGTAGAATCATGAAACTTTACAGGTGGATAGATTTCATTATGGAGAGGTGCAGTGCACAAGAACCGTAACTCTGCTGATTAAATTTTTTGAGTTATTGCCCTTTGTTGATTTTCAAACTTGATTTTTGTCCGGAGCATAACTCAAAAACTATGTTAGGTAGAATCATGAAACTTTACAGGTGAATAGATCTTATTATGGAGAGGTGCAGTGCACAAGAACCGTAACTCTGCTGATCAATTTTTTTGAGTTATTGCCCTTTGTTGATTTTCAAACTTGATTATTGTCCGGAGCATAACTCAAAAAGTATGTAAGGCAGAATCATGAAACTTAATAGGTAGATAGATCTCATTATGGAGAGGTGCAGTGCACAAGAACCGTAACTCTGCTGATCAAAATTTTTGAGTTATTGCCCTTTGTTGATTTTCAAACTTGATTATTGTCCGGAGCATAACTCAAAAAGTATGTAAGGTAGAATCATGAAACTTAATAGGTGGATAGATCTCATTATGGAGAGGTGCAGTGCACAAGAACCGTAACTCTGCCGATCAAATTTTCTGAGTTATTGCCCTTTGTTGAGTTTATAACTTGATTCTTGTCCGGAGCACAACTAGAAAAATATGTAAGGTAGAATCATGAAACTTTACAGGTGAATAGATTTTATTATGGAGAGGTGCAGTGTACAAGAACCGTAACTCTGCCAATCAAATTCTTGGAGTTATTGCCCTTTGTTGATTTTTACACTTAATTCTTAACCTTGCCTATATCTCATGTCCTTTTACACATACAGCCTTGATATCTCACACATAGATACCTCCTATCAACATCGTTCAGATTTAACCATGACCTTGGACCTTGTGACCTTGACCTTGGAGTTCGACCAATTTTGAAAAAATTAAACCCGGCAAATATCTCATGACCTTTTACAAATACAGCCTTGATATTTCACACATAGACACATCTTACCAAGACCTTTCATAATTGACCATGACCTTGGACTCTGTGACTTTGACCTTGGAGTTTGACCTACTTTTGAAAAACTTTAACCTGACCAATATATCATGTCCTTTTACACATACAGCCTTGATATTTGACACATGGAAACCTCCGACCAAGACCTATCACATACGACTATGACCTTGGACCATGTGGCCTTGACCTTGGAGTTTGACCTACTTTTAAATAAATTAAACTGGGCCTATATCTTATGTGCTATTACACATACAGCCTTGGTATTTCACACATGGACACATCTTACCAAGACCTTTCACATTTGACCATGACCTTGGACTTTGTGACCTTGACCTTGGACTTTGACCTACTTTTAAAAAAACTTTAATCTAGCCGATGTATCATGTCCTTTTACACATGCTTGGTATTTCACACATGGATACCTACGACCAAGACCTTTCACATTTGACCATGACCTTGGACCTTGGGACCTTGACCTTGGTGTTTAACCTACTTTAATAATACATTAATCTGGCCTATATTTCATGTCATTTTACATTTACAGCCTTGATATTTCACACATGGTCACTTCCAACCAAGATATTTCACTTTTGACCATGACCTTGGACCTTGACCTTGGAGTTTGACCTACTTTAAAAAAAACTTAAACTAATCCTATATCTCATGTCCTGTTACCTATACAGTCTCAATATTTTACACATGGACACCCCCTACCAAGACCTTTCACATTTGACCATGACCTTGGCCTGTATGTCATTGACCTTTGATTTTTACATACTTTTAGAAATCTTTAACATAGCCTTTATCTTATGTCCTATTACACCTACAGCCTTGATATTTCACACATAGACACCTCCTACCAAGACCTTTCACATTTGACCACGACTTTGAATATTGCAACCTTGACCTTGGAGTTTGACCTACTTTTAAAAAGACTGAAACCAGGCATATATATCATGTCCTTTTACACCTACAGCCTTGATATTTCACACATGGACACCTCCAACCAAGACCTTTCACATTTGACCATGACCTTGACATTTGGCCTACTTGTAAAAACTTTAACCTGGCCTATGTTTCATTTTACTTTTAAATATACAGCTTTGATATTTCACACATAGACACCTCCTACCAAGACCTTTCATATGTGACCATGACCTTGGACCTTGTTAACTTGACCTTGGACTTTGACCTACATCAAATGTAGGCCCTTGAGGGGGCATATATGTTTTACAAACATCTCTTGTCTCCTTTTGTCTCAATATTTTCCAAGCTATAATGTACACAAATCCAATCTTTCTCATTACCCATTTTGTCATCTGCATCAGCTTTCAAATTAGACCAACCTCAACTTTTGCCATTTAGGAAAGGGTTATCAATTACACAATTTGAACCTTTAGGCAATTATGATAAACTAATCCTTTGTTATGTATTGTTTGTCAATATATTTTGTTAGTCTATCATAGATGCTAACATGTATTAAAATTGTATACCTTTTAGTTGGTCAATACCAGAAAATGAACTCAAGTTTATATCCAGCTTATTCATGTAATTCCTTACAAAAGAGATTCAATACCGTTTAAATAAAATCTGATACTGCACAAATCAGCATTCATAAAATGATTTGCAACATCAGAGTGATTGCTAAGTACTACATAAACATATTTATTTTGCTTAGCAGGAATTCTTGTTGAGCAATAACTGCCAATAAGCCATGTTAAAATAAAATGTAACTTTTCATTGTTAAAATTTCGGTGTATATTGCATGCATGTCATTCTAGTACTCATATATACTCAAGAATACTTAAGTACTACTCGAGTGCTACTTAAGTACTGTAACCAGTTTAGTACTCAGTACTCATAAGTACAAGTACCAAATCTGAAATACTCAAGTATTATTCGAATAATAGAAAGTCAGTACTCGTCACATGCCTGGCTATTTCAAGCTATAAATACAGTTGACATAGTTTGGAATATTCAACGCTAGACAGAAACAGTAATTGAAAGTGTTTTCTTCAAAACACAGCATCAGAATTTAGAATATTGGATCTATTCCTTTTGTTGAAAGCTTGATCAACTGCGGCCTGCAGACACTCTTTTGGTATCTGTGATTACAAACTTTCCTCTCAGATCAGAGAAATCAGAAAGTGTTTGCAAATTGCCAAAAGATGATATCAAGATTGATCATTCATACTTGTTTCCATCTTCATGATTAAAACAACAAATTTTCTCTCTCTAACTTTCCATTCTTTCAAATTTGAAGGTGCTTGTTTCCTCCCAAATCAACAGAATCCCCAAGGCACACATTTAAATTCCGTCTTCTGAAGACTGGTACTGTTTTCCTGAAATAGAAAGAAATAGCAGATCTTTAGGAGATAAATAAAAGATTTTCATATCTACACAGTTAATACATTTTCAAAAGAGTCCCTATTTGCACTAGCATTAACCTTCATTTCACACATTGTAAAATGGGTGAGTGGGGTAATGATATTTTGTTGATTGAACATAATATACATCCTTTTTATACCCCCCACAACAAAGTTATGGGGGGGTATACTGGATTCAGGTTGTCCGTCTGTCCGTCCGTCTGTCCGTCCGTCCGTCCGTCCGTCCGTGGACATAATTTTGTGTCCTCTTCTCCTCCCACAGTTTTTGACCGATTTTGCTTAAATGTTAGCAGGTTGTTTCCTATCATATGAAGTTGTGCACCTGCAATTTTCATCTTGATCCAGGCAGTAGTTTCAGAGTTATGCCACTTTGAACTTTAGCACTTTTTCAGTGACAAGGCGCTAGTGGGGGGTATTTGTCCGCTTTGCGACAGCTCTAGTTTGGACTCTTTTAAAAACCTTTAGATGTTGGAGACAATGTCATTCTCATCATGCACAATGTATTGGAAGTCATCTAAATGAAACTCAAGTTCAAAAAAACTTTTTATTTTGTCTTTCTCTTTTATATATCAAACTTGGCCCAAATTTTATGGTCAATCCAACTCATAAATCTTCAAAAAAGTCACAATAAAGTAAGCAAACGGATGAATTTGACTATCATTATTCATCTTTGATGACATGACCGCCAAGTTAACACCAAATTATGCATATTATGCAGCATATTCTAATTACAGGATGAAGTCAAGTTTCCCTGAAAAACAAGAATTGTCCGCGGACAACATAGCTCGCCTATACAAGAGCTTGTCACAAAAAGAGAAGTCAAAGATCAAAGGTCAAGGTCACTGGGTCAAAGGTCATAGTCTCAAGGTCAAGGTCATTGTATGAGGTATCCATGTGTGAAATATCAAGGCTCTATCATCAATAGTGCATGATATATTGGCCAGGTTAAAGTTTTTTAAAAGTAGGTCAAACTCCAAGGTCAAGGTCACAAGGTCAAGGGTAATAGTCTAAAATGAAAAGTCTTGTCGAGATGTATCTATGTATGAAATATCAAGGCTGTATCTCTAATAGTGCCTGAGATATAGGCCAGGTTTAAGTTTTTCAAAAGTAGGTCAAACTCCAAGGTCAAGGTAACTAGGTCAAAGATCATGGTCTTAAATAAAAGATATTGTCAAGATGTATCTATGTATGAAATATCAAGGCTGTATCTCTAATAGTGCCTGAGATATAGGCCAGGTTAAAGTTTTTTAAAAGTAGGTCAAATTCCAAGGTCACAGTCACTAGGTCAAAGGTGATGGTCTCAAATGAAAGATCTTATCGAGATGTATCTATGTATGAAAAACCAAGGCTGTATCTCTAATAATGCCTGAGATATAGGCCAGGTTAAAGTTTTTCAAGTGAAGACGGGACGGGAGGCGACGGGACGCGACGCGATGCCGACACTAGGGCTGTGACATTAGCTCCCCGGACATAAAGGGCTCGCTAAAGAATTAAATTTGTGTTTCAGAAACACAATTTTGGGCATTTTGTCATAGTTTTTTGACATAAAGAAAAATTTTAACCCAATTAAACTATATAATTATTTTCTTATATATGTATTGATGAGATCTTCCAGAAAATGTATAGTTTTTACAGATTAAACTTTTTTTGAAAAAGCATGATGGTTGCTACCAAAACGGCCCAGGACCAAAACGACCCACTTGGCCCAATTTAATTTTGGAAGGAATCTAGTCACCCAGTTCCTAAAATTCATTTTATGTCAGAATTATGGTTTGAATTGGTACTTTGCTAATTGTGAGAGAAAACCAAGTCTTTGCCTAATCGCATTTGAGGCGAACCCATAGAGCGATTGATAAAATCCTCGAATCATACGTCCTATTTATTGAGACCAGTTTTGGGGAGTGGTTTACTAGCAGCCTGCAGGAGTTCTGAAATCTTTGAATTGGCTACTTGTCAGTGCTTGTTTGTTTGAGACAAATGTCACTTGTCCGTATGAACAATAAAGAGCAAAATGTTAGCAAAATGTACTTGTCCGTAACCCCTTTTGGACAACCTGGGCAACTAGGACAACAGATTTCAGAACCCCTGACAAGATGTGATCCTAACTAGAGAGATGAAACTGAATTGTTGATCCCTGTCCGGTTTCCTAAACAAGACCTGGTTTGGATGTCCTTAATAGGTTTCAACTGTTTGGATAGGGAAAGCATTGAAGCAAAGAGATAGCAAGCATTTTTCCCTTTTGGCTCAATATTTACTCTTCTATATTGTATATAAACATAATATCCAATCATCTATTTCAATGGACAAACAGTAAAAAAACAGCTGATAACAAATGCTTGATGAATCTTCTAACAGAACATTAATTTTAGATAAAGATAAAAATTAAAACATAAACAAATGATACATAGGCATAAATTTTCATTTTCAAACCAATATTATACACTGTAAACTAAACCTAATTTGAATCGTCTAAATGAGACAATACCAATGAGCACTCATAAGGTTTGATGAACGTTCACACATATTTTGCCTTTTGAAAGGCTATTACCCCCTCTTGTCTGGAGCTTAGACCTGGTTGAATCTGTAGAGGGATCACACTGATTTACTTGAACTCGTTTGGTGGCCCCTACAGCTTTTTGGACTGGGGTGAACCCTGCACAGGCATACATTAACTCATCATATGACGTAATAAAAATGTTAAACCCATACCCGCACAATGACTCTTTTTGACTCCTCAAACCATGAAGGTTTTGGAAAAAAATGTGGAAAATTATTTCCCACAATGTTTTCTACCCTGAAAGACCCAAAAAATGGAATTCCATTCACTTGAAAAATTATCTTCTGCAACATTGTAGAATTAAAACCTGTCTAAAATTTTGCCGTTGGTTTTAGTTTTGGGTTTTTTCGTTTGCGTTCATTTTGGGTTTGTCTGTTTTCAGACAGCGGTAGATTTGTCTTGTCCCAGCCTGTCCGGGTCTGGTACCGAGATGGCTGGTGAGATGCCAGGGCTGTCAGAACAGAATACAGAACTACATGCTGCTTTCAAACAATTAAAAGTTGACCCCGATTGGATTGGTAAGTATGATGATGAAGAACTTCCCTTTAAAAATTGTTTGGTAAAAATAACTTCCAATGTACTGCCTGCAACATAGACTTGAATTTTGATGATCAATTAACCCTTTCCTAAACGGCTAAATCCTAGGATGGTCCAATTTGAAAGTTGCTACAAACGCCAAAATATGTAATTGTAAAGATATTATTTGTGCAAAATATTGCACAGAAAATATTGAGGCAAAAGGAGAAACTGCTGGTTATCAGCAGTTCCTTCTTTTGCTTCAATGTTTTCCCTAACCCTATATCTATGTTTCATCAAAACCAGGTCTTGTTTGGGAAAGGGTTAAATGGACAAAAGCTTGAAGAAAAAAAATAAAGGAGTAACTAAAACCTCTCCTGATCTTTCATGCTAATGGAATATTATAAGCACGGATCTGTCTAAAAATGTCATCTACTCATTAAATATTATAAGATTATATAATTTGTGGTCAAATTAAGTTAACACATATTATTTTCTGTTTTCAGGAGTTCAAATCAATCCCATAACAACTACAGTGATATAAAAGCATTGTGGAGTGAAAGGTAAGTGATCATGACATAATGAAAAATTGATCCGGGATTCGGAAACGGTTCCTTGTGGCATTTGAGACGACTAGAAACATGGATGCAGATCAGCCTGCATATACACACAATCTAACCTAGATTCAAGTTGTTCTTTGATAGAGCTATTCCTGACCTCCATCAACTAATAACCCATTCACAAATGGCAAAATAATAGGTGGTCCACTTCAAAAGCTGCTGCTGGCGACAAAATGGGAGTTATTAAAGATACAATTTGTGTAAAATATGGGATAGAAAGTTTTGAGACAAAGGAGAAACTGCTGGTTAACAGCAGTTTCTTCTTCTGTTTCAATGTTTTCTGAAGCCTTTTCTATGAGGGACGTCAAAACCAGGTTTTGTTATGCTCCCCGAAGGGAGAGCATATAGTCGCCGCTTTGTCTGTCCGTCCGTCCGTCATTCCGTCCGTCCGTCATTCCGTCCGGAACGATTTCTCCATAACCCTTGGGCCAAATCAAATGAAACTTACCATGTGAACTCCCTATGACATAATGCCGATTTACTTTTCTCGGTTTTTGGATTTGAGGCCTCGTCATGGGAAAAGGGGACTTAAGGTAAAATACAGTTTTTCTCTGATTTCTCCTAGTCTTATGGTCAGAATTTGATGAAATTTCATATTTGAGTAGCAAATCAGATGCCCTTGACAATAAAGTGCTCTTCGTGGCATACATTTACTGTGACAATGCCTTATTCGGGGAGCATTGTCCGTCTCTGACGGCCCTTGTTTGGGAAAGGGTAAACACAGTATCATGAATCATGGTCAGATTAGTCAAAATGATATAAAGGCAGACAACTATTTCAAACATTTTGTAGTCTCTCCAAGTAGAAAAAATTGTTGGAAAGGTCGGACTACTTGTATCAAGCAATTCCTTCACTTCCTACAATATTTCCAAAGTGTTTATCTTGAGGACATCAAAAATGTCAATAAGGGCGAATGTGTTAAACAATAAACAGGAGACAAAGTTTTCATCTTGTCTGTCTTTTTGTCAGAAAGTTTAAAACTTCGCAATAACTTTTGAACTGAAAGTATTTCGGCTTGCATAAAAAATTCACTTTTGTATTCCTTGTGACAGACCTTTTACATTATCAAGACTGAAGGTCATTGCTAAATATTAGAGTCAGTTTTTGTTGTAGAAAATATTCTGTGTTCATAATTGTTTGCATTGACGTTTCATAAATCATTAGGGATGTTGCATATCAAATATGTTTATTTAACGCTAAGGTTAGACTTGATATATCCTTTGCTTAATTGCAGCGTTTAGTTAACACTTTCCAAAACCAGACCTGGGTTTCATGTCTCTAATAGAAAAGGCTGAGAAAACATTGAGACAAAAGAAGAAAATGCTGGTAATCAGCATTTTCTCCTTTTGTCTCAATATTTTCTGTGCTACAATGTACAGAAATCCAATCTTTTCAAATATATCTGTGATGTCGTCTAAAGCAGATTTTAATTGGACCACCGTAATACTTTGTCATTTGGGAAAGAGGTAAAATCATTTAATGTTACCTACCCATTTTGTTTATTTTTAGGGAATCTGTGCAAGTTGAATCAAAATCTACTTTAAAATCGGAAAAGAGCCGATTAAAGAACAGGTGTGGATCGTCAGCCAGAATGGAATCCGTTACCGTATCCTCAGGATTTTTGTGCTCAATGGAGAAGATGACCTTCAACTCTGAAATATGTCATAAAAAGTCATGCATGTGTAGCGATTTACGATTGAAATCAAAGAAGAAATGCAATTATGGAACATCGTACTCGGTTCAGCATCGTCCATTGATGAGAGAGGCCCGATTCAAGCATCATCACTCGGAGAAGGATTGTAAACAAGTTATTCGTGCTGCCAAACTTAAGATTATGAAACATGGTAAACAATTTGATATGAATCATAAGTTGAAAGGTAGCTGGATTTTAGGACACAAAAATCTGCATGTTGCTTCTAACAATGCATCCAAGATTCCTACATTTGGTTCAAATTCTGAATCAATCCATCAGAATACGGAAGACTTCCACACAGTTAGTAAGAAAGCTGGCAGCATTCGTGATAGAAAACCCCATTCTAATCTTCATTACAAAGTGTACAGATCTCGGACCAATAATAATAGTGCTTCAGAATCGACACAACAGGGTGCAGCAGCCCAGTCAGAGAATACGGTGGATATTTCATGTTCTCAGGAAGCAAGGCTTGATGATATGACAGTGGATGAACTAGCCGGTTACTTGGAAGATTTTGTTCATATTCCGAAAAAGATGTCTTCTATGACTGAAATAATGTATACTTGATATTGACTTATTATTTTGTTTGCCCTACTTCAACATGGACTGTCCTAATTCAACGATACTTTGATCAATTATTGCTAACCATTTCCCAATTAAGACCTGGGGTGGTAGTCACCAACAATGAACATAAAAACATTTTAAATTGATTGGCTAAATCCAAACTACATTACAAGCCATCAGATTTGACTAGACATATGTGTCGGCCCATTCGATGGATTGTGTAACTAATCAGATTCACTTGGAATTATACTAGTTGGTGAATACCACCCCTGGTTTTGATGTGCCGACATGATGTTACTTTAGAAACCTCTGAGTGGAAAGAAGATAATGCTGATCATCAGAATTTTCATGTTTCCTGGAGGATTTCTGTGCTCTTAAATATTGCTGTATGGGACATGGTTAAGATGACTTACTGCACACTAAATGATAGCTTGATTTTTTGTGACATTTTTTTATAAAAGAAACTTGATTTTGCTTTTTTATGACTTGAAAACCATTTACAATGTACTTCGAACACTGATCGAACACTGATTTTTGTCTTAAAGATGTAACAATTTACTGTTTTAAGAATCTATACATTTAGACAAGTCAGAATTAATTGTGTTGTATTCACGGAATGGTTTGCAATATTTTTTTTTGCTAATGATACAGGTATCACAATTTGAAATATGTCTTTGTTTATTTTTCATCCTATTTTACTCTTTCTTTCTTTGATCCATTCACAAAAAACAAGATTAACCATTTCCTAAACAAGACCCGGTTTTGACGTCCCCAATAGAAAATAAAAGCTTGGTAAAAGATTGAGGCAAAAATAAATGAATAAACAAGTGATAACTAGCATTTCTCTCCATTTGTTTTAAATATTTTCTGTGCAATTTAATATACACAAATCAACACCCATTTTGTCATCTGAAGCTGCTTTTAATTTTGAACAAATTAAATTTGTCCTTTTTTGAAAGGGTCAAGACAGGAATTATATGTAATTCATTAGTTAGCTTCTGCAGAAGGCAATGATATAGATCAGAAAATTTTGAGACAATAGGAGGAAGTGAAGTCCTAAGTGATGAATACATACTAGGCACGTTAACTGGCCACCCTTTCTCAAACTGGGCTAGTCCAATTTGAAAGGAGTAAGAGATGACAATTACTGATCAGCGAAATCGAGTAGAGAAAACGTAAATGTTATTGTACAGAAAATACTGAGTGGAAAGAAATTGCTGATTAACTGCAGTTTCTTCATGTCTCTCGGTGTTTCCCAAACTATGTTATATTTCTACCATAGACATCATAAACAGGTCTTGAAAGGGTTAACCCATTCCAACACATTGACGCCTTTAGACGACATACAAAATAAAGGCTTTGGACAACAAACTAGTCTAGTAGACTGTAGTTGAAAATGACGAATTTGCGTGTGACAAGCAATTTCTTCATTTCCCACAATGTTTTCTACTCAGAGACCAAAAACAGTTTTCATGTACTTGAAATTGTCGTCTACAACATCTTCGAATTTGGGCGAGTACAAAATTATGCCGTCTGGTAATGGGTTAAACGGGTAATCATATGGGTTAAAGAAGCAGATATGTTTATAGATTAATCCAACCCAAACTGATAACCCATTCCCAAATAGTGACTCATATAGACGACCACACTGGTTATGTGTTAAGAAAATTTTAATGGAAAGAGAAGAAAACTCCTTTTTTCCTTTTACTTCAATGTATTTAATGATACCACGGTACAATCCAAGCGTGAGTAAACATTTTTGTCGCCTGGAATTCTGCAAATTGAATACCTTAATCAACCCATTCTCGCACAGTGACGTCTTTTGACTCCTCACAAGGTAAAGGCTGAGTTTTGGAAAACATGGACAATGAAGAAATTGAATATCACAAGCAATTTCTTCATTTCCCACATTGTTTTCTACACAGAAAGACCTAAAAATGTAAAACTTAATGTGTTACAGTTGGCACCAAAGATTAATACATCGAAATAGATACACAAAAATGCTTCTCGCGCTAATAAATCTGTCCCAAACGACAAGATTTTTCAGACTAGTCGTACGGTAGTCCATCCCGAATGAGAGTCACGAGAAGTCTGTATTTTTCGGATGATGTAAACATTCGGCGATGGATCGTTCCACCGCCGTATGTTTACGACGTCGCCCGAATACGTTCGGATACGTAACGAATGTAAACGACGTCGAACGAGAAAAAAAGTCCGTTGTTGCGGGAATCTCATTAGGGGTGGAATACTTTACATGAAATACATTGACCGTTTTCTACGTGCGCTTCGTGTATGTATACCAAGTGATGAAATATGTAATATTTTACACAGTAACATGTGCTAGTGGATAGGCATTCACGAATTTAAAGATTTTCTGATCAAACATCCGTATTGAAGGATACCAAGGCTAAATTCTTAAAATGGAGCTCGTAATATGGCCTTTTTCAGATGCGAGGAATGCAAAAACAAGTCGCCAGCCAGTTTAACGTATTATATTTCTCGATTTGGCGTCTTGACGCGTTAGAGTTCTACAAACGTTTACCAATCGGTCACGCTCAACTAGACCTCGAGTAACGACTGAAAAGCAAGATAATTCCTCACGTTGAATATTTAAGCAAAATAATGTGCGTTTCAGGGTTGTGACGTTGGGATCGACGTTTTGTCGAGTAGTCGGTTACTGTGGTGGTCAAATAAGTGTTTTATTTCGACTTTGTTGTTTCAAGTAACGTTTGAAACAGACACGCTGTTCGGAAAATGGAGCCATTTTCTAATACTGGGCAGGTTTAAAAAAAATGTGACCAAAGTGTGATATTTAAATGTTAAGAATAACAGCTAATTTTACAGAATATCATCCAGATTTCTTAATTAGGGTGGCTAAAAACTATTCTAAATGGTTAAGCAGTGCCCAAATTATATTTTAGATTCATGTTCACTACTCTTTAGCTAAAATTGTGTGCACAATCTTGCGAAATGACAACAAAAAAAAACGTTTCACTCCTGACAGCATATATATTGCACAATATGAGAAATTGTAACTCACCAATCACTAAAAAGTAGAGTGCAGAATGTCCACAAGGTTGAGGGATTCCTAAAAAAATTTGAGTGGTAGATTTCTGGCTGAATAGACAAAAATGAGAGCACATTTTGAAAAATAAAAGTTTTTCACTCCTGACATAAAATTCAGAGGGGTATTGTATAAAACAGGCTCCACATCCTAAACCAATGAAGATAAGATGAAAAAGTAATTTTAAGATGATGATGCACATGTTGTTTTATGAATTACAAGTGCTTATTGTAGTATCCTGTCACTGTCTTTTATTTACCATAGCTTAGAAACTTGGCAAAAGTGTTAAGTGTCACACAAAAACGTTTCACTCCTGACATTTCTGACATGTTTTAATGACATATCTTTTTATGCCCCCGATAGGGAGGCATCATAAATTTGACTTGTCCGTCCGTCTGTCTGTCCGTCCGTATGTCCGTCATTCCGTCCAAAAACTTTAACATTGGCCATAACTTCCTTATTACTTAACATATTCGCTTCATACTTTACCACAACATTCCTTGGTACATTACCTTTCTGTAGGCACATACTTTGGTGACCTTGACCCCTGGATGACCTTGACCTTATGACGATCAAAGCGGTGTCGGGGGCATTGTCATCTTACAGTGACAGCTCTTGTTTATTTGTGAAGCGATTTTCTTTAAACTTGGTTCCAAGTATATAGACACAATAACACATCTTTTTAGCTTCGATTGGGTTGAATATGTATTTCTGTAAAAGCCGTGGCATGTAAAAAGTGAATGGTCACATTTTTTAGCTCGACTTTTCGAAGAAAATGACAACTTATACTGTCACCCGGGCGTCGGCGTTGGCGTCGGCGTTGCAACCAAGGTTAAAGTTTTTTCAAACATCAATAACTTCCATACTATCAAAGGGATTCAACCCAAACTTGGAATACTTATTTACAATCACAGCCTCTACCTTACTACCTGGGCCCATAACCCTGGCTCCACTATATTTGGAGTTATGCCCCCTTTATACTTAGCAACTTAGAAAGTTAAATGTGTTATCTTTCTATACTGTAAAAATTTGATAATTTCTTCACCATCATTTTTCAACAATAAATTATCAAAGGGGGTCTCATTTGCGCCCACGCACAGATTTTCTTGTAACTTTACACATAGAATGCCTCTGACCTATGAACTACAAAAATATATTCCTTTTTAAATACTCAAAGAGTGCATATACGAGGGACGTTCAATTAACTTTGGAACTGGGGTTCTATAAGCCATAGTTATGTCGCAATTCAATTTTAAGTTTCTTCAATCTTTCTAAGTAATCCTCTTTGACACACAGACACGTCTGAAGTTTTGAGATCCATTACTTATATGCCAATAAATGGGCCTCTTTTGGAACACCCCGCAGACACTGGTAAGTTGCACTGCACGTGGAACATGGAGGCCTATACTGACGACCAGAGGCTTTTTTGTCATCTTGGAGAACACAAAACAGCAGAACAGACTTGAGCCCGGCTATAAGGGTGGATGAAGATGCTGTTAAGCATGCGTCTCTTTCAGGAAGTCTTGGGCAAGAGGACATCTGTGGACAGCTCCGTTGTCATGGATTTGGTACATGTCTCTTTAGCCGGTCCTAGACCTACTCTTTTCGTGATATTTTTTTTTACCTTCGCCGACATACATTTCTTGTATGAATGACCGGCGAAAGTGGTACTATTTGAAACAGTAATTATAACAATACACCCGTTACATTTGAAAATTACCGCGTACAAAATTTTTATCGCGCTTTTGATTTTTTGGCTATTACGGACCTTGCCTGATCTTTTCGCAACCATTGCTTGCTAATGACACGCCATTGGTGCTCATAATAGTGGATTATTGTTCAATCCTATGTATAAAGCTCAGAAAGCCAACATTTGTTGCATTATTTCAAAATATCTTTTGCCACTTTTACACGAGTGGCTCTCTGTCCTTCAGGCAGCAGGTGGGGGACCCAATGGGAATAAACCTTTATGTGTTTCGTCAAAATCGTATAACATGTCCCCGATGAAAAACCAACTTTATCTGCTATTTCTTGCACATTGAATCCATGCGTCTTGTTCGTCATGTCGGAATCTACTGCAACATTTGCTTTTGTACTAGCTCTACCCGGGTTGCCTGAGAGGGGGGCATCATTCATGTCAGTTTTACCAATTTCATTTTTTATTAACTTTCTAAAAACTGACGTATGTTCAACGTTCGAATGTCAATGAATCTCATAGTTCATTATATACATGTGATGCAGATATTTCAAAGCCTATGGGACCTTTAATGTAGACCCGTACATCCTAGTTCAGTTAGTTTTCCATTTTGCGCACAGCGAAATAGCCGATGTATATGACTGAACCGACTTAAAAGTTCAATAACTTGAAGGAGTGAACGAATTTGTCTCAAATTTTGACCAAGTATAGGCAGAAATTTCCCCGTCAACTAGCCGCAAGCATCACTAGTTCTACAGAACCGTGAGGTATGGTGGACCATTAGTACCAGTTTTAATTGAACGTCCCTCGTAGGCCTGTAAGCAGCATCTTAAAGTGTTCCCGGTTTTCATTGATACCCGTCTTACAAAAACTCAATGTTGACTATCTAGTTTTGGTATTAATCCACAAGTTTTATTTCAAATAGCAAGAGGAGTAATTGAAGAAACTTTATATATACTCCTCACAAAAAGTTAAGCAACAAAAGTAATTCTCTCAATATTCTTTTTATAAACGCAGAAATTTTGCACATATTTCTTATTCGGATAGCCATATCTATGCTTAAACACACTTTAAAGAATACTAAATGTTATCGTCTCCAAAAACAGCTATCACGTGATTAGAACACACTCACCCCCAAAACATGCATGCAAAATGTGTCACATATACGGATTTCAAACTTGGCATTAGCTCCGTATGTGCTTAAAACGCGTCAATTTGACAACTTTGATGTCATCAACATTTGAAACATGCCAATACGTCACTTGACTCCAATTGAAGTGGCTCAAATTGTTGGAATGCTACAGGGTGGGGCAACCAAGACTGCTGCCGCCATTCACTTTAATTTTCATCGCAGTATTGACTAAAGAGCAATAACCCGATACAATCATACTGGACAGATGTCAGAGAGACCACGTTCAGGTCGTCTAAGAGTAACAACACCTTGTGAAGACCGTTATGTTGCAACCTTAGTCCGCAGGAACTGGCTTACAACGGCCAGATCGCTGGAAAATGACCTTCAGAGGGTGTCAGGAAACATACTTTCCATCCAAACCGTGAGGAACATGTTTCACACAGAAGGTCTAAGGTCCAGGATACCACTTCAACGGATCCAACTTCCCCCAAAACATCGAAGGCAAAGATTAATATTGGAACATCAACATCAAAACTGAGGGTCACTCGTTGGCGTCACAAACTCTTAACGGACTCGTCAAGATTCTGCCTCGATTCTAATGATGGCATGACATGTGTGTGGAGAAACGGTAATGAACGGTTTGCCGACTGTAACATTGCTGAACACGACCAATATGAGCGTTGGAGTTTGATGGTCTAGAGAGATATCAGTGTTTGCCACAGAACAGAGCTGGTTGTCATCAGACGAGGTTCAATGACTGGTGTAAGGTGCATTTACGAGATCATCACGCCTGTTATCATCCTTCTGGCACAGTAAACAGATCCAACTGTTATGTTAATGGATGGTAATGCCCGTCCCTATCGTTCTGGATTTGTGACTGAAGTTCTGTGGACAAACAACATCAGACATATAGACTGGCCCGCTACGTCTCTAGACCTTAATTCGATAGAACATACATAGGATATTCTTTGAGAGCGTTTCTATGGTCAGCATGTTTGCCCACAGACTCTGGATGAACTGCAACAGGTCTTGCAGACAGAATGGAGGATCAATCCACAACGGACATTAGACAGACAAATCTGCTCGATGCCAAGGTGTGTTCGGGCGTGTGTTGAACATCGTAGGGGTCATACCAGGTACTTGAATCTCGATCATGGCCTGAAGTGGCCGGAAAACAACTTTTTACACATTCTGAACTGCTGGCGAGTGACGTTTTGCACCATTGTTTTGTCGGGACGGTTTTCGAGGATCTGTAACTTTGTTATTGTTTGATGATTTTCCCAATCATTTAACGTAATTTGTGTAATAAGACCCCAACTTTGTATTGTATAAAACATAGATCATTAGATGTTATAAAACACATTTGAGAAAGAAAAGTATCTTTGTTGCTTAACTTTTTGTGAGGAGTATACAAATACTGTTGGTACCAACATGCGCAAAAATTTCTTAGAAATTAATTTAGTCAGACATTGTCAAAAAATAGCAGAGAAATTTTCAAAACCTAAAATTCTATCAAATATTTTTGTGTGTTCCCGTCTGTGTCAACCTATGAAATTGATAAGAAAGTTGGCTATATAATTATATTCCCTGTTTGTATGCAAAATTTGGAGAAAATTTGAAACCGGTAACGTTGTCAAATAATGAGAATTGTGAACAATGGCACCTAAAGATGATCCCGGATTGCAATGGTGCCCGTCTAGCAAAAGCCCAATGTTGCCTACCTTGTTTAAATATTAGTCCCAAATTTTAAATCAGAATAGGAAGAGGAGTCATTGTATAACATTTTGGTACCAACATTGTTGATACCAACATGCACAAAAATTATCAGAAATTTACTTAGTCAGAAATTGTCAGAAAAATAGCCGAGAAATTTTCAAAACCCTAAAATTCTATTAATTTTTTTTTTGCGTGTTCCCGTCTTTGTCAATCTATGAAATCGATTAGAAAGTTGGCTATATATGTCCCCTGTTTGTAAACAAAATTTGGTGAAAATTTGAAACCGGTAATGTTGTCAAAAATGAGAATTGTGAACAACGGCACCTTAAGGGGGAATGCTCCATTTTTTCGGAACACTCGGTCATTACTGTACAGTAAATTACTGTATGTGTAGATATTTTCGCGGAGCGAAATTTTCGCGGAACGGCCCCATTTTCGAGTTTCACAAATATTCGCGCAACTTTGAATTCGCGGAGAGACAAGATAAGAATTCTTAAATTCGCGCACAACTAAATGAAGGTATCGATTATTTAGAGCAAGACAGTCGTAAGTGTGTATGCAGTTATCACTGTTTTGCGTCATTTTATTCATGTGTAGCTGATAAAAAATGCTGTAATTCACTAAGAAGTGCGCTGACCTATACATTTTCTTTTTGAATTATTACCAGGACATGTTGCTTAATACAATGAGGGAGTTTTATCAAATTCTATTATGTAGAACTTCAAATATTGCCAAAAATAGGCAAATTTTGACATAAAACACACCAGCTTCGTTGATCAAACCGAAGACGTGAGCATACTGTTTTATACATTTACGCGTTTATAATAGCACATATTTTGGGTTTTCTGTTCTTATTAAATGTAAGACGTTACTTTAAATCCGTTTTTGGGACGAAACGATTACTTTACAGCATTTTATAAGCATTTAGGTGACCTTAGACAGGTGCAAGAAATTGTGCATTTTTTCGATGTAGGGGTATGTGATACGAATGCCTATAAAATTCAAACAAGACCGCTGACCCCCCATTTTTATTTTATTTTCCAGTTGATAATAACATGTATTTTCAACATACAAAATATAAATAGATTCTATTATTGGGGAAAAAATTAGGAAACTGGAGCATTCCCCCTTAAGATACTTTTGGATTTCAATGGCTCCCGTCTAGCAAAAGCCCAATGTTGCCTTCCTAGTTTTGATATCAGTCCCAAATTTTGAATCAGAATAGCAAGAAGAGTTCATGTAGAACATTTTGAGACCACCATTTTTGATAGCAACATGCACACATAATTTCTCAGAAATTTGTTTAGTCATAAATTGTCAGAAAAACAAACCAGAAATTTTTGAAACCTAACATTCAATTAAATTTTTTGTATATTCCCGTCTTTGTCAACCTATGCAATGAATAAGAAAGTTGGCCATATATGTTCCCTGTATGTATGCAAAATTTGGTGAAAATTTGAAACCGGTAACGTTGTGAAATTATGCCAATTGAGAACAACGGCACCTTAAAATGCTCCCGGATTGCAATGGTGCCCGTCTAGCAAAAGCCCAATGTTGCCTACCTTGTTTAAATATTAGTCCCAAATTTTAAATCAGAATAGCAAGAGGAGTCATTGTATAACATTTTGGTACCAACATTCTTGATACCAACATGCACAAAAAATTATCAGAAATTTATTAAGTCAGAAATTGTCAGAAAAATAGCCGAGAAATTTTCAAAACCCTAAAATTCTATCATTTTTTTTCTTTTTTTTGCGTGTTCCCGTCTTTGTCAACCTATGAAATCGATTAGAAAGTTGGCTATATATGTCCCCTGTTTGTAAACAAAATTTGGTGAAAATTTGAAACCGGTAATGTTGTCAAAAAATGAGAATTGTGAACAACGGCACCTTAAGATACTTTTGGATTTCAATGGTTCCCGTCTAGCAAAAGCCCAATGTTGCCTACCTAGTTTTGATATCAGTCCCAAATTTTGAATCAGAATAGCAAGAAGAGTTCATGTAGAACATTTTGAGACCACCATTTTTGATAGCAACATGCACACATAATTTCTCAGAAATTTATTTAGTCATAAATTGTCAGAAAAACAAACCAGAAATGTTTGAAATCTAACATTCAATTAAATTTTTTTGTATGTTCCCGTCTTTGTCAACCTATGCAATGAATAAGAAAGTTGGCCCTATACGTTCCCTGTATGTATGCAAAATTTGGTGAAAATTTGAAACCGGTAAGGTTGTCAAATTATGCCAATTGAGAACAATGGCACCTTAAAATGCTCCCGGATTTCAATGGTACCCGTCTAGCAAAAGCCTACTTTTGCTTACCTAGTTTTGATATCTGTCTCAAATTTTAATCAGAATAGTAAGAGGAGTCACTGTATAACATTTTGGTACCAACATTCTTGATACCAACACGCACAAAAAAGTCTCAGAAATTTTTTTAGTCAGGAATTGTCGAAAAAAAACAGTCTAGAAATTTTCGAAACCTTCAATCAATTTGTATGTTCCCTTCCTTGTCAACCTATAAAATTGATAAAAAAAAACAAATAAGTTAGCCATATTTGTCTCATATTCGTTTGCAAAATTTGGTGAAAATTTGAAATCGATAACGTAAAATAATGAGAATTGTGAACAACGGTACCCTAAAATGTTCCCGGATTTCAACGGTACCCATCTAGCAAAAGCTCAATGTTGCCTACATAGTTTTGATATCAGTCCCCAATTTTAAATCAAAATAGCAAGAGGAGTCATTGTACAACATTTTTGTATCAATATTGTTGATACAAACATGCGAAAATGATGCATGTTATTCTCAAATCTGAGACAATTAAAAAGTAATATGTCAACAAAGCAGTGGCTAGCTCATCATTACAATAGAAATATTTGCAATTTTGCATTGAAACGCACAATAAATGTACAATAAAAATGTTTTTGTGTTCTTTTCATCGCCTTGAGCAGTGTTATAAGGAAACAATGTCTGTATTTATAATAACTGTGTGAAAATGCTCTCATAAGGGTCCAGCACTATAACCGGAAGAAGAAGAAGGAGAAGAAGAAGAAGAAGAAGAAGAAGAAGAAGAAGAAGAAGAAGAAGAAGAAGAAGAAGAAGAAGAAGAAGTCTTAGTGCTGATAAGCCACAAAGGAAAGTTAAAAAGGGTGACATAATAGATTAAATATGTAACATTATGCATCTCCTTTATTTTTCATCCCCACATTTTATAATTTACTCCTCTGTTTTGGATTTCTTTTCTTCTATCATATCATTGGTGGGTAGGGTACGACAAGGTGCCATTTATTCTTTAGAATCATGTTTTTGTATGAAAATGCAAAAATTAATACCATGTATAAGTTGTTTATGTTAAATAAAGACACAACTAAGCATAATGTGCTATTTACAAATCTATATAACAGGTTTTAAGTTAAATCTTAGATTTACGTTCTTAGAAATCTGGACTCTTTACACTTTACTTCGATTCAAAAACAACACTGTTTGGAAAATTCAAATTACCCCCCCCCCCCCTATATTCAGGACAAGGGCTTTAGCCCCCCCCCCCCCATGACATTGCTTTGACATTGCTTCCTACGGGCCTGTTTTACCATAATCATGGACATATATGGGGGCAATTTTAATGAAAATTTCATAGGTTGACAAAAACTGGAACTAGGTGAAATTAAGACCTGAATTTGGTCAAAATATTTAAATATAAAAACTAAAAAAATTATATAAGGTCATACAAAACATTTTAGCAAATTGTTTTCGTTGAGTGATATATATTATTCTGGTTTATACACGAAGAGAAATTATCAGACTTTAAGAGTAGAGTGGTGCCACAACTTTTAACAGAATAGCAGAAATCGACCCACCTGTCTATTCAGTCGTAGTTTCAATTCCCTTATTTCTAGAGAAGTCTTTTTTTTCCCAATGTTATCTTAAAAAGTGACAAAATAAGAGAAATCTACTTGCCTGTCTATTCAGTCTTTGTTTTAATTCTCTTATTTCGAGAGAAGTCCGTGATTCCAACGCTGTCATCTGTTTCTGTAATGCTGCCAGCTGATCCAGGACATCCTCGTTACATTCTGAACACAGCGTACCAACAACAGAGGTGCAACAGAACAAAACTATACACGACCACTTCATTTTCCTCGCGGTTTTTGATTAAACTGTAGATCTAGGTCTAACTCTATCAATTTTATATTAAACCTTTTTCTCAAACGAAAAAATACAGGGAAGTCCAGTTAGAAAGATGCTGCTTACGACAAAATGGATGTTGATACAGATAGGATTTGTGTTAAATATAGTATAGAAAATATTGAGACAAAGGAAAAAATGCAGATGATCAGCATTTTCTTCTTTTGTTTCAATGTTTTACAAGACTTTTTTCTGTTAAAGATATCTAAGACATGTCCTGTCTGGAGAAAGATTAAAAAGGAGAGATAAGATATTTTCTAAAACAGTGATTCGTTTCGACAACTTGATACACTATTAGCATGGAATGTAACGAAAATGAGGGGAAGAACACAAGGAAGAAATTGTAAAACAAATGCCATAATATTGCAATCACGCTATATAATATTACAAATTTCATTTGACATGGCGCAGGATTTTTTTATAATAGATTACGCGTCTTAAAGAGAGCGTTTTCCTGATAATCATTCATTAATATGTTCTTGTATACCATTATGTCTATAAACCATGATGATATCTTTTTGATTTATATTACATAATTTGCAAAATATGCATATGATTTGCATAAAAGCCAGTGCCATTTCAAATTAAATCATCTATCTTTGATGGAAAGTATCATACACGTAGTTATCTCCCTTTTAAAAATGATTTGTCCAGTGAATCACCTCCTGTCTCTAAGGCGAAAATTCAATGTAGATGTAGTTGAACGTGCCTCTGTTATTCTAGTTGACAAGCGCAGTTGGTTACTTGGCACCAGTGTATAATCAAAGTTTAAATGTACTGATTATTCCACAAGTGCCAAATAATTAGCTGATCGCCTTTTCCATAGCTGTGGTCCAATTCAATCATCTATCTTGTCGTGGTAAATGGAATCTCCATTCATTTGAGTGTTGCATCGTTTAAGTTTGGCTTCTGATTCCCATCTTTTTGAGAGGTACGGCGTTTCTTCTTGGACCAACATGATCTTTACTCAAAGTTTTATTATACATTATTTTTCCACATGTGCCAAATAATTAGCTGATCGCTCTTTTCCGTTGACTGAGGTCCGATTCCATCGTGCACCTATATTCTCCTGGTAAACGTGATCTCCTTTCATTTGAGTGTAGTCTTATTATACATATATTTCCACAAGTGCTTAATAATTGGCCAAATGCTTTCTTGGATTGGTTGTGTTCCAAAACCTATCCTGTCGTGGTTAACGGGATCTCCATTCATTTGAGCGTTGTATTGTACAAGTTGAGCTTCTAGTCTAGTTCATGTCCTGTCGAGAGGTATGTAGTAGTTCCTCCTTGACCAGAAAATCTTTACTCAAAGTTTCATTAAACTGATTATTTTTCCACAAGTGCCATTTAATTAGCTTATCATCTTCTTCAATTGTTACTTCAATTCCATCATCTGTCTTGTCGTGGTAAAAGGTGTTGTTGCATGTTGTATGTGATTTGAGGTCTTCTTTCTTGTCTTTGTAGATAGAATCTCCCAGGACTGAAATGGTATTCCCTCAAAGTTTGGAAATACTGAGTATCCTTTAAGTCTCAAACTCCTCAGCTGAACAATTTTTATTTTCACTGTGTTCATCATCCACCGCACTTCTTTACGTCTTTATTTGTATCCATTTATCTTCGATTGAGAGTTCCTGTAACTTGGGTCAAGTAAAAAAGGTAGTATGTGAGTCTCTTTGGTTGTACACAATGGTTTACAACCAAAGAGACCCCTATACTACTTAAGAATATTTGTGGTTCAGGTTAACCCACGGTCCCTAGCGGTATGGGCCGAATAGCAAAACAAAAAGAAATAAGAAAGAAACAACAGCTACAAATCCCATGTAAAGCAAAGCAACCGACAGACCCTACCTTTTCTTAAATTATGCTCATTCAACATAGCATATTGGTAAATATACAACTCTTGAATAATTATTTTGTGGAAATGGATTTTATTTGAGTCATGTTCCAGTGTCAAACATTATGTATCTTTTTTTCTAATTATATGAACATGTATGTTTCGGTATTTCTTTTTGTTTTGCCATTAATCCGAAAATGGTTTATCTGAGCAATGATTATATTCTATTCTAATCTAGTGCTATTATCGGAACCACACAGATTTTTTGTGCGGCCTTGCCATGTTCAGAGGTAGGCCTACGTTGTTTCCTCTTGTTCCAAATTCATATTTATTCGAGTTTCGTGAAATATCGTCAGGACGAACGAATTGCAATTCTGTCGTGTATGTGTTACTAAGGTCTCTTTTTCCACATATCCGTTTGTTTAGTTCTTTGGTTGACAGGTGGCTTGTATTGTAAATTCAGGGTAATAGATACATTTGAGCCGGGATCTGGAAAAAGATCCCTTATAGCATTTGTGATTTTTGTGTTTCAAGATCAGTATTTGACTAGGTGCAGTCTGACATGGATCCATGCTACTGTCATATGGTTGCTACAGACAATGGTTGAGCGATTTGAGAACAACATGGTTCCTGGTCAGACTGCGTGTATACGCAGGCTGACCCGGAACCATGTTGGGCTCAAAAGCCTTAAAGGACATTTTTCCAGATCCTGGCTCATTTAGAATCGTTGGTGAAATAACTTTCCGTGGTCATAATTTCGAAGATGTCTTAAACAAACTGCAGTTGCGAGTTTTTTGTTGAAAATCAACGAAATATGCTGAGAGGCAAAAATAAGTAGATCTATACACCCAAGTTATTTCACGTTTTCTGAGAAAACGACTCATAAAGTATGTACGATTTTTAATTGCCACCGAAGGTGGTCGTTTATTGATGTAACCTTCTCCGCCTATCCGTGTATCTGTTCGTCCTTCCGTTTCAAAGGTCTTTTCATAGCATACAGCGTCACAGAAAAAGGGGATATAATCGATTAATTAATGCAAGCATCCACATTGACACAAACCCTACATTTATTAACAGATTTGGATAAAATTTTCACAGAAAGTTTCGGGTCACCTAAGACCATGCGTACATTGTTATTGTTTTTCCCTATTACGATGCGTCATGGCAAAAGGGGGCTTGATGAAAACAAGCTATCTGGCATAACTCCTTCTAAATTTTTTGACGAAATTTGATAAAAATTTAGGTAGAATGTTTTTACACACCTGACTAAGTGTATATGGTGTCAAATTTCTTTCATATCATGCTGTGTCATAGGAAAATGGATCTTAATGCACAAAAGTGGCTTATTTGCCGACTTTTACCAGCCACAGAGAATTTGGTTAAAATGTTAGAGAAAGTTTAACGTTGTGGTAAAAAATTAAGAAATTAAATACGGTTATACGGCAACATGTGATGGTCCACTAAGGCGCACGTGCAAAGTTTGCAAAATTGGCATGTAGCAAAAGTATGGGTAAACAAGCAATTCCAAGTAAAATTTATCAACACTGTATTATTGCTTTATGGGTAGAAATGAAAAGTACAAAATTTTGAGTCGATATGATGGAAATTAAAAGAGATATTGATATATAAAAAGTGTATACTTTCTTTTGCCTGTCAGTATATTATCTGAATCTAAATCACATTACAAGG
Source organism: Fragum sueziense (assembly GCA_963680895.1). Lineage (NCBI taxonomy): Eukaryota > Metazoa > Mollusca > Bivalvia > Cardiida > Cardiidae > Fragum > Fragum sueziense. The sequence goes on from OY804594.1 coordinate 47,751,604, forward strand.
CATCTGAATGAATGTGTCGTATGTATCAGCATATCGGATTGCTTTTTGTACAATTTCAAAGGCACCGATATGTTATACTGGAAATCAGACTAGTTGGTGAATAAGTTCACCTTTAAAAGTAAATGATTTAACAATCCATCCGATTGGTCGAGACATACATCTCGTCCAATCAGATGACTTGTAATGTATTTTGGATTTAGACAATCAGTTGATGAATACAGCCCTGGTTGTAGCTCAGGCATTAGTGTGCAGAATGATGCGTCGTATCGGTATCGCATTTGCCAAAGGCTGATATTGGCATGACCAACTCATATCATTCGAAACCCAGTTCTGGTTTCAACCCTTTCTCAAATAATCCATGGCTTCCCTGCTCCTTGTACACAATTATCTGAAAGTGATTAATACCGTCGTTTTCCCGTTCATTATTTATGCCTATCTATGCAATAACATTTAATTTCGCCATTTCATAGTGATATACATTTCATTTTCGGTAATCCGGTTTATTTGGCACAGTCTAAAGATTAGTAGCCTTAGTCGTCTGGAAAAGAGTGCAAACATGTTCTGACACATTTGGCGTTCGGCTACATGATAAGCTTAAACAGTCCATAAAATATTCATAACGGATAGATTTATTAGTCGGATGGGAGGGTTACACTTGTTTGGTAATTCTATATATTATTGAACACGTATTGATAATCCCGATTCACTCTTTGCAACAAAGGGAGTTTCGCGCTATAAAGCCTGGGGTTAAGCAATGAAATTGTTACTGCAGAAACTCAGAATTGCCTCGGATTTACAAACAAATGCATCAGACAATCAGCATTGTTTGATTCCTGTGCATCCCGCTACCATATCAGCGTAATCTTTAAATAAAATGTGTTTCATTGCACGGGGTTGGGACACTAACGGATGAATAAGTTCAAATTCAAAATATATTATTATTTTTTTCTCTTTCTTTCTTTCAAGCAATAAACCCAATACTGGAGATTAAAGTTTGTATAAGTTCCTTATGTCTACTTTACTCTAATTGAAAGTAATCTGTCAGTTATGAAAGATACAAATAATGTCGATTTTTAGATAGCTTTATCTACGCAAAGGAAAGGAACGCATACTCATGCCATTCCTGTTGTTTCAAATTGCTCTTGAATTCCGTGAAATATATTAACGCTTTTTAAATAAAAACCTCGTAACTGCAGCTTAGGACAAGCTGCAGTTACATGGTTTTTGTTGAAAAGCGTCGATTTGTTAACGTTTGTTCGCATTTTGAAAAAGAATGGCACATACAAATGTATTGTATCAATGAGTAATCGTGCAATAAAAGGACATGCCGACGCTCTCTCCGGAACAGGCCATTTATTCCAACAGAATGAAACACGTGTCCGCTGAATGTTGACTCTTTTTTAAACCATTAACAGATAGCACAATTTTAAACCTGTCCAAATTCAAAAAAAATTGCAGATGACTATAGAAAGTGAATAAAAATTTTCCTTTTTGTGGTCTTTTGTGTAGAAAACATTGTGGAAAAATGAAGAAATTGCTTGCCACAAGCAATTTCTTTATTTTGCACAATGTTTTCCAAAGCCATTATCTTGTGGGAGTCAAAAAGAGTCACTGTGTGGTAATGGGTTAAACAAGGCCCGATTTTTAATTTCCGTGTGGACAAAACGCTTGGGAGCAAAGCTGAGACAAAAGAAGAAAATGCTGCTCATCTGAATTTTCTCTTTTTTGTCTAAATATTGTTTGTGTTGTATTGTACGCAATCTTTACCAACATCCTTTTTTGTCATTTGCAACAGCTTTCAAGTTAAAAATGTTTGCAGTTCTGGAAACGGTTTTGAAACAATATTACTTTCAGTTAACCCTTTCCCAAACAAGACCTGACTTTGCCTTGCAAAAATATTAATCAGCATTTTCTCCTTTTGCCTCAATATTTTCTGTATTATTTTTTACCCAAAACCTTTCCATGACAACATCATTTTTTCGTCTCAAGCAGTTTTTAATTTGGTCCACCCTATAATGTTGCCGTTTGGTAAAGGGTTAAGCAATAGAACTATTACGCTTGTGAATTTGAACTTGTTGAACATTTCGTAGTTTTTTTTTTTTTTGTTTTTTTGTTTGTTTTTTTTTTTTAATTGAAGGCCGGCTCCTGAAGCCGGCCTTCTTTGGAATCCTTTTTCGATTTGGACCTGGGCGATGTGGGAGGCTAACAATTAGACCATTTTCGACATACTGGTGTAAAACTGACTGATTTGTAAGTCAATAATTGACGTTCACCATGCAAAATATATCTTTTACATATTTGCTCCTTTGCGAGCAAAAATATAACAAAATTGACCGCATTTGTATATCGTTTCAATTTTAATAACTAACCGCCCCCGATCACGTGACTATCAGATTAACCACGGTCCATAGAAATACTGGAATGCACAAAAACCGAGACGTACATAGAATGTCGATATATTATCTATTAAACGTTATCGGCAAGCTTTGGAAGTTACCGAAATGCGTATCAAATCCGGCACTTAACCTGTTCCCACGTGAACGTTTCTGTTGAAAGCATCCGATGAAATACACATGCGTTTCGGTATCTCTATGGACCCGATAGATTGGGTTACTGCCCCTAGAAGGACCCGATAAATAAGTTTTATTTTTTATAAACATAGCCGCTATCCATCGAATACCCTAGCTCAATCGGTTAGCCGTTCGTAATTACAGTCATAGTTGCATTGTACGATGTGGGTTCAAATCCCACTTTCGCCTGTGTCAAATTTTTCTCAAATACTTTTTGCAATGAACTTTTGTCCTTTGTTATCAATTAAGTTAGGTATCCAATCTGATTTCTTTTTGTGTGTGTTTATTTTTCTAATATGTTTGGCATTTAAAACGTTTTATTTTTTGCTATCATTTTCTTTTCATTATGATAAAAATCACACATGAAAAGAGCCTGATTTGACAGAATACCAATAGATGGCTGAGAACAACGTTCTCCAACAAAGGGAATTAACTCTGACAGCACGAGCCAACAGTGACCTGGCCCCGGTTTCTCGAAAAAAACTTAAGTATATTCTCATGAGTCCATGCTCAACTTCAAACGACTACTCTCCAACGTTGAAGGGTATTCGGTTGAAGTTCACGTGGATTTCGTGCGATTTGAGCACGGTGATCAGATTTGAGCATGAGAATGTACTTAAGTTTTTTCGAGAAACCGGGGCCAGGATTGATTTTTTGGCTGTATCAATTTAAAGTTGAAGTTTAATGAACACTTTCATCTCGCAACGAAAATGCCTATTATGACCTTATTACGAAGTTATCGTATTTTTTTTTTTTAGATAAATCGTACTATTATAAATTCAAAGTTAAACGAGAATCGATACAAATATTTTGATTTATTTAAAAGGTAAAACAAGTATGTTGAAAATCTATTTATAGTAACAACTTAAACACATGGATGGTCATCTTACCTACCTGGTTTACCGAATGGAATTTGGACCTTGTCCCTCATTAGTAAAATATTTTGAACCGATTATATCTGTAATTCTTTAGTTAGTAAAATACACATATTGCATTGTATTAAAGCTGCAGTCCCTCGGTCAAATCTATTTTTCTCACTGTTTACATTTTGCTCAGATGTAAACGCAGAATTTTTGTATAAACAATAAAACTCTTATAAAGAAGTGACGTAGATACGGTGAAAATATAGGTAGAGTGATAGAGCGGTATGTGTACGGTACAGGACATTCGAGTTCTATCCTAGGTCTTGGCGATTCTTTTCCACTTTTTTTCTTTTCTTTTCTTTTTATCCTTTATTGTAATCATTTGTATTTTTACACAAAATGCAAGCTGACATCTGCCTAGCAAATGAAATTTCGTGGCTAATAGCCATTGAAGACGAAGAATGTATTGTTTAATCCATGTGTAACGTGATTTTGCGCGAACTATAGAAGAAATCAAAATCCAAACGACAGGAGATTTAGACCCAAGCGGGGATCAAACGGAACGATGGAAAGGGGAAAGGATAGGCGTAATCGAAGCTGACACGAATCATGTTGCCAAAACGCTGATCGATACATCAATAGTGGTCAAGTGAGAAGACGCTTGGAGGGGTGTCTGAGAATGCCATCATCAAAGTCCCGCGAAATACTTTTTCTTTACAATCAATAGCGATAATTTGTGGAAAAACCCCTCCGGCATTTCGTTTTAAAGGATAATTTCATTGAATTAGACTACAATTGAGCTTGATGGTGTATTGTTTTAAAAAATATTATTAATGACCCTGCGAATGACCACAAAATGGTTTTAAAGTTGATTTTTCGAAAAAAAAAATCGAGATAGAGCACCTTTAAATATTTACAAATTCTACACCAAACAATGAAACAATTGAAACATTAGAAAGAAAAAACCCACGGAAATTAGAAAGAAAAAAAAAACACAGATTTACAGAAGAACATGTCAGTAACATGAACAAAAAATCCATTTCTTTGAAGTAAAGCAATGAACAAATATCTACAGAGTGTCCCAATACAAACGGAACCCATTTTTGAAAGTGAATTGCTCATGTATTAAGTGATATGTCTCCACCAAATTTGAATATGCAATAGAAACGACAGTTTTCTATCAGCAGTCAAAATTTGATTGAAAAATGTTTATTAGTTTCGAAAATATTGGCATTCAAATGAATGCACCCGGAAAACCATTTTAACACGATATCGATCTTTCCATTCGCAGCGCGCCCCTACACTTGACACTTCACAATTGTTTAATACAATACAAAAGTGATATTGAACATTTTACTTATAATAGTGCATATTTGTTTCATCCTTACGGCTAACAAATAAACTGTTAAAGTAGAGCTGTGGTGTAAACAAAACAAAAAATAAATACAAACAAAATATCAAAGTGTATCAAAGATTCATAATACATGTAATCATAAGCAGTTATTTCATTACTCTACAACATGCCGGTCAGCGCTCAAATGTCAAGTACTTTAACCCTTTCCCAAACAAGACCTAGTTTTGACATCCATGAGAGAATTAGCTTGAGAAAGTAATTAGACAAAAGAAGAAAATAATGGTCACCAGCATTTTCTCCTTTTGCCTCTATATTTTCTGTGCAGTATTTTACGCAAATTCTGTCTTTATCGGCGTCAATTTTTTTCATCGGCAACAGCTTTCAATTCAGTCCACCCTAACTTTTTGTGGTCTGGGAAAGGGTTAAAATTATTTCAAACAACCACCTTACGGACTCAATTTGCACATGTGGCGCTTTCATATTAATAAATTTTGAGAAAATTGGTACATACTTGTACAACGGTAAAGAACTCAACAGTTGACCGTCAGTGCGATTTTACGATCAAACAAGACGGAAAAATCGATTTCGTGTTTTTTAGTGTCTTTATTAAATTTCATATCACTTTTGAACCAATCAATATTTTGAAGTGAAATTGAAAACAAATATGCAAAAATAATGTATCTTTAGTACTGCAAATTCAAAAATTAGATTTTATGCTTTCGCTTTAAAATATTTGACTTTGAAATAGGGTTCCGTTTTTTTGGGACACTCTGTAGATAGGTTCAGAACAACATGTTTCAATTTTGTTGTTAAAAATTCTGTATTTTTAAGTTAATCATAGTTATGAGAACTGGTATTAATCTTAAAGTGTCAGATGATTGGCAAAATTAAATACTTGTGCCGAAAGAACACCTTACTATTAACCAAATATCAAAGTTTCTACAATTTTCAAACATTAGAAGTGTTTTTATTTCGTCTTTTAAATTGGATATTTTGGTCTTTTCCGATCTTTGCCGAAGAAAATACGCTAAACTTCCGACTTGAAATTATGACGTCATACTGGCCACTGAATGACGTCATGGCGGGAAAAACGGGCAGTCATGAGTCATTTCCCGGAAAGTCTGAAATTTCTGAAAAAGTTAAATGTCCGACTTTTCTGTCATAATGCGATTTCCCCAATCGATACTCAAAACACGGAATTCGTCCTCAGTAAATGTTAGAAAAAATGTTAAAACAGTCAAAGAATAGGTCGTAAGTGAATTAAGGAATGTGCCAAAGAACGGTTTAAGTTTGTCAGTATTAATATTACGATCGAGAAATGGATAAAAACTGAGACTTCGCTATATGACAGAAAAGTCGAACACATTATCTTTGTCAGACACCTCATGCTCTAGATTGGGGCGGAGTCAAGCCATTGATGACGTCAATCCGTGGCAATTTTACGGAAATTGCCGATCTTTATTTTCTCGAAAATCAGTTTGTCAACGATGTAAAGAAAAGCAAATAAAACTTTTAAAACAACCGAGTTTGGCGGATCTTTTATAAAAGACGTTAATTTAATGATTTTCTTCCAATATACGGTGCAATAAACTGCCAAGCTTGGTAGCCTTTAAGTTTCACATGGTTATGCGAGCTGGTATCCTATTTATTTTAAGTTAACCATGGTAATGTGAGCTTGTGTAGTTCGCTGAGAGATCTAAAGGCAGCATATTCTATTTTTGCTCTTGGGGGTCACCCAAATGAGCAAACATGGTAATTTGTGGGACTTGCAGGATGTATACATTTTAAAAGAAGAAGTCACATGAACTGCAAACAAACAATACAATGTACGCTATCAAAAAATTGCAACTGCAAGTCCACGATAATTCCGTTGGGTCTTGATACTGTGAGTTCAACAAGAAAAGGAAAGATACAATTAACATGACATGGTTGAAATATATCACTTCAGCAAAATTTTCACGGATGGCTACCAAAAAATTGCCGGCCTCTTTGATGCTATGCGTCAAAAAATTGTCTTGTTCTTCACTCGAATTGCTTTATCAATATGAAAATAATCATGGATACACCAGCACTAAAAAGAGTGTCCTCCCCCCTGTCATTAGCCGATATATTATTTTTTGACTATATAATGCTAGTATAATTAATGATACACCTTTAACACATTTAAAGTCATGGATAAACCCCCCCCCCCAGCCTCGACCCCTGGAATAAATCCTGGAACCACCCTTGGGGCCATATCGTCGTTGTAAATGCAAAACCTCATATCTCGTTTTGGGAAAATTTCAAAGGGGAGGGGAAAAAGTGTAATAGCTTTTCTCAAACTGAAATGTTTTACTTGAAACTTGGACATATTGTTCACAAATGATTTGTCATCAATACTGATCAGTAAAATATCTTAAAACCTGCAAGAATAGTCTGTAATTGGGCACACAAGTTTGTAGGCCTACTTTGAAAATCGCAAGAATCGACATACGAGGTTTTGCATTTACACCGACGATATGTAAAATTATTAATTACAAATGCATGGATATTCCTGGGAGATAATAAATACCACGAACAAAAAAATATCAAGCAGATCAATGGCGAGATTTCCATTAAGTTTCGCCGTTTTTCCGTAAAATATCAGACTTGTTCACAAGCAGATAATGTCAACGTCAAACATAGAATAGAACAGATTGTCGATACTTTTCAACAAAAATCTCGTAACTACAACTTAAAACAAGCTGCAGTTACGAGGCTTTTGTTGAAAAGCGAAGTTATTTTATATCGGATACGCGATCAGATACGAGTAGATTTGCTCCTTGTCGCCTACAATTTTCATTAGCGACGATAAATCGTGAAGAGCATTTTCATGATTTTCAGAGCAGGCGCTTAGAACTACAATAACAATATCAGCATGGTAATACTTAACAATATTATGACTGATTGCTGTAGCTGTCTAATTTGCTTGGACTGCAACTACATCATCTATCATATATAAATATCAGTTTTTGCAGCACGTTTTAAAAACGATTTTACATTTTTAAAACAAGAAAAAAATAATTATATATCTATAATGCTGCTTTTCTATCAATATTCCTCCCTGATTCAAAATCCAATTTATTCCGCCGAAGAATCAATACTTGAATGCAGGAAAACAATGTTACAGTTCTATGCTCCAATTACGATATTATGGCACATGTTTACACATTTTATACATGTAAACAAGGTGAAAGCATTCTATATTTTCATTACAATTTTACATGTGTTGGTTCAAATGTTTTAGATGTAAAACACTTGTAAGATTCTGACCAATGGATGCTAAGTTACAGCAGAATGGTTTTCGATATTGCTTATTTCCTAAATATGTGCCAAAAAAGATACATGAAGAAGTCTATCCGCCGAAAAGTTGGATAAATTTAAGCACAATTAAGGTAGAAGACCCATAATGAAAAACACCACTTTCTAGCCATACGAAATGCATCAAATTGCGCACACTTGTAAATACACTTCACATAAGTTGATTCACCGTGCCGGATTTCAATATTATGCTTCAAGAGGGAAATAATTTACAAATATCATTTTATTCTATATCTATATGCAAGGGAGGCAAGTTTGAACATTTTTGTCAAATATTTTCATAAGTAAGCATGAATTCAAAATTCTAAACCGTACAAAATGCTTATGTTCATATTTGTAATGGAAATGTAACACAGTTTAGGAATTACTGGCATTTTTCAAATTTCGCCGCTGGCTCTTGGGTGCTAATTATGGATCTTCTACCTTAACTGTATACATGTATACTTTCGTGTTTGTGTTGAAATTATAATTCCGTAGATATGTACAATAATATAAATTTAAGATATCGATGCTTTTCAACAAATAACTCGTATCTACAGCTTGTTCAAAGCTGTAGATACGAGTTTTTCGTTGAAAACGACGATATGGTGTACACATGTATACTTGGTAATCAATGCTTAGCCATTCATCTTCTGTCAAAAAGGCTTTTTTCTCTTATTTTGTTTGCTTAAAAAACTGAAAGTTGCAGCAAGTAAAACTAATTAAGATTACCTTCATTGAATCCAAATGTTGGGAGATTTAACTGGGCAATCAATTTTGAGCCAATTTTCAACAATAATATTCCCCTTTTCAAACATTCAGTTGTAAAGTTGAAGGATGAATAGTTGTAGCAAGCAAACGACTTTTTAATTTTGAAAATAGAAATACTTGCGTTAAAGTATTTTAAAACATTAGTTTACTTAAATTTTCGACTGAGAAGTATATTCTGAGAAAACATTATCTTCGTAAATGAATCATGTCCATGAATATCTGAAGTGGGCAATTTGAATTTTCCACCATACCTTTTTCGCTTCCAAACTTGATTTCTTCAAATTGAATTGAAAGTTGCATCGGCTATTAGTTTAAGAAATTACAAATAGGCTACACTTGCATTTAAGTCCTAATACTATTCTGAGCCAATATTCTACCATTCTCTTCACCATACCAAAAACAATTCGTCAATTTGTCCAATTGAAAAAATCAAATTTGCAGCAAGCTTTAAGAAATAGATATATACCTTCGTTTTAGTCCAAATAATATGTCAATTTTCAACCGGGTAGATCTAGCCTGTTCCAATGTCAATTTTTCACCAATATCGTCTCCGATTCCAAAGTCAATTTGTCCCGTCACATATTGTCAAGCACTATTTAAACACGTGTAGGCTTCGGATATTTCAACAATAGCAGTCAATAAATCAATTTATGTTTAATCAAAAGCTATGTTATTGGCATCGGAACGAATGGTCTCGTAGAGACCATTCGTTCCGATACCAACAACATAGGTTTTGTGGATTATATATAGTCATATTAGAGCTTAATACACAGAAAAAGAGCTTATATCCGAAGCTCTAAATTAGCAGATAAAGCTCAGCAGCCAACGAGCGGGCGACACATGCTCACAAGGTGTCGCTAATCCCTCAACCGTTACTGGGTCCTATCCTGATAGCTTTACCGACGGAATCAAATGGGCACCAGTAATGCATTAATAATTAGCCTTTCTCAAGCAGTGCATGTAATAGTTTTGACGACTCTTGATATGTAGAGTTCCTCATTGGAAATGAAAAGGTGGAAGAAAAGGAGAAGATTCTGTCTCCTAGCATTTTTTTTTTTATTTTACTGCATCGTTTTTTTCAATACATCAAAAGCGATTTTTTCAAAATTCCCATGTGTTTGTTTCCTGTATAAAATCGTTTCGTTTTGATTCCAATAACATGTTTGTCACTTAGTAAAGCATTTTAAAAAGCTTTATCCCATTCCTAAACAAGACCTGCTTGGGAAAAAATTGCAGCAAACTAGGGAAAAGCTGGTAACAAGAGGTTTCATCTTTTTGCCTCAATATATTCTACGCTTGGACATGCTTTAACATTTCCAAAGCAACAGAATTCTGATGTTTCAATTTGAATGCAGGTAATCATTTATATAATCAGATCTAAAATTTAATACCGGGTATTTGTACTATATATGATATGAAATATTGAGGCAAAAGAAAAAAAGAGCTAGCTGGTTGTCAGCATTACCTTACTTTGTCTCAATATTTTACAAACCATTTTTATTAGAGTTCAAAACCAGATCTTGTTTGAGAAAGAGTTTAATCATCAGGCGTATCGAAAAATGTTTAAAATATTAAACATAGCAACTTGGGATAGTTCCCTATATGCTGCGTTTGATAATTTAATTAGTACTACCCTGAAAATTTTGCTATTTGATATGTTTTTCTTTCTGTAGAATTCAGTCATTTAGTAAAGTGTCTAGGCTTGTTATCATGTAGCGTATCGAAAAATGCGTGGAAAATTAAACATAGCAACTTGGGATAGAGCAATCGTTCGATAAGTCCTTTCTGAATTTTTAGTCGTTTGATATTTTTTCATTCTGTAAAATTCAGCCAATTGGTAAAGTGTTTAGGCTTGTTATCATGTAGCGTATCGAAAAATGCGTGAAATATTAAACATAGCAACACAAGGGAGAGGCGAGGTTTGGGGTAGCACCATTGATTATTCATAGCTCGGCCTGTCATAACTGACATGGAACGATAATTGCCTGCTACTTTGTTTTTTAACCCTTTAACCAATTACTGCACAATGACTCTTTTTGACTCCCCACAGAATAATGGTCGTGGAAAACATCATGGAAAATGAAGAAATTGCTTGTGACAAGCAATTTCTTCATTTCCCACATTGTTTTCCATCCAAAAAGACCTATAAAGTAGAAATTCCATTCACTTGAAATTGTCGTCTGCAGGATCTTTCAATTTGGACCGCCCTAAAATTTTGTCGTTTGGAAATGGGTTAACAAAACAGCATGATTTTAGGTTCATCTTAATTCAAACCTGTTGCTCGCAATAAAGTGGATGTTGGTGATTGTGGAATTTATGTGTATTTCAACACAGAAAATATCGAAGGAAGAGGAGAAAATGCTGATAATCAGCATTTTTTTCTTTTCCGTCGATGTTTTCTGACTCCCCTTCCTATTCTCTAAGTCCAGCAATTACATCTGGTTTTGTACTGGCAATGGTTTTAACTTGTTGCCTGCATGATTATCGACCCAAGCAAATTGACTTTTCAACACAAGAAGGGTGACAAAGTTGCAAAACGTTGTGACAAAACGACAAATGAAAAATAGAGCACTGTCATGCGAAAAATAGAATGTTCATGTCATATTCTTGTTGCGACAAAAGTTCTGGGATGCATTATAGACTAAGATCAACACGCACAGACGTGCAATCTGATGAATTCCTACTCCGCCTGCTTTCTACTGAATTATTATAGCGCATCTGACTCTCACTCATGATGTCCCGAGTTCGATCCTGGGTCAAATATCCTTTCAGATGAAATTGTCTACCACAAAAGGATGTTGTGGTAGTACTGGTGTGACAGGAATCCGTGGTTAGGTACTCCAGCCGCGCGATATTACCATGACAGTTAAAAGAGGCGTTGAGCCCAAATCTGTCAATTAATCAATCAATCTTAAAAATTATTGCAAAAAATTGAGACAAACTTACTGAATGGGCAACTTGTTTTTAACAAAATTTTAAGTCAACAGCACAAGGATTAAAACTGTGTGCATTCAACTTGTGATTATCCGGATCATACTGATATGAAATATTGAGACGAGTCTAGAACTCGATATAATGCAAATAAGAACTCGAAACAACAGATATTTGAATATTATAGAATATCAAGATTGAAATTAAACACGTTTTCGATTGTATGAAATTGATATAGTGTACCTAAGCACCCCTGCCAAAATTTGTTGTACACTGTGATGTTATAAATGGGGGCTGTATTCAAAAATGATTCTAAGCTAATTATCTATATCCAAATTACATTACAAGCCATCTGATTGAACGAGACGTATGTCTATGGCAATCGGGTGGATTGTTGTGTAATTTCGAAGTTATCAATAAATTTTTATCAGTTGATTTAATTTTAAAAGAGCTATCACATTCATCTAATCACTGGCGCTTTTCCACCTTCTCTGCTTCAATCCGAATTTTGATTGGTCTAATACTAACAAACTTATTTGCAATTTTGTGTAATTGTTTTGTCACGTGATTCCCCGTTTTTGATCATAGTCATATCTATAACAAAGAGTCCCCTACAAAGGGGTTGGTGGAACTTGATTGTATTCATTAGTAGTTTTGTGTAATTAATCGATTCAATTCTCGAACTCATATTTGTAGATAATGTTACAATGCTTTATCCGCAATGAAATTGGAATCGAGACAATGAAAGTAATAGGACTCCTTTTTTCGCTTGTTGATTGTAATACGGCGATTCGCAAACACAAACCTTGGATGATCGTTAATGTAAAATAGCTCTTATTCTTTGATATGATTCCAATTAAGCTGAGTTTTCTCAGACTTGGTGACGACAAAAGCACGTCATAATGTATGCATTTTGCCCATCATTAGATACCACACACTTCGTGCGATTTCGCCGCCGTCCATGGTGTTTGTCTTGACGACGGAAACAGACGAGGGTATCCGGATTTAAAAATCTGGATAACTCGTCAATCTCCGTTGCCACGGATTATGTCGATTTTGCACGAAAAGTTTGTCATATAATGTGAAATACCTTAACAAAGCGCTCTGTTTGACACAGAGAGAAGCTAAATAGCAAGGGCGGATCTATAAGGGGGTCAGGGGGGTCCGGACCCCCCCCCCCCCGGCATTAGCCGAAAAATTAAATTTTGGCCATATAACTTTAGCATCATGTTACATATCGCTGCTTTCCAACGAAAACCTCGTAACTGCAGCTTAAAACAAGGACCACCCCCCCCCCCCCGGAAAAAATCCTGGGTCCGCCAATGAATATATTTATATATATATATATATATATAGTATCAGACAGCCACAGAAAAGCACAGGCCCAAACTTAGCATTCTGTATATGTGTTCAACTACTATATGGTTATATAGCGACGCCTGGAGCATCTTACTGTGGATTCCTGGTATTTCTTTCACCAGTACTATCACAATGTCCAAACTGAGCCTACATCTGCTCTCTCACATAGGTGATTCACACCCAATGGTGAGAGACAAATGACTTTTGTCAAATGTCAGTCAGAATGGATACTAGCCGAGTCGGGGTTCGAACTCGCGACCCCTGGATCGACAAACTCCGAGGTTACCGACTGAGCTAATAAGAAATCAAAAATATAATTGATAAAATGAAGTTATGGACATAGAATTATATAAAATAAAACATTCTTCTTGCCATAGACCCATCACAAATATACTCTTAATCCGTATGTAAGATCAAATGCTTTAAGGTGATGAGAGCATGCAATAAATTTGGTTAAACGCTTTCACATACGGCAATGCTTTAGACTTTTCCCACATTGAAAGATGATTGAGATGATAAAACTGGTGTTGATAAAGAAAGGATTGGTGTATAATATTACACAGAAAAAATGTGGAAACAAAAGGAGGAAATACTGGTGATCATCATTTTCTTGTTTCTCGTTTCCCCAATATTTTCTATCAGGGAAGTCAAAGCAATTTCTTGCTTAGGATAGGGTTAAAATACAATGACAATGGAAAATATTTATTCTACATAGAGAGGGCTATCATTATATTCTTTTTTCGATCAATTTCCCATCGATTAGTCGCTTGAATTACATACATGTTTGTAAAGTGATTTTTTGTGAAAGCTAACGCTTCATAAAATTATAATTTGAACTTTTGTGGACAAATAAATCGATTGTTATCTGTTGTATTCGCTTTATGTTACGATGAATAACTAATTGTGACTAGAAATAGGACAGTTCGTTTTCTCCCTAAAATGTGTATGTTGGGAAAAATCTAAACATAGATGAAGTGAATCTTGTAACCATTTTCCAAAAAACCCTTGTTTACAAGTAGGAAAGCTTGGAAAAGAAACACATACTGAAAACTGCATCTCACTTTTACCATCTAATAGTTTTATTATTTCACTTCCACTTCGACTTTAGACCAGTCTAAAACTGTGGACGATAGGGAAAGGGTAAATGCAGGTTTTTGAAAAATCATAAATTTTTTGGAAACAAGTTCAAAGAAGACATTCAATTATTTGTTCTTCGGTGCTTTTATATTGAAGATTTATGAAATGTTGTAAACTGTGTTATTTTATTTCTATTCTTTTGATCCGTTTCACAATTAACGGAAAACAAATCATTGTAAACAAACTATTAAGAGAAAAATGGAAAATAAGAAATGCCAATATTGTCTCCTTTCCCCCAAAGGTTTCTACCGTTTTAAACTATATTTAAAAACGTATTTGTTCCGTGAGTTTTAGTGTACAATGATATAAGTAGCTTCTAGATATACAGATTTTGCCTATACATTTTGCCGTTCGATATTTGCCAAAGGCTGAAAATCCAGTCAAACGCAAAATGAATCGCGTTTAGTCAAATGTCACTATTTCAAATAATGTCCATAATGAAAATCAATAGTTGCTCATTTATAAATCATATACCCTATGTAAAATTCCATTAAAGCCCGGGGAATTTATTGAAATTAGCAGCATTTGATGTTTAGTCGTCATTATCTATGTGCAAATATCGTCGCTTTTCAACAAAAACCTCGTAACTGCAGCTTGCTTTAAGCTGCAGTTACGAGGTTTTTGTTGAAAAATCAGCGATATGGTACTTGTATGCTGGCATTTTGATTCTACAGAGCACCGCGCTGAATCATACCGCTGCTTTTCAACAAAAAACCTCGTAACTGCATTTAACCCTATCCCAAACAAGACCTGGTTCTGACGTCCCTAATGGGAAAGGCTTGTGAAAACATTGAAACAAAAGAAGAAACTGCTGATAACCAGCAGTTTCTCCTTTTGTCTCGATATTTTCTGTGTCATATTTTACACAAATCCTATCTTTAATAACATCCATCTTGTCATTTGTGGCAGTTTTTGTAGTGGATCACTCTTGAATTTTGTCGTTTGGGAAAGGGTTTAAATAAGCTGCAGTTACGAGTTGTTTTTGTTGTTTTTTTTAAAAAAGCGACGATACATAATCATTTTGTGCATTTTGGTCTATATTTGAGATCGAAAATTTAAAAAAAAAAATCCAACAAATAATATCTTTAACAATGGCTAATAAATCTCATTTTTCAGGATTTTGTTTTCATAATTAGACTGATTACTAGCCTACTGCTCGAGATGACTTGTTGGCCATAAGAGTACCGCTGCATGCATCAGCCATTTCATATAAATTAATATTTTATATAAGTGCTGGTACTTTTTTCCTAAATGCTTCAGCGATGAAATCCATAAAATACCCTGGTAACACTTTTAACCATTTCCTAAGCAGTGACACCATTTTACGCACCTAATTGTTTTAAAAGGTCTGAGAAAATGAAGAAAATCAATAAAATGCTGACCAGTAGTATTTTCTCATAATTTATTTATACATGTATTTTGACACAGCTATTTGTCGTTTCCACTCATTCAATGCAGTATGGTCAATCAATATCAATCTGGGACAACCTTATCTTCGTTGGTTGGGCGTCTTGAAAAAATACATGTAATTGTCATTGCTACTACATACAGATGCCCTGGGTTAATGTTAATGCACTACATAAGTCTAGGGCAAGGCCTATAGGCAACTTTTGTAACCAAGGTTGTAATTGGTCGATCCACAAGCAGGGTAACTGTTCCTTACTCTCACCATACACACACATGTCCCTTAATCCATCATGTGCAAGAGCGTTACAATCGGATCCATACTACTCCCATGATTCCGTAATTGTAGGATTGGTCGACGGAACCGAATTCGCTTATCTGCTAATACTCTCGGCGAATCTACGAAAATGCATTTTATAGGTAATGGGAGCAGTCAACGAAGTCCCGAATGTCGATGTTTACAGGACAATTTAGAACACGGTGGGGAATCACGTGAACAACACTTTCAGAAAAACGACTATAATGCTGTTAGTAGGGTCGGGCCTATCAATCCAATTTGAATTCATTTTTAAGCAGATAAGGTTGAATACACCAAGAATTTGCGGATGTGATAGATCTTTTATAAATCAAATGATATAAGAAATTATTGACGATCAAGTAAAAGTCGACTTTGTCGTCAATGATAAAATCATAGCTGATTTTCCCGCCGTGCAAAAGGGCGGTCCTCCGTTTGAATCTAGTTGTGACTTGTTTTCAGCTGGTCCCCGGGGATTCAGAGTCAAACTCTATAATGACATGTGAATTATTCATACTGGTTCTCGTCATGCTTTGTCTAACATACAGAATGTTTTAAATCGACGATGAGCAACAAGAAAGCTGTAACTACAGCTTTGAAAAAGCTGTAGTTACAGCGTTTTTGTTGCCCATCGATGGAATATGCGCTTCGATCTTGCTTTCTTTTTTATCTCGATGAAACCAGTGATTGGCTGTCTTTATATTTCACATTTTAATTTCAGTCAGATTCAGAGAGATTTTCCCGACGAACATCCTGTATAACGCTGCATTTCAACGAAAACCTCGTAACTGCAGTGTTTAAACAAATTGCAGTTACGAGGTCTTCGTTCAAAAGGGGACGATGGGGATCATTTTTGGGCGAGAGGACAACGTGGCTGGACACCCTCAGAAGAGACACTGGGTTAAGAGATGTAGCTTAGATGCGGACTCTTATGAAGGACAGAGAAGCATGGAGGATGACGATTTGTTGTGCCCGTGTAGGCGTCGGTTGACTCCCTCGAATCCGACTCTGAGATCCTGTATCAAATACGCAGCAAGCGGCAAAAATTCTGACTTAATTCCAAGATGTTGCAGTTGCAGAGAGAAAAGTTTAGCGTTTTATGATGATTTTTCAACATACGGTAGAACTTATTAACTTCTCTACAACTGTCGTTTTGTTAACCCTTTCCCAAACAAGACCTGGTTTTGACGTCCCTGGTGGAATATGCTTGGGAAAACATTGAAACAAAAGAAGAAACTGCTGATAACCAGCAGTTTCTCCTTTTGTCTCAATATTTTCTGTGCCATATTTTACACAAATCCTATCTTTAATAACATCCATTTTGTCATTTGTGTCAAATTTTGAAGTGGATCACCCTAAGATTTGAATTTGGAAAACGGTTAAGGTATAATACCCGTTATATGGCCATTTCGAGATTCACTTGGCATCGGCTTTTTCGGGTGACGTCGTATTCATGCGGGAGCAGAAAGTGCAGAATCTTTTCTCACCGTAGGCCTAACCTATTCCTATGCATGTATCGGATATCGACGAAAGTTTACAACGTCAACCGGAAGATTCCGATGTCTTCTAAATCAAAATAGCCGCGTTACGGGTGTTTTATCTTACGTAGTAACTCAGACGTTTCCCAGTAATAAGTTTTAGTATGGCAGGCCCGTAGGAAGCAATTTCATATGGGGGGGGGGGGGGGCTATAGCCCTTGTCCTGAATATTGGGGGACTAAATTGGATTTTCCCCAAATTTTTAGTGTAAAATTAAGAAAATTTGGCATTTTTGGACATTGGGGGGGCTTTTGCCCTCCCCCTGTTCCTGCGGGCCTGTATGTTCCTTGATTCAATCCGACATTCACGGTTTGCGAAAGTAGAAGTCGCTGTTTCAACATGTCAAAGGGCAAGCAATGAATATCGCCATAGACAACAATATTGATTTAGTGCATATCGCTACTTTCCAACAAAAACCTCGTAACTGCAGCTTAAAACAACCTGCAGTTACGAGGTCTGTGTTTAAAAGCGACGACATATATCTCATTTGTCTCCAAATGACTTCTGACAAGGTATGATCACTGAAAATACAATTTTGTTGTCTGCATACTAAATGAAGAACAACTCATTGGACCGATGAATATCCATTTGCCTGCCTCACTAGTAAATTGTCCTCAGCACTATTAATGCGTATTGCAGATTTCATTTGAAAGGGCACATCTTTACCTTTTAACATCATAAATTACAGACCTGACCCCCCCCCCCCAAAAAAAAAAAAAAAAAAAAGAATAATAATAATAATTCCGTTATATTTTCTTGTATACCTTCGATATCTGTGTACTATATGGTACAATGTTTGTTTGTTTGTTTTTTTTTTTTTTTTTTAATAATATTTATGTGCAAACATGAACATGTTTTGCAGGTCAGTGCTATGTCAAAATCAAATCAGCGATACAAAATGACCTGCAGATTTATCTTCCCTTTGTCAATTGTAAACGCTTGTTTTGTTCATCATGGCGCCTCGTCTCTGTCTGTTTTTCTCTATCTCTTTTTGTAAAACTAGTATCTACAAGAGAAACAGGGAAATAAAATTCCTGCTCACAGTGTTAGCCAAATGGTGTAACTGCAAACTACATGCCAGTATCTGCAAAATTCATCCCCTATTATGTTATACTTTGGAGATTTATTTGTTTTCTCTCTTTTCTCTAATATAACCTTTACAAAGTATGTCGGAAAACGCCGTTCGAAGTGTCCTGGTAAAAAATGCTTTAGTAGAGAATATTTATAGATTGATCCACGGAAGCGCGAATTGAATCTTTATCAAAATGGGACACATTTTTTCGACGTCGCGGTGAGCATATCGCTGCTTTTCAACAAGAACCTCGAAACTGCAGTTTAATATAAGCTGCAGTTACGAGATTTTCGTTGAAAATCGACATCATGCTTGTCACCTGTTGACTAGTTGCTATGGGAATGTTCATCAATATTACAATAGAAATGCTGTTGTCAGCCGACCGTAAAAGTTAAGCGAGGAATTATTAAGATAATTTTGCTAAAAATTGATTGAACACGCCTAATTGTAACATTTTGTGCGATGAATTATTAAAACGGTTTCCATTTGCATACCCAATATCTGTGTGATTGTGCGAATAATGTAAAAACCAACTCAAACGGACAAATAGTTCGTTGCTTTTCATCGAAAACCACGTTACTGCAGCTTGTTTTAAGGGGAATTGCTCCAGTTTTTCGGAACACTCGGTTTTTACTGTAGTAAATTAAATGATTCGTACCAATATGTTTCGCTACCATATTTTCAATAATATAATTCTTCATTACAATTTACCATTTTCGCCGGTAAAAATGTATTTATTATGCAAAACTGATTTCCTCAAGATGGAAATCGATTATTTAGAGCAAGACAGTCGTAAGTGTGTATGCAGTTACCACCGTTTTGCGTCATTTTATTCATGTGTAGCTGATAAAAAATCCTGTAATTCACTAATAAGTGCGCTGACCTATACATTTTCTTTTTGAATTATTACCAGGACATGTTGCTTAATACAACAAAGAGGGAGTTTTATTAAATTCTATTATGTAGAACTTGACATATTTCCAAAAATATGCAAAATTTGACATAAAACACTCCAGCTTCGTTGATCTACCCAAACACGTGAACAAGCTGTTTTATACATTTACGCGTTTGTAGAAGCACACATTTTGAGTTTTCTGATCTTATTAAATGTAAGACGTTACTCTAAGTCCATTTTCGGGACTAAACGATGAATACACAGCATTTTATTAGCATTTTAGTGACCTTGCACAGGTGCAAGAAATTGTGCATTTTTCTATGTGGGGGTATGTGATACGAATGCCTATAAAATTCAAACAAGATCGCTGACCACCCATTTTTATTTTATTTTTCAATTGGTAATAACATGTAATTTCAACATACAAAACATGAATAAATTATATTATTGGGAAAAAAATTAGGAAACTGGAGCATTCCCCCTTAAGCTGCAGTTGCGAGGTTCTCGTTGTTCAAAAAGCAGCAATTTGCTGTTTGGACTAATTCAAATTGAAGTGAGTAACACTGCAATAGTCGACGAATTATTGTTACTCTACATCTTATACAAGTGCAGAATGTACTATACGTACGTTTTGTATAGCCCTAAAGTATCTTGAGAAAATACAGGAAAATATTGGAAATCAGAATTTTCGTCTCCAATTTTCGTCTTTCCTCTCAATGTTTTCCTATGCGATTTGTCTGTCAAAACAAGTGCATAGTTGGAAAAGGGAGAAAACCGTCATAATTTCTTTTTCGTTATTTCTCGTTTAAGTAGGCCTAAGTAATAGGTCCTACTGAAATCGGTTAGCTTACTCACATTAAATCTAGGCTTCTGTGTTTAGCAGGCCTATCCTCATGTTTTCGTCCTTCTCAGGAAAGAACAAAAGATGAAGCCGTCACATTTGTGACAGACAATTTATACTACAAGGACCTTCCCCATGATGTCGACTGAGGTAGACTTGGTGAAAAAAAAAGCCTGCAACACACAGATATTATTGAGGCAAAAGGAGAAAAATACTGGTTTTCAGCATTTTCTTCTTTTGCATCAATGTTTTCCAAACCCTTATTTAATATAATAGGGACTTCAAAATCAACAGCATCCTTGCAGTTTTTGTTTCGCAATCAATCAATCAATTGATCAATCAATCAAGTAATTCAATCAAGTAATTCAATCAAGTAATTCAATCAAGTAATTCAATCAATCAATCAATCAATCAATCAATCAATCAATCAATCAATCAATCAATCAATCAATCAATCAATCAATCAACCAATCAATCAATCAATCAATCAATCAAATTAAAAAAAATCAATCAATCAATCATTCAACCAATCAATCAACATACTTTTGATATACGAAAAATTCATGAGCATAATTTGCACTTTAATTTGGTCGACAGAAACTTGTTAAGGGGGAATGCTCCAGTTTCCTGAATTTTTTCCCAATAATAGAATTTTTTCATATTTTGTATGTTGAAATTACATGTTATTACTTATTGAAAAATAAAATAAAAATGGGTGGTCAGCGATCTTGTTTGAATTTTATTGGCATTCGTATCACATAACCCTACATCGAAAAAATGCACAATTTCTGGCACCTATCCAAGGTCACTACAATGCTAATAAAAAGCTGTATATTCATCGTTTAGTCCCGAAAACGGATTTAAAGTAACGTCTTACATTTATTATGAACAGAAAACCCAAAATATGTGCTATTATAAATGCGTAAATGTATAAAACAGCATGCTCACCTGTTCGGTTAGATCAACGAAGCTGGAGTGTTTTATGTCAAAATTTGCATATTTTTGGAAATATTTCAAGTTCTACATAATAGAATTTGATAAAACTCCCTCATTGTATTAAGCAACATGTCCTGGTAATAATTCAAAAAGAAAATGTATAGGTCAGCGCACTTATTAGTGAACTATGGCAATCTTTATCAGCTACACATGACTAAAATGACGCAAAACAGTGGTAACTGCATACACACTTACGACTGTCTTGCTCTAAATATCATATTTCCATCTTGAGAAAATTAGTTTCGCATAATAAATACACTTTTACCGTCGAAAATGGTAAATTGTAATGATGTGTTATATTATTGAAAATCTGGTAGCGAAACATATTGGTACGAAACATTTAAATTACTACAGTAAAGTCCGAGTGTTCCGAAAAACTGGAGCATTCCCCCTTAAAACGTACAGAGTTTTCAGTACTTTGATAACTCTGATAAAATCTTTTGATCGATTCATTTTCATGAGTCATTCCTAATTTATAAATCAAACACGGCAAAATTTGTATCATGGCGACCTCGGTTGTAGACGAAGACGAAACTAGCGATAATGAGGAAGTATGTATCGTTATTTTAACTGTTCGTCATGAGAATCATAGTGCCCTTGTTATTTTTTGTCTGTGTTTGTAAAAAAAACTTGTAAATCGTGTCTGTCAAGAGCACTTGTTAAAGTTTCACTTGCAGTATGGCTTGGGATTTCGGAATCATTAGGCAGACTTGATTGGGCTCCATTTCACTCGAATTCAGGGTTCCCACTGACTTATCTATATCTATCTATACTGTCTAACTTCCCTTTCGGGTATTACTGGCTGGTAATTTAAAATCTGGGAGTGAAAACATTCATTTTACAGCATATACTGGCACCTAGCTGCGATATCGTAGCCACAAACTTGATGATAGGTATTATTGGTTTGTGGCTACGAGTCCACCCTATTCCTTCTTGTGGAGCAAGACAAAAGAGTGGAAAACACATTTTCTTGCATAAATTTTTGAATACTAACATACCTAATCAGATGTGTACCCATAAAAAGATATTCGGTGGCACAAATTCAGTTAAAGAGTATCAACAAGAATTGTTATCAATTATTTCTTCCAACGGAAAATTCAAGTCTCAGTAGAATAAAATGGGTGGGTACTCTGCTTCAAAATTGAATTGAACTTTATTTGAAAGTGATTTCAACATAAAACTACGCTGGATTGACAGAAAAATAGTTAACCTGTTGTCAGGTAACATTCTTACTACATTCCATAGCTTTATTTCGAAGTTTGACTATGTTAAACTTGCTGGAATGAATCATTCCAGCACCTGCTCCATTGCAAGGAATAGGAAGGAATTGTAACCGAAACCCAGATCAAAATTCAAAAAGGTTTCGGTTACATTATTGCAACTAACTGGCACCCCCTCTATATGAAACATAGAAGGCTGCTTGCAAAAATAGGGGGTAGCCTGGAACCCCATTGTATCGGTCTACTTATCTTTAACTTTTCTCACTCATATCATGTCTTCTTATAAAATAACATTTTTACTTCTGTTATATCAAAAAAACCCAGTCAAAATCAAAATCCCAGTTTTATAGTACAAAAATGTCAACAATCGGCAGCCATATCAAATTTGGTGAATAAAGGTGTCATTCCATTATATCAGTGCATTGTGATTGAATGTTGAAAAAGTTAAAATAATGACTGGCAAACAGCATCAAAAAGTATCTAAATTGAATCTGCAGTTTCTTTTTGACAAATAGGTGTACACACTTTTGGAAAATAACAAAGTTTCAATTCTTTTTATCGCTTTTAACAATGGCTACCTGCTCAAATTTACCAAAAACTTCCATTTGTCAGGTCAGTTTTAAAATGTTTGAATAATTATTACCTGATGAACAGATATTTCATAAAATCGGTACTGGAAAGATGCAGTGACCTAGTTGTTAATGTAAATAATCAGAAGGTAGATCTACGATCTTTGTATCAGGAAATTTGCAATTAGTCCGATACAATGGATAGACCGATACAGTGGAGTGGTAGTATACAAGATTCAATTTTCCGGGTGCAAAACCCCCATATGGGGGTTTTTGGGAACCTTGCGAATTTTATTCTTTTTACTCCCAAATCCAATCAAATTACCCTATTCGAAGTACTCGGAGGTCGAAATTGGTTGAAACTATAGCTTGAACCTTTATTGGGAACCAGTGCTGATTTTCTTTGTTTATCTGGATTCTGTTTGATTTGCTGTTTTCATTCAGGCGCAATCATAAATGGCTGCCGCTCGGATGGCTTGGCCACAATTTCACTGATGGTCAGAATTTCGAGGAAATGATGTGGAATAGCTCACACTTTGATGTTCATTTGGGGGAATCTGATAGCTACAATGGCTCAATCAAAGGAGCTATAGTCTGAGTCAACCTAGCTGTGATATCGTAGCCACAAACTTTATAACGGGTAATGGCTTGTGAAACCCAGATCAGAATTCATAAAGGTTTCGGTTACATTATTGCAACTAGAGTCAACCTTACGAGCAGAGAACTTTGGAGTGCGACATTAATGATCATCATGGTTTCTGATGGATGATGATAATAATATAAATAGTTTGAAATCAAATGATTTTCTCTCACACAATTTATTAGAAACGGAAGCTGAAATAACATCAGAATTTACTGGATTTAACTGTTTTGGACTCCAGCACTTTACGGAAGAAGAAGAAGAAGAAAACAGAAGAAGAAGAAAACAGATGAAGAAGAAAACAGAAGAAGAAGAAAACAGATGAAGAAGAAAACAGAAGAAGAAGAAGAAGAAGAAGAAGAAGAAGAAGAAGAAGAAGAAGAAGAAGAAGAAGAAGAAGAAGAAGAAGAAGAAGAAGAAGAAGAAGAAGAAGAAGAAGAAGAAGTGCATTGGACATGTACATTGGCAATTCCATGATAGAGCATTTATTATCAAATACAATACCTATGAAATAGGCGAAAAATCCCTGTAAACCATCCTAAAATTTTGTTGTTTGGGAAAGGTACAGTCTAAGATATTGCTGTTCAGGAAAAGGTTCATATTAACCCATTACCACTCATTGACTCTTTTTGACTCCCCACAAGAAATTGGCTTGGGAAAACATTGTGGAAAATGAAGAAATTGCTTGTTACAAGCAATTTCTTCATTTTCCACAATGTTTTCTTTAAAAAAAGACCAAAGAATATAGAATTTCATTTGTTTGAAATTGTCGTCTTCAACATCTTTGAATTTGGAATGGCTCAAAATTCTGCCGTCTTTTGATAGGTTAAAGATTTCAAAACCACTGCAATTATGCGTAATGGGTGCTACGCCCTTGGGAACAGTCTAAAATATTGCTGTTCAGGAAAGGGTTGATTCAAATCAAAACTTTAAAATTTATTCTATTTTCAGACATTTCAAGATGCTGTAGAGTCAGTACAAGTGTGAGTATGATACGGAACAATTCTATCAGGTTAACCGTGACATAATTTCGGGCAAACAGTAGTATTTCGTAGATGCTGTTACAATATCTTGTAACTACGGCTTGATTCAAGCCATAGATATGAGATTGTAAAACGACAAATGAACAATGATGGTTTGTAAAATTATAACGGTAAACCCAGTCTATTTTAGCGCAAAATTATTTTTGCTATAGAGTGCTGATTTGGATCAAAATGGCCATTTTGGCATATGAGACCTATTGACTTAACCCTGTGCCAAACAAGACCTGGTTTTGAAGTCCCTATTTAAATAGGCTTTGGAAAACATTGAGGCAAAAGAAGAAACTGCTGATAACCAGCAGTTTCTCCTTTTGCCTCAATATTTTCTGAGCTATATTGTACACAAATTCAATCTAAATTTACACATATTAATTTTGTCGTCTGCAAGAGCTTTTGAATTGAACCACCCCATAATTGTCATTTGGGAAAGGGTTAAGATAATAATGGATTCATTTGAGTCTGCACAGGAGTACAGTCAGATTAGGATCTGTACTTCTAAAGTTCTATATAAGTTGCCACAGTCTACAGGTTTGGAAAAGGCTATAAGGGAACAAAAGGCTCATCGGAATCTATGTTGGTATCAAATGCAAGATAGACCATTTTTCCATGTCCAAGATTTGATTTCTTTAATCATGAATACACTGATCAAAATAATTAAAGGAATGCTTAAATTCAAAATTCAATATTTGTATTGTTTAGTCTCAGAAAATTTGCCCACAATAATTATTGGTTTCCGACATTTGGAATATCCCAAAACTGGGAGTGTTTGCAAGCTTTTAAGCAGATAAGCCATATAACAGGGGTCTCGTTTGCCAAAATTTGGGGCCGTTATGGGGCTCCATTCCCAATGGCAAAAAGTATCTTTTTTTCCCAATTCTCTGGTGAAAATTCCCAATGAAGACCCAGAATGCCCCATGTTAAGACCTCATCTTCATTTACAAACCTGTTGAAGACAGTTTTAGAGTAGATTCTTAAACAAGAGTATGTACAAATGCATTTTACACCACTACAGTCTAATTTGCAGCTGAAACTGAGTGACAGTATGAATACAAACTTGTTATAGTTTTTCCCAATTTAGGTAAAAAAACATCGCTATTTTTCCCAATTTCACTGGCCCCTGGCCCCAAACAAAAATTGGTAGCAAGACCCCTGTATAACCATGATGAAATTTAGGATGTCCTTTTGGCATTTTTTGCAAGCCTATGTTTTTCTTCAAGAATGTAGTTTCTATCTTTAATCATCATAAAAACCACAAAAATTAAAGGTCATTGATAAAAACTCCAAGACCAATGCTCATGGAAGCTCACGTGGCATAGCATAAAGCTTTGCCTTTAACTGACATCTAAACCCAGCCTTTGTTTGGAAAGGTTTTGAGGATTTAGATCGCATTAAAGAATGGCTTCTTTATATTGCAGAACGACGGACGATGATCTTAACACCTGTATACAGGACTGTCATGTGGCACTTAAACAGTTTCTCAATAATCATATAACTCATTCCCAAATATGACCTGGTTTTGACATCCCTAATAGAAAAGGCTTGGGAAAACATTGAGGCAAATGAAGAAAATGCTGATAACCAGCATTTTCTCCCTTTGCCTCAATGTTTTCTGTGCCATGTTATACACAAATCCTTTCTTTTTTAACATAATTTCAGTAGCCGGCAATAGCTTCAAAATCTGAATAGTCCAAATCTTGCCGCTTGAGAAAGGGTAAAACAACGACTCGTCTATATTGCAGAACGACGGACGATGATCTCAACACATGTATACAAGACTGTCATGTGGCGCTTAAACTGTTTCTCAATAATCATATAACTCATTCCCAAATATGACCTGGTTTTGACATCCCTAATAGAAAAGGCTTGGGAAAACAATGAGGCAAATGAAGAAAATGCTGATAACCAGCATTTTCTCCCTTTGCCTCAATGTTTTCTATGCCATGTTATACACAAATCCTTTCAATTTTAACATGATTTTAGTAGCCGGCAATAGCTTCAAAATTTGAATAGTCTAAATCTTGCCGCTTGAGAAAGGGTTAAACAATGACTGGTTGGTTTATATTTCAGAACGACGGACGATGATCTCAACACCTGTATACAGGACTGTCATGTGGCACTTAAACTGTTTCTCAATAATCATTTTACAGAATCCAAGGCCAGAATGGAACCATGGTAAGTAAGAATGACACATAGGACTTCACCTCAAATTTAACTTGATACAATATTGCAATTATCATCAAGAAAAAAAATCTTTGTGAAACATTACTTTGTTATTATCATCAAGAAGAAAAATCTTTGTGAAACATTACTTTGTTTAGAAATTTCTTTGTTCTGTACTAAGACAAATTTTGAAAGCCTTATGGAAATTGGAAAAAATCTGTTGTATTTTCAAATAATCATTAGCTGGTAGTTTTGGAAAAATTCTGTTGTATTTTCAAATAATCTTTAGCTGGTATTTTGACTTACTGTGGAATAATGATATTTATCATAGGAGATGATTTAACCCATTACCAAACGACAAACTTTTAGGGTGGTCCAAATTGAAAGATGCTGCAGACGACAATTTCAAGTGAATGGAAATTTTAATTCTTAGTTCTCTTTGGATAAAAAACATTGTGGGAAATGAAGAAATTGCTTGTCACAAGCAATTTCTTCATTTTCCACGATGTTTTCCATGGCCATTATTTTGTGGGGAGTCAAAAAGAGTCATTGTGTGGTAATGGGTTAATGGTGTTTTAATCCATTCCCTCATAATGAGGCTTTTGGACGCCCACAAGATAAAGACTTGAAAGACATTGTGGAAAAGGAAGAAATTGCTTGTCACAAGCAATTTCTTAATTTACCACAATGTTTTCTACCAAGAAAATTGAATAATTTTAAAATTTTGTCATCCGGAAATTGTCGTCTGCAACATCTTCGAATTTAGACAAGTCTAAAATGTAGCCGTCTGGTGATGGATTAATAGTGTTTTAAGAAATTTATTTACATATACCATGTAAATTTTCCTTTCAGTATTGGTTGGAGCATGTACCATGCCTTGGGATACGGGACCATACTGTACATACAGGCTGTCATGACGTTTGATATGGTAATACTCATTATTTCCCAAACAAGCCTTATTTTAACAATTTATGACTTCAGTGGAAAATGTAGTTATAAAAATGATAAGACTTACATTTTGTGTGAAACGACTTTTTAAAGACAATTGATAAGTTTCTACAATATGTAGTTATAAAAGATATTGTAAATATGCTATTACTCAATTCTAATAATAAGATTGCTCAAGAATTATTTATGAATAAGACATTTTTATGTCCATGTATCGAAAGATCGGGAGCATATTATTGTTTTACTTTTGTCCGTCTGTCAGTCCGTACCTCTGTCTTTCTGTAAGAAAACTTAGCATTGGCCTTTCAGGGGGGGGGGGGCATTAGTGTTTCACAAACACATCTTGTTCTTCTGAATTCAGAATGACATAGAAGCGGCCATTCAAGCCATCAAGAAGTCCATCATTGTGTGTAACAAAAGGAGAAGAAAAATATCCATGTTGGGTTCATTCTCACGAGAAGCCAGCAAAAATAACTACAATGAATTAACAGAAGGTTTGTACACAACTTTTGTGCTGTAGAAGATTAATTTTGCTGATCGTAGAATAACCTGGTAGCCTGCAGTCTGACCTTATTCCATACTACATGCATTTATTGATTCAGCATAACAAGGGTTAAAAATTTAAAGAAAGGCTATTCCTTTTTTCAATACAACATAATTGTAGGCTGTAATATCGTCGGTGTTATTGCAAAACCTTGTTTTGCAATTACACTGAAGTTATATTGAAAATTCTGTAGTTAGATTTTGTTTGGTTGAGTTCCACTCCTTTGACTAGTTACACTGGGCCTTTCTTTGAAGAAAACTTGCCGCAATATGACCACAGCAGTTGAAAACAGAGTAAAACCCCAATAAACCAGTTGTGAATATTTCAGAGGAAATTTATGCAGAGTTGTGTTATGCTGAACTGCTGTTGATACGAGCCCTACTGACCTTCATACAAGATGAAAACCTCATCAGTTTTGTAAAGGGAGGGCTCAAAATCAGAGAATGAGGCCTCTGATTTGGAAAACCCTAAAATTTTGCCGTTTGGTTATCATAAAGGGTTGACTCTTTCTGAAAAAAGACTTGGTTTTGACGTCCCTTTTAGAATAGAATTTGGAAACGATTGAAGCAAAAGAAGAAAATGCTGATAATCAGCATTTTCTTCTTTTGCCTCAATGTTTTCTCTGCTATGTTATTCACAAATTTTACTGTTATTGTCATCCATTTTTTTGTCTGAAGCAACTTTCAAGTTGGTGCACCCGATAATTTTGTCGCTATGGTAATGGGCTAATCTTTTTTTTTTTCAGAGGAAATTCATGCCGAATTGTGTTATGCTGAACTGTTATTGATACGAGCCCTACTGACCTTCATACAAGATGAAAACCTCATCAGTTTTGTAAAGGGAGGGCTCAAAATCAGAGAGTGTTATAAAGTTTACAAGTAGGTAGACAGGGTTTCATAATCCTTTCCCAAACATTAGTTTACTTTAGTGTCCCTAACAGAAAAGGCTTGGAAAAACATTTAGGCATTTTCTTCTTTGGCTTGATGTTTTCTTTGCTTTATCATAAATTACAAATTTTACCCCTAACAGCACAAATTTTGTCTACTGTAGCAGCTTTCAAATAGGACATCCCTGAATCTTTGCTATTGGTTTAGAAAACCTTGCTGGAACAGAAAGAATGCTGATTAACATTTGCTGCTTTTCCTTCAAGGTTTTCAAAGTTATTACACAAGCAGTTTATGCCCAAATTTGTATTGATTTAGTTGTCTGCAAATTCTTTCATATTGGATCATCCTAAATTCTGTTGTTCAGGAATGGCTTAACTTTATAGATTAGCATTTATGATAATTGATTCAATTGAGGGATAAGATGGTTCCTTAGATTAGATATTTTTGTTTGAACTGGTGTTAGAAATTCCAGGATCACATGGTTAGGTTTACTAGCATCCAGAATGTTATTGTTTTGTTATTACAGGGAATGTGCCAAACTATTAGCCAAAAGAAAATGGGAATCTGACAGCCAAAAGATGCATTTTGATAGTGGAGTCAGAATGGGTGTCGGAGCATTCAATCTTGTAAGTACAGATTAACCCATTACAACACAGTGACGCCTTTTGACTCCCCACAATAAACTGGTTATGGAAAACATTGTGGAAAATGAAGAAATTGCTTGTGACAAGCAATTTCTGCATTTTCCACAAAGTTTTCACCCAAAAAAGACCCAAAGATTTTATATTTCCTTTCATTTAAATTGTCGTCTGCAACATCTTTGAATTTGGACCAGTCCAAAATTTTGTCGTTTGGTAAAGGGTTAATGTTGTAAAAGAACATTTAAATAAGGATCTGGGTACCATTTGAGACTATCATGATTCACACTATGACTGAGTGTTGACTGATCAGAACCTGTGATACTTTCTTTCAGATGCTATACATTATAAATAAGCTATTTGACAAAAAAGGCTGATCTGAGCCGCGTTCTTTAGAGCGAGATTTTTTAAGATTTCTTAAGATGTTTTGGATAAAGCGTTTTTAAGACCAAGACAATTTGGGTAGTCAGCAGTTTCTTCTTTTCACTAGCCATTTTACAAAATTTTGTCTTTTAGGGACTTCGAAACAAGTGATTTATTTGCAAATTCTGTAATATTTTACTGTGATCTTTATGTTTCAGATGATCTCATTGTTACCTGGTAAAGTACTCAAGTTGTTAGAGTTTGTTGGCTTCTCAGGGAATAAGGTAAAGTGTTGTTTACATCCATTTGTTTGTCTTTTAACCCTTTCCCAAATGCCAAAAATTTAGGATGATCCACTTCAAAAACTGTCACAAAAGACAAAATGGATGTTATTATGCCCCCTTTCGAAGAAAAAGGGGGTATATTGTTTTGCAAGTGTTGGTTGGTCGGTCGGTAGGTCGGTCGGTCCGTCGGTCTGTCCGTAGACCAAATCTTGTCCGGAGCATAACTCGAAAAGTATTAAAGGTAGAATCATGAAACTTTACAGGTGGATAGATCTCATTATGGAGAGGTGCAGTGCACAAGAACTGTAACTCTGCCGATCAAGTTTTTTGAGTTATTGCCCTTTGTTGATTTTTATGCCCCCTTTCGAAGAAAATGGGGGTATATTGTTTTGCAAGTGTCGGTCGGTCGGAAGGTCGGTCGGTCGGTCGGTCCGTATGTCGGTCGGTCTGTCCGTAGACCAAACCTTGTCCGGAGCATAACTCGAAAAGTATTAAAGGTAGAATCATGAAACTTCATAGGTGGATAGATCTCATTATGGAGAGGTGCAGTGCACAAGAACCGTAACTCTGCCGATCAAATTTTTTGAGTTATTGCCCTTTGTTGATTTTATAACTTGATTCTTGTCCGGAGCATAACTCAAAAAGTATGTAAGGTACAATCATCAAACTTTACAGGTGGATAGATCTCATTATGGAGAGGTGCAGTGCACAAGAACCGTAACTCTGCCGATCAAATTTTTTTAGTTATTGCCCTTTGTTGATTTTCAAACTTGATTTTTGTCCGGAGCATAACTCAAAAACTATGTTAGGTAGAATCATGAAACTTTACAGGTAAATAGATCTCATTATGGAGAGGTGCAGTGCACAAGAACAGTAACTCTGCCGATCAAATTTTTTGAGTTATTGCCCTTTGTTGATTTTCAAGCTTGATTATTGTCCGGAGCATAAC
Source organism: Fragum sueziense (assembly GCA_963680895.1). NCBI lineage: Eukaryota > Metazoa > Mollusca > Bivalvia > Cardiida > Cardiidae > Fragum > Fragum sueziense. The sequence continues at coordinate 47,783,190 of OY804594.1, forward strand.
TCTAAAAGTATGTAAGGTAGAATCATGAAACTTGATAGGTGGATAGATCTCATTATGGAGAGGTGCAGTGCACAAGAACCGTAACTCTGCCGATCAAATTTTTTGAGTTATTGCCCTTTGTTGATTTTATAACTTGATTCTTGTCCTAAGCATAACTCAAAAAGTATGTAAGGTACAATCATCAAACTTTACAGGTGGATAGATCTCATTAAGGAGAGGTGCAGTGCACAAGAACCGTAACTCTGCCGATCAAATTTTTTGAGTTATTGCCCTTTGTTGATTTTCAAACTTGATTTTTGTCCGGAGCATAACTCAAAAACTATGTTAGGTAGAATCATGAAACTTTACAGGTGAATAGATCTCATTATGGAGAGGTGCAGTGCACAAGAACCGTAACTCTGCCAATCAATTTTTTTGAGTTATTGCCCTTTGTTGATTTTATAAATTGATTCTTGTCTGGAGCACAACTCAAAAAAGTATGTAAGGTAGAATCATGAAACTTTACAGGTGAATAGATCTCATTATGGAGAGGTGCAGTGCACAAGAACCGTAACTCTGCCAATCAATTTTTTTGAGTTATTGCCCTTTGTTGATTTTATAAATTGATTCTTGTCTGGAGCACAACTCAAAAAAGTATGTAAGGTAGAATCATGAAACTTTACAGATGAATAGATTTTATTATGGAGAGGTGCAGTGTACAAGAACCGTAACTCTGCCAATCAAATTCTTGGAGTTATTGCCCTTTGTTGATTTTTACACTTAATTCTTAACCTTGCCTATATCTCATGTCCTTTTACAAATACAGCCTTGATATCTCACACATAGATACCTCCTATCAACATCGTTCAGATTTAACCATGACCTTGGATCTTGTGACCTTGACCTTGGAGTTTGACCTACTTTAAAAAAATTAAACCCGGCAAATATCTCATGACCTTTTACAAATACAGCCTTGATATTTCACACATGGACACATCTTACCAAAACCTTTCATAATTGACCATGACCTTGGACTCTGTGACTTTGACCTTGGAGTTTGACCTACTTTTGAAAATCTTTAACCTGGCCGATTTATCATGTCCTTTTACACATACAGCTTTGATATTTGACACATGGAAACCTCCGACCAAGACCTATCACATACGACTTTGACCTTGGACCATGTGGCCTTGACCTTGGAGTTTGACCTACTTTTAAATAAATTAAACTGGGCCTATATCTTATGTGCTATTACACATACAGCCTTGGTATTTCACACATGGACACATCTTACCAAGACCTTTCACATTTGACCATGACCTTGGACCTTGTGACCTTGACCTTGGACTTTGACCTACTTTAAAAAAAACTTTAATCTAGCCGATATATCATGTCCTTTTACACATACAGCCTTGGTATTTCACACATGGACACCTACGACCAAGACCTTTCACATTTGACCATGACCTTGGACCTTGTGACCTTGACCTTGGTGTTTAATCTACTTTAATAATACATTAACCTGGCCTATATTTCATGTCATTTTACATATACAGCCTTGATATTTCACACATGGTCACTTCCAACCAAGATATTTCACTTTTGACCATGACCTTGGACCTTGACCCTGGAGTTTGACCTACTTTTAAAAAAACTTAAACTAGGCCTATATCTCATGTCCTGTTACCTATACAGTCTCAATATTTTACACATGGACACCCCCTACCAAGACCTTTCACATTTGACCATGACCTTGGCCTGTATGACATTGACCTTTGATTTTTACATACTTTTAAAAATCTTTAACATAGCCTTTATTTTATGTCCTATTACACCTACAGCCTTGACATTTCACACATAGACACCTCCTACCAAGACCTTTCACATTTGACCATGCCTTTGAATATTGCAACCTTGACCTTGGAGTTTGACCTACTTTTAAAAAGACTGAAACCATGCATATATATCATGTCCTTTTACACCTACAGCCTTGATATTTCACACATGGACACCTCCAACCAAGACCTTTCACATTTGACCATGACCTTGACCTTTGGCCTACTTTTAAAAACTTTAACCTGGCCTATGTTTCATTTTACTTTTAAATATACAGCTTTGATATTTCACACATAGACACCTCCTACCAAGACCTTTCATATGTGACCATGACCTTGGACCTTGTTAACTTGACCTTGGACTTTGACCTACATCAAATGTAGGCCCTTGAGGGGGCATATATGTTTTACAAACATCTCTTGTATAACTTGATTCTTGTCCGGAGCATAACTCAAAAAGTATGTAAGGTAGAATCATGAAACTTTACAGGTGGATAGGTCTCATTATGGAGAGGTGCAGTGCACAAGAACCGTAACTCTACCGATCAAAATTTTGGAGTTATTGCCCTTTGTTGATTTTCAAACTTGATTCTTGTCCGGAGAATAACTCAAAAACTATGTAAGGTAGAATCATGAAACTTTACAGGTTCATAGCTCTTATTATGGAGAGGTGCAGTGCACAAGAACTGTAACTCTGCTGATCATATTTTTGGAGTTATTGCCCTTTGTTGATTTTAAATTTTTATTCTTGTCCGGAGCACAACTCAAAAAGTATGTAAGGTAGAATCATGAAACTTGATAGGTGGATAGATCTCATTATGGAGAGGCGCAGTGCACAAGAACTGTAACTCTGCTGATCATATTTTTGGAGTTATTGCCCTTTGTTGATTTTCAAACTTGATTCTTGTCCGGAGAATAACTCAAAAACTATGTAAGGTAGAATCATGAAACTTTACAGGTTCATAGCTCTTATTATGGAGAGGTGCAGTGCACAAGAACTGTAACTCTGCTGATCATATTTTTGGAGTTATTGCCCTTTGTTGATTTTAAATTTTTATTCTTGTCCGGAGCACAACTCAAAAAGTATGTAAGGTAGAATCATGAAACTTTACATGTGGATAGATGTCATTATGGAGAGGTGCAGTGCACAAGAACCGTAACTCTTGCGATCAAAATTTTGGAGTTATTACCCTTTGTTGATTTTATAAATTGATTCTTGTCTGGAGCACAACTCTAAAAGTATTTAAGGTAGAATCATGAAACTTTACAGGTTGATAGATTTTATCATGGAGAGGTGCAGTGCACAGAAATCATAACCTTGCCGATGAAATTCTTGGAGTTATTGCTCTTTGTTGAATTTACACTTAATTCTTAAAATTGCCTATATCTCATGTCTTTTTACACATACAGGCTTGGTATCTCACACATAGATACTTCCTATCAACATCGTTCACATTTGACCATGACCTTGGACATTGTGACCTTGGCCTTGGAGTTTGACCTACTTTAAAAAAAAAATTAAACCGGGCATATAGTTCAAGACCTATTACACATACAGCCTTGATATTTCACACATGGACACCTCCTACCAAGACCTTTCACAATTGACCATGACTTTGGACCTTGTGACCTTGACCCTGGCTGGAGTTTGACCTACTTTTTTAAAACTTTAACCTGGCCGATAAATCATGTCCTTTTACACATACAGCCTTGATATTTGACACATGGAAACCACCAACCAAGACCTATCACATATGACTATGACCTTGGACCTTGTGACCCTGACCTTGGACTTTGACCTACTTCTATGATACATTAACCTGGCCTATATTTCATGTCATTTTACACATACAGCCTTGATATTTGACACATGGACACCTACGACTAAGACCTTTCACATTTGACCATGATCTTGGACCATGTGACCTTGACCTTGGTGTTTGACCTACTTCTATAATACATTAACCTGGCCTATATTTCATGTCATTTTACACATACAGCCTTGATATTTCACACATGGTCACTTCCAACCAGGACATTTCCATTTTGACCATAACCTTGGACCTTGACCTTGGAGTTTGACCTACTTTTAAAATACTTAAACTAGGCCTATATCTCGTGTCCTGTTACCTATACAGTCTCGAAATTTTATTCACATGAACACCTACTACCAAGACCTTTCACATTTTACCATGACCTTGACCTGTGTGACCTTGACCTTTGATTTTTACATACTTTTAGAAATCTTTAACCTAGCCTTTATCTTATATCTTATTACACCTACAGCCTTGATATTTCACACATAGACACCTCCTATCAAGACCTTTCACATTTGACCATGACCTTGAATATTGCAACCTTGACCTTGGAGTTTGACCTACTTAAAAAAAACTTAAACTAGGCATATATCATATCATGTCCTTTTACACCTACAGCCTTGATATTTCATACATGGACACCTCCAACCAAGACCTTTCACATTTGACCATGACCTTGACCTTGGCATTTGGCCTACTTTTAAAAACTTTAACCTGGCCTATATTTCATTTTACTTTTATGTATACAGCCTTGATATTTCACACATAGACACCTCCTACCAAGACCTTTCATATTTGACCATGACCTTGGACCTTGTTAACTTGACCTTGGACTTTGACCTACATCAAATGTAGGCCCTTGAGGGGGCATATATGTTTTACAAACATCTCTTGTTAAAGATAGGCTTTGTGTAAAATATGGCACAGAAAATATTGAGGCAAAAGGAGAAACTGCTGGTTATCAGCAGTTTCTTCTTTTGTTTCAACGTTTTCCCATGCCTTTTATTTGAGAGATGTCAAAACAAGGTCTTGTTTAGAAAAATGTTAATACATGTCTGAAACAACAATATGACTACTGCTTTATCACTTTTGTATTAGATTTTTGACATAGTTGGTCGGTGTTCCCTATGTCGAAGTTAGATTATTAACCCATTACCAAACAGCAAATTTTAGATTTGTACAAATTCAAAGATGTTTCAGATGACAATTTCAAGTGGATGAAATTTTAGATTATTTGGTATTTTTTGGTAGAAAACATTTTTGGAAATAAAGAAATTGCTTGTCACAAGCAATTTCTTCATTTTCCACAATGTTTTCTAAAGCCTCTATCTTGTGTGTGAGGAGTCAAAAAGAGTCAATGTGAGGTAATCGGCAAAAATCAGCTCATATGGGCACATTTTTAGTCCAAAAAGCGACTTCGTATAGGGGGGAGGGGCTATTCCGAACATTCAGGTGTTGGCATTTGTTTGATGCTTTTGTTATGGTTTTATGTGGAAGTGTCATATCTCATGCTTCTGTGACCATGATATCAGCCTCTAGACAACGATTCAATATACATTCCATAAGTGGAATTTTAACCCTTTTGGAACTTATGCCTTGTGGCTCTTTGCTGTCCTGACAGCTCTTGTTTACATTGACTGTGTCAATAGGTCCATATTCATGACATGTTAGAAAGAAAAATTGAGAAAATCTTTCCTCTGATTGTTAAATCTTGTCTTTGACAAATAATGAATTAAAATGTTTACTTCAGAAACTGGGCTTGTCGGAGTTAGAGAAGGGAGCTGAGGCGTTCAGGGGCCTGTTTCATCAAAACATTTAAGTCATATTTTTGACTTACCAATGTCTTAAAAATCGCTTAAAACAACAATAGCATAACACAGGTTTTGATAGAATGGCGATACACGTTTCTTACCCTAAACTTGTCGTAAGTCGTGGGTAAGTCAAAAATATGTCTTAAATATTTTGATGAAACAGGCCCCTGTAGTCTCTGGGGTCCATTGTGTTCAATTGTGTTATATTGGTAGCATATCTTCTGATGGTTTAGCCCTTTGCCAGGCAACAAAATATGATTTTGGTACAATTTAAAAGCTATTGCAGATGATAAAAAAGATGAGATTTTTGAACAATTAACTTAAGAAAACATTGATGCAAAAGGAGAAAATGCTGGTCACCAGCATTTTCTTCTTTTGCCTTAGTGTTTACCTAAGTCTTTTCTATTAGAGATGTCTGAACCAGGTCATGTTTGGGAAAGGCCATAATGAATTAAAATGTCTATTTCAGAAACTGGGTTTGTCCGAGTTAGAGAAAGGAGCAGAGGCGTTCAGTAGTCTACGAGGGCCATTGTGTTCAATTATACTGATAGCATATCACACTGTTGTATCTTATGTATTAGGTAGGTATTTATTAGTAAAACTGCCACGGCCATAGATTAGTTGGTAGCACATCAGTCTCTCACTCTATTGGTCTAGGGTTCTATCCCTGGTTTTGGCAAATACCCTTTCTAACAAAATTGTTATCCACCAATGGTTTTATATTTGTTAACCTATTTGGTTGAGCAGCTGGAGGCTAAGCAAGGGTGTTGAGGTAGTACTGTAATGAGAAACAATACTAGATATCCTTGTTAAGTTGCTCCATCCGCCACAATTTGACCAAAGCAACTGAAAAAATAAACCCAAGCAATTAATTAAACTTTTAGTAAAGTTAAATTCTTTCCATCATGCACTATATCGTCGGTGCTATGACAAAATTGCGTAACAAATTAGCTACGCAATTTTGTCAATTTTTTTTTATAAATGCTTTCTACTAAGTATGTAGGGGCGCATATCCTGTCAAAACGGTGTTTCTCTACACCTATTAGAACCCTTTCAATTACCATGTGACAAAATTGCGTAACTCGATTTAGCTGACAAAAATGCTTTGTACATAGAAAAACTATTTACACGAGAGTAATAAAAGGCTGAGAAATGGCATTCTCCTCTGTTTTTCTTCTACTTTGACCAATAAATGAACCGTAAGTTATGTTCAATTACCTTATTTTACCTTAATGAAGCTGAATTGTTCATGTAGTTATTGAGTTACGCAATTTTGTCGGCACATTTTTTAAAACGGTAAAAAGTACTAAAAACGTTTTTGGCTCTCCTGAAAAAAATGGTTTTCAAGCAAAATTTCTATAACGCAAATTTGTCATAGCACCGACGATATGCCTTATTATGCTCCCCAAGAGAGCATATAGTCGCCGCTTTGTCTGTCCGTCTGTCCGTCCGTCATTCCATCCGTCCGTCCGAAGCGATTTCTCTATAACCCTTGGGCCAAATCAAATGAAACTTAAAATGTGAACTCCCTATGACATAATGCCGATGTACTTTTCCCAGTTTTTTGATTTAAGGCCTCATCATGGAAAAAGGGGACTTAAGGTAAAATACAGTTTTTCTCTAATTTCTCCTAGTCTAATGGTCAGAATTTGATGAAATTTCATATTTGAGTAGCAAATCAGATGCCCTTGACAATAAACTACTTGAAATTTGTGTATAAAAAGTATGTCATGGAAAAAGGGGGCTTAACGTTTGTTAGCTTAATCTTAGCTCTGCATGGCATACATTTATTGTGACAATGCCTTAATCGATGAGCATTGTCCGTCTCTGACGGCTCTTGTTTTCAATACAACACTTTGTTTGTCTATTGTACTTGAAAAAAAGTTAACCAATAATTTATTCAATATAATTTATATGTATGACCTATTATTACTCAAAAGCATGAAACTGTAATTCAATTTCACAAAGTATTGAAAATAAGGCCTACTTGGATAAGCTAAAAAAAAAAATAATATGGTAGTTACCAGTAGGTTAACCCATTATCAAACAACAAAATTTTAGCCTAATCCAAACTTATAGGTGTTGCAGACAACAATTTCCATTGAACAAAATTTAATATTTTTTAGTCTTTCTTGGTAGAAAACATTGTGGGAAATGAAGAAATTGCTTGTCACAAGCAATTTCTTCATTTTCCACAATGTTTACCTTTGCCTTTATTTTGTGGGGCGTCTAAAAGCGTCAATATGTGCAAAAGGGTTAAATGACCCATCCTGATAAATGGTACACAAATTCCAATTTTCTGATCAAACAAATCAAATACTCCTCCTTATTAGAGGTCTATTACCGTGTTTCACCTAATAGACGCGCCCCGGCGCGATGCAAAACACCAAGGGGGCGCGCTTATTTTGTACCACTTTTCCTGAATTTTGAAGTGCTTCGCTGAATGTAAATAAGAAAGGGTAAATCAACAATACAATCCCATAATGCAATGCAGGGTAGAGAAGATTAGTGTTGATCTGAAAGTGCTTTGAGTATCTTAAAATACATATCGTAACACACACCGGGTACATGTATAAATCAGCGGAGACGAAGCGATATCCCGTCGCGTAAGGTCATCCAGTCTACAGTTATCTGGCAGTCTATAGTCTATATCGCTTCGTCTCCGCTGATATATACATGTACCCGGTGTGTGTTACGATATGTATTTTAAGATTCTCAAAGCACTATCAGATCAACACTAATCTTCTCTACCCTGCATTGCATTATGGTCCTTTGTCTCGAAACGGCGGGTGTGTTCTACTTTCGTTATCGGAATGTTTTGATTTCTTCTTCTTCTTCACTTTACAAAATAATAAAACATACTTCCCGTGGTATCTGTCCACATTCATTAATTCATTTTCGGCAAAAATGATTTATTTTTCATTTGTGTGCGTACTATCAATTCGCTTTCCACTTCTTAATTTACAAATCAAACGCGACCTCTTACGGGGCTTTGAAATAAACTGCATAAACGGTCACTCTGCAAGGGAATGATAAAGGAAGGTTTATCAATGCTCGTACCGGGGCCGGATGAATTTCAATTCTACCTAGAGAGGGATAACCATAATTGAATTATTCAATCAATTACCCGAGCCGTATAACCTATTATAAGACGCTTTACTTGTTGAGATAAAGCGTTTTTCCACAAGTATGATCATCACAAAGATGAAGTTTGGTGGAGTTTGAGTTTGGAATTTGTCATTACCGTCTACTCTACGGTCTACTCTACAGTCAAGGTAAGGTCGGGTGAAGGTGGGAGGGGTGTCCCATGGCTTCCGAGATTGTAAATATAGTGGGGGCGCGTCTATTAGGGAGGGCGCGTCTATAAGGTGAAATACGGTACATTACAGGTTTAGCTGATGGAGATATAGATGTAGCTGAGAGATTACTTGTTCCTTGTATACAGCATTACCCTAAGGTAAGGTAGAATTACGTGTGTAATAGTTAACTTTACTTGTTTTTATGCCCCCGATAGGGAGGCATCATAAATTTGACTTGTCCGTCCGTCCGTCTGTCTGTCTGTCCGTCTGTCCGTCCATCTGTCCGTCATTCCGTCCAAAAACTTTAACATTGGCCATAACTTCCTTATTACTTAACATATTCGCTTCATACTTTACCACAACATTCCTTGGTACATTACCTTTCTGTAGGCACATACTTTGGTGACCTTGACCCCTGGATGACCTTGACCTTGAACATAGATTGGCCATAATTTAAAATCAAAGCGGTGTCGGGGGCATTGTCATCTTACAGTGACAGCTCTTGTTTGTTTTTACCAAGATGAAAGATCAAAATTATGTGTTACTAATTAACATTTCGCGGGTTACATTTGAAAATGGTGTATTTACAGCTTGAATAAGTTGTAGATACTGCAATTTAGAACGTAACTGCAATTTACAACATATCTTTATCAACCAACTATAATAGAGTATGCTTACAAAACAGGATTGTCAGCTATTGTTTATTGCTTAACCAAATAAATTAAGGCTTTTAAAAATTTAGAGGAGCTCAAGACTTCGAATTATTTGCCAACAAAAATTTAAAATTCTGATTTAATTATCAGAATTTCTTCATTTTCTTAATGTTTTTGGGGAATTTCCAAAGTTTTCTGTGTTAGGTTTGTTAACATTTAGCTGTTATTTAAAAAATTGAATTTCATATACCAGGTTTTGTCTACAAGCCTTTTCTATGAGCCTAGCCTTGATTAATATCATTTACAAAATATGTCTGTTTCATTTCAGGGGGCTTTATTTCTGTTCTTCGCTGGTCGAGTTGAGGAAATAAAAGGAAATATTGATAAGGTAGGATGTCATAGAAAAGTTAAAAATTTGGACGAAAGATTGTGATAACGCATAAATCAAAATATTGGATTTGATTTACAATAAATCAAAGATTGTATTTTAAAAATCCATTACCCCCTCTTATCTGTGCTTCTGGCTATTGGTATTGATGGAAGCAATGAGATAACAACATAGATCATGACCAAACTGGGCCGCGGCCATGGCCCAGTTAGTAGTGCATCTGCCTCTCATTCGAGAGGTCCCGGGTTTGATACCCAGCCATGCTGAATGTCACCCATCAACGGTTTGATATCGTGAACCTATGTGGAGGAGCAGCTGAAGGCTCGGTAAGGTTGTTGTGGTAGCACTGGTATGAGAAACGACAGGAATCCATGGTTAGGTGCTCCAGCCGCCGCAATATGACCTTAGTAGTTGAAAACGGCGTAAAACCCCAATAAACCAAACCAAACCTTATCAAAGTGTGTGTATGCACTGGCTGATATAGATCATTGTTCTCAATTGCTATAAAGGTCCTATTTCCGATTCCAGGTCATATGTTATGTTTGGGAAAGCTCAGATGATTTAATGAAGTTATGTACTGAAGTATAAAGTTAGGAAATTTAAGTGGATTAGAAATGTGTTATTGGGGAAGAAAACTCCTATGGAAGTGCTAATTAGATATGATATTTGGCTTTTTCAGGCAATAGAAAAGTTTGAGGAGTCCATCGAATCCCAACAAGAGTGGAGACAATTTCATCACCTATGTTACTGGGAACTGATGTGGTGTCATTGGTATGTACAGTCACTTCTTTAGTCCTTATTTAATTATTAGCCAGAAGTCAGGTTTTTGGCATACCTTTAACCCATTACCACACAGTGACTCTTTTTGACTCCCCACGAGAAATTGGCTTGGAAAAACATTGTGGAAAATGAAGAAATTGCTTGTGACAAGCAATTTCTTCACTTCCCACAATGTTTTCTACTTGAAAAGACCAAAAAATGTGAAATTTCATTCACTTTCAATTGTCGTTGGGAATATCATGAATTTGGAACATCCCGAAATTTTGTCGTTTGGTTTAGGGTTAACAGAGGCTTTGGAAAACATTCAGAGAGAAAAAAAATGCTGATAACCAGCATTTTCTCCTTTTCTCTCAATGTTTTCATTGTCATTGAGTCCCAGCAAGAGTGGAGACAGTTTCATCACCTCTGTTACTGGGAACTAATGTGGTGTCATTGGTATGTCCAGTTACTCATTATACCCCTGCAAAACGAATGTTTTATTATACCCCTGCAAAATGAATGTTTTATTATCCCCCCACAAAATGTATGTTTTATTTTACCCTCCCAAAACGAGTGTTTTAGGGGGTAAACTAACTGGAATGAGTCTGTCTGTCCATCCGTCTGTCTGTGTACAAAATGATTTTCCGGTGCATATCTCTTAAAGTGTTGTAGCTATGATCACGAAACTTCATGGGTAGATATACCTCACTAACATGAAGTGCAGTGTACAAAGAGCATGACTCTACCTTGCTTATTTTGTGACTTTTTGCCCTTTGTTTTCGACAAAAATGCTTTTCTGGAAAAATGTTGTGGCGGGGGTATTTTTTCACCTTTATTAATAGATTTTAGTTTTGTCTTTCACCAATGTGTAGATTATTGTAAACCTATGCTGCAGAGTAGATTGATGCTAAGAAAAGATGTTTTGGTAGTACTGGTGAGAGAAATAACAGTAATCAATGGTTAGGTGCTTCAGCCATCACAATATAATTGGTACTATTTACAGTTTGAAATTGCATTCAAACCAATTTCAATTAAATCTCCTTTTCCCTCAATATCAGAATGATATTCAAAATGGAAGCACTTTGTAAAATTAGTTTTATTATCCCCCGCCGAAAAAATTTTTCGGGGGGGATATTGTTTTTGCCATGTCCGTCCGTCCTTCCGTCCGTCCGTCCGTCCGTCCGTCCGTCCGTCCGTCCGTCCGTCCGTCCGTCCGACATTCGTTTCCGCGCTATTTCTTGGAAACTATAGACCGGATTTCGATGAAACTTGGCACACAGCTTCACTACAAAGAGGACATGCGCATATCGTCGGGGTTACCTGGTTCGACCATTGAATTCAGAGTTACTGCCCCTGATTGTTTAAGCCATATACATACAGAGTGATATTCGTTTCCGCGCTATTTCTTGAAAACTGTAGACTGGATTTCGATGAAACTTGGCACACAGCTTCACTACAAAGTGGACATGCGCATATCGTCGGGGTTACCCGGTTCGACCGCCGAATTTAGAGTTACTGCCCTTGAGTGTTTTAGCCATATACATACAGTGATATTCGTTTCCGCGCTATTTCTTGGAAACTATAGACCGGATTTCGATGAAACTTGGCACACAGCTTCACTACAAAGTGGACATGCGCATATCGTCGGGGTTACTCGGTTCGACCGCCGAATTTAGAGTTACTGCCCCTGACTGTTTTAGCCATATACATACAGAGTGATATTCGTTTCCGCGCTATTTCTTGAAAACTGTAGACTGGATTTCGATGAAACTTGGCACACAGCTTCACTACAAAGTGGACATGAGCATATCGTCTGGGTTACCCGGTTCAACCGCCGAATTTAGAGTTACTGCCCTTGACTGTTTTAGCCATATACATACAGTGATATTCGTTTCCGCGCTATTTCTTGGAAACTATAGACCGGATTTCGATGAAACTTGGCACACAGCTTCACTACAAAGTGGACATGCGCATATCGTCGGGGTTACTCGGTTCAACCGCCGAATTTAGAGTTATTGCCCCTGACTGTTTTAGCCATATACATACAGAGTGATATTCGTTTCCGCGCTATTTCTTGAAAACTATAAACCGGATTTCAATGAAACTTGGCACACAGCTTTACTACAATGCGGACATGCGCATATCGTCGGGGTTACCCGGTTCGACAGTCGAATTTAGAGTTACTGCCCCTGACTGTTTAAGCCATATACATACAGAGTGATATTCGTTTCCGCGCTATTTCTTGAAAACTGTAGACTGGATTTCGATGAAACTTGGCACACAGCTTCACTACAAAGTGGATATGCGCATATCGTCGGGGTTACCCGGTTCAACCGCCGAATTTAGAGTTACTGCCCCTGACTGTTTAAGCCATATACATAAAGAGTGATATTCGTTTCCGCGCTATTTCTTGAAAACTATAGACTGGATTTCAATGAAACTTGGCTCACAGCTTCACTACAATGAGGACATTCGCATATCGTCGGGGTTACCGGATTCGACCGTCGAATTCAGAGTTACTGCCCCTGATTGTTTAAGCCATATACATACAGAGTGATATTCGTTTCCGCGCTATTTCTTGAAAACTGTAGTCCGGATTTCGATGAAACTTGGCACACAGCTTCACTACAAAGTGGACATGCGCATATCGTCGGGGTTACCCGGTTTGACCGCCAAATTTAGAGTTACTGCCCCTGACTGTTTAAGCCATATACATACAGAGTGATATTCGTTTCCGCGCTATTTCTTGAAAACTATAGATCGGATTTCAATGAAACTTGGCTCACAGCTTCACTACAAAGTGGACATGCGCATATCATCGGGATTACCCGGTTTGACCGCCGAATTTAGAGTTACTGCCCCTGACTGTTTTAGCCATATACATACAGAGTGATATTCGTTTCCGCGCTATTTCTTGAAAAGTATAGACTGGATTTCAATGAAACTTGGCACACAGCTTTACTACAATGAGGGGATACGCATATCGTCGGGGTTACCCGGTTCGACCGCCGAATTTAGAGTTACTGCCCCTGACTGTTTAAGCCATATACATACAGTGATATTCGATTCCGCGCTATTTCTTGAAAATTATACACCGGATTTCAATGAAACTTGGCACACAGCTTTACTACAATGAGGACATGCGCATATCGTCAGGGTTACCCGGTTCGACCGTCGAATTTAGAGTTACTGCCCCTGACTGTTTTAGCCATATACATACAGAGTGATATTCGTTCTGTTGAAGCCATATACATACAGAGTGATATTCGTTCTGTTGAAGCCATATACATACAGAGTTATATTCGTTTCCGCGCTACTTTATTGACAATGAAAATATATTCGGCGGGGGATATCAATTCAACGAATTTGCTTGTTAGCATTTACTTCTATGTTTCTCTTTCATTTAGCTTCAAAGGTGACTGGTTAATGGGTATGAAATATGCAGAAAGATTATGTAAGGAGAGCCGCTGGAGTAAAGCTACATATACATATCAGAAAGCAACATTCTTGATGATGTGCGATGACCAAACGGAGGATACTTCAAGTCATCTTAATTATCTCATGGCGTAAGTATACCTATTACCAGACAGAAACATTTTGGACTGTTCCTTTTTAAGAGCGTTGCAGAGGATAATTTCAAATTGGTGAAATCTGAAAAATCTTTGCATTTTGGGTAAGAAAACATTGTTTATAATGAAGAATGTTAATGTTAATGTTAATGAAATGTAAAGAAATTGAGCCAACCAGATCTGCATAAATATCTCCATTTTTCTGATATATGAAAAAAACTGTGCTGTCCAGCTCCTTATTCACAATCATAACATAAATCCTTTACGACCTATAATATGATTGAGAAAATTACTTGTTATCACTTTAAATATGAATGATTTATAGATTCAAAGTTGTTGTGTAATGAAGGTTTTAAAAGTGAAGATACCGAAAACAATTTAATAAAATCTATTCATTTCATTTCATCAGGGAAGTTCCAAAGTTGAAGCAGCGTATTGCAGGAAAGTCATTACCAATAGAGAAGTTTGCTGTATACAAGGCTAAAAGATATTTTGATCAGAAGAATTATCTAACTCTTCCAGCCTATGTGAGTTATTTATAAACACGGTGTATAATCATGTGATACAATATTTTCAGAAAATCTTCAATAATTTTGTTAATATGGGATCGATATGAATTCGATTTGAAGCAGAGAAGATGGACAGGTGTCACGCATTAGATGGACGTGGCGGATTTTTGATAAATCAACTGATAAAAAAGTTATTGAAGATAAACCATAATTTTGGTTTATCTTCAATAACTTTTTTATCAGTTGATTTTTTAAAAATATACTACGTCCATGTTATTCCTGACACTTTCCCACCTTCTGTGCTTCAAACCGAATTCAAATTGGTCAAGTATTGACAAAGTTATTGAAGATTATTGGAAATTCTAAATCACATGATTATGCACCATGTATAAATACTTATTTCTAAATCTTAGAGCAACAGATAAGGGGAGTACACATATTGTAACTTTCTTGTTTCAATTATGTTGTGGGTACTCATTCGAATTGTTTCGATGAGACATTTCCAATGAGTACGTACAATATGGTGTTTGATCAACTTTTAATGATATTTCTCAGTTTGAAATGCCTTTAGCCCCTGTTATTTGGAGCTCTGATTTAATCAGACGTCCTTATCATAAGTGTTTATGATTTATAATGTACAGGAAAATAAAGATTCCTGCATAAAATATTTTCTTGAAAACAGCTTGATCTAAAAGATAAAAATCTCAAGATCTTCTTATCTCAAACAGCTATATATATCATATATACCTAATATTTTTCAATCAATAAGGTGTTATTTGGGAAAAGGTTTATTAATTTTAACATAAATTTCAGGAGCTGATTTACACCTGGAATGGATTTTCAATAATCGGTAAAAGGCAGGACCTTTTAGAACCAGTCTTGGTTGTGGTGGAGGCAACCATCAATAATATATTGAAAAACAAAGGTAAAATGTTGTGAACGAACTCACATTATTTGGTATTTATGGTAGCATTTACTTACATCATCAATAATTATAAATGTGACAATGCTTTTATCATGATAGATCTAGCACTCAAAAAAGTATGTTCTTGGTACATTGTACCATGCCAAGTATCAGCAATGTTTAAGTGTTTGGCCAGTGTTGTAAATTTATATTCAGACTACAATGGGAATTTTTATGCCCTCGTATCTAAGATTGGGGCATTTTCTTTTACTCATGTTTGTCCACTGAAAACTTAACAAAGGCCTTTTCTCAAAAAATAGCCATTTCGATGGCATTTTTGCTTCACTAACACATCTTATTTTCTTTCTGCAATTTTACAATATTTTGACATCATTCCTCTTTAACCAAATTCAAGTTTTGATATACTGAATAAATGTGATCTGATTCTTAGGTTAACAGCTTTAATTTCAGTTTCATATAATTTAAATCAATTTTATCAATGCATCAATAGTTTCCCTTGTTTGACAAGCCACATATTTATTTTGTAGACAATTACACCAGCTATATAGACGACTACTGTTTAGCCTTATTGCTGAAGGGAGTTTGTCAAAAACACAGGGGCCAGTTTCTGCAGGCAGAACAATGCTTCCTAGAAGTCTTAGAAAAGTAAGCTAAGTTACTAAGCTAAGAAAGTTGAGCACTTTCCCAAACAAGTTCTTTGTAGCACGACAGACTCTCACCCATGAGGTCTTAGGTTTGATCCCTGGCTGCAGCAAACATTCTAACATTTGTCCCCCACCAATGATTAGATTACCTTAAACTTTGCATTCCATTTTACTTATCAGGAGCCATGTTGTGGGTACAGGTTTGAACTGTCTCGAAAAGATGATCCCAACGATTTTAACAACTCTGAGCCCTAAGCATTGTATTATATATACATAATTTAGTGAAGCATAAAATTTACCCCTCTTATCTGGAGCTTCGAATACCTATATATTGTGATTACTGTTTATATGATAATCAACCCCCAAAACCCAGTTTACATTTTACTTCTGAAGAGTGAGGTACATGTTGTACCCCATGAAACAAATTTGTAAAGAAAAATGTGTATGATCATCTAAAAGTCTTTGGATTTATTATTATAATGCTCCCTATATACATATATTGGTTGAGCACTAACTCTAGTGGATGGTTTTACTCGGAACATTAGAACTTTAAACCTATGTGGACAAGCATCTGGAGGCTCATTAAGAATGTTGTAGTAGAACTTGTTTGACAAATAACAGGAATCCATAGTTAGTAGCTCCAGCTTCTGTGATATGACCATGATTTGATTATCATGTCAAAAGTTAGTCCTTAAAGTGTTTTGTACCTATGCAAATAGAGAGTATGTTCATGTTTGTGTGTTGGAGGGGTAGTAATATTTTTCAACAATTTTTGCTACATAGAAAGTAGTAAAATTTCATCATCTTGAAAATTTTATCTGCAACTTCTTTCAATATGGATCAGTCTATAATGGTTTTGTCTTGACAGTCATATGCAAAGGGTTTAGTTAACATGTTTATAAATACATGTGTAATATTTTGTATTTTCCAGCGAGAAGAAAATCAAACTTGATACCTACTTACCTCCCTATGCTGTACTAGAAATGGCACTGTTGTGTTTAGAACAGAAACGTTATGAGGAAGTCTCAACATTCCTAGATAGGGCCAAGTGAGTGACTAACCCTTTCCCAAACATGTCCTTGTTTTGATGTACGTAATAGAAAGTGCTTGGGAAAATATTGAGGCAAAAGAAGAAAATGCTGATCATCAGCATTTTCTTCTTTTGTCTCAATATTTTCTGTGCTATATTGCATATAAATTATATTGTAATCAACACCAACTTTGTTGCCAGTATTAAAATCAAAGAAGAAAATCAAACTGGATAGCTACTCCCCTCCGTACGCTGTACTAGAAATGGCACTGTTGTGTTTAGAACAGAAACAATATGAAGAAGTTTCAACATTCCTAGATAGGGCCAAGTAAGTTTTTAATGTATGAAATAAGACCCAACACCAAAAGATTGAGGTATTTTGTGTAATAATTTTACATACAACAAGATTTTGGACTATTTTAAGTTGAAAGCTCATTTAGCTGCTTCAGATGACAAAATGTATGTTGGACAACACATTGTTCATCTTATGTAGCATAAAATTTGACTTGTGTTTAGCGCGACTTTTCATAGAATATGCGGGTATTCTAGTCACCCGGGTATCGATGTCGACATAATGCTTCGGTTTAATTTTCATGTGCAAGTGTCTCAAATCTGTATTTCTACTAATGCTATTGCTCTGAAACTTTGCACATGCTTCTGTGACCATAATATCAGACTCTAGGCAAAGATATGTTACTCTGACATTTAATTTAATGGAATTTTTACCCTTTTCGGACTTACGATTTCTCACTATACAGCCATAGATAGTCGTGCTTTGCTGTCCTGAGACAGCCCTTGTTATCTTGATCAGCTTTGGCCTAAATCCAGTCAGCTTAGGATCCATGATTTCTTTCTGTTGCTTCAGCTCTTGAAGAAGCTATAGGAGAACAACATTCTTGATTGGTTCTTGATCAGACTATGTGTATACACAGAATGATCTGGAACCATGTTGGTGTTGATGTTATATGGTAGTACAATAAAGAAATTGTCTATGTTTTGATTTTTTGTAGGAAGCAATACAAAGGGTATCTACTGGAGTCACGCCTGCACTTTCGCGTTCATGCAACAAGATTGACGCTTAGTCAGTACACAGAGGGTGAGAAAACAGACACCGACTCGACACCGATAGCCACGCCCCTAGCCACACCGTCGAAGGAGGTGGACCCGTTCTCGAATCCCGACAGTGAAGCTTCTTCCATGATGTCCCTGTTTAAAGTCTCGTCAATAGACAGTGACAATGGGCGGCCAGATGAAGTGCAGGCCAACAGGGCTACAGGAAATTCTTGATATTAGCTTATATTTTTTTGCATAATTTAAGCATTTTTTTAGAATTATTTATTATTATTTAACAATGATATAGAAAATAACCCTAAAACCAGTCCTTTTCCAAATGACAAAATATGGGGGTGGTTCAATCTAAATGCGACAAAAGACAACAAAATGGATATTGATAAATGTAAGAATTGTGATGTTATAGCACAGAAAATATTGAGGCAAAAGGAGAAAATGCTGATAATCAGCATTTTCTTCTTTTGCCTCAATGTTTCCCCATGCCTATTCTCATAAGGATGTCAAAACCAGGTCTTGTTTTAGAAAAGGTTAACCATTTTTCCAGGTTACTAAATTCCACACTGGTTTAAAGTCAAAGAGTTTGCATATGAAATTGAGTGTTTCCTGAAACTGTGAATTTGAACGTCTTCCAATTTGACAAGTACCCCTTTCCCAAATAAGACATGGTTTTGAAACCCAAGAAGAAAACACTTTGGAAAATATTGAAGCAAAAGACAGATATGCTAAAAAAAGTTATTGTTTCCTGTGCCATATTGTGCCCAAATGTATTTTTAGCGAGCCGGGACTTTTTGTCTGGGGAGCTAATGACACAGCCCTAGTGTTGGCGTCATGACCTTTGACCTAGTGACCTTGACCTTGGAGTTTGACCTAATTTTAAAAAACTTTAACCTGGCCTATATCTCATGCACTATTATTGATAGAGCCTTGATATTTCACACATGGATACCTCCTGCCAAGACCTTTCAATTGGGACCATGACCCTTGACCTTGTGACCTTGACCTTGGAGTTTGACCTACTTTTTAAAAAATAGCTGTTTTTAGCTCGACTTTTCGAAAAAAATGAGAGCTTATACTGTCGCCCGGGCGTCGGCGTTGGCGTTGCAACCAAGGTTAAAGTTTTTTCAAACATCAATAACTTCCATACTATCAAAGGGATTCAACCCAAACTTGGAATACTTATTCACCATCACACCCTCTACCTTACTATCAGGGCCCATGACCCTGGGACCACTCTATTTGGAGTTATGCCCCCTTTATACTAAGCAACTTAGAAAGTCAAGCGCGCTGTCACAGCGTAACAGCGCGTAACAGCTCTTGTTGTGACAAGCTCCCGTATAGGCGAGCTACGTTGTCCGCGGACAACTCTTGTTTATGAAAGTTTATTTTGTCTTCTACAACAACTTTCAATTTAATCCAGTCTACAATTTTGCTGTTTGGGAAAGGGTTTTTCCTCTGATATATGGTCATTTTTATACTGTAGACCTCTCATCCCTTTCCCAATGCACAAAATTTTAAGGTGATCCAATTTAAAATCAGCTTCAGATGACAAAATGGATGTTAATGTTAGTGGAAATGTAATTTCTGTACATTACAGAATAGAAAATATCAAAGAAACTCTGGTTTTGGCATCCCTAATAGACAATGTGTAAGAAAATAATGAGACTAAAGAAGAAAATGCTGAAAAACTCTCCTTTTTAGCTCACCTGAGCACGAAGTGCTCAAGGTGAGCTATTGTGGTCACTTTTTGTCCGTCGTCCGTCTGTCTGTCCGTCCGTCTGTCTGTCCGTCCGTCCATAATTTTGTGTTTACACTCTAGCATCTACAAATGTAAGCCAATCTTGACCAAACTTGATCAAAACATGTATGGCCATAAGATCTCGGATGAGTTCGATTATGGGTCAGATCGAACTAGAAATGCAGGAGTTATCTGCCCTTGAATGCGAAAAATACTTAGTTTTGACATTGTTTACACTCTAGCATCTACAATTATTGATCAATCAAGACAAATCTTGGACATAACATTGCAGACTATAAGATCTCGGATGAGTTTGATTTTCAGTCTGATCTGACCAGAAAGACGAGAGTTATGCGCCCTTGAATTTGACAAAATTGCCATTTTCGGCTGTTTTTGACCTTGTTTACACTCTAGAATCTACAATTATTCATCAATCAAGACAAAACTTTGACACAATATTTGGTACCATGAGATCTCGGATGAGTATGATTTTCAGTCTAATCTGATTAGAAAGTTGAGAGTTACTTGCCCTTGAATTTGACAAAATTGTCATTTTTGGTTGTTTTCGACGATGTTTACACTCTAGAATCTACAATTATTGATCAATCAATCCAAAACTTGGACACAATATTGGGGATCATAAGATCTGGGATGAGTTTGATTTTCAGTCTTATCTGATCAGAAAGTTGAGAGTTATAGGCTCTTGAATTTGACAAAATTGCCGTTTTTGACTGTTTTCGACCTTATTTACACTCTAGAATCTACAATTTTTGACCAATCTTGACAAATCTTGGACACAAGGTTGGAGACCATAAGATCTAAGATGAGTTTGATTTTCAGTTTGATCTGACCAGAAATATTAGAGTTATGTGCCCTTGAATTTGATAAAATTGCCGATTTCGGCTGTTTTTGACATTGTTTACACTCTATAATCTACTATTATTTATCAATTAATACAAAACTTGAACACAATGTTTGAGACCATAAGATCTTGGATAACTTTGATTTTCAGTCCGATCTGATCAAAAAGTGGAGAGTTATGTGCCCTTGAATTTGATCAAATTTCCGTTTTCGGCTGCTTTAGACCTTGTTCACACTCTAGAATCTACAATTATGGACCAATCAAGACAATTTTTCGACACAATGTTGGATATCATAAGATCTCGGATGAGTTTCATTTTCAGCCTGATCTGACTAGAAAGTCGAGAGTTATGTGCCCTTGAATTTGACAAAATTGCTGTTTTCAGCTGTTTTTCGACCTTGTTTATACTCCAGAATCTACAATTATTTATCAAACAAGACAAATCTTGAACACAATGTTGGGCACGATGAAAACTTGGATGAGTTCGATTTTCACAATGTTGTTGACCATAAGTTCGTTTTCAGTCTTAAAGTCATAAGTATTTTTTGAATTGAAGAAAAGTGTTGCTTATATCATTTTGGTTCAGGTGAGCGATATAGGACCATCATGGTCCTCTTGTTATGCTCCCCGAAAAAATTTCGGGGGAGCATATAGTCGCCGTGCTGGCCGTCTGTGTGTCCGTCCGTCCACAGCCATATCTCAGCAACCCTTGGACCAAATTCCATGAAACTTCACATGTGAACTCCCTAGGATAATCCCTAGAGACTTTTTTCTCCATTTCTTAATTTTAGGCTGCATCATGGAAAAAGGGGCCTTAATGTAAAAAATAGATTTTCTCTAATTTCTCTTCATCCAATGGGCAGAATTTAATGAGATTTTGTGCTTATGTGATAAATGAATGTTCTAGACCATATTCTATAAATAATGTGTGTACAAAAAAAGCCATCGTGGGAAAAGGGGGCTTAATGTATGATAGTTTTTATTTTGTGACAAACACTTATTCGGGGAGCATAACCTGTCTATGACAGCTCTTGTCTTCTTTTGTTTCAATATTTTTTGTCACTGTTATACCGTTCACCTATTCAGTATCTGTATTTGCACCAATTTTGTTGTCTGCAGGAGATTACAAATTCAAAAGCTAAATTTTTTGCCATTTGGGAAAGGGATAATTACCCTTTTGAAACTCATGGTTAAATGTTTAGATTGATAAAATTCATAGTTGAATGTAGAGAACTAAGGGTTTGTTTGTCAAGATGTCTTTTAGCTGATTGAATTGAAAAGTTTGATAGAAAATGAGAAAATACTGATGAACTTATCTTACCTCAATGCTTTTTTATGCCCCCGTATCGAGAGATCGGGGCATATTGTTTTACTCGTGTCCGTCTGTCCGAAAACTTAACATTTGCCTTTTCTACAAAAGTATTTGACATACAAAGCTCAAATTTGGTATGCAACTTCCTTTCAATGATATCTGTCTGTTCCATGCAATTTGACCTTCCTCAAGGTCATCACTTAACCCTTATCAACCCTTTACTCTACGAAAACTTAACATTTTACAAAAATGGCCATTTCGGGGGTATTTGTGTTTCACCAACACTTCTTGTTTTTTCAAAAGCTGTATTTCTTGGAGATCTGAGATTCAGGAATTGTGTTAGAAATTTGAGTCCAGTTACCCAAACTCATTATTTGTACCTCAACCCTATGCTTAAATCAAATTAAGTTCAAACAATCATGTTTTCTTGTGTGTGTAGTTGTTTGTTTAATTCACTAGATGCAATACTTTTCTGTTTACCTGGCAAATGAAAATAAGGCAGTAGACCCATTTAATTATTTACCAAACAAATTATCTTTGAAAGCGTTTAGAGTAAAGGGCATTTCATTCTTTTGTTTTAATATTTTCTGTTATAAAATGTTAACAAATTAATTTGCAGTCACACACATGGAGTTGTTTTCTGCAGCTTTCAATCAAGATGGGGCTTAAATATTGTTGTTTGGGAAATCGCAAATTGACCCATTCATTTACATTTCCCACACAATTTCCCACTTTGAAATCAATGTATGAATTTGTCTTTGCAAAATGAAATTTTCAGTATGGATTTATTGAGAATCTTGATGTTAATAGAAAAGTCAGAAAAGCCTGCATTTGAAGTAAAATTCCCTTCTCTGCAGTATTGGTCATTAAAATCGTATAAACTTTTCTTTTTGTAGCGTAAACATTAGCGAAAAGATTTGACATAAGTCATTCGTCTCTCACCAATGAAAGTTAACCCTTTCCCAAACAACAAAATTTTAGGGCAGTCATACTTAAAAGCTGCTGTAGACAACAAAATTGATGTTAAAAAAGAAGATATTTGTGTATGATATAGCACAGAAAATATTGAGACAAAAGGAGAAACTGCTGGTTATCAGCAGTTTCTACTTTTGTTTCAATGTTTTCCAAAGCATTTTCTTTTAGGGACGTCAAAACCAGGTCTTGTTTGGGAAAGGGTCAATTATGTAAGTGAGAGAGAAGCTGGAAGCACGGATTGGATATGGTTGTTATAGTCAGAGCTCCGGATAAGAGAGGGTGATGACTTTTCAAACTGCAATAATTTTGTTATTGTTCATCAAACCCTATGTTGTGGGTACTCATTTGTATTGTCTCATCGAGACGATTCAAATGAGTACCCACAACATAGGGTTTGGAATTAAAATAACAAAGTTAGAATGTCCTCACCCTTTTTATCTGTAGCCCTGTATAGTACTGATGAGAGAAATTCCACGAATCCACATTTAGGTGCTCAAACTATCGCACTATTTCAATAGCAGTTGAAAGAGGCATTTTACCCCATTCAATCAGTCATAGCAAAAGGGCTAGAAATTTATCAACTATTGTATAGTAGAAATTTCAACAATTCTTTCATTTATTATTAACTGTGATATATTTTGTTTACTGTATATTTTATTTGTTAGATACTGTTACTTTAATCAGGAATTTATTTTTCGCATGATATTAGATGTTTGCATACTTTGCAGCAGGTTCTATCTTGTACATATTTCTTGCTGCAAGTGTCATGGTGGTTAATTATGTGACTCAGAATTTCAAACAATCATCAATATTTTGGTTAATATTTGACCAATTTGAATTTGGTTTGAAGCAGAGATGGTTGGAAAATGCCAGGAATAAGCAGGACATAGTGGATTGTTGAAAAATCAATTGATAAAAAAGTTATTTAAGATCAACCAAAATTTTGGTTGATCTTCAATTACTTTTTTATAAGCTGATATTTGAAAAATCCACCAAGTCCATCTAATCAAATTAATGTGACGTCTGTCCACCTTCTCTTCTTCAAAACATATTCAAATCGGTCCCATATTAACAAAGTTATTGAATATTTTCTAAAATTGTTGTATCACATAATTACCCACCATGAATATGCAAACAACAGCTGCTTTTGAACAAATGATTAACCTTAACCCATTATCAAATTACAAAAAATTAGACTGATCCAAATTCAAAGATGTTGCAGACAACATATCAAGTGAGTGAAGTATAACATTATTTGGTCTTTTGGGGTAGAAAATATTTTGGGAAATGAAGAAATTGCTTGTCACAAGCAACACCTTCATATTCCACAATGATTTCCCAAGCCCTTTGTGTTAGGGGAGTCATAAGAGTCACTGTGTGGTAATGGGTTAACTGTTTATCAAGGAAACAAAATAGATGAATTTTCCTTTTTGTACCTCTTTCTACTGATAATTTTGACAAACGCCAATGTCTACTTTTCCCACTATGTTTTCTAACATGAAAGATACTCAATTCGTACATTTGGCATCAATTTCTTCTGTTGTCTGTAACTCACTAGCTCGACTTTTCGAAGAAAATGAGAGCTTATACTGTCACCCGGGCGTCGGCGTTGGCGTCGACGTTGGCGTTGCAACAAAGGTTAAAGTTTTTTCAAACATCAATAACTTCCATACTATCAAAGGGATTCAACCCAAACTTGGAATACTTATTCACCATCACACCCTTTACCTTACTATAAGGGCCCATGACCCTGGCTCCACTATATTTGGAGTTATGCCCCTTTATACTAAGCAACTTAGAAAGTCGAGCGCGCTGTCTTTGGACAACTGTTGTTTTGACACATGTAACACTACTGTTAGATTTTATTGTTTAGGAAATGATAATGTATATCCATTTTGTTGCAAGTTTTCTTCTTTTCTTCTGAGAATTTAATATTTTGATATAGTTTAATTAGTTCTTGATAATATGTTAACCAATTTCCAGACAATGGCGCTTTTCTGATGCATGCCTATGTGACGGAAAACAAGTTTGGAAAACATTAAGGCAAACAAAGAAAATGTTGGTAACCAGCATTTTCTCCTTTCACCTTAATACTTTCTTAACCCTTTACCAAACAAGACCTGGTTTTGACGTCCCTAGTAGAAAAGGCTTGGGAGAACATTGAGACAAAAGAAGAAACTGCTGATAACCAGCAGTTTCTCCTTTTGTCTCAATATTTTCTATGTCATATTTTACACAAATCCTATCTTTAATAACAACCATTTTTGTCATTTGTGACAGTTTTTGGAGTGGATCACCCTAAAATTTTGTCGTTTGGGAAAGGGTTAACAACATTTTACTCAAATTTTATCTGTATTTACATCCATTTTTTCGTCTACAGTAGTTCTCAAATTGGAACAGTAAAAATTTTTACAGTATGGGAAATGGTTAAAACCTGCATAATACTACAAGGAATCAATTTATCATTTATAATTTTTTCCGAATTTGTGCCATTTTTGCATGTTAAGAAGTAGATCTAGAAAGTTTCCAATATATTCTTTTCCAGTCATGTTCTTACTACTGCACATAGATAAACCATGGTAATGCCATTTCTGTAGGAGGGAACAAAGCTACTAAAAATAATTATCAAATTGTGACAAGATAGGTTATAATACAATGCAATGAATAGCGATGATGTTAATTGACATAATGCCATTCCCAAATAGTAACAAGTTTTGAACCCCCATAGGTGATATAGCTTTGGGAAAATATGTTCTTTTTACCTCAACACTTTTCTTTACCGTACACAAAAATTTCCCCTTTCCAAATCCAAATGCACAAATCTGAAAAGACATGTAGTGCTATGTTGTCATCAGTTAAGCGCATGGTTTCTGCAGGTATGTTAAAATCTGCTTTAAGCCATGGTGGTTAGGAATTATACGCAATACAAAATACACAAGGGAGGAATTGCTGGTTATTAGCTTTATTCTGCCAGAAACTCTTGTTAGGAATGCTTGTCCTTGAGGGCAAGTAACAGGCGCAAGACTATCCTTCGCTAATTTTGCTGCTGCAATGTTTTCAAATGTAGCCAAGTCCTTGCCTGTTTATGTGCAGTACACTGCATACACTGAATTTAGCCCTGTTATGTTACCAGACGGCTCTTCATGTGAGGCCAGATCACTTGCTCAACATTTTTGCACCCGAATGCGTCATCCATTATTTAGGTCCTTCATCTTGTCTGTCTTCTCTAGCACAAATGAAATCTTTTTGTCTCTTGTAAGATTCCATTGACCAAAATGAATGGAAAATACTCTGCTTTGTTTGTCCGTAAACTTAGTGTGGCATTTGTATCTACACTTTTTACAATCACATTGCTGCACTCTCTTCTCTGGAACCATTTCCATTTTACCAGTTGCAGATGTGTATCCCTTTCCACTAAGCCTAAGCTGTTTTCTGAGATTTCTTTTCCAATTTTCTGGAGTTGCCTTTTGTTGCCGACTGGCGTTAAAAACTTTGCTTGTTTTCTCGTCTTGACTCACTTTCGCCTGTAGTATTTTTCCGAGTCTGATATGGCGGTAGGTCTCCTGCAACTATTTTCATGCCCCTACATGGACAGATCAGGGCATATTGTTTTACAGTTGTCTGTCTGTCTGTCCTTCTTTATGTCATTCTGAAAACTTATGTGAATGTGAATGTTAATGTGAAACTCCCCCCCCCCCCCCCCCCCCAAAAAAAAAGCCATTTAGGGGTCATTAGTGTTTCACAAACACATCTTGTTTTGTTTTTGCTTGGCATAGCAAGATCTAGTAGCTTTGTGCAAGCAAATACATAAGTTAGGTTTATTTTGTCCTTTTCCCAGCAAAATGTTTGACTGAATGAGCGCCCTCTATTGACAAATTAGCTGTTCTCACGCTTACACACAGATAAAAAGTATAAGATAAAATGTTTTTTTTCTTACCTTCAAGTCTTAAAATCAATTTTGCAACACATCTGATTTGTAGCATCTAACAACATTCATTTAAGATCAGTCCTTAATTTAGTTATAAGCCGAGCCCAGATAGCTCAGTCGGTTACGTCAGAGTCTATCAATCCAGGGGTCTGGAGTTAGAACCCTGGCTCGGCCAGTATCCATTCTGACATTTGACAGAAGTCATTTGTTTTTCACCAATGGGTGCAAATCGCCTATGTGAGAGAGCAGCTGGAGGCTCGGTTTATATATTGTGGTTGTACTGGTGCGAGAAATACCAGGAACCCACGGTTAGGTGCACCAGCCGCCGTTATATGACCATAGAAGTTGAAAACGGCGTAAAACCCCAATAAATTCAAAATAATTTAGTCATAACTTAACTCCTACATATAATTAGCAATTAAACAACAAGTCTAAAAAAAACTTTTGATAATGATTTAATTCAAGTGTTAATCAGTCGACTTAGAAAACATTACTCAATTCTTTCTAATCTATAAAAGCTACAGCAAATGAAAAGATCTGTAATGAAAACTTATTCAAAGAACCAAGCGATATAAAGCAAAATGAAAATGCGCCAACATCTCTCCGTTATAACATGAATCGTTACTTAGAATGACATGACTTTTTAATTATACAAATGAAACACAGTGTACTAATTGACTAACCGCCAAACTAAGCCCTAAACACCAAGCCCAGCACAAGCAAAGTAAAAAACAATGTATACATATACAAGGCATACAAATCACAGATATTCCCCAACCTAATCAAGTGCAATGTTAGATCCTATAGTCACTTCATCAAGCCTCCAGTGAAATATGTTCTTTCATTACGAAGGGCGCCTACGCGTCACTGAATTGAATAAATGAACTACCCCTCCCAACCCTATTCAAGCACAATATTGGATCTTATTGCCACTTGAAAAACCTTCATTGGAATGGGATCCTTTAGTCAGGAGGGCCCCTCCCAGTGATATCCCTTACCCACTTAGGTGACAGAAAACTTTTAACAAATGTGCAATTGTATTAATATAAGATAACCTCAACATTCTAGTATGATCCAGGTTTAAATACAACCCCTCGTCCCTCACTGCAAGCAATGCCCTAATATGTTTACCAAATCTCAAAAAAGTGTTTAAAAGAGCGTACAAAAACCAGATTCATTGATTTACAGACTTTACGTGATTCATCATTAATGGCTACTATTTTTGTTACCAGTCTTACTGTGATCCAGAGTTCTGGGTGAAATACTTGAAGTCTGTTTAAAACTTCAAATAATAAAAGATCTTCATAGTTGAAAAGTAGGAAAATAACTCTGAAATTTAGTTTGGCACAGCTGAACCGAGGAAAAATCTTCAAATAAATATTGACAAGTGCGACTGAGCGATGACAAAAACTGTTGAAAAATCCGCGGGAAACCTAAGCATGTATATTATGAACAAATATTTCAGCCAATCAGAGGCTTGTTATGTCATTGTAAATTACACAGTTTTACAACAATGCGTCATGTAAAACTAAGCATAGTACCCCATTACCTATGATGGATGCTGTTGGTAAGTTCAGGTGGTTCTAATTCAATGTCCGAATTGTCCTCATCACTTGAAGAGTTTAATGCATGAATGAAAGCCAGCAAGCCCATGTTGGTGAATGCCTGTGTCGTAAGGGGAATGGACACCTGGGCCCCCACTACTCTAGTCAAACCACGGCTGTTGGAAGGAATTTGAAGTTCCTCTGTTTCTTCACTTGATTAGTCAGATTCTGGGTGAGTGATGGACACAACAGGTGTTGGTGTCGAAATATGTAGACACAAGTTCTTAACTGTTGTATTTAATGTTGTAGTTGATGTAGTCGCTGCTGAAGTCGTCGTTATTTTTGCTGCCAACTGAGTGCTGCTGGTCTGGGGCTTTTTTGACCCAGATCTGTCATTTTTCTTTCAGGCCCGTAGGAACAGGGGGGGGGGGGGGGCTAGGAGGGGGGGCTATGTTGGCCAAAAATGTCGAAATTTTTTAATTTTACACTGAATTTTTTTAGAAAATCCAAATTAGCCCCCCCCAATATTCAGGACAAGGGCTTTAGCCCCCCTGCAATATGAAATTGCTTCCTACGGGCCTGTCTTTGAAGCATATTTGTGTTTGTCTGACGATGCTGCTGCTTGAGGGCCATCATTTGGACAAGCTTATTTTCAATTTTTTGCTGTCAGAACGTTAAACATGCTGACTGGCGTGAGAATTTTTCGATGAGTTTACTTATCACATCCATGGAAATTCCAGGAGCATGTTCTATCCAACTTCATATGGATCCTGCATCCTGAGCACACAATGGTTCGGAACAGCAAAATTCACTTTACTATTGAGTTGGGAAATATAATCCACGAGTTTTTATTGTTTGATTATAGTACCATGATTCTTGGGTACACCCATGAAATTCAGTAACTTTTCATCAAACATATGCCAACCCCTTTAGTTTCCTTAGAGTATGGCATGTATGTTGTAGATTTTGTTTCAAACCAGTCAACAACATCCAACGAAAGCCTAAATGCTATATTATCCAATGGAAATCGTCTCTCAGATGCTTGTCTAAAGAATGTTTGCAGGGACTTGTCTTTGTGACCATTTTCTTGTTACAATTTCACAATCCCAGGTATTAAATTATCGTTTTCCTGTGTTTTGAAAATAGTTTCACCAACTTGTCCCACTTCTTTCTCACTTTCCATCAAAAGTTCTTGTGGGAGCCCAAACATGCATGGCATGCAGACACACTGCATCACGCCCAACCGCAACTGATAACGAAGCATACAGTCTGAAAGTATAATAAGCACAGCATAATCATGCATAGCATAATCATGCACAGCATCCCAATCACAATTGACAAAGCTTAATGGCTACAGTAAGAGAAGCATAATGCTGCACTGCATATAAAGTTCACATCAGGGCCTAAAATCAACTCTTTCAGATAAATAGAAGGTCTGTATTGACATCATGTAGAGTCTAAAATATGGTGGCAGAAGCTCAAGTAAACGACGGTAGTTTTGCAAGGACTAATATCCAAAAGTAGCAAGTAAGGTAACATAACTTTATTGTGTGTTGGATCGAAGGGCAACCACAGCTTGGTCTCCTCTGTCCAAAACCCCTTAGCTTGCCATAAACAGGCCCTTGGTCCAAATGTATCTGATAACAAAGAGGATAACTAGACATTCACTTTGTCAACTCTGTCTAAACCATGGGAGTTTTACGGGGTATTTAATTGGTATTTTGATGGGATACAATCAATTGTTCGTTGTACACATCATTGGTTCCAATAAATAACAGCAAGACATCAGGGCAAAAGTCCTGTACTACTACCAAATGTCTTTTTAAACATGCTGTGGTGTAGCTCCTGTGAAACCGGGGAACTGTACCAAAGGCTGTCCATGTAGACCAAGATTAAACAAAAGCGAACTTATCTCAGAAATGCATAATTTCAGCCCAGTCATGAAGGAATGTCCAAATAATATTTAATGATATATATTATTGTATTTTACTGGGCGCAGCCATTTTGTGTGGTGACGTCACTGCTATTGCAGTTACATGCACTCATCACTTTTGGGGATTGAGTTAATTAACACAATAATGCCGACCTCTCAAGTGCTTTATAAAAAACTCGCACCGTAAAAGTATCCCATTATGTAGTAATGATATGAATTAATTATAGATGTAAACTGTGTGATGTCGATCCAAAAAATTGTCTGTCAAAAGTCTGGCGAGTCTGTGATTGGCTTGAACTGTCATGTGATCACAGAGCTGCCATGTGATTGGACTCTTTTCAGTAATATTTAATTAACCAACTTGATTAGTATTTATGACATTGTTATTCAAACCAACCGGCTAGCAATGACTCTGCTCTGTGGAATAATCTAGCACTACGTTCATAAAGCATTTTATGCAAGTATAAACTATCATTTAGCACATGGCTTTCGTTTAATCAATAACTCACCATCTTTACAGTTTATATGGCCCTCTTGTTTCAGCTCAGGCTGCTAGATGTGTCATCCATCACGTCATTCATCAGGTTGAATGTTCCTTCTACCATTGGACCGTGGAAGCATGTCAAACATGCCAGGGCTATCTTGGTCCTCTTGTTGTTGTTTTTTTTTTCAATGTTAATCACAGTTTGAATAGAAGTCAGAGAATCTATGCTCAGGCTACTGGATTTGTCATCCATTGCATCATTCATCATGTTGAACGTTCTTTCTACCATGGGACCGTGGTACCAGGTCAAACCAGCCAGTGCTATCTTTGTCTGCTACGAGTATGATTCCTCTTGTCTGGTCCACAATTTGTTTATTGTGGTTCAACTTGATCCCATGGATCTCACTGATACTTATGGACTTCCTTGATAAAATCTGTTTCTTCTTATGACGTAAGAGGGCGAGCAGGTGTGATTTGAATATATTAAAGAAAAAGATCACTCACCAAAGTTGAAACCTTCTCTTACTTAGTCTTTTCAATAAGCAAGCTCCCAAATTATTCTTTAATTCATTACTGTACATAGGTGGAAATGATCACAGACAATATCTTGAGAAATTGCAAACAAACGAATTCATATTTCCTCCAATTTTTAAGCAACAGAAAGTGACTTCATTTGGACTAGATTTTGGTCTTCTTGTTGAATCTTCTTCAGGGACTTAGTGTGGCATCAAAGTTGTGCTAGGAAGCTCCAAATGTAGCATGGTTCAACACAATGTTGTCCAGCAACCAGAGTATATCATGGCTTTTCAATGAAAACCTCGTAACTGCAGCTTTAAAAAAGCTGCGGTTACGAGGTTTTCTTTAAAAAGCAGCGATGTTGTTCTTCAGTGGATTGATATTAGACAGGAAAAACTTTCGGTATTCTTTCTTAGGTCTTCTATTGGATCTGGTTCTAGTTAAGTGTTTGGATGATGAATCCCTTGTCCATGTTTCTGTAGTCTCCTGAGATAAATTGTGTTGTTGCACAAATTCAATTCCTGGGTGATGATCAATAGCTGAATAGTACCACAATATTTAGTTTTTATACGCCCGTCGAAGACGGGACGTATTATGGGATCACCCGTGATGTCCGGCGTCCGGGCGTCCGGCGGCGTCCACTTCTTTGTCCGGAGCATAACTCTGTCACCTTAAGTCCGATTGACTTTAAACTTGGCAGTTATATTCTTCTCATCATTACGGAGTGCAGTGCACAAGAACCATAACTCTACCTGGCTTATTTTTTGAGTTATTGCCCTTTGTTGTTTTTCAAACTTGAATCTTGTCCGGAGTATATCTCTAAAAGTATAATAGCTAGGATCATGAAACTACATGGGTGTATAGATCTCACAAAGGGGGAGTGCAGTGCATAAGAACCATAACTCTACCTGGCTTATTTTTTGAGTTATTGCCCTTTGTTGTTTTTCATACTTGAATCTTGTCCGGAGTATATCTCTAAAAGTATAATAGCTAGGATCATGAAACTTCATGGGTGTATAGATCTCACCAAGGGGGAGTGCAGTGCACAAGATCCATAACTCTACCTGGCTTATTTTTTGAGTTATTGCCCTTTGTTGTTTTTCATACTTGAATCTTGTCCGGAGTATATCTCTAAAAGTATAATAGCTAGGATCATGAAACTTCATGGGTGTATAGATCTTACCAAGGGGGAGTGCAGTGCACAAGAACCATAACTCTACCCAACTTATTTTTTGAGTTATTGCCCTTTGTTGTTTTTCATACTTGAATCTTGTCCGGAGTATATCTCTAAAAGTATAATAGCTAGGATCATGAAACTTCATGGGTGTATAGATCTCACCAAGGGGGAGTGCAGTGCACAAGAACCATAACTCTACCTAACTTATTTTTTGAGTTATTGCCCTTTGTTGTTTTTCATACTTGAATCTTGTCCGGAGTATATCTCTAAAAGTATAATAGCTAGGATCATGAAACTTCATGGGTGTATAGATCTCACCAAGGGGGAGTGCAGTGTACAAGAACCATAACTCTACCTGACTTATTTTTTGAGTTATTGCCCTTTGTTGTTTTTCATACTTGAATCTTGTCCGGAGTATATCTCTAAAAGTATAATAGCTAGGATCATGAAACTTCATGGGTGTATAGATCTCACCAAGGGGGAGTGCAGTGCACAAGAACCATAACTCTACCTGGCTTTTTTTTTTAGTTATTGCCCTTTGTTGTTTTTCATACTTGAATCTTGTCCGGAGTATATCTCTAAAAGTATTATAGCTAGGATCATGAAACTTCATGGGTGTATAGATCTCACTAAGGAGGAGTGCAGTGCACAAGAATTTTAACTCTACCTAGCCTATATTTTGAGTTATTGCCCTTTGTTGTTTTCATACTTGAATCGTCCAGGGCATATCTCGAAAAGTATAATAGCTAGGACCATGCATCTTTTACCAACCCGCTCCCCCTGTTGACATAAAGCAGTGTTACGGGCGTATCTTGTGACAGTTTGACACCTTGTTCTCAATGGGTAGATGTGTCATCTGAGAGATAATCACAGACAAGCATGTCTAAACTTAGTAGAGATGATATTTTGGGCCTTGCTGATATACCAAGAAAATACCGACAACAAGAAGTCCATCTTTCTTCCTGTATGATGGCTTCTTCGATAAAAAAAATGTCTATCTGAAAAAAAAAAAAACATGTAAAATTATAAATCATAGAAATGAATACATGATAAAAATAATTTTCAATGTTATCATAAGTTTGCAAGAATTCTGTCTTTAACCTGAGTACCAACAACAAGATGTCCATCATTCTTCCAATATGATATACAGTATGGCCTATATAGTCCATACATCTCCAGCAAAAAAATGTCCTGAAAAAATGAAATCAATAATATTAAAAATAGATTAAAAGATAAATAAAAATGAATAAATGAATAATAATAAAGATGCCATATGCCATTCGTCGCTCAGAATGTGGCTGCATGTAACCCAGGTTTGTAGTACAACCTTAATGGCCTCAAGGACACTTGTTTTTGAGATAGGCCGCAGTCCCGTCTGTCTTTATAATGCATACCGACAACAAGAAGTCCATCACTCTTCCTGTATGATATACAGTATGGCCCACATAGTCCATTCCTTTCCAGCAAAAAATTGTCTTTCTGAAAGAAAATTAAGTTAATAATATTAATGATAGTGATATTAGCATTAGTTTGCTTGCCGACATAGGTTAACCATTATTTAAGTTTTTTTCATTCTGCATGATGCAGCATACTGATAACAAGAAGTCCATCAGCCTTCCTGTGTGACAAACAGTATTGCTACCACAGTCCGTTCTTTTCAAGTAAAGATTTGTCCACCTGAAAAAATTAAATGAATAATTATATTGATAATAATAAAAAAAAATCTTCTTCACCAACCTGGTCTAACGACTCTGTAACTTGAAATGAAGATCTAGCCTGCTTGAATATTCTAGTATTATGAGTTTCTACAGCTTTGTCACGTTTGCACAACACTCCATTCTTGTAATAACATGTTATACCCCTAGCATGTAAGGCTTTCAACTTTGAACGTTGGTGAGGAGTTACTTCATTGGATACCTTTATACCAGTTTCACGCAGCTGATCTCTGTTTGTACGATGCACATTCTTCTTTCTTTGACTACAAGGCTTACTTTAGATCAACTTAGTCTAAAGAGGCCTTGGACAAATCATGTTTTTAGAATTTCATTTTCCACGACAAGGCCCATCATATCCACTGGATCAAGCCCTGAAAAGATCAAATGTCTGTATCATTTCTAAGCTTACATAAAGTCAAGAATAATTGTTTTTCAGGTCAACAGTCTTCACCTGGCTTAGATTGCCTTTACCAACATAAGTTAAATGAATGCTTTCTTCTTCTGGAACCAGAAACTTGAAAATACAAAGAAACAAATCTTTCTTGAATCCAGTATAATATGATAACAATTTAGAATCATCAATAATATTTTCCACGAGAAATGGTCTGTGGCTGTTGATCTGCCGTTGAAATGTTGAACATTCTTCTTGCTTGGACTTTAAGGCCTTTTTTAGATCAACTTGGTCTAATTGGTCTAAAGAGGTCTTTGATGAATCTCTTTTCAGTAATTAAACCCCCCCCCCCCACCTACGAAGTAGACGGGGATAGATTGGTTCTTTCTTGAATCCAGTATAATATTTTAATAATTTGGTATCATCAATTGTCTTTTCCACCAGAAATGGTTTTTGGCTATTGATCTGCCATTGTAATGTTGAACATTCTTCCTGCTTGAACTGTACGGCTCTTTTTTAGGTCACCTGACCGGAGATCATGGTGAGCTATTGCGACCGTGTTTCGTCTGTTGTCGTGCGTCGTGCATTAACTTTTAACATTTTCGACTTCTTCTTGAGAACCATTGGATGGATTTCAACCAAACTTGACAGGAAGCATCCCCATAGGAAGCCGCTTCAGATTTGTACAAATCATGGAGTTATCTCCCTTTGGGGCCCCATAAAATGGCCGTGCTGGAGATGGGGGATGGGAGGGGGTCACGCTATTAGTTAACTTTAAACTTTTTCTTCTTTTTTTGAGAACTATTGGACAGATTTCAACCAAACTTGGCAGGAAGCATCCACATGGGAAGCGGATTCAGAATTTGTACAAATCATTGAGTTACCTCCCTTTGGTGCCCTAAAAGGGGCCTAAAAGGGGTAAATAGGGTACTTATTAAGAAATCTTCTACTGTTGGATTGAATTCACATTTGGTATTTAGAGTCTTTAAATAGCGCGAGTTTGTACAAGAGAAAAAAAATGTCAAGAAATGGTGGTGCTTGGGGAGAGGGAGGGCGACTAGGGGGCGTGTCATTAATTAACTTTTAACATTTTCCTTAACTGTAAATCCATAATTTTTCTGCTCATTTGATTTAGGTGACCGATAAGGCGCTCTGGGCCTCTTGTATTGCTACGCTCCTCCAGTGGTTTTTGTAGTGAAGGCGGGATAGGGCGAACTAGTTTGACATAAGAAATGAACGAGCTGTTGAGTTGAAATAGGGCATTTATTAATGCCAAAATAATATGTAAAATTTGAGATAAAAGTTGTAAATCGAAACATGAGGTCTGCGAGACCCCTGTTTGTTTTTTAGACCGAAAGGGCTGGTTGTTGCGTGTTGTGGCTGACTGAAGAGGGGCAACCGCCATCAGCCAACTTTCCGTGTGAACATGTTGCTACGGTCATAAAATTGATTCCCGGAGCATGCGAAATTGTGTATCGTAGAATATAAAACCCTGACCCGAGTTGCGGTTTGAAATGTCCCGAACTATTTCCATATATTTAATTAGGTGAGGGGTATCATGAGGGAATTTCATAGTGTACATCGCAATGAAACGGACAAACGCAGTGGTCCACGTATCGATTGTGGTGATGCGCTGCGAGCGGGCTTGAGGCATTAACTTTAAATCATTTTGCCCATCTATTTAAAAAGCAAATTGAAGTGGGTCTGAATGTACCGTTCTTGGTAAAAGCATGGCCAAATCAACAAACCGGTTTTTCCAGATTTGTTTTCGAAGTGATTTTTTAATCTGAGCCGATATGGGGGTACTAATGGGATCAATGGACTGAGACCCATTGCCTGTGAGAGAAAGTTCTTCACAATGGGTGTTAATGACTTTTGGAATTGTTAGCGGAAAGTCTTCCTCATTGGATGAGTCGCTTTCTTCCGAGCTAGATGAACTGGATGAGTAGTCAGGAATAAGAGCAGGGGTGGCTCCAGTCTGTGTAGTTGGTGTTCTCCTTATGGGTTGAGGTATTCTGGACGGGAGAGTTCCAAGTCGCCTTTCTGTCGCCACAAGTATGTTCATTGTAGTTCCCTTGCAGATTAACAGTTGCTCAGCAGTCTGTAGGTGATGTCCACTTTCGTGTTAAACCACTCTACATCCACTGGATAGCGGGAGCAAATCGAGGGCTGAGTACGATGTAGGATGGAAAACACAACGATCTTTTCCACTTTCAATGTGTCCAACATGTAGGAAATTAATTTAAAAGTGTCTTCCACAAACGTTTCAGGGGTGGTGGTAGGTGAATACAGATCATTGGTCCTTATGAACTGGAGCAGCAGTTGAGGTTCGAAGTCAGCAGCAGCGTCCAAACGTTGGGTTAGTCTTGTGATGTCCGCCCCAGGAAATCACTATATATTACGAGCGGATGTGCGTCCAGCTTAAACGAGAAGGAAGAGTCCTTGAGACACCGTATGTAGTCCTTCAGGCGACGCAGGAAAGAATGGCCGAACAGCTGGATTTTACTGGAACCGCCATTTTGTTAATATTACGTAAACACAGTCCAGGCGAACAAAGAACAGCTGCTTTGTTCACAAATTAAATAACAGAGTTTGAAAAATCCCCTGTTTAAATATTATTCAATGGACACAATTTCAAAAAGTTGGCCTTTAAAGGATTTTAAACTACAGTTTCTGTTGTAATCACCAGAAGATTGTTCGAAAATAACTGTACACTTTTCTTTAATGCCCCCTTTCGAAGAAAATGGGGGTATATTGTTTTGCAAGTGTTGGTCGGTCGGTCGGTCGGAAGGTCGGTCGGTCCGTAGGCCAAACCTTGTCCGGAGCATAACTCGAAAAGTATTATAGGTAGAATCATGAAACTTCATAGGTGGATAGATCTCATTATGGAGAGGTGCAGTGCACAAGAACCGTAACTCTGCCAATCAAATTTATTGAGTTATTGCCCTTTGTTGATTTTAAAACTTGATTCTTGTCCGGAGCACAACTCAGAAATACGTAAGGTAGAATCATGAAACTGTACAGGTGAATAGATTTCATTATGGAGAGGTGCAGTGCACAAGAACCGTAACTCTGCCAATCAAATTCTTGGAGTTGTTGCACTTTGTTGATTTTTACACTTAATTCTTAACCTTGCCTATATCTCATGTCCTTTTACACATACAGCCTTGATATCTCACACATAGATACCTCCTATCAACATGGTTCACATTTAACCATGACCTTGGACCTTGTGACCTTGACCTTGGAGTTTGACCTACTTTAAAAAAAATTAAACCTGGCATATATCTCATGACCTTTTACAAATACAGCCTTGATATTTCACACATGGACACATCTTACCAAGACCTTTCACAATTGACCATGACCTTGGACTCTGTGACCTTGACCTTGGAGTTTGACCTACTTTTAAAAAACTTTAACTTGGCCGATATATCATGTCCTTTTACACATACAGCCTTGATATTTGACACATGGAAACCTCCGACCAAGACCTATCACATACGACTATGACCTTGGACCTTGTGGCCTTGACCTTGGAGTTTGACCTACTTTTAAAAAAATTAAACTGGGCCTTTATCTTATGTGCTATTACACATACAGCCTTGGTATTTCACACATGGACACATCTGACCAAGACCTTTCACATTTGACCATGACCTTGGACATTATGACCTTGACCTTTAACTTTGACCTACTTAAAAAAAACTTTAACCTAGCCGATATATCAATTCCTTTTACACATACAGCCTTGATATTCGACACATGGACACCTAAGACCAAGACCTTTCACATTTGACCATGACCT
The DNA here is from genome assembly GCA_963680895.1 of Fragum sueziense. Taxonomy (NCBI): domain Eukaryota; kingdom Metazoa; phylum Mollusca; class Bivalvia; order Cardiida; family Cardiidae; genus Fragum; species Fragum sueziense. The sequence continues at coordinate 47,821,859 of OY804594.1, forward strand.
TGGACCTTGACCTTGTTGTTTGACCTACTTTAATAATACATTAACCTGGCCTATATTTCATGTCATTTTACATATACAGCCTTGAGATTTCACACATGGTCACTTCCAACCAAGATATTTCACTTTTGACCATGACCTTGGACCTTGACCTTGGAGTTTGACATACTTTTAAAAAACTTAAACTAGGCCTATATCTCATGTCCTGTTACCTATACAGTCTCAATATTTTACACATGGACACCTCCTACTAAGATCTTTCACATTTGACCATGACCTTGGCCTGTGTGACCTTGACCTTTGATTTTTACATACTTTTAGAAATCTTTAACCTAGCCTTTATCTTATGTCCTATTACACCTACAGCCTTGATATTTCACACATAGACACCTACCAAGACCTTTCATATTTGACCATGACCTTGGACCTTGTTAACTTGACCTTGGACTTTGACCTACATCAAATGTAGGCCCTTGAGGGGGCATATATGTTTTACAAACATCTCTTGTTAAAATTTGTAACGAGTTGACTAAAGTGGTACGAGTTGGTTTTGGTATGAGTTATCTGTAAACCCCTGGTTGTAGAGGTCACCTTAATTAGTCCCCTACCGGCGAAGCTGAAGGGGACTTCAGGTTTGCACTCTGTCCGTCAGTCAGTCCGTCCGCCTGTCCGTCCGTCAGTCCGGTGAATTAGTTTCCAGACTTTTTTTTCTAAACGGGGGTAGCTATTGAGCTGATTATTGATGAGTTACAGAACAAGTTTTAGTTTCGTTCCGGTCCAATGATTTTTGAGGAAGATATGGATGCTGGACTTAAAAAATTACTTGGAAATTACAGTTTTCCAAACTTTTTTCTTAATGCTGGCAGGTATTGTGCTGATTTTTGGTATGTAGACCCGCATTGATGAGTTCCAGAACATTAGTTTGAGTTTCGTTCCGGTCCTGTGATTTTTTAGGAAGATATGGATGCTGGACTTAAAAAGGTACTGGGAAATTACAGTTTTCCAGACTTTTTTCTAAATGCTTGCAGGTATTGAGCTGATTTTTGGTATATGAACACATATTGATGAGATACAGAACAAGTTGGAGTTTCGTTCTGGTCCAGTGATTTTTGAGGAAGATATGCATGCTTGACTTAGAAATTTTTTGGGCTTCTTTTTCTAAACACATATATGAAGCCGGTAGGGGACTTGGTATTGTTTTGCAATACTTCAGAATCCTTGTTTACAGATAAATTCTGTATCTTTGTCGGTTATTGTTCCTGCAATGACATTGTCTATGATCTGCACTAAGTCAGGCTCCAACCCTCTTAAATTTTCCACCAGCACAATCTTTTGACGAAACACTTAAATGTTGGGTCCAGAAAGCAATGTTCCTCTGAATCTTTGTGTCTTTCATTTGGAACTTGTGGTCCTTGTCAATATCTTTCACATGTCCCTGCAGCCCATTCACTAGCTTGTCTTTCAAATTCCGAAGAAGTATAACAGGGCATCCTTTCTTAAGCCACAATATGTGTGGAGCAGCAATCCTGTCAAGTAGACCACTGTCACCACTGTCAGTAGACACAAATTCAAAAAGTTGGCCTTTAAGTTTCAAAATACTGTTTCTGTTGTAACCTTCAACCAGAAGATTGTTCGAAAATAACTTAACACTGTTCTTTCCTGGTTGTAAAGGTCACTTTAATTTAGAGATAAAATCTATCTTTGTCGGTTATGTTCCTGCAAAGACATTGTCTTTGATCTGCACTAAGTCAGGCTCCAAACCTCTTAAATTTTCCACCACCACAATCTTTTGAGGAAACATTTAAATGTTGGGTCCAGAAAGCAATGCTCCTCTGAATCTTTGTGTCTTTCATTTGGAACTTGTGGTAATTGAAAGAAATCACCACAAAATATCAGCTTAACCCTTTACCAAGTGGCAAAATTTTAGGGCGATCCACCTCAAATACTGCCACTAATGACTAAATGGATGTTTTTTCAAGATGGGATTTGTGTGAAATATGGCATAGGAAATATTGAGACAAAAGGAGAAACTGCTGGTTATCAGCAGTTTCTTCTTTTGTCTCAATGTTTTCCTAAGCCCTTTCTATTAGGGACATCAAAACCAGGTCTTGTTTGGGAAATGGTTAAGTCGATTTTCTTTTCTGGAACCAACAGTCGATATTATGTTGAAGGTCCTTCTGCTTATCATGGAGCACTCGTCCATACAATCAACTGATGCCAGATTCTTGTCTACAAATTGGCACGTTGTATTTTCACAATGAATTTGGTTAATTTGCTCAGGGCCAAAGCGTTTGTCATTAATTAAAACCCCAAAAATAATGGATAGTGCAGGAGGCATCTTGGTACATTGTGCGAGCAATTCTTGTGGAGCATGTGATTTTAACTTTTCTCCCACTTTGCAATTAAATTTTCTGCAATTGTTTTAGTTAATCACTCGGTCGCATGATACCTGGGATGGCACTCCTTACACAGATGAACCTGACATATTGCACATCCAGTCTCATTGTGCTGACTGTACTGCTTGTTGTGGTATTTGAAGGTTGTTCTCTTCCCAGGCAGTTGTATGTTGATGTGGCCTCCCTGGTTCTCTTGTTGGACAAGTGGAACTAGATGCGTTGCCCACACATCGCTGTCCTTGTGACCCTGACCTTGGAGTTTGACCTACTTTTGAAAATCCTAAACCGTGCTAATATCTCATGTCCTATTACACATACAGCATTGATATTTCACACATGGACATCTCCTACCAAGAACTTTCACATTTGACCATTATCTTGGACCTTGTGACCTTGACCTTTGAGTTTGACCTACTTATAAAAAACTTTAACCTGGCTGATAATTCATGTCCTTTTACACATACAGTCTTTATATTTGACACATGGGCACCTATGACCAAGACCTTTCACATTTGACCATGACCTTGAACCTTGTGACCTTGACCTTGGCATTTGACCTACTTTTAAAAAAATTAAACTGGGCCATATCATGTCCTTTTACACATACAGTTCTACAGTACCTGCACTTATGGGGGTGGGGGCAGCGGGAGTTTGAGCAACCATGGGATTTGTTGAAGCTCCAACAGGTGTGGTCAAGAAATCGTTTGGCATTGGAATTTTTTCTACCCCGAGAAGTCCGAAAGGAAGAAGGGGAGGCGTTTTTGAGTGAATTCTGTGTGGCAAGTATCCCAAGGCTGGTAGGTGCTTTCCCCGAATTAATGAAATTGCGTATCATAGTATAGAAAACCTAACCCCGGGTTCCGATTGGCTATGTCACGTACTACCTCCATATACTTCATCAATTGGGTTGTTTCAGACGGAAACTTCTCCGAATAGATTGCGACGAAGCGAATGAAGGCAGTCGTCCATTGTTCGATGGTTTGAATTCGTTTTGGATTGGCTGTATGCACAAGAGACAAATTCGATTTGTTATCGACTTTAAGGGACACGGTAGTTTCAGTTCGAAGTAAGGAGGACGGCAAAAACAGCGCAAGATCAACAAATCTGTTTTTCTATACCTCTTTTTAGCTCACCTTAGCACGAAGTGCTGAGGGTGAGCTATTGTGATCGCTCACCGTCCGTCGTCCGTCTGTCCGTCCGTCCGTCCGTCTGTCCGTCTGTCTGTCCACAATTACTAAAAAATCTTCTCCTCACAATCTATAAGGCCTAGAGTCTTGAAATTTTGTGTGTAGAATCATCTCAAGGCCCTCTACCAAAATACTTCAAATTATTGTGATACAATGAAAATTGGCCCTATGTTGTGGGTATCAAATTTCATCCAGGTAATATATGGTTAGTGGGAGTCAAAACCTCGTAACTACAGCTTGACAATGCTCGAGTTACAAGGTTTTGATCCCCCACTGGGGAAATATCTTATCCTATTAAATAAACAAAGCCGAGAATTGTTTACATTTATGCCAGTACCAGAATTGGGAGGTGCATGTAAAAAGGGGTAAATATATTCTATTTGTTATTTAAGCGATCCTTTGGTGTTGGTAATCATTTAAATAGCTTTGATTAGATCATTCAAATGAATACCCACATCACAGGGTTTGATAAACATTGAAAGGTGTATTACAATTTGGAAATCCCTTAACCTCACCTATTTGAATCTCTAGTCTTCGGATATATAATCAGAGACTCTGTCAGACTTGCTTCTATTTTGCAACTAATATATTCTCTTTAGCACTTTACCAAATCATTATAAAATTAATTATTTTGCAATGAAAAGAAGGCCCTATGTTGTTGATTCTTGGGGTCTATAAAGGGGATAAGAGTTCTATCTCTAACATTTTGATATTTGACTTGGAAAACCTTTTCATCTCAAATCAGAATTTTTTCATAGGGCCATATGTTGTTGATTCTTGGGGGTTATATGGGGTGAACCCTGTTGATGATTGGAACCTTCTCATTGATATCATGGGAAAAGGGGCCTAAAAGACAAAATCCTTGTTAGCATTGTACAGGCTACAATTTCCGCCCGATGTTCATAGAAATTGATCAGAATGTTTGCGTAGTCACAGAGAATTGGAATATTGAATATTCCGTTGGATACCACAGGAAAAGGGGCCATAATGACAAAATCCGTGTTAGCACTTTAGAGGCCATAATTTTGGCCTGATCTTTGTGAAACTTGATCAGAATATTTTTCTAATTTCAAGGATAAAGCTATCAACAATCCGAATGTTCCATTTTGATATCATGGGAAAAGGGGCCTTTATGACAAAATCTTGTTAACACTATAGAAGCAACAGTTTTGGCATAATCTTCATGAAACTAAAAGAATGTTTGTTTTAGTCACAAGGATAAACCCTTTAAAAAATGGTAATATTCCAGTCGATATCATGGAAAAGGGGCCTTGATGACAAAATCTTTGTTAGCACTCTCGAGGCAAAAATTTTGGTCTAATCTTCATGAAACTTGTGTTTGTCTAGTTTTCCTAAACTGTTTGGTGTAAGGATTTTGAAAATTTGTATGTAGAATTGTCTCATAATGATACAATCTTCTCCAATTATGTTTATCAGAGATCCAAAAGGTAAATTTTGCACTTCCCATGGTAGTATAACTCTCTAATACCAGCATTGTTCAAATTGTTTCCTCTAATGAATGTTGTCCAGAAGTTGTGTATGTAACATGAGACAAGAATTATCATCTTGATGATCTCTAAGGTGAGCGATATAGGGCCATCTTGGCCCTCTTGTTTGAGTTTGCGGGAAATTTGGTGAGTAATAGGGGTGCTCATGGAATCACTTAAATTTGGCAGTGGACCATTACCTATTAATTCTGCAGTGTGTAATTGGCGAGGATCCAGTTCTATATATCCGAATTCATTTCTTCATCGCTGGAATTGTCAATAGGAACAATGGAAGGCAGAGTCGCGTTGTTGCGAGGTTCCGGCAGCGTTGGAGCAATTGACACTTGGGCCCCGACAACCCTTGTCAGACCCCGGCTGGTAGAAGGAAGTGGGGTGTCCTCCGTTTCCTCGCTGGATGAGTCCGATTCTGTATGGGTCATACAGACCACAGGAGCAGGAGTCGAGATTTGTAGCTGTGGTGTAGAATTTGTTGATTTCGGTTGGTTGCCAGTTGTTGTATTTATGGATTGAGTGTCATTTGGTTGAGATTTCTTTGACCCAGAACAAACTGTTTTTAGCTCACCTGAGCACGAATGTGCTCATGGTGAGCTATTGTGATACCGCTGTGTCCGGCGTCCGTCGTCCGGCGTCCGGTGTCCGTCGTCCGTCGTCCGTCGTCCGTCAAACTTTGCCTTGTGTGCACTCTAGAGGCCACATTTTTTACCCAATCAACCTGAAATTTGCTCAGAATGATTGTCTTGATGAAATCTCGGACAAGTTCGAAATTGGGTCATCTGGGGTCAAAAACTAGGTCACGGGGTCAAATCTTAGAAAAACCTTGTGTGCACTCTAGAGGCCACATTTTTTGCCCAATCAACCTGAAATTTGCTCAGAATGATTGTCTTGATAAAATCTCGGACAAGTTCGAAATTGGGTCATCTGGGGTCAAAAACTAGGTCACGGGGTCAAATCTTAGAAAAACCTTGTGTGCACTCTAGAGGCCACATTTTTTGCCCAATCAACCTGAAATTTGCTCAGAATGATTGTCTTGATGAAATCTCGGACAAGTTCGAAATTGGGTCATCTGGGGTCAAAAACTAGGTCACGGGGTCAAATCTTAGAAAAACCTTGTGTGCACTCTAGAGGCCACATTTTTTGCCCAATCAACTTAAAATTTGCTCAGAATAATTGTCTTGATAAAATCTTGGACAAGTTCGAAATTGGGTCATCTTGGGTCAAAAACTAGGTCACTGGGTCAAATCTTAGAAAAACCTTGTGTGCACTCTAGAGGCCACATTTTTTGCCCAATCAACCTGAAATTTGCTCAGAATGATTGTTTTGGTAAAATCTTGTACAAGTTTGAAATTGGGTTACCTGGGGTCAAAAACTAGGTCACGGGGTCAAATCTTAGAAAAACCTTGTGTGCACTATAGAGGCCACATTTTTTGCCCAATCAACCTGAAAATTGATCAGAATTATTGTCTGGATAAAATCTCGGACAAGTTCGAAATTGGGTCATCTGGGGTCAAAAACTAGGTCACGGGGTCAAATCTTAGAAAAACCTTGTGTGCACTCTAGAGGCCCCATCTTTTGCCCAATCAACCTGAAATTTGCTCAGAATGATTGTCTTGATGAAAGCTCGAACAAGTTTGAAATTGGGTCATCTGGGGTCAAAAACTAGATCACGGGGTCAAATCTTAGAAAAACCTTGTGTGCACTCTAGAGGCCACATTTTTTGCCCAATCAACCTGAAAATTGCTCAGAATGATTGACTGGTTAAAATCTCGCACAAGTTTGATATAGGGTCATCTGGGGTCTAAAACTAGGTCACCGGGTCAAATCTTAGAAAAAACCTTGTGTGCACTCTAGAGGCCACATTTTTTGCCCAATCAACCTGAAAATTGCTCAGAATGATTGTCTGGATAAAATCTCGCACAATTTTGAAATTGGGTCATACGGGGTCAAAAACTAGGTCATGGGGTCAAATCTTAGAAAAACCTTGTGTGCACTCTAGAGGCCACATTTGTTGCCCAATCAACCTGAAAATTGATCAGAATGATTGTCTTGATGAAATCTCGGACAAGTTCGAAATTGGGTCATCTGGGGTCAAAAACTAGGTCACGGGGTCAAATCTTAGAAAAACCTTGTGTGCACTCTAGAGGCCACATTTTTTGCCCAATCAACCTGAAATTTGCTCAGAATGATTGTCTTGATAAAATCTCGGACAAGTTTGAAATTGGGTCATCTGGGGTCATAAACTAGGTCATGAGGTAAAATCTTTGTAAAACCTTGTGTGCACTCTAGAGGCCACATTTTTTGCCCAATCAACCTGAAATTTGTTCAGAATGATTGTCTTGATCAATTCTAGGTCACGAGGTCAAATCTTAGATAAACCTTGTGTGCACCCTAGAGGTCACATTCTTTGTCCAATCAACCTGAAAATTGGTTTACAAAAAAAGTTATTATATCAGGTGAGCGCTTCAGGGCCAATGGCCCTCTTGTTAGCTCACCTGAGCACAAAGTGCTCAAGGTGAGGTATTGTGATCGGTCGTTGTCCGTCGTCCGTCCGTCCGGCCGGCCGGCACGCCGTCCGTCCACAATTTCTTTAAATATCTTCTCCCAAACCAGTGGACCAATCTTCTTGAAACTTGGCAGGAATGATCCTTGGGTGAAGGGCTTTCAAAGTTGTTAAAAGAATTTGATTCAATCAAAGACTCTGGCTGCCGCGGCATGAGAAAAGGGGAAAATAGCCAACTCTTTTAAAAATCTTCTTCTGCCTAACCAGTTGGCCAATTTTCTTGAAACTTCACATGAATGATCTTTGAGTGAAGGGCTTTCAAAGTTGTTAAAAGAATTAAATTCCATCAAAGACTTTGGGTGCCGCGGCATGAGAAAAGCGGAAAATAGCCAAATCTTTTAAAAATCTTCTTCTGCCTAACCAGTTGGCCAATATTCTTGAAACTTCACAGGAATGATACTTGAGTGAAGGGCTTGCAAAGTTGTTAAAAGATTTTGATTCCATTAAAGATTTGGGCTGCCGCAGCATGAGAAAAGGGGAAAATAGCCAAATCTTTTAAAAATCTTCTTCTGCCTAATTAGCAAGCCAATATTCTTGAAACTTCACATGAATGATCCTTGGGTGAAGGGCTTTCAAAGATGTTAAAAGAATTTGATTCCATCAATGACTCTGGCTGCCGCGGCATAAGAAAAGGGGAAAATAGCCAAATCTTTTAAAAATATTCTTCTGCCCATCTAGTAGGCCAATATTCTTGTAACTTAGCATGAATGATCCTTGGCTGAAGGGATTTTAAAGTTGTTAAAAGAATTTGATTCCATCAAAGGCTTTGCCTGCCGTGGCATGAGAAAAGGGGCAAATAGCCAAATCTTGTAAAAATCTTCTGCCTTCAACTAGTTGGCCAATATTCTTGAAACTTCCCATGAATGATCCTTGGGTGAAGGGCTTTCAAAGTTTTTGAGAGACTTTGATTCCATCAAAGCCTTTGACTGCCGCGGCATGAGAAAAGCGGAAAATAGCCAAATCTTTTAAAAATCTTCTTCTGTCTAACCAGTTGGCCAATATTCTTGAAACTTCACAGGAATGATACTTGAGTGAAGGGCTTGCAAAGTTGTTAAAAGATTTTGATTCCATTAAAGATTTGGGCTGCCGCGGCATGAGAAAAGGGGAAAATAGCCAAATCTTTTAAAAATCTTCTTCTGCCTAATTAGCAAGCCAATATTCTTGAAACTTCACATGAATGATCCTTGGGTGAAGGGCTTTCAAAAATGTTAAAAGAGTTTGATTCCATCAAAGACTCGGGCTGCCGCGACATAAGAAAAGGGGAAAATAGCCAAATCTTTTAAAAATATTCTTCTGCCCAACTAGTAGGCCAATATTCTTGTAACTTAGCATGAATGATCCTTGGCTGAAGGGATTTCAAAGTTGTTAAAAGAATTTGATTCCATCAAATGCTTTGCCTGCCGTGGCATGAGAAAAGGGGCAAATAGCCAAATCTTGTAAAAATCTTCTGCCTTCAACTAGTTGGCCAATATTCTTGAAACTTCCCATGAATGATCCTTGGGTGAAGGGCTTTCAAAGTTTTTGAGAGACTTTGATTCCATCAAAGCCTTTGACTGCCGCGGCATGAGAAAATGGAAAATAGCCAAATCTTTTAAAACTCTTCTGGCTTACTACATGTAGTTGGCCAATATTCTTAAAACTTCACATGAATGATCTTTGGGTGAAGGGCTTTCAAAGTTGTTATAAGAATTTGATTCATATCAAAGCTCTTAGTGCAGGGGCATCAGAAAAAGGGCAAAAGAGCAAACACTTTTGAAAAGGCTGAATTTTGTTTCATTCTTTTGAAAAACTAAGGAAAAGGGGCTTTATTGCAAAATTCTTAATTTGCTGCTATACAGGTCAAAATGTTTATTTCAACAAGGCAAAAAATTTCAGGTGAGCGATCTAGGGCCATCATGGGCCTCTTGTTTTCGTGGTTGTTGGTGCCCGTTTCTGTTTTCCTGTATTTGAGGCTGCTGGCGGCTCCTCGTCCGGGCAGCAGGGGCAGCTACTTGTGGTGGCTGGCAGGCGGCGCTTCATCTGAAAAGAGAGCAAGGATAATAAGATTGTGTCTGGATAAAATAGCAAAACTGCAGTATCGAGGGAAGAGGTCGAACTGTTAAACTAAATAGATATTTAACCATACCATGTACAAAAGGGGCGGGAAGCAGGATAACATATTGAATAATTTTGCCGAAAAAAGGTGAAAAATATACTCATTAGATTAAAATGGTATGGTAGTAGAATATTAGTTTTAGAATGGTTCCTGCCACTAAGTAAATTTATTATTTTATTTAATACTATTATTCTATGTTTATTTATATATGGTTAATTATTATTATTATTTTTATTATATCATATTAAATAAAATGTTCCCTAGATTACTTTTCAAGATATTCCAATAGAGAATGTGGGTTTAGCTGAATAATAGTAGTCTGAACCATTTGAAATATAGTTAAACATTGAGCTAATCCACGTGTACTAAAACAACCGTCCATTCCTATGCTCAACTGTCGAGGGGCAAATGTATTGAGAGATGCACCGCATCTAAACAGCAACCAAAAAACTGCCTGAAAATTCTGGAAGTGTGTGTTATAATGCTACCCACTGCTCAGTGACTTGGCACTGTGTGGCAAAGCGCAATATTAACACAACATGGCATGTACGGATCCAAACAATTTTCAAAAAAGGTCAATTAAACCGAAAAGGGCAGATGACTGCTTTGGCCTTCAAATTTCACTCATTCATAGTTTTTTTTTGTTTTTTTTTGTTAGCTCACCTGAGCACAAGGTGCTCAAGTGAGCTATTGTGATCACCTTTTGTCCGGCGTCCGTCCGTCGTGCGTCGTCCGTTGTGCGTCGTGCGTCGTCCGTCAACAATTTCTTTAAATGACATCTCATCCTAAACTACTTGGCCAATTTCAACCAAATTAAGTTGGAATGTTCCTTAGGTGACCCCCTTTCAGAATTGCTAAAAGAATTGCAGGGCGCCCAGTAACCTATAAATACCTATAAATACCTATATTATCCTATATTTTTGGACCTTACCTATAAAAACCTATAATTGCACCCATTCGGCCCCAAAAACCTATAAATACCTATATTTTTGTGTCTTGGGTAAGCAAAATTAAAACAATACTTTTAGAAAAAACAGCTTTCTTATTCTTCCGAGTAGTTTGCGTAACTCTCTCTGGTGCATTTTTGCACAAAGGTGAATTATGTACACGTGCAAGGGGAATTTCAAAGGCTAAATACTTAGTTTTTTTTATGTCACAAGCAAAACTGTCATGGTTAAGAAGTAAACAATTATCTATCAATATATAAACTCATATTTTCAAAATGAAATGCCAGGGAAAGACCTGTCAAACATAATAATTATTGTTTTAGAAGCTTGCATGTAATTTTGTCATCTTTTACTTAATAGATACATTTCCATTATGAACAGCAAAGTTGTGTTCAAATAATTCTATGTAAGTATGTATAACTTATGAGCAAGTGAATTTTGATTTGTTTACATAAATGCAAGGAAAAAAGTGTATAACTTGAAAGAGTCATGACGGTTTTGCTTGTGTCATACAAAACTAAGTGCAACTCTCTGTCTTTAAGTTATCACATAGTCTGTACACTTAGAAATTTGGACTTTAGATGCCAAATTTAGGTAGATATATTTTAGTTATGCTCCCAGGGCAGAATATTGTTTAACCAGTGTCTGTCTCTCCATCCATCTGTCAAAAAGTTTAACATTGGCCGTTTTGGGGGCATTCATGTTTCACATTTTCATCTTGCTGACACGGCCATACAGCCTAGAGTCTTGAATTGTTGTATGTAGCATCATCCAAAAGCCCACTACAGAAATACAGTCTTCAAATTATTGTGGTTTCATGAAAATTGGCCCTTAGTTCTGTGGCATCGTATTTCATATACATGTATATGGACAAAGGAGGACAATATTCTGAATTATTTGGCCTATGGCTTTGAAACTGGTATGTTATATTGTCTTAGGACCCTCTACAAAAATACATATTTTTACAAATTATTTTTTACAATGGAAACTGGCCCTATGTTGTTGGGTATTGGATTTCATATAAGGACAGAGAAGAAAATTTTGTGCAACCTTCTCCTAGACTGTTTTGCCTAGACCTTTGAAACTTGGTGTGTAGAATTGATATGTGGAGGTACAATGAAAATTGGCCCTGTGTATTTGGTTTAAGACTTCATTTAGAGACAAAGAAGAAAATCTTGTACTGTCTTCTACTCCTAAATCATCCCATGGCCCTTTACCAATATCCTTCAAATTATTGTGGTGCAATGAAATTTGGCCCTATGTCGTGGGATATTAGATTTCTGAAGAGACTAAGAAAGCAATTTTGCACAATCTCCTACTCTATCCTTAACTGTTTGGCCTCTGTGTAGAATTTTTTAATGGCCCCTCTACCAAAGCACTTCAAAGTTTTTGGTTCCATGAAATGCCATATATCTTCTACATCTGAATTATTGAATCAATGACTGAAAATTGAAATATAATTTGTAGAATTGCCTCATGGCCCTCCATGACAAAAGACTTAACAATTTTGTGGTAGTATAAAATTTGACCTAATGTTGTGGGATACCCGATTTCAAATTGAGAACTTATCAGGAAATCTGGGGCAAATTTCCCCTGACAAATTAATTTGTGACAAATCATTTTGTCAGATACCCTATGTTAATATTTTGTATGAATCATGGCAGCATGAATCTCTGCCAAAACCTTTAACATCGCTTTCCTGTAGTGAAAATTGGCAGGAAGTTATGGGTCTGGGATGAAACGGATTATACAATCATCTCCTCAAAGCCACAATGTTCTTTAAGGTGAGCGATAAATGACCTTCTTGGCTCTCTTATCTTGATATGGTGTTCATGGAACACCTCAATGTTACTGAATATTGAGAACAGAAAGTAATAGCTAATGGTCACCTTGTCTGTTTCTCCTTTCATCTTATTAACAAGAGAGAGCTGGAAGGTAGTGGTAGAGAAACATTTAAAGTAGTGTTTTCTTCATAGTAAAGGCAACCTATATTATCCTATATTTCTGGCTAATAAATACCTATAGTTTTGGGACATACCTATATTTTTGACACTTAAAGTCGCTGGGCACCCTGGAATTGAAATCCACGAAAAACTCTGGTTGCCATGGCAACAGAAAAGGAGAAATTTGACTGAATCTCAAAACTATCTTTGAATGACATCTCCTCCTAAACTACTAGGCGAATTTCAACCAAACTTGGCAGTAATGTTCCTTAGGTGACCCTCTTTCAGAATTGCTAAAACAATTGAAATCCGTGAAAAACTCAGGTTGCCATGGCAACAAACAAGAGGGCCGTTGGCCCTAGGTCGCTCACCTGAGATTGGGTTTTATAACAGATCAGACTGACAAACATACAGACTGTCAAACAAACAGAAATCTACAAATTGACCTAGATCTATGACCGTGAACCTACCTTAATATATATTTCAAATAGAACATCTACTCATGATAAAGAACACATTTACCCATACATTTTTTTTAAATCCATGCATAAATGTAGATGCTATGCCCCTGATAAGCAGATTTTTACAAGAAGTCCCCTTTTTCTGTGACAAGGTTTCATATTGAAAAGCCAAGAAAAGTACCTCTTGGCAATATCATAAGCAATGCAAATATTTAGTTGTGTCAAATTTGTCTCTGCAGTTATTGAGAAATTGCTTCTGACAGATTTCGTGTAATTTCTCTTTTTCTGTTGCCATGGCAACCAGAAGTGTTTTTTTTATAAATTGCAATTCTGCTAGAAATTTTTTAAATGTGACCTCCTAAGGAATATTTCTGCCTAGTTTGGTGGAAATTGGCCTGTTAGTTTAGGAGGAGATATCATTCAACGATGTCATTGAGATTTGGAGGAAAATCTCCTTTTCTGTTGCCATGGCTACCAGAGCTTTTAAAGGATTTCAATTCTTTTAGCAAATTTTTAAAGGAACCTCCTAAGAAATATTTCTGCCAAGTTTGGTTGAAATTGGCCTGATAGTTTAGGAGAAGATGTCGTTCAAAGATAGTATTGTGATTCAGTCAAATTTCTCCTTTTCTGGTGCCATGGCAACCAGAGTTTTTTTATGGATTTCAATTCTTTTAGCAATTCTGAAAGGGGGTCACCTAAGGAACATTCCTGCCAAGTTTGGTTGAAATTGGCCACGTAGTTTTGGAGGAGATGTCGTTCAAAGATAGTATTATGATTCAGTCAAATTTCCCCTTTTCTGATGCCATGGCAACCAGAGTTTTTTTATGGATTTCAGTTCTTTTAGCAATTCTGAAAGGGGGTCACCTAAGGAACATTCCTGCCAAGTTTGTTTGAAATTGGCCAAGTAGTTTAGGAGATATCTTTCAAAGATAGTATTGAGATTCAGTCAAATTTCCCCTTTTCTGATGCCATGGCAACCAGAGTTTTTTATGGATTTCAATTCTTTTAGCAATTCTTAAAGGGGATCACCTAAGGAACTTTCCTGCCAAGTTTGGTTGAAATTGGCCGGGTAGTTTAGGAGAAGATGTCGTTCAATGATAGTATTGAGATTCATTCAAATTTCTCCTTTTCGGTTGCCCTGGCAACCAGAGTTTTTTTATGAATTTCAATTCTTTTAGCAATTCTGAAAGGGGGTCACCTAATAAACATTCTTGCCAAGTTTGGTTGAAATTGGCCCAGTAGTTTAGGGCGAGATGTTGTTCAAAGATAGTATTAAGATTCAGTCAAATTTCCCCTTTTCTGATGCCATGGCAACCAGAGTTTTTCATGGATTTCAATTCTTTTAGCAATTCTGAAAGGGGGTCACCTAAGGAACATTCCTGCCAAGTTTGGTTGTAATTGGCCAAGTAGTTTAGGAGGAGATGTCATTTAAAGAAATTGTTGACGGACGACGCATGACGCACGACGGACGACGGACGGACGCCGGACAAAAGGTGATCACAATAGCTCACTTGAGCACCTTGTGCTCAGGTGAGCTAAAAAGGAGAAATTTAACTGAATCTCAATACTATCTTTGAATGACATCTTCTCCTAAACTACTGGGTCAATTTCAACCAAACTTGGCAGGAATGTTCCTTAGATGACCCCCTTTCAGAATTGCTAAAAGAATTGAAATCCATAAAAAACTCTGGTTGCCATGGCAACCGAAAAGGAGAAATTTGAATGAATCTCAATACAATCTTTGAATGACATCTCCTCCTTAACTACTGGGTCAATTTCAATCAAACTTAAGAGGAATGTTCCTTAGGTGACCCCCTTTTAGAATTGCTAAAAAAATTGAAATCCATAAAAAACTCTGGTTGTCATGGCAACAGAAAAGGAGAAATTTGACTGAATCTTAATACTATCTTTGAACAACATCTCGCCCTAAACTACTGGGCCAATTTCAACCAAACTTGGCAAGAATGTTTATTAGGTGACCCCCTTTCAGAATTGCTAAAAGAATTGAAATTCATAAAAAAAACTCTGGTTGCCAGGGCAACCGAAAAGGAGAAATTTGAATGAATCTCAATACTATCATTGAACGACATCTTCTCCTAAACTACCCGGCCAATTTCAACCAAACTTGGCAGGAATGTTCCTTAGATGACCCCCTTTCAGAATTGCTAACAGAATTGAAATCCATAAAAAACTCTGGTTGCCATGGCAACAGAAAAGGAGAAATTTGACTGAATCTCAATACTATCTTTGAACGACATCTCCTCCTAAACTACCAGGCCAATTTCAAATGAACTTGGCAAAAATATTCCTTAGGAGGTCCTCTTTAAGAATTGCTAAAAGAATTGAAATTGACTAAACACTCTGGTTTCCATGGCACCAGAAAAGGAGAAATTTGACTAATTCTCAATAATTTCTTTGAACAACATCTCCTAAAATACTTGGCCATTTTCAACCAAACTTGGCAGAAATATTTCTGAGGAGGTTCCTTTTAAAAATTGCTAAAAGAATTGAAATCCTTGAAAAGCTCTGGTAGCCATGGCAACAGAAAAGGAGATTTTCCACCAAATCTCAATGACATTGTTGAATATCTTCTCCTAAACTAACAGGCTAATTTCCACCAAACTAGGCAGAAATATTCCTTAGGAGGTCACATTTAAAAAATTGCTAACAGAATTGCAATTTATAAAAAAAACCAACTCTGGTTGCCATGGCAACAGAAAAAGAGAAATTACAAGAAATCTGTCAGAAGCAATTTCTCAATAACCGCAGAGCCAAATTTGACAAAACTTAATATTTGCATTGCTTATGATATTGCTAAGAGGTACATGTACTTTTCTTTGCTTTTCAATATGAAACCTTGTCACAGAAAAAGGGGACTTCTTGTAAAAATCTGCTTATCAGGGGCATAGCATCTACATTTATGCATGGATTTAAAAAATGTATGGGTAAATGTGTTCTTTATCATGAGTAGATGTTCTATTTGAAATATATATTTAGGTAGGTTCAAGGTCATAGATCTAGGTCAAATTTCTGTTTGTTTGTCAGTCTGTATGTTTTATTTTATTTCCATCTGTCCAAAGCAATTTCTCCATAACCACATAGCCGAAGTGGATGAAACTTCATATTTGAGTTACATATATGATATTGCACTGAGGTAGTTTTCTGGGTTTTCTATGGTTTGAAATCGCATAGCGGCGTTCATATGATCTTTGACCCTTTATTGCATTACCTGTAAGAAATCTGATCTGTTATAAAACCCCATCTCAGGTGAGCGACCTAGGGCCAACGGCCCTCTTGTTTTTTTTTTTTTTTTTTTTTTTTTTTTTTTTTTTTTTTTTTTTTTTTTTTTTTTTTTTTAATGGGGGTGGGGGGATGAAGCCCTAGCTAGATCCGGTCATGAGATGGCCGAAACAAGCACTGCATGTCGACGCACTGCGTCGCGCCCAACCAAAGTTGTAATAGTATGCACAGCGTAATGAAGCACGGCATCGAAACATGCATGGCTTGTCGACACACTGCCTCGCACACAAACGACACTAACATATGCACAGCATAACGATGCACAGCATCTCTTCGCCAATTGCAAACGACACAGCGTCATGGCGCACAACAATATTAATAGTAATTATAGTATGCACCGCATACTGATGCACAGCATCTGAGATCAAAGTCAGGGCCTCAACCGATATACAGGATAGCCCTAATCATGAAGCATTCCACTTAAACCCTGGTTGATACTGTAAAGGTGGCCCTAATAGTGTGCCTACAAGTATCTATAAAATCAGAATTGTGATAATAAGAGTATTATTGGAAAGCGTTATTTGTTAAAAGATGGATTGACATATTAGTATATTGGTGAAATTGTTCACAAAGTGCATGATGATATCCATCAGATCTGGACTGGTAGATGGCCATTTGCAAATGTTAAACATCAAGTACTAAGTAAACTATTGCCAAACGCCCGAGCAAAACATTGTATTTGAAAATTGACTTTTGCAAGGTCTACGTCCAAAAAGTAGCAAAGTAAGGTAACATAACTTTAGCGTGTGGTTGATCGAAGGGCAGCAACCGCTGCTGCATGTACGGTATGTTGGACAACAGTTTATATTGACCGTCCCTACTGAGGTGGCATCCATCCCGGCTGAAGTTTCTTTTCTTTGTTTCTTCCGACCAGAAACCTTTCGCTCTCCATAAGCAGGCCCTAGGCCCAAATGTCTCTGATAGTGAAGTCGATAATGACACATTCAGATCGTCCACTCGGTCATTAAACCATGGAAGGTTCTCTGGATGTCTAATTGGAAATTGATGAGGACAGCGGTGAAAAACAGAGAACACGATCGCCTTTGGTACACCAATAACGTTCAATACATTGTCCATAATGTTCAAAATTTGACCACATATTGCATCCACCGACATTCGCTTGTCACACACATCATTTGTCCCAACAAACAAGATTAAAACATCCGGCTCGAAGTCCTGAATCACTTCCAAACGACGCTGTAAACGAGCTGCGGTATCTCCTGGGTAACCGGAAAACTGTATCAACGGCTGCCCAACTAGTCCCAGATTAAAAGAAAGCGTACTTTCCTCCGAAATGAACGTTTTCAGGCAAGACACAAAAGAAGGACAGGAAATGTTTATTTTCTTTAGCGCAGCCATTTTGTGTGGTGACGTCACTGATATTGTGGTTCACATGCACCAATCACGCGAGGGGAACGTGTCGGTCATGAATCATAACAAAAGTTCCAGTCCAGATGCACGACCCTTCAACAAACGCACAACACTACGGTAACTACGTTGTGATAAGATGAATATCACAATAATACTGTCCCCCTTAACCTTAAAAAGCTTGTACCGTAAATATATCCAATATTTCGTGTTGTAATAATAATCTATAGCTGTCTAATTGTAAACGTAATAAATTGATGCTGTCGATCTAAAAATTTTATGTAGAATGCCTAGCAGGTCTGCGATTGGCTTGAACTGTCACCTGATCGCAGAACTGCCAGGCGATTGGATGATTCCAATAATAATATTTAATTACCCTACTTGATTAGTAATGCTGATGTTGTTAATCGAACAAGCACTCGCAATGGCTCCGCTCTGGGAATAATGTGGCCTTTCATTCATAAAGAATTTTATACAGGCATAAACTATCATATATTTCAGACATTGACACCTACCAAGACCTTTCACATTTGATCATGACCTTGTGACCTTGGAGTTTGACTTACTTTTAAAAAAGCTTTAACCTGGCAGATATAACATGTCCTTTTACACATACAGCCTCGATATTTGCCACATGGACACCTCCCACCAAGACCTTTCACATTTGACCAAGACCTTGGACCTTGACCTTGGTGTTTGACCTACTTTTGAAAAACTTTAACCTTGCCTATATTTTGTGTCCTTTTATACATGCAGCCTTGATATTTCACACATGGAAACTTCCAACCAAGACATTTCACTTTTGACCATGACTTTGGACTTTGACCTTAGATTTTGACCTACTTTTAAAAAGCTTTAACCTGACCTATATCTCATGTCCTGTTACCTGTACAGCCTCGATATTTTACACCTGGACATCTCCAAGACCTTTCACATTTAAGCATCACCTTGGACTGTTTGACCTTGACCTTGGAAATTGACCTACTTTTAAAAATCTTTAACCTGGCCTATATTTCATGTCCTGTTACACCTACAACCTTGATAATTCACACATGGACACCTACTAAGTCCTTGCACATTTGACCTACACCTTGGACCTTGCGACCTTGACCTTGGAGCTTGACCTACACTAGAAAAACTTAAACCAGGCCTATGTCTTATGTCCTATTACATGTATACATACAGCCTTGATATTTCACACATTGACACCTCCAACCATGACCTTTTACATTTGACCATGACCTTGGACCTTTTGACCTTGGAGTTTTACATTCTTTTAAAAAAAACTTTAACCTGGCCAATACATCATGTCCCTTTAGACATGCAGCCTTGATATTACACACATGGACACCTACGACCAAGCCCTTTCACATTTGATCATCATGTTTTTCTCCACGTTTCTCAACTACTCTGGATCCACCACTGGAACCCTGGACCAATACAAATATTTCATAAAACTTGATAATCTTACAATTAAGTACAACCGTAGGGTGGTAGTTTGATAATATGACCACATGAATGTAGAAATCAAATTAGGCTTTGAAAATAAATCGATGCCTTTGCGCAAGAGCACAAAATGAAAGTCTTCTACCTACAAGGAAAGCTTAAACCAAAAACTTTAAGTTATTTTCCAATTTAAATTACTTCAGCCCATAAAATAGATAAATCAGCCACATTACCCATGATTACTGAACCCATTACCTAAATGTTTACAGTTATTACCCCACCCATTCTGATAGCTACACACATTTGACTAATATTCATCTTTCAGTGGTCAAGTGTTTGATGTACTGAGATTTTATTAAGAAAAGAAATTATTTACCTTCCACAAAATGCTCAGAACACAGTCTGGAATATTTTTTTGGCTGGAAGGGAAGAACGAAGGTTTTCCTCTCCGATTTCACAATCACAACATGTCTTCTTCTGTCGAGTCAGTGCTGTTTTCTCTTTTCATTCGAAAACTGTAGTAGGAAATATTTTTATTGAGTCTTTTACTATCTACGGTCGAGTTTGTACAACCAGGAGCACAGCAGAATGCACCCACGAAGCCTTTATATCGACTGCGTAGCTTAGGCGAACGTATAACGTCGGCCATCTTGAAAAACGGAACTCTTTATCACGCTTGGCATTATGGCCTACTGTAAAGTTGCAAATTGAGATGGGCTAATATATACATGTAGGACAGACAAGTGATCTTGTCTGCAGCACAGCCTCTCTGCCTCTGTTGGCATCTCTTGACAGTACCCACAGACACACCAATCAAGAGAGGGGTGGTTTGGGTCTGGGTGGTATCTGCCCCCTGGTCTTGTTGGCGGTTTAAGAACGTAGAACATGACACCCGGCTCCACTTCTATCACCCTTAGAATTATGTCGCTCATCTCCTTTCTTGTAAGGGTCTCCACCTCTGCATTGTAATGTAAAAAACATGTCAGTAACATACTACATACTCAATAAAATGCAACAAGCCTCATAGCTTTCTACAGCACAGCCTCTCTGCCTCTGTTGGCATCTGTCTACAATACCCACAGACACACCAATCGGGAGAGGGGTGGTTTGGGTCTGGGTGGTATCCGCCCCTGGTCTGTTTGATGGATTTACCCTTTCCCAAACAAGACCTGGTTTTGACGTTCCTATTAGAAAAGGCTTTGGAAAATATGGAGGCAAAAGAAGAAACTGCTGATAACCAGCAGTTTCTCCTTTTGCCTCAGTATTATCTTGGCTTTATCACGCAATTTCAATCTTTATTAACGTCCATTTTGTTATCTGAAGCAGCTTTTGAATTGGACCTGCCTTAAATTTTGTTGTTTGGGAAAGGTTTAAGGACATAGAACATGACGCCTGGCTCCACTTCTATCACCCTTAAAATGATTTCGCTCATCCCCTCCCTTGTAAGGGTCTCCACATCTGCATTGTAATATAAAAACATGTCAGTAACATAATACATACTCAATATAATGCAATCAGCCTCATAGCTTTCTACAGCACAGCCTCTCTGCCTCTGTTGGCATCTGTCTACAATAGCCACAAACGCACCAATCAAGAGAGGGGTGGTTTGGGTCTGGGTGGTATCCACCTCTTGGTCTTGTTGACGGTTTCAGGATATAGAACATGACGTCTGGCTTCACTTCTATCACACTTAGAATTATGTCGCTCATCTCCTTTCTTGTAAGGGTCTCCACCTCTGCCTGTAATATAAAATATAAAAATACATATTAGTGCTTCTTGTGATGTTTTTAGCTCACCTTAGCACGAAGTGCTGAGGGTGAGCTATTGTGATCGCTCGTCGTCCGTCTGTCCGTCCATCCGTCTGTCTGTCCACAATTACTAAATAACCTTCTCCTCCCAAACTATAAGGCCTAGAGTCGTGAAATTTTGTATGTAGCATCGTCTCAATGCCCTCTACCAAAATACTTCAAATTATTGTGAAATAAGGAAAATTGGCCCTATGTTGTGGGTATCGAATTTCATATAGAAACAAAGAAGGAAATCTTGTACAATCTTCTTCTCCTGAATCGTTTGGCCTAGAGCTTTGAAATTTTGTGTGTAGAATCATCTCAAGGCCCTCTACCAAAATACTTCAAATTATTATGATTCAAGGAAAATTTGCCCTATGTTGTGGGTATCGAATTTCATATAGAAACAAAGAAGGAAATCTTGTACAATCTTCTCCTGAACTGTTTGGCCTAGAGCTTTGAAATTTTGTGTGTAGAATAATCTCAAGGCACTCTACCAAAAGTTTTCAAATTATTGTGATACAAGGAAAATTGGCCCTATGTTGTGGGTATCGAATTTCATATAGAGACAAAGAAGGAAATTTTGTACAATCTTTTTCTCCTGAACAGTTTGGCCTAGAGCTTTGAAATTGTGTGTATAGAATCATCTCAAGGCCCTCTACCAAAATACTTCAAATTATTGTGATACAAGGAAAATTGGCCCTATGTTGTGGGTATCGAATTTCATATAGAAACAAAGAAGGAAATCTTGTACAATCTTTTTCTCCTGAACCGTTTGGCCTAGAGCTTTGAAATTGTGTGTGTAGAATCATCTCAAGGCCCTCTACCAAAATACTTCAAATTATTGTGATACAAGGAAAATTGGCCCTATGTTGTGGGAATCAAATTTCATACAGACACAAAGAAGGAAATCTTGTACAATCTTCTTCTCCTGAACCGTTGGGCATAGAGCTTTGAAATTTTGTGTGTAGAATCACCTCAAGGCACTCTACCAAAAGTTTTCAAATTATTGTGATACAAGGATAATTGGCCCTATGTTGTGAGTATCGAATTTCATATAGAAACAAAGAAGGAAATCTTGTACAATTTTTGTACCGTTTGGCCTAGAGCTTTGAAATCTTGTGTGCAGAATTATCTCAAGGCCTTCTACCAAAACATTTCAAATTATTATGATACAAAGAAAATTGGCCCTATGTTGTGGGTATAGAATTTCATATAGAGACAAAGAAGGAAATCTTGTACAATCTTTTTCTCCTAAACTGTTTGGTGTAAGGCTTTTGATATTTTGTATGTGGCATTGTCTCATGATTCTACAATCGTCTCCAATTCTGTTTATCAGAGATCCTTAAAGGTAAATTTTGCATTTCCCATCATGCATGGTAGTATAACTCTTTTATACCAGCATTGTTAAAATTGTTTCCTTTAATGAACGTTGTCCAGAAGTTGTGTATGTGAGATGAGACAAAAATTATCATCTTGATGATCTTCAAAGGTGAGCGATATAGGGCCATCTTGGCCCTCTTGTATGTTGTCCTTTTCAGTCATATGTTGATGTGGCCTCCCTGTTTCTCTTGTTGTTGGCAGACTGGATTCTCGATCCAGAAGGAGGATAGAGAATACTTTGTCCAATCAGGCAAAGTAGCCTCTTCCACCCTCTGGATGCACAGCAAATTTGAAGGTATGAATTTTACTTTGGGGTTCGCAACCCCGGCCTGGAGAGCTCTCTCTTTAGCACTGTTCAGAACTGCTACATCTCCACCCTCATAAACAGAGCGAGCACCCAAAAAGAAAAAATAGGGTCATTCGCAAACCGGTCGTTAGCTCTCTCCTTGCTTACTCGGTCCAGCTTCTTCCCCTCCTTAGTACCTCCCTTCCTCTTGAACCTGACCTGCTGATCCATCAGCTTAATAATTTCCTCTTTAACGTCTCTCATTCCTGTCTTTCTTACTGTCCAAATTCTCCCACTCAGACTCATCCGTCACACTCGCTCTGACCTCATTCTTTCCTCCATCATCTTTCGCTCCACTCGTCTCCACCTCGATCACCGACATCTTGCTACTCTCCTCTGTCTGACACTGTCTCCATCCCATCCATAACCTCTGAAGTCTCCTCCGTCTCACACTGTCTCCGTCCCATCCATAACCTCTGAACTCTCCTCCGTCTCGCACTGTCTCCGTCCCATCCATAACCTCTGAACTCTCCTCCGTCTCGCACTGTCTCTGTCCCATCCATGACCTCTGAACTCTCCTCCGTCTCGCACTGTCTCCGTCCCATCCATGACCTCTGAACTCTCCTCCGTCTCGCACTGTCTCCGTCCCATCCATAACCTCTGAACTCTCCTCCGTCTCGCACTGTCTCCGTCCCATCCATAACCTCTGAACTCTCCTCCGTCTCGCACTGTCTCTCCATTTCATCTCTAAACTCTCCTCTGTCGCACCCGGTCTCTCTGTCTCGTCTGTCATCTGGCTATCGTCCTCTATTCCAATCTCTATATCGTCCGGCGTTGGGGTTTTTATCGTGAAGTCATCTTTGTCCTAGCTGTTATATGTAGCGGAAGGTACGGCCACCAGATTATGAAAGAAATTTTCTCCCGCCGTTTTCACCGGTATGGGGAAGGAGTGTTTGGTGGCCATATGACGTTCCATCTCCTTCCGATTTTCTGAGCCATGTCAAGCCATCTACCATGAACGGGGCAAAAGTAGGGTCCAGGGCCAGGACGTACATGAGATTCTGTCTCCAAGATTCGTATGTGGTTATAGTTTCCCTTTTACTAAGGCACCACTATTTCGGTGCTCGGGTCGCCATCTCGTTCTGCAGTTGATTTTATCGTCTATAGTGCCGGAAAACGCCTTGAATTTACTCAGTTTGTCGAGTAGGGGACGTAGGTTTTATCTTCGCTGCCACCACGCCAATAAACAATGGTTACGAGAGTTCCTAAGCAACAATATTTGACAATTTTTCAACTTTTGATAACAAGCATGGCCTATAACATAAAGGGCGGAATCAGAACAAAGGGAAATAACTTTTCCCGACCACAACTCAAGTATATTATGCAGTAAATACTGGCGCCGAGCCACACCGTAGGGGCAGAACTCACATGAAATCCTGGCTCCATGCTTATCTTTGTGGTGCCTCTTCAATGAGTCCAGGTTTTTTTTATACGCCCGAAGGGTCGTATTATGTTATGGCCCCGCTCGTCCGTCCGTCCGTCTGTCCGTCCGTCTGTCTGTCCGTCTGTCCGTCCGTCCGTTAGCAATTTCTTGTGTGCGCAACTCCTCCTACAGTTTTGATCGGAATTTGATCAAACTTGCCACAATTGATCTCCATGGTGTCTAGTTGTGCACCGCGCTTACGGAATTCGGATAACTATTTTCGTTCTTGAATTATCTGCCCTTGAATTAAAAAAATGCCCATTTTCTTGTGTGCGCAACTCCTACAGTTTTGATTAGAATTTGATCAAACTTGCCACAATAAATCTCCATGGTGTCTAGTTGTGCACACCACTTACAGAATTTAGATAACTGTTTTCGTTCTTGAATTATCTGCCCTTGAATTTAAGGAAAAATGCCCATTTTCTCAAAAATGCCCATTTTCTCCTGTGTGTTACTTCTACAGTTTCAACCAGAATTTAATCCAACTAGCCACAATGAATATCTATGGTGTCTTGTTGTGCAAACAAAATTTTGATTACTTTTCATGTTTAAATTATCTGCCCTTGAATTGAAAAAATGGCGA
The DNA here is from genome assembly GCA_963680895.1 of Fragum sueziense. Classification (NCBI taxonomy): domain Eukaryota; kingdom Metazoa; phylum Mollusca; class Bivalvia; order Cardiida; family Cardiidae; genus Fragum; species Fragum sueziense. Next base: position 47,846,586 of record OY804594.1, read on the forward strand.
TTTTTTACTGACAAGCCCCACTCGGGCGTATATGCGCCGCTCTGCGAAGCTCTTGTTTCATCTTTTCTTGCATGTACCACACGAGTACTTAACTGTTGCTCAAGGGACGAGGGTCTAGTGTCATGATCCATGCTCCGATCTGAATCTTCACGTTCAGACGAATTTCCACCACGGTGTGAACTTGTGGAAGAAGGGCTGACAGTCAAAAAAACTGTCTTCCAGGAAGGTCGGGACTTCGGTTCCGGTCGTATCAATGCATGCAAAGTTACAACCTTCCCTGTCGAAATGTTGTAATACATTATCTTCATGGTTCAAACTGTTGGAAGCCATTTTTCTTTTACCATAAATAATTGACAACACAATCAATCAAATATCGTCTTTTCTTATACACAAATTAAACAATGTTGTCTGCACTTAAAGAGCTGAATATTGTAAAACGAAAACTAATTAAAATACACAATCTACTTCCGATCGACCCAGCCTAATATAAAAATTGATTTGTTCTATTTCTCTTTAGCCTATCTGTCTATCCAATAAAGCCTACTCGTTTACTTAAGGTTCAATACATATTCCAATGAATGTGCGCTATTTCAATGGAATAATTGCAGTTTAACAAATAAATATTACTAAAAAAATTCAATTTACTGGCAGTCATCCCACCTCTGCCATCATTTTTCTGTAACGACCCTAGAATACGGGGATAGGATAGCATGAACTAACTATTTAAACTTGCCGTCCAGGGTCGCGCCGAGCGGACTTCATAACAACTTTGGTAGAGTGACTTGACAACACTGAATAGGGTTCAATGAATAAATTTAATAAATCTAAAGACGAATAGACGAAGACACGCACACTCATGTCTTGCTCAATAGTCTCGGAAGTATGATCTACGCGACAATTTAAATAAATAGCTTAAACTTAAGTTGAAATACGTGATACCCTTCACCTACAGAGCGTAACTCTGATGTACCTAAACGCCGAGAACTGCAGCAATACTATGAAGGGTTGCCTGCCAGAACCCAGTACCCAAAATGAGCTATCTCTCACTCTCACAGCATGACCGTTTATCATTTATCTGTATGGCTCAGTCTATCTCCTCCCACGCGCACCACTTAGGACTCAAAGTTCCTCGGGTCCCTCCTCTCAAACAAGGAATAACAACTAAAATAACAATAAACTAAAAGTGCAAAGTCATTACGCTTGGCTACTTTAAATGCAGACGCGACTAAATCACTTACGATATACGGCTTCTTACTTCATTTTCAACAATAATAGATTGGTAAAGATAATCTGAAGTTTGTAGAACTTGTTAGATCTATTTGATAAGTGAATCAGTGATTCCAAGAGAGTTTAGACTAGGTTTGTTCTTTGGCAACCTTATGGTGACCGGAACCGAATGTCGATTTCCAGCTGGAACCGCTGTCCTTTTATAACCTTCGGTCGGACGGTTGTCAAGGACCATACGGGAAATCAGACGCTTCATTGGTCAATTTGTCATGGTTGTTAATCGAGCATATCTGTCCGGACAATCCTCCAATCAAACAAAACCGTCCAGGCATATGGCTTACTGATTGGTCAATAAATTCGTATTGACTAGTATGGCTTACTGATTGGTCAATAAATTCGTATTGACTATAAGGATAAAATCTGAACACTGCTGGACCAAATGAAAGTCAAGAAGGTTCTCGATTTGAAGTTTTCTAACGATCAAAGATTCAAAAGTTTTTCTGTAAATTAAGCTAGAAATGGATCAAAACTACTCGAGATATGAATCTGATTACATCAGCAATCTATTTATAACATTCACAATAACTCAGTTGTGTGAATGTTGCCGAAACAAAGGCGGATGACAGAATTCAAGTGACAGGGTAAGTCTACAATCGCCATTCGCGATAAGATTCTCGCAAGAACCATGGTTCGCACAGGTCTTGAATAACCCTTGAATTTGATCTTGGCCTTATAAAACCCTTCAGAATGGATCTGAGCCTTGTAAAACTCTTAAAAAGCAAGTCTGAGCCCTTAAAAAAGCATTGACTTTTATTTCTCTATTGTTTTGACTTGGGTAAAATGGGTGAGTATCAAATATATTCAATGCTTATCTGTCGCAAAGATTTTGAATGGTGATTACTGTGGTGTTGCATCAAATTCAAAAACAGACAATGAAATTGATAATGTTTACACTGATTAAATAATCATTGCCCAACCAGATAAGACTTAGTTTTTTGCAATATGATTGTTTCATAGTAACTTACGGGTAGGTATTAAGTGTGTGAAAACCGATATACGAACCATGTTTGTGCTTACATTATTGAATGTTAATAGTCCCTGAATTTTAATGTTAAGTCCTTAAAAAGTCCTTGAATATTTTCATCAAAACTTTGTATGAACCATGCGAACATTCGCTGCTACCAAAAATATGTAAGACTATGAATTGTACGCGATCATACTTCCGAAAGGGACAAGACACAAATAGATATGTGCAATTATTCAACACATATGCAGAATTATGACGACTCTAAATCAACAGTCAACACTCACTAACTTGCATTTTCAAAAACCTGACAGCAGATGACTCAAAACCAGGCATGCTTCAGTAGGTCACGAGGCCAAATATCAGAAAACCTTGTATGCACTCTAGATTCTCAGACAAGTTCCAAATTTGGTCAACTAGGGTCATAGAGTAGGTCACATGGTCAAATCTTAGAAAAACCGTGTATGACTGTGCTCTAGAGACCATATTTTTACCTGATCAAGTTGATATTAGTTTGAAATTGGGTCAACTGGGGTCTTAAAGTAGGTCACGGGGTCAAATCCTAGAAAAACCTTATTATACCCCCCACCTACGAAGTAGAGGGGGGTATATTGGTTTCACCATGTCTGTCTGTCTGTCCGTCCGTCCGTCCGTCCGTCCGTCCGTAGACTTTCTTGTTTCCGTGCTCTAACTCGAGAACCGGTTGCCCTAGGATCATGAAACTTTACACAGTTGTTGCCCATCACCCAAGGAGGTGCCCTATTGTTTTTGGGTCACCAAGGTCAAAGGTCAAGGTCACAATCGGACTTTGTTTAAAATCCGTTTCCGTGCTCTAACTCGAGAACCGGTTGACCTAGGATCATGAAACTTTACACAGTTGTTGCCCATCACCCAAGGAGGTGCCCTATTGTTTTTGGGTCACCAAGGTCAAAGGTCAAGGTCACAATCGGACTTTGTTTAAAATCCGTTTCCGTGCTCTAACTCGAGAACCGGTTGACCTAGGATCATGAAACTTTACACAGTTGTTGCCCATCACCCAAGGAGGTGTCCTATTGTTTTGGGGTCACGAAGGTCAAAGGTCAAGGTCACAATCAGACTTTGTTTAAAATCCGTTTCCGTGCTCTAAGTCAAGAACCAGTTGACCTAGGATTGTGAAACTTTGCACAGTTGTTGCCCATGACCCAAGGAGGTGCCCTAACGTTTTTGGGTCACGAAGGTCAAAGGTCAAGGTCACAATCGGACTTCGTTTAAAATCCGTTTCCGTGCTCTAACTCGAGAACCGGTTGACCTAGGATCATGAAACTTTACACAGTTGTTGCCCATCACCCAAGGAGGTGCCCTATTGTTTTTGGGTCACGAAGGTCAAAGGTCAAGGTCACAATCGGACTTTGTTTAAAATCTGTTTCCGTGCTCTAACACGAGAACCGGTTGACCTAGGATCATGAAACTTTACACAGTTGTTGCCCATCACCCAAGGAGGTGCCCTATTGTTTTTGGGTCACCAAGGTCAAAGGTCAAGGTCACAATCGGACTTTGTTTAAAATCCGTTTCCGTGCTCTAAGTCAAGAACCGGTTGACCTAGGATCATGAAACTTTACACAGTTGTTGCCCATGATCTAAGGAGGTGCCCTATTGTTTTTGGGTCACGAAGGTCAAAGGTCAAGGTCACAATCGGACTTTGTTTAAAATCCGTTTCTGTGCTCTAAGTCAAGAACCGGTTGACCTACAGCACTTTTTCAGTGACAGGGCGCTAGTGGGGGGTATTTGTCCGCTCTGCGACAGTTCTAGTTTGCACTCAAAAGACCATATTAGAGAACTCTGGCTTTTTCCCTATTTGTAGTGATGGCTGGACCCTTTTGTCTGATTGTATTTATTCCATTGATTTCCCCTGCCCTTTTTGGTAGGTGTCTTTGATAAAAAATGGTTGGCCTGAAATTTTTGAGACCTCTTCTCTTCTTTTTCAATTTCCGCGACCTTGGTTTCCAAATCATCCCAAAAAGATTTGAGGTAATGGACGCATCCACATCACTTTCCTATATTCGTATGGAAGAGCTGGCTTTATCAAAATTTTTCTCTTTTTGTTGCATTGAAAAATTTTACCGGCTTAAATTTTGAAGAAATCTTTATAGGTTTGTGGGAATTTTGTCTTGCAAAATAATTCTTTAAAAGTCAACCATTGGGCCAACTCACCAAACTTTGTCAGAAAACTGAGGTATGGCATTCGGAGGCTTACAATCTTTTACTCATTAATCCCCTGGAGCGATTCAGGTCCTCTTGGGCCTCTTGTTATCCGAAACATTACTCAAAACGCCTGCTATGTCGAATCATGAGACATCATAGGTGGATAGATCATTATTATGGAGAAGTGCATTGTACAAAAATTGTAACACTGCAAATCATATTTACAGATTTATTACCCTTTTTTAATCCATCAAATTTTTGTACGGAGCATAACTCAAAAAGTATGCTAGGTACAATCATGAAACTTCATAGATGGATAGATCTCGTTACTTAGAAGTGTAATGCATGAGAAGCATATAACTCTGTCAGTTATATTTGCTGAGGTATTGTCCTCAGTGTTCTCTCCAGCACAATAAGCTGTATCGGCCCCACTACAGCTTCATGTAAATCAGTGTTATGCCCCTACAGCTTCAAAAGTACCCTACAGTTTAATTTCTGAAAACGGTCATCAAATAAGGTGATTTGAGGTTTTCTATGCCAAAAATTGTTGTAGATAGAGCATTTTGTATAATAATTCCGCATGAAAACTTTATGGGAAATGAAGAAATTGCTCAACATGGGCAATTTCTTCATTTCCCATATTGTTATAATGCATAGTTATTATGCCCCCTTTCGAAGAAAATGGGGGTATATTGTTTTGCAAATGTCGGTCGGAAGGTCGGTCAGTCGGTCGGTCGGTCCGTATGTTGGTCGGTCTGTCCGTAGACCAAACCTTGTCCGGAGCATAACTCGAAAAGTATTAAAGGTAGAATCATGAAACTTCATAGGTGGATAGATCTCATTATGGAGAGGTGCAGTGCACAAGAACCGTAACTCTGCCGATCAAATTTTTTGAGTTATTGCCCTTTGTTGATTTTATAACTTGATTCTTGTCCGGAGCATAACTCAAAAAGTATGTAAGGTACAATCATGAAACTTTACAGGTGGATAGATCTCATTATGGAGAGGTGCAGTGCACAAGAACCGTAACTCTGCCGATCAAATTTTTTGAGTTATTGCCCTTTGTTGATTTTATAACTTGATTCTTGTCCGGAGCATAACTCAAAAAGTATGTAAGGTACAATCATGAAACTTTACAGGTGGATAGATCTCATTATGGAGAGGTGCAGTGCACAAGAACCGTAACTCTGCTGATCAATTGTTTTGAGTTATTGCCCTTTGTTGATTATCAAACTTGATTTTTGTCCGGAGCATAACTCAAAAACTATGTTAGGTAGAATCATAAAACTTTACAGGTAGACAGATCTCATTATGGAGAGGTGTAGTGCACAAGAACTGTAACTCTGCCGATCAAATTTTTTGAGTTATTGCCCTTTGTTGATTTTCAAGCTTGATTATTGTCCGGAGCATAACTCAAAAAGTATGTAAGGTACAATCATGAAACTTTACAGGTGGATAGATCTCATTATGGAGAGGTGCAGTGCATAAGAACCGTAACTCTGTCGATCAATTTTTTTGAGTTATTGCCCTTTGTTGATTTTATAACTTGATTCTTGTCCGGAGCATAACTAAAAAGTATGTAAGGTACAATCATGAAACTTTACAGGTGGATGGATCTCATTATGGAGAGGTGCAGTGCACAAGAACCGTAACTCTGCTGATCAATTTTTATAAGTTATTGCCCTTTGTTGATTTTCAAACTTGATTTTTGTCCGGAGCATAACTCAAAAACTATGTTAGGTAGAATCATGAAACTTTACAGGTAGACAGATCTCATTATGGAGAGGTGCAGTGCACAAGAACCATAACTCTGCCGATCAAATTTTTTGAGTTATTGCCCTTTGTTGATTTTCAAACTTGATTATCGTCCGGAGCATAACTCAATAAGTATGTAAGGTAGAATCATGAAACTTAATAGGTGGATAGATCTCACTATGGAGAGGTGCAGTGCACAAGAACCGTAACTCTGCCGATCAAATTTTCTGAGTTATTGCCCTTTGTTGAGTTTATAACTTGATTCTTGTCCGGAGCACAACTCAAAAAATATGTAAGGTAGAATCATGAAACTTTACAGGTGAATAGATTTCATTATTGAGAGGTGCAGTGCACAAGAGCCGTAACTCTGCCGATCAATTTTTTTGAGTTATTGCCCTTTGTTGATTTTTACACTTAATTCTTAACCTTGCCTATATCTCATGTCCTTTTACACATACAGCCTTGATATCTCACACATAGATACCTCCTATCAACATCGTTCAGATTTAACCATGACCTTGGACCTTGTGACCTTGACCTTGGAGTTTGACCTACTTTAAAAAAATTAAACCCGGCAAATATCTCATGACCTTTTACAAATACAGCCTTGATATTTCACACATGGACACATCTTACCAAGACCTTTCATAATTGACCATGACCTTGGATTCTGTGACTTTGACCTTGGAGTTTGACCTACTTTTGAAGAACTTTAACCTGGCCGATATATCATGTCATTTTACACATACATCCTTGATATTTGACATATGGAAACCTCCGACCAAGACCTATCACATACGACTATGACCTTGGACCATGTGACCTTGGCCTTGGAGTTTGACCTACTTTTAAATAAATTAAAATTTGCCTATATCTTATGTGCTATTACACATACAGCCTTGGTATTTCACACATGGACACATCTTACCAAGACCTTTCACATTTGACCTTGGACCTTGTGACCTTGACCTTGGACTTTGACCTACTTTAAAAAATTGTAATCTAGCCGATATATCATGTCCTTTTACACATACAGCCTTGGTATTTCACACATGGACACCTACGACCAAGACATTTAACATTTGACCATGACTTTGGACCTTGTGACCTTGACATTGGTGTTAACCTACTTTAATAATACATTAACCTGGCCTATATTTCATGTCATTTTACATATACAGCCTTCATATTTCACACGTGGTCACTTCCAACCAAGATATTTCACTTTTGACCATGACCTTGGACCTTGACCTTGGAGTTTGACCTACTTTTTAAAAAAATAAACTGGGCCTATATCTCTTGTGCTATTACACATACAGCCTTTATATTTCACACATGGACACATCCTACCAAGACCTTTAACATTTGGCCATGACCTTGGACCTTGTGACCTTGACCTTTGATTTTTACATACTTTTAGAAATCTTTAACCTAGCCTTTATCTTATGTCCTATTACACCTACAGCCTTGATATTTCACACATAGACATCTCCTACCAAGACCTTTCACATTTGACCATGACTTTGAATATTGCAACCTTGACCTTGGAGTTTGACCTACTTTTAAAAAGACTGAAACCAGGCATATATATCATGTCCTTTTACACCTACAGCCTTGATAAACCACACATGGACACCTCCAACGAAGACCTTTCACATTTGACCATGACCTTGACCTTGGCATTTGGCCTACTTTTAAAAACTTTAACCTGGCCTATGTTTCATTTTACTTTCACATATACAGCTTTGAAATTTCACACATAGACACCTCCTACCAAGACCTTTCATATGTGACCATGACCTTGGACCTTTTTAACTTGACCTTGGACTTTGACGTACATCAAATGTAGGCCCTTGAGGGGGCATATATGTTTTACAAACATCTCTTGTTTTTATTTACACATAAACTGCCTGTTATGTTTTATTATGATACTTGGCCACTACAGCTTCAAAATATTCTGCGGAGAGCCCTGGCCCTTCATTGATTATGGTATTGCGTCTGATGTACATGACTGTGTCCATCTGACTGCCTGTGCTCTTATAACTTTTTATTCATCAAAATAAAATATGGGAATGATTTTTGCGTTACCCTTCATAGAGTTTAAGAAGTTTTGATCGCTTTAAAACAGAACAGAGCCTTTAAAAACATGGCTTTCATGAGTTGAGTTTAATTCCAGTAAATGGTATATGTTTTAGTGGTATATATTTTAAAATAAGGTTGTGAAACAAAATGCCTAATTGAATGTTATTTTAAACAAGAGTACCATGATGGTCCTATATCGCTCACCTGAACCAAAATGATATGAGCAACACTTTTGTTCAATTCAATAAATATTTATGACTTTAAGAAAACGAACTTATTGTCAATAATGTGAAAATCCAGTGTTTATTTTTAATTTTGGGGGAAGGGGGTCAGGGCCCATAGGTGGCCAAGTTTTGTCTTGTTTGGTCAATAAATGTAGATGCTACAGTGTAAACAAAGTGGAAAATGTCAATGTTGTCAAATTCAAGGGCACATAACTCTAGACTTCCAGCTAGGATTACACAGAAATTCATGCCCATCCAAGATCTTACAGTAACCAACATTGTGGCCAAGTTTTGTCTTGATTGGTCATTAAATGTGATGCTACAGTGTAAACAAAGTCGAAAATGGCAATTTTGTCCAATTAAAGGGCACATAACTCCAGAGTTCCTGCTCCGATCAAACTGAAAATCGAACTCATCCAAGATCGTATGGTTACCAACATTGTGGCCAAGTTTTGTCTTGATTGGTCAATATTTGTAGATGCTAGAGTGGTAACAAAGTCTTAACTAGCCATTTTTGACATTCAAGGGCACATAACTCAGGACTTCCTTGTCAGATCTGAACCAAAATCGAACTCATCCGAGAACATATGGTCATACATGTTTTGACCAAGTTTGGCTAAGATTGGTCAATATTTGTTGGTGCTAGAGTGGTAACACCAAAATATGGACAGACAGACGGACGCCGACGGACAAAAAGCGACCACAATAGCTCACCTTGAGGACTTCGTGCTCAGGTGAGCTAATAATCATAATTCTTCTCCTTCCATAATTTACTCCTTTATTTCTATTCTTTCAACAAACTTTACATAAAACATGTATTTTTTATGAATTAACCAAACATAACAGTATAATAATGCTTAGGCTACTCATTAGACTCATCTTGACAAGACAATTCTAATGAGTAGCCGCAACATAACAGTTTGATTGATTAACAATGAGTTTTTGTTGTTTGAATATCCTGTCATCCTTACTTACAATTTAAGTAAACTGTCTTACTTTATCAGAAATAGCTCCTGGCATCTATCTGTAAAGCCTGTACAAACTCAATCTCATTATTCAGCAATACTTCATAATCTTTGACTTTCTCACGAGTTTTCTAATGTCAAATGACATCAATGCTGCTCCTCCTCCCACTCCATTTCTTCTGCATGTGGGCCTATCTTTGACTTTCTCCCGAGCTTTCTGATGTCAAATAACATCAATGCTGCTCCTCCTCCCACTCCATTTCTTCTGCATGTGGGCCTATCTTTGACTTTCTCACGAGCTTTCTGATGTCAAATGACATCAATGCTGCTCCTCCTCCCACTCCATTTCTTCTGCATGTGGGCCCATCTTTGACTTTCTCCCGAGCTTTCTGATGTCAAATGACATCAATGCTGCTCCTCCTCCCACTCCATTTCTTCTGCATGTGGGCCTATCTTTGACTTTCTCCCGAGCTTTCTGATGTCAAATGAAATCAATGCTGCTCCTCCTCCCACTCCATTTCTTCTTCATGTGGGCCTATCTTTGACTTTCTCACGAGCTTTCTGATGTCAAATGACATCAATGCTGCTCCTCCCACTCCATTTCTTCTGCATGTGGGCCTATCTTTGACTTTCTCACGAGCTATCTGATGTTAAATGACATCAATGCTGCTCCTCCTCCCACTCCATTTCTTCTGCATGTGGGCCTATCTTTGACTTTCTCACGAGCTTTCTGATGTCAAATAACATCAATGCTGCTCCTCCTCCCACTCCATTTCTTCTGCACGTGGGCCTATCTTTGACTTTCTCACGAGCTTTCTGATGTCAAATGAAATCAATGCTGCTCCTCCTCCCACTCCATTTCTTCTACCTGTGGGCCTATCTTTGACTTTCTCCCGAGCTTTTTGATGTCAAATGACATCAATGCTGCTCCTCCTCCCACTCCATTTCTTCTGCATGTGGGCCTATCTTTGACTTTCTCCCGAGCTTTCTGATGTCAAATGAAATCAATGCTGCTCCTCCTCCCACTCCATTTCTTCTGCATGTGGGCCTATCTTTGACTTTCTCCCGAGCTTTTTGATGTCAAATGACATCAATGCTGCTCCTCCTCCCACTCCATTTCTTCTGCATGTGGGCCTATCTTTGACTTTCTCACGAGCTTTTTGATGTCAAATGACATCAATGCTGCTCCTCCTCCCACTTCATTTCTTCTGCACGTGGGCCTATCTGACTTTCTCACGAGCTTTCTGATGTCAAATGACATCAATGCTGCTCCTCCTCCCACTCCATTTCTTCTGCATGTGGGCCTATCTTTGACTTTCTCACGAGCTTTCTGATGTCAAATGACATCAATGCTGCTCCTCCTCCCACTCCATTTCTTCTGCATGTGGGCCTATCTTTGTCTTTCTCCCAAGCTTTCTGATGTCAAATGACATCAATGCTGCTCCTCCTCCCACTTCATTTGTTCTGCATGTGCGCCTGAAATGTAGAAAGACATGTTGTAAACTGGTTTTGCTTATCGGACTTGGAGAAATCATAAGAAAATTCTTTAAAAATCAATCATTGGCCCAATTTGAACCAAACTAGGCAGAAATGTTCCTTTGGTGACTCTTTAAAAAAGAAATGCGAATTTTTGTTTCGTCTGAAAAAGTTGGTGTGGCAGGGCATGACTTATCAGACTTCGAAAAATTCTAAGGAAATTCTTTAAGAATCAACCATTGGCCCAATTTGAACCACACTTGGCAGAAATGTTCATTGGGTGACTCTTTTCAAAATTTGTTCTCAAATTTTTTATTCGTCAGAAAAAGTGGGCGTGGCTTATTTGACTTACAGAAATCCTAAGAAAATTCTTTAAAGATCAACCATTGGCCCAATTTGAATCCAACTTTACAGAAATGTTCCTTTAGTGACCCTTTTCAAAATATGTTGGCAAATTTTGTATTTGACAAAAAAAGTGGGCATGGCAGGGCGTGGCTTATCAGGCTTAGCGAAACATAAGAAAATTCTTTAAAAATCAAGCATTGGGTCAATTTGAAACAAATTTGGCAACAATGTTCCTTGAGTGACCCTTTTCAAAATTTGTTTGCAAATATTTGATTCGTCAAAAAAGTGGGTGTGTCTTTAACTTCTTTCAGGTGAGCGATATAGGGCCATTCTGGCCCTCTTGTTCATTAATCTTTGATTAGTCAAAAATGTGGGCGTGGCAGGGCGGGGCTTATTAGATTTAGAGAAATCATAAGAAAATTCTTTAAAAATCAACCATTGGTCCAATTTGTACCAAATTTGCCTGGAATATTTCTTTAGGGACTGTCTTCAATACCTATTCATGATTTTTTTATTTGCCAAGAATGTGGGCATAGCAGGGTGGGGCTTATACGATTAGGAGAATTGATGAGAACATTCTTTAAAAATCAACTGTTGGGCCAATTGGAGCCAATCTTGGCAAGGATGTTGCTTCTGATTTGTTAAAGAATTTGAGTGTGGCAGGGCAGGGCTTATCAGACTTAAAAAAAATCATAAATGGATTCTTGAAAGAACAACCATGGTGCCAATTAAAACCAAGCAAAAATGCTCATTGAGTGACGTTGATGAGGCAAGGTGGGGCTTATCATATTAAGCATATTAACTACTTATAATGATGTATCATTCTGATGTTTCAAATTGTAAAAGTTTAATCTTGATTACAAAAATCAAACTTGAACAGCACATGATATTCAGTAGTAAATATGTATGCAGACGATACTACATGCAATATGATTGAAAACTGATGTGACTTCATTGCATCAATTGGAAATTATAATTTACAATGATTTAATGTGACATATATATTTGTTTGCACCAAAATTTATATATTGTACACAATCAAATACACAAAGAACTCAGGTGAGCGATATCAGTGCCTTTCAGGCACTCTTGTTTTTAGATTCTTTTTCCAATTTTAAAAGTCCTTAGATTCAATATGCAATCCAGAATCAGTGGTATAAGGAAGTTGTAATAGACTATAAAAAAGATTTAGTAAAAATGTGTCTTTAGTATTTGCATTATATTTACAAATAGCAATGTTCAATTGGTTATCAGGTAAAGGGTTAAAATGGTGAAAGTCATACGAAATCACTACTGATGTTATCATTTGTCAACTTCTGAAAGTCTAGTACAAAGTTTGGGTTTTAGTTATACTCATATAATTAGATATGGACCACGGTTCCCTTCATTTGAGGCATTGACTTCTTTTGGGAAAGAAATAGTGTGTTCGAAAGCATGAGGGTACTAAGAATTACCTTTATATATTTTCAAATTTTGACGGATAAAATGAACCTATGTGGATTTTACCGTGTTCCTACATGTATAAGAATAATTTTGATATCAGTTTTAGAGAGTGCCTGAACTTATTTCTGGCACTGTCAACATTTGTTTCAGAGGCGTAAATTTCAAACTAGAAAATAAAAAAGGCTTTATTTTTAAATAAGCAAGCAGTAATTTAACAAAATATATCTCATATGCGTACAAAGGTCATATCATTTCACATCAGACGATGGGTAAACATGTTTTTGATAATAAAACCCAAAATTTAGACACATTTAATGTGTTTATGTCCAAAATTCAGATATTTTTTTGCTTTGAGTGGTTGCCGCCATGTTGGAATTTTATAAGTTTGGGGTGGGATAAGGGAAAATCAAATTTCTAGTAAACCTCTGGACGAATCTCTGTCATATTGCACATATAGATGTCTAATATAATGTACTATCAGACAGAAGTGTTTGTCACCCAAATTTCTTAAGTTGCCATAAGGGGTATTCTACCTTAATGACCCCAGATGAACCAAGTTTGAACTTGTGCGAGATTTTATTCAGATAATCATTCTGAGCAAATTTCAGGTATATTGGAAGAAAAATGTGGCCTCTAGAGTGCACACAAGGTTTTTCTATGATTTGACCCTATGACCTAGTTTATGACCCCAGATGACCCAATTTCGAACTTGTCAGAGATTTCATCAAGACAATCATTCTGAGCAAATTTCAGATATATTGGACAGAAAATGTGGCCTCTAGAGTACACACAAGGTTTTTCAAAGATTTGACCCTGTGACCTAGTTTATGACCCAGATGACCCAATTTCGAACTTGTCTGAAAACTCATGAAAACAAACTTTCTGACCAAATATTAGTACATTTTGACAAAAAATGTGGCCTCTGGAGTGCACACAAGGTTTTCCTAAGATTTGACCCTGTGACCTAGTTTTTGACCCCAGATGACCAGTTTTGAACTTGTCGGAGAAATTATCAAAACACACTTTCTGAGCAAAAATGAGTACATTTGGACAAAAAATATGGCCTCTAGAGTGCACACAAGGTTTTTCTAAGATTTGACCCCGTGACCTAGTTTTTGACCCTTGATGACCCGATTTCGAACTTGTCCGAGGGCTGATAGAAATAAACTCCCTGAGCAAAAATGAGTACATTTGGACAAAAAATGTGGCCTCTAGAGTGCACACAAGATTTTGACGGACGATGCACGACGTACGCCGGACACAGCTAGATCACAATAGTTCACCTTGAGCACTTTGTGCTCAGGTGAGCTAAAAATGGTAATCTTGTGCAGTAGTGATTGTTTTTAAAAGACATCTTGCTAGATCTATTATGTTAAAATAATAGGTATAGGTCCTGATAAATGACCTGGCAGAGCATCTCTAGCTATTTGCTAGAGATGCTCTGCCAGGTCATTTTTCGGGACCTATAAATGATAATGCAAAAAAAGCGGCAAATCCAGATAATGTCCTTGTAATGTTTGAGGAAATCAAACATTTATGATTTGTCAAGATTTGAAAACATTATTTTTCTGCTAGATCTATGGCAGACACTTTTTCTGAGTTGTCAAAGATGAGCAATAATTGAAATAATGATACACTTAGTAATAATTGATAGTAATATGATAATGATTGTAACAGTTTTGCATGTATGTATCAATTATCACAATAAGTGACTAATTTTGGTTTTGATTTATTATTTAGAGTATTATAAAACCAGAGATTTATACCTACAAAATCAAAGCATGCAGAGCTTTTTAAAAGGGGGGAGGGGGGAATGTGGCACTTTGAAATTTGTTATTCCTTGGCAAGCAATTTCTTTCATTTTCTCCAACTTTGTAAAATTTCATTCACTTGAAATTGTTGTCTTTGAATCTGGGCAAGTCTAAAATTGTACCATTTATGAAAGTGTTTAACTGACAATTAATTTATCCATCAAACTTTATGTTGTGGTAACTCACTTTCCCAGATGCCTAGTAGCCTATAGTTCTTTTATTGAAATATATCATTATATAAGGTAGAAGACGAGGGGAAAAGAGCATATGCAAGACTTGAGGGGAATAGAGAATATGCTGGCTATCAGCATTTACTTTTCTCATAGTTTTCCTAAGATATCTTATTATCTATGTTGAACATTATACAAAACCAAGGATTGTTTAGGTAAATATACAGCACAAGGGCCCCGTTTTAGTAACAAACCTACAATGATTATTTTTTGCGTATTGACTTGTAACAACAAACCTGATTGGTCAAATCTGAGTTCTCATACAATCCAGTGGCGGATCCAGGATTTCTGAAAGGGGGTTCAAATTTACAATGGGGGGGGGGGGTTCGTTTTCATATTAATATACAATTTTGACTGAATTTCTGCATGAAAATAAAAGAATTAGGCTTCACTTGGGGGTTTGTTTGAACCCCCCGAACCCCCTCTGGATGTCTTGTTAGGCAGTTTGCACAAAAATGTCGTTGGATTGTCAGTAAAAGGGTGCCTAGGTTGTGGTAATGCAGATTTTTAACCCATTTCCAGACGACAAAACTTTAAAGTTGTTGGGGACATCAATTTCAAGTGAACGGAATTTTACATTTTTCGACCTTTTTCAGAAGAAAACATGGCAAAAATTAAGAAATTGCTTGTCACAAGCAATTTCTTCATTTTCCACAATGTTTTCTACGGCTGTTATCTTGTAGGGCGTCAAAAGGCGTCATTGTTTGGGAATAGGTTAAATTAATGTTGTTCTTTTTATAGATCTATTCATGATATTGTATTTAATTTTATCTTTTCAAAGGAATAAAGAATGCATAATGAAAATAACATGCATATTGTCTTGATTTTAATCTGCCCAACAAAGTACCTGTTTCTCAAAATGTTTTTGAGTTTGAGATTGAAAGGAGTTGCTGATGGCAATTGGAGTGTTACATTTCGCACCGATTGTTTGTCATTGCATGAGAAGTATTGAGAGAAAGGAAGAAAGAGATGTAATGTACTTCAGCATTTTCTTAATTAAGTCAAAAGTAAGCCTTGTTTGGGAAAGTGTTTAAACCTCTGTTTAAACCTTTGCCAAACAATGAATCCTTTAGACACACCTAATAGAAAAAGCTTGGAAAAACTTTGAGGCAGATGAAAATAATACAGAAATCCACATCTGGAATAGAAAAGTACCTGCTGTCTATTAAATGGTCAAGGTGTCTGCAGACAACTGTCGTTTAATGTACTTATTTTCAAATAGATTTGAAAACAGAAAGGAAAGGGAAAATGCTGATAACCTTCCGTGCCACCCATGTTTCAGGGGTGCAAGAGATTGATTGGGGTTGTACAACTTCAGCTGCCATGGTCATATTACATCCGCTGGAGCACCTAACCATGGGTTCCTGTCATTAATTTTCTCATACCAGTGCTACCACAACATCCTTACCAAGCCTCCAGCTGCTTGCCCACAAAGGTTAATGATAATTAGCTCACCTGAGCATGAAGTGCTCATGGTGAGCTATTGTGGTCACTCACCGTCCGTCGTCCGTCTGTCCGTTCACATTACTTTAAACATCTTCTCCTCCTAAACCATTCGGTCAATTTTTACCAAACTTTGCAGGAATGTTCCTTGGGTGACCCTTTTCAAAACTTGTTCGTTAATTTTTAGCTCGACTGTTTGAAGAAAATGAGAGCTTATACTGTCACCCGGGCGTCGGCGTTGGCGTTGGCGTTGCAACAAAGGTTAAAGTTTTTTCAATCATCAATAACTTCCATACTATCAAAGGGATTCAACCCAAACTTGGAATACTTATTCGCCATCACACCCTCTACCTTACTATCAGGGCCCATGACCCTGGTTCCACTATATTTGGCGTTATGCCCCCTTTATACTAAGCAACTTAGAAAGTCGAGGGCGCTGTCTTCGGACAGCTCTTGTTGATTCTTCAAAAAAAAAGTGGGCGTGGCAGGGCGTGGCTTATCGGACTTAGAGAAATCCTAAGAAAATTCTATAAAATCAACCATTGGCCCAATTTGATTCAAACTTTGCAGAAATGTTCCTTGGGTGACTCTCTTCAAAATTTGTTCGTGAATTTTTTATTCGTTAGAAAAAGTGGGCGTGGCAGGGCATGACTTATCGGACTTAGAGAAATTCTAAGAAAATTCTTTAAAAATCAACCATTGGCCCAATTTGAACCAAACTTGGATAAAATGTTCCCTTGGTCACTCTTTTCAATTTCTCTTGCAAATTTTTGATTTGTCTGAAAAAGTGTGCGTGGCAGGGCGTGACTTAACGAAGTTAGAGAAACTGTAAGAAAACTCTTTAAAAATCACACATTGGGCCAATTTGAACGAAACTTGGCAAGAATTTTCCTTGAGTGACTCTTTTAAAAATGCGTTCACAAATTTTCATTGTCATCTAAAACTGTTGGTGTGGCAGGGCAGGGTTATCGGACTTGGAGAAATCATAAGAAAATTCTTTAAAAATCAACCATTGGGCCAATTTGAACCAAACTTTGCAACAATGTTCCTTTAGTGACCCTTTTCAAAATTTGTTGGCAAATTTTGTATTCGACAAAAAAGGTGGGTTTGGCAGGTCATGGCTTATCAGACTTAGAGAAATCATAAGAAAACACTTGAAAAATCAAGAATTGGGCCAATTTGAACCAAACTTGGCAACAATGTTCCTTGACTGATCTTTTTCAAAATTTGTTTACGAATTTTTGATTTGTAAAAAAAAGTGGGCGTGTCTCAAACTTCATTCTGGTGAGCGATATCGGGCCATTCTGGCCCTCTTGTCCAACAAATGGTAGGAAACAATCGTCACTAGGCTGTGCATTGAACCTGGGACTACCCCAATATATAACAAGAGATGTTTGTAAAACATATATGCCCCCTCAAGGGCCTACATTTGATGTAGGTCAAAGTCCAAGGTCAAGTTAACAAGGTCCAAGGTCATGGTCAAATATGAAAGGTCTTGGTAGGAGGTGTCTATGTGTGAAATATCAATGCTGTATATGTCAAAGTAAAATGAAACATATGCAAAGTAGGTCAAACTCCAAGGTCAAGGTTGCAATATTCAAGGTCATAGTCAAATGTGAAAGGTCTTGGTAGGAGGTGTCTATATATGAAATATCAAGGCTGTAGGTGTAATAGGAAATAAGATAAAGGCTAGGTTAGATATTTCTAAAAGTAGGTCAAACTCCAAGGTCAAGGTCCAAGGTCATTGTCAAAAGTGAAATATCTTGGTTGGAAGTGACCATGTGTGAAATATCAAGGCTGTATATGTATAATGACATGAAACATAGGCCTGGTTAATGTAATGTGTGTTAATGATTAAAGTAGGTCAAACACCAAGGTCAAGGTCAAAAGGTCCAAGGTCATGGTCAAATGTGAAAGGTCTTGGTCGTAGGTGTCCATGTGTCAAATATCAAGGCTGTATGTGTAAAAGGACATTATATATCGGCTAGGTTAAAGTTCTTTTTAAAGTAGGTCAAAGTCCAAGGTCAAGGTCACAAGGTCCAAGGTCATGGTCAAATGTGAAAGGTCTTGGTAAGATGTGTCCATATGTGAAATACAAAGGCTGTATGTGTAATAGCACATAAAATATAGGCCCAGTTTAATTTTTCAAAAGTAGGTCAAACTCCAAGGTCAAGGCCACATGGTCCAAGGTCATAGTCGTATGTGATAGGTCTAAGTCTGAGGTTTCCATGTGTCAAATATCAAGGCTGTATGTGTAAATGGACATGATATATCAGCCAGGTTAGAAAATTTTAAAAGTAGGTCAAACTCCAATGTCAAGGTCACAAAGTCCAAGGTCATGGTGAATTGTGAAAGGTCTTGGTAAGATGTGTCCATGTGTGGAATATCAAGGCTGTATTTGTAAAAGGTCATGAGATATATGCCGGGTTTAATTTTTTTTAAAGTAGGTCAAACTCCAAGGTCAAGGTCACAAGGTCCAACAAGGTCATGGTTAAATGTGAACGATGTTGATAGGAGGTATCTATGTGTGAGATATCAAGGCTGTATGTGTAAAAGGACACGAGATATAGGCAAGGTTAAGAATTGAGTGTAAAAATCAACAAAGGGCAATAACTCCAAGAATTTGATCGGCAGAGTTACGGTTCTTGTGCACTGCACCTCTCCATAATGAAATCTATTCACCTGTAAAGTTTTGTGATTCTACCTTACATATTTTTTGAGTTGTGCTCCGGACAAGAATCAAGTTATAAAATCAACAAAAAGCAATAACTCACAAAATTGATCGGCAGAGTTACAGTTCTTGTGCACTGCACCTCTCCATAATGAGATCTATCCACCTGTAAAGTTTCGTGATTCTACCTTACATACTTTTTGAGTTATGCACCGGACAATAATCAAGTTTGAAAATCAACAAAGGGCAATAACCCAAAAAATATGATCAGCAGAGTTACGGTTCTTGTGCACTGCACCTCTCCATAATGAGATCTGTCCACCTGTAAAGTTTCATGATTCTACCTAACATACTTTTCGAGTTATGTTCCAGACAAGAATCAAGTTTGAAAATCAACAAAGGGCAATAACTCAAAAAATTTGATCAGCAGAGTTACGGTTCTTGTGCACTGCACCTCTCCATAATGAGATCTATCCACCTATGAAGTTTCATGATTCTACCTTTAATACTTTTCGAGTTATGCTCCGGACAAGGTTTGGTCTACGGACAGACCGACCGACCGACCGACCGACCTTCCGACCGACACTTGCAAAACAATATACCCCCATTTTCTTCGAAAGGGGGCATAACAAAGAGGGCTGCTGCACACATCAAAACATGTGTTGATTAAGAAAGAGTTTTACTTAATGTAGAACATTTGCTTCTCCCTCCTTATTTTTTAACCCTTTCCAAAAGGCAAAATTTTGGACTTCCAATTTGTTGAAACATATGTTGGTTAAGATATATTTTGTATACTATATTGGCTAGCAAAGGAAACATTGAGACAACAGGAGAAAATGCTAGTTATGAGCATTTTCTTCTTTTATCTAAATGTTTTCCCAAGCCTTCTCCAAACCAATTACCAAACGACAAAATTTTAGACTAGTCCAAATTCAAAGATGTTACAGACAACAATTTTTGGCCAATGAAAGTTTACATTTATTGATGTTTTGGTGTGAAAAATATTGTGTAAAATGAAGAAACTGCTTGTCACAAGCAATTTCTTCATTTTCCACAATGTTTTCCAAAGCCATCATCTTGGAGGGAGTCAAAAGGAGTCATTGTGTGGTAATGGGTTAATCCTTTCCCAAACAAAAAATATCAAGGTGTTCCAATTTGATTGCTTTACTAGACTCTGTGGCGGATCCAGGATTTCTTTGAGGTGGTTTCGAACATACAAATGGGGGGGGGGGTCCTATTATTATACAAATTTGGGGGTCCCACAATTTTGACTGAATTTTGGCATGAAAATTAAAGTGGAAGCGATATGCGGGTTGTTAGTGTGTTAACTATACTGAGCAAAAAAAGTTTAGCACGTTTTTTAGCACATTATTTTTTCAGTTTATGACAATTAAATGAACATTGCTTTGTGCTGTTCAGTTGTCCCGATCGACAACCATTACGCATACAGTGCATGTGTAGAGTGAACATTCAGTGTATTGGACAAAGTCCAGATAAGCAAAAGTCACGTGCGGCATGTGTGCAGTGACATCGATAACGTCTAGCTTGTCCAAAAACACACGATTACACAGATCTGTTAGCAGAATCAATTTAACTGTTACAAATTCTTTGAAATTGATTATGGGAAGGCGAGAAATGATGACGTAAGTTCGACGTCAGAGAGCTCTTTGCATGCTCCAAGCAGGTATGTCTGTTAGAGATGTCGCTTTGCATTTCAATTGTCTCCAATTGACAGTTATGCGACTACGGCACTTGGTGTATGCAACTTTAGCCACCAGCGACCGACCTTAATCTTGTAGATCGTGTAAAACGACGTTCTAGTCCGGCAGAAAGAGCACTTGACCTGGATTTAAATACCATAGAAAATGTTTTTGTTGTTTCTGAAAGCTGACATGGTGTAGTTATGAAAAATGGCGGGTATTAACCGGGTACCCTTGAGCAATTCTTAGAAATCAAGATGGCGTCCAAGATGGCCGAATGCCATGGAACACGATCATATATCTGATCAAATGGATACATTTATGACATAAAATTAATAGGACATGTCCAGAAATGTTAAGAAAGTACCTGTAATGCAAATAAACAGTTAAAGTTCCAATATTAAGTGGTATTTCTACAAAAATCTGGTAAATTTGTAAAATCTTACCCCACCCACCTCATTTAACATCGAAAAATAAAGTTTTGCATAATACTGTTAACATTTGCTTTAATCTATTGAAATAAACACTCTGGTTTTTATCAAAATTATGAAATTAAATATTCGCAATGATAAGTCCGGCAAAATTGCGTCTCTAAGAATTAAAATTAGCACCCAAAAATGGCGAAAAATGTGATTTCTTACAAAAATAACAAGTACAGTGTATTGTCTTTTGGTTGTTTATTACTTTTTTTAGAATAATATATAAAAACATATACGACGTACATATATGTGAATGCATGTTAATGTACTAGTACCAGCAGCTTAATGCATTCCTTATCTACATACAGAAAAAAGAAGAGATCCTATATTTTACCCCACCCACTCCAATTTTCAGTATATGAAACTCATCTCAATCTTAATAAGAACCGCAACTAACATACTTAAGCAAATCATATTCAACATTCATTTAGCAGAGCTTAATACAAAGGATGAGTGTCAATAAGGCCCTTTCCGTGACCCAACCTGATTTTCTTCATTTTCGCCACACATGACCACTTATATATTGACCTTATGTAGGCAGAGTATCAACTTGAACGGAGCATTGCTTTGGAAGATATATTAAATCAAAGTGGGTGGGGTAAATATCCAACTTTGCCATTAGATGGTAATCAATCTCTTATACAGTTTTACTAACAATTTATAACTTGAAAATTGCTGATGCAGTGAAATATATGTGTATTGCACTTTAAATATATGTTGTTGTTTATTCCATTGGATGCCATGTACAGGAGAAAAGGGGCATTAAACATGTTTATGATTTTTTAGGATTTTTGGATAGGCTAACTTTACGAAAAACCACAACAGGCTTTTATTTCTTATTTTATTTGATTTATCTTTTTGGTGGTGATTGAAGATATATTACTGTAATTTGTAATATGAAAATTTTTAAAATGCCTTTTGTATTTTCTTGATTACTTGCCCTTGATTTCTTGATAAAAATGCCAAAAAACATAAGAAGTACTATTTCGTTTCTAAACCAACCATTTCTGTATAAATCACCATAAAATACCACCAGGAAGACGATATGAGCCTTATGGACACAAAAACATCAGATAAAGAGGTTGCAATTGTTATCTTAGCTGAGTGGGTGGGGTAATATACTCCAAAATTAGGCGTGAAGCAGACATGAATTTTTCATAGTCAAATTGCTTGTATAGCATCTTAAATGGATGCTAGCGTTGTTATTAGCTCATCTGAGCACAAAATGCTTAAGTTGAGCTATTTCAATCGCTTTTTGTTCGTTGTCTGTCTGTCTATCTGCCCATCTGTCTGTTCTTGATTTGGTTTTTACACTCTAGCATCCGCAAATATAAGCCAATCTTGACCAAACTTTTTCAAAACAAGTATGGCTATAAGTTCTTTTAGGAGTTCGAATATGGGCCGGATCGAAATAAAAACTGCAGAGTCATCTGCCCTTGCACGTCAAAAATAGCTAGTTTTGACATTGTTTCCACTCTAGCATCTACATTTATTGACCAATTAAGATGAAAATTAGAAACAAGTGTGGTTACTATATGAGCTATAATGAATTTGAATTTCTGTCTGACCGAATCTGAAAATCGCGAGTTATGTGCCCTTGAATTTGAAAAAAATGCTGTTTCAACTTTTTTACTCTAACAAACACAAATACGGACCAATCAAGACAAACCTTCGACACAATGTTGGTCCCTATAAGACCTTGAATGAGTTCAAATTTCAGCACAATCGGACTACACTTTGCGGAGTTGCCTGCCCTTGAATTTGACAAAATTGCCGTTTTCGACTTTGGTCTATATTTGTGTTTTTTAAGGATAAAACAGTCAAAATGAAATTTTGACACAGTGTTTGTGACTATAAGACCTTGGAGAAGTGTGAATTTCAACGCAATTAGGGTTAGACTTGCTTACTTATCCGCCCTTGTATTAGACAAAATTAGAGTGAAAGCAAAGTCGAAAATGGCAATTTTCTGATCCGATCAAAATGAAAATTGATGTCATTCGAGCACATATGGTACCCAATATTGTGACTAATTTTCATCTTGATTGGACAATAAATGTAGAGGCTATAGTAGAAACAATGTCAAAACTAGCTACTTTTGACCTGCAAAGGCAGACAACTCTGCACTTTTTTGTTTGATCCGGCCCATAATCGAACTCCTAAGAGAACATATGGCTATACTTGTTTTGATAAAGTTTGGTCAAGATTGGCTTATATTTGCGGATGCTAGAGTGTAAAGATCAAATTAAGAACAGACAGATGGACAGATAGACAGACAGACAACAAACAAAAAACGATTGAAATAGCTCAACTTGAACATTTTGTGCTCAGATGAGCTAATAACAATGTTACCACACATTTAGGATGCTATACAAGCAATTCTAACTATGAAAAAATCCTGTCTGTTTCATGCGTAATTTTGGAGTATATTACCCCACCCACTCTGTTAAGATAACAATTGCAACCTCTTTATCTGATGTTTTTGTGTACACAAGGCTCATATCATCCTCATATTGATATTTGATGGTGATTTATACAGAAAGGGTTGGTTTAGAAACGAAATAGTACTTCTTATATTTTTTGGCATTTTTATCAAGAAATCAAGGGCAAGTAATCAATAAAATACAAAAGACATATTGAAAATTTTCATATTACAAATTACAGTAATATATCTTCAATCACCACCAAAAAGATAAATCAAATAAAATAAGAAATAAAAGCCTGTTGTGGTTTTTCGTAAAGATAGCCCATCCAAAAATCATAAAAATTCATAAACATGTTTAATGCCCCTTTTCTCCTGTACATGGCATCCAATGGAATAAACAACAACATGTATTTAAAGTGCAATACACATATATTTCACTGCATCAGCAATTTTCAAGTTATAAATTGTTAGTAAAACTGTATAAGAAATTGATTACCATCTAATGGCATAGTTGGTGACTTACCCCACCCACTTTGATTTAATATATCTTCCAAACCAATGCTCCGTTCAAGTTGATACTTTGCCAACATAAGGTCAATATGTAAGTGGTCATGTATGGCGAAAATGAAGAAAATTGGGTTGGGTCACGGAAAGGGCCTTATTGACACTCATCCTTTAATATGTTTTACCATAATATCAGACATAAGAACGCGTCTTTCCCTCTCTAATCTCTTTGCAAAACAACCCATGGATTTGCTGCACACTAGATGCGACGTCTGTCATTCATTGTAAATGACTCTTTTTTAAACCACCTCTGATTAGAAGCATGGATATTTCAAATTTTACGACAATAACAATCCTGACAATAAAGGTTTATGATCGCTTGATAAATATCCACGACTGAAAATAAACTCTTTGTCAACTCTGATAGGCTACTTTTGAACACATTATAAGACGATCTTCATCATTCGGATTAAATTCCTGTAAATTCAAATGCTGGTTCTTTCAAAGACAACAAAGCAAATTTTAGTGCACCCAAACATTTTCTATAGAATTATGTCAATTGTAACTAAATGGTTGCATACCTAGGCATTCATTCACTTTGTAACAAACACAAGTTTAGGATAAAGTCATCACACAAGACATTTACTGCGTATTTTCTCGGTAAAATGAGAAGTCAGAGATCGTTTTCCCGCCAAGAAGCATCCTTAACCACTTTCCTTATTGCGTACACAACACATGCTGTTTCCAATAATTTGTTTTCTGCAGAGTAGACCTTGAATCGTTGCCTAGATTGACTTGATTTCAGTCTGCTCGAGCTGGTTCATTTAAGGTGACGGCTGATCACGAGTATTATACCGACATCTATCAAACCGTGCTTGTACTGGTCCAACATATCAGTCGTTGCTGGTAATAGACTGCAACAAGCAACTTTAAATGATTCACAAAATAGACAATGTCGTCATAGCTGTTACAATTATGAGATAAAATTGACGTATAAAGATGCATGAAAACGTTAAGTATCTAGGATTTTAGGTATAAGATTAAATTAATTCGATTTCAAAGAGAACCAGTTCTGTGTAACCTTAAGTAGTGTTTCAGGCACCTTTACCTTACCTCCTGAAAATCAACGCAATTGATATGGCTACTTAAACATTCAATCAATTTACAATGGCTTAAGAATGAAAGCCAAACAAGTACTTAAAATAACTAAATTGTGATCACTATAATCGATTCACTATTAAACGAGAATAATTACAGTTGAATTGCTTTATCAAAACAACTGAAATTATTCTCGTTTAATTGTGAATCTATAATAAGACGTTAAATTTATTTGTGCACTAAACATGTACATCGAGCAGTTACTGTAAATATATACATTAAGAGACAAAGTTGTGACATGTCACAAAAGAGATCATCTGGGAAGTGTGAAAAATATAGAATTTGGTCAGACTACGCACTCCGCGTAGACTGGCTAGCATCTAAGCTTTTCGCCGAAAGGTAATTTCCTGGATCTAGACCTTATTATATACATACATTTCCCAAATTTAACACTGGTTGTTGTCTGCTTATTCTGAATTTTGTTTTATTGACTTTCCACAGGGTCCCTTTAGCATTACGGGTCACAAATTATTTTTCATATCATTCTGTTTGCTGAGCACATATTGTTATAAGATGTCTTCAGACCATTTAATGAAATTGTATCAAGGACAGTAATGCTTTCAATTAGTTTTTTTCCAATGGGTGTAGAAGATAAGATGGTTAGTTGATATGACCTTGCAGCTTCAAGCCCATAAGAAGCAAATTCATATGGGGGGGGGGGGGGGGCTAAGCCCCTGTCCATGCAGGCCAGTGTCTGAATACTGGAGAGGCTTGAATGCATTTTCCTTAACTTGTCAGTTTACAATAAAGAAATTTCGGTATTTTGGCCAACTTAGGGGGCTTAGCCCCACTCCCCCCCCTCCCCCCCCCCCCTCCATTTTCTTACCGGCCTGGTCGTTTGGAATTGACTCGTTTTGTAAAAAATCATTCTTTTATTAAGGACGAAATTACTTTTTCATGGATATTGTAAACAGATAAGAGAGCGCAAAGACATTTTTTTCAATTTGAAATCCAAAGCCTATGTTGTGGGTACTCATTTCATTTGTCTGCAGAAAACAATGAGTACCCACACAATAGGGTTTTATGAACATTAAGAGATATCTTGCATTGTAAAAAGCCAATACAATCTGTAATCTGTAGCCCTGTATAAATTGTTTACAAACCGTTAGAAAATGTGTAAAAAAGATGTACAAGTCTTACAAAGTATTTTGAAAAGGCGGCCATTCTGGAAGTCATTTCAAGTTCTCAAAAACACTACATCATTTAAAATTTTAGTTTATTGTGCAGTTTTATTTTCTTGAGTGTTTTTTTACAAAATTGAATGAATAGTCAATTGTTGTACATTTTTGAAGATTTTTCCTATGCTAAATGTAGTGGGTGGGGTAAGATAGTGCAAAAACGCTATATTCTGGTACAAATTTCACTAAATTATATAAACTAATGATCTAAGACGCTCTTAGCACTTCACATGAATGAAATGAAATAGGTTATTGCCATTTCAAAGACGATTTTAGAACACTTTTGATGTTTTTTTAAACCTAAAACTTCATAATCCGCCATCTTGGACGCCATCTTGATTTTTGAGAATTGCTCAAGGGTACCCGATTAATACCCGCCATTTTTCAAAACTACAACATGTTAGCTTTCAGAAACAACAAAAACATTTTCTATGGTATTCAAATCCAGGTTCGGTCAGAAAATGCCATTTTTCTGCCGGACTATTCAGGGAGGATCGTTTCACACCGACGTCTTGACGACGTTTCGAATTCCTGTCTAGTAAGAATTTAGTGCTTCTCCACCAGGACGTCACAAGGTATACCGTTAGTGACCAGACTGTCCGGAACAGGCTCCACACAATTTGCATCAGGGTCCTCCGATCTTACGCCAATGACGTTAAGCATCGACAGGCAAGGCGTCAGTGGGTATTGACACATCGATATTGATTCAGGAGATATTGGACTGATGTCCGGACGAATCTCATTTTACGTGTCATTAACTGACGGCAGGATTTGTGGTTGGAGAAGATGCGTAAGGCTTAATTGATACCAATAACGTCATCATTGAGACTATTACGTCGAGTGCAGCGTCATTTTTAGGCAGGACTAGATGAAAACAGTTAAACAGACCTCATTTCAGTTAATGGCAACCAAACGGTGCAAGGGCACTGCAATGAAATTATCCAACCTGTCACAGGACCGTCTTACAACGACACAAAGTTGTGATATTTCAATGAGATAATCACCACCCACTTACTCCAAGGAACATACAGAATGATCTACGCCTGAACTGCTTAATCACCAGCAAAAGAACACACAGAGAACATTGTTGGACGTCAGGCTAGAGAAAGTAATGACGTCTGTAACGTCAATGGCAATGAGCGTCATCTGCAGTATGAAAGGGCAAAATTCCTTTATGTGTGGTCAGGAAGCTTCTCTGCAACATGGGAAGACATTGAATGGCGGTCCTGACTGCTTATGCTCGACATTCGCGTCATTGAAATTTGCTTGACTTTCGATATCTGACCCCTGTGCACTTTAACGTAAGATACCTAACTAACGCTTAAGAATTTTGAAACAAAATTTTCAGGAAGCGCCAGAAAATTGAATTTTCAAACACATTAAAGTTTTATTTTTATGTATTTTGGAATAGTTTTTGGCTAGGAAAGGACATTTTCCAAGTGTGCTAAACTTTTTGTGCACAGTATACTTAGATTACACCTTTACGATAACAATACAACAATTTCGGTTGTTATAGCGGACGAGAATTGACCTGGCAGAGCATTCCATTCGATTAGCATGGGCTGCTCTGTCAGGTCATTTATCGTGAGGTATTGTGTTTGCAGATTGACATGATTGAGCGTTACCTTTATTAGCATGGTAAAACTCAATCATGTCAATCTGCAAATATAATATATCCGATGCCTAGTTTTGGAGAAATTAAATCCCAAAGTTGTGATATTTTACCTGTAAAATTTTCCAATAATCGAATTTTAAAAAAGATGGGATCAGTTGCTAAAGCTATAAACCTGATAAAATAATTATTTAACAATATAATTTTATTTCTGTAAACAATTGGTATTTATTGCGAAGGGTCATCTGTAAGTTTGACTTATAAACTGAAAACGATAATTTCTACACTGACCCGGGTGAGTCGATGTCAAGTACGGGAATCCGGGTAAATTATCCGATATGGTTGATTGATTTAATGTTGATTAGGTATAAAATACTTTTTGTCACACATATTTAAAAGTCAAAGTGGTCAAATGGTAATAGTCGAAGACTTAAAACATAAGTTGCCTTTTGGTATGGGTTCGAAACTCACAGTCGCCTCTGAATAAATTTCATTTTCATTTCGTTTTTTATTGAACCAAGTTTTTTTTTTTTTTTTTTTTTTTTTCATTTTGCTCGACGGACATAATATGCAAATATAGGCATATGTTTTTATTGTAAACGGTCTTCCAACAAAAATCACAAATTATGTATTTTTAACATATCAACAAATGTTTAGAGAAAAAGAAATAACATGCAAACAAAAAAGATCTGTATTATGAAAATGTTCCATTTAATTTTGCCATAAATATTTTACCTTGACATTTAACGCAGAAAACTTAAAGAGAAAAGCATGAAAAAGTGAGCACTTTTATTTCCTCAAAGATTGATCTTTTTCTTTTTAAATTTCAAAAGCGCGTTTCCTGTATCGCCTTAAAGAATTAGGAATATTTACATACCGGTAATTGATGTCTGTATAGAGGAAAATAATTGACCCGGCAGAGTGACCTTAACTGTACAGAAAAGTGGAAATGTTTATTGTCCAGTTTAGATGGTAATGGTCTGTCGCTAATTTACGTAAAGGCGTGCACTGTTATACAACGTCGTGCCGTCATGTGAAAATAAGATTTTATCTGATCTAGTCAAATAAAAAATGTTAAGCTACCGTGGTCCATTTGGATCGAATTTTCAGTAAAGCTAATCATTAATATAGGCGCAATCTCCAAATTAATGAAAATATTCAAATACAGCTCACTTTTTGGCCATACCGTACAGATGACACAGGCTGACCAGGATCAGCATTTTTGCATATTCAGTTTACCAATTACCATTTTAAGATGACGCGACGAATAGCCTACATGTATGCACGTGAAAATACTGTTAAAGCTGTAAATAGCGAAGCATGCGAATCACGAGGGGTTCCGGCATACCTATCACCCCTGGACGATAAGTCTGTTGACCTTTCCGCTTGGTCTGCTCTGCCGGGTCAAATCTCGCCGTCAATAAATGGATTAAACTGCACACATTAAACAAAAGAATGATAGAAAAAATAAATAATAAATGAAAATTCTTGAAAAATAAAAATTGTGCCTGTCTTTTAGTAGAATCGAACTTGGTCCGTTCGAGTAGAAGTCCCACGTCTTTCCACTGCGCTATCACAGACTTGCACATCGACCTGTGTATAAACGAATACTTTCTAAAATCGTAATCTGTGAACTGTTTTCAATAACAATGGACAGGTCAATGTAAATAAACAAATGATCAAATTATCGTGCGGCCTTTATACTCCACTATTATATAATCGATTCACAATTAAACGAGAATAATTACAGTTGAATTGCTTTATCAAAACAACTGAAAATATTCTCGTTTAATTGTGAATCTATTATACATTTAAAGTTAAACGAGAATCGACACAAATATTTTGGATTATTTTAGGGTGAACAGGTATCAGTGTGTATAGGTTGTTACTATAAATAGTCTTATATACATCCTGCCTCCACTCTTTTCCGTTATCGATCGCGCGGTCTGGTCCCTAATTAGTAAAAGATTTTGAATCGTTTATAACTGAGTGCGCTACCCCTTTGAATCATAATCCGAGTCTTCTCTGATGTAGGGGAGACCGGGGTACTCTGGGACACGGGGTACTCTGGGACAATTGGGATATTGCATACTTTAAATGCTCTGATTTTGCCCATACTTGCACATATGATTACTTTTATCAAGCCTCACGACCCACAAACTTTTTTCAGCAGCAAGGTTATAAAAACAATTTTAATGAGTAAAAATCTATTTTTCATAACCAGAGGTAGCTTTGTGAAAAAGATAAATTTTGTCTCCAAATTCTTCAGTAATAAGCTCCAGCTTATACTTCACCATGCAGATTAATGTCATCAGCAACAAAGGAACTTTCTTTTGCAATAGAGAGAACATATTGAATGTGATTCCATTTTCAGTGGTATCACATCAAAGTTGGTAGGGGGTGGTCGGGGTACTCTGGGACAGTGGCCTCGGGGTACTCTGGGACTATATGTTTTATAGGGCAAATTTAGAGCATCAAAAAAAACTTTAGTTTTACCGTGATTTGAGTTTCTATTTCAGTTTATTTATTATAAAGTAGCAAAAGTTAAGCATTTATTTGATGACAGCTGCTAAGAAGCAAAAAATCCAGCTTTAAGTCTAAATATCATATTGTGAACCTGTTATGTGTTCTTTCCATTGAGGTGTAAACTGGTTTAGTATAAGTGAATTAATCTTTTGAAGTTAAATTATGTTTCTTTACATGTTTTTCTAACATATGCTAAGAATTTGTTAATTAATACATCAATAGAAAAACAATATTTATATTATGTGAAGCCTGTCCCTGAGTACCCCTAGTGGTGTCCCAGAGTACCCCATACATGGGGTACTCTGGGACACTTTTTTGGAAAATTTCAATCCAATATATCTCACTAAATAAGAACAATAGAGGAAAACGAAAGTGTCCAGTGAATAAGCCATTTAATAAGCTACCATTTCACACTTAGACATTTGGGATTATTTCTATATTTACCAGACCAGTAAGGAAAAAGTGATTTTTGTCCCAGAGTACCCCAGTCTCCCCTAAATACGCTCTTTGATATTTTGATTTTTCGCTATTTGTAAATAGCGAAAAATCAAAATATCAAAAAGCGTATTTACATCAGAGAAGACTCGGATTATTTGAATCACCGATTCTTATAAAAGCACAACAAAATTGGCTGTGATTTATCCCTTTATCTCAGGAATGCAAAGGTGTGCCTAATATTCTTTGATCCCGTCTCGTGGACATTATTGAAACAACAATGTGCGATAGAAAATGAACGAAATACAGAATAAACGCATGGACTTTTAAAAATGGCCACTCCATTCGATGACGTCACTCCAATTCTCCCGATAAAAGCTGGCGTTTGATAAAATCGCACAGGTGAGATAAACGGTTTTTCGTAAATAACTTACTCAATTTTAGTATTTTATTGGCGAAACTTGCAGTTTTGAATTATCTAAACCTCTGGCACTCCAGATTAAATGGCATTTCCCTAGTTCTTTAAATAATTAAAATAGTCTACAGATGGGATCGTTTTAACCCCCGAACCCCCTATGGATACGCCACTGAGACAATGAAATGAATGCTTTTAAACATAAAATTTATGAATAATATAGAATTAGCACATAAACATTGAGGCAAAAGGAGAAAATGCTTATTATCAGCATTTCTTCTTTTGTCTCAATGTTTTCCAAGGCCTTTTATAATATTGACATCTAAATCAGGTCATTTTAGATCTATTTTGAAATGAAGGCAAAGAACAAACTGCTGGTTTTTAGACTTTCGGCAGCACGAAACTCCCAAATCTACCCAAATCTACCCAAATCTACCCAAATCTTACCCAAATCTACCCAAATCTAACCCAAATCTACCCAAATCTACCCAAATCTTACCCAAATCTACCCAAATCTAATGAGGCTATTTCGAACATATTCCCGAAATTTATATGATCATATGTTCTGTATTTGTGGAAATTAATTTTTGTGGAATTAGATCTAGATATATTGTAGTTCTATAATTGTCCTGAGCAAAGTAAGAATTCTTATATTTAACGAAAACAATATTGAGGCAAAATATGAAAATGCCGGTTATCAGCATTTTGGTCTCTTGCCTCAGAGTTTGTCTTTGTTTTGTTGTTATTGTTTTCTGTAAGGCACATAAAACTGGGTTCATTTGGGGAAAAGGTTAAATTATTCTGACAATCATATCGGATTAACTGTTGTAACGATGATATCACAAACTTCTCAAACTGGATTAGATCGAGTAATTTGTCACAGCTTTTATAATTTACACCAATACGTGGACCCAAGGTTGTGCTTCCCTCGAACTTGAGAATTTGTGTTTTTCTTGCGCCAAGGCAGTCGGCCACCCAGAAAACACAGGGAAAAAAT
The DNA here is from genome assembly GCA_963680895.1 of Fragum sueziense. NCBI lineage: Eukaryota > Metazoa > Mollusca > Bivalvia > Cardiida > Cardiidae > Fragum > Fragum sueziense. Next base: position 47,878,889 of record OY804594.1, read on the forward strand.
CAGGATCCGTGCATGACACATAATAGATCTGGGGCCACAATACGGAAATATGTCCTTAACACTCTGACCTGTCACGCTTAAAGAGACCTTAGCGAATATCTAAAAATCAAAATGTTGAGAAACTGATCACGTTTTGCTTTAACACCGACGATATTATTGTTAAGAAACATTTGTTTTCTTTTTTTTTGTAACTAAAAACTGGAATATATCGAACAGTTTGCTTGATTTGGGTAAGATATGGGTAGATTTGGGTAGATTTGGGTTAGATTTGGGTAGATTTGGGTAAGATTTGGGTAGATTTGGGTAGATTTGGGAATTTCGTGCCGCCCTAGACTTTCTCCATTTGAGAACATTACCTTTAGACTGTTTCATTTCCAGTAAGGGGAACAACTACTTTATGGACATGACATTAGTACTAATAAGATACCTCCCTTATAATAACCCGGACTGATTTGATCCGTAATTTATTTACTTCTACACCGCCTCTCTGTAGAAACAAACAAAAATGAAAACTCAGGTGAGTGAAATATCTTTAATTAGTTCAAAGTGGCAAGTCATTAGTAACTAAATCCGACATTTCCCTGTTCTTTATAATCCCAAGTTGTCTTTTCATAGACTTATTCAAGTTTTTCTGAACACGCGGAAGCTACAAACAATTCCTGCACTTGTCACAAATTTTGACATTTCAAAACCCCATAAGGGTGAAGTTCAAAAAAATGAAGTCAAAGTGTGACATTGAGGTAAAAAATCAAACAGCCTTGTAGATGTTTAGTTTTGGTATAAATCATTACTAAAGATGTTGAAGTTTCAGAAATTAATAGCGAACACTCTCTGTAAGTATCCATGTTTCTGCAATTCATATGGTTTTGAGATTAATGGCACTTTATTTCAAAACACAGTACTTCTTTAGCAGAGCGCCATAAAGTTGTTACATACACGTTTGAAATAAAACATTTGTCAAGGTCAATTGAATATGTCTTGGTTCATAATTCTAAAACGTTAATTTCAGCAAATTCCTTTAAAAAATATTTTTTCATCATTTTTTCATACATTTTACCCGAAATTCATTGTTTCTACCCATAAAAGTTATCACACCCATTTGATTTCTCCATTATATATTGCTATTGATACATTTTTATTTAACTTCAATACACTATAAAACAGCTCTGAAAATTTCGAAGCGATACAATGATTAAATCTGGTAAAACATGACCTTCAAAAAGCTGCCCTTTTTTCCTCAATGCGTTGCACTTGGGACAAAAATATGTCAAAAAGGCTTCTTGTAGCAAAAAAGAACACTGTTCACTTAATATACTAGTATCTATGTGCCATATGTATGTCGAATAATTAATAAATGTAAGAAATTTTAACTTTGAGCATGAAAAATATTCAAAACAGCACACTTTATTCCAGTAGAATTGAATGCTATAGTTTATATGTACGCTTATCACGCTGGTTGTTTTCCATTGGTTTGAAAATGAAAGTAAATCAAAGAAATAAGTCATAATATTGCAAATTTGGTATTTTCCTTGAACCTCAAAACATCCTAAGACTGGTCATTAACATATCTTTGGTAATAAAATGTTGCACTTGGGACAAAAATCAGATTCTTCGAATTTAAGGTTTCTTGGTTAAAAAAGATCATATTTTTTGTTTAATATAAACATGATAATGAGTGAGGGTAACACCATGAATGATGATAAATGTAAAGTGTGGAATAATGTCAGTTAAGGTTGACTTTGGTACCATGCAAAGTATTCTTTAAAAGCGTCTCTTTGAAGTTTGTGTATTGTAGATATTTTGAAATCTCTTGAAATTGAATTTAAATCGATTTAAAAGCTTCATTTGTCTAGTTTATTGATAAAAAGTTATGTAACTTTACAGGCTTGTAAAAAAGGTACTCCGTGCACATCAGTCAACGTTTTAACCGATGCCAATCTCGCCTAATCTGGAGATCATTAAGAGATTTCATTGCCGAGTCATAAGCTGTCAATGAAATAAAAATTAAAAGTCTGTTACAGTTTCCTACTGGGGTTATAAAGCTCATGTGACACTGTTAATTAATGAAAGTAAATTGTTTGAATTGATGAACAAGAAAATTTGATTTCATCCGATGATTATAGATGTTTGCATGTGTGTCACTCAGAGTATGTGATTACCATTAGCGTAGACTTTCATTGGATAATGCCAAATAACAAACATGACACAGTAATTGACATCATAATATAGTTAAATAGGACAAATTTGATGACCTGACGACAAAGTTTGAATCAATCGATAAGATTGATAAATTCTGTACTGAAAATAGTAAAAAGTATAAATATCAATTATGTCCCAAGTGCAACGGTCTAACTGTAGCTGTATTGATCTTCTAAAAAGTAACAACTGTGTTCCTTTGAGATTTTCTCTTTCCATCAGAAATACCAAACATAATCTACACCATTTAAAACATATTCTGCACCATGAATAGACACTTGTTTCATTCTAAGCAGGCACATACCTAATATGAACCAAATATTTGTCTTGATTGGTTCATTTTATTATTTTGTGTCCACTTGTTTTCCTTTAAAGGGACGTTTTACAGTTAGTATCTTCATTTTCTTTGCATATCAGCTCAATTTCTTTGGAAAAAATAAAGATTCCTGCATGGATTTTCTTGTTTTAGATTTTTTTTGTCCCAAGTGCAACGTTTCAAGGTTCGTTGTTAAACAGTTACTCAAACATGTCAGCAGACAGTTAAGCTTAAGTTATTGTTGCGACTGACAGCTACATTGAATAAGCAATAAATGAAAGCAAAAAAGTGTGTTTTGCAAGTTTTGAGTTCTGAAAAAAACTCCATTGAATATATTTTTCGCCAAAAAAAGCTATTCATTTCCAAAAAATTTCTCCGTACGGCATAACAAAGTTTTTCCAATGCTGTTACTTGATAGATGTATACTTTAACAACAAAATAAAGCCAAAGTATGGCAAGTTCAGTTTGTATTTAAAGTTTCACAATGCTCTAAGTTTGCTTAGAAAAACGCGTTGCACTTGGGACATCGCTTTCGGCAAAATTTAGGAAGACAGCATGCAAAGAATTGCAAAGTATTGCCTGTGAATTATATTTTCTGACTTGCTGATCTGAAAAATGAGGAAAAACAACATGTTAGGCAGGTAATGCTTCTTTTATGGATCTAAAACCTCAAAGCGTTGCACTTGGGACAAATTCAGGTAGCAGTATAAAGAGGCTATTTTCTGACATATCTTGCTCAAGATTAGCTTATTTGCAATTGAAAATTAATCTTAAGACATACTGTTATGCCTCGAATACCTTTCAAAGTGTATATTGATGATAAATTATTAAATGTCCTTGATCAAATTCTAAATTTGTTATTCGGAAGGATACTTTTTTGACAGGGGGTATCATTATTAATGCTTAAATTTGAACTAGCAAATGTGGTGCCATATATCTGAATTACATCAGAACCTTGAGTTTAATTGATGCCTTTCCAATTGCAGGATCGTTTAGGTACATGAAGCATCACGCTTTTCTTAAAACAACATTTGAAATTGATGAATGTATCAAAATGTCACGCTTTTTACGTAGCACTTGGGACATTTTTGGGCATATTTTTCGCCGTAACTTTGGTTTGGATGGCTCGATTTTCATGAAATTTTCCATGGTGTTTAACACCATCAGAATACATAATTTTAATCCAAAAAGAACATTATTCTTAAGAACAAATACATTCAGGCTCTGTTTTTAATAAAAACTTCATTTTTTTGAACTTCACCCATAACTAATCACACGATCTGCCGTTTGTGGATTAGATTCCGGCTTCTTCTATTGTTTTTCGCATCCTTTTGCATATGTTCAGTTTATTGTCATACTGTATTCACAAACAAACAATACTTTGTTTTGACGTCCCATGAAACAGGAAATTTGGAGAACATTTTGATTCAACAGTTGAAATGAAGTCGAAGAAAAGAGAATGATATATCCTAATCCTTTTTGAGTAGGCCTAATTCTTACCAAATTCATGCTAGCCATGCTTTGTAGTGAGCAATAATGAGTGCTCCAGTTATACTAAAGTTGTCATCTTTGTCACCTTTTGCCTCAAAGTTTTCCCAAACATTTTCTTTAAATAGAGAAGTCAAATCCAGGTTTTGTTTGGGAAAGGGTTAACCCAATACTGCACAATGGATTATGGCGCCTTTTGACTCCCTCACAAGAAAATGCTTGAGAAAAAAATGTTTTCTAACACAAAATGGTAAGATTTCTGAAATTTTGTCAAATTGAAATTGTTATCTGCAACACCTTTGAATTTGCTGTTTGGTAATGGGAAAATAGGTAATAGGAAATCGATTGTTGGGTTACCACATAGATGTAGATGGGTTAATTCCGGATATTTTTATGCCCCTGTATCGAGAGATCGGGGGCATATTGTTTTACTCGTGTCTGTCTGTCTGTCCGTCTGTCTGTCCGAAAACTTAAGCCTCTCTTACAACCAGTCGTGCGTCTTTTTAAATCGTACGTTTTTAAACGCTGCAAAATCGCACGATTTATAAAGACGCACGACGGGTTGTAAGAGCGCCTCATAAGAATTGTCCGGTCAATTCTTTGCTGCGTGCAGTCTGCGTCGTGGTTGCGTCCACAAAAATCGTACGTTGCATGTGCGTGCATCGCACGACTAAAGACGCAGACCGCACGCAGGAGCACGTACGACCGGTTGTAAGAGAGGCTTTAACCTTTGCCTTTTCTCCAAAATTATTTGATGTATTCAAAGCTCAAATTTGGTATGCAACTTCCTGTCAATGATATCTATCTGTTCCATGCAAATTGACCTTCCTCAAGGTCATCCCCTTAACCCTTATCAACCCTTTACTCTACAAAAACTTAACCTTTTACTCTGAAAACTTAACCTTTGCCTTTTCTCCAAAAGTATTTGACATACAAAGCTCAAATTTGGTATGCAACTTCCTTTCAATAATATTTACCTGTTCCACGCAATTTGAACTTCCTCAAGGTCATCCCTTAACCCTTAATAACCCTTTACTCCACGAAAACTGAACATTTTCGCAAAATGGCCATTTCGGGGGCATTTGTGTTTCACAAACACATCTTGTTTTTTTCTAGTATACATGTGATGGCGACGAGTAAGGTTACCCATTCTAACAACGCCTCCAATGGTAGATCTACAAACATGGCAGCTACGGGACAGACTGGGAAAGTTCGCAAGTGGCAGGTCTTTGTTGGCAAAAACAAGTTTGGCTGCAATGGACGATGCCTATGTGCCAGGGAATTCCAGGGTTTTTTCCTATGTCTATTTTTAGTTGTTATCACAGGTAGGAGTTTGTTGTATTTAAACTTTTCCAAAATAAGACCTGATTTTGAAACCCCTGATAGCAGGGTTTCCACCGACTTTCAAATCTGGGGGTACAAACCAGACTTTTACATCATGCTTGTACCCCCTCTAGTAGAGACAAAGAAGGCTGCTAGCAAAAATCTTGGGGCACAAGATTCATTTTGGGGGTAAAAAAAACCTTTTGGAGGTTTTTAGACACCCTGTGATAGGAAAGGCATGTGAAAACATTGAGACAAAAGATGTCTTGTCTTATAACTGATACTTATGCAATGAAATTTAATTTTATGTCAACAGCTGGAAGCTGGGATAACAATTTTCCATTTAATAGATATCTTAAATAGATCTATGAATTAGTGTTTCATAAAAAATGCAAAATCTGAATTATATCTTATCAATTAACAAGCAATTTCTTTATTTTTCACAATGTTTTCCAAAGTTATTATCTTTATCTATAGGAATCAAAAAGAGTCACTGTGACAAAAGTTTCATTTATCCCTTGATTCAGACTGGTCTTACTTTTTGTTCTGGTAATCAAAGAAATATTTACTTTAAGACCAATTTCAATTTCTAACCATTATATTTCAGGTGGATTATTTTTTGCCTTGGACTGCCCTTATTTAGCTGTCAATGTTTCACCAGCAATTCCTGTAATTGGCGGAATTCTTTGGATCTCAATTATCGGTGCCTTATTTCAAACCTCGCTTATAGACCCAGGAATTATTCCTCGCGCTACACTGGCAGAAGCTTTAGAGACAGACAGACTATATCAGTTAGAGAACCCCAGCCAAGAAAGCAACAACTCAGGATATCAGGCTCCACGATACAAGGAAGTGACGATAAAAGGGCGGAGTTTCAAACTAAATTATTGTCAGACATGTCAGATGTACCGCCCTCCAAGAGCCTCGCATTGCAGTCAGTGTAATAACTGTGTGGCTAGATTCGACCATCATTGTCCCATGGTCGGTAACTGTATTGGGGAGAGAAACTATCGCTATTTTTATACATTTATTTCGTTAACGGCCATTATGTGCTGTTATGTGATTGGATGCAATGTGACTGTTGTTGTTTTACGAGCGAAGGAGGATTCAGTCGGAGACGCTTTCAAAAACTCTGTCGGAAGTATCATAGAAGGAATTATTTGTTTGTCGTCCCTAGCAACTGTCGGAGGTCTGGCATGTTACCATAGTTACCTTGTTGCCACGGCAACCACAACAAACGAGGACATTAAGGGTACTTTTAATCCAAAGAAATTCAAAAATTATATAAATCCATTTAGTAAGGGTAATTGTTTAGCGAACTGTTGTTACATGTTGTGTTCGCCCCGCCTCCCAAGTTTGATTGACAGTCGGGGATTTGTGGACCCGACGGAAGATGATGTGGTACATCAACAGAGCCATGAAACAAAGAGACAATCAACATGGGATAAGGAGAGGTCACCTTACCCTATACAAACAGTGTGAAAACGGGGCTGGGGATAAATTTGAGTGATTAGGTTTTTAACCCTATCCTTCAATATGATGCTTTTTTACGCTCAACAAGAAAAAAGGCTTTGTAAAACATCATGGGAAATAAAGAAATTGCTTGTGACAGGCAATTTCTTCATTTTCCACAATATTTTCTACACATAAAGATCAAATTTTGTAAAATTTCATGCACATAAATTTGTTATGTGCAACACCTTTTGATATAAGACTAGTCTAAGTTTTGCTATCTGGTAATGGGTTAATCTTTTCCCACAGAACAGATTCTTAGACTGGTCCCAATGCAAAGGTGTTGTTGACCAGAACAAAATAATAAAAGCAGAAAATATGCTACATGTAGAAACCAAGTTTATAATGTTTGTAACCCACTTAAACACATTTGGAGATTTACCCATGAAGAGAAATGAAAAGAAAATGATTAAAGAAGAAAATGATGATGATCAGCATTTTCTTTCTTTGCCTCAATATTTTCTGAGAAATACTATTCTAAAATTTTACCTTTAGTAGCATCATTTTTGTCATCTGCAGCAGCTTTCAAATTGGACTACCCTAAAATTTTGTTTTTATGGAAAGGTTACAACACTAATGTAGATCCTGATCAGACTGCTCGAAGGCACATGCTGATTCCTAAACATGGTAGTCTCAAACAAGTTGTGGGCATTAAAGGACCCCTTATTGAGATCCCAGCTCATTTGCTTTTCCTCAGTAAGGAAGTTTTGAGGGAAAAGAATAATGCTTTGTGAAAAAAAAAATCTTCTTTTTCACAATCATCTTTCATACTATGTAAGTGACCTCTAAACCATTAATTATTATACTAATGATTAATGGAAGAGGAGAAAATGTATATAACCCATTACTTCACAATGACGCCTTCTGACTCCCTCACAAGAAAAGGCTTAAGAAAATATTGTGGAAAATGAAGAAATTGCTTTTGACAAGCAATTTCTTCATTTACCACAATGTTTTCTCACCAACAATCAACATGTTTTAAATACTTCGTCAACTTGAAATTGTCATCTGCCACATCTTTCAAATTGGAACAGTCAAAAATTCTGTGGTGTGGTAAGGGGTAAAATGCATTGAGGTTAACCCTGCATTGAGTATTTTCATGAATGGCCATATAAATAAATCCTTTCCCAAACATAAAACATTTGGGCTGTTACAATTTGAAAGCTGCTGCGAACAAGAAAATTGAAGTTAATGAAGACTTGATTTCTGTACTAAACAGCTCACAATTGTAACATTGAGACAAAAGATTTGTTCATTTTCAGCATTTTCTTTTGCGGCAACGTTTTCCAAAGATTTACTGAGATCTATTCAGGACTTCAAAACCAGGTCTTGTTTGGGAAAGGGTTAGAGTTTATTAGTCCCCCACCGGTTACCGGTTGGGGGACTATAGGTTTGCTCGATTCTGTCTGTCTGTCCGTCTGTCCGTCCGTCCATCCGTCTGTCCGTCACACTTGTGTCCGGGCTATATCTTCTAAACCATATGTGCTAACAACTTCAAACTTGGTACACTTATAGATCTCATTGAGGAGAAGTGTCATGATCAAGAACCGTTACTCTGCCATGCCCACTTTTTGAGTTATTGCCCTTTGTTGTTTTTATACGCCCGTCGAAGACGGGACGTATTATGGGATCACCCGTGATGTCCGGCGTCCGGGCGTCCGGGCGTCAGGCAGCGTCCACTTCTTTGTCCGGAGCATAACTCTGTCACCTTAAGTCCGATTGACTTTAAACTTGGCAGTTATATTCTTCTCATCATTACAGAGTGCAGTGCACAAGAACCATAACTCTACCTGGCTTATTTTTTGAGTTATTGCCCTTTGTTGTTTTTCAAACTTGAATCTTGTCCGGAGTATATCTCTAAAAGTATAATAGCTAGGATCATGAAACTTCATGGGTGTATAGATCTCACAAAGGGGGAGTGCAGTGCACAAGAACCATAACTCTACCTTGCTTATTTTTTGAGTTGTTGCTCTTTGTTGTTTTTCATACTTGAATCTTGTCCGGAGTATATCTCTAAAAGTATAATAGCTAGGATCATGAAACTTCATGGGTGTATAGATCTCACCAAGGGGGAGTGCAGTGTACAAGAACCATAACTCTACCTGGCTTATTTTTTGAGTTATTGCCCTTTGTTGTTTTTCATACTTGAATCTTGTCCGGAGTATATCTCTAAAAGTATAATAGCTAGGATCATGAAACTTCATGGGTGTATAGATCTCACCAAGGGGGAGTGCAGTGCACAAGAACCATAACTCTACCTGGCTTATTTTTTGAGTTATTGCCCTTTGTTGTTTTTCATACTTGAATCTTGTCCGGAGTATATCTCTAAAAGTATAATAGCTAGGATCATGAAACTTCATGGGTGTATAGATCTCACCAAGGGGGAGTGCAGTGTACAAGAACCATAACTCTACCTGACTTATTTTTTGAGTTATTGCCCTTTGTTGTTTTTCATACTTGAATCTTGTCCGGAGTATATCTCTAAAAGTATAATAGCTAGGATCATGAAACTTCATGGGTGTATAGATCTCACCAAGGGGGAGTGCAGTGCACAAAAACCATAACTCTACCTGGCTTATTTTTTGAGTTATTGCCCTTTGTTGTTTATCATACTTGAATCTTGTCCGGAGTATATCTCTAAAAGTATAATAGCTAGGATCATGAAACTTCATGGGTGTATAGATCTCACCAAGGGGGAGTGCAGTGCACAAGAACCATAACTCTACCTGGCTTATTTTTGAGTTATTGCCCTTTGTTGTTTTTCATACTTGAATCTTGTCCGGAGTATATCTCTAAAAGTATTATAGCTAGGATCATGAAACTTCATGGGTGTATAGATCTCACTAAGGAGGAGTGCAGTGCACAAGAATTTTAACTCTACCTAGCCCATATTTTGAGTTATTGCCCTTTGTTGTTTTCATACTTGAATCGTCGAGGGCATATCTCGAAAAGTATAATAGCTAGGACCATGAAACTTTTACCAACCCGCTCCCCCTGTTGACATAAAGCAGTGTTACGGGCGTATCTTGTGACAGTTTGACACCTTGTTACCCTTGCATTCTTGTCCGGAATGTATCTCCTAAACTATGTGTGCTAGCAACTTCAAACTTTGTACACTTATAGATCTCATTGAGGAGAAGTGTCATGTTCAAGAACCATAACTCTGCCACGCCCACTTTTTGAGTTATTGCCCTTTGTTGTTTTTACCCTTACATTCTTGTCCGGAACGTATCTCCTAAATTATGTGTGTTAGCAACTTCAAACTTTGTACACTTATAGATCTCATTGAGGAGAAGTGTCATGTTCAAGAACCGTTACTCTGCCACGCCCACTTTTTGAGTTATTGCCCTTTGTTGGTTTTAGCCTTACATTCTTGTCCGGATCATATCTCCTAAAGTATGTGTGCTAGCAACTTCAAACTTTGTACACTTATAGATCTCATTGAGGAGAAGTGTCATGTTCAAGAACTGTTACTCTGCCACGCCCACTTTTGGAGTTATTGCCCTTTGTTGTTTTTACCCTTACATTCTTGTCCGGATCATATCTCCTAATCTATGTGTGCTAGCAACTTCAAACTTTGTACACTTATAGATCTCATTGAGGAGAAGTGTCATGTTCAAGAACTATAACTCTGCCATGTCCACTTTTTGAGTTATTGCCCTTTGTTGTTTTTAGCCTTACATTCTTGTCTGGATCATATCTCCTAAACTATAAGTGCTAGCAACTTCAAACTTTGTACACTTATAGATCTTATTGAGGACAAGTGTCATGTTCAAGAACTGTTATTCTGCCATGCCCACGTTTTGAGTTATTGCCCTTTGTTGTTTTTACCCTTGCATTTTTGTCTGGAATATATCTCCTACATCATAAGTGCTAGCAACTTCAAACTTTGTACACTGATAGATCTTATCGAGGACAAGTGTCATGTACAAGAACTGTTACTCTGCCATGTCCACTTTTTGAGTTATTGCCCTTTGTTGTTTTTAGTCTTACATTCATGTCCGGATCATATCTCCTAAACTAAAAGTGCTAGCAACTTCAAACTTTGTACACTTATAGATCTCATTGAGGACAAGTGTCATGTACAAGAACTGTTACTCTGCCACACCCACTTTTTGAGTTATTGCCCTTTGTTGTTTTTACCTTTACATTTTTGTTCGGAACATATCTTCTAAACCATAAGTGCTAGCAACTTCAAACTTGCTACACTTATAGATATCATTGAGGACAAGTGTCATGTACAAGAACTGTCACTCTGCCATGTCCATTTTTTGAGTTATTGCCCTTTGTTGTTTCTATCCTTACATTTTTGTCCCGAACTTATCTCCTAAACTATAAGCCCTAGCAACTTCAAACTTTGTACACTGGTAGATCTCATTGAGAAGAAGTGTAATGCACAAGAACTGTTACTCTACCACATCCACTTTTTTAGTTATTGTCCGTTGTTGTTTTTTATCCTTACATTTTTGTCCGGACCATATCTCCTGAGCCATCAGTGCTAGCAACTTCAAACTTGGTACACTTATAGATCTCATTGAGGACAAGTGGCATGTACAAGAACCATTCTTCTACGCCCACTTTTGGAGTTATTGCCCTTGGTTATTTTTACCCTTATATTTTTGTTTGGGACATTTTGTCCAAAACCTAATGGGCTAGCAACTTCAAATTTTGTATACAGTTATAGATCTAGTAAGTAGGAGATATATTATAAGAAAGGATTTTTTGTTATCCGGTGGGGGACTCCTGTATTGCATCGCAATCCGACATGCACTTGTTTAAGTATTTTATAATGTGTTATTTATTTAACCCTTTCCCAAACAAGACCTGGTTTTGACGTCCCTAATAGAAACGGCTTGGGAAAACATCGAAACAAAAGAAGAAACTGCTGATAACCAGCAGTTTCTCCTTTTGTCTCAATAATTTCTGAGTCATATTTTACACAAAACCTATCTTTAATAACATCTATATTGTCATTTGTGGCAGTTTTTGAATTGAATCACCCTAACATTTTGTCGTTTGGGAAAGGGTTAAATACTTTTTTGTATCATGATAACCAGAAAAAAAATTATGCACATAATTGTTAATTGTATTGTTAGTATTTTCTTGTGTTTAATGCATGTTCTTATATGTGTTTTTATGCTTCTGGGAAGCACAATGATATGATTGAAAATAGCACCGGTCACAAAATTTCTAGCTCAGCTGAGCACATTATTTAGCCATTTCCCTTCCAATATCAACAATGTTTAACAACTTCTACAGAAAATTTAAAGAAAACACACACAAAAAAGACTAGCATTTTCTTTGGTTTCCATTATGTGTTTTGTTAAAAGCAGATTGTAAGCTACCAGTATACTATTTCCTATTTAGTGTGATAACTTAAGGTTATTCCACCCCTAATGAGATTCATGTGATATTGCAATTATTTGGGCGAGGTAAACATTTGGCGGTGGAACGCTTCACAGTAGAATGTTTGTGATGTCACCTGAATACGTTTGGATGGGTAATGGAAGGCTAACGTTGTCGCACGAAATATTCTCATGTCGCGCGAATCTCATTAGGGTTGGACTACCTTAAATAAATTTTGTTTGAGTAAGGGTTTTATGCATTTCATCAGGTAGTAGTAACATTTTCCAAGTTAAATGTATTTGCTATCACCACAATTAATATGCACCAGTAGCAGAGCTGCAAATAAAAGTAGTCCATTCGAAATTTTCGGAACCTTGCAATGTCGAGTACAATGAAGTTTTATTGTTTCTTTGCATTAAATAGGTGCTCTAGAGCAGATCTAGCTTTGTTGCCAGAATGGCAACCTTGGGGAACTCCAACAATCCGCAAAAATCCAAGATGGCCGCCAAACGCAACTGGAAAAATCAACCTTTTCTCAAATTGTCCTAAATTGATGCGAAAAATGTGTAACTAGAGGTTCTTCGGTACGCTGAATCCGAATTTGATGATAAATATCGTATTTGGATATCAGAAATATACTAAAATAGAGATGGCCGCCGGAAGCCATCCTGAAAATTACAATTCTATGATATTGGGTTTTAGACGGCCTACGAAAGACATCTATTATGAAATACTTATGAATCCAAGTTCAATTTGATTCTTCATCTGGCACTTGAATCATCCTCGTGTATATCAAATTCCAACATGGCCGCCACATGCCATTTTTAAAATGATTTTTAGTTGAATACTGGTATAAAATTTGGCTAGATTTTTATATTTTTCTGTTGTTTTTTTATGTTTTTGTATTTATTTCAAACGCAAAATGTTAAAATCAATGTAGATGCTACACATTTCCCGAATGTAGAAATAAAAATAATGAATATGTAAACTAGTTGCCATCTTGGAAAAGACAGAAAAATAGGAGATCATTTTAAGCAGAACATACCGAGGTTGCAAGCTTGCTTTTTTGCCAACGTTGACTTAATAAACTTATGTTCATTTCAACATATTCTATCAAAATGCTCTTGACATTTCGTTTCAAAGAGCGCTAGCTGAAATATTTCCAGTGATATATCGTATGTTATTATTGTGCATTAAGATAAATTTGAAGCTTCTGTGCTTGAAAAATCAAACTATTGTTTGCAGAATGATTAGTGTATTGTGAGTAACGGTACTTTTTATTTTTGCTAGCACTAAATGCATATCTAAACTATAGTAAACATGCCACAAGTTGCCATACTGTGAAATGAAAATTTAATCTGTGCTGTAGTCTTCAGATATGTCTGTGTGTCATTTTATTTATATCATTTATGGCTACCAGTTGCCATGTTGAAATATGACATAAAGTTGATTCTGTAGACATAATAAGTTGTATCATATTTCTTTGTCGGTATTTAATTCTTAGCATTCCAATATATTTCAATATTTTCATCCAAGGATATCAGATTGAACTAAAATCTGACGATATTATCCAAGAAAAACACACAAATAAATAGTAAACATATCGTTCTTTCTATATCTATTTCATATATCATTTTCACATTTGAACTTCCCTGTGAATTTGAATATGATAATGTGATGATGAGCACACCATTTATCTTTTGAAGCTGGTCGTTTTAACACTTATGTCTGTACTTTAGTAGTTACATGTAAAGGGTGGGGGTGATCTTAATATCCCTTAAATGGGACTGATTTATGTTAAGATTATTCTTGCCATGGCATACTTGTATTAATTAATGATTCTGATACATTATTCAATGTACCACTTGCAAGATCCAGACATTTTTCCCAAGGGGAGGGGGGTTTCTAGGGGGAACCCGACTGCATTGGCGAATTAGAAATTTCTTAAAAATCACTTTGATAAGCCTCGTTTTTTACAAGTTCAAGAGGGACCCTGGACCCCAGGGCTCTCTGACTAAGATTGATGTATTAAACGCTAAAAATGTATCATAAATGACAATACTCAATTGTTTTTATATGTAGATATCGCTGGATTGGTCAGCAGCATGGAATAAGTAAAGAAACATAATAAACATGCTTCTGTCTTTGTGGATGAGTAATATCTATATGTAGTTCCATTTCAAATTGCATGATAACAGTATCGTGCTATCTTGTCACTATTACCCAGTATGTGCAATGAATGATGGATCATTTTGCATGAGTGTGCTAGATCCTCCGTATCCTAACATTAACCAAGAGATACATGTATTAAACAAGAGGACCATGATGGTCCTATATCGCTCACCTGAACCTAAATGATATGAGCAACACTTTTGTTCAATTCAATTAATATTTATTACTTTAAGACTGAAAAAGAGCTTATGGTCAATAAGGTTGTGAAAATCTAACTCATCCGAGATCTAAATTATGATGCCAAACATTGTACAGGGCTCCAGATAAGAGGGGATGGTGACTTTTCAAACTGCAATAATGCTGTCAGTGATCATCAAACCCTATGTTGTAGGTACTCATTTGTATCGTCTCGTCGAGAAGATTCAAATGAGTACCCACAACATAGGATTTGAATTCGAAAAAACAATGTTAGTATGTCTTCACCTCCACTTATCTGTAGCCCTGATTGTATCCAAGTTTTGTCTTGATTGATAAATAATTGTAGATTCTAGAGTATAAACAAGGTCGAAAACAGCCGAAAACAGTAATCTAATCAAATTCAAGGGCACATTACTCTCGATTTTCTCATCAGTTAAGACTGAAAATCAAACTAATCCCAGATCTTATGGTCCTTAATATTGTGTCCAAGTTTTGTCTAGATTGATCCATAAAGGTAGATTCCAGAGTGTAAACATAAGGTCGAAAACAGCTGAAAACAACAATTTTGTCAAATTCAAGGGCACAAAACGCTCGACTTTCTGATCAGATCAGACTGAAAATCAAACTCATATGAGATCTTATGGTTCCCAACATTGTGTCCAAGTTTTGTATAGATTGATCAATAATTGTAGATTCTAGAATGTAAACAAGGTCGAAACCAGCTGAAAATGGCAATTTTGTCAAATTCAAGGGCGCATAACTCTCAACATTCTCATCAGATCAGACTGAAAATCAAACTCATCCAAGATCTTATAGTCCCCAACATTGTGTTCAAGTTTTGTCTTGCTTGATAAATAATTGTAGATTCTAGAGTATAAACAAGGTCGAAAACAGCCAAAAACAGCTATTTTATCAAATTCAAGGGCACATTACTCTTGACTTTCTAATCAGATCAAACTGAAAATCTAAGGTATCTGAGATCTATATAGTCTCCAACATTGTGTCCAAGATTTGTCTTGATTGGTCAATAATTGTAGATTCTAGTGTTTAAACAAAGTCGAAAACAGTAAAAAACAGCAATTTTGTCAAATTCAAGGGCACATAACTCTTGACTTTCTGATTAGATCAGACTGAAAATCAAACTAATCCCAGATCTTATGGTCCAAAACATTTTGTCCAAGTTTTGTCTTGATTGATTAATAATTGTAGATTCTAGAGTGTAAAAAAGGTTGAAAACGGCCGAAAATGGCTATTTTGTCAAATTCAAGGGCACGTAACTCTTGACTTTCAGATCAGATCAGACTGAAAATCAATCTCATCTGAGATCTTATAGTCCCCAACATTGTGTCCAAGTTTTGTCTTGATTGACCCTTTCCTACACATTGGCGCTTTTGGATGCCCCACAAAATAAAGGCTTTGGAAAACATTGTGACAAGCAATTTCTTCATTACCCACAATGTTTTCTACCAAGAAAGACCAAAAAATGTTAAATTTTGTTCAATGGAACTTGTCGTCTGCAACACCTATGACTTTGGACTAGGCTAAAATTTTGTTGTTTGGTAATGGGTGTAAATCTATTTATATCCTCTATCAAACTAGGTAACTCTACTTATACTGAAGAATAGTAGTGTCAGAGTTCCTTCCCTTAGATTAACTCTTTTTTGAATACAGCAAAAAAGTGGCAATTTTGCCCAATTCAAGGGCACATAACTCTCATCTTTCTGGTCAGATCAGACTGAAAATTGACCTCATCCAAGATCTTATGGTCTCCAACATTATGTCCAAGTTTTGTCTTGATTGATCAATAATTGTAGATGCTAGAGTGTAAACAAACTTAAAAACAGCATTTTTTGACATTCAAGGGCAGATGACTCCGCACTTTCTGGTCCGATCAGGCCCATAATCGAACTTGTCCGAGAACTTATGATCATACTTGTTTTGGCCAAGTTTGATCAAGATTGAGTAACTTTTGTGGATGCCAGAGTGTAAACACCCCAAATGTTGACGGACGGACGGACGGACGGACGGACGCCGGACAAAAAGTGACCACAATAACTCACCTCGAGCACTTCGTGCTCAGGTGAGCTAAAAAAGACTTAATGATTGCAGGAAGACTAAATGTTTTTAAAATAAAATTCAAAAGGTTGACTTATAATTATAATGAAATTACACTTGATTTCTCTTCAGTTGATAGATTATAAGACATTTGATATTCTGTGAATAAAAAAACTGAAAAACGAATCCAGGAAACAAACGACAATACATTTGAGGAAATGTTGCCCGGTTATAATTCAGAAAAATTCTTGTTAATAGGACGAGCCCATTTGAAAAGACTCGATCTAAATCAAGTTATCAGGTGTCAGTGGTTGTTCAAAAACCGGATGCATGTTCGATTTCATTAAATCATCCAGTTTGACATTCTTTTACTTTTATATAATTGTCAACATTAAGAAGCTGTCACAAGTATAAATTATTCAGGTACAGATAAAATGAATCTAAATGAATAATTAAACAAAACATTTATGCAATTGAAGTTGGAACTTGAATGTAGGGAAACATTGGCATAAACTTCGCAATTATGACAATTATGTAATTATGGTACCTTATCAAAGCTGTTTAATAATTGTGAATTTTGACCTACCTAATAATCATTCAGTATTGTTTCAATCTATTTGGCCAAAGTTCATGTAAACAGTACATCGTCAATCCGGTAGTAACATACTTACCAACCCTGTCTTTTTGCAGCTCTTTGTTTTAACCCTAAAGCTACCAGGTGGGGTGTTCTATGACCCAGACATATATTTTTGTTTGCCATTTTCAGAGTTGTTCTCCGATACACGTTTACTCTCTTGACTTTGTCAATCTACTATTCGTCGATGATATGTCAACTTTTCTTAAACAGTAAACGTTCTTTGTAGGATTTATTATCTATTATTTATTTATTATCTATTTTTGTGCTGCGGTAAAAGATGACCCCACTATAAACACATGGAATTTTATTCCTCATTTTATTGCAAATGCAATATAAAATCTATGACTTTTAACAAATCATTTAACAACGTCTGCACTATCATAAATTGTAATTTCCAAAATTTTTGACATACACTATCAAGTAAAACTTAATAAAAAAAATCCCCTGAAATGGCGATTTTCTGTCAAATATTATATGCGTTTTTTCATCAGATTTACGAATAAAAAAGTTAATATCGAATTTTTATCAACATAAAGCATGAAAAAAAAAAACCATGTAAAAAGACATAGATCTTGCTTTAATTTTGATATGTAAAGCAAAGAGATTCTAGATAAGCTCAATTATGAATCTCATATAGTAGCAGTTTTTAAAAAATAAAATCTAAACCAGTAATGGTACCCAACAGACGAGAATAGATGCTTATTCTTTCTTCTAGTATGTTTTCCTACATAATAATCATTTTTCATTTTTGTACAGCAAAAGTGTTACACTCATTGTTTGCACCTATGTTTTACATATAACAAACTAATCACTTTCAAAATGGCATCTGGTTGCCATTTTAGAATTTATCAAAGAGATCTATATTATAACATCCATATGAAGACTGCAATGTGTTAGAAGTAAACACAGAGAATACATGTAGAATATGCATACATTCTATGATTTTGGCTGTATTTGTACAAGTATTTCAACCAGTAATAACTATCCATGTGGCTTCTGGCGGCCATGTCGGAATTTGATATACATCGGTTTAAGCTTAATACAATATGAAATGAAAAGTTCTTTTTTTAAATTGACTCAGAAGTATGCCAGAAAATGTCTTATACGGACCATCTAAAAAGAATATCAGAAAATTGTAATTTTCAGGATGGCTTCCGGCGGCCATCTCTAATTTATTACATTTCTAATATCAAAATACAATATTTGTCATCAGATTCGGATTCAGCATACCAAAGAACCCCTAGTTACACATATTTCGCGTCAATTTAGGACAATTTGAGAAAAGGTTGATTTTTCCAGTTGCGTTTGGCGGCCATCTTGGATTTTTGCGGATTGTTGGAGTTCCCCAAGGTTGCCATTCTGGCAACAAAGCTAGATCTGCTCTAGAGCACCTATACAATGCAAAGAAAAAATAAAACTTCATTGTACTCGACATTGCAAGGTTGTCATATAGGCCATATAACAGCGTCGAATGGACTAAAGGGAGCCGATTGATTTTCGAATTGCAATATTTCTTACCTTTTCCAAAACAAGACCTGGTTTTGACGTCCCTAATAGAACAGGCTTGGGGAAAACATTGAAACAAAAGAAGAAACTGCTGATAACCAGCAGTTTCTCCTTTTGTCTCAATATTTTCTGTGCCACATTTACACAAATCATGTCTTTATTATCATCAATTTTGCCGTCTGCAGTAGCTTTCAAATTGGATCACCCTAAAATTTTGTTGTTCGGGAAAGGGTTAAATTGTTCATCAAACACTATGTTATGGGCATTCATTAGAATTGTCTCGTCGAGACAATTCAATGAGTACCCATAAGATAGGATTTGGATTGAAAAACAGATATAGAACAGAATGTCTTTACCCCCTCTTACCTGTTACTCTGCAGTAGAAAGTGTAGGTTTCTTTTGTTGGGAAAAAAGTTGAGTAAATGAAGCAAGAGAGTAGTGTAGAATTGCAGGACATTGTTGTTTTTCTTCAAAACCTCATAAAAGTTGTTTATCCTTTTACCAAATAGCAAATTTTACACTGTTCCAATTTGAAATCCGCTGTAGATGACAAAATGAATGTTGATAAAGAACCTACCAGTCATTTTTCCTCGTTGATAAAGATTGGATTTGTGCACAATACAGCACAGAAAATAT
Source organism: Fragum sueziense (assembly GCA_963680895.1). Classification (NCBI taxonomy): domain Eukaryota; kingdom Metazoa; phylum Mollusca; class Bivalvia; order Cardiida; family Cardiidae; genus Fragum; species Fragum sueziense. The sequence continues at coordinate 47,898,274 of OY804594.1, forward strand.
TGGCACTAAAGGAGAAAATGCTGATTATCAGCATTTTCTTCTTAAGCCTTAATGTTTTCCCAAGCATTTTAAGTGACGGACATCAAAAGTGATAAACAACAGTTTCTCCTTTTGCCCAAGTATTTTTTTGGCTACAATATACACAAGTCAAATTTTCTTGACCATACAGTTGGTTGTATGCAGCAGCTTTGAATGGGACTGGTGTAAAATTTTGCTGTTTGGGAAAGGATTAAGCTACATTTACTTTAAGGATTTGGAAGAAAAAGCGGCAATATTCGTTTTTTGTATGTCACCACTGTGCTGTTTCTTTTCTATTTATTTATCACTTGGTAGTAATGCATGACAAATGTATATTTTTGTAAAACTGAATAAAGAGTTATTACGGTTAGAATTTGTTGACTTGAGTCGTATTTCAATTACTTCAATCCTTATTGATTGATTGAGGTTTAATGCCTCTTCTTTCAACTGCTGTGGTCATATTTCAGCTGCCAGAGCACCTAACCGTGGATTCCTGGAATTTCTTTAAAGTTTTGTCATTGCTACAACTTCCAATCTGAGACTCCAGCTGCTGTCTCACTGAGAGACAAATGTTAGAAAAGAATATTGCCTGAGCTGGGGTTCAATTGGATTATATGGAGTCATACGTCCCACTCAACAGCTAAGATCGTATGGAGACGGGACCTCGATTTAAAGTCTCATCCGATAGACTGGAGAGGCGGGGGATCAAACCAGCGACCCGTGTTTCAAGTCCAGCGCATTACCACTGCAACACCTCCGCCCTGAGCTGGGGTTCAAACCACGACCCTGGGATTGATAGACTCCGCTATTTCAATCCTGGAAGACTCAATTTCAGACAAGTTTGAAAATCATTACCACATTAAAGACAAGCTGACTGAAACTAGAAAAATGCTTCTTTCAAACCCTTTCCCAAACAAGACCTGGTTTTGACATGTAACGGAAAGGGCTTGGAAAATATTGAGGCATATTATCATTGGCAGCAGCTTTCATATATGGAAAGTTTGAAGTTGTATATCATGGTAGAGCATAATAACAGTAACTGCTCTGATTCTCAAGTTACTGAAAAGTGTCACAGACAACAAACTTAAACATTAATTTGGAAATCACACTCATAAATTTTGTCTTTTGGAAAACGAGTTACGACAGTAATAACCCATTCTCACACATTGACTCCATTAGAAGATGGCTTTGGAAAACATTGTGGAAAATGAAAATATTGCTTGGGATAAGCAATATCTTCATTTCCCATAGTTTTGTACCAAGAAGTACCGAAATATTTAAATTTAACCTATTTGTAATTGTTGTCTTCATCATCACTGAATTTGGACCAGTCTTAAATGTTGCAATCTGTTAATGGGTTATATTCCTTTCCAACAGAAGGATTTTTTTCACTATGTTGCAAGCATTTAGAGTGCTATACACGGACAGCACTCTGTTATCCCATTTCCACATAATGACTCACATAAATTAAAAGAAAGGGTTTGGAAAACACTGGGGCAAATGAAGATTTCTTAATTTCAAACTTTGTTTTCTTCGTAGAGAGACTTAAAAATGTAAAATTTCATTTACTGGGAATTGTTGTGTGCAATCTGGACCAGTCTAAATTTTTGCCATCTAGTATTTGATTATTTGTATGGACTGAATTGAGAATAGACAACACAAATTAAAACTAAACTTCTCTTTATTCATCTGAACATTTTGATTTCTTTTTGAAAATAATATTGGTCCAATTACCGCTGTTCAAAATTCAACTTCTTAACCCTTTCCCAAACAAGACGCGTTTTGACATCTCTAATAGAATTTGATTGGGAAAACATTGAGGCAAAAGAAGAAAGTGCTGATAATCTGCACTTTCTCCTTTTGCCTCAACATTTTCTTAGCTATTCTGTACATGATTCCTTTCATTACCAACATTCATTTTGTCTTTTGCAGCAGCTTTTATATTAAACCATCCAAAAAATTCGTCATCTGGGAAAGGGCTAATCATATGCTACAGTCTAACCTCGCTATGGCTGCTAAATATTGCCTTACCCTTTCCAGAACAAGACCTGAGGCACGTTCTTTAGAGCGAGATTTCTTAAGATTTCTTAAAGTGTTTTGGATAAAGCGTTTTTAAGACCGAGACTTTGACTGAGCTGTTCCGAATGCTCCATATTTATACAAATGACGTCATCATGACGTCATTTGTATAAAGTATGGAGCATTCAGAACACCGCGGTTTATGAATTATGGAGTGTTTGGAAAAACTCGGTCAAATCTCTTTTATATTGTTTGTACAGAGTTGACCTAAGGGTTCCGCACAAAGTATAGGGTAATGGCGCCTCCCATTGAGCGTCTTAGAAATCTTGCTCAAAAGAACGCTTTATCCTAAAACATCTTAAGAAATCTCAAGATATCTCAAGAAATCTCGCTCTAAAGAACGCACCTCTGGTTTTGACATCCCTAATACAAAAGGTTTTTGAAAATATTGAGGCACAAGAAGAAAATGTTGATAACCTGCATTTGCCTAAATATTTTTTATGCTATATTGAACATCTTATTTCTTTCAAAATCAACTGAAAATGTTGTTGGCACCATCTTTGACTTTGGACCAGTTCAGATTATGCCATCTGGTACCGGATTAAATTAACAATTGATAAACAACATAAAATGGCACCAAGCATAATATGACAAAACCTCAGCAATATCTACATGTTTAAATAACAAGAAATATTCTACGAAAATTTTATCCAAATCTGTCAATAAATGACGGAGTTGTATTAACAAGAATTTTTACCAAAAGTCCCCTTTTCTTTCTCTTTTGGATGACATGGCGTAAAATATAAAAATAAACTCAAAAATGGATAGAAGAACAGATAGTCGGAAAGACGGATAAGATGGCACCATAGATGACCATCTTCTGTGGCATTTCTAAATCAAACAAATTCTTCAGATGATTTTCTCAGAAAAAGGTGAAAGTACTAAGCTGTATACTTATTTTTGCCTCTGAGTATATTGTCACTTTTCAAAGGAAACCTCGTAACTGCAGCTTGTTCTTAAGCTGCAGTTACGAGGTTTCCGTTGGAAAGCATCTACATGAATGATCAGATACATGGATAAAATCTCAGTTATCAAAAAGTTAAGAAGCATTAGGATCTTTCAAAAGAAAAATTTCATAGCAGAACAGTACAATAAGTTGTAACATTGCAATTTTCCTAATTGTCTAAATATATTTGCGAAAAACAAATTCCACTGAAATGGCAATTAATCTAAAATTCTGATCTAGATTATCATAACCCTTTCCAAAACAGTGGCACCTTTTTGACATTTCTAATAAAGCAACCTTGGGAAAACATTGAGGCAAAAAAGATTTTCTCATTTAATCAACTTCTATTTAGCTGTCTAAAGCAGATTTCGAATTGGAACATCCTAAATTTGTTCTGTTTGGAAAAGGATTAAGCCATCAGCCAAATCCACCAAAATTTACCATGATCAGTATGACTAGATTAACCTTTTCCCAAACAATCCCAAACTGAAAGGCACTGCAAACGACAACATTTATGTCAATGAATATGGTATTTGTGTATTTTATAGCACAGAAAATTTTAAGGTAAATGCTGATAATTGTTTGTATGTTTTCCAAAGTATTGTCTATTAGGGACGTCAAAGCCAAGTCTTGTTTGGGAAACAATTGATTGGACAAGCTGGAATTGCCTAGTACCTGTAGTTGGGTTCAGCTTGATTTCATCCAAAATCATTAAATGACAAACTTGCAGCATCATTTTCTTCTACAATAACAAAAGCCATTCCATAATTGACAAGACTCCTCCTGCTCTCATAATGGCAAATTATGTCCTCCTCTAACTTCAAAACAACAACATATCTGTACATGTATTGCACTATTCGAAATCAATCAAATAATTGCACTTTATAAGAACAACAGATAAGTGGAGGTAAAGGCATTCTAAATGAGCCAGGATCTGAAAAAACGTTGCTTATTATAGCATTTGAGACAGCCAGGTTTCAAGATCAGGCCGTGCCTAGATGCAGTCTAGCCAGCATCTATGTTCCTCTCAAAAGGTTGCTACATACCATGAGGAAGCTATTTGAGAAGATCATGGTTCCTGGTCAGACTGCGTGTATACGCAGGCTGATCGGGAACCATGTTGTTCTCAAATGCTATGAGGGACGTTTTTCCAGAACCTGGCTCAAATCTTTTATTTCACATCCAAACCTTATGTTGTGGGTACTGATTTGAATTGTCTCAGTTTGATGATTTATACATGAAACATTTAATTTTGAAATGTCATTACCCCCTCTTATCAACAGCTCTGCCCCTCAGTTGGGAAAATTTATGCACTAACAACAATTTCCACTAGGTCCTTCATAATGCTCAGGGTATGCCAGTACATAGTCGAATACCATCGTCCCGTCGTCTTCTGCCCCCTCCCCCTCCAAATCCACCTCCAAAGCCCCCTCCAAAGCCTCTGTCACCACCAAAACTGCGGCCACCACCACGACTACCCCCTCGACCACCACCCCTAAATCCACCGCCTTCTGCTGCTCGTTTCTCTCTATGCTGTTCGAATCTGGCGGCCATCTCTTGTAGTTCTTCAGGCACCTCCTACAAACATACAAAATAATCTCTATTAGACATACTGAGAATGCAACTATCTCAATGACCACCACCTCTAAACCCTCCCCCTTCTGCTGCTCGTTTTCTCTCTATGTTGTTCAAATCTGGCGGCCATCTTTTGTAGTTCTTCAGGCACCTCCTACAAACATACAAGATATTCTCGATTAGACATACCAAAGCTGCGGCCATCTCCATGATCATTTGCTTATTTCTCTGTGTAGTTCAAATCTGGCTGCCATCTCTTGTAGTTCTTCAGGCACTTCCTACAAACACAAAGATATGTTTCAGAGGAGTTATAGACAACAAGAGGCCCATGGTGGTCCTTAATCGCTCACCTGCACCTAGATAGATAGAAAGTCCCAATGTTGCCAAGTTCAAGAGCACATAATTTAAGATGCGAGATCATGTTCCAGCTGAGAACTGCTTTCATAATCTTGAATGATCAATATTTGTAGCTGTTACAGTAAAAACAAAGTGGAAGAAAACAACAATTTTGTCACAGTAAAGGGCACATAACTCTGTTCTGATAAAGATATTCTCATCAACATAATATCCAAGTTTTTTATTGGTTAATATTTATTGCTGTTTGAGAGAAAACAAAGTCGAAAACAGCAATTTTGTACCCCAGCTGAGAACTGCTTTCATAATCTTGAATGATCAATATTTGTAGCTGTTACAGTAAAAACAAAGTGGCAGAAAACAACAATTTTGTCACAGTAAAGGGCACAAAATTCTGTTCTGATAAAGATATTCTCATCAACATAATGTCCAAGTTTTTTTTATTGGTTAATATTTATTGCTGTTTGAGAGAAAACAAAGTCGAAAACAGCAATTTTGTAACTGGCCTCAAGGACACACAACTCTGTTTTTTTAGTCCAATCAATCTGACAAATTAAAACATTCAAAATATTATGGTCACCAACATTGTGACCAAGTTGTGTCTTGAATGGTCCATAATTGTTTGTTAGAGAGAAAATAAAGTCGAAAACAGTAATTTTATGAAATTAAAGGGCCAATAACTCTTGTTTTTCTGGCCAAATCAAGCTGAAAATTAAACTCATTAAGGATCTTATGGTCAATAACATTGTGGCCAAGTTTTGTCTTGATTTGTCAATAAATGTAGATGCTACAGTGTAAACAAAGTCGAAAACAGCAATTTTGTCAAATTCAAGGGCACATAACTCCAGACTTCCTGCTCCTATCACACTGAAAATCGAACGCATCCAAGATCTTATAGTTACCAACATTGTGGAAAAGTTTTGTGTTGATTGGTCAATATTTGTAGATGCTAGAGTGGTAACAAAGTCAAAACTAGCCATTTTTGATGTTCAAGGGCACATAACTCCGGACTTCCTAGTCCGATCTGACTCAAAATCAATCTCATCCTAGAACTTATGGTCATACATATTTTGACTAAGTTTGGTTAAGATTTGTCAATATTTGTAGATACTAGAGTGGTAACAAAGTCAAAACTAGCGATTTTTGATGTTCAAGGGCATATAACTCCGGACTTCCTTGTCCGATCCGACTCAAAATCAAACTCATCCGAGAACTAATGGTCATACATGTTTTGACCAAGTTTGATTAAGATTGGTCAATATTTGTAGATACTAGAGTGGTAACAAAGTCGAAACTAGCCATTTTTGACGTTCAAGGGCACATAACTCTAAACTTCCATGTCCGATCTGACTCAAAATCGAACTCATCCGAGATCTTATGATCATTCATGTTTTGACCAAGTTTGGTCAAGATTGGTCAATATTTGTGGATGCTAGAGTGGTAACAACAAATTGTGGACAGATGGACAGACGGACGGACGACGGACAAAAAGCGACCACAATAGCTCACCTTGAGCACTTCGTGCTCAGGTGAGCTAAAAAAGCATGATTTACAGAACAGATTATGTTGATATCTTACAGATTAAAACAAGAGCCGTCACAGACGGATTATGCTCCCCGAATAAGTGTTTGTCACAAAATAAAAACTATCATACATTAAGCCCCCTTTTCCCATGACAGCTTTTTTGTACACACATTATTTATAGAATATGGTGTAGAACATCCTATTTATTACATGAGCACAGAATTTCATTAAATTCTGCCCATTAGATGAAGAGAAATAAGAGAAAAATTATTTTTTACACTAAGGCCCCTTTTTCCATGACACAGCCTTAAATTTACAAACGGAGAAAAAAGTCCCTAGGTATTGACCCAGGGAGTTCACATGTGAAGTTTCATTGAATTTGGTCCAAGGGTTGCTGAGATATGGCTGTGGACGGACGGACGGACACACGGACGGACGGACGGACGGACGGACAGCGTGGCGACTATATGCTCCCCCGAAATTTTTTCGGGGAGCATAAAAAAGCATGATTTACAGAACAGATTATGTTGATATCTTACAGATTAAAAAAACATTAGACAGAAAAGAAGAAAATGCTGGATACCAGCATTTTCATCTTTTCTGTCAATGTTTCCAAAGCTTTCTATGAAGAACCCTCTAATGCCACAAAATCTGTAGCCACCTCCACGACCACCACTTCTAAACTCTCACGCTTCTGCTGCTCGTTTCTGTGTAGTTCAAATCTCTTGTAATTCCTGAGTGAAGCACCTTCTTCAAGCTTAGGTGTTTCCACTGACCCTCAGAACAGGTCCAAATGGAGTCCGAGAGGACGACTGCGCAGCAGACCTGTCACACAAGTCCAACCCTCGGTAGAGGAAAACAGACTTTCAAATGGATATGTATGTATGTATGTATAGCATAACTAAAGTGCTAATAAAACTCCAATCCTACACCATTCAGACATTCATAGAAAGAGTTATAGTAATGCAGTGACTTAACCCATTACTGCATAGTGACGTCCTTTGACTCCTTCACAAGAAAAGCCTTGGGAAAACATTGTGGAAAATGAAGAAATTGCTTGCGACAAGCAATTTCTTCATTTTCCACAATGTTTTCCGATCAAAAATAGGAATGTTTTAAAATTTTCATCAACTTGAAATTGTCGTCTGGAGCATCTCTCAAATTGGAATAGTCCAAAATTTTGCCGTTTGGTAATGGGTTAATACATAGAGGAAAATGCTGATAATGAGCATTGTTCTTTCTGGATAGAAAACATTGTCCGAACTGAAGAAATTGCTTGCCACAAGCATTATCTTCATTTTCCACAATGTTTTCCAAAGCCTTTATCTTGTGGGGCATCAAAAAGCAAAATGTGGGAATAGATTAATGTAATGACTACAGTACTTTTAGTATTACCTCAAAGCAGGGTTATGTCATTAACCCTTGTCCTGCTGACTTTAAATTTTCTTTCAAACAATTCCCGATTTAGAGGCATTTCAATTAGTGTTTGCCATAATAATTGAGTAGATAGTAGATGGTGTTGGCTAAGATCAGACAGAATGTCTGTGCAGAATGATTTCAGTCTACACAGTTTGTCAAAACTTTGGTCAAAACAAGAATATGACACAAGCAGCATGAGAAGGGTTAACCCTTTCCCAAACAACAAAATTTTAGGGTGATCCACTTCAAAACCTGCCACAAATGACAAAATGAATGTTATTAAAGATAGGATTTGTGTAAAATATGGTACAGAAAATATTGAGACAAAAGGAGAAACTGCTGGTTATCAGCAGTTTCTCCTTTTGTCTCAATGTTTTCCCAAGTCTTTATTATTAAGGACTTCAAAAACAGGTCTTGTTTGGAAAAGGGTTAAAGGAGAGTTGATAATAAAAGAGATTTGCTAATTTCAGTCTGCCCTGTTTGAAGTACCCACCTGTTTAGCTTCGACTAGAATATCAATCAGATCCTTTGTTTTATGCCAGTCTCCCCTAGTCAATAATGTCACTGATGTACCAGTTCTCCTGGAGAAAATAAAAATCTTTATAAGCTCATAATCAGATGCAAAGGGATGATGTTCATTCAATGTGTTTAAGTCAACTTACACATAAATACAAATATCACAAATAATCTGTATGGTAGTATTAACGCTTTCCCAAACGGCAAAATTTTAGGGTGATTCACTTCAAAAACTGCCACAAATGACAAAATGGATGTTATTAAAGATACAATTTGTGTAAAATATGGCACTAAAAATGTCGAGACAAAAGGAGAAACTGCTGGTTATCAGCAGTTTCTTCTTTTGTTTCAATGTTTTCCCAAGCCTATTTTCTTAGGGTCGTCAAAACCAGGTCTTGTTTGGGAAAGGGTTAAATGTGTCTAAGTCAACTTGCACATAAATACAAACATCACAAATAATCTGTATGGTAGTATTAACCCAGCACCAAATGACAAAATTTTAGGGTGATTCACTTCAAAAACTGCCACAAATGACAAAATGGATGTTATTAAAGATGTAATTTGTGTAAAATATGGCATAGAAAATATTGAGACAAAAGGAGAAACTGCTGGTTATCAGCAGTTTCTTCTTTTGTTTCAATGTTTTCCCAAGCCTTTTCTTTAAGGGACGTCAAAATCAGGTCTTGTTTGGGAAAGGGTTAACCCAGCACCAGATGACAAAATTTTCTACTGGTATAAATTTGAATATATTACAGACGACAATTTCAAGTGAATATAACTTTACATCTTTTAAAAGTTATTTCTAGTTGGGTTATATTGTGGGAAATGAAGAAATTGTTTGTTGCAAGCAATGTCTTTACACATTTTGACATTTTCAAAAGCCTCTAACATGTGAGGCATCAAAAAGCAACATTATGTGTTAATGGGTTTGAGAACAACATGGATCATGATCAGCCTGTGCATACATGCAGTCTGATTTAGATCCATGGGGTTCTCATTTAGCTTCTTAATAGCCTGTAGGAACCATAACAGACAAGAGCCATCAGAGACAGACAATGCTCCCCAAATAAGGCATTGTCACAATAAATGTATGCCATGCAGAGCTAACATAAAGCTAACAAATGTTAAGCCCCCTTTTGCATGACATAATTTTTATACCCAAATTTCACATAGTTTATTGTCAAGGGCATCTGATTTACTACTCAAATATGAAATTTCATCAAATTCTCACCATTAGACTAGGAGAAATTAGAGAAAAACTGTATTTTACCTTAAGTCCCCTTTTCCCATGACAAGGCCTCAAATCCAAAAACCGGGAAAGTACATTAGTACTATGTCAAAGGGAATTAACATGGTAAGTTTCATTTGATTTGGCCCAAGGGTTATGGAGAAATCTCTCCGGACGGACGGAATGACGGACGGTCCGGACAGACAGACAGACAAAGCTGCGACTATATGCTCTCCCTTTGGGGAGCATAAAAACTATGTTTCTTGATCACAACATTTTCCAAAGCATTCATCCTGTGGCACATCAAAAAGTCATCAACAGGGAATGGATTAAGAATTGATATTATTTCACAAACACTTTTTAATTTCTGAGTACAGTGTTTGCTCTGGGATTTTAAGATTTCACATATTTTATGAATATTTCAAAGCTATTTAGTATTTACCCTGCTCTCCCAGTTCTACCTATTCTGTGCACATATTCCTCAATGTTGCGTGGCATATCATAGTTGAACACATACCTGTAATCAAGAAATATCTTAAATCATGACAAAATATGGTTTATTGAAATTTAGTATAAAAGATTATGTTTTACCCTTTTCCAAACAAAATTTTTGAACGGGAAATCACATTTGTAAATACAGTCTAATCTGTATTAAGAGACCGTCTTTGGGATTCAACATAAAAGGTCACATATGACAGGTGGTCTCTTAATTGAGGGTCAGGCAGAATTGGTAAAATTTTTAAAGTACATGTACGATCAATGTTTAGTTTTTATTGCACGCTAAAATTTGTTTACAAATGTATATACTGTACATATGTGCAGTCTGAAATAAAACTGAATAAAATAATTGGAAGAACAAGCCCATTATAGTAAGAATATCGTCAATCGAACTTCATTTAGGTTCCTTTACAATGCACTGACCGTCATGGTGAAAATCAGCATGTCAGCAGACCTTCAGACATGTCAAATTATGAATTGTGCTAGATCCAATATTTCCTGTTTTGTCATCCCTGCTGTGCAACATTAATTTTGAAATTCTTCTTGATGAGAAGATTTGGCCATTTCAAACAATCAAAACTGTCAATTGAATTCGAAAATGTGTAAAGCGATTTGCCATATTGCCAAAATCTAACATATCCTTGTTTGTGCCTACTTGATTTTAGGATTCGTAGTTGCCAATACTCAAGGGATCGTTAATCAAACAAATATTTCGGCCGTTTACAAAACCCATCCCTGACTAAGAAAATTACAATCAAGTTCGACCCGGTAACATCATTTTTTTACGATAACTTATTTCTCACACTATTTGATTTTGAACACTGTTAAGTTTCCTTTTCGTCTCCAGAATCCATATTTTGAATTTACATCCCCGGGGAAAAAGTTGCTAAAAACAGTGCCGGCGGTAAATTTGGGCACATTTTTTAGAGTCGTTTGTCAGGTAAGGCAGGGAGTTGTTTAATTCAGGGTCAAAGTATAACAAAATGCTTTGGAAGGAAAAAATAGTCGCATTAGACAGGAAGTCGCTAAATTCAGAGGGTCGCTAAGGCAGGTTTTACTGTATTTCCTTCAATGTTTTCATACACTTTTTCTTCACAACAAGATTATATATGGATATTAAATAATGTTTTAGCAGCTCTTTCTCATATAATGCCCTGACTTTGACATCCCAAATAGACTGGCTTTAAACACATTGAGGGAAAGAAAATCCTAATGACCAGCATTTTCACCTTGTCAATCATTATATCATCACAAATTATTAAAGGGACATACTATTTTGTTTTTTTAAGCTGTTACCAATAAGCGAGAAACACACATTTAAAGTTGAGACATAATCGATAAATTGCATATAAATCCGAACTGTTGTCCACAACAATTTGTTCAATTTTAACACAAAAATATAAATTTCTCGTAAACGGCGCAATATTTTGGCTTGAAATTTTCAGAATTTTCATAAGGAAGTATGCTCTTTCAGATAAAAATAAAAGTAAAATTTATAACAAAAAATTCTGAAATGTCAGTTTAATCAAAAACCCAATTTGTCATCTGCACAAGCATAAATATAGAAAGTTCAAACTGTTCCAGTTTTTGCCATTTGGAAGTAATAATGTATGAATAACTTACGTGATATCTTTCACATCGAGGCCTCTAGAAGCCACATCTGTAGCCACCAAGATTCTTACTTCACCAGTCTTAAAGTCTTCTAAAGCCTGTTCTCTGTCACACTGCTCTCTGTAAATAACCAACAAGCTTCATTAACCTTCTCCTAAACAAGGAAGAATTTTGAAGACCCTAGATCTAGGCAAGAAATTTATATTTTCATTAACATTAGTCAGTGGCAGATCCAGGAGAGGTTCGTGGGTTCAAACCAACCCTCTCCATAGCCTGTTAATTTCATTTTCATGCAGAAATCAAGTCAAAATTGTGTAATACAAGGAAAATGAACCCACGTAACTGCATATTCATACCACTTTCACAAAAATCCTGGATACGCCAGTGATTAGTGCTACCATCAATTTGGAATTCTGAAGTAGATGTCCCAGAACAAAAAAGAGCAAGTATCAAGTGCTGTAAAAAGGGCTAAAATTCCACTACATTACATGTCAAAGTAATAAATCTTTGCCCAGAGGCTGATATCATGATAACATCAGCACCTGCAAAGTTTAAAAGTAATAGCTCTAGCAGAAACAAACTTATGATAGATATATGACAGTTGCGTATAAAAACTTAACCAAGAATGTCCAAGTCAGAAGTTAAAATTTAACTAAATTAAATGTCAGAGCAATGAATCTTTGCCAAAAGGCTGATATTGTGGTCACAGAAGCATAAGCAAAGCTTCAGAGCAATAGCATCAATCAAAAGAGAGATATGACACTTCCATGTGAAAACTTAGCCAACAGCTCCAAAACCATTGCAAATGCCTAGGTGACTGTAATACCCCCACCCCCACCACACCCTTATTTTGAGAAAAGTCCTGCTACCAGGGCTAAAAGAACAAGAGCCGTCATAGACGGATTATGCTCCCCGAACAAGTGTTTGTCACAAAATAAAATTCATCATACATTAAGCCCCCTTTTCCCATGACAGATTTTTTGTACACACATTATTTATATAATATGGTCTAAAACATCTCATTTATCACAAAAGTACAAAATTTCATTAAATTCTACCCATTGGATGAAGAGAAATTGGAGAAAATCTAATTTATACATTAAGGCCCCTTTTTCCATGACGCAGCCTAAAATCAACAAACAGAGGAAAAAGTCCCTAGAGATTATCCCTGGAAGTTCACAAGTGAAGTTTGGTTGAATTTGGTCCAAGGATTGCTGAGATATGGCTGTGGACGGACGGACAAACAAATTATCATACATTAAGCCTCCTTTTCCCATGGCAGATTTTTTGTACACACATTATTTATAAAATATGGTCTAGAACATCTCATTTATCACAAAAGTACAAAATTTCATTAAATTCTGCCCATTGGATGAAGAGAAATTGGAGAAAATCTAATTTTTACATTAAGGCCCCTTTTTCCATGACGCAGCCTCAAATCAACAAACGGAGAAAAAGGTCCCTAGGGATTATCCCTGGGAGTTCACATGTGAAGTTTGGTTGAATTTGGTCCAAGGGTTGCTGAGATATGGCTGTGGACGGACGGACGGACGGACGGACGGACACACGGACGGACAGCCGGACGGACGGACGGACGGACGGACAGCATGGCGACTATATGCTCCCCCGAAATTTTTTCGGGGAGCATAAAAATACAAATATGAGCATTGTATGATAAAGACTTGTTGAAGATAGTCAATGTTCAGCTGAGCAGATAGACAGACAAATAGACGTTTTGCTACTTACATGTATTTGCTACTTAAGAAGTGCATGTAGAAAGTCCATTTCTATATTATCTGATCTATGAATTGATTAGTATGATGCTTGTAATTTCATTGATAAATTTTCAACCAATTTCAAATCAATATCCTTATACATGTATATCATGTTGTAGATCATAGTCTTTTAAAGTCTATTTACCTGTCTCCATGTATACACTGACATGTAATTCCACTGAGAGAAAAGTCACTGGATAAATCATCTGCACTGAAATAACAAACAACAGGTGTACTTGAAATGCTCATGTAGCAGCAGAACGCCAATTTTCAAGTTATTTTCCTTACAATAGAAAGATTTGCATCCAGGGTTTTATTTTGCTCCAAACAATTTTCATTTTTACTATGACAAAGTTTATTTATCAATTTATTTTCTTGTGTATCATCAATATAAAGCTTGGGGCTCTGATATGCCTTCCCCAAGGATATCTCATATAGGAAGTGGTCCTAGTGGGACTCAAACCAATAATCTTAAAATTTCCTTCAAGTGCTTTCCTTTAACCCTTTCCCAAACAACAAAATTTTAGGGTGATTAACTTCAAAATCTGCCATAAATGACAAAATGGATGTTATTTTACTTATTTAAGATAGGATTTACAAAGTGTAAAATATGGCACAGAAAATATTGAGACAAAAGGAGAAACTGCTGGTTATCAGCAGTTTCTTCTTTTATTTCAATGTTTTCCCAAGCCTTTTCTATTAGAGACGTCAAAACCAGGTCTTGCTTGGGAAAGGGTTAAATGTACATCCAATATGCTCATTAATTACAGACTAATAAAAAGTATAACTTACGTCAGCTTCTTTCCAACAAAGATGATGACTTTATCATGTGGCTGCATTTCATTTTTGACAAAGTCAACCACCTGTAAAAATAGATTGATATATATCCTTAGATTTGCTAGTGTAAAGAGTAGGAAAAGCATGGTCTTTCCCTGGTAATAAAATGAGCAATGATCTGGAAAAAGGGGCCCTCAGGAGCATTTGAGGCACAATGGCAGATCCAGAGGGATTCAAAGGGTTCGAACCAACCCCAATCTGTAAAATGTTTATGTCATTTTTATGCAGAAATTCAGTCAAAATTGTCTAACAAGAGCCGTTATAGACGGATAATGCTCCCCGAATAAGTGTTTGTCACAAAAAAAACACTATCATACATTAAGCCCCCTTTTCACATGACGGATTTTTGTACACACATTATTTATAGAATATAGACTAGAACATCTCATTCCTCACATAAGAAGAAAATTTCATTCAATTCTGCCCATTAGATACAGAGAAATTGGAGAAAAACTAATTTTTACATTAAGGCCCCTTTTTCTATGACGCAGCCTCAAATTAAGAAACGGAAAAAAAGGTCTCTAGGTATTGACCCCATGAGTTCACATGTGAAGTTTCATTGAATTTGGTCCGAGGGTTGCTGAGATCTGGCTGTGGACGGAGGGACGGACAGAAGGACGGACGGACAGACGGACGGACGGACGGAAGGACAGCGTGGCGACTATATGCTCCCCCGAAATTTTTTCGGGGAGCATAAAAATTGTCTAGCATAAAAGTAAGACTTTCTGTTCTATTGATTGATCGTTTATTGATGACATAGAAGATAAAGATTGATAGAATGGGGTTCAACACTTCTTTCAACTACTATGCTGTATGGTCATATTCCAGCAGGTGGAGCAACCAACCATAGTTTCCTGCTGTTTCGCTCACAGTACTACCACAACGTCTTTTCCCAGCCTCCAGCTGCTCCCCCACAAAGGCTTACGATTATCAAACCATAGACATACAAGATGTGTTTGTGAAACACCAATGCCCCCAAAATAGCCATTTTTCTAAAATGATAAGTTTTCGTGTAAAGGGTTGATAAGAGTTAACAGAGGTCAATTTGCATGGAACAGATAGATATCATTGAAAGGAAGTTGCATATCAAATTTGAGCTTTGTATGTCAAATACTTTTGGAGAAAAGGCAAATGTTAAGTTGACAGACAGACAGACATACAGACGGACGGACAGACGGACATGAGTAAAACAATATGCCCCCGATCTCTGGATACTGGGGTATAAAATTAAAGAAAAGTGGAACTTACTCAGGGATTATTTTGGGGCAAAATTTGTGCAAATTCTCTCATTTTTCTGCCAGAAATTTCATTCAAATTGGCTAAATGAGAGAAAAATCTCACAACAAATATATTTTTGGCAAAGGATTTGGTACAAATTGCCAATGAAAACTCAGCATTTCTCATAAGTTTCAGATGAATGAGATTTCCCCACAAGATATTCTGAGCCAAAATAATCCCTGCTTACCCTTTCTTTCTTCTCATCATCACCCACAATCTCTACCCTCTGTGTTACTGAATGGACAGCCTGGAATTAAGAAATTCCATTAACACTTTCTCAAACAAGACTTGGTTTTGATTATCTTAATAACAGATGCTTGGAAAAATATTGGGGCAAAGAAGAAAATGCTGATAATAAGCATTTTCTTCTTTTGCCTAAATATTTTCCTTGCTATAAAGCACACAAATCAAATCATCCCCCACAATCTCTACCCTCTGTGTTACTGAATGGACAGCCTGGAATAAAGAAATTACATTTAACCCATTACCAGGTGTGAACTTTTAGACTGGTCCAAATTCAAAGATGTTGCGGATGATAAGTAATTAGAATTTACATTTTGTGGTCTTTTTGGGTAGAAAATATAGTCAGAAATAAGGAAATCGCTTGTCACAATCAATTTCTTTATTTTCCACCATGTTTTCAATAGCCACCATCTTGTGGAGTGTCAAAATGAGTCATTATGTGGGAATGGGTTAATAGACTGTGGATGTATCATAACATTGTAGATGTATCATAACATCATTGATAATTAGATTATCTGTGTCATATTAAAAACTTAAATTTTTTTTGCATTTTTTGGTATATCTTCACCCGAAAAAAACTTTTCAAATATTCTACAAATTCACAAACAACATGAGCACCTTATGAATGTGTTTTTCAGTTACATTGAGACACATGGTGCACATAACCATGTATTTGCTGGCATGACCCATAAAGAAAACATCCTAACAGAGAAACTTTGCTCATTTCAAGCAAACAACAAAAGGGATAATGCTATAGATTGGTTTTGTGTAAACAAGAGATGTTTGTAAAACATATATGCCCCCTCAAGGGCCTACATTTGATGTAGGTCAAAGTCCAAGGTCAAGTTAACAAGGTCCAAGGTCATGGTCAAATATGAAAGGTCTTGGCAGGAGGTGTCTATGTGTGAAATATCAAAGCTGTATATGTAAAAGTAAAATGAAACATAGGCCAGGTTAAAGTTTTTAAAAGTAGGCAGAATGCCAAGGTCAATGTCATGGTCAAATGTAAAAGGTCTTGGTTGGAGGTGTCCCTGTGTGAAATATCAAGGCTGTAGGTGTAAAAGGACATGATATATATGTCTGGTTTCAGTCTTTTTAACAGTAGGTCAAATTCCAAGGTCAAAGTTGCAATATTCAAGGTCATGGTCAAATGTGAAAGGTCTTGGTAGGAGGTGTGTATGTGTAAAATATCAAGGCTGTAGGTGTAATAGGACATAAGATAAAGGCTAGGTTAAAGATTTCTAAAAGTATGTAAAAATCAAAGGTCAAGGTCACACAGGCCAAGGTCATGGTCAAATGTGAAAGGTCTTAGTAGGAGGTGTCCATGTGTAAAATATTGAGACTGTATAGGTAACAGGACATGAGATATAGGCCTAGTTTAAGTTTTTTTTAAAGTAGGTCAAACTGCAAGGTCAAGGTCCAAGGTCATGGTCAAAAGTGAAATATCTTGGTTGGAAGTGACCATGTGTGAAATATTAAGGCTGCATATGTAAAATGACATGAAATATAGGCCAGGTTAATGTATTATTAAAGTAGGTCAAACACAAAGGTCAAGGTCACAAGGTCCAAGGTCATGGTCAAATGTGAAAGGTCTTGGTCGTAGGTGTCCATGTGTCAAATTTCAAGGCTGTATGTGTAAAAGGAATTGATATATCGGCTAGGTTAAAGCTTTTTTTAAAAGTAGGTCAAACTCAAAAGTCAAGGTCACAAGGTCCAAGGCCATGGTCAAATGTGAAAGGTCTTGGTAAGATGTATCCATGTGTGAAATACCAAGGCTGTATGTGTAATAGCACATAAGATATAGGCCCAGTTTATTCTTTTTAAAAGTAGGTCAAACTCCAAGGTCAAGGCCACATGGTCCAAGTTCATAGTCGTATGTGATAGGTCTTGGTCAGAGGTTTCCATGTGTCAAATATCAAGGCTGTATGAGTAAAAGGACATGATATATCAGCCAGGTTAAAGTTTTTTAAAAGTAGGTCAAACCCCAAGGTCAAGGTCACAAAGTCCAAGGTCATGGTCAATTGTGAAAGGTCTTGGTAAGATGTGTTCATGTGTGAAATATCAAGGCTGTATTTGTAAAAGGTCATGAGATATATGCCGGGTTTATTTTTTTTAAAAGTAGGTCAAACTCCAAGGTCAAGGTCACAAGGTCCAAGGTCATGGTTAAATGTGAACCATGTTGATAGGAGGTATCTATGTGTGAGATATCAAGGCTGTATGAGTAAAAGGACATGAGATATAGGCAAGGTTAAGAATTAAGTGTAAAAATCAACAAAGGGCAATAACTCCAAGAATTTGATTGGCAGAGTTACGGTTCTTGTGCACTGCACCTCTCCATAATGAGATCTATTCACCTGTAAAGTTTCATGATTCTACCTTACATATTTTTTGAGTTGTGCTCCGGACAAGAATCAAGTTATAAAATCAACAAAGGGCAATAACTCAAAAAATTTGATCGGCAGAGTTACGGTTCTTGTGCACTGCACCTCTCCATAATGAGATCTATCCACCTGTAAAGTTTCATGATTCTACCTTACATATTTTTTGAGTTATGCTCCGGACAAAATTTGAAATTTGAAAATCAACAAAGGGCAATAACTCCAAAAATATGATGGGCAGAGTTACGGTTCTTGTGCACTGCACCTCTTCATAATGAGATCTATTCACCTGTAAAGTTTCATTATTCTACTTAACATAGTTTTTGAGTTATGCTCCGGACAAGAATCAAGTCTGAAAATCAAAAAAGGGCAATAACTCAAAAAAAATGATCGGCAGAGTTACGGTTCTTGTGCACTGCACCTCTCCATAATGAGA
Source organism: Fragum sueziense (assembly GCA_963680895.1). Classification (NCBI taxonomy): domain Eukaryota; kingdom Metazoa; phylum Mollusca; class Bivalvia; order Cardiida; family Cardiidae; genus Fragum; species Fragum sueziense. Next base: position 47,916,989 of record OY804594.1, read on the forward strand.
TCTATCCACCTGTGAAGTTTCATGATTCTACCTTTAATACTTTTCGAGTTATGCTCCGGACAAGAATCAAGTTATAAAATCAACAAAGGGCAATAACTCAAAAAATTTGATCGGCAGAGTTACGGTTCTTGTGCACTGCACCTCTCCATAATGAGATCTATCCACCTGTGAAGTTTCATGATTCTACCTTTAATACTTTTCGAGTTATGCTCCGGACAAGGTTTGGTCTACGGACAGACCGACCGACCTACGGACCGACCGACCGACCGACCGACCGACCGACACTTGCAAAACAATATACCCCCATTTTCTTCGAAAGGGGGCATAAATATGGCTTAGAAAATATTGCGGCAAAAGAAGAAAATGCTGATTATCAGCATTTTCTTCTTTTGCCTCAATGTTTTCCCAAGCCTCATCTGTAACAGACGTCAAAACCAGGTCTTGTTTGGTAAAGGTTAAGCCAAGATTATTCTATTGCTCCATTGTTGTATGTACAAGTAATTGTTATATAATACAAAGATAGCTGTATTCTGACCAATGCTGTAACTTTTGATTCACCATTAGCAACTTTGGTCATATAAAGATGGGACTTCAGTTTAACCCTTTCCCAAACAAGACATGGTTTTGACGTCCCTAATTGAAAAGGTTTGGGAAAACATTGAGGCAAAAGAAGAAACTGCTTATTACCAGCAGTTTCTCTTTTTGCTTAAATATTTGCTGTGTACACAAATCCAATCTTTATCAACACCCATTTTGTCATTTCCAGCAGCTTTCGAATTGGGTTACCTTAATTTTTTGCCTTTTGGAAAGGGTTAATATCTCATACAAAAGACATTAGTACCTCTTTACATAGAGGACTTGACACATTCTATACTTACAGCAAGATCTAGACTTCCAACAAATACTTGTATAGGATCTGTGAGATAGCTTTCTCCAAGCCTGCGTACATCTGGTGGCCATGTTGCACTAAATTAAACAAGAAATAAAGCAATTATCAGACAATAAAATCTTAGTGTCATAGTTTCAGAAAATACGAGTAGGAGAAAAAGGAAGATAATGCTGATTTAAAGCATTTCCTTCCTATCCCTAAAATTTTTCCAAAATTTCCATTCAAAGAAGTTTTCATCCTGAGAGTCTACTGCAACTCCTTGGAATTAGGACCAGTCGTAATTTTGTCATTAGGGAATGGATTAATATTTTCCAGAATAATTGGATACAAGAGCCGTCAGAGACGGACAATGCTCCCCGAATAAGGCATTGTCACAATAAATGTATGCCATGCAGAGCTAACATAAAGCTAGCAAATGTTAAGCCCCCTTTTTGCATGACATAATTTTTATAACCAAATTTCACATAGTTTATTGTCAAGGGCATCTGATTTACTACTCAAATATGAAATTTCATCAAATTCTGACCATTAGACTAGGAGAAATTAGAGAAAAACTATATTTTACCTTAAGTCCCCTTTTCCCATGACGAGGCCTCAAATCCAAAAACCGGGAAAAGTACATCAGCATTATGTCGTAGGGAGTTCACGTGGTAAGTTTCAATTGATTTGGCCCAAGGGTTATGGAGAAATCACTTCGGACGGACGGACGGACGAACGGAATGACGGACGGACAGGACGGAAGGACAGACAAAGCGGTGACTATATGCTCTCCCTTCGGGGAGCATAATAAAGACACCTAGGAGTGACATATCACAAAATCATAGTTTGCATATAGAAAGCTTGATTTTCAAGGTAAACCATAGAAACAAAATATCAGGATATTATTCCTCAGGGAATACAATAAAATCACTGTAATAAAATACTCAATTCAATAGTTCAGCAAAGTTTGCCTTTTTCAAGAGATTGAAAAACTTAAACATAGAAACAAAGATTTTCAAATCTTTTCTACTAAAATGTTGTAATAAGAAATTGCTTGAGAAAAGGCTTAAACTTGTCAAAATTGAAAACAATCAAATATTATATAGTTATGACATATTATATTTCCTAAAGGACTGTTTTTCACATTAACCCTTTCCCAAACGTCAAATTTTCAAAATTTCCATTTCAAAAGCTGCTGCAGAGCTTGAATGGACCTTGTTTAAGATAGATTTTTGTACAACATAGTATGGAAAATATTGAAACAAAAGGAGAAACTGCTGTTTATCAGCAGTTTCTTCTTTTGTCTCAATGTTTTCCCAAGTCATTTCTATAAGGGATGTCAAAACCAGGTCTTGTTTTGGAAAGGGTTAAAATAGAATCCTGCGAGGACTGAGACTTACAAACACCACTATAAGTATACATGTATGTAACTCTAACGCTAAATGTTACTCTTATATTTTGATCTGAACTCTGACTAACATAATGCTCTTCTTTTCTTAATTAGAATATCTTATGAAACCCTAAAGTAAATTGCAATGAAAATCTTCAATAAGGAGTATAAATTTTTCATAACATTGAATCCAGAAAAGCAGGACTGTGGTTCACAATATTTCATTACCTTGTCATGACAGTTTGTCTATCTGGACGTATATCTAGCAGGATTTTCTTTATCTCTGGTTCAAACCCCATATCTAACATTCTATCTGCTTCATCTAAAACCTGTTTGTAATATACAAAACATTGTTCGTTTGACTCATTTTGACAAGAGGCCTTCAAAATACATGTAATATAAAAGCACAAAATAAGAGAGTATGCCACATATTCTTCAATGATAGAACACATCAAAAGTCAATGTCAATATTATTTCTTTACACCAAAACTAATTTTCTACTCTATACAATGAATAAGAAATAAATTTCTAAATCGTTGTTGAAGAGGGACATATTCCTATAACAATTTTCTTTAAAAGTCTAGCATATCACCCTCTGCACCAAGTTAAGAAACGTTTCAATGAGTTGTTTAAAAACACATTTTTATCAGCCCAATATCAGACAGCAAATTCTAGACTGGTCTAAATTCAAAGATATTGAAGACGGTATTTCTAATGAATGAAATTCTACATTTTTTGGTATTTTTGTGTAGAAAACTCTGTAGGAAATGAAGAAATTGCTTGTGACAAGCAATTTCTTCATTTTCCACAATGTTTTCCTAAGCCTTTATCTTGTGGGGCTTCAAAAAGCATCACTGTGTGTTAATGGGTTAATTGTTAAAATGATTTCTTCAAGTTCCCCAACTGCAATTTTACAAGAATCCTAACACTTCAACAAGCCCCCACTTAATACTTTCCCAAACAAGACCTGGTTTTGACGTCTCTAATAGAAAAGGCTTGGGGAAACATTGAGACAAAAGAAGAAACTGCTGATAAACATCAGTTTCTCCTTTTGTCTCAATATTTTCTGTGCTATATTGTACACAAATCCCTTCCCTTTCAACATCAATTTTGTTCTCTAGAGCAGCTTTTAAATATAATAGGATAATATATTAAATATAATAGGACCACCCTAAAATTTTGTCGTTTGGGAAAGGGTTGATACTCACCAGATATGTTACAGACTTAACACTGACAATATTATTCATCACAAGATCGTTTAGTCGTCCTGGAGTAGCTACGATAATTTCTACACCTTTTGTAACAACACTGATCTGCTCCCGTCTGTTTCCGCCACCATATACACATATACTGAAATACCAAGATTTCATAATAACTACATGTTTCAAAACTATTGTTCCCATGTAATCTCATAAAATCACAGATGTATTCACCATTAAACAAAAATGCCCCTATTTTAACCTATTACTAAACAGCAAAATTTTAGGGTGGTCCAAATTCAAAGATGCTGCAGACTACAATTTCAAGTGAATAAAATAAAATTTTGTTGTCTTTTGGGGTAGAAAACATAGTGGGAAATGAAAAATTGCTTGTGACAAGCAATTTCTTCATTTTCCACGATGTTTTCCTATGCCATTTTGTTGTAGGGAGTCAAAAAGAGTCACTGTGATTGGGTTAACAGATATTTTCTCTTAAACATGGCAATATTTGACCTACAACTGCGTATACTCCGAAAGCCAGAGCCCAAAAATTGTTCTAATCCCAAACATTTAAGCAGGGTCCTTTTTAATTGGTATAGAACAATTTGTAATTTCCAAACACAGCTTACATTTTGAAGCCTCTTAATTAAGAGACAGAAGGACAGACAGACAGCATGCTATATGCTCCATCGATTTTTTTTTTTTTCAAAAGCCTGTGCCATCAGGGACATCAAAACCCCATCTTGTTTAGGAAATGTATGTCCCAAATCCCTAACAGTCCCCTACCTTCTGATGCCTCTATAGTTAAACTTCTTGACCTCTTCCTCTATTTGTAGAGCTAGTTCTCTAGTGGGTGAGAGTACCAACATGTTAGGGCCTGGTCTCTCCTCTCTTGGCCTGAAATGGTTTGTATCCTGCTAAATTTAAATTTTGTTTCAAACAAATTGCTAATTTAGGAGACATTTCAATATGTATAACTCATGCTTTTGCAACGAATGATTGAGCTGGATGTAAAACCATGTTTAAATATATTAATTTTCAAGCTGTATTGCTGTTGCTCCTGGCGCACTTAGCAAATACAAACACAAGATCCAATCCTACCCACATAGATAGTTCATAGAGAATCAATCCAAATATATACAGATAACTGGTCGTTTAAGGTAACTCCCTATCAAATAGCAAGGCTAGAATCATAGGACCTGTCTTTACTTATGATTCTAGATACATTTCAGTGTTTGTTGTTTATTATTTATACTATAGGAATTCATGTTTTTGAGGTCGTTAACATTCGCAGAGGCCCAATAAATACGTTAACGCCCAAGTGCCAAACATGAGGGTCGTTTTTGTATTTCGCAGGCCTCTGTGAATGTTAACGACCGAAAAATACGCGAATTGACCCTATTAATGCATAAAAACATAAAATTCCAATGGTTACTTACCCCTAACCTATTGATTCGTGCGAAAAAATGAACTGAGATGAGAGCAAAAATGTCCACCATTGTTGTTTTGTTCTGATAAATCTTTCGAAATGTTTTTGTTATGCGTGATGTCAGCAAAACAACGTTACGTTATTAATTGGCACCAAAGGCGAACATCTCTTATTCAATGACAATGAGAATTTTGCGGGAATAGGGGAGTTGTTTATTTTGAAATTTCAAATCGAGGATAATTGAGTGCAAAGGCGGGTGGATATTGCACATGAATTTCCTGAATAATACATGTTTTCTGCCGATAGGGGACAGGTTTCTTCCCGATAATAAATGACAATTATAGCCCAAAAATAAACGTTTTATGCATTAATATTTGATAAATCACAAAACTTACACAGGTTGTTGGTCTATGTGTATAAATGCTGGTAAGAGGAATGCTAGAGTCTTCCCTGTGCCTGTCTGGAATAAAAACAAAACAAGATGTGTTTGTGAAACACCAATGCCCCCCAAATGGCCATTTTTCTAAAATGTTAAGTTTTCGTGTAAAGGGTTCATAAGGGTAAAAAGATGACCTTGAGGAAGTTCAAATTGCATGGAACAGATAGATATCATTGAAAGGAAGTTACATACCAAATTTGAGCTTTGTATGTCACATACTTTAGGAGAAAAGGCAAATGTTAAGTTTCAGACAGACAGACGGACACAAGTAAAACAATATGCCCCCAATCTCTCGATACGGGGGCATAATAAACTTCTTTAACCCTTTCCAAAAGGACAAAATTTCAGGGTGGTCCGATTCAAAAGCTTCTACAGGTTCGAGATTGAGTAAAGGGAATTCAGCATTTGCTGGGTATTTTCGTGACCTTTGAAAGGGGATAGAAATTATTCCTTCTTAACCTGTAGGGGTATACCATAAAATAAAATCAAAATAAGATTGATGACCATCCATTTTTGTTTCATTTTTCAGCTGGTAATAACTCACACTTTCGACAGAAAAAAATATAATTAGATACTATTATTGGGAAAAGAAAAAGTTATACTGGAGCATTGTCTCTTAAGTTTTCACATTAAGTTTTCAGACAGAATGACAGACAGACAGACAACAGTAATACATAATCAATGTGGATAATCATGTGACTCAAAATTTCAAAAAGTCTTCAATATTTTTGTTAATACTTGACCAATTTGAATTCAGTTTGAAGCAGAGAATGTGGGAAAATGCCAGGAACTAACTGGACATGATGGATTTTTGAAAAAATCATCTCACAAAAAAGTTATTAAAGATCAACCAAAATTTTGGTTGATCTTCAACAGTTTTTTAAATTTTTGGCAGTGGATTTTTCAAAAAACCTTTTACATCCATCTAATGTGTGACTTCTTTCCATCTTCTCTGCTTCAAGCCTAATTCAAATCAGTCCCATATTAACAAAACTATTGAAAATTTTCTTTTACGTGAATTGTAAATTGTTGTATCACGGGATTATCTGCCATGCCCATGATCTTTCTATGTAAAAAGTTAAACATACCTGTGCTATGCCAATGAGATCAAGTCCTTGTAACAATACTGGCCAAGCTTGACACTGAAAAATATAAAAATCTCATATTTAAAACCCTTTCCCCAAACAAAAAGAATTGGTTTTGACGTCCCTCTTGGGTAATATTTTGGAAAACATTGAGGCAAAAGAAGAAAATACTGATAATCAGCATTTTCTCCTTTAGCATCAATATTTTCTTAGCTATATGGTATACAAATGCCATCTTTATCAAGATCTGCTATACAAATGAGATCAAGTCCTTGCAATAATACTGGCCAAGTCTGACACTGAAAAATGTAAAAATATCATATTGATGTTGTTCAACGAAAACCTTGTAACTGCAGCTTGCATTAAGCTGTAGTTACATGATTTTTGTTGAAAAGTGACAATATTCAACCCTTTCCCAAACGACACAATTTAATTTTTAAGGTGTTTTATTTTGAAATCTGTGGCAGACAAAATGGATGTTGATAAAGGGAATAACTTGCATTCAATATAGCTCAGAAATACTGAGGCAGAAGGAGAAAAGGTAAATCAGCATTTTCTTCCTTTGCTTCAATGTTTTCGCAAGCCTTTTCTATTCAGGATGTCAAAACTAGGCCAACAAAATCAGACCTTGTTCAGGGATAATTCTGGCTCTGAAATTGCTAGAGAGAAAATGTCTCATTTAGCCAAAACTTACGAGAGAAAATGAATTTTCAATGAGAGATTTCACTAAATTTCTTACTATTTTACATTTTTCTGAGATTTTTCTCCCATTTAGCAAATTTGAGTGAGATTTCTGGCAGAAAAATAAGAGAATTTGCACAGATCTCGCCCCAAAATTATCCCTGCTTGTTTGGAAAATGATATAAATCAAAGATCATTGTTTCCATTTGCATACAAAACTTTTGAGTCCCTGGGACCCAGTGCCACAAAAAAAGTTGAGTCCCATTCATTTTCTTTTGAGTCCAACTTTGATTTCCATAAATCAAACTCAAATTAATGGTTAGACTTGAATGGGCTTATTAAACAAAAAAAGTGATAAATATAACAATAATTTGACTTTCACTTCAGAAGGGTGAAGCAGGAAAAAAGTCATGTCAAATAATGAAAAGTGGACAAAGCTTTTGCAAAGATAAAAGGGTTGTTAAAAAATATAGCCCTTGTTTGAACTGAAAAACTATTTTGAAATCTGTTTTCATGCTATCCAAAACAGTTTGTATTTTTGAAAGCCTCATTGATAAAGGATGATCAAACTAACTATGCTAAAAAAATCTACATTGTCAATATTTTAAAAAAAAGGTTGTGTTGAAAGTTACAAGCTTATAGTATGTGGAGAACATCCTCTTTTAAATTCAATTCCAGTTAAAAAAAAAAGAGCAGTAAAAAGTTCCTTCTCATTAGGCAGTAAAATGAGATTCAGTGCTGATTATAGATAAGGGTCATGAGTCATGACGTCATGTAAAACTTAACCATCGATGATCTATTTATGGAAAGTCAATTTGTGTTGTCAATACATGTACACATTTTCCGAGGCTAGGATAATTTGTGTATTGAGAGAGGAATTTACTCTTTAAAGTTTTATGTGATAAGATTCTAGACAAAGGATGTGCATGTATTTGCGTATTCGAATTTCTAATTTCTGAAAGTGACTTATGCATGATAATACAGATGAACATGAAAGGAAAGATTAGAACATGAAAGGAAAGATTAGACGATGATCTGATAAAAGGTTTGTGTAAATCAAAACTGTGATTCAACTTCACTATTGAGCAGAAAACTGCATGTTATGTTTTGGGCGTCAAAGATCGCGATCCACCAATTCTTTAAGTGGTGATTATTTTGTATTTGATTTTCTCATGAGTAGATTTGTGAATGTCCGAGGTTTTTTGCCACTCAATTTATTTTGCGTCCCAGGGACTCAACCAGTCTTCATGTTTTGCGTCCAAGCTAAATTTCATGCGTATACAGACACTTTTACGTCGTAAATGGAAACTCTGATGATGCTTTTAACCAAATACAAGAGGGCCATGATGACCCTGTATTGCTCCACTGGCTTTTAGACATTTAGACTACGAAATTCTTCAAGGAATACAAAAGAGGTCTATCCAAAGAAGATTCATGCTACACCAGAAAGAAATCCAATAAGTGTTCATGGGGGAGAAATGTTTTCAAAATTTTCTTAAAATCACACTATGTTTCATATAGCGAAAAATAAGCCTAGCCCACAGCGGCAAAGTTTTTCATCCGATCGTGAAGGAATTTGGAAGAAATTCATGCAAGGAAGATTCCTGTGAAGTTTGGTTAAAATTGGTCCAGTAGTTTTGGGGAAGAAGATTGTTTTTTTCGAAAATTCAATTTAATTAAATTAATTAAAATTTATGTTCTACACAGATATTTTTTTAAGGAATTTAGAGGAGATTCATGCAAGGAAGATTTGTGTGAAGTTTGGTTAAAATTGGTCCAGTAGTTTTGGAAAAGAAGATTTTTCAAAAATTTAATTCAATTGAATTAATTAAAGTTCAAGTTCTGCACGACATTCTTTTTTAGAAGGAATTTGGAGGAGATTCATGCAAGGAAGATTTCTGTAAAGTTTGGTTGAAATTGGTCCAACAGTTTTGGAGAAGATTTTTTTCAAAGATTTTTCGAAAATTTAATTTAATTAATTCAATCAAAATTTAAGTTCTACACGTACAGAAATTATTTTTTTGAAGGAATTCAGAAGAGATTCATGCAAGGAACACTTCTGTGAAGTTTGGTTGAAATTGGTTTTAGTTTTGGAGAAGAAGAATTTTTAAAGATTTTTGAAAAATTTAATTTAAATAGATTAATCAAAATTTAAGTTCTAAACAGAAGTTATTTCTTTGAAGGAATTAAGAAAAGATTCATGCAAGGAACATTTCTGTGAAGTTTGGTTGAAATTGGTCCAGTAGTTTTGGAGAAGAAGAATTTTTAAAGATTTTTCGAAAAATTTAATTTAATTAATCAAAATTTAAGTTCTACACAGAATTTATTAATTTGAAGGAAAGAAGAAGAGATTCATGCAAGGAAGATTTCTGTGAAGTTTGGTTGGAATTGGTCCAGTAGTTTCAGAGGAGAACAATTTTTAAAGATTTTTCGAACATTTAACCCCTTTGCTGCCAGGGTACGGCATATGCCGTCCAGCGAAAATGTCGCTATAGTGCCAGGGTAAGGCATATGCTGTCCTCTCGCGTGACTGAGAAAACCCCTCGACATTTTGTTCTATCTTTAGACCGAGTCGCAATGTGACTGAAAATTTGACCAATGACAATTTATCTTTGATTTATTTAACCTAAAAATAGAAAAATTGTCATAGGATAACATAAAAATAGCATAAATCTTGGGATTTTGTCTTTGGAAATCGAAAGTCAAACAAGATGGGGACGGCAAAACACATGTGGTGCAAAAAAGTGAAAATGCATCTTGAAAGCTCAAATTTTGTACGATGGATGGGGTTGTATTAATATAACAAGACAATGTACCAGCTGATTTATTCTCCTTACTTTGAAATGGAATATTAGTTGGAGTTAGACGAGGAAAGTGAAAACAATGTTCGAGCTGGTGGTAAGATTTTCGGCATTTCGTCATTCTTTTTCAGTTGTCAAAGTTCAAGATAGCAAAATGTAACATTGTGTGACTCAAAATCGACTAAAATATATTCACTGGATAGAATTTTTATTTATCTTTCGGAAAATATAAGGTTTTATATAGTTTTATTGAAAAGTTTTTTAGTTCTTAGTTGATTTATTACCCTGCCGTCATTTTCCAAATTTCTTGGAAAATGGCCTGGCAAATAATCTAATTAAATTAATTAAAATTCAAGTTCTGCACAGATTTTATTCTTTTGAAGGAATTTGGTAGAGATTCATGCAAGGATGATTCCTGTGAAGTTTGGTTGAAATTGGTCCAGTAGTTTTGGAGAAGAAAATGTTTTAAAATTGTTTACGCACGCACGGACCCACGACTGACACAGGGCCTATGACATAAGCCCCGCTGGCCTTCGGCCAGTGGAGCTAATAAACCATTGTTATCATAACCCTATCATTGTGCAAAATATGGCACTTTAGAATGACTCAGCTACTTTCTCTATTTTTCACAATGTTTACAAAACAAGCATATGGATTTTACATGGGACATGAAGTTGCTGATGTTTCCATATTTTCTTAAAATCGAACTTTTCAACAATGTGTATTTACACAATACAGTGTTTTCATTTTGATATAAAAAGTCTTGTGTCCCTGGAACCCAATGCCACAGAAAAAGTGGAGTCCCATTGACTTTCATTTGAGTCCAATTTTTACTTCCATAAATCAACTTCAAATTAATTTGATTTTATTGGAGTTTTACGCCGTTTTCAATTTCTATGGTCATAATGTGGCGGCTGGAGCACCTAACCATGGGTTCCTGGTATTTCTCTCACCAGTACAACCAAAATATCCAAACCGAGCCTCCAGCTGCTCTCTCACATAGATGATTCACACCCATTGGTGAGAGACAAATGACTTTTGTCAAATGTCAGAATGGATACTGGCCGAGCCGGGGTTCGAACTCGAGACCCCTGGATTGATATTGACAGACTCCGACGTAACCGACTGAGCTATCCGGGCTTCGCAACCTCAAATTAAACTTTCTGATTTGTTGTGCAGGAAATCGAACATTCCATATGAACAGCTGAAATCCCTTATCAACATCTATGATCAACCAGTCTTTGAAAGCTAGATCCATAAACCATTGGTCTTGAAAATATCACTGAAAAGACTGTAAATATTTTTTCTTCTTGGACCTAGAAGACAAAATTGAAAGCAACAGCTGATTCCCTGCCAACAATATAAGATGATGCGGGAACCAGATGAAAAGTGTGAAATCACAACTTTTGCAATCACAACTTTTCTGGTAGACTTTGGCAGGAGTTCACAAAATCTATTTATAGCCAGTATAGACATCTGATGACCTCTTTGCACAGAACATGTCATATTTAGATATAAACTGGTATTTATGAAGAACTTCAATATTAACAAAATCTAATACCTGGATTGGAGATGGTTTTGTGAATTTCTGTTTGTAGATCTCTACCAGTATTTCAGCTGTAAAATAAAAAGCAATTTATGAAAACTATAATGATCTTTTAACTCTTCACTTTAAATGCCTGGTTTTACTAAATCACAGTTCAAGCTTTGGAAACCAGTGAGAGAAAGAAAAGTAAATGCAGGTTATTTTTTTCCAACACAATCTTTTCTTTCACTCAAAAGAAAACTTTAACAATTCATTTATATCTAATCAAGAATCTGGAATAGAGGTCAATTGACAAGGACAATTTAAAATCTTGCTGTCTGGAAAAATTCTCTTTTAGTGTAAAGATGATCATTATGAACTTGAAAGTAATCCATAAACTGTGAAACATTTTTTTTCCATTTGCATGTAACTTGTTCATCAAAACGTCAAGGAAGAAATTGTGCCAAATCATCATTATCTATTTTTGTTTTTGTGATTACAGAAATATTCAAAAGATCCCATATATACGAGACTTTAACATGAAAGTTACTTACGATAATGTTCAAATGCATCTTCAAATGTGCGGATAGGGTTGGGTATCCTTACATCGTTCTTCTTACTTAAACTGGTAACAACTATCTTGTTGTTTGATGCCCTATAGAATAAAACAAAGATATATAAGATACTTATTGCTCTTCTAAAATGAATATTTACTGGGCACAATTTTAACAGGGGTGCCTCAAGGCAGGGTGCCTCAAGACAGAGGAAATAGATTTCCCTGACAATGCCCTGACATTTCCCTGACAAACTATGAAAATTCTCTGACATGTTTTGTCATGTTAATTACCTTAAAAACACGCAAAATTTTGAGACGATTTTAAAAGGCGATATCAAAATCATAAAATGTATGGCAACGCATCTAATTTTTGTAAACTTTCCAGACAATTCCCTTACATTTGCCCATATTTTCACATTTTCCTGACAGATCACAAAATTCCCTTACAATTCCTGACCTTGAAAAAGTTTTAATTTCCCTGACTTTTCCCTAACCCGTGTCAACCCTTAAAGAGTGCTTTCTGACAATTTCTTAATATCACTTTAACCCATTACCAAACGACAAAATTTTGGGTTGGTCCAAATTCAAAGATGTTGCAGACAACAATTTCAAGTGCATGAAATTTAAAATGTTTTGATTGTTTTCGGCTACAACAATACAACATTTCCTGGGCTGAAATGCAAAAAGGCCCGTTTTACAGATCCTAGTTCATATACATTTCATTCCTGATCTGGAAAAAGGGACCTTAAAGCATTTGAGATATCAAAATCAGACAATGGCAAAGTACTGTACAGGCTGATCAGGGCCCATGAGGCTCTCAAATAGTTGACACAGATCATTGAAAAGCTATTAGAGAACAATATGGGTTCTGATCAGACTGTGCATATGCACAGACTAATCTGGATCCATTTTGTTCTCAAACGTCTTAAGGGGCCTTTTATCAGATCCTAGCTCATAAACATTTAAACAAATCATTACCTAATTTCCTCTACTTCATGAGGTAGGAGATTCGCAACATCTTGATTCTCAATGTAGAAATTCTTCTTGATATCCGGCAAACCTGTGCAAGGATGAACAAGTCAATTCAAAGAACTTTCCTTTAACCCTTTCCCAAACAGCAATATTGTAGGGTGGTTCAATATGAAAGCAGCTGCAAACGACAATGTTGATGTTAGTTGCGATAATGTAACCGAAACCTTTTTGAATTTTGATCTGGGTTTCGATTACAATTCCTTCCTATTCGTTGCAATGGAGCAGGTGCTGGAATGATTCATTCCAGCAAGTTTAGCATAGACAAACTTCAAAATAAAGCTATGAATGTAGTAAGAATGTTTCCTGACAACATGTTAACTATTTTTCTGTCAATCCAGCATAGTTTTATGTTGAAATCACTTTCAATTAAAGTTCAATTCAATTTTGAAGCGGAGTACCCACCCATTTTATTCTACTCAATCATGAATTTTCCGTTGGAAGAAATAATTGATAACAATTCTTGTTTATACTTTTTAACTGAATTTGTGCCATGGAATATCGTTTTATGGGATACACAACTGATTAGATATCTTAATATTCAAAAACTTATGCAAGAAAATGTGTTTTCCACTCTTTTGTCTTGCTCCACAAGAAGGAATAGGGTGGACTTGTAGCCACAAACCAATACCCATCATCAAGTTTGTGGCTACGATATCGCAGCTAGGTTGATGTTGACAAGGAAAGGCTTTCTGTACAATAAAGCTCAGAAATTATTGAGGCAAAGGGAGAAAATGCTGATCATCAGCATTTTCTTCATTTGTCTCAATGTTTTCCTAGGCCTTTTCTATCACAGACGTCATACCCAGTCTTGTTTGGTAAGGGTCAAACTTTCTATTCTTACCTGCATTATTCTACATGTATAATATATGTAACTCGTACAACTTTAGCACATAGTCCATATTTTAAATATATTTTTACGTCAGTATACAGGAATGTTTTCAAAGTCTGCATCTTATCTGCCCGGGATCAGGGATTTCTGTGATGGGGGTTCGAACATACAAATAGGTTTGTTTTCCTAGTATTAAACATTTTCTTTCTATATGAAAATTGAAATAATCAGGCTACAGAGGGGGTTTGATTTGATACTCCGACCCCCTCCTTGGATCCGCCACTGCTTATTACAATTTTTCCCTGTATGCACTAATGATTAAATGATTAAGTCAATAAAGGTAACTTAACCTTAAATTTACTTTTCATCTTTTTCTAGAACAAATTTACCTAGGAACTTTTTTCTGTCATTTTCTTCCTTGTCCTTCATGATTTGTCCCCAGTTGATTTTTGGTCTTGGTGGCTCCTCGTATGGTTGGCCATTGGATATGGAACTCTCTGTATGAAGTAAAATATTAATTAATTAAGATGTTTATCCCATTTAAACTTAATGACACTTTTCATTGCTACATAACATAGAGGTTTTGGAAAACAATGTGAAATATATGAAGAAATTGCATGATTTGTCCCCAGTTGATTTTTGGTCTTGGTGGCTCCTCATATGGCTGGTCGTATTGAACTCTCTTTCTCAATATTCGTCAAAAGGAGTCATTGTGTTGGAATGTGTTAATTCAAATGCAGGACTTTACACTAACATTCTATATTTCCTGATAAATAAATAAAATGAAGCTAGAGGGTCAGCAAAGGTAAATCCTTACTTGAAAATGAGTCTCTAACATTCTCCACTGGATTGACCAACTCTTCAATCATTTCTTTAGCTTTTGCTTGTGCCTCCGGACTACCTATAAGTTTGATCATCTGCTCCCCATAGTTCTCTGAATCCTTCTGAATCTGAAGTCAAACAAATAGATTTTTCTTTACTATTGCATAGAAAACATTAACCCTTCCCAAACGAAAAAAAAATTGGACCATTCAAATTTGAAAACTGCTGCAGACAACAAAATGGTTGTAGATAAAAAAGAGATTTGCGTAAAAAATCAGCAGTTTCTTCTTTTAACAAGCCTTTTCTGATAGGGATGTCAAAACCAGGACTGGTCTTGTGTGGGAAAGGGTTAAGGGAAGTAAAGAATGGTGGTTGTCAGCATTTTCTCAGTATTTCTATATAGCTGTAAATACCCTTAACATAATAACATAGCTGTCAAAGGCCTCTAAATGTCAGGAGTTTAAGCTGGGGCAAGATTCATGGGCCCCTAGGTCCCCGAAGAATCCTTGTTTTTAGTGGCTTCAATGTCCTGTTGGACTTCATTTTACACATTTGTTTTGAAATTGCGACAATGGCATGCGATTTGTGCATAATGGAAAACCATGGAATTTTAAATTGTGAACTCTATTTGACTAAACAATTGCTTACATGATCAACTTACATTAATCCTACAACCACTTTCATCTTGAAGTTCTCTGATCTTCGAGCCTCCTCTACCTGTTTAAAGAGAAACCAAAATCTCAAACATGTATAAAAACAAGGTGTGTTTGCGAAACATGAATGCCCCCGAAATGGCAATGTTAAGTTTTTATGTTGACTTTTCATGTAAAGGGTTGATAAGGGTGAAAGGATGACCTTGAGGAAGGTCATATTGCATGGAACAACAGATAGATATCATTGAAAGAAGGTTACATACCAAATTTGAGCTTTGTATGTCAGACAGACAATAGGACAGACACCAGTAAAACAATATGCCCCGATCTCTCGATACAGGGGCATAACAATACCAGACCGAGGTTGATTCCATCAGTTCATACAGTTCATACACACAGTTCATAGTTCATACAGTTTTCGAGACCAGATGTACTATGTACATAAGCTAATTCAAGCTTCTATAGGCCCTTTATTTCTTTTTTAGAGAAGAGGCAGCAAGTTTTACCTTACTGCTACCCACTCAATACAGCTGGGTAGACTGGGGCTGACAATTAAGTGTCTTGCCCAAAGACACACCTTACGCGAGTGGGGCTCGAACTCGTAACCACCGGGCTACAAGTCGAGTGCTCTAACCACTGCGCCACTCCAGCTGTCAGACATGTCTGACAGACTTCGCTACAACAAAAAGGCTTTCAATGCTGTCATTGCCACACCTTTTGCTACACTTTGTAGGAACTCTTTAATTGCCTACAGATGCTCATACTGACCTATAATTTTGCCAACACTATTACTTGGAACTGTAATCTCAATGGCAGATTGATTGTCGCGGTTATTCTGGAAACCATCCCTGTTATCACTTCGTTCCTCTCGCCTGCCAAATGATCTGTTATCATTACTACCAAACGAACGATTTCCAAATGATCGGTTCTCATTGCTTCCAAATGACCGGTCTCCATTATTACTGCAAAATGACCTATTTCCGTGTGATCTGTTTGAATATTCATTACTGTCCCCATCGTTTGTTCTATCATTGCGATTTGAGGAATTGTTACCAAACCCTCTCCCTCGACCACCACGTCTATTTTGGTCTCTGTTGTCCCTCCAATTTGTATCTCGATCAGACTCAGAATTATTCCAAAAGCCTCGACCTCGTGAACGCTGGAATGTCTCCGTTTTCACAAATGTTTGTTGTGATTCAGTTTGCCATTTCTTGGGTTCTGTGATTGGTGAAAACCCGGTCTCACTGTCCCAATCCTCCTCCATCGTATAGCGGATTAGGATATCTGCTAATACCTCTAATTTACGATACTCATTCGCATCTGTAGGCTTTTAGAGACAATAATTATTTTGATTTGAAAGTAGACGATCAAAACGGGAAATCCCTCATGGAACCATGTAAAGCTGGCATGGCCTCATTGACGCATATTTATAAAAGTTGAAAAATAATAATTTTATCAATTTTTCTTAAACAAAAATTAACTTTGTATTTTTCCATATATTTAAAAATAACTATATAGATAGAAAAAGCAAAAGAAATCTGTATATTTATCGATAATAGAGATTCGAACTTATGTGTAAGGAGTCGCTGTCGTGTAGGCGCTTGATTTTATGAAGCGAAACTAATGAGTGAGACAGACAAAATTACGTGGAACTGTGAAATGGAAGTGAATCTATTTCATGCATTGAGAGGACACAAACCAGTTGGTAAACATCTTACAAAACATGCTTTTTTTTTCAAAACATAATTACGCGATTTTACCTCAAAATAAACCGAAATCAAGGGTTCTCCCAATAAGCTTCTCCCAATAAGGATTCGCACCAATGTTTCGCTACTTAGAGAATTTGTTGATAATTCGTGTTTTTCGTCTTTCTGTAGTCTTTTGACAACTTAAACAGTATTTTTATTAGAAATATTAACGAATAAAAGCTTATCGACGTTATATTTATTCTAAATACATGTAAATTGAAACGTGATTTATTTGGAATCCATCAAAAAGCGTCTCGAGTACCCAGATTTGCGTCTGAACTACCCAGAAGAGGTAAAATAACGATTTCGAATGATCTCCCTTGTTTTCTAGCTTTCTTCGCAACTGTCAAATGATAAGATCGACAATAAAAGCTTGTTTTCACCCTTTTGCAAGTATTTTTGCATCAAACATCTGTTGTACACTAGTTTTAACTTAGAAATTCGGTATTCATTAATTTGTCATTTTGCTGCCTTTCTGTTAAGTGTTTTACATGAAAAGCAAGGAAGATGAACTGCACATAACTTGATCAAAATCATTGTCATGATTGTCTTGACTAAACAATATGACATCCATACAATAGCTATATCATAAACGATTCCAACACTAGGACTGATTTTAGGAGCAATTCATGAAATATTTGGTTGGGCTGTCACATGAGACCAAGGTGACCACTTTTTACACCAAAACCCACTAAGTCAATATGAAACAGACTATCTGGAACCTTTAAAAATGATTGTGACACCACCCCTTATATACCTCTCTATTTGTCAGACAACATAGATGACAAATACAGTTACATTTATTGGGGGAGTACCTCATGAAAAATTCTGTGGGTTGTCACAGGTGACCAAGGTGACCACTTTTTGCTTGATAATGCACATAGTCAATATTAAAAAAAAATCTGGAGCCTTTAAGAGGGAATGTGACACCATCCCTTATATTCTTGATTATTAACTAGGTATCATAGATAATTAATACAGTTACATTTTTTGGGGGAGTATCTCATGGAAAATTCTGTGGGACGTTACAAATGACCAAGGTGACCACTTCTTGTATGAGTCACCACAAAGTCAATATGAACAATTATCTGGAGCCTTTAAAAGGGAATGTGACACCATCTCTTCTATTCTTGATTATCAACTAGATATCATAGATGATGAATGCAGTTACATTTTTGGGGGGAGTACCTCCTGAAAAATTCTGTGGGGTGTTACAAGTGATCAAGGTGACCACATTTTGTACAAAACGGCACAAAGTCAATATAAAAAATTATCTGGAGCCTTTAAAAGGGAATGTGACACCATCTCCTCTATTCTTGATTATCAACTATATATCATAGATGATGAATACAATTACATTTGTTGGGGGAGTACCTCATGAAAAATTCTGTGGGGCGTTACAAATGACCAAGGTGACCGCTTCTTGTACGAAACAGCACAAAGTCAATATGAAAAATTATCTGGAGCTTTTAAAAGGGAATGTGACACCATCCCTTCTATTCCTGATGATTAACTAGATATCATAGATGATAAATACAGTTACATTTTTTGGGGGAGTACCTCATGAAAAAGTCTGTGGGGTGTCACAAGTGACCAAGGTGACCACTTCTTGTACGAAACACGACAAAGTCAATATGAACAATTATCTGGAGCCTTTAAAAGGGAATGTGACACCATCTCCTCTATTCTTGATTATCAACTAGATATCATAGATGATAAATACAGTTACATTTGTTGGGGGAGTACCTCATGAAAAATTCTGTGGGGCGTTACAAATGCCCAAGGTGACCACTTCTTGTACGAAATGGCACAAAGTCAATATAAAAAATTATCTGGTGCGTTTATAAGGGAATGTGACACAATCCGTTCTACTCTTGATTATCAACTAGATATCATAGATGATAAATACAGTTATATTTGTTGGGGGAGTACCTCATGAAACATTCTGTGGGGTGTCACAGGTGACCAAGGTGACCACTTTTTGCATGATAATGCACATAATCAATATCAAAAATTATCTGGAGCCTTTAAAAGGGAATGTGACACCATCCCTTATATTCCTGATAATTAACTAGATATCATAGATGATGAATACAGTTACATTTTTGGGGGGAGTACCTCATGAAAAATTCTGTAGGGTGTCACAAGTGACCAAGGTGACCACTTTTTGTACGAAACGGCACAAAGTCAATATAAAAAATTATCTGGAGCCTTTAAAAGGGAATGTGACACCATCCCTTCTATTCTTGATCATCAACTAGATATCATAGATAGTAAATATAGTTACATTTGTTGGGGGAGTACCTCATGAAAAATTCTGTGGGGTGTTACAAGTGATCAAGGGGACCACATTTTGTATGAAATGGCACAAAGTCAATATTAAAAATTATCTGGAGCCTTTAAAAGGGAATGTGACACTATCCCTTCTATTCTTGATTATCAACTATATATCATAGATGATAAATACTATTACATTTGTTGGGGGAGTACCTCATGGAAAATTCTGTGGGGCGTTACAAATGACCAAGGTGACCGCTTCTTGTACGAAACAGCACAAAGTCAATATTAAAAATTATCTGGAGCTTTTAAAAGGGAATGTGACACCATTCCTTCTATTCCTGATGATTAACTAGATATCATAGATGATAAATACAGTTACATTTGTTGGGGGAGTACCTCATGGAAAATTCTGTGGGGCGTTACAAATGACCAAGGTGACCGCTTCTTGTACAAAACAGCACAAAGTCAATATTAAAAATTATCTGGAGCTTTTAAAAGGGAATGTGACACCATCCGTTCTACTCTTGATTATCAACTAGATATCATAGATGATAAATACAGTTATATTTGTTGGGGGAGTACCTCATGAAAAATTCTGTTGTGTGTCACAGGTGACCAAGGTGACCACTTTTTGCATGATGATGCACATAATCAATATAAAAAATTATCTGGAGCCTTTAAAAGGGAATGTGACACCATCCCTTATATTCCTGATAATTAACTAGATATCATAGATGATGAATGCAGTTACATTTTTGGGGGGAGTACCTCATGAAAAATTCTGTGGGGTGTTACAGGTGACCAAGGTGACCACATTTTGTACAAAACGGCACAAAGTCAATATAAAAAAATATCTGGAGCCTTTAATAGGGAATGTGACACCATCCCTTCTATTCCTGATGATTAATTGGATATCATAGATGATAAATACAGTTACATTTTTAGCTCCACTGGCCGACAGGCCAGCGGGCTATTGTCATGGCGGCGTGTCCGTCGTGCGTGCGTCCGTGCGTCAGTGCGTCCGTCCGTCCGTAAACTTTTTCTTTAAAAATCTTCTTCTCAGAAACTACCAGATGGATTTCAATCAAATTTCACAAGAATGATCCTTGGGTGACCCTCTCTCAGATTCCTTCAAAGAATTTGGATTGAATCAGAATAACCTGAGTTATCTGCCCTTGAATGTCAAAAATAGCTGGTTTTGACTTTAAATTTACTCTAAAATCCACAAATATCAACCAATCAAGACAAAATTAGAACACAATGTTGGTGACTATAAGATCTTGCCTTGGTATAATTTTCAGCTTGATCTGAATTTTACATCATGAGTTATGTGCCCTTGAAATTGACAAAATTGCCCTTTTCGGCTCTATTTTGACTTTGTTTTCACTATAGAAAATACAAATATCAACCAATCTAGTCAATACTTGTACAAAATGTTGATGACCATAAGATCTTGCCTTGGTATAATTTTCAGCTTGATCTGAATTTAACATTATTATGAGTTATGTGCCCTTAATATTGACAAAATCACATTTTCGGCTCTATTTTGACATTGATTTCACTCTAGCAACTACAAATATTGACCAATCAAGACAAAACTTGTACAGAATGTTGGTGACTATAAGATATTGCCTTGGTTTAATTTTCAGCTTGATCTGAATTTTACATCAAGAGTTATGTGCCCTAAATATTGACAAAATTGCTATTTTCGACTCTATTTTGACTTTGTTTTCACTCTAGCAACTACAAATATTGACCAATCAAGACAAAATTTGTACAGAATGTTGGTGACCATAAGATCTTGCCTTGATTTAATTTTCAGCTTGATTTGAATTTTATATCATGAGTTATGTGCCCTTGAAATTGACAAAATTGCCATTTTCGACTCTATTTTGACTTTGCTTTCACTCTAGCAACTACAAATATTGACCAATCAAGACAAAACTTGTACAGAGTGTTGGTGACTATAAGATCTTGCCTTGGTGTAATTTTCAGCTTGATCTGAATTTTATATGAGTTATGTGCCCTTGTTATTGACAAAATTGCCATTTTCGGAATTATTTTCACTTTTACAACCATTAGTATTAACTAATCAATACAGAATTTTCACAGAAATCTTACTGACCATACGATCTTACTTTCTTGTAATTTTCAGCTTGGTCATGCATTTGCTTGTTTGCGCAGCCTGAACCTTTGAAATTGTATTCAATAAGACAAACAATCAGGCCTGTGGAGCGCTTCCAGGCCGCCAGGACTGTCTAGTTTGGGGGAGTACCTCATGAAAAAGTCTGTGGGGTGTCACAAGTGACCAAGGTGACCACTTCTTGTACGAAACACCACAAAGTCAATATGAACAATTATCTGGAGCCTTTAAAAGGGAATGTGACACCATCTCTTCTATTCTTGATTATCAACTAGATATCATAGATGATAAATACAGTTCCATTTGTTGGGGGAGTACCTCATGAGAAATTCTGTGGGGCGTTACAAATGCCCAAGGTGACCACTTCTTGTACGAAATGGCACAAAGTCAATATAAAAAATTATCTGGTGCGTTTATAAGGGAATGTGACACCATCCGTTCTACTCTTGATTATCAACTAGATATCATAGATGATAAATACAGTTATATTTGTTGGGGGAGTACCTCATGAAACATTCTGTGGGGTGTCACAGGTGACCAAGGTGACCACTTTTTGCATGATAATGCACATAATCAATATAAAAAATTATCTGGAGCCTTTAAAAGGGAATATGACACCATCCCTTCTATTCTTGATTATCTACTAGATATCATAGATGATAAATACAGATACATTTGTTGGGGGAGTAACCAAAGAAAAGTTCTTTGGGGTGTCACAGGTGACCAAGGTGACCACTTTTTGTACGAAACTGCACAAAGTCAACATCAAAAATTATCTGGAGCCTTTAAAAGGGAATGTGACACCATTCTTTCTATTCCTGATTATCAACTAGATATCATAGATAGAAATACAGTTACATTTGTTGGGGGAGTACCTCATGAAAAAGTCTGTGGGGTGTTACAAGTGATCAAGGTGACCACATTTTGTATGAAACGGCACAAAGTCAACATAAAAAATTATCTTGAGCCTTTAAAAGGGAATGTGACACCATCCCTTCTATTCCTTTTTGTTTGCTAGACATCATAGATAATAAACACAGTTACATTTGTTGGGGGAGTACCTCATGAAACATTCTGTGGGGTGTCACATGTGACCAATGTGGCCACTTTTTGCATGATAATGCATATAATCAAAATCAAAACTTATCTGGAGCCTTTAAAAGGGAATGTGACACCATCCCTTCTATTTCTGATTATTAACTAGATATCATAGATGATGAATAGTTACATTTTTTGGGGGAGTACCTCATGAAAAATTCTGTGGGGTGTCACAAGTGACCAAGGTGACCACTTTTTGTACGAAATGGCACAAAGTCAATATAAAAAATTATCTGGAGCCTTTAAAAGGGAATGTGACACCATCCCTACTATTCTTGATCATCAACTAGATATCATAGATAGTAAATATAGTTACATTTGTTGGGGGAGTACCTCATGAAAAATTCTGTGGGGTGTTACAAGTGATCAAGGTGACCACATTTTGTATGAAATGGCACAAAGTCAATATAAAAAATTATCTGGAACCCTTAAAAGGGAATGTGACACCATCCCTTTAATTCCTGGTTATTAACTACACATCATAGATGATCAATACAGTTACATTTGTTGGGGGAGTACCTCGTGAAAAATCTGTGGGGTGTTACAAATGACCAAGGTGACCACTTCTTGTTTGAAACAACACAAAGTCAATATGAAAAATTATCTGGAGCTTTTAAAAGGGAATGTGACACCATCCCTTATATTCCTTATTATAAACTAGATATCATAGATGATAAATACTGTTACATATGTTGGGGGAGTACCCCATGAAAAATTCTGTAGGCTATCACAAGTGACCAAGGTGACCACTTCTTGTAGTAAACAGCACAAAGTCAATATGAAAAATTATCTGGAGCCTTTAAAAGGGAATGTGACACAATCCCTTCTATTCTTGATTATCAACTAGATATCATAGATGATAAACACAGTTACATTTGTTGGGGGAGTACCTCATGAAAAATTCTGCGGGGCTTTACAAATGACCAAGGTGACCACTTCTTGTACGAAACACCAGAAAGTCAAAATAAAAAAAAATATCTGGAGCTTTTAAATGGGAATGTGACACCATCCATTCTATTCCTTATTATTAACTAGTTATAATAGATGATAAATAGAGTTCCATATGTTGGGGAAGTACCTCATGAAAAATTCTGTGGGGTGTTACAAGTGATCAAGGTGACCACATTTTGTATGAAACGGCACATAATCAATATAAAAAATTATCTGGAGCCTTTAAAAGGGAATGTGACACCATCCCTTATATTCCTGATTATTAACTAGATATCATAGGTGATAAATACAGTTACATTTGTTGGGGGAGTACCTCATGAAAAATTCTGTGGGGTGTCACAAGTGACCATGGTGACCACTTTTTGTCTGAAATGCACTCAGTTAATATGAAACATTACCTGGAGCCTTAAAAACGGAATGTGACACCATCCATTATATTCCTGGTTAATTGCCAGACATCCCAGATAATATTTACAATCATATTCAATGGGGGAGTATCTCTCAAAAGATTTTGTAGGTTGTCCCATGTGACCAAAGTGACCTTTTTTTGCACAAAGTCATTTTGAAACATTACCTGGAGCTTTTTAAAGAGACTGTGAAACCATCCCTTACATCCTTGGTTGTTTGCTAGTCATCAAAGATAATAAATGCAGTTACCTTTGTAGGGAGGTACCTCGTGCAAACTTTGACGCATGGCGCAAGTGACTAAGGTGACAACTATTTGCACAAAAACATACAATGTCGATATGAAACATTATATGGAGCATTTAGAAGGGAATGTGACACCACCCCTTAAATAGTTCCAAAACAAATGTAGCGTAACTATCATCTGTGATATCTAGCAAATTAATATGGGTATAAGGAATGGTGTCACATTCCCTTTTAAAGGCTCCAGATAATGTTACCTATTGATGTTGTGCGTTTTTGTGCAAAAAAAAAATCACATTGGTCACATGGGACACCCCACAAAATTTTCATAAGATACTCTCCTACGAATTTAAATGTAATTATCATCTGGGATGTCTAGTAAACAACCAGGTATAAAAAGGATGGTATCACATTCCATTTTAAAGGCTCCACATAATGTTTCATATCAACTTTAAGAATTTTCAAGCAAAAAGTGGTAACCTTAGTAACTTATGACACCCCAAAGATTTTTTCATGAGGTACTCCCCCAACAAATGTAACTGTAGTTATCATCCAAGATGAATAGAAAACATACAGGGATAAAAGGGATGGTGTCATAATCCCTTTCAAAGGCTCAAGGTAATGTTTCATATCAACCTTTTGCGTTTTGGTGCAAAATATGGTCATGTTGATCACTTGTGACAACCCACAGAATTTTTCATGAGGTACTCCCCCAACAAATGTAACTGTATTTATCAACAAGGATGTCTGGCAAATAAACAGGGATATAAGGAATGGTGTCACAATCCCTTTTAAAGGCTCCAGATAATGTTTCATATTGACTTCGGGCATTTTCATGCAAAAAGTAGTCACTTTGGTCACTTGTGACGCCCCATAGATTGTTTCATGAGGTACTCCCCCAACAAGTATTACTATATTTATCATCTATCATGTCTAGCAAACAAACAGGGATATAAGGGATGGTGTCACATTCCCTTTTAAAAGCTCCAGATTATTTTTCATATTGATTTTGTGCATTTTCATGCAAAAAGTGGTCACCTTAGTCAATTGTGACACTCCACTGAATTTTTCATGAGGTACTCCCCCAACAAATATAACTGCATATATCCTCTATGATGTCAAGCAAATAATCAGGAATATAGGGGATGGTGTCACATTCCCTTTTGAAGGCTCCAGATAATTTTTTATATTGACTTTGTGCCGTTTCATACAAAATGTGGTCACCTTGATCACTTGTAACGCCCCACAGAATTTCTCATGAGGTACTCCCCCAACAAATGGAACTGTATTTATCATCTATGATATCTAGTTAATAATCAGGAATATAAGGGATGGTGTCACATTCCCTTTTAAAGGCTCCAGATATTTTTTAATATTGATTATGTGCATTATCTTGCAAAAAGTGGTCACCTTGGCCACCTGTGACACCCCAAAGAATTTTTCATGAGGTACTCCCCCAACAAATGTAACTGTATTTATTATCTATGATATCTAGTTGACATTCAAGAATAGAAGAGATGATGTCACATTCCCTTTTAAAGGCTGCAGATAATTTTTTATATTGACTTTGTGCAGTTTTGTACAAAAACTGGTAATCTTTGTCACTTGTAAAGCCCCACAGAATTTTTCATGAGGTACTCCCCTTACAAATGTAACTGTATTTATCATCTATGATATCTAGTTAATAATCAAGAATATAAGGGATCGTGTCACATTCCCTTTCAAAGGCTCCAGATAATCTTTTATTTTGACTTTGTGTGGTTTCGTACAAAAAGTGGTAACCTTGGTCACTTGCAACGCCCCAGAGAATTTTTCATAAAGTACTCCCCCACCAAAAATAACTGTGTTTATCATCTATTATATCTAGTGAACAGAAAAGTATTTATAGGGTGGTGTCACATTCCCTTATTGGGGCTCCAGGTAACTTTGAAAATAGAAAGTCTTACAAAAATTCACAAAATTTGGTGATTCTGCAAAAGAAATGATTTTTTTCTTAAATGTCAGGAGGTACTCCCCCAACAAATGTTACTGTATTTATCACCTATGATGTCTGACAGATGAACAGGTATATAAGGAGTGGTGTCACATTCCCTTTCAAATGCTCCAGATGTTTTATATTAATAGTGTATTTTGGTGCAAAATGGTCATTCCTGTCATTTTTGACACCAGACAAAATTTTTCAGGAGGTACTCCCCCAATAAATACATGTGTTTTAATCAACTATGATATCATACGTATTAAGTGGTATATGGTTGGTGGTGTCACATTCCCTTATGGGGGCTCCCGGTAACTTTGAAAATATAAAGTCTTACAAAAAACCCTAAAACCTTGTTAATTCTACAAAAGAAATATTTTTTTCTTAAATAACAGAAGGTACTCCCCCAACAAATGTTACTGTATTTATCATCTATGATGTCTGACAGATGAACAGGTATACAAGGAG
The DNA here is from genome assembly GCA_963680895.1 of Fragum sueziense. Lineage (NCBI taxonomy): Eukaryota > Metazoa > Mollusca > Bivalvia > Cardiida > Cardiidae > Fragum > Fragum sueziense. The sequence continues at coordinate 47,943,609 of OY804594.1, forward strand.
TGGTGTCACATTCCCTTTCAAATGCTCCAGATAATGTTTTATATTAACAGTGTATTTTGGTGCAAAATGGTCATTCCTGTCATTTTTGACACCAGACATAATTTTTCAGGAGGTACTCCCCCAATAAATACAAGTGTTTTAATCAACTATGATATCATATATATTATGTGGTATATAATTGGTGGTGTCACATACCCCTTCGGGGGCTCCAGGTAACTTTGAAAATAGAAAATCTTACAAAGATTCCCAAAATTTGGTCAATTCTGCAAAAGAAATATTTTTTCTAAAATGTCAGGAGGTACTCCCCCAATAAATGTTACTGTATTTATCATCTATCATGTCTGACAGATGAACAGGTATATAAGCAGTGGTGTCACATTCCCTTTCAAAGGCTCCAGATAATGTTTTACATTGAAACTATATTTTGGTGCAAAATGGTCATTCCTGTCATTTTTGACACCAGACAAAATTTTTCAGGAGGTACTCCCCCAATAAATACATGTGTTTTAATCAAATATAATATCATACGTATTAACTGGTATATGGTTGGTGGTGTCACATTCCCTTTTGGGGGCTCCAGGTAACTTTGAAAATATAAAATCTTACCAAAATTCCTAAAAACTAATTGATTCTACAAAAGAAATATTTTTTTCTTAAATGTCAGGAGGTACTCCCCCAATAAATGTTACTGTATTTATCATCTATCATGTCTGACAGATGAGCAGGTACATAAGGAGTGGTGTCACATTCCCTTTCAAAGGCTCCAGATAATGTTTTATATTGACAGTGTATTTTGATGTAAAATGGTCCCTTGTCATTATTGATACCTGACAAAAATTTTCAGGAGGTACTCCCCCAATAAATAAATGTGTTTTAATCAACTATGATATCATACATATTAAGTGGTATATGGTTGGTGGTGTCACATTCCCTTATGGGGGCTCCAGGTAACTTTGAATATAGAAAATCTTACAAAAATTACCAAAATTTGGTCGATTCTACAAAAGAAATATTTTTTTCTTAATTGTCAGGAGGTACTACCCCAATAAATGTTACTGTATTTATCATCTATAATATCTGACAGATGAACAGGTACATAAGCAGTGGTGTCACATTCCCTTTCAAAGGCTCAAGATAATGTTTTTATATTGACAGTGTATTTTGATGCAAAATGGTCATTCCTGTCATTTTTCACACCTGACAAAATTTTTCAGGAGGTACTCCCCCAATAAATACAAGTGTTTTAATCAACTATGATATCATACATATTACATGGTATATGGTTGGTGGTGTCACATACCCCTTTGGGGGCTCCAGGTAACTTTGAAAATAGAAAATCTTACAAAAATTCCCAAAATTTGGTCAATTCTGCAAAAGAAATATTTTTTTCTTAAATGTCAAGAGGTACTCCCCCAATAAATGTTACTGTATCTATCATCTATCATGTCTGACAGATGAACAGGTACATAAGGAGTGGTGTCACATTCCCGTTCAAAGGCTCCAGATAATGTTTTATATTGACAGTGTATTTTGATCAAATTGGCCACTCTTGTCATTTTGACTCTTGACAAAAATTTTCAGGAGGTACTCCCCCAATAAATACAAGTGTTTTAATCAACTATGATATCATACATATTAAGTGGTATATGCTTTGTGGTGTCACATTCCCTTTTGGGGGCTCCAGATAACTTTGAAAATAGAAAATCTAATAAATTTCCCAAAATTCGGTCTATTCTGCAAAAGAAATATTTTTTTCTTAAATGTCAGGAGGTACTCCCCCAATAAATGTTACTGTATTTATCATCTATGATGTCTTACAGATGAACAGGTATATAAGCAGTGGTGTCACATTCCCTCCCAAAGGCTCCAGGTAATGTTTTATATTGACAGTGTATTTTGGTGCAAAATGGCCACTCTTGTCATTTTGACACCTGACAAAATTTTTCAGGAGGTACTCCCCCAATAAATACATGTGTTTTAATCAACTATGATATCATAAGTATTAAGTGGTATATGGTTGGTGTTGTCACATTCCCTTTTGGGGGCTCCAGATAACTTTGAAAATAGAAAATCTAATAAATTTCCCAAAATTCTGTCGATTCGGCAAAAGAAATATTTTTTTTCTTAAATGTCAGGAGGTACTCCCCCAATAAATGTTACTGTATTTATCATCTATGATGTCTGACAGATGAACAGGTATATAAGCAGTGGTGTCACATTCCCTCCCAAAGGCTCCAGGTAATGTTTTATATTGACAGTGTATTTTGGTGCAAAATGGCCACTCTTGTCTTTTTGACACCTGACAAAATTTTTCAGGAGGTACTCCCCCAATAAATACTTGTGTTTCAATCAACTATGATATCATATGTATTAAGTGGTATATGGTTGGTGGTGTCACATTCCCTTTTGGGGGCTCCAGATAACTTTGAAAATAGAAAATCTAATAAATTTACCAAAATTTGGTCGATTCTGCAAAAGAAATATTTTTTTCTTAAATGTCAGGAGGTACTCCCCCAATAAATGTTACTTTATTTATCATCTATGATGTCTGACAGATGAGCAGGTGCATAAGGAGTGGTGTCACATTCCCTTTCAAAGGCTCCAGATAATGTTTTATATTGACAGTGTATTTTGGTGCAAAATGGCCACTCTTGTCATTTTGACACCTGACAAAATTTTTCAGGAGGTACTCCCCCAATAAATACATGTGTTTTAATCAACTATGATATCATAAGTATTAAGTGGTATATGGTTGGTGTTGTCACATTCCCTTTTGGGGGCTCCAGATAACTTTGAAAATAGAAAATCTAATAAATTTCCCAAAATTCTGTCGATTCGGCAAAAGAAATATTTTTTTCTTAAATGTCAGGAGGTACTCCCCCAATAAATGTTACTGTATTTATCATCTATGATGTCTGACAGATGAACAGGTATATAAGCAGTGGTGTCACATTCCCTCCCAAAGGCTCCAGGTAATGTTTTATATTGACAGTGTATTTTGGTGCAAAATGGCCACTCTTGTCTTTTTGACACCTGACAAAATTTTTCAGGAGGTACTCCCCCAATAAATACTTGTGTTTCAATCAACTATGATATCATATGTATTAAGTGGTATATGGTTGGTGGTGTCACATTCCCTTTTGGGGGCTCCAGATAACTTTGAAAATAGAAAATCTAATAAATTTACCAAAATTTGGTCGATTCTGCAAAAGAAATATTTTTTTCTTAAATGTCAGGAGGTACTCCCCCAATAAATGTTACTTTATTTATCATCTATGATGTCTGACAGATGAGCAGGTGCATAAGGAGTGGTGTCACATTCCCTTTCAAAGGCTCCAGATAATGTTTTATATTGACAGTGTATTTTGGTGCAAAATGGTCCCTTGTCATTTTTGATACCTGACAAAAATTTTCAGGAGGTACTCCCCCAATAAACAAATGTGTTTTAATCAACTTTGATATCAATCATATTAATTGGTATATGCTTGGTGGTGTCACATTCCCTTTTGGGGGCTCCAGGTAACTTTGAAAATAGAAAATCTTGCACATTTCCCAAAATTCGGTCGATTCTGCAAAAGAAATATTTTTTTCCTAAATGTCAGGAGGTACTCCCCCAACAAATGTTACTGTATTTATCATCTATGATGTCTGACAGATGAGCAGGTATATAAGAAGTGGTGTCACATTCCCATTCAAAGGCTCCAGGTAATGTTTTGTAATCGACTTTATTTCTGCTGCGAAATGCTCACTTGTCATATTTTACACCTGACAATTTTTTCAGTAGGTACTCCTGCAATGAATACAAGTGTTTTATTCATCTATGATATCATACATGTTAAGTTGTATATAGTTGGTAGTGTCACATTCCCTGATAGGGGCTCCAGGTAATTTTGAAAATAGGAAATCTTTTAAAATTCACAAAATTTAGTTGATTTTGAAAAAGAAATATTTTTTCCATTAATGTCTGGAGGTACTCCCCCAACAAATGTAACTGTAATTACCATCTATGATGTCTGGCAAATAAATAGGTATATGAGCGTTGGTGTCACAATTTCTTTCAGATGCTCCAGATACATTTTAATAAACATGTTATTTTTAGTCAAGCATTCTGTAGATTTATCCAAATTAAATATTTTTACATTGATTATTTTCATTATTATTTTTCTTTTGATGGGTAAATCTAACATAACTAACACGATATATTGAAGGAAAATACACAGAGAGTGTAATTAAATCAAACTAACTCATGCATGTCATTGTTACGGACTTCCCTATACACCTTTCTATTTTTCATGTTATCCAAACCCGTTGTAAACAATACGCATTAATTTACATTATATTTTATGTAAAAATATGGAAAACAAGTTAAATTCATTGTTATTTTTATTTAAAATTCGTTCCGAGAGCCAAAATACGACGATTACATTGCATCGATGACATTACCTGAAAGGCGCGAAACATAGTGGTACGAATCCTTATTGGGAGAAGCTTATTGGGAGAACGCTTGATTTTATCTCAAAATAATTGATTTAGTGAATAAATTTGTTCTTGGTCATTCAGACGCTCATTGAATTTACTAAGGCCGACTTCGAATCAGATGATTGATTCGGTCGGCACAATCCCTTCAGCCAATCAAAAACGTCGTCAGTCATAAAGTGCGGACCTGCACTATATTGGAGGTGAAAGCTTCGGTCTTTTTCGTTAAAGCATTACCAACTTTCAACATTAATATTTCGACGACTACGCCAAATTATTAAAAATGCGTTGGTAGTTAGAAAGTTTAAATCACATTCTTTAAAGAAAGAGTTTTGTTTATGAATTTTAAAAATGGATTTTTGAAATATTCTGCCTCAAAAATGGTATCCCGTAATGATAAAGATCGAGGAAGTACCCTCGATGAAAAAAAGAAAGTGAGGCTATGACATCATGCCGACTGATTCTATAGCTTGAGCCATTGAGAACCATCATTTGGAACCACCATTGGGAAACAGGGCTCTTCTATTTATTGAATTCCTCTCCGTTCTGAATCAGCCAATCAAATCTTTGTTTACCTCGACACTGATTTGTTCGCTGTTATCCGAGGAGTTCCGAATGACGTAATGGCTTGGATGGACGGACTAAACTTTTTCCAGTGGTTGGACCTTTGCTGTTCGATTGGAGCTATAGCTGCGGAAATGACGTCAAATAGCGCGCACTATTGAATAGCATTGGTGTTCGATTGGGGCATAGGCCCGCCAAAGATGGCTCGAGCTATAGTGCCAATCAAAGTCGGCGTAAGAGTTCTATGTGCCAAATGGTGAATATGGCCGATCTCTAATCAGGTGATAGCTCGATGATAGCTCCAATTCAACACCAATAGTGCAAGCTATATAGTGGAGCGGGAAACATCTCTTTTTTGACAAAATACTGCACTTCCGGATACAAGTATGAGACTTTCAGACCATGTTCTTGAAACCTTTCTCTTTGAAATTTTCTCGTTAGCCATCTCAAATTTTTCATTTCTCAAGATGGCTACCGCAAATTTCAAGATGGCCGCCAAATCTATTGTGTTGGTTTTGAGCATGGTCTAACCTTTTCGTTTGAAGCTCTAAGTGAGTGATTTTTTTGCACTGCCAAGGCACATTGGTTAACGCCAATGCTGTGAAACTCAGCATGAGGTTCTATTTAAGACTTAAAAATGTTTTTGTGAAGGTTTATTACCATAAATTGCCTAAATTTTGGTATAAAGCAACAATACTTTTTCCAAATCATCCACCATTGCCCCCTTTTTTAAACAGAAATATTATAAAGGCCAGAACATATATTTTTAACTTCATGGTATATAAGAAATAGTTAGATTGTTGAAATTGCCTCTCAACAAATAGTTTTTGTCAGTTTAACCCTTTTCCGAACAACAAAATTTGAGGGTGACCCAAATTCAAAGGTTTTGCAGACGACACTATCAAGTGCATGGAATTATTTTTGTTTTTATGCCCCGTTATCGAGAGATCAGGGGCATATTGTTTTACTTATTTCCGTCTATCTGTCCGTCCATCTGTCTGTCCGTCTGGCGTGTCTGTCCGTCTGTCCATCCGTCTGTCCGTCCGAAAACTTAACATTTGCCTTTTCTCCAAAAGTTTTGACATACAAAGCTCAAATTTGGTATGTAACTTCCTTTCAATGATTCTATCTGTTCCATGCAATATGACCTTCCCTATTGTCATTCGTTAACCCTTATCAACCCTTTAAATGAAAACTTAACATTTGAGAAAAATGGCAAATTTGGGGGCATTCATGTTTCACAAACATATCTTATTTTTAGAAAGAAATGCGGGAAATGGTTAAATTGCTTGTCATTAGCGATTTCTTCATTTACCTGTAACCACAATGTTTCGGAAGCCTTCATTTTATAGAGCGTCATAGGCGTCAATATTTGGGAATGGGTAACAATGAGTAACAAAAAGTATTACATTTATTCAGCGACTATTAAATGGCATGGTTGGAAGGTAAAATCATGGTATGAAGTTGTACTAATTAGTACAGTTTATCATGTAAGCAGTACATATTTTAAAACGTCTCCTAAAATGCTTTCTGGACAACTGCTCTGACAGAAGTAGGTATAGCATCATCTAACTGCTTCCAATGTAGCCAAAACATGACATGCCCACCATGTAACAATATCTGCTCTTTTCAAACTGCTTCAGCGTACATATACACAGTATCAAATCGACAACATTGGTAGTGACACAGACACAGAAGAAAGAAGGAGGAAGAGCTTCTACAGCTTCAAACATGGAGTCTGATACTGAATTTTGAGCTTCTTATTTTTGTATGTGTTTATATGTTCTAATAGTGAAACAAACTTTGAACTGTACAGAGTCCTTTTCTCAACTTGTGTCATTCTTCTTTGCTCTAGACCATACAAACTATGTTAGATGGTTACCAGCACATTTGCAAGACTTTGATTGAAAGAAGTCATCCACAAATGGCATTGGCGTTCAAGAATGGTAATTTTAAGACTGAACGTAGGTTTTCAGCTATTGCAATTGATCACGCACACGAGCAGAACAATAAAGCAATAGAGGTTGATGGTGGAGCAGTAGGTTTAACTGAAGATCAAGCTGCTCTACGTAGATGGAGGGTTTCAGGTCCAGAAATCAGCCGTCTTATTGAACAGTTTGTGTATGAATATGATCCAGTCAGGGCAGCCTTCCGTCATCATGAAAATACAGAATCTAGCCAGGTCATCTTTCTGGCAAATGCGAAGCAAATGTTTACAGACCTTGATGAGATAGGAAAGCTGTTTATGGAAGAAACAAAAGATAAGATAGTATTGGACCCGAAAGAAATTCTAGACATCAAAATCTCTGACGCACACACGCAGTAATTGAAACTTTGGAAGGAACAGTATAAATGATTTTCAAATGTGTTGTCAGAAGGGACAGCTTCATGCTATGACAGTATTAAGAGAAACAAACTGCCTCTCTACATTAGGAAATCTACAACAGATGGAAATACTAGCACATCAAAACTTCTCAGCATTAAGGATGAGTGCATGTGTTATTTTCCCGCCTTTTCATCGCATGACAAAGTGACTTGAATGAATGTTTCATGTTCGAGAATCAGAATGCCATCATTAAGTCAAAATGGTTTCTTGAATACAGGGACAAAGTCAGACCTTATAGACATTCTTCAGACAGGTATTACTTTGCCTGATGCAGAACCTGATGCTGACGCAATCATCATCGATGATGCTGCATTGATTAATAAAACGTCTCCTGGAGCTGCACAAGCATTTGATGACTATGCTACAGAAGTTGTCTTGCCAGTACTTCATTCATACTCTTGGAAATACCATAGGACAGATCTTGTTTTTGATGTTTACGAATCTGACAGCCTGAAGTCATCAACAAGAGAGAAAGGGGAAACAGGTAAAAGGCAGAAAGTAGGCTGTAAAAGCCAAGTGCTTAGCAGCTGGAACAACTTCTTGGGCCATGACGATATCAAAACCAAGCTTTTGAGTTTCTTGTATCTCATGTAGAACAAATACAGACATCGTTACAAAAGGAGAAGATGTTGTAAGCAACACTAGTGTTTATAAACTAGGGCTGGGTACCGCCAATGAAACAATACCGCGGTATACCACGGTATTTTACTAAATACCGTGGTATATACCGCGGTATACCGCCATTTTACCATGTGCTGTTAATGTATAGTTATGGTCATTTAAATGAAGAGATTTTTTACCCAGGAAGAGTTTATTTTCATTGTCATTTAAGACTGGTACAACAGACTAGTTTCTGACTGACTAGAAGATTGACGATTTCGCCTTCACATTTTTGACAAGAGTGTAGTCCGACTCCTCCGCCATTTTGTTTGTGTCACATGTAATGGGTCGTGCTCGTTTGGTATTTGTTTCAATCAGACCGGCGCACCCGATTGATAACCAGAAACATCAACAAATACACAAAGACGTTTATACTTAGCTTTATAGGTTTCGATAAAAATCATAAAATTGTTGTATTGATTGGACTTGGAAAATTCTTCCACACAATATATCACTTTATGATTTCATACGAGCCCATACCGAGAGACAGCAATGTCGTAAATTTACAAAAAGGGACAATCGGCGCATGCCGAATTCACAAGTGCAAAGCGCGACTTGTTTATCGAACATTCCAATATTGGGTCATGTTACTGATCACGCATTGACCTTTGTGTTGGGTAGTTATTTTTGGAAGCTAATAATAGTAACAGATAATGTTTTGGGATTCCCAGAAAATTTATACACACATGATTCGGTTCGCTGTAGGTTTAATCACAACGAAAAAGCGACAAGGCATTGAAGTATGGACCATGTTCAATTGTTCATTAAATACCGGTATTTCCCGATGATACCGCGGTATCATACCGCGAGGATCGGGCACCGTGGTAACCGGTATACCGGTAATACCGCGCACCTCTATTATAAACATGAGTTGTCTCCTTGCACACATGAAGAAGCAGATACAATGATTTTCCTACATGCTAAACTTGCCTCAAAGAAGGGAAACAAGAAGATAATTATAAGCAGTAGACACAGATGTAGTGGTTATTGATGTCACTTGTTTCAGTGACTTAAACAAAGAAAATCTCTGGATTGATTTTGGCAAGGGAAAGGATTTTAGGTGGATCCCCATACATGAATTATGCATATCTTTAGGCCAAATGACAAAAGCCCCTCCATTCTTCCATGAATATACAGGATGCGACATAGTTAGAATATCTTTTTTCTGAATAAAGGGGAAAGTATGCATTGCAAACCTGGAATGTGACAATATCAGAAGGTGATATGCTTGCTCTTGAGCAATATGTGGTCGTTTTATATGATCGGTCAAGTACTGAAAAGCAAGAAAATGTGGCTAGATTGGATTTTTTGTGCGAAAACAGAAGTCATATTAAATGATACCACCCTCCCAGTCAGCCCTTACAGAACACACCAAAAGAGCAGCACATCAAGCAGGCTATGTATGGGGGCCAAACATTAATTCCTGAAGAACTAAAGGTAGTTTCAGTAACAGTCTCAGCAGTTGCCAAAGTAGTAGATCTAGTATAAGCTGTTATTACGATTTCATCGCTGTTGTCATAAAATGATTAGTTAAAAACACCAACACACAATATTGACTACATGGCAATCATGTATATTCTGATCCTTGCTATTATTGTTATCATTACAATCAGCATTTTTATGTTTATTGATTTTCAAAATTTGCGCCATCTTCAACAAATATTGCTCAGCAGTTTAACATTTCATATTTAAAATTTTGTAATTATAGTACATCCATTATAATTATCTAATCGTTTATGATTGGAACAAGTAAACTGCCTTTCTAAAACTATATTGATCTGGTGTATAAAGCAAAGCAGCACTTTCAACCTTAACATGGCAATCATGTATATTGTGATTTTTGTTATTATTGTTATCATTACAATCATTTGTATTTTTATGTTACTCATTATCAAAGTGTGTGCCATTTGCAATAAATATTGCCCAGAAATTTTACACATTAGGTTAAAGTTTTTTTTATTATATCTTAGTCATTATTTCTAGCAATTATGCTTGGTACATGTAAATTATTTTAAACACCATACCCCACCCACCCAACCCCAGTGTTTACCAATATAACTAATTTTCAGTGATGACTTCACTTTATATTAATTTCAGTGCACTATTTGATAAAACAAAAGGAACCAATCAATTGGATTCAGTTTCGTTTTATTTAGAACGAGAGAGTTTCTCATTCTAAGATTTTTCCGGAAACTGTCTATTTCTCCCTAGTGTGACCAAATTTGAAGCCATATTCATGATAAAAGTTGCTCAGTTAAACTTGAAAATGTTAATTTCTAATGAATCCAACCAAGAAATATCATTTTATGCCAAAATTATTTTTTATGTGCGGGCAAAAACTTATTTTCCTTATCTTAGACTCATTATGGCGGCCATCTTGGATTTTAGAGCCGCCATCTTGGATATATGGCTAATTTTGATTGGCTAACGAGAAATTTTCAAACCAGCCATACTAATGAACAATTGTGCCAAGTGGCATGCTTGTATCCGGAAGTGCACTATTTTGGTCACTTCCCGCTCCACTAATATGATTGACGTACTTTCCGCAGCGATAGTCCGACCACCGGAGGAATTGTGGTCAGACCATCGTAGCCATTTCATCATTTGGAACTCCTCGGATTAACAGCGGACCCATCAGTGTCAAGTAAACAAAGACTTTGTTTGGCTGACACAAAAGGAGGGGGTCGAATTTAATAGATAGAACAGCGCTGGTTCCCAACGATGGCACGAGCCATAGCCAATCGAAGTCGGCCTATATGTTGATGGGCAGACAGAAGTCTTTAATATTTATGCTCCCCGAAGGGAGAGCATATAGTCGCCGCTTTGTCTGTCCGTCCGTCCGTCCGTCCGTCCTGTCCGTCCGTCATTCCGTCCGTCCGTCCGTCCGTCCGTCCGAAGCGATTTCTCCATAACCCTTGGGCCAAATCAAATGAAACTTACCATGTGAACTCCCTATGACAAAATGCCGATGTACTTTTCCTGGTTTTTGGATTTGAGGCCTCGTCATGGGAAAAGGGGACTTAAGGTTAAATACAGTTTTTCTCTAATTTCTCTTAGTCTAATGGTCAGAATTTGATGAAATTTCATATTTGAGTAGCAAATCAGATGCCCTTGACAATAAACTATTTAAAATTTGCGTATACAAAATATGTCATGCAAAAAGGGGGCTTAACATTTGTTAGCTTTATATTAGCTCTGCATGGCATATATTTATTGTGACAATGTCTTATTCGGGGAGCATTGTCCGTCTCTGACGGCTCTTGTTGGATGTGTTTTCAATGATACATGTAGTAATATAACCCTTTCCCAAACAAGACCTGGTTTTGACGTCCCAGGAAGAAATAGTTTGGGAAAAGATTGAGACAAAAGAAGAAACCAGCAGTTTCTCCCTTTGCCTCAATATTTTCAGCAGTGATTGGGAAAGACATTTCTTCAATGGGACAATGTCGCTTCCACTTACAAAATCAATGTGACATTTTGAAAATTGATGTGACAATTATAGGGTAAAATTGCTCCATTCTCATATACAGCAAAATTCAATGGGAGAAGGGCCCACTCATTAGCTAAAACAATGTGACATTTGGAATTTCAATGTGACTATGGCGCATGGCGCAGGCCTTTCCCATTCACTGAATTTTCTTAACTACATTGTACACAAATCCAACCTTGTTTAGGATTCATTTTGTTGTCTGCAGCAGCTTTTGAATAGATCAAGGCGAAAAGTTTGTTGTTTGGGAAAGGGTTAAAGTCATTTGCTTGAAAAGCCTTTCCCACAGAAGCCTAGGGGTGTTTTTTAGACACACAGGATGTTTGCATAGAAATTATTTTCTGTAACATAGACATAGCCTGACATGCAATACTTCTTTTCAGGTGTAAATCGCCATTTTCAAATGCTAGCTGTTCATGAAAAGTTCACTTCTACATACAAAAAAGTGACAACTAAACAGCTCTGGGATTACCTGGGAGAGCTCTACGACCTACAAGCTTTGGTAAGGATTTTGAAACGGCTACAATATTTCTACTGCGGTTCCTTGCTAACATTTATACTAACATTTACCCGTGGTTACCTGAATACCAGCTCAAATGGATAGTTCATGAATTTAGGTGGCTTAACCAATTATAGCAGGGGTCTCGTTTGCCAAAATTTGGGGCCGTTGTTGGGCCCCATTCCCAATGGCAAAAGTATCTTTTTTCCCAATTCTCTGGTGAAAATTCCCAATGAGGACCCAGAATGCCCCATGTTAAGACCTCATCTTCATTTACAAACATTTTGAGGACAGTTTTAGAGTAAATTCTTAAACAAGAGTATGTACAAATGCATTTTACATCACCACAGTCTAATTTGCAGCTAAAACTGAGTGACAGTATGAATACAAACTTGTTTTAGTTTTTCCCAATTCAGGTAAAAACGTTACTTTTTTTCCCAATTTCACTGGCCCCTGGCCCTGAACAAAAAATGGTAGCAAGACCCCTGTATAGTATCTATAGGAGAAATCCACCAACAGGAATATGCAGACGAGTTGACTCGGCAGAGTCAACTCGTCTGCATGTTCCCATTGGTGGATTTCTAAATGTGTCTTCCTATCTCCTTGTCTAATGTGATCCTTGACAACATGTTGTATGCTAAATTATCAATACATGTGTAAGTTTAAAGCCAAAAATAATCATTGGGTAACAGGTAATATACTCATTTCAGCCCTACTGGTAAGGATTATATTTCATTGATAAAATCAATGTACCAAGGAATTTATTCACTCTTGGATTACCTTGGACAGCTCTATGACCTACAAGCTTTGGTAAAGAATTAGGCAGTGTTCTCTCCAGCCTAATAAGTTGTATCAGCCCCACTATGTAAAGCATCACATAAATCACTATAATGCCCTTACAGCTTCAAAACTACCTCACAGCTTAATTTCTTCAAAATGGTCACCGGCCGAGCCTGGATAGCTCAGTCAGCTACGTCGGAGTCTGTCAATCCAGGGGTCTCGGGTTCGAACCCTGGCTCGGCCAATATCCATTCTGACATTTGACAAAAGTCATTTGTCTCTCACCAATGGGCGTGAATCATCTATGTGAGAGAGCCGCTGGAGGCTCAGTTTGGATATTGTGGTTGTACTGGTGCGAGAAATACCAGGAACCCATGGTTAGGTGCTCCAGCCGCGGCGATATGACCATAGAAGTTGAAAACGGCGTAAAACCCCAATGAAATCAAAATCAAAATGTTCACCAATTAGAGACATTTATAGTTATTTCATGTCAAAATATGATAAATAATGCATTCTTATGAATTAAAATGTAATAATTCTGTGTAAAACATTATGGGAAAAGAAGAAATTGCTCAAATTGAGCAATTTCTTCTTTTCCCATTATGTTTTTATTCACAATTATTTGTTTAAAAACACTTTCAGTTTCAAGGTTGACCAATACTTACGATTTGCCACTACGGCTTCAAATTCAAATGTCATCAACTTAAAATGTTGTTAGTCTGCAACACCTTTCAAATTTGAAGAAATAAAATTTGCTGTTTGGTAATGGGTTAAATATATTAATTAGCAAACATGTTAGTCTTAAATACTTTATCGGTCTTTTATCCAAGGCGGCGACCATGGCGCAGTTGGTAGTGCATAGGACTCTTGACTCATGAGGTCCCATGTTTGATACTCGGCTGAAGCAAATATCTGACAAAATTGTCTACCCATAAATGGTATGATAATCTTTAACCTCTGTGGGTGAGCAGCTGAAGGCTCGGTAAGGATGTTGTGGCAGTACATTACAATAGGAATCCATGGTTAGGTGTTCCAGCCATGCAATATGACCATAGCAGTCAGGGGTTTTCCTTTGCTTTCTGTGCCGCCTGAAAACGGAGGCATTCCCAAAGCAAAAGAATGTGTTCCCAAAGCAAATTTTCTTCCATTTTTCCTAATCTATATAAAAAGCCTAATTGCAAAATGAGTGTTTTGATTACCTTTTTAGCCCAAAATGAGCTATTTTGCACTTTAAACATTTCCCAATTAGGCCAAACTCCGTTTCCCAAAATGGTTAGGAAAACCCATGGCAGTTAAAAGATGTGCCAAACCACAATCAACCCTTTCCCAAACAAGACCTGGTTTTGACGTCCCTAACAGAATAGGCTTTGGAAAACATTGAGGCAAAAGAAGAAACTGCTGATAACCAGCAGTTTCTCCTTTTGTCTCAATATTTTCTATGCCATATTTTACACAAATCTTACCTTTAACAACATCCATTTAGTCATATTTTACAGTTTTTGAAGTGGATCGCCCTAAAATTTTGTCGTTCGGGAAAGGGTTAATAAAAAAGCCTCATTTCCAGATCCTTTTCATTCCAGAATGTATCAGAAATAGTTCCGTTTCCAAACAAACAAGCAGATTTCCTGTTGCCAGACTCTGACTTCTCAGATATGATGCAGAAAGGGTTTCCTCGGTTCTCCTTATCGAAGTTAGATGAATCAAAGTCAGAAAAAGAAAAACAGACTGATAAAGCAGATAAATCTGACAAAACAGAAACAGGTAGGTGTAATTGTGTCTTTCGTCTTGTTTTATTCTATCCAAATGACAATCTGTAAGCTGCTTATAGCATTAGCAAACAAGAGTTGTCCGCGGACAACATAGCTCGCCTTACGAGAGCTGGTCACAGAAAATGGAGTTAAAGGTCAAGGTCACTAGGTCAAATGTCATTTGTCTCAAGTTCAAGGTCATGAGATATCCATATGTGAAATATCATGGCTCTATCTATAAAAGTGCATTAGATATAGGCCAGATTGAAGTATTTTAAAAGTAGGTCAAACTCCAAGGTCAAAGGTCATGGTCCAAAATGAAAGGTCTTGGTGAGAAGTATCCATGTGTGAAATATCAAGGCTGTATATCTAATAGTGTCTGAGACCAGGTTAAAGTTTTTCAAGTGAAGACGGGACGCGACGCTGAAGCCGACGCCGACACTAGGGCTGTGACATTAGCTCCATGGACATGAAGTCCCGGCTTGCTAAAATTATTTTGAAAAGCACTGCAATAGAGTGCTATTGTACTACTTGGAGACCTAATGTAAGCCCATTTAAATATTCTCATTCTTAATGCCGAAAAGGGGAGACCACTCTGTCCTTAAGAAAATCTTCCATCACATAGTAACAAAAGCTAGCTTTTATGGCAAGATACTTTTAGTGCCCTTTATCCCTTTCCCCAATCGAGTCCAGGTTTTGACATCCCTGACAGAAATAGTTTGAAAAAACAATACAGCAAAAAGAGAAAATGCCAATAAGCAGGGGTTTCTCCTTTTGCCTAAATATTTTCTGTTCTATAATTATTAACATACATATATATCCTATCTTTATTCACACAAAGTTTGGTCTGCAATTCCTGTTCAGCAGTCTATAATTTTGCTGTTTCGGAAAATTTATATCATTGAACCAAGTTAGTAATTAAAGTGTAAACAGGGTTCAACATTAACCTGTGCCCGACAGACATTAACTGCCTGCAGCTGCTTGATCAGGGCTAGTTAGATCCCCAAGATGCAAGACCGACTGGTCAGCCTAATTTCAAATCGAAGTCACTATTACCATAATGAAAACACCGGATATGTGACACAACAAGAACATGGGCCCTTCAAATTTTCATATAATTTTAGCTCGACTTTTCGAAGAAAATGAGAGCTTAAGCCTTATACTGTCACCCGGGCGTCGGCGTTGGCGTCAGCGTTGGCGTTGCAACCAAGGTTAAAGTTTTTTCCAAACATCAATAACTTCCATACTATCAAAGGGATTCATCCCAAACTTGGTATACTTATTCACCATCACACCCTCTACCTTACTATCAGGGCCCATGACCCTGGGACCACTCTATTTGGAGTTATGCCCCCTTTATACTAAGCAACTTAGAAAGTTGAGCGCGCTGTCTTTGGACAGCTCTTGTTTTATTCAAAACTTGTCTTTTATCTTATGAAAGGATTATTGTTATGTACAACTTTTCCCTTTTATCCAAATATTTGGTCAGGACCAGTGCATGTTTGGTCAGGGCTAGCAGCTTCTGGCAGCAACAAGCCCGACTGTCTGGTAGCCCAAAAAGTTAATGTTTGACCCTGGTAAACTTGCTTTTATCTCCATGTCATTTCAGTTGCATCAAAATCTAAATCAGAAAGTCGCCTGTCAATAGGTACGATAGCCACACCAGATAATTCTCCGAAACGTAAACGAACGAGAAACACGCCTACAACCGCCAGCCCTGCAACTCCAGATGCACCACCAGCGAAGCGACGGAGATAGCACAGGACAATCCTGTAACCTATATAAACTAGGTTTTTATGACAGTAATGACTGAATAGAATATCGTCACTTTTCGACAAAAACCTCGTAACTGCAGCTTATTTAAGCTGCAGTTACGAGGTTTTTGTTGAAAAGCAGTGATATGTGCATTGCTACTTCTAGTGCCTCATGACATATAAAGGTGCAGTTACGAGGATTTTGTTAAAGAGCGATATCTGCATTGCTACTAATGGTGCCTCGTTGCATAAAAGAGGAACTATTTGACAGCTTCAAACAACACTTTTCTAGGTGCATATTGTCAGTGTGTCAGGCCACGGCCTTAGCACAGTTGGTAGCGCATCTGCTTCTCATTCGAGAGGTCTTAGGTTCGATACCCGGCCGCGGCTAATACCCTTTCTGACAAAATTGTCACCCACCAATGGGTTTGAAATCGTTAACCTAAGTGGGCAAGCAGCTGGATGCCCGGTAAGGGTGTTGTGTTAGTACTGGTTTGAGAAACAACAGGAATCCATGGGTAGGTGCTCCAGCCGCCGCGATATGACCCTGGCAGTTGTGAACTGCGTAAAACCCCAATAAACTCAAATTGTCAGTGTGTCACCCAAACATGGTAGCTACAGCACGAACATGCTGAATTCACCATGTATTAGTGATGGTCCAATGCCACCGAATACTCATAATGCACAGGAAAAATAGTTTTGGGCTAAGCTCTTGTTTTGCACTTTGCTTTTGGCAATGTGGTTGCCTAGGACAGACAAAGAAACAGTGTGATTAACATAATTGGCCATCCTTTACATTAGTGTTATACTGACCAATGAATCTGTGGATAACATGTGAGCTACAAGTTCACCCTTTCCCAAACGTGGTCAAACAATAAAATTTCCGACTTATCTCATTTCTAAGCTGCCATAGAGTATTAGACAAGAAAATGAATGATGATAAAGATAGGTTTAGTTAACATATAGCTCAGAAAACATTTAGGCAAAGGGAGAAAATGCTGATAATCAGTATTTTCTTCTTTAGTCAGACATGGCGAAAACCATCAGACAAATCTGATAAAATTTCCCTTTGTCTGATGATATTTTTGCTGCTGTCAGTCCAAATGTCTGATACCCCTTTTGATCTGTCAAGATAGTGAATGAGAGTTCTGTCTGACAAAATTTTATTCGGTCTGACAGATTATTCGGTACTGTCAGACTGAATGTCTGACAAAGATTTCTGGGGTTTTGCCAAGTCTGCTGTAGTCTCAATGTTTTCCCCAGCATTTTCTAGGGATGTCAATTCCAGGTCTTGTTTGGGAGAGAGTTAATCGGAGTTCTAGACTAAAGAGGTTAACAGCTTACATGGGGAAAATATATTGTTATTGATCATGCGATATGATGTTGGTTGTAAGAATGATATTACTACAATAATATTAGTTCTTTCCAAAATTAGACTTGGTTTTTATATCCCCTTTAGTAGAGGCATAGAAAAACAGTGAAATAAGAGAAGAAAATGCTGATTATCAGCATTTGCTTCTTTTTTCACTATATTTTATGGACAATTTTGTTCAGATCCTACCTATATTTATATCCATTTTGTCCACTGCAGTTTCAGCTTTCATTTATGACTGCCAATTCTAGCCGTTCAGGAAAGGGTTAAAAGATACAATCGAGTGCCTACTACATAGGATTCGGATGACAAACATCGTTAAATGCCAATAAATGGATTAGCTATCTCCATGTTATGTTGATTGTTTATGTAAATTTTTATCAAAAGCTGACCAGCCGTTTGAGAAGAGTTTCGCTGATGAGAAATGTGGACATTAAGCCATCACGGCGTCATTTGTATAAAGTATGGAGCATTCGGAACACCGCGGTTTATGAGTTATGGGGCGTTCGGAACATCTCGGTCAAGTCTCTTTTATATTATTTCTATAGAGTTGACCGAGGGATTCCGCATGAAGTATAGGGTAATGGCTCCTCCCATTGAGGGTCTTTAAAATCTTGCTCTAAAGAGCGCTTTATCCTAAAATATCTTAAGAAATCTCAAGAAATCTCGCTCTAAAGAACGCACCTCAGGTCTTGTTTGGGAAAGGGTCAACCACAAGAAACTTGGAAGTATGAACTTAAGTTTTATGGCACATGGGCTGCTAAGAATGCATGGCCTATTAAGATTGTTTATAACCACTGGTGGTGAACTCGGCCAAAGCAAGGGACGTTTTTTCGCGATCAATGTATTCCGTCGGTGTTGTTATAAAATATAGTAACTACAGCTTTATCGAAGCCTTATGCTAGGTTCCCACTGCCGATCTGTACAACTCGATCAACTCGACCTCCTAATTTCCCCGATCAAGCCCGACCAAATGTCTTTACACGACTTCTTCTCGATCTCTAGTCGATCAAACTAGACCCCCACCCGAGCACTCCCGATCATTTCCCGATTGAAGCCCGACCATCTTTCCGATTTCTACTCGATCACCCCGACCTTAATTCGAGCCCTACACGACCAAGACCCGACCTTCTCGATCTATACACGACCAGATCGAGCTGATTCTATTCTAGGTGTTCTGAATGAAATTCTTTCTGCAGTGTTTGTGATTATCACATATTCATTATAATTTCATAATATTGTCGTTTTAAGCATATACATAATATAAATGTGACGTAAATGTACTTTTAACTATTGACTCACCCTTAATCTGATAGAATATAACGATTAATGTATTCTTTTAGGCATTAAATACCGTTATTTCAATCGTATATGTTATGTCTTAAATCAGGGAATTACATGGAACACCGTTTCTGATATTTTTCAATATTTCTGTTGAGGTAATCTGCGCGGGATCTAGTGCTGTTTGTACACATTTATTACCACACGACCTAGTGTTCGCACTGCCGATCAGATCAACTCGATCAAGCGATAGAGTACAGGTCGAGCTCAATCTGCAAGGGTGGTCGGGAGAGGTCGAGGTGATCGAAATTGATCTGTATCGCTCGGGCTTCCTACTCGAGTTTTTTTGACATGCAAAAATAGTCGAGTGCGATCGAGTACAAAAATAATCGAGAAGCGATTGTGTAGAGATCGGGTAGAAGATCGACCTTATCGAGAATAACTCGAGTCTGGAGATCGAGTATGATCGGGTTGATAATCTGTATTCCGACCTGCACCGAACGTGCACTAGATTACCTCGACTTGTACTCGAGTAATTTCTGACCACATCCCGATCAACTCGACCTCTGAATCATCTGTTCACTCGACCAAATCGAGTGAAGAGGTCGGGTTTGATCGACTAGAGATCTAGAATGAGAAATACGGTCGGGTTTGATCGAGGGTATTTAAGCGATCGAGTAGATCGAGTTGATCCGCTGCCATAGAGCAGTTGGAAGCACTCGATCACCTCGACTTGTACGAGTAATTCCCGAGCGCTTTCCCGATCAACTCGACTTCTGCTCCATCTGTTTATCCAATCAAATCCCCGTAAAAGATATCGACTCGAGCACACACAATCTCTACACGAGTGATTGTCGATCAGCTCGATCTTCTATACGATCGATACTCGAGCAACTTCCTGATGTGCTTTCTACTGGATCTCTACACGGATTTTTTTGACGTGTCAAAACAAAATTGGCCGGATTGCCGATCGATGCAGACCATACTCGATCTTCTCGACTAATCCCGACCACCACTGCCGACCGACCTCGATCGCTTGATCGGGTTTGGTAGAGTTAATTTGATCGGCAGTGGGAACCTAGCATTAGTTATGAGATTTTATAACAACACCGACAGTTTGTCATTACAAAACGGTAAACTCGGTCTGTTTTAGAACAAGTTCATTGTCATTAGAAAAAAATCTATAAACTCACATTTAAACGCAAAATATCTATACCTTGTTGTAGCGAAAATTGTTTTAGTTCACCACCAGTGATAATAGAAGTTAGAACAATATAAACCAATACAAGAATAATATTTACAGTTTATTTTACACAGTGATACTATATTTTACTATCAACATTGAATGTAATGCTTAACAATATAAAT
Source organism: Fragum sueziense (assembly GCA_963680895.1). Taxonomy (NCBI): domain Eukaryota; kingdom Metazoa; phylum Mollusca; class Bivalvia; order Cardiida; family Cardiidae; genus Fragum; species Fragum sueziense. Next base: position 47,963,984 of record OY804594.1, read on the forward strand.
ATTTATTTACATCTTGTGGAAAATCCACATCACATATTACGCTAATTCTTTGTCTAGGTAAAACATAACAGAGTTCTCATAGTAAAATACATAAAACCATTATTAAATCAGTATATTTAATTGACAACAAATTATCAGACTGGTCTTAAAAATGCTGATACTATAGATTAACCCATTACCAGATAGCAAAATTTCAAACAAGTCCAAATTCAAAGATGTTACTGATAATAATTCAAGCAGACAGGATTTTACATTATTTGATATTTCTATGTAGAAACATTGTGGCAAATGAAGAAATTGCTTGTGAAAACCAATTTCTTCATTTTCATCAATGTTTTCCTGTAGGGTTTCATTATTCGGGAATGGGTGAACTTTAGTAATCACAAAGCTAATTGAAATGCACAAATTTTCATATGCATTTAAATAAGCTTTGTGCTTGGCCAATGAGCTTTGCCTGGCCCCTAAAACTTTGGGGTTTGAAATGTGTTCCCTTTATGGAAACGGAAAAGGAATAAGATCAGTGAAAATGAGAGTCTTGAAATTCACAAAGTGCAAAGTGACCTACATCATTTCACTGTCACAATAAGATTTGATTAACCCTTTCCCAAACGGCACAATATTAGGGTGATCCACTTCAAAAACTGCCACAAATGACAAAATGGATGTTATTAAAGATATGATATGTGTAAAATATGGCACAGAAAATATGGAGACAAAATGAGAAACTGCTGGTTATCAGCAGTTTCTTCTTTTGTTTCAATGTTTTCCCAAGCCTTTTCTATTAGGGACGTCAAAACCAGAGGCACGTTCTTTAGAGCGAGATTTTTTAAGATTTCTTAAGGTGTTTTGGATAAAGCGTTTTTAAGACCGAGACTTTGACCGAGCTGTTCTGAATGCTCCATATTTATACAAATGACGTCATCATGACGTCATTTGTATAAGATATGGAGCATTCGAAACGCCACGGTTTATGAATTATGGAGTATACATTTGGAACAACTCGGTCAAATCTCTTATATATTGTTTGTACAGAGTTGACCGAGGGGTTCCGCACGAAGTACAAGGTAATGGCGCCGCCCATTGAACGTCTTAAAAATCTTGCTCTAAAGAACGCTTTATCCTTTATAAAATATCTTAAGAAATCTCTCAAGATATCTCAAGAAATCTCGCTCTAAAGAACGCACCTCAGGTCTTGTTTGGGAAAGGGTTAACAACACTAATCAGAATCTGGAAATCATTTAAGACTTCCAATTTAAGAATCAAAGATGGAATTTCGAACACTTTTCAAAAATTTTTTGCAAAGAGAAAACAAGAAATTCTTAGGAACCTGAATTTCTTTTCCAAATCAACTTACTGAATGTTTTAGAAAGAAGAAATCTTTGATCTGAATGTTTTATTGGTAAGAAAAGAAATTAATTTACAAGGTCTTTAGTAATACTGTGATAATATGGAATTTCTATTAAACAGTCATTAAGTAAAATGTCACCCCTATTTAATCACATTTGTGCTCATACACATTCAATCAAGTTAAAACACACACAAGTAATTGAGTGTCTTCTCATTTGTTCAGCATATTGCTGCTTTTCAACAAAAACCCTGTAACTGCAGCTTAAAACAAGCTGCAGTTACGAGGTTTTCATTGAAAAGCAACAATATAAATGATATTGACTAATGACATGACAAGCTAACTACACAACAAATTTTTAAAACTATTTAGTTTCCGAATTATGAAATGCATACCTCACTTTCAGTCTAAGGTGAAAAGACCATCTTCTTGGTGAGTGCCGTTAACCCTTTCCTTTTGCTAATAAGACCCAATTTACCTATCTACAGAAAAAGATTGCAAAATAATTGAGGCAAAAGAAAATGCTTGTCAACTACTATGGTAACATCACGGCAGCTGGAGCAACTAACTATTGAATCCTGATAATTCTCTCACCAGTACTACCACAGTATTCAAGCCAAGCCTCCAGCTGTTCTCTCGCATAGATAATTCATACTCATTGGTGAGAGATAAAATACTTTTATCAAATATCAGAATGGATATGGGTGTAGCCGGGGTTTGAACTCACGACCCCTTGATTGACAAACTCCCAACTTTAATGACTGAGGTATCAGGATCAGCTTTTGACATTTTAGGAAGGGTTATAGCTCATACCACAGTCTTTGGACAACAATTATTGCTCATAGGACTACTTTAACAGACAACAAAATTTTTGAATCACCCAATTCAAAGATATTGCAGATGATTTTTTGGTAGAAAACTTTGTGGGAAATGAAGAAATTGCTTGTCACAAGCAATTTCTTTATTTTCTGCAATGTTTTCCCAAACCTTTATCTTGTGAGGCATCAAAAGGCGTAATGGGATAAATAGGTCATGAAGCCATTTACTTCCAGCTGAATTTTTCTATACATCTTTATTTTCACTCGGGCTAAAATTCATATCTATAACAATGTTTAACACTCACACACACACAAAATTCTGCAAATATAATGAAAATTATGTTTTATCTCCCAATAAATGTATTCAAATGATAAAGCTGAAATAAGGTTTAAAATGTCTTAAACTCTACAATCAATCGAAAGATAAAGATATATTTGGAAACTACCAACTCAGACTGTAGATTATGCAAGAAATAAAATGTACTTATTTTGTCAAACAAATACCTAGATATAAAAATGCCTATTAACCCTTTCCCAAAATGCAAAAATGTAGACAGTTCCAATATCAAATCTGCCACAGACAAAAAGTCTGATGTTAATCAAGATGAGATTTGTGGACAACAAAGCACTGGACAAATTGACCCATAAAGAGAAAATGTTAATGAAAAGCATTTTCTTCTTTTGTCTCAATGTTTTCCCAAACCTTTCCTATAATGGATGTCAAACTCTGCTCATGTTTGGGAAAGGGTCAGTCTGGACACAAAGTTTAAAGAATTAAATTATGGTTATCATTTCATCTTTTATTTTTCCCTTATTATTCTACTTAATAAAACTAGTCACCTTTGGAAAAATTAAAGAATAGTTTTGTATGGTTTCTCCTAAAATCCCTCACCCTTCTATTTTAAAAGAATTAAAATAAAATAATAAAATAGCAAGGATATAATTCATATTATGTGACAAAATGATCTATGAATTGTTATTCATTTAGACAAGATGCTTTCTAGAAACAACAGACCTGAGAATTTGAAGAATTAGCATTTGGGGACTTAGCACAAAACCATTGCAAATGAAATAATTTATTCTGCAATTGCAAAATTTAGAACTTGGCACTCTAACTATGGCCTACTGAAACTTTCCAATTAAAATCCTTATCAGAGAAAGCTTTGAAAACAATTATACAAAAGATGAAGTGACTCATTTTGCTTAAAGATGTAATACCATTTGATGTACATCTTTTTTTTTCAAACCCAAACACGTTCATATGTTAAAATCTCTTGTGAATGAAGAAAGACAGTCGTGCGCATGTAATGTAAATAGGTAACTTGCAGCAGATTTCTTTTCCATCAGTATTTTTACTATTTTAACTAGATTCTGCATTCTTCTCTACGAGACAGTATTTCTTCTAAAATCATTCAAGACTCGAAATGGAAACTCTTTCCATAACAAATTCAATGGCATTGAGAGAAGATTCAATGCTTTACTAAAGTACATGTTTCTATCTTTCCTCCCTTTCTAACAATGGTTCTTAAAACATAATAAAATTTGATAAGAACTAAACTGGAAGTAGAACTTATGATAATCAAGAGATCGTCACAAATATGCCATGTTGTCAAATACCAGCTATATATATTGCTGCTTTTCTTCTAAAACCTCATAACTACAGCTTTAAACAAGCTGTAGTTATGAGCTTTTTGAAGAAAAGTGTGAATATAAATATCAATGCTTTTCACTAAAATCTTTGTAACTACATCTTATTTAACCTTTTCCCAAACAAGAAAATTTTAGGGTGTTCCAGATCAAAAGCTGATGTAGACAACAATATTGATGTCAAAAAGGTAGGAATTTGTGGAGAATATAACTTAAAAAACATTGAGACAAAAGGAGAAACTGCTGGTTGTCAGCAGTTTCTTCTTTTGTTTCAATGTTTTCCAAAGCCTTTCCTAATAGGGACGTCAAAACCCGGTCTTGTTTGGGAAAGGGTTAAAGCATAGTTTCGAGGTTTTAGAAGAAAAACGCCAATAGACGTAAATCTTTGACACCAACCAACACAGCTTACTTAATGTCAAGGACTTGGCGCATACTATTGTTAGTACATAGGACTCAGTGTTCTCCCCAGCCCAATAAGCTGTATCGGCCCCACTACAGCTTCATCTAAATCAGTGTTATGCCCCTACAGCTTCAAAAGCACCCCACAGCTTAATTTCTTCAAAATGGTTTATTTCATGTCAAAAACTGATGAATTAAGGCCTTTTGTACAATAAATATGTGTAAAAACATTATAGGAAAAGAAGAAATTGCTCAAAATGAGCAATTTCTTCTTTTCCCATTATGTTTTCATTCACTTATAAATTTGTATAAACACTGCATTGTAAGCTTCCAACGATACTGCCACTACAGCTTCAAATTATTCTGGGGAGAAGCCTGAGGACTACATGTATATGTATACTTACAATAGTTTTACACTAAGTCATTGAAATTAAATTTTACAATAGATGAGTGCAAAACTAATTATGTCCATCAGAGGTAAGTGTTAACCCATTACCAGACAACAAATTTAGAATTGTGCAAATTCAAAGTCAATTTAAAGTGAATGATTTTACATTTTTCTGTCTTTCTGGGTAGAAACAAGAGCTGTCCGAAGACAGCGTGCTTGACTTTCTAAGTTGCTTAGTATAAAGGCGGCATAACTCCAAATATAGTGGAACCAGGGTCATGGGCCCTGATAGTAAGGTAGAGGGTGTGATGGTGAATAAGTATTCCAAGTTTGGGTTGAATCCCTTTGATAGTATGGAAGTTATTGATGTTTGAAAAAACTTTAACCTTTGTTGCAACGTTGACGCCCGGGTGACAGTATAAGCTCTCATTTTCTTCGAAAAGTCGAGCTAAAAATTGTGGAAAATGAAGAAATTGCTTGTTGCAAGCAATTTCTTCATTTTCCACAATGTTTTCCAAAGCTGTTTCATTGATGGACGTCAAAAGGCATCACTGTATGGTAGTGGATTAAACTATTCACTGATGCATTCATTTATACATATCAAGGCATCAACACAAAGTAAGCGCATAACCATTTTGTACTGGTGCCACAATATGCACAAAACATGTGTAGAGCTACAGATAAGATATGGTAATGGCTTTTCAAATGTATTCTATCATCAATTGTTCACCAAACCCTGTGCTGAGGATACAGTACAGCTCGCGCGTTTTTTGCCTAAAACGCTCGCCCACAGCGGTCAAAATAAAATTCGGGTGGAAAATCGCGGCGATTTACCATCGCGGCCACCGTGTTTTTCCACTCGAAATTTTCACACATCACCGCCAATCGGCGCGATGGGTGGAAAATCGCGGTGATCGCGGCGATTCGCCGCGTTCGGGTGGAAATGCCAGGTAAGGCCAATATCATCCTACATGTACAGCGCTAAGTATTAAATGCGTTTATATTATTTTCATCCTGAGAGTGTTTTTAAATTAATTAATAGATCATTTCAGAAATAAAAAAAAATGTAATATTAAATACACACGATTTCTATAAAGGTCTATGAAGTCCGGTAATAACACATCGTTTTTGTTAATTAAAATATACATATATTGTTCTAGACTATCATTATAATATAGAACACGTTTTTTTCCGCTTCTCTGTACATTATGTTTCGTTTTGTTCGATTTAATTTAACTTAATTGATAGTGTATATAATATTCTGTTGTTGTTGTTTTTTTGAAGATACGTGTACATGAAATCATAAACTGCACGTTGTCCTCCCGGTCATAAATACGAAGTTTCTCTGCTTGAATTACATATCAAAATAACGCGCATTGGTATTTGACTACTTTTCAGTTTACAAAACAAACCATAAATTCTGCGACTGGTATTTAAGGTTCCTTTTTACCATGTTGGAGCTTGTATGCATGTTAAAAGAAACTCCAATATTGTATGCATGGCGCTACATTCTTAGTTACGCCATTTCCGAAATTTCTATGATTTGGCACATCCTATAAAAAGTCTTCTCATACGATAAGATGGGTGTTGCTGAAGATAGTCCTGAGTGTTAAGGATACATCACAACAATAGGAACTAAATATTGAGACACAAGAAGACCAGGTTGATAATCAGCATGTTCTTCTTTTATCTCAATATTTTCAAATCATTTCTACGAAAAAATAAAACAAAGATAAAAAAAATAACTTCGAATACGTTAAAATGAAGGCAAAATGGTCATTTTTCCGGTTGAAGTGGAAGAATAATCCACAAACTCATGCAAATAAACAAAAATCAGATCTGCAAGTGCTGTGCATTTTCGATTTTTCAAAACCTAATATATATTTAAAACCCAATAATTACGATAAATCAGCCAGGAAATACAGGCTTACCTGTCCACACAAATCACCGCGATTCGCGGCGAAAAAATCGCGGCGATTCCCGCGATTTCGGGTGGTAAAACTCGCTCGCCGCGGCCACCGCGTTTTTCCACCCGAATCCACCCAAAATCCAATCGCGGCGATGCGCGGAATTAGGCAAAAAGCGTGCGAGCTGTACTGTACATGTACTCATCAGAATCAGCTTTTTAAATGAGTAGCCACCAGGGTACCCACAACATAGGGTTTAGATTTGAGATAACAAATTTAGAATGCATTTATCCCCTCTTATCAGTTGCTATGCAGTTTTGCACTACGCACTCCACAATTAAACCATTATTATACCTCACAATAGATGACCTGGCAGAGCAGCCCATGCTAATTGAATGGGATGCTCTGCCAGGTCAATTATTGTGACCTATACAATCACACATTGATGAGTTTTGGAATGTTCTTGTTACTGTTTGACCCCTCACTGCCACAAGTTAGTGGACAGAGTTTGACCAGTGGACTGACCACCCCAGCCCTGACCAGCAGGGATCCCGTTCTGTACCATTCCTGGCTGTCCAAGTCTCATACCGGCCATCTGTTGCTGCATCTAAAAATAATGAGGAAAAGTTACACATGTGAAAATTGGCAGTAGTAAAAATTAAACAAATGACAAAGTCAAGCATTGGGTTAACTTAAAATTTTCTGTTGACTAAATGGCAAAATGTTAGATTGTCCAAATTCTTGGGTGTTTCAGATGACAAAATAAGGCTACTTTTAACCCTTTCCAGAACAAGAACTGGTTTTGACATCCCCGATAACAAATGCTGTAAAAAGTTTTGCAGAGTGGGAAAGGGTTAAACCACAAATTTCTGATAATATTGCTTATAAAATCACTTAGCCAAAAGAGGAAAATGCTGAATCAGCATTTTTTTCTTTTAGCTCAGTGTTTTTATGAGCTTTTTGTCTTGATTTTTATGTTTGAATCTGCTTGTTTATCTATGTTTGACCGCTCACTGCCACAAGTTAGTGGACAGAGTTTGACCAGCAGGGATCCCATTCTGTACCATTCCTGGCTGTCCAAGTCTCATACCCGCCATCTGCTGCTGCATCTATAAATAGTGAGGAAAAGTTACACATGTGAAAAATGGCAGTAGTAAAAATTAAACAAATGACAAAGTCAAGCATTGGGTTAAGTTACAATTTTCTGTTGACTAAATGGCAAAATGTTAGATTGTCCAAATTCTTGGGTGTGTTTCAGAAGACAAAATAAGGCTACTTTTAACCCTTTCCAAAACAAGAACTGGTTTTGATGTCCCCGATAACAATTGCTGTAAAAAGTTTTGCAGAGTGTCAAAGGGTTAAACCACAAATTTCTGATAATATTGCTTATAAAATCACTTAGCCAAAAGAAGAAAATGCTGAATCAGCATTTTCTTCTTTTAGCTCAGTGTTTTTATAAGCTTTTTGTCTTGATTTTTATGTTTGAATCTGCTTGTTTATCTATGTTTGACCACTCACTGCCACAGGTTAGTGGACAGAGTTTGACCAGTGGACTGACCACCCCAGCCCTGACCAGCAGGGATCCCGTTCTGTACCATTCCTGGCTGTCCAAGTCTCATACCCGCCATCTGTTGCTGCATCTATAAATAGTGAGGAAAAGTTACACATGTGAAAATATTGGCAATAGTGAACATTAAACAAATCACAAAGTCAAGCATTGGGTTAAATTAAAATTTTCTGTTGACTAAATGGCAAAATGTTAGATTGTCCAAATTCTAGGGTGTGTTTCAGAAGACAAAGTAAGGCTACATTTAACCCTTTCCAGAACAAGAATTGGTTTTGACATCCCCGGTAACAATTGCTGTAAAAAGTTTTGCAGAGTGGGAAAGGGTTAAACCACAAATTTCTGATAATATTGCTTATAAAATCACTGAGCCAAAAGAAGAAAATGCTGGTCATCAGCATTTTCTTCTTTTAGCTCAGTGTTTTTCTAAGCTTTTTGTCTCGATTTTTTGTTTGATTCAGCTTGTTTATGTTTGACCGCTCACTGCCACAAGTTAGTGGACAGAGTTTGACCAGTGGACTGACCACCCCAGCCCTGACCAGCAGGGATCCCGTTCTGTACCATTCCTGGCTGTCCAAGTCTCATACCCGCCATCTGTTGCTGCATCTATAAATAGTGAGGAAAAGTTACAAGTGTGAAAATATTGGAAGTAGTGAACATTAACTCTTTCACTGCCATAGGTGACTTTTGTCGCTTTACCTTTCCCTGCCATAGGCGACTTCAGTCGACAAATTTATGGGAGCGAAATATATGAGTACCCACAACATAAAAAAGTAAAGAATATTGTCATTTCATAAATAACCTTTAAATTTTGGTCACATATAGGTGCTTAATTTGTCTGTATGTCCTGAAAATTTGAAAGGAATCCATCAAATGAGTAAAAAGTTATGCATGATTTTGTGTACAGGGTATCGATTCTTGGAAATTTCTTCGAATTAATTTGGCGGTGAGAGACCCTGTCAAAGGTCAATATTTGGCAGTGAAAGGGTTAAACAAATGACAAAGTCAAGCATTGGGTTAAGTTAAAATTTTCTGTTGACTAAATGGCAAAATGTTAGATTGTCCAAATTCTTGGGTGTTTCAGACGACAAAATAAGGCTACTTTTAACCCTTTCCGGAACAAGAACTGGTTTTGACATCCCCGATAACAATTGCTGTAAAAAGTTTTGCAGAGTGGGAAAGGGTTAAACCACAAATTTCTGATAATATTGCTTATAAAATCACTTAGCCAAAAGAGGAAAATGCTGAATCAGCATTTTCTTCTTTTAGCTCAGTGTTTTTATAAGCTTTTTGTCTTGATTTTTTGTTTGAATCTGCTTGTTTATCTATGTTTGACCACTCACTGCCACAGGTTAGTGGACAGAGTTTGACCAGTGGACTGACCACCCCAGCCCTGACCAGCAGGGATCCCGTTCTGTACCATTCCTGGCTGTCCAAGTCTCATACCCGCCATCTGTTGCTGCATCTATGAATAAAAAGTTGGGATAATTTTAACCCATCCCCAAAGGATAAAATTTTAGGGTGATCCACTTCAAAAACTGCCAAGTGACAAAATGAATGTCAATACAGTTAACAGAGTTCCCACTCACTTTTTTTTTCTGGGAGTGCATGCACCACCTGGGGTAAAATATTGGGAAAGCATCACAAAATTTGGGAGTCCACTATTGTACGCACCAAAACTTAGTAAGTATACCCTTTCACAAACAACAATGTCTTTGGAGGAACCTTATTCTTAAAGCTGGGGAGATATTGAAGAAAAGAAAGAAATTGAAGTTGAACTGCATTGTTCTCCCTTTTCTTCAATATTTTCCATTTGGTTAAGAATTCAATTCTGCCAATCATTTTTGGGAAAGGTTGTCACTTTTTTGGTCCTAAAAAGCGACCAGTGTTGGAAATTCGATGTCCCTGCAGCGGCGGATCCTGGATTTCTATAAGGGGGGTTCGAATGTACAAATAGGGGGGTTCGTTTTCCTAGTATTACATAGATGTGACTGAATTTCTGCATGAAAATAAAGTAATCTGGCTAAAGAGGGGGGTTCGTTTGAACCCCCCGAACCCCCTCTGGATCTGCCACTGATCTGTTATATATATACAGATTTCACAGACTAGCTGCGATATCGTAACCTGATGGGTATTAAATCAAAATTCAAAAAGGTTTCGGTTACATTATTGCAACTATTCACGCACCGACCCTTTTCGTGTTCACTGCAAGTTTCAGAAAACATTTTCCCCGATTCTTACTTCAGCCAAGAAAATTCAGAGAGCCAAGCATTCTGGAAATGTTTTGATTGACCTGGCTCATTTCCTTCCGATCCGCCCGTGTTTTGTTGGGATTGACTCGAACCTTGTGCAGTTCCTTTGAAGCTCTGATTGACTAGTCAGAGTGTTTTTACCATTGAAACCAAAATCGAAGAGTCTCTTTTGCGACATTTTGTTGCAGAATAACTGACTGACATTTCAGTGACGTTTTTGATACACGCTCAGCGATTGGCCAATCCATAGGCGCGCACTGTCTATGAAAGACAAATCTTCCAGGACAGAAGAGTTATCTTTCGTAGACTGTGTACATAGAAATAAACCATCGTAAAATTCAATACATGTAAACAAAGAAGCGTTGTGCGATACATATTCGTGTGGGATTTCAGAGCGTTTGCAATGATTTTTTTATTACAAAATTTTTATTTTTCTTCTCGAAAATCAGTGGGTGCATGCACCCGTAGGATGAAATTTGCGTGCATGATTTGTTTCTTTTCTACGTGAATTACGCACAAATGTGCGTGAATGGGACCTCTGAGTTAGAATTTGTGTAAAATTTGGTATAGAAAATATTGAGGCAAAAGGAGAAAGTGCTGATTATCAGCAGTTTCTTTTTTTGTTGTAGCCTATCCTTAGATACAAAACACTTTGTGCATCTTCAGTTGCCATTCGTCACAATGGAAATTAATGAGAGATACCCCTGATTTCCGGGCATCATCATCTGTGACAACAGAAATTGACGAGGGATAACCTTGTTGATTTCCATTGCTAGGGATGACGCCCAAAGATGCACAACGTGTTTTGTTGATATTGATGGGTTGTAATGCTACATCTTTTCTCAAATGACAAAATTTTAGTGACCTAATTTGAAAGATTTATGGCATTTCTCTCACCACTTCTAACACAAAATCAAATCCTAGCCTCCATCTGCTTTCTCACCATTGGTTAGAGACAAATGACTTTGTTCAAATGTCAGGTAAGGTTTTGACAAAGGGCCAGTTTAAGGTAGTACACCCCTACTAAGATTCATGCACGGACGAAAACTTTCAGCAGTGGAACTTTCCACGAATGTTTATGACCGTGCCAGAAAAGGTTCTGATACATAACAACGCCGCTCAAAAAAATCCAATGTTTTATCAATCTAAAAATGGCCACATTACGGGTATTCTACCTTAAACTGGTGACCTCTGGACAAATATAAACTATTCATACAATCCAACATGTGTGAATATGAATAAATTTTGAGATAGAAGTAGACTAGTTTTACAAGTATATGTTGGTGAATTGTCTGTGTTGTTTTAATAAGCCGTAACTACAGTATAGATCAAACAGTAGTTACAAGGTTTCAAAATTACAACAATGTCCGATAAGACATTGTTCGAGCCAAGGTTCGAGCCTGTAACCCCTGGACTAATAAACTGTTCATATTGCTGCTTTTTAACAAAATACTGGTAACTGCAGCTTAAATCACGCTGCAGTTACGAGGTTTTTGTTAAAAAGCAATAATATAAAACAACATATTGTCGTTTTTCAACAAAAATCTTGAAACTGATGCTTAAAACAAGCTGCAGTTACAAGGTTTTCGATGAAAAGCAGCGGCATATAAATTATTTACCTGTTGAAACTGCATCTGCTGCAACTGTTGTTGTTGTTGATGTTGTTGTTGTTGTTGTACACCAAACATGCCCATGTTCCCCTGTGGTCGCATCATATTATTTTGGGGCATCCCCATACCAGTATTACCCATAGGCCCTTGCTGCATTCCCATCATGCCCATCTGATTTCCATACATTGCCTGCTAAAAATAGAAAATATACCCTGGTAATTTTAATTCAAGTTAAGATTCAAAACAATTTTGACAATGATTGACTCAAAATTTAGACACCCAGAGCAAACGGAAGGAACTAATTGTCTCCCTGTTCATGACAAACTTTTTACATGACCTAGATTATATCAAAATGAAAATACTGAACAAATTAAACAATCATTGAGATATAATTATGGTTCTTACAGCAAAAACAAGATATGAACCTGCGACCTAGTTTTTGACCTCTCATGACCCACTTATTACATGACCTAGATATCGTCGAGATAAATATTCTGAAAAAAAAATCAAAATAAATGAGCAAATAATGTGGTTGTATAGTCAAAATTAAAAGCTGCTACAGAGGACTAAATCAAGGTTGATAAGGATAGGATTAGTGCATGATAAACAACAGAAAAAGTTGAGGCAAAAAGACATTGCTTTTCATCAGCATTTTCTTCTTTTGCCTCAATCTTCTTCAAATAATATTTCATTTAAGTGTATCAAAGGGCCATTGCCATACAACAACGCCTTTTGACCCCCTAAAAGATAAAGGTTTTGGAAAACATTGTGGAAAAAGAAGAAATTACTTGTGACAAGCAATTTTTCATTTACCACAGTGTTTTCTGCACAGAAAGAAAAAAAAAGTTCAATTCGCTTTAAAATTGTCATGTGCAACATCTTTGAATTTGGTCTTGTCTAAAATTTTGTCGTCAGATAAAGCGTTAAAATTTACCTGTTGCATTGGCATCTGGTTCATCTGATTCATTTGGTTCATTCCAAACATGGCCCCCATATTTTGTTGTGGTATTTGTTGTTGATTTTGTTGAGGCATATACATGCCACCTGAAATAAAGGATACAAAATATGATTTCTCCTTTAACCTCAATATTTTCTGTGCTATATTGTACACAAATCTTATCATTATCAGCATCCATTTTGTCCTCTTCTGCAGCTTTCGAATTAGAACTGTACAAAATTTTGTCCCTTGTGGGAAAGTGTTAATGCTCAAACGTATCGTTTCCTATTTATCATTGAGTATTACAGTACCTTTTTATAATGTGCAAAATTAATTGGAAGAATATTACAGCCTTTTTCAGGGCAAAACAAATACACTATTACAGGTTCTCTTAGCTGTCTTATATTTTGCAAAATAGTTTCAGTACTTTGAAACAACCTTATGATATTCAAATATTTTTTTTTTTTTGCATTCAGCCTTCTTAAGACACTCACACATAGAAACATATATCCTATAGCTTCTCTTAACAGAAACACAATCTTGGATGTTATAATACATGAATGTACATGTAGGAACAGAGAAAGGAATAACTATGTTCCAACTTGCAACCACATACACATAATAGAATATGACCGTTATAGAGCTACCGCAATGCAAACATTTTGCTAAATTGCATACAATAGAAAATGCTGAAATATAAGTTACATAATGCATTTTCAAGCATGGTGCATGAACACAAAAAGGAAATTCAGATAAAGAGGCAAACATTGTATGATCAATATAGGGGTGCTGAAATAGATTCAAACAAGAAAAGTAAGCTAAAGGTGTTAAAATACCCTACCACAGAATTTCATGTAAAAGAACACTGGGCAATATTTTGCAAATAGATTGATTGAATGGGGCTTTATACCCCGTTCACCAATCATTAAGTTAAATCACAAAAGCTGATGACATTATCATGTATTCCTGGTATTTTTCCCACCAGTACAGACACAACATCTAATCTGAGGAAAAAAACTTTTCATTCAAACAAGACGATTAAACTAGACAGCCCTGGCGGTCTGGAAGCGCTCCACAGGCCTGACTGTTTGTCTTGTTGAATGCAATTTCACAGGTTCAGGCTGCGCAAACAAGCAAATGCATGACCAAGCTGAAAATTACAAGCAAGTAAGATCATATAGTCAGTAGATTCTGTGGACCTTCTGTATTGATTAGTTAATACTAATGGTTGTAAAAGTGAAAATAAAGCCGAAAATGGCAATTTTGTCAATTTCAAGAGCACATAACTCATGACTCAAAATTCAGATCAAGCTGAAAATAACACCAAGGCAATATCTTATAGACACCAACATTCTGTCCTAGTTTTGTCTTGATTGGTCAATATTTGTAGTTGCTAGAGTGAAAACAATGTCAAAATAGAGCCGAAAAAAGTAATTTTGTCAATTTCAAGGGCACATAACTCATGATTCAAAAATTCTGATCAAGCTGAAAATTATACCAAGGTAAGATCTTATGGCCATCAACATTCTGTACAAGTTTTGTCTTGATTGATCAATATTTGTAGTTGCTAGAGTGAAAACAAAGTCAAAATACAGCCGTAAATGGTAATTTTGTCAATTTCAAGGGCACATAACTCATGATTCAAAAATTCAGATAAAGCTGAAAATTATACCAAGGCAAGATCTTATAGACACCAACATTCTGTCCTGGTTTTGTCTTGATTGGTAAATATGTGCAGTTGCTAGAGTGAAAACAATGTCAAAATAGAGCCGAAAATGGCAATTTTGTCAATTTCAAGGGCACATAACTCAGGACATAGAAATAAGATCAAGCTGAAAATTATACCAAGGTAAGATCTTATGGTCACCAGCATTCTGTACAAGTTTTGTCTTCATTAGTAAATTTTTGTAGTTTCTGGAGTGAAATCAAAGCCAAAATAGAGCCGAAAATGGCAATTTTGTCCATTTCAAGGGCATATAACTCATGATGTAAAATTCGGATCAAGCTGAAAATTATACCAAGGCAAGATCTTTTAGTCACCATCATTCTGTGAAAGTTTTGTCTTGATTGGTCAGTATTTGTAGATTTTAGAGTAAAATTAAAGTCAAAAACAGCTATTTTTGACATTCAAGGGCAGATAACACGGGTAATTCAGATTCAATCCAAATTCTTTGAAGGAATCTGAGAGAGGGTCACCCAAGGATCATTCTTGTAAAGTTTGATTGAAATCCATCTGGTAGTTTCTGAGAAGAAGATTTTTAAAGAAAAAGTTTACGGACGGACGGACGGACGAATGGACGGACAGACTGACGCACGGACACACGACGGACACACCGCCATGACAATAGCCCGCTGGCCTGTAGGCCAGTGGAGCTAAAAATTGTTCATTGGTGACTTGTGAGATAAAGAGCTTTTATCAAACGTCTAGAAAGGATATTGGCCAAGCAGGTGCTCCAACCAATGGCACATGTATTAACCCATTACCAAACGGCAAATTTTCAAAATTTTCATTTCAAATGCTGCTGCAGGCGACAAATGAACCTTGTTTGAGATAGAATTTGTACACACAATATAGCACAGAAAATATTGAGACAAAAGGAGAAACTGCTGATTATCAGCAGTTTCTTCTTTTGTCTCAATGTTTTCCCAAACCTATTCTAATAGGGACGTCAAAACCAGGTCTTGCTTGGGAAAGGGTTAAGAGACTCCTACAATACTGAGCTATCCAAGCTCGGGTATTTTTGCACTAAGACTGACCAACAGGGTGATTCCAGCATACTGTCCTAAACTTTGCTTGCAATACAAAGAGCACTAATTGTTATACTTATTCAAGCCTAAGTACCACCAAGCATTGTTTCCTACAGTTTGGTTTTTAAACCAACAGAAAAAAGTTTTATTTACAAAAATTCTAAGTAAGAATATCAAATAGAGCACAGCAAAGCTATAGTGGAGCATATGTACATGTCTAACCCTTTCCCAAACCACAAGATTTAGGGTGGTATAATGTAAAGCTGCTGCAGACGACAAATGGATGTCACTTAAGGACTACATGTGAAATTAATGAATAATACAGCAAAGAAAATGTTGAGGCAAAAGGAGAAAATGCTATTTATTAGCATTTTCTTCTTTTGCATCAACATTTTCCCAAGCAAATTCTATTAGAGACATCAAAAGCAGATCTTGTTTGGGAAAGGAGTAAGTATATAAGTATTTTGTAGAACACATAACATATATTACCAATCATATTGTATTGCTCCATTCCACAGCCATACATAAAGCCTGCATCAAAATGCAAAAAATCTTAAAACCGTAACGGTCTACAAATTTTCATAAAATAATGCATCAAATTCAACCCTTTCCACATGACATAAAAAATTTAGACTGGTGACAAACAATAAACAAGAGATGTTTGTAAAACATATATGCCCCCTCAAGGGCCTACATTTGATGTAGGTCAAAGTCCAAGGTCAAGTTAACAAGGTCCAAGGTCATGGTCAAATATGAAAGGTCTTGGTAGGAGGTGTCTATGTGTGAAATATCAAAGCTGTATATGTAAAAGTAAAATGAAACATATGCCAGGTTAAAGTTGTTAAAAGTAGGCCAAATGCCAAGGTCAAGGTCATGGTCAAATGTGAAAGGTCTTAGTTGGAGGTGTCCATGTGTGAAATATCAAGGCTGTAGGTGTAAAAGGACATGATATATATGCCTGGTTTCAGTCTTTTTAAAAGTAGGTCAAACTCCAAGGTCAAGGTTGCAATATTCAAGGTCATGGTCAAATGTGAAAGGTCTTGGTAGGAGGTGTCTATGTGTGAAATATCAAGGCTGTATGTATAATAGGACATAAGATAAAGGCTAGGTCAAAGATTTCTAAAAGTATGTAAAAATCAAAGGTCAAGGTCACACAGGCCAAGGTCATGGTCAGATGTGAAAGGTATTTGTAGGAGGTGTCCATGTGTAAAATATTGAGACTGTATAGGTAACAGGACATGAGATATAGGCCTAGTTTAAGTTTTTTAAAAGTAGGTCAAACTCCAAGGTCAAGGTCCAAGGTCATGGTCAAAAGTGAAATATCTTGGTTGGAAGTGACCATGTGTCAAATATCAAGGCTGTATGTGTAAAATGACATGAAATATAGGCCAGGTTAATGTATTATTAAAGTAGGTCAAACACCAAGGTCAAGGTCCAAGGTCATGGTCAAATGTGAAAGGTCTTGGTCGTACGTGTCAATGTGTCAAATATCAAGGCTGTATGTGTAAAAGGAATTGATATATCGGCTAGGTTTAAGTTTTTAAAGTAGGTCAAAGTCAAAGGTCAAGGTCACAAGGTCCAAGGTCATGATCAAATGCGAAAGGTCTTGGTAAGATGTGTCCATGTGTGAAATACCAAGGCTGTATGTGTAATAGCACATAAGATATAGGCAAAGTTTAATTTTTTTAAAAGTAGGTCAAACTCCAAGGTCAAGGCCACATGGTCCAAGGTCATAGTCGTATCTGATAGGTCTTGGTCGGAGGTTTCCATGTGTCAAATATCAAGGCTGTATGTGTAAAAGGACATGATATATCGGTCAGGTTAAAGTTTTTTAAAAGTAGGTCAAACTCCAAGGTCAAGGTCACAAAGTCCAAGGTCATGGTCAATTGTGAAAGGTCTTGGTAAGATGTGTCCATGTGTGAAATATCAAGGCTGCATTTGTAAAAGGTCATGAGATATATGCCAGGTTTAATTTTTTTTAAAGTAGGTCAAACACCAAGGTCAAGGTCACAAGGTCCAAGGTCATGGTTAAATGTGAACTATGTTGATAGGAGGTACCTATGTGTGAGATATCAAGGCTGTATGTGTAAAAGGACATGAGATATAGGCAAGGTTAAGAATTAAGTGTAAAAATCAACAAAGGGCAATAACTCCAAGAAGTTGACTGGCAGAGTTACGGTTCTTGTGCACTGCACCTCTCCATAATGAAATCTATTCACCTGTAAAATTTCATGATTCTACCTTACATATCTTTTGAGTTGTGCTCCAGACAAGAATCAAGTTTGAAAATCAACAAAGGGCAATAACTCAGAAAATTTGATCGGCAGAGTTACTGTTCTTGTGCACTGCACCTCTCCACAATGAGATCTATCCACCTGTAAAGTTTCATGATTCTACCTTACATACTTTTTGAGTAATGCTGTGGACAATAATCAAATTTGAAAATCAATAAAGGGCAATAACTCCAAAAATATGATCGGCAGAGTTACGGTTCTTGTGCACTGCACCTCTCCATAATGAGATCTATTCACCTGTAGTAAAGTTTCATGACTCTACCTAACATAGTTTTTGAGTTATGCTCCGGACAAGAATCAAGTTATAAAATCAACAAAGGGCAATAACTCAAAAAATTTGATCAGCAGAGTTACGGTTCTTGTGCACTGCACCTCTCCATAATGAGATCTATCTACCTGTAAAGTTTCATGATTGTACCTTACATACTTTTTGAGTAATGCTCCGGACAAGAATCAAGTTATAAAATCAACAAGAGGGCCAGAATGGCCCTATATTGCTCACCTGAAAGAAGTCTGATAAGCTACGCCCACTTTTTCTGACGAATAAAAAATTTGAGAACAAATTTTGAAAAGAACCACCCAAGGAACATTTCTGCCAAGTGCGGTTAAAATTGGGCCAATGGTTGATTTTTAAACAATTTTCTTTGAATTTTTCTAAGTCCGTTAAGTCACGCCCTGCCACACCCACTTTTTCAGACGAAACAAAAATTCAATTTTTTTTTTAAAGAGTCACCAAAGGAACATTTCTGCCAAGTTTGGTTCAAATTGGGCCAATGATTGATTTTTAAAGAATTTTCTTATGATTTCTCCAAGTCCGATAAGTGCTGACCTGCCACGCCCACAATTTTGGACCAATAAAAAATCCGCGAACAAATCTTAAGGGACATTCCTGCCAAATTTGGTTCTAATTGGCCCAATGGTTAAGGAGAAGAAGATTTTTGAAGATTTTTTAACAATTTCTCTTGGTTAGATAAGCCCTGCCCTGCCACACCCTCATTTTTGGACGAAACTTTAAATTTATGAACAAATGTTGAAAAGGGTCACTCAAGGAACAATTCTGCAAAGTTTGGTTCAAATTGGCCCATTGGTTGATTTTTAAAGAATTTTCTTAGGATTTCTTTGAGGCCGAAAAGCCCCTTCCTCCCTGCCACACCCTCATTTTTTGACAAATGTAAAAATTTGTGAATCAATTTTGAAAAGAGAGACTCAAAGAACATTCCTGCAAAGTCTGCTTGTAATTGGCCCAATTGTTAATTTTTAAAGAATTTTCTTATGATTTCTCTAAGTCTGATAAGCCCCTTTCTCCCTGCCACCGCCACGTTTTTTGATGAATCAAAAATCTGCGAACAAGTTTTGAGAAGGGTCACTCAAGGAACTATTCTGCCAAGTTTGGTTCAAATTGGTCCAATGGCTGATTTTTAAAGAATTATCTTAGGATTTCTCTAAGTCCGATAAGCCAAGCCCTGCCACGCCCACATTTTTTGACGAATCAAAAATCTGCGAACAAGTTTTAAGAAGGGTCACTCAAGGAACATTCCTGCCAAGTTTGGTCAAAATTGGCCAGTTGGTTTTGGAGAAGAAGATGTTTGAAGAAATTGTTGACGGATGGACGGACAGACAGACAGACAGATGGACAGACGGACGACGGACGGTGAGTGACCACAATAGCTCACCTTGAGCACTTTGTGCTCAGGTGAGCTAACAAAGGGCAATAACTCAAAAAATTTGATCGGCAGAGTTACGGTTCTTGTGCACTGCACCTCTCCATAATGAGATCTATTCACCTGTAAAGTTTCATGATTCTACCTAACATAGTTTTTGAGTTATGCTCCGGACAAGAATCAAGTTACAAAATCAACAAAGGGCAATAACTCAAAAAATTTGATCAGCAGAGTTACGGTTCTTGTGCACTGCACCTCTCCATAATGAGATCTATCTACCTGTAAAGTTTCATGATTGTACCTTACATACTTTTTGAGTTATGCTCCAGACAAGAATCAAGTTATAAAATCAACAAAGGGCAATAACTCAAAAAATTTGATCGGCAGAGTTACGGTTCTTGTGCACTGCACCTCTCCATAATGAGATCTATCCACCTATTAAGTTTCATGATTCTATCTTTAATACTTTTCGAGTTATGCTCCGGACAAGGTTTGGTCTACGGACAGACCGACCGACCTACGGACCGACCGACCTTCCGACCGACCGACCGACACTTGCAAAACAATATACCCCCATTTTCTTCGAAAGGGGGCATAATAACATGTCATACATACTCTTAGAAATAATACATGTATACACTTTGAAATTGAATCAAAGATGGTAAACAGGAAATAACAAGATGGGTTTGTGAAATATGAATGCCCCCAAAATGGCTATTTTTCTAAAATGGTAAGTTTTCGTGTAAAGGGTTGAAAAGGGTTAACAGATGACCTTGAGAAAGGTCATATTGCATGGAACAGATAGATATCATTAAATGGAAGTTACATACAAAATTTCAGCTTTGTATGTCAAATACGGACAGACAGACACACAGACAGACGGACAGACATAAGTAAAACAATTTGCCCCCGATCTCTTGATACGGGGGCATAAAAAGATTGTATTCTGTTTCATAAATGATTCAAAAGCAATTCCTGATTGGGATATAAGTGTTAGGGATTTTAAATACAAGACTTGTAAGTTGCCAATGCAGGGTTGGCAATCGACCGGTCACGCAGTTTTAACCGGGTGGTTTTAATCGGTTAAAACCGCCCTGGTCAATACTCCAAGTGGTCGATTGGTGGTCAATTGAAAAATTCTAATGGTCAATTGAAATTCTGATGGTCAATTGAAAAATTCTGATGGTCAATTGAAAAACTTTAATGGTCAGTTATTCATTTTGTTTTGGATTTATTATTCATATTCTTGAGATTGAAAAATTGACTGTTTGGACCCTGCCAAAGGTACTCATCAGGTGACTTTTGTCATCACTAAGTACACTAAAACAGTTCCAGATAGGGTATTTTGGCTTCATTTTGACACAAGTGTTGTTTTGACACTTAGATTAAATATCCAGCTAATATCCAGTAAAGTCCAGATAAATGATCAATAACAGATAGCAGAATGATCACACTTTCACACATCTGAATAAACAAAGGTGTCAATTTCACAACCCATATAATTCAGCCCCTCTCATTGGTCAACCTCATACAAGCTGGACACACCTTCCATAAGTTTGAGTGACAGGTCCGGTAATTTGACAGTTTTGATTGGCTATTCTTAATTGCTTGTCAAAATGTAATTAAAGATTAGGTTATCCTCTTTGATGTGTTGGCTAACACCTTTAAACCCTTTCTTATCATATTTCCCTCTTCTTCTTTACATGGCAATGTATAGTGAACTAGATCTATCTGAACTGAAATTGATGAGAATTATTGAAAATTTTACAGATTCATGAATCCAACCTCTTCAAATAGCCATATACATTTTGGTTTTCCCGATTTATTTTTTATAAGTTTCAACAACAGAAAGTCAAAAACTCATTTGTAGTGATATTCTTGTATAGAATCTATGTAGGGTCTATTCAGTAGGGTTATCATATTATGAGCAATTTTCCAACTGACCATTCCAATTGACCAATCGACCACCAATCGACCACTATTGACCAGTTAAAACCAGTATTGACCGCCGGCCCGGTCAATACTCATATTGACCGGTCGATTGCCAACCCTGTGCCAATGTCCTATTAATCGGGGTTGGTAAATATAAATCAAAACTTCTACATTCCATCACAGGCGAGTGCATAATTGGCCAATCACAAGCAATGCAAAACTTTTAAGGCATATAACTTTGAAACCGGCAATTTTCAATACAGGGTGTCCCCCCCCAAAAACGGAACCCTAATTCAAAGTCAAATATTTTAAAGTGTAAGCAAAAAATCTAATTTTTGAATATGCAGTACTGGAGATACATCATTATTGCATTTGAGTTCCAAATTTCATTTCAAAATATGTATTGGTTCAAAAGTTATATGCAATTTAATAATGACACTAAAAAAACGATTTAACATGATATTGATTTTTGCGTCTTGTTTGTTCGTAAAAGCGCACTAGCGGTCAGCTGTTGAATTCTTTACTGTTGCACATGTACATACTGATTTTCTCAAAATTTCATGTACAAGTGCTGCACATGCAAATTTAGTCTATAGGGTGGTTGTTTGAAATAATTTTAAAGCACTCGTTATTTATTTGTTAAATCAAAATTGTTATTCTTCGTCCAGTTAGGTTATAGGCACTCGTATACGACAATCTGCGATACAATTTGATATTTTGTTTGTATTCATCTTGGTTACATCACAGCTCTACTTAAACAAATTATTTATTAGCAGAAAAGATGAAATGAAAATGCACTTTTGTGAATACAGGGTGTCCCAATAAAAACGGAACCCATTTTTGAAAGTGAATTGCTCCTGTACTAAGTGATATGTCTCCACCAAATTTGAATATGCAATAGAAACGACAGTTTTTTATCAGCAGGTAAAATTTGGTTGAAAAATGTTTATTAGTTTTGAAAATATTGGCTTTCAAACGAATGCACCCAGAAAACCATTTTAACATAATATCAACTTTCCGTTCTCAGCGCGCCTACACTTGACGCTTCCCAATTGTTTAATACAATACAAAAGTGATATTGAAACATTTTACTTACAATAGTGCATATTCGTTTCATCTTTACCGCTAACAAATATACTGTTAAAGTAGAGCTGCGGTGTAACCAAAACAAAAAATGAATTCAAAATTATCAAAGTGTATCAAAGATTCATAATGCATGTAATCATATGCAGTTATTTTATTACTCAACAACATGCCGGTCAGCACTCAAATGCCAAGTACTTTAACCCTTTCCCAAACAAGACCTGGTTTTGACATCTATGAGAGAATTAGCTTGAGAAAGTGTTTAGACAAAAGAAGAAAATAATGGTCACCAGCATTTTCTCCTTTTGCCTCTTTATTTTCTGTGCAGTATTTTACGCAAATTCAGCGTCAATTTTGTCATCTGCAACAGCTTTCAATCCAGTCCACACTAACTTTTTGTGGTCTGAGAAAGGGTTAAAATTATTTCAAACAACCGACTTACGGACTCAATTTGCACATGAGGCATTTTTATATTAATAAATTTTGAGAAAATTGGTTCGTACTTGTACAACAGTAAAGAACTCAACAGTTGACAGTCAGTGCGCGTTTACGAACAAACAAGACGCAAAAATCGATTTCGTGTTCAAACGGTTTATTAGTGCCTTTATTAAATTTCATATAACTTTTGAACCAATACATATTTTGAAGTGAAATTTGGAACACATATGAAAAACTAATGTATCTTTAGAACTGCAAATCCAAAAATTAGATTCTATGCTTTCGCTTTAAAATATTTAACTTTGAATTAGGGTTCCGTTTTTTTTGGGACACTCTGTAGAATGTTTCAACATCACTTTTGTGTTGTATTGAAAATATTACCCAATTGTGAAGCGTCAAATTATTCAATTAGTGTATGCGCGCTGCAAACGGAAGGATAAATATCGTGTTAAAATGTTTTTTTGGGTACATTCATTTGAATGCCGATATTTACAAAAGTAATGGATATTTTTCAAATTTTTACCGCTAATAGAAAACTGTCCTTTCTATTGCATATCTGAATTTGATGTAGAAATATTGCTTGAAACATGAGCAATTCACTTTCAAAAATGGGTTCCGTTTTTATTGGGACACTCTGTAGTTCCAACAAAATGACTATTTAGTTAAGGATCTGAACCTATGTCTTTTTCTACCATCCAAACAATTTTAACACAATCAGAAACACTGAACTCTTATTTGGTCTCATCAGGAGACTAAAAAGGTATCAGTACCAGAGATCTCTGGAGATACACGTCATGACCAATGAACAAATCTTTTGATTGGAAAATTGATTGTTTTAATTGATGGATGTGATTGGCCAATTAGCCTTCAATTCAAATCATGCAAGGGCAGTTGTTTTACAGAAGATTGAAAACCTACTTCCTAAGGCAACAACATTTTAGACAGGCCATTATTGATTGTAGATTTGTGAGATATCAAAGTACAGAATATTGATGATCTGAATTTTGTTTTCATATCCACATAATACAGTCCAAACCATTCAGAAAGACAACAAACTGTTGTTTAGTTTACAGGATTTTTTGTGTAAACAAGAGGGCCGCTGGCCCTAGGTCGCTCACCTGAGATGGGGTTTTATAACAGATCAGATTTCTTACAGGTAATGCAATAAAGGGTCAAAGATCATATGAAAGCCGCTATGCGATTTCAAACCATAGAAAACCCAGAAAACTACCTTAGTGCAATATCATATGTAACTCAAATATGATGTTTCATCCAATTCGGCTATTTGGTTATGGAGAAATTGCTTTGGACAGATGGAATTAAAATAAAACATACAGACTGACAAACAAACAGAAATTTACAAATTGACCTAGATCTATGACCTTGAACCTACCTAAATATATATTTCAAATAGAACATCTACTCATGATAAAGAACACATTTACCCATACATTTTTTTAAATCCATGCATAAATGTAGATGCTATGCGCCTGATAAGCAGATTTTTACTAGTAGTCCCCTTTTTCTGTGACAAGGTTTCATATTGAAAAGCAAAGAAAAGTACCGTAATTATTCTAATAAACGTTATTAGAAACATGGTCGATGGGAAAGTATGGGATGGGCGTTTATTAGAGGCATTCTAATTTTGTTAGTCAAAATTTGCGAATCAAATGTCAATTTTTACGAATCAAAAGTCAATTCATTGACTCGAAGTTCAGTAAGTTAGATTTGGCAAAGTTTTGTTATAAGGACTGTAAAATTTGATTTTTCTATAAAAATCCTTCCATGTAAACAGATTGAGGGCTAGACATTCTCTTTTTCATTGGTTTTGGAAATGATCTTCGTTTATGACTTATATTATTTCAATCTGTAATCGGGGATGGGCGTTTATTAGAATAACCTTTTTTTGCTAAAATTAAGCATGAAATAAGCAGATTTTCAGTCCAGATTTGGGGGGTGGGCGTTTATTAGAATATGGGCGTAAATTAGAATAATTACGGTACCTCTTAGCAATATCATAAGCAATGCAAATATTAAGTTTTGTCAAATTTGGCTCTGCGGTTATTGAGAAATTGCTTCTGACAGATTTCATGTAATTTCTCTTTTTCTGTTGCCATGGCAACCAGAGTTGGGTTTTTTTTATAAATTGCAATTCTGTTAGCAATTTTTGAAATGTGACCTCCTAAGGAATATTTCTGCCTATTTTGGTGGAAATTAGCCTGATAGTTTAGGAGGAGATATCATTCAACGTTGTCATTGAGATTTGGTGGAAAATCTCCTTTTCTGTTGCCATGGCCACCAGAGCTTTTAAAAGATTTCAGTTCTTTTAGCAATTTTTAAAAGGAACCTCCTCAGAAATATTTCTGCCAAGTTTGGTTGAAATTGGCCAAGTAGTTTAGGAGAAGATGTTGTTCAAAGAAATTATTGAGAATTAATCAAATTTCTCCTTTTCTGGTGCCATGGCAACCAGAGTTTTCAGTCAATTTCAATTCTTTTAGCAATTCTTAAAGAGGACCTCCTAAGGAATATTTTTGCCAAGTTTAGTTGAAATTGGCCTGGTAGTTTAGGAGGAGATGTCGTTCAAAGATAGTATTGAGATTCAGTCAAATTTCTCCTTTTCTGTTGCCATGGCAACCAGAGTTTTTTATGGATTTCAATTATTTTAGCAATTCTGAAAGGGGGTCATCTAAGGAACATTCCTGCCAAGTTTGGTTGAAATTGGCTTGGTAGTTTAGGAGGAGATGTTGTTCAAAGATAGTATTGAGATTCAGTCAAATTTCTCCTTTTCTGTTGCCATGGCAACCAGAGTTTTTTATGGATTTCAATTCTTTTAGCAATTCTGAAAGGGGGTCACCTAAGGAACATTCCTGCCAAGTTTGGTTGAAATTGGCCTAGTAGTTTAGGAGGAGATGTCGTTCAAAGATAGTATTGAGATTCAGTCAAATTTCTCCTTTTCTGTTGCCATGGCAACCAGAGTTTTTCATGGATTTCAATTCTTTTAGCAATTCTGAAAGGGGGTCACCTAAGGAACATTCCTGCCAAGTTTGGTTGAAATTGGCCATGTAGTTTAGGAGGAGATGTCATTTAAAGAAATTGTTGACGGACGACGGACGCCGGACGGACGCCGGACAAAAGGTGATCACAATAGCTCACTTGAGCTTGTGCTCAGGTGAGCTAAAAATGAAGTAATTCCCTTATTGTAAACCCTAATCATATCCCACATCATACCAGCATTCAAAATCAAACAAAACTATGAAAATAATTATGTTCTTTTACCCAAAACACCATAAAGTAAAACTATTCATGTATAGTAATCCACTTCCGTACCGCGTCTTTTTCGGTACTGCGGTATTCAAAACATTGTTCATTTGCAGACAAAGCATTACATACCAACTGCGTGCTTTTTCAAAAATTTAAGCAAAATCATTTACTCAAATCTTCAGTAATTACTTTTATTATTATTTCCGCTGCATTGGATTGTTATTAAAAAAGAAAAGATAGAAAGTTTTTATGTCCACATTCATTATTCATTTTTCTGGACGCCATTAAGTACTGCGGTACCCAAGAAAACCACCCTAAATCTTTATAAGTATTGATTAGTCTATTTGAGATAGCTTTACAATTAAGCAGGGGAGAGGGATATATGCTGATTTATTCAATATCTATCTACAGTGGTTTCTTACAGCCAGTAAAATTAGATTTTTTTTCTCATTTCTTATCAATGTCTTTGACAACATGGATCTACTGATTGCAGAAGCTACTTTACAGTGTTCCAACAATAATAAAACTTAAAATGAGCACACAATCTATTGCCAGAATACCGTGAAAATAAAATGACAAAACCTCTGCCACCATAATTATACTGAGCAGTACCTGTATCTGTGTAAGAATACATTGAAGTTGTGTCTGATGGTAGGATATGACTTGTGGGCATTACCCCACCCACACCATCATACTGCGACATGTAGTTAGTAGCTGATGAAATATAATATATTGTTTGTGGGAAGTAAAAACCTCGTAACTCCAGCTTTGTCAAGCTGTAATTAAGATGTTTTGACCTTCCACTAACGATATGTATGTATTTTCTGTCAGTCTGTGTCTGTATAAGAATACATTGAAGCTGTGTCTGATGGTAGAATATGACTTGTGGGCATAACCCCACCCACACCATCATACTGTGTCATGTAGTTAGTAGCTGATGAAATATAATATATTGTTTGTGGGAAGTCAAAACCTCGTAACTCCAGCTTTGTCAAGCTGTAGTTACGAGGTTTGACCTCCCACTAATGATATGTATGTATTTTCTGTCAGTCTGTATCTCTATAAGAGTACATTGATGCTGTGTCTGATGGTAGAATATGACTTGTGGGCATTACCCCACTAATACCATCATACTGGGACATGTAGTTAGTAGCTGATAAAATATAATATATTGTTTGTGGGAAGTCAAAACCTCGTAACTCCAGCTTTGTCAAGCTGTAGTTACGAGGTTTGACCTCCCACTAATGATATGTATGTATTTTCTGCCAGTCTGTATCTTTATAAGAGTACATTGAAGCTTTGTCTGATGGTAGGATATGACTTGTGGGCATTACCCCACCCACACCATCATACTGTGTCATGTAGTTAGTAGCTGATAAAATTTATGTATGTATTTTCTGTAAGTTTATAGTGAGTTTGATATTACTCAAACCTTACATAACAATTTTGTTAGTAAATTCATGACAAAAATTTTAATTTAAAATCATCTAAATTGAAACATTAGTTTAATCAGTACTGCAATGGGGTTTTCAAAATTCCAAGTGGTTGAGGTCTTTAAAACTCTATATTGAGTGGTATTTATCCTATTGAAACACACCATTAAACCTTCTCTTCCATTTGAGGTTACAAATCCAACCCTCAAACCGCTAAAGCCCTTGGAATATATTTATCAAATTGTTTTATTTTGAAATTCAATGTCCAAAATTCAAAGCGATTGCTTATCATGGCCAGGTTCCAATTAAATGTAAGGCCATTATTTGACATCAATTCTCCTGTTAGATATAGATTCATTGTTAGTGACTAACAAATACTATACATACTTTTGCACAAATTCACATATTTATAAATAATTGACTGGTATCACATACCTGGTACACCAAATTGTTGTTGTTTTTGTGTATCTCCAAATAGAGCCATGATGGAATCCTTCGTTGACGCTTTTGGTTCCGTCGATGTACTGCTCGTGCTCTCACCAAAGAAGTCTGCTTCCGCATTACCATTGCTAACCTGTAAAGTGGGTCTGGTTTGTTAATTATAATTTTCCAAAACGGCAAAAATTCAGGGCTGTCATATACGCAGCAGCTGTAGATGACGAAATGAATGTTGTAAAAACATTTTATGTGCCATATAGCCTAGAAAATACTGAGAAAAGGGAGAAAAAGATGGTCATCAGCAAATTTTTCCTTTGCGTCAATGTTTTCCCAAACAGTGTCTTTAAGCCAAGTCAAAACCAGGTCATATTTGAACAAGAGCTTCGCAGAGCGGCGCATATACGCCCGAGAGGGGCTTGTCAGTAAAATTGGCCATTTTTTCGATTCAAGGGCAGATAATTAAAACATGAAAAGTTATCAAAATTTTGTTTGCACAATAAAACACCAGAGATTCATTGTGGCTAGTTTGATTAAATTCTGGTTGAAACTGTAGAAGTTGCACACAGGAGAAAATGGACATTTTTGAGAAAATGGGCATTTTTTCTTAAATTCAAGGGCAGATAATTCAAGAACGAAAACAGTTATCTAAATTCCGTAAGCGGTATGCACAACTAGACACCATGGAGATTCATTGTGGCAAGTTTGATCAAATTCTGATCAAAACTGTAGGAGGAGTTGCGCACACAAGAAAATGGGCATTTTTTTAATTCAAGGGCAGATAATTCAAGAACGAAAAGAGTTAATTAAATTCCGTAAGCGGGATGCACAACTAGACACCATTGAGATTCATTGTGGCAAGTTTGATTGAATTCCGATTAAAACTGTAGGAGGAGTTGTGCACACAAGAAATTGCTAACGGACGGACGGACTGACAGACGGACGGACGGACAGACGAGCGGGGCCATAACATAATACGACCCTTCGGGCGTATAAAAAGTGTAAAATATTTTTGTATCCCACCCAATGTCCACCAATACTGAGGCTTGGTTTAAATTCTCATAAAAAAGACTCAAGTGGTGGAGAATCTATTCAGCAAACTGTACATTGCAACTCAAAAGTCTTACTACAGCACAGTATGTAACACAAGTCTCTTGTACAGCTCATTAAAAAATTTGTGAGCCAGGAAACCTCTATAATGGACTGGGGAGTATTTCTGAATGAGACTACTCATTCCCTGGATTGAGCACACAATTTGACCCAAATTTCAATATGTGATTGTATGATATTACCCATTTGTATGAATTCACACCATACCTGATTGTTAGTGGATGTGTTTTGTTGACTAGTTGTGGATTGAGGTATGCTGGCCCCCATAAAGTCATCAAGATCACCTAATAAACTGTTAGAGTTGTTCTGTACAGGACCACTAGGAGCATCTGTAAAATTATAAAAGCCTTAATCATTTGTATAAAGGCCCGGTCACATAAGATTCCGCGTCCATATTGCATCCATATCATGTCAAAAATTATACTGCACAGGTCCCTTGTTTTAGATTTGCTCCAGCCGTAATGTGGATTCAGATTGGAGTATGTCACCAGGCCTTAACATATTTTGAAGAACTAAAGAGATAAAGAGTTAAAATCAAGAGAATTAGCATATATAATTCTTTACTATAATACACAGATTTCTGCTTTCAATAATATAAAGTATTAATTGACCCATGAAAAAATGTTCCTTTCAATTATCTATGTTTCAATTATCTTTTTTCTTCTTATTCTTCTTTAAAAGTACAGATTCTGCTTTCACCTTCCTTTATACAGAATTCCAAACAAAATATATAATTTCTCTGTGAATGAAACAAAACAACCACATGCAACCCCTAAATTTGGCTCAAACTAAAGTTTAAATTGCATGCCCAACCTTGACACCATAAACTCAACATAGCATGTATCTAATTATTTCGTATAGATGAAATTCAAGAACTAGAATTACTGAACTGAGTTCTGACTGTAAGGCAACCTAAGATTTCAAAATTAATCCTTTCCCAAACAACTACATTTTAGGGTGGTCCAATTTGGAAGCTGCTGCAGATGGCAAAAGTGATGTTGGTAAGAAAAGAATTTGTGTACAATATAGTACAGAAAACATTAGGACAAAAGGAGAAAATGCTGATCATCAGCATTTTTTTCTTTTGACTCAATGTTTTCTCTAGCCTCTTTTACCAGGAACATCAAAACTAGGCCTTGTTTGGGAAAGTGTAAAGTTAAAATTAGCTTGACGGAATGGCTTTTCTGAGATTAAAGTTGAAGCTAATGATATACATTTCTTCATTTGAGGATTCCAAGGTAATTATATATTCTGTTATCATTAACCCAATACCACACAGTGACTCCTTTTGACTCCCAACAAGATAATGGCTTTGGAAAACATTGTGGAAAATGAAGAAATTGCTTGTGACAAGCAATTTCTTCATTTTCCACAATATTTTCTACACAAAAAGACCAAAAAGTGTGGAATTTCATTCACTTGAAATTGTCGTCTGCATCATCTTTGAATTTGGAACAGCCCAAAAATTTGTCGTTTGGGAAAGGGTTAATAATGCATATTTTCACTTACACTATCTGCAGAATGCTAAGATCAGAGCTACTCACAAGAAGGGGAAAAGGTTTTTTAACCCTTTCCCAAACGGCGAAAATTTAAGGTGATCTACTTCAAAAACAGCCACAAATAACAAAAAGATGTTATTAAAGGTAGGATTTGCGTAAAATATGGCCCAGAAAATATTGAGACAAAAGGAGAAACTGCTGGTTATCAGCAGTTTATTCTTTTGTCTCAATGTTTTCCCAAGCCTTTTGTAATATAGACGTCAAAACCAGGTCTTGTTTGGGAAAGGGTTAAGGTATACGACCCATCATTAAAAACATCACTTTCTAGTCATGTGACATGCATCAAATTACACACATTTGTAAATAAACTTCACATAAGTTTATTCACCGTGCCGGATTTCAAGATTATGCTTCAAGAAGAAAACAATTTACAAATATTTTTTACTCTATATTCATATGCAAGGGAGGTAGTTTTGAACATTTTTGTAAAACATTTCCATAAGTACTGTAAACCAGGATAAGTTCGCGTCAAGAAATGTTCGCGTTTTCATGCACTCGTACTTGTTTGCGGCGTTTTAAGTTCACGGATCAATGCTGTCCGCGAATCGCGCAAAACAAAAGACGCTATGGAGGAATTGAAAAATTGATATGTTGAATAATATTGGGAATCGGATAATCGGGTAATTTCATTAGTTACCATTTACAGTTTGATCGAAGTAAGTTTCAATCGACCCATTGCTTTATTTTCACACTTTATACTACACTGGAATACAGTTTGTAACACAATACATAGAATTTGAGCGTTACATTAATTTCACACCTATTTACCTACAGCGTCGTGATAGTGACCGTTTTATTAAATATCATCCAAGGAGGATTCGAACCTCATAGCTGTGGCTAATTCAATGTCGTGTTTTCAATATATCACAATATCTATGTATTTTTGGATAAAACGAAAGTAGTCTAAAATAAAGAAACTTTTCACTTACATCCTGCTATAAAAAAAGTTATTTCCCTTGTTTACATAGTAACGAACACAATGCAAATACAACATATCCCCATAGGTTTTTTCGAAACAAAAACTAGTATAGCGATTAAAGTTCACATTTTTATTGAACGTAGCCTATTCACGGCGTTTTAAGTTCGCGGTTCACACCCATCCAAGAAAGATGCTAACTTAAAATGCGCGAAACCATTTCCTGGTTTACAGTATGCATTAATTCAAAATTCTAAACTGTTTAAGGTTTACGAACTGAGAATGAAATGCAGAGCCAGAGATGAAATTTGAAAAGTGCCAGTAATTCCTAATCTGTGTTACATTTCCCTTCCAAATACAAATATAAGCATTTTGTATGGATTAGAATTTTGAATTAATGCATACTTATGGAAATATTTGACCAAAATGTTCAAAATTACCTCCCTTGCATATGAAAATAGAGTAAAACAATATTTGTAAATTATTATCTTCTTGTACCATAATCTTGAAATCCGGCCTGGTGAATCAACTTGTGTGAAGTGTATTTACATGTGTGTGAAATTTGATGCATTTCGTATGGCTAGAAAGTGGTGTTTTCATTCTCAGTTCGTAAACCTTAAAATGCTTACGTTTGTTTTTGGAATGAAAATGTAACACAGTTCAGGAATTACTGGCACTTTCCAAATTTCGCCTCTGGCTCTTTGTTACTAATGATGGGTTGTGTACGTTAAAAAGCAAAATAGGATTAATAGCTTATCAACCCCTATTTTGTGGGCACTCATTGGAATTGTCTCATCGAGACAATTCCAATGAGTATCCATAACATAGGGTTTGAATTTGAAATAATAAATTTAGAATGTCCTTATCACCTCTCATCTGTTGCTCTGGCTACAACTATGCATAATCTTATTCATTATTTCTAAAAATTATCTAAAAGTAACCTCAAAAAAATCCCAAAATATCCATAGTAAATTCCCAAATTAAATGGGAGTACAAAATGTAACCACCACCAGGTTGATGCATGGGGAGTTTAAAGCCTGAATCTATGATAAGAGAAAGTGAGTATCTGACTGCACAAAAATGCCTTTTTATCTTGGCATATATTGTCAGCTTTCCAATGGACTTGCCGCATCACTTTCTCTTATCTTAAGGGCCTGTCACATATGTTTCCACTTCCAAATCATATCCAAAAATATACTGCACTAGTCTCCCATTTTTAGACATTCTCCGACCGTCACCGGGATGTGGACACAGAATGGTATATGTGACTGGGTCTTTAGATTCAGGTTTTCATTAAATCATGACTTACCACAGTTATTTTCAGGGGTGGTTTGTTGTGCAAACACTTTTAAATACAATGTTAATATTATGGGTGTGTAAATTGAAATGAGAAATGGCATACACACTTTTTTTCATAATTCTTAAGTCAGAATGTTGGGATTCAATAAAATAAAGTTAATAGACAATGACATGGTGTGAAGAAATGTATGATAAATCTCTCTTGAGAAAAAGATATCATAAACAATACATGTACTTCAGTTGTGCAGAAATGACTGTTACACATACACATGCATTCCTGGCATTTCTAATAACAGTATTTTAATTGTGCTGTAATTACTGTTACACCTACAGGGTTCAATTCAACATTAACATTACACTCCAAAGCCGATATCTATATTGATTAAACCATCAAATATGACCTCTGCAGTTTTCGGTACGCCAACAGCCTATTTTGGTCGTCATAATCTAATTATAGCACATCATTTGAATTATCGAATCAAAATCATTCAGTTTTATCTTGCATGATCATTACGTATACATTACGTCGATTCTATTTTCGGCCGAAGCCGGTAACATTTTAATTATCGAATCAAAATCATTCAGTTTGATCTTGTTTGATTACGTATACATTATGTCGCTTCTATTTTTGGCTGAAGCCGATAATTTGAAGCGTCAGCCAATGAAAGAATGTATCAGCTTTTTAAATTGTTTTGTTGTGTATAGCCAACGATTGGATACAGAAATCCCGCCAAGGCCCCGAGATTTGATGTGAAATGACCCCGCGAGAACAGAGCTCATTCTATCGAAATGGAATGTAGAGATAATGTGCTCTGTTCTAAGAGAGTACATAAACATGTGCCTGACAGACATTACCTGCCTGCTGCTTGGTCAGGGCTAGTTAGACCCCCAAGATGCTGGACGGACATTTCAAATCTCAGTCACAATTACCTTAGTGAAAACATTGAATATGTGACACAACAAGAACATGAGCCCTTTAAAATGTTCATTCATTTGTAATTCATAACTGGCCTCTTTTTGTGTACACCTTTTCCATATCATCTGTCTGATACAAATATTCGGTCTGGACTATCACATATTTGGTTAGGACAAGCAGCATCTGGCAGCAATAAGCCTGACTGTCTGGTAACCCAGAAAGTTAATGTTGGTCCTTAACCCTTTCCAAAACGGCAAAATTTTAGGGTGATCCAATTTCAAAGCTGCTGCAGACGACAAATGAATGTTGATAAAGATAATATTAGCGTATGATGCAGCTCAAAAAATATTGAGACAAAAGGAGAAACTGCTGGTTATCAGCAGTTTCTTCTTTTGTTTCAATGTTTTCTCAAGCCTTTTCTATTAGGGACGTTTCTATTAGGGAGGTCTTGTTTGGGAAAGAGTTAACCTACACAGTGACATGTGTTCCTGGCATTTCTCACAACAGTACAAACAATATTCAACCCTTTCCCAAACGGCAAAATTTTAGAGTGAACCACTCGAAAACTGTCACAAATGACATAATGGCTGTTATTAAAGATAGGATTTGTGTAAAATATAACTCAGAAAATATTGAGACAAAAGGAGAAACTGCTGGTTTTCAGCAGTTTCTTCTTTTGTCTCAATGTTTTCCCAAGCCATTTCTATCAGGGACGTCAAAACCAGCTCTTGTTTGGTAAAGGGTTAATCAGCGCCGCAAACTTCCTATCTCACAGAGCCAGTTTATCCATATACCCGTCACTGAAAAGCAATCTCAGTAGTCAAATATTCTTCTTTGATTGGATGAACATGTATAATATCTCAGCTTATTTCTTAACCCTTTCCCAAACAAGACTTGGTTTTGACATCCCTAATATTAAATGCTTGGGAAAACACTGCCACAAAAGAAGAAAATACTGATATCCAGCATTTCTCCATTTGCCACAATCAATATTTTCTGTGCTTTATTGTGCACAAATGCCATCTTTATCAAAATCCATTTTATCATCTGCAGCAGTTATCAAACTGGGACAGTCAAAAGTTTTGCTGATTAGGGAAGGGTTAACCGTACTTCTAAAAGATGAAGCTTACCTAATCCTATAAGATCAGCAGTGTTAGAGCTGGTGACTGGAGGGGGTGCCTTGGCTGGTTGTTGAGGAGTATTTATGGTATTTTGTGCAGACTGAACTGGTTAAACAGCATTGTCTCTTTTTGTTTTGTCTTGTTAAGAAAAGGGTTAACATAGAGTCTACACTATACATACCTAATCCTATAAGATCAGCAGTGTTAGAGCTGGTGACTGGAGGGGGTGCCTTGGCTGGTTGTTGAGGAGTATTTATGGTATTTTGTGCAGACTTAACTGGTCTACTCTCTGCGGGCTTACTCGAGACTGATTGAGTGGAAACGGGGGCCGGCTGGGATTTAGGGACCTGAAATTGGGTAAATAAAACATGTTTGGGAAGGAGAAAAGCCCTCAAAATGGCTAATTCTAACTATCATTGATATCTAAATTAAATTTGACACTTGCTTGTCCAACACTTTCGGAGAAAAATGCCTATATTTAGTTTAAATATTGGGGCATGAAAAGTCACTTATTATCAACAGTCAATGAACAAATTTCCCCCTTTCCCAAACAAGACATGGTTATGACGTCCCTATTAGAAAACGCTTGGGAAAACATTGAGGCAAAAGAAGAAAATGCTGATACTAAATCAAAATTTTCTCCTTTTGCCTCAATATTTTCTGTACTATATTGTGGACAAACCATATTCTCATTAACTTCATATTTGACATCTACAGTAGCTTTCAAATTGGAGCGGTTTAAGAATTTGCTGTTTGGGAGAGGGTTAAATGCCAAATCAAAGATTCATTCAGTCTAACAAGTGTATCTGGAAAATCCAAAACACTTCATTTTCATGTGAAATTATCATATCTGACGAGTGAAATGGCAGAATCCAAGATGAAGATTTTCCATCAAAATGCCTATAACTTATCTTGGCCAAATTCTAGAAAGTTTGGTAAGTGTTAATCAATGGTTAAATACCTGTTTTAGTTAAATTATCAAGTTTTGTTATCGAAAAATTTATTTTGACATCATTTGTATAAAGTATGGAGCATTCAGAACACCACAATTTATAAATTATGGAGTACAGTTGACACTCGTTATGTCGACATCGGATAAGTGGAATTTCCGCTTAAGTCGAAGTAAAAGTCTGGCCCCGTCCTCACCAATGGATATCAAAACGTTAGATAAAATAATTTCAAAATAAATATAGCCATTGATATTTAGTAGGAAAAGGATAGAAATTGCTCGTCTCGAGCAATTTCTTTCCTTTTCCTACTATATTTCAATTATAAACGCACTTGATGAGCACCAAAAATGGTCAAATGGCATTCGAGTCGAAATTGAACAAAATCGGATGAGTCGAACTCCGGATATGTCGAGATAATTTGACGGCCCCTCTGACTTCGACACAACGAGTGTCGACTGTATTTGGAACACTTCCGTCCATGCTCTCTCATATTGTTTCTACAGAATTGACCAAGTGGTTCCATAAGAGTAATGATGCTCCTATCGAGCAGCTTTAAGATCTCGGTCTAAAGAATGCTTTATCTAAAACTCTCTCTAAAAAATGCGCCTCAGCACTTATTTGAGAAAAAATATAACTTACTGAAGCTAGTTGTACAGAACTTGTAGCTTTTGGTTTGGTTTTCTTTTTGTCTCGGTCATCTTCAATAAGCTTTAAATACACAACAAGAAAACATCAATGGATGAGAAATTCATGTAAATATCATGCAAATATCTTATCTGGTGCGACCTGTGTAGTTTTTGTTATTATCATTATTGAAAAGATGATGATTATTTGATCAGGTTTAATATTTATCATTATACAATACTGGAGTTACCATATTAGGTTTTTCTTTTGTTGTTTTTTTCACAATCTCTATGACTTGTTTGAAATAATCAATAAACAATATCAACCACCAAGAAAGATTTAAAGTTTGTATGATGGATGTCTCTGATAAATCAGATTACTATTTTGACAATTATTTTTGGCTTCGAACCTGCATTATAATTTAATAGAGGTAAAAATAATCTGGTTAAGAATTTTCATTATGTGTACCCTCATTCACATGCAAATGTCAAAATACCTTCCACCAAACAAAGGGAACATGTACTAGGGGGATATTAAAGGGCAGCAACTCTTCCATTTAATAACATAAACCTTATTTTTCAACCTAATTTTTCATTTCATTGCCTTTTTTTAGTTTTTCATTCCATTGCCATTTTTAGCAATGTGTGCTTTATATTTGAACTATAACCTAAATTACACTCTGATCTGAACATCTTAAAATCAAAAATTTATTTTAACTCTTCCGATTTGAAATTGACAGCAGACAGCAAAATGGATGTTATCAATAGCGGTTCAAGTGCACATTAGCACAGAAAATATTAGGGGAGAGGAGAAAATACTAATTATCAGTATTTTCTTCTTGTCTCCTAATATTTTCCAAAGCTTTATCATTCTCCAGGTCTTGTTTGAGAAAAGGTTAAACAATGAAAGCTCCCAATTACATTATTCAGTCAACTATAAATGGACAAAAATGGCATTACACTGTGAGAAAGGATGAAAAAGCTAATTAATGAGCTAAGGTTATATTCTAAAAGACCCAAATCCAAAAGAAAATGTATACATATAGCAACTCTCACCTCAAATTTAAGCTGCAATGTTAGATGCATGATTTATAAATGATAAAATGGTATTTTGACCCACTACTAGACAGAACATTTTAAGCTTGTCCAATTTGAAAGAAGTTGCCGACAACATTTTCAAACAATGTAATGAAATTATGCAATTTTATGACTTTCTGGGTTGAAAACATTATGGGAAATGAAGAAATTCCTTGTCAAAAGCAATTTCTTCATTTTCTACAATGCTTTCCAAAGCAATCATGTTGTGGGGCGCCAAAAGGCGTCCCTATGCCGTAATGGGTTAAACAAGAGTTGTCCGCGGACAACATAGCTCTCCTATATGGGAGCTTGTCACAAATATAGCCACGCAACTATTCCGCCAATATAATAATGAAATAACTTACAAAGGCTGTAGGACAAATCACGTGGTCCCATCCTAAATGTTAATTATGATAATCTTATTCAAGTTCCCATCTTAATTGGATTATGTTAATTATGATAATCTTATTCAAATTCCCATCTTAATTGGATTATGTTAATTATGATAATCTTATATATGTCTCATGTTGTACAACAATGTACCTAGAGTCAATAAAGAGTTTTGTACTTGTACTTGTACAAAATCAGCCAATTTTTTTAAAGGTACGGTCAAACTCCAAGGTCAAGGGTCATGGTCCCAAATGAAAGGTCTTGGCAGGAGCTATCCATGTGTGAAATATCAAAGCTCTATCAATAATAGTGCATGAGATATAGGCCAGGTCAAAGTTTTTCAAAAGTAGGTCAAACTCCAAGGTCAAGGTCACTAGGTCAAAGGTCATGGTCCCAAATGAAAGGTCTTGTCAAGATGTATCCATGTATGAAATATAAAGGCTGTATCTGTAATAGTGCCTGAGGTATAGACCAGGTTAAAATTTTTCAAGTGAAGACGCGACGGGACGCGGCGGGACGGGACGCAACGCCAACACTAGGGCTGTGACATTAGCTCCCCGGACATAAAGTCCCGGCTCGCTAAAAATGTGTTTTATGCCTTGACTCCTTAACACACAATGATGATGTTGACCCATCTAATGGTAAACACCTAGTAAACATCAAGGTTAAAT
Organism: Fragum sueziense; assembly: GCA_963680895.1. NCBI lineage: Eukaryota > Metazoa > Mollusca > Bivalvia > Cardiida > Cardiidae > Fragum > Fragum sueziense. The sequence continues at coordinate 48,002,768 of OY804594.1, forward strand.
AAGAAATTGCTGAAAACCAGCATTTTCTCCCTTTGGCTCAATATTTCCTGTGCTATAATATACACATTTTTTTATTTTTGACATCAAAAATTTTGTCCTCGGCAACTCCTTTGTAATTGGACCAATATGAAATATTATATGAGAAAGGATCAAGAAATAAAAGTATTTAGCCTTAAAATACTCCTTAAGGTTCCGGAACTGTAATGGCAATATTTCGTACACAAACTTCTAGCATATAGATCTCTTTGAAAGTTGGATATGTTGTACACATTGATGAATAAATAAATTTTACCATCTTACTTTTTTAAAATTTATAAATCAAAGGGGAGATAACTGGCTTTAAAGTTTGCATTGCCGTCAATGAGAAAATATATTTTTTGTCAATATTTTCAAAATTAAGCAAATTTTAGGATTTTTGAAATGGTAGAAAGTTGCAAATTATTATTTTGCTCCATAACATACAATAAAATAGTTCGTTTACCACACAAATTTTGTGAAAACTGATTTTTTCGTGAGTCAAGGGCAGATAATCAACTAAAATTTATATCATAAGGGGAGATAATGCATTATTTTCATGTCAGATTTTTTACTGGTTATTTACCATTCACATCATAACATTTCTATTTGAGTTTTGCCATACATATAATTGATACATGATATTAAACACTATCAAGCATATTTGTAGTGTAGCTTTATCATTTTAAAGTTACAGCCATTACAGTTCCGGAACCTTAAAATGCTGTTTCTTTTAACTTTTCAGAGTAGTATTTTCCATGTCAAAATTTAAAAGCGACAGAAGAGTGATTGAGTAATTCATTTGTAACATTATAGAAATTTAGTCAAGAGATGAATGATTGATATGGAAACAAATAGGTGATAAATTGATTCAACAATGAAATGAATTTTATCAGTTATATTAAAAGTTTACCTCTTTAGGAACAGTGACTTTCGGAGGGACCCATTCTTTGGCTATATATTTCTTGGTCTCGTACTTTGCTCGGATAAAACTTTCAAGGGCACTAATTATTTAGTTAAGGAATAAAAGCATAATTACAGAAAACAAACAATCAGTTTTATTCTCTTAAACATCAATAATCATTCTCAGTCTTTTCCCAAACAACAAAAATTTGGACTGTTCTGTTCTGTCACATTAACCCTTTCACAAACAAGACCTTGTTTTGACATCCCTAGTAGGAAAGGCTTGGGGAAAAGATTGAGACAACAGAAGAAACTGCTGATGACCAGCAGTTTCTCCTTTTGTCACAAAATTTTCTGCGCTACATTTTTCACAAATTGCACCTTAGGCAACATCCATTTAGTCATCTGCAGCAGCTTTCAGATTGGAACACCCTAAAATTTCGTTGTTTGGAAAAGGGTTAAAGGCTGCTGTAGAAGACAAACTTAGTCACATTCAAAGTTTAAACCAGTCTTAAGTTATGTTGTCTGGAAAAGGTTACAAGTTGACCAGTATTCACCAACCAGTCTAAATCCCAGTTTTTTTTTCAAGACTTTCCCAAACAAGACTTAATTTTGAGGTCCTCAATAGTACAAGGCCTGTGAAAATATTGAAGAAAAAAATAAAATGCTGATAATCAGCATTTCCTCCTCTTGCCTCAATATTTTCTAAGCTACATTGTGCGTAAATCCTATCCTTATCAAAATCTATTTAATTGTCTGCAGCATCTTTCAAATTGGACCACCCTAATTTTTTGCCATTTGGGAAAGAGTTACATTACATATGAATCCATCTGACGGATTCTTTTGTAACTTAGATTAATAATTAATCCTTTCCCAAACGAGACCGCGTTTTGACGTCCCTAATAGATTAGGCTTGGGAAAACATTGAAACAAAAGAAGAAACTGCAGATAACCAGCAGTTTCTCCTTTTGTCTAAATATTTTCTATGCCATATTTTACACAAATTCTATCTTTAATAACTTCCATTTGTTGCAGTTTTTAAGTGGATCACCCTAAAATGTTTTCGTTTGGGAAAGGGTTAAGACAATTGATTTAGAAACATTGTAGAATGCAGTGTACTGCCGCAAAAGAATGATATTTCATAAAGGATACGAATCTGTCTGTGGTCTTCTGTAATTGTCTGGTAGATTGGCCTCGTACACGGCTCGACCACGACTGTTACCCATTTCCATCATATTCTGTGAACAAATAGTCATGATGAAAAAAGTTTTGCACCACAAAGCTACAGATCTATAAGAGGGAGTAATAGCTTTTTAAAATGCAATATTTCACTAAATCATAAAACCCTATGTTGTGGGTAATTATTCAATCAGTGAAAGATAATATTACAAATAACCCTTTCCCAAACGGCCAAAATTTCGACTTTTCCTCTTCGAAAGCTGTTGGAAACGACAAAATAGATGTTGTAAAAGATAGGATTTGTGTATAATATAGCTCAGAAAATATTGAGGCAAAAGGAGAAACTGCTGATTATCAGCAGTTTCTTCTTTTGCCTCAATGTTTTCTCAAGTCATTTCTATTAGGGACGTCAAAACCAGGTCTTGTTTGGGAAAGGGTTAACTAATAAATTTTCTGACAAGATATTGGTCAAGTCAAAATTTCAACTAACATGAAATGTAAACCGTAAATTGATGGTCTTTGACATTAAAATACCGGAAGTTTGATAAAATAAAAGGGCCAAGATGGCCCTAGATCGCTCACCTGAATTCATAGTTGAGATACTGGCAAGACCATGAAATCAATCTTTTAACGTTAGAAGAATACAAGAGTGACAATGGCAATTTTGCCAAATTCAAAGGCATAAAACTAAGGACTTTCTGTTCTGAAATAATTTGGAAAGGGCTTAAACCTTGGCTGGGAAAGGGCTTAATCTTTAGCCAGACAGAAAAGAAATAGACTGTTCAATTTTGAAATAGCGCGGCAAGATGAGAAAATGCTGATTATCAGCCTTTCCTTCGTTTGACTCAATAATTCCCCAAGCCTTTTTTAATAGGGACATCATAGGAAAGGGTTAAGGCATTAAGATTATCTGTAGCTCTTTCCTTTATCAGATAAGAGCTCCATTATCCGATAAGACAGTCCTTTATTTATTTTGGACGGTCTATTATTGACTTTAGACAGTCTAACTATTTACTTAAGCAAAGCCAATGATTGCTGATAAGCTGATACCTGGTCAAAATAAATTTGTCTGAATTCCTCACTTGAAAATTCCCCCAACCCACAACATAGGGCTTCTTTGCTTGTAAAGTGATGGTTTGAACAAATTTCACAATGATTGAGCAAATACTGTAATAAATTCTTATAGCAAAAACAAGATTTGACCCACTGACCCAGTTTTTGACCTTGCATGACCCAAGTTTTCAATGACCTACAGACATCATCAACATAAATGGCCTTAGCAAATTTTCAAAATAATTGAGCCAAAATTGGAACTTCCACAGCAAAAAGAAGGGATACATTACCTTTGACCTTGTGACCTAGTTTTTGACCTCACACAACAAACTTTTTAAATGGACATAAATATCCAAAAGAAAAACATTCTGAGCCATTTAACAAGATTTTAGCCAAAATTGGCACTTCTTGACTAACAAGAGATGTTTGTAAAACATATATGCCCCCTTCAAGTGCCTACATTTGATGTAGGTCAAAGTCCAAGGTCAAGTTAACAAGGTCCATGGTCATGGTCAAATATGAAAGGTCTTGGTAGGAGGTGTCTATGTGTGAAATATCAAGGCTGTATATGTAAAAGTAAAATGAAATATAGGCCAGATTAAAGTTTTTAAAAGTAGGCCAAATGCCAAGGTCAAGGTCATGGTCAAATGTGAAAGGTCTTGGTTGGAGGTATCCATGTGTGAAATATCAAGGCTGTATGTGTAAAAGGACATGATATATATGTCTGGTTTAAGTTTTTTAAAAGTAGGTCAAACTCCAAGGTCAAGGTTGCAATATTCAAGGTCATGGTCAAATGTTAAAGGTCTTGGTAGGAGGTGTCAATGTGTGAAATATCAAGGCTGTAGGTGTAATAGGACATAAGATAAAGGCTAGGTTAAAGATTTCTAAAAGTATGTAAAAATCAAAGGTCAAGGTAACACAGGCCAAGATCATGGTCAAATGTGAAAGGTCTTGGTAGGAGGTGTCCATGTGTAAAATAATGAGGCTGTATAGGTAACAGGACATGAGATATATGCATAGTTTAAGTTCTTTATACGTAGGTCAAACTCCAAGGTCAAGGTCCAAGGTCATGGTCAAATGTGAAATGTCTTGGTTGGAAGTGACCATGTGTGAAATATCAAGGCTATATGTGTAAAATGACATGAAATATAGGCCAGGTTAATGTATTATAAGTAGGTCAAACACCAAGGTCAAGGTCACAAAGTCCAAGGTCATGGTCAAATGTGAAAGGTCTTGGTGGGAGGTGTCCATGTGTAAGATATCGAGACTGTATAGGTAACAGGACATGAGATATAGGCCTAGTTTAAGTTTTTTAAAAGAAGGTCAAACTTCAAGGTCAAGGTCCAAGGTCATGGTCAAATGTGAAATGTCTTGGTTGGAAGTGACCATGTGTGAAATATCAATGCTGTATGTGTAAAATTACATAAAATATAGACCAGGTTAATGTATTATAAAAGTAGGTCAAACACTAAGGTCAAGGTCACAAGGTCCAAGGTCATGGTCAAATGTGAAAGGTCTCGGTCTTAGGTGTCCATGTGTCAAATATCAAGGCTGTATGTGTAAAAGGACATGATATATCAGCTGGGTTAAAATTTTATAAAAGTAGGTAAAAGTCCAAGGTCACAAGGTCCAGGGTCATTTTCAAATGTGAAAGGTCTTGGTAGGATGTGTCCATGTGTGAAATATCAAGGCTGTATGTGTAATAGCACATGAGATATAGGCCCAGTTTATTTTTTTACAAGTAGGTCAAACTCCCAAGGTCAGGGTCAAAAGGTCCAAGGTCATAGTCATATGTGATAGGTCTTAGTCGGAGGTTTCCATGTGTCAAATATCAAGGCTGTATGTGTAAAAGGACATGATATATCGGCCAGGTTAAAGTTTTAAAATGTAGGTCAAACTCCAATGTCAAGGTCACAAGGTCCAAGGTCATGGTCAATTGTGAAAGGTCTTGGTAGGAGATGTCCATGTGTGAAATATCAAGGCTGTATGTGTAATAGGTCATGAGATACTGTAAACCAGGATAAGTTCGCGTCAAGAAATGTTCGCGTTTTCATGCACTTGTACTTGTTCGCGGCATTTTAAGTTCGCGAATTAATGCTGTCCTTGAATCGCGCGAAACAAAACACGCTATGGAGGAATTGAAAAATTGATATGTTGAATAATAATTTTGATATTGGGAATCGAATAATTGGATAATTACATTAGTAGCCATGGACAGTTTGATCGAAGTAAGTTTCAATCGACCCATTGTTTCATTTTCACACTTTATAGTATTCTGGATGACGGTTTGTAACACAATACATAGAATTTGAGCGTTACATTAATTTCACACCTATTTACGTATAGCGTTGAGAAGCGAAAGTGACAGTTTTATTCAATATCATCGAAGGACGATTCAAACCTTGTAGCTGTGGCTGATTCAATGTCGTGTTTTTCAATATGGCACAATATCTATGTATTTTGGATAAAAACGAAAGTAGTCTAAAAGAAAGAAACTTTTCACTTACACCCTGTTATGAAAAAGTTATTTCTCTGCTTTACATAGTAACAAACATGTCTAACAAACACAGTATAAATAAAAAATCTCCCCATAGGTTTTCCCGAAACAAAATCTATCAAAGCAATTAAAATTCGCGTTTTTATTGAAAGTAGCCTATTCGCGGCGTTTTAAGTTCGCGGATCACACCCAACCGCGAAAGACGCTAACTTAAAAAGCGCGAAACCATTTCCTGGTTTACAGCATATGCCTGGTTTAATTCTTTTTTAAAGTAGGTCAAACTCTAAGGTCAAGGTCACAAGGTCATGGTCAAATGTGAATGATGTTGATAGGAGGTATCTATGTGTGAGATATCAAGTCTGTATGTGTAAAAATACATGAGATATAGGCAAGGTTAAGAATTAAGTGTAACAAGAGGGCCAAGATGGCCCTAGATCGCTCACCTGAATTCATAGTTGAGATACTGGCAAGACCATGAAATCAATCTTATAACATTAGAAGAATATAAAAGAATGACAATGGCAATTTTGCCAAATTCAAAGGCATAAAACTAAGGACTTTCTGTTCTGAAACAATTGGAAAGGGCTTAAACCTTGGCTGGGAAAGGGCTTAATCTTTACCAAGACAGAAAAGAAATAGACTGTTCAATTTTGAAATAGCATGGCAAGATGAGAAAATGCTGATTATCAGCCTTTTCTTCATTTGACTCAATAATTCCCCAAGCCTTTTTTAATAGGGACATCATATGAAAGGGTAAAGACATTAAGATTATCTGTAGCTCTATCCTTCATCAGATAAGAGATCCATTATCAGATAAGACAGCCCTTTATTTATTTTGGACGGTCTATTATTGACTTTAGACAGTCTAACTATTTACTTTAAATATCAATGATTGCTTATAAGCTGATACCTGGTCAAAATGAATTTGTCTGAATTCCTCCCTTGAAAATTCCCCAACCCACAACATAGGGCTTCTTTGTTTGTAAAGTGATGGTTTGAACAAATTTCACAATGATTGAGCAAATATTGTAATAAATTCTTACAGCAAAAACAAGATTTGACCCACTGACCCAGTTTTTGACCTTGCATGACCCAAGTTTTCAATGACCTACAGAGTACAGACATCATCAAAATAAACGTCCTGAGCAATTTTCAAAATAATTGAGCCAAAATTGGAACTTCCACAGCAAAAAGAAGGGATTCATTACCTTTGACCTTGTGACCTAGTTTTTGACCTCACACAACAAACTTTTTAAATGGACCTAAATATCCAAAAGAAAAACATTCTGAACCATTTAACAAGATTTTAGTCAAAGTTGGCACTTCTTGACTAATAAATGGAATTCTTGATATTTGACCTTGTGCCCTAGTTTTTGACCTTGCATGACAAACTTTTTACATGACCTTTATATCATTAAAATAAAACATTCTTAGCAATTTTCATAATAATTTGGCCAAAAATGGGCACTTCTGAGCAAAAAGAAGGATTTTATCAAACAGACCTAGTGACCTCATTTTTGACCTCACATGACCCAATTTTTAGCAGAACCTAGATATCCATCAAATATACATTCTGAGCAATTTTCACAAGATTTGAGCCAAAAGTAGCACTTTTAGAGCAAAAAGAAGGATTTTAAATCATTTGACCTAGTGACCTACATTTTGACCTGGCATGACCTACTTTTTGAAATGACCTAGATATCATCAAGACAAAGATTCTGGTCAACTTTCACAATGATTGAGCTAATACTGTGACTCTTAAAGCAAAAATAAGATTTGACCTATTGACCTACTTTTTGAGCCCATTCTGACCCCGATCCCAATTCTTTGAAGTATTTTGAAGAAGGATGACCCAAGGATCATATCTGTGAAATTTCATCCAATTCTGCCCAGCACTTTAGGAGGAGAAGATTTTTTTATGATTGTGGACGGACGGATGGACAGACGGACGGACGGACGGATGGACAGACAGACGGACGCCGGACAACAGACCGATCACAATACCTCACCTTGAGCACTTCGTGCTCAGGTGAGCTAAAAATCAACAAAGGGCAATAACTCCAAGAAATGAAATTGATAGGCAAGGTTATGGTTCTTGTGCACTGCACCTCTCCATGATGAGATCTATCCACCTGTAAAGTTTCATGATTCTACCTTACATACTTTTTGAGTTGTGCTCTGGACAAGAATCAAGTTTGAAAATCAACAAAGGGCAATAACTCAAAAATTTTGATCAGCAGAGTTACGGTTCTTGTGCACT